>NMXM01000005.1:1200000-2400000 GCA_002851755.1 Verticillium zaregamsianum | reverse complement strand
CCCACAGGACGTTGGGGAAGACGGTCGTCTTGAGCGTCTCCCAGATGGACTTGTAGGCGAGCGCCCACTCGGTGCCGAAGTGCAGGATGCCAAAGTCGGTCTGGTTGGTGCGCGGGCCGTAGGTCGCAACGTCGAGACGCGGGCGCGTCTCGCCGGGTTGGAGGAGGTAGACTTCCTTGCCGGCTGGGGAGACACGGGTCAGCTGAGGCACGAACAAGTCGGAGTGAGGTTGTGGGCTTACCCAGCTCATCGGCGCTGCGCACCCAGCGGGTCTCGGGCACGAGGAAGATGATGCTGATCCAAGAGAGGATGGCGGCGCCCGAAGTGATGTAGTACAGGAATCGCCAGTCGAGCCTGGCCACGATGATGGGGCTGCCGAGCCGTTAGACATGCGGTGCACAAGGCGGCTTGCGGGATACTCACCTGGCGATGCCCAAGCTCACAATGATCAGCCCCTGAGAGGCGCCGATGGAGGCGATGGCCTTGTTGCGCTGGTGGATGAACATGAAGTCCTGCACGATCAACGGAATCAGCGCCTCGACGGCTCCGGCGCCCAGTCCCTGGAAGCAGCGAGCGGCAAGATGGCTGTTGAGGCTCGTCGAGAAACCAGCCCAGAGACCACCGGACCAGGCACACGCGCCGGCGAGCAGCAGCACGGGCCGACGGCCGATGCCGATGGACAGCGGGACAAGGAAGTACGAGCTGATGCCGTTGACGAGAAGAGGCAGCGACGACAGCAGCGCAACCTTGGACAGCGGAGGGCCGTCGAGGCCGGAGAGGATGTCGAGCGGGTTGAGGTTCACCTCACCCGGGGGTGCGAGGGCGCCGATATCGATCTGCGTCAGGATCTTGGGGTCGATGCCGGCGTACTCCAGCACGAAGACGGGCACCAGGGCACCGATGATGGCCTCGGCCGCAAGGGCGAGCGCGCCGACTGTGGTGTTTGTCAGTTCCCGAATCTCGCGGCAGCAGGGAGCCTGGTCGGTACAGGCACTTACAGAAGCAGAGCGCGCCGATGGCGAGCCATTTCCTCCAGTTGGGTAGGTTCAGGGGGTCCTTGGGATCCGGCGTGGGCATGGGGATGTACCGGATCTGGCCACCCTCGAAGAGCTGAGTCGTCCCTACCACCAGGGCATCGGGGGACTCAACCTTCGCCAACGGAGCCAGCTTCTCGGTCGACTCTGAGAATCCTCGCCTGTAGTCCATTTTGATCGTCTCGTCGTGCCGTGTCGCAAAGACTGCTTGCTGGAAGGGAAGAGACCCGGAGGGGTTGTACGACCGTCCTGTCAAAGGATAGAAAAGCTCTCAAGATCGATCGAGCGCGCGACTTCGCAATCTCATTCTTCCCGGAACCGAACAAGGAAACGAAACAGAGAACACAATATTGAAATGCTGGGTCCGCGGGGTGGGGAGGCTCGAAGTGGTTATACGGCGAGAAACCTGTCAAGCCAGCCACTTAAGGTTATCGCACGGCGCCATGGCGCCTTGCCCTCAGGGTGATGCTGGCAGCAAGACTTTCCGAGACGGACCTGTCGTGGAGGGGTCTCGCCGCCTCTGAGCGAGGAGGCATTCTGAGACGGGAGTTGTGATGGGTATGACTTGAGGCTGTCTGAAGCGCACAGAAGTTCAGACGAACAGGGTCAGACCTTGCAGACGGACTTCCCGATGCGGAATACTCATGCGATGGAAAGATATGGGGAGAGAAGAGCCCGACGATGGTGAGATGTCGGCTGTTGAATTTGACTCGCCCATCCTGGCTGCGCATCATCGGCAGGTGAACCCATCGTCAGTCGATTTCACAGCAAATTGCCCGAAGAAGCTGTCCTTGCCGGTTAGCCAGCCTGAAGGGAGGCGTTAAGAGGCAACATGCGTGGTTGACAGAGTAGCCGGCCAACTGGATCGGCCACGGACGAAGACTAGCTTGAAGATGCCGGAAAGATGCCGGTAGGAGAAAGGCCATGCGAGGGCGCTCGATCAGACGACACTCATCGTCGCCAGCCACCATCCGTCTGCATGCCGAAAAATAATCTCGACAGCTTGTCCACAAGCGGCTGTCGCCTCCGTCTGTGGAAGTTTGACATCCTTCCATCTGCACCAGACAGTCTGGGGTGGAGGGTGTGAAACGGGTCAGGGGTAAAGTCGTGGCTCGGGCTCAGGTCTTGGCTCACCCTCAGCAGATCGGCCGTGCTCGGGGGACAATCGGATCCAGATCCTCGACGCCAATGCGAAGCCTGGCGAAAGGGGAGCACAAAGGTGTGCTTGGTAGTCGTCTCAGCATCCCAGAATAGCCGTGAGCAGCCCTGTGAGGCGCGGAGCCGGTCACACTCTGCCTTTGATCTCGAACCAGCGGGATCAATTAGATATGGTCCATTAGACTGTACCAGAATGTACATCCTGCACATGCAACGCACCTGCTACGACCCAACTATTCCTCCCCGCTCATCCGTGGTATAACCTCCTCCCAAGAAATGCCCCCGAGGCCCAGCCGTAATAAACTCCATCGTTCCTCAGCCGAGGTACGTGTATGCCCCAGGTGTTCCCGCCCAAAACAACGCCGGGTACTGAGAAACGTGACGAACAATCCCTTCGCTGTGCTTCCGTGCATCGCCAAACCCGCGCCATCATGTTCGCCGATCAACAAGGGTTCGGCGAAATCCCTGCCAGAGGTGCGGTCTCGTCTTGGAGCCCATAGTCGCCTTGCCAAGGCGGGAACCCGATATCTGCGTATGCAATGCCGTCCTTCTCTTCGAGCTCTGTCCTCAGAACCTCCAGGCGCAGGGACCAGACACGCAGCATCATGCGCTTGCGCTCGGTGAAGACTTGAGACAGCTCATCTTCCTCTTGGGCAAACTCACTCGCGAGAGTCTCCACCTCTTGCTCTTTTCGGCTCGTCAGTTTTCCCAACTCCTCCGCCTGTCGTTCTAGCAACTCTTCCATTCGTTTGGCTTGTCGGTCCCGCAGGACGTTGATTTTGGACTGATGCAGCCGCGCCATGCCGTCTCGCAAGTTGTACTGCTGCTCCAGCTCTCGAAGATCGCGTTCCGTCACGACGCGCGGGGGTAGATTCGAGGCGGGGTCGTGGCCCAGACCATCACAATATGCCTCCATATGCTTCAGCCTAATCTTGACGCTGTTTTCACTCTGCTGCAGAGTCGCGCGCAGCTCCATTTCGGCCTCGACCTGTCGCTCATCGAGATGCGCAGCCGTCTTCGCGTGACGCTCCAACATCTTCTCCGTCTGATCGGTGTGTCTAGCCGCCGTTGCAGCCTTCTTCTCGCCGTGCCGCATCTCCATGTGCCATCGCTTCTCGTTGGCGAAGTCTTGGAATCTTTTCCGCTGAGCAAGCACGTCTGCTTGTAATTTCGAAAACTCGGGGTGCTCGCGCATGCGACGCTCTGCCTCCACGATCTGCGCGGCCTCTGCCGCAGCTGCAGCATCCCGGGCGGCCTTTTCAGCCTCCACCTCTGCGGCGCGAGCCTGCTCTTCCGCTCGTCTTCTTTCTAGTTCTTCGGCCCCATCGCATAAGTTGGGGCAGCCGATAGTCGGGTTCCATATGGCGCCGCAGATGTAACAGAACTGCGCCTTGCAGCGGCATGTCATGTGTGTGCACCCTTGCGCGAGCTCGACGAGTGCGCGGCACTTGTAGCACCTCCTCCATCCAGACTTCTCGCCCATTTTGAGCACCTCGTTGAGTTCCCAGTCTTCGGGACATTCTTTGCCGACGGGATGCGCGTTGCGTTTGCACATGATGCAAACTCGTGTGTCGCAACTTCTGCACTCAACATCGAAGGGGTGCTTGGGATCCAGCTTACTACGCGGGGGGATGAATTCACTGCAAGCAGCATTGGGACAGAATATCCTCGCGCCCCACGGGGTGCTGAACTGTCGGACTGCCTTCAGGAAGACGTGCCGTTCTTCTGGTGTGAATAGATCCTTCAGGATGGAGCTCGGTATCGGTTGAGTGCAGCACCTTGGTGGAAATTTGGACTCGTCTGTCGTGGCTTGCTGTACAACAACCCGCAGGCATTCGCCGCAATACGCATGACCACATGGCAAGCCATGAGAAGACGTCGACTTGTCGAAGTCGTCACGGCAACAGACACAGGCGCTAGAGTTTGATTTCATTAGCGAACGATCCAGAGAGTAGCGGCGGTTCTCGGTGTGCATACATGGGACGATCTAAGCCGCCGGCAGTCGTCTTCTTCCGTCGTATCCTCCGGAACCCTTCCTTGATGTTGATGAAGCTTTTTCGCGTACTAACACTGAACAAGCTTTGAGCCGAGTTGTCGAGGGGCTCCGACGACTGTGATTTCCGAAACCTGGGCTGGTCGAGATTGGGGTCGATTTGGGTCAGGTACCGGTCGTAGTAGGTAAAACTGGCGTGCTTGGGTCGTTTCGAGGAGGCGCCCTTCAGCGATGTTTCCGAGTCATTTGGGTCGCCGAGAAGCGAGCGGGACGTGAACGTTGTGCTCGCGGAGGCAGACGAGGTGGAGGAGAAGGTGCGCGCATGGTAGGTTGCTATGGTCGAACCTTGCGACTCGGCGCTAGACGTGTTGCGTTTTTGGTCAGTCGACAGCATGTGCTCAGGGAGTTTGATGCCCAGCGCAGCTGCCTTGGCCAGTAGGTCCCGTTGGAGGGAGACCTGGGCCTCAGGGCCGGGGAGGTGGAGGACTTCGTGGTAGTAGTCGGCATCGTTGAGTTCAGGCGGACTGGTGGTGGTGTCGTCGGTGGCGCTGGGCGTCGCATCCACCGGCGGTATAGACATGCCAGCGAGCGACCCCATGAGGCAGTGCGGTGTCGCAGGCGCGCAGGTCGCAAATGCTTGAGGCTCAGGTCCAAGAAGGCAACGGGATCATGGCGGTGCTGTGCCAGAGGGGTGCGGCGATGTTGGCGGGTTTCGACGTGGTGTTGAGCGGCGATCAGGCGGTGCTGTTGATGCAGGCTATGAGGGCCTCGGGCTGCATCGAACGGTTCGGGTTCAACGGCGCAACACGGCGAATTCTTGGCGTGTAGCTGGAGGTCAAGGTCGGGGGCCTGGGTTCTCCCGCAAAATGGTGGCAGCGAGCGGAAGGTCAAGCCATGCGAGGTCGTACAATCGACGAGGATGAGAGATGAGAGAATGTCGCAAAAGCGAGGGCCGACAACGAGGTTCAAGAGGAAAGGGAAAGACAGGTACGGTGAAAGGTCACTTGTGACCTGCAAGCATCAGCCGAGCCGAGTCAATGCCTGCGGTCGTTGACCTGGTCGAAGCGCGAAAGCCTGATGCTGGGTGGCCGGGGGTCGGCGGAGGGGAGGGGGCGATCCTGAGGAGAGTGACCGGGGTGGGGGGACTGGCGAGCGGGTACAGGCAGGAGGATGAGGATGAGAGGAGCGCGATGTTGAGGGCTTGGCCAGGGAGCATTCGAGCATGACGAAGGAGGGACGGCCAGGGGGGGTTATCAGGTGAGTTATAGTGCCGGCGTACTTGTACTGGGACCGACACAGACTGGGTCGTTCCGAGTGATGATCGGGTCCAGTCCAGCAGCCGATGTCGACTTGCTCGAGACTTGCGAGGCAAGGGGGCTGAACTGAAGGGAGTTGGCAAGCTCGTTCCGTCTATGGCCAACGATGGAGAGCCGTTGCTGCCAATGCCATCCTTCCCGCGATGATGGCTTTGGTTCGGCCGTTGGCCCGGCGGTTGTGGGCTTGTGGGGACCTCTCGTCTCGGGTGCCCAGCAGCCGGTTGAGCCTAGGCCAGACAAAAGCTGATGAGTTGCTTTTGGCAGCGAGACAAGACTTCCACTGGTGTGCCGGATGGAGAAAGTGCTGGATCGAGAGCGATGTCGATGGGGATCCCTTCCCTGCAACGGTGTCCATCCCGTTGGGATTGGGGGGGGGGGATTGGGGGGATTGGAGAGGGTGAGAGGCAAGGTGAGGTGGGATGGAGGCATAGGCATGGAGCTGAGCAAGCAGCAGCAGGCAGGGTGCAGGGCGCTGCGCTAAAGCAAGGAAGCGGCTCGCTGGAAGCCCCCCATTGGTCTGGTCGTTCAACTGCGCTAGTGGTAGGGCCCCTCTTTCGAGCCTACGCCCGTACCCTAACCCCGATCAGGCCTGCTGCTTCCCCCCGGTGGAAGGAGACAAGCCGTCTTATGTAATCCACGTCACTTCGTCACCTCCCTCCATCCTCCATGACCTGACACCTGCCTCCATCTCGACATTTTGCTTGATTCAACGCGAGTCCACCTATACAGGGAACCACTCCACTTCTCATGGAGAATGTCTCTGCTTTCTTTTTCACCGCAAGACTCCGAGCACTACCTTGCCGCAAGCTCAGGCTTCTCGGAGCGGTTTGAAAAGCCTCCGATGTCACCTTGCCCCAAGGTACATACATACATACCAGGGTTGACGATTTCTAGATCCCGGCAAACGCCGCGCTCTGTCTTCATCTTCGTCTTGCGTCCGCACTCCCGTCGCCTCGTCCCTTCCGAGCCGCCGATAGCGCTGGCGCCCAATGAACCAGCATCAGCGAACCAAGCATTTAAGCGAGGATCATCGAGTTGATTTCTTTCTTCTTCGTTGATCGTCAGAGTCATCACCCCCCGAAGAATCTCGCCTGTGCTGTCCGCCGTGACACATCTAAGCAAAACCTTGCTTCGGAGAGCAGCCCGCCCCTCACTGACGCCCGACGAAAGACGCACCAGAAGGACAAGCAAATATGACCCGGTCCTGTTGATGCCCGTATGATGCGATCCACCACGGTTTTGTTCACCAGCTAAGGCGACCTGTCCTCCGCCGCGGCCCCCTGACGTAGATACATTTCTTTCCACCCCCCCCGATGTGTTCCGCGATCGACCTCGATCCAAAGCCTACCCTGCAGATACCTCAGTCCGATTAACAGAGCGCAGGGCTGCCGGAACACGACCATCTGCCTGCCTGCGCGCACCGCGGCCTCCTGATCGTCGACGGACTTGCTCCATGCAGTCAGCAGTCTCCTCGTACCACCGGCCGGTCCAATGCCCGCGGCCCAGGTACGTTGTCACGAGGAGATGCATGTCGAGCAACAGCTGGTGTAACCGCATGCAGGTGAACACCACCTGAGCCTGACGGGCACCCATCCACCCAAGTGGGCCCTCAGCCAGTTGATGTGCCATTTCTCTTCGACCTGCATCACTTCCTCCATGGTTCCATGTAGCCCTGCAGTGAGCTCAGGACTTGGCAATGCTACTAGACGATCTAGGGTCGTCAACCGACTGTTGTTGGGAATCTCGTCAGCCTCTGCCACCATGAACACGTCCCAGCAGGTTTCGGATGCCATATTGCCGGCTGTCAAGAAGCTCCGGTGAGGTGATCATACTTTCCATCAGTGAAGCCAGTGTCCCGCAGCGGAATCCGAAGGTTGGGTTTCTTCGGCCGTCCCTCCGTTGGGCGCGTTCATCTCGGCGGCCAGCCCTACGGGCACAGTGACAATCACCCGGAGTATCTGATATCCGAAACCGGTCTCATATTTCAGCTTGGCTCGAGCACCGAAGTGCATGAGGAGATTGGTCCCTCTAATTACCTCCAAGTTGTCAGACTGCATAGCACATCACCCAATCGAACGTGGCTGTCGCACCGCAGAGTGCTCTCGGGAGGCATCGGATGTGAGCTGTGTATGAAAGTCATAGGCTTTCCGGCGTGGGACAGCAAACGGCCCCCGCATGTACGAGGTGGCTGCCATGATGAAGGTTTGAACACAGCCAGCTCAGACCCGCATACCAGGCCGTGGTCACGTCGGCCATGAACACCGTCCATCCTGACCTGGGTAGAAGTACAGCTCACGGGAGAGCCATCGATCCTGTCTTACCGCCATCAGGCCCAAAAGCACCAGCGACTAGGTACCAATATATGCCTACCCCCTGCGATGTTTTCTCTTTCTCTTATGTGGCGTCTCTTGACTCCAAGTCCTCAAGCATCACGATATACCCGCCTATCATAGTGCATTGGGCCGGGCCGGGGCCGGAAATTCATTCATGCTGACACTGCGGGCCCTATCTCGCAGTCGGGCGTCACTTAACCAATATAGGGTGCACGAAAGATGTGGAATCGGGTATCACTCGATGACAGATGACAGCCTGGTCTTTCTTTCGTGGTGGTCTACTTCTGATCTTACGAGCTCAGTCGGATTGCTCCGTGTTTGGGACTTGGATGAGGAAGTCGGCAAGCCAATTGGTCCCATGCTTAACCGAACTCGGCAGCAATCAGGATGTAGAGTGTCATCTGATCAGCCTCTGGGGCAAACACAGGGCGGCACGATGCTCAGTGAGAATCGGCAGGATCAGTTCACGGGGCGCTCGGGCCGTTCAGATTCGAAGGACCACCACCGGTGGGACCCGGTAACGTTGCCGCCGGTATCTTATACAGCAGAAGGTATTATTGTCCCTTGAATGACGAGTGTGGATGGGTACACTAGAACTCGCTTCGATGATCAGCGAGATCGGCTCGACGCTCGACCTGTGAGACAAGGCTGATCCATCTGGTGAGAATTAGAAGGTCTCAGCAATTGTTCCCCTTCGTGGATGAGCTGGGGATGTTTTACTACTGCCGTACCCGAAGTCTATCCAGACGTTGCCTCTGTATCCCTCTGTATCTCACTAGGCAATCAACGCACGACTTGAGCTCTTATGAAGGCCGGAGCTCATGATTCCCATCCACTACGTGTGGACAGCCTATAGAAGCAACCTGGGCTTTAATGCATCCCCAACCCGACGACACGCAGAAGTTCGGGAGGCGATGCCCGAAATCTGGGAGGCCATCACAATGCCATCCATGCATGTAATTATATCCAGTCTCTGCTTAATCGTTCGTCGGTCAAACTGCAGGAATATTCGGACTCATATATCCTGGGCGACATCCTCAGCTTCTTGGGCGATCGTTGGAGAACATGACCCTAAAAGATCAAGATCGAAACCACAGGGGCTCTAATGATCGTTGATACGGGGAGGTAGTTGGCGGGTGTTCCCCTGAAAATCTATGGCAACACAGAACTCTCCATGTCTGACATGGCCAACATGGCCCGGTTGATCTTATTCGCCGGGCATGGTGTAACCCACGCCCAAAGCTGCAGGATAAGCCCGGACGAACAATATAGCTAGACACGACGTCATCAAGTTGTGAACTCATGAGTAGAATTCGTCTTCAAATGTTGGCTCTTCCAACTGATAATCAAAAACAGAAAACTTGGAAATTTGGCGTGGTTCAAAACAACCAATAGAATACCAAGTATGTCGGCCAGGCGCACGTCGTTCTACTTGGAGGTCAACACCAGAATTGAAACTCGTACCGTCTGTATCAGATCTGACGCTACGATTACCAAAGTGCGAAGTCAGCAATACGTACGTATCTGCGCCCAAGTAGCGATCGCTGGCCATGGGGACCAACTACTGGTGGACAACCGGACAAGTCTAGATGATGCTAAATGTTCTTTGCCGGCCAACTGCTTTGCCGGCCAACTGCCTGTCACTGACAGACAAGTTACGAGCCAACAAGACAACAAGCGAGGGGCCCCCTCACCAGGCTCCAACATGCTGAACGAAACCAACAATGTATCTAGGTATCCCCAAGGTGGTCGGTCAGCTGACGCCCCGCCTCAGACGCCAAACACATCTCGTGTAGGCAAGGATGATGAAGTGCGGTGCCGCGTGGGCTTGTATAGACAACCCTGGCCAGAACATCCAGGAAACGGAAGGGCGAGAGGCGGCAGCGGCGTCAAGGCCGACTCCGCTGTGTAAGCGACGTCTAGAAGACTTCTGGAATACATTATCGAGCCCAATTAGCCAGCAAGGAGGATGAATCCCCGCATCTTTGGCCAGGCAGACAACCATACACGGAGTCTGGGACTTCGGATATCGGGCATGCTTCGGGCTCATGCTCACGGTCTCCGCTGGCGATCCGCTTTCTGCAGGACCAGGCAGGCAGGGAAGCCCACGAAGCTGGTACTGGATGCCGACATAACAAAGGCAGCGCGATGGGGCTGAACCGCGACGTGAATCGGCAAACATGGATGCCAGACGAGAGTCGTTGGCTTCGTGGAAGGAAGAGTTGTTCCGGAGCTTCCTTCCTCGTGGCCCCCGATTTAGAGAACAGGCTGCCCCTCATGCATGGAAGCGTGAAGTCGCGCATTCAGGATGGAGTGAAAGGGCTAGAAAACAATGCTGCCTAAATCTGATGCTTCACGCGGGTAACCTTGTCGGCTGAAGCTGGTCACCGGTCAGGTCATTCGGGCTCCTCCCGCGTTGAGTCATCTTCTTGCTCCGCCCGTGGCGGTCAGATGCTCATTGGTCCGGTGTTAAGTGAACCTCCCACGGAGGCTAGTCGACTAGCAAGAACAGGCTGAGGCGATCCGGACAATTTCAGATACGCGCCCATAGCAGCTGCTGTCCAAGCTTGCCCTGGCGACAGTGTACCTGCCCTGTCCTAAGACGAAAAGGGACAGCCCGAGAATGAGACTCCAAGACCATGAGCGTTCCCGTGACGCACCGTGCCAGAGTCAAAATACTGAGAAAAGACGGTGATGGCGTGCATCCTCTTGGATCGTGGATGCCTTCAACGTGGTGATAGCCAATCAACGGCTGACGCGGGGCGGAGCGGGGCTGTTTGGAGGTGTGTGTGACATGGCGACAGTCCGAAGTCGCAAATTCCTGCACCTTCCTTGCCGTGGCTTCGACAGCATGGTTGGGCTCCGAGACCCATGGCGGTGGTGGAGCCATGATACCAGAAATGACGGGAGACTCGTCACGAGTCGTTTCGGCGACAAGTCGTGATGCCTGGCCTGGCTCAGATCCGTAGACCGGAAGCAGTGGAGAGTTTCGCAAGCGCATGGGACAAGCGCGGCGGATGAGTCAAAGGAAGCGACCCCGCGTAGGGTCCACGGCCAGCATGACCCTGGGCCATTCGCCGAAGGATAAGGGTGTAGTTTGCAGGCATGGTGGGCCTTGATCTTGGTGTACAGGAGCAGTGTGGGAGGATGCGGTCGCCTGTGTTACGGGGGTTACTGTTGCCAGTCAAGCCAGGCGCAGACGCCCGTTCGTCAACCGTCTCACCAACCCCGAAGAATGCGCTGGGCGACGGGAGCGACCAAGCGATAGCAATGCTGTGCTTCCATCCACCAGCAGGGCTTTTGCGTCGTCGATTTTATTTTTCGCCGGCCGACATGGGAACATGCATTTGACCACCATCGGCTCAACCGTCAGCCAGGCCACCGGACAACGCCGCAGTATGCACCAGCCTCGGCGACTGCCATTTGTCGAGAGTGGGGGGCGGTGCCCAGGACAGCCTCGGATGGTGTCAAGGGCGATCAGTAAAGGTGAGCGACGCGCCGAGTCTTTGTCGGGTTTCTTGCGACTCCTACTTGTTGGCCTCCCTCGAGAGTCTCCTGGCGGATCATCCGCGAAATTCATTAATCCGCAGCGGTGCAAAGATTGCCTGCCTGCCTGGCCTCTTTGCTAGTCGAGACGGGAGATGATCTAAGTGATGACGGGCTTTGCTAAGGTAAGGTGTTACCAATACGTCGTAATTGGAGGATTGGAAAGCAGGTCGTGTCATTGGCAGCCGCCGGGCCATCCGGTCGAACACCACGCCACTAGTTGCGGTGGAGGGTGGCATGGCGTAGCGTGGCTCGACTGGATGTTCTGGGTGGCTGCAGCATGGTGTGTGCCTGGTCCGGTCTGGTCTGCCAGTCCTGACAAAGTGCCGGATCGTCTCGCCGACGGCCATCTCCAGGCAACAAGACGGCGGTGACATGGCAGTAAAGGTGCTGTCACGAAGTGCCACTGGAAGCAGGCTGAGAACCGGCTTCGTATCGAGGGGAAGGTAGGCAGGCTGTCGGGGTTGGGAATGTTGATCTGTCCGTCATGCTCGGCCTGATGACTGTGTCGGCAAGCCGGCGAACTCTGGGCGCACACGCCCGCACACGCAAGCACGATGCCTTGGGATGCGCATTGTCCGACAGGCGGAGGGTTCGGATGTCTGGGACCCCGTTGCGTCGAAACGAGGGGCATCACTTTTTCCCTCGACGCAGATGCAAGTGCAGAGCTGGAATAGATGGAACTGTCCTTTGTAGATGGATGGGCCGCTAGACCGGATTTCGACAGGTCGATGGCGCTTGCCGGTTTACCAGTTCGCCTGCTTGCCTGTGAGGACTGACTGGCAGGAGTGTGTGTGGTCAGGCAGAAGGGACGGGCGAGAGTGGCTGGCACCTGGACACCGGGCAATGGCGATGGCGATGGGCCAGTTCCAAGGATGGATGGCAGGACGGACTGGGAGCCAGGCCAGGAGCCAGGAGAGGAGGGCAGGAAAGGAGGGGGCCTGCAGTTGCGTCCACTCGTCGACCACTCCTGTGTCGAGTGGTGTACAGGGTGGGTCCGGGATGTGGAACCCTTTCTCCCAGTGTGACTGCCAGAGCCAATGAAGAGGCTGTCCTGACCGGCCACGCTTCCCATCTTCCCCTTCTCCCCCCCCTCGAAGCCACTGTCGAGTGCAATTGCCAGTGCCCGCCAGCACCTGCAACACGAAACTGCTGCAAGGTGTGCAAGTCTGCAAGGTCGATGCCTTAGGATAGCTCCCTTCAAAACGAGTCTACCGCCCACCCACGCACGTCGCTCTGCCTTGCCGCCTCGTCCCCTCCCTTTTCCCTCTCATCGATCAAAGCCGCCGCCATGTTCGATTCCAAGATCTAGGTCGATAGCGACTTGTTCAAGTCTGCACATCGGAGTCCTTTTTCTTCTCCTTCTCTCAACAGAGGTCAAGAGGAATACGGGACATCTCCACTCCTGCTTTTTGTTTGCCTTATTCCGTTCCTCCATCTTCCACGTCTTTGTTTGTCACGTCACTGTGTTCCGAACACAGTCACAGGCACAGACACGGTCATCCGGTCACGTTATACCTGCCCACTCCTCTCACGACTCGGCCCAAAACGACACGACTTGACACCCAACCCGACGAAACGACACGACACGACACGACCACTCTCAGTCATCCATCGCAGCGGCATTCACTTGTTCCTTGCGACCACCCGAGAGAGTCATCTATCCCACCGACTCCAGCCACTGCCCAGCGCAATTCACCGCGTTGAGCCGAATCCTTACGACACGACCCGACACGACACGAGCAACAGCCCCAGGCCGGGTTCTCCGTGTCTTTCTTTGCCTCGCCCACCACCTCCGCCACTCCAGGATTGGAAGCTTGTCTGGCCTCGCCTCCCTCCCAGCTCAATCAGCCGACGCTTGCCCGTCTCGCTTTCAACGCTTTGACCAGGCACAGCATCATCTCTTAGTCACACCTTCCCTCCCTCCTTCGCCCCCCCATTTCTCCGTCCCACTCCGCAATCGCACCCTCCCGGCACCCCTCGCCACCCTCCGCCACTCCCTGTCAGCTCACCACCAGCTGCCAAACACCTGTCCTCGCCGGCAATTCTCGGAATTGGCTGCCTGACCCCTTTGCCACTCGACCCCCCCGGAAAGAGTCATCCAACACCTCACTGGACCAGGCTAGGCCCCAGCCCAAGGCCCAAGACCCAACACTTGGACGACCCCCAGGCTCCGACTTCGTCACACGCCAACCCAGCTGGCCTTGTCGCCATTTGCCTTCCGCCTTCGCCTCTTTGGCCACGTTAAGCAAAGCACGCGGCCGACAAAAGGAAGAGTCACACCTCGACTCATCTGCTCAGATAAAGACGCGCTTGCAACCATCAGCCACACCTGATCGTACCTGGCATACACGTCTTCACAAACATCGTCGTCGCCTCACCCCGGTCTCTCCCCTCCACCATCCTCCAACATCACCACTCTACCCCCGTCACCCCTCCTCGCCCCTGATCATATGGTCGCTCTGCAGTAGCACCATATAATCAGCACCCTCCTTCACCCTTTCTAAGGTCTTAGGAATCGCCAGTCATGCCTTTTGACAAAACTACTTTCACCACTCCAGTCGTCCGCCTCGCCTCTTCCGGTTTGATCCTCCGTGTCTCGTCTGCTACAGACTCTCGCGTCTAAAGCTTTCGCTTCGTACCAACACCTCTTGGATCTGCAGCAGCCATTCCGCGCTACTGCAAGGTCCGCTCCCTCTCGGTATCACGACACACGGCAACCACGGTTTCAAACTGGTCGAACGCTTGACGGCGGCTGGAGGTTCTCTTCGCATTCGAACGTAACATCTCGTCCTTGAACGCGCCCTACAACCCCCGCATCGATCGAAAATGAAGTGTTTCGACAATGATTCGTCGGCCTTCATAACCACCACCACCACATCCTCCTCCTACCTCAACAACCCTTACAGCTCTTCCCTCGACTCCACCAGCTCAGCCTCGTCTGCCTCGGCCTGGTCTGCTGCTTCTTCGCAATCCTCCACCGACACCTCCCCAACCACCACCTCCGATTCGGACTCCTGCGACTCGTATCCTACTGCGCGTCCATCGGCTTCGTGCGACCAAGTCCCCGCTGTCGTCCCGGCCGAGTTGCGCCAGAATCCTCGACGATCTAGCGGCGCTGGTGCCCGAGCCCCTCCCGCGCTTGTTCGCCAGAGCGATCGCAAAGTCAACTTCGTCGACACCCTTGTCGGTAAGCTATCACGGTCGGACCTTCTCCGTCTACACTCCATGCTCAAACTTGTGTCAACCGCAGATTCCTCCACACAGATCGTCGAAGCCATCTGGCCCCTTTCGTCGGTCGTCTGCCACAATGACATTGGCGGCAAGGCTGTGCTGCCCCTGCGCACCTTCATCCAGGAGACGCTCCGCAGGTCGCGCACCAGCTACTCTACGCTGCAGGTCGCCCTCTACTATCTTATCCTGATCAAGCCTCACGTGCCCAAGCACGACTTCACCATGGAACAGCCGGACGACCGCCACGAGTGCCGCGCTCTCCAGTGCGGTCGTCGCATGTTTCTCGCCGCCCTGATCCTTGCGTCCAAGTATCTCCAAGACCGCAACTACTCGGCGCGGGCTTGGAGTAAGATCTCGGGCCTCGCAACACATGAGATCAACCAGAATGAGCTGGCCTTCATCTTTGCCGTCGACTGGGAACTGCACATCACCGACGACGTCTTCCAGCGATGGACTGACATTGTTCTGAAGTTCACGCCTCCCTCGCCGCCGCCTCCCGGATCGCCTTCCAGTCCCCTCTACGCCCAGCAGAGCGCGAACTGGAAGAAAGCCATTCTCCTACTGAACCCGGGGCTCGACAACATCGAAGGCATCTTCCCCATGGCAGCTCTCAAGGTTAAGTCGCGCAAGCTAGCGGCTCCGTCGTCTCGCAGCCTGCTCTCCGCCCAGTACGAACTTCCCGTGCAGAGCGCCATGGGATCCGAATCTGCTGAGCTGACACCTACCCCCCGGTCCTACGTCACTCCTCCCACGATGGAACCCGCCCCTGCCTCACTCTACACGCCCGGCAGACATGTTCCCGCTCTTGGCCTTCTGCCCACCCCTCGCATGACCCCTCAGTCGACTGGACAAAGCACTCCTGCCGTGAATGCTGCGTCTTATCTTCTGTGCAAGGGCTCTGCGATGGGACTGGCCATGGCTCAAGCCTCCAACGCCTGTGCTGCGCAAAACCTGGACCGCTGGCAAGTTCCCGTCGTCGCTTCTCCGCATGGTCCCTTCCCGGCCCGCCGTACGTCTCTTGCTACCTCTGTCTCGACGGCTTCATCGCCGGAGTCTATGGTGTCTGATTCATCCCGGACCTCACGCTCGTCTTCCATCTCCTCTGCATCGTCGCTCGCTAGCGCGCCAGCCCAGAAATTGGGCGTTCCGGCGCGATTCCGCAGCGCAAACGCAAAGCTGAGTTGTGAGAGACTGAGTTCAAGGCCCGCAATCACATCAGTTCCCGAGGACTACGAAGACAGCCACCTGTCCTTGTCGCAAGACTCGTACACTGGCCCCATGGGCAAGCTCGAGGACATGTCTTTGGAGGAGATGAGCCGCGATTCCGCAAACGATGCGGCGCTGGCTCTTCAAGCACTTCAGGGTTACCACTATCCCTCGGATGCCACCGCCACCGGATGCCTCTCGCGCAAGAGAAGCAGAGACCTTCTTGAGAAGTCTTCGCTTCAGGACAACGTACGCGAGATGTTGGCCCGGTCCGAACTCACCTGGTCCAGTTCACTTGTCAGACCTCGCGCCGGCATGGGCCCGCAGGCTTCAGTCGAGCGCGGCTCCCCCCGGAAGCGTGTGTGCTGCTCTACCGAGGCTGCCCAGGGCCTGGAGGCCTCGAACTCTCACTTCGCCATGGGTGGTTACCGTGGCCCTGGCATGTGGGAGGGCATTCTCAACTAAAGCTCGATCTGCGTTGATGTCACAACCTTCGTGTTTTTTCGCATGCTACACGCAACCTAATACACTCGGTGTATAACCTTTTTGGAATTTTCTTTGTTTTACCGAACGGAACCAGGGCAGGCACGGAAAGGAGCTTTTGATACCCCCTCCTTGACAAGTCCCCCAACTCATCGACGGCTCGCACGGCGTCAGGGGCAGGACAAAACGTGGTAATTTTGCATCTCCAGGACCCGGAAACTTGGCAGGCGGCGGTATGGTGGCTTTAGCATGCATGGTCGCTTCTGCGTCTGTACGATCACGGGGAGAGACGATGCGAGGAGTAATTTTGTGTTTTGTGCTCGTTTTTGGGTGGTGGAGCTGTCTATGGCGGCGATGAACGATATGGAAGCTGTGTACAGTGGCGCGAGACGCGAGTTCTTCGGATGGCATGAAGCTGGAGAAGGGGCAGCGAGTCGGCCCTGGAGATTCTATTCCCGAAATGGCAGACGCTCCAGGGCAAACGACCTGCGCGTCGCGCGCACGACGCGCCTGAGGCCGTTGAAAAGCAAAAGTCGACAGGGGCAACTCTGACGGACCATCAAGCAGCGAAAACGCTTTGATGCTGTGCGGACCTGGGGAAAGACAAAAACACACTGATCATCAGCAGAAAAAAAAAAAGTCGGCCACTTAACAGCGGCGTTGGTGACAAGCGATGAAGCTATACTCGAGAGATTCATAGCTAGCGTTGGCAACCAAATCACACACACGACGCAGACCGTCTGCGCCATCCACACCCGCAACTCGAAATGATATGATTCCTACCAAGTGTCTCACTCTGCTACTGCTACTGGAGTTCCATGAACATTGCCCGTATGACGACTTGCGACATGCTCTGCGACGTGGGGCGGTGCCCATCCCGGCGCGGTCAGGTCACGTCAGGTCATGTGGCCTCGCGTGTGAGGCAGTTCACGGCGAGGTGAGGTGAGGGGTCAGGGGCTGGCCATGCCAGGTCGGCCCTTGTTCGCCTCGTCCGCACCAAGTCTCTATGACTCACACGCCGCTGTTGCAATCGCCCTCGAAGAGCGCCTCTGCTCCTACTGGTGGTGTTCGCTCGATGGACGCCGTGGACTGGGTCTGGCGAAATCGCTCTCAAAAGCCACTCACGAAGGCACCGATGGTTGGAGGGGCGTCGGTCAGGGGTTTTGCATCGTGCCTTCGTGTGAAGGGGCGTGAACGGAGGAGGCCCCTTTTCTCCCCCCCTTTTCTCCCCCCCTTGATACTTCGTGGCCTAGGTTGGTAAGGCAATGCATGGCTGACTTTTTCTGTCACAGGGCGCCTCTCTTTTCTCATCATGGCTCATAATGATTCACCGACTTCGGCGTCCCTTCTAGGCAGGCAGCCAGGCAGCAGACAAGCTTGTGCGGTCCTCCGGGGCAAAGAACCGACCGTGTCATGCTCGGGGGCTCGGCGCGTGCTAAAAAGGTGCGAGAATAGTCAGCTGGTGGCTGCTGGGAGACAGCATATTGCCACCCGAGGAATTGTCATCATTTAGGCCTCCCTTTTTTCGTCAGGGGGTCGTCTTCTGGGTCTTCGGGTCGGAAGATCCGGTCGTGATCCACCTCGCACAACCGCCGGCCCTGTCGGCGCGTTGGAAAATTTCATCTGCATTTCAGGGGAAGGTAAGTCATTACTCGTTGACATGCGACATTAACTATCTACAAGCATACCAGATCACACTCAGCCGGACACGGAGTAGAACTGCACCTCGGCAATCATGGTCCTCGCCGGGATGGTCACGCAGATGGGGAAGCCGCCATAATCCGGATCCTCGTTGGGCATCAGAGCGACCAGGCCACCCCTCGTCTCATCGCCGTTGAGCTTCCGCGCCGTCTTGAGCTCTCCTGTCGCCTCATCAATGACCCTCTTCTCCTCGAACCGAAGGATGCCCGTGAAGGTGCTATCTTTGGCTGCCGCCTTGGCCGAGACCTGGAACCCCCAGCCGATGAGAAGGAATTTGCCGCCGCCGCGGTGGATCACCATGCCGGCGCCGGGACCGGCCTTGCCGAAGACGAAGGCCCTCTCGATGGTGAGGTCAAAGCCTCCCCACGTGCGGCGAACGACGGGACTTGTGTCCTTTGCGTCCGGGCCGTCAGGGAGCTCGTCGAAGAAGAAGCCGACTGAGGTGTCCCGGTGGCGCTGGGCCTCGAGGACGATGGCCGACGTCGACTTGAGGAGGCCGTAGTGCTTGGTGAACGGGTTCGTCTCGGGCTCGAGCGTGTCGATGCCAAAGGGCGAAACCCCAAGGGCGGCGTACGTGCCGTAGGCAACCCAGATGCGGCGTACGCCGTAGTCGTCGCGGCGCTGCTCGGGGATGAAGAGGGGCTGGCCACGGTGGCGATACTTGGCGCACGAGTTGGCGTAGTCGTTGAGGTAGACATCGGGCGCGATGAAGTCGAGGTTGGGCGCGAACTTCATCCACACATCCAAGACGTTGGAGCAAGCGCCTCCCGATGGATAGTCGCCGGGGAACCCGCCACCGCCGACGACGACGGGGAAGTCGTTGTCCGAATCCTCACCCACGTAGTTCATCCACACGTTGGTGTAGAGAGGAATGTCGTACTCGGCCTTGCCGGCGGCTGCCACCTCGTCGAGATACCTGGCATAGTTGTACGCCATGAAGAGTTCGTCCGTCTTGGGGCTGATGCCGAAGACGGCCTCCCAGCTGCCCTCTTTCGGCGCCGACTTGGCGTTGAACTGTTTCAGGTTTTCCTTCTTCAGGTCGGCGTGCAGGTTGTCCCAGTCCGAGGCGAGATACTGTACGAGATCCTGGGGAGCAGGCTCGGCAAAGGCCTTGTTGGCAGCGTCCGAGCCGTCGCGCGAATCACCGAGCAGGCCCGTCTCGTTTTCAACCTGGACCATGATGACGGTCGAGTGAGCCTCGTCAAACTGCTTCAGATGGGCCATGAGGTTCCCGAACGCCTTCGCATCGGCCTTGCGCACTTCCGGGTGAAAGATGGAGACGACGTCGGCCGTTTCGAGGCGGCCGCCGGCCTTGCGCAGCTTGGCGCGGGGGAAGCGCTCTGTGTTCGTCTTGACCCATCCAGGGGTGTAGGTGGAGATGCCTGGCGGGAGCCCGTGTTAGTCCTGAGATTTTCGAGTGAGTTCTCGACTCTGACATGCCGTTCTTGAAAGATCCAAACCACAGCAGAACCAGATGCATGTCGTGCTTGCGAGCGCCTTCGATGACCCTGTCGAGCTCGGCAAAGTCAAAGCTGCCCTCCTCGGGCTCGACATCCTCCCATGTCACGCAGCCCAGCAGCGTGTTGATGTTCGTGTCGGCCATCTTCTGCCATACCGTGTCCATGTATTCGGCAGAGGTGAGAGACGAGTTCTGCAGCTCGCCCGACCGCATCAGGAAGGGCTTGCCCTTGACAACGAGCTGCTTCGACCATTCCGTGTCGACGAGGTGGGGGGTTTCCAGGTTCTTCGTCACCATGATTGCGGCGGGGACGGGGGTATAAGTATGGAAAGACACAGGGAGACGACAGTATGGGGGGGAAGGCGTGGGCGCGGAGAAGAATCGAACACGAAAGAGTTGAACACGAAAGAGTTGAACACGAACTTGCTCAGCAGCGGGAGAGCAATTGCGATGAGGTCCTCGAGCTATTTGACCGCGTCCTGGCCCAGCTGGCGGACCAGCACGAGGCCCGGCATACTCAAGGTCGATCCACGATCCCCGCGCGAGCTCCGGGCTCAATGTTATTTCATTGGCTGATATGCCGCTGCTTCCCCCCTCGAGCTGTCAATATGGGGATCCCGTCACCTCCGCCATTGGACGGATCCTGATTTCTGGGAGTATTCGTATGCCCCTTCCTTGTACTCGCTTGCCACTTTCTGCCCAGCAGAGACTTGGATGCTTCATGTCTGGAGCCCGGCTCGCGCGATCCGGCCACGATGCGCGCCAATGCGACGGCGGGCTGAAGGAGAGACACGCTTGACTCGCACGGCGGAACGCGGGGAAGAGAGTGATGGGCCTTGAGAGAGCGCCAAGCCAGCCGACGCCCACATGGCTAAAGAAGGACGCGGTCCTCGGGCTCAACTGAGCAAGATGTCCTGGCACGAGCAACAGCCCCTTAGCCGCGTCCGCGTAGCCTGCGAGTCCACCCAGGGCGCCGGCGTCGTCTGGAGGATTCCTTGGTGGGGGAATTCCGTCAGGCGATCCCCGGGAATGACCTCCTCCCATTCGCTCATAAGCCGGCGCAGCCCGAAAATCGCGTGGTGAATCTCCCCGCGAGTCGTTCAAACCCATGATTCTGGGTTCCTGACCCGTCTGGTCACCCCGCGATCACCACCGGGGAGGTAGCGGCATGGGCCTGTCGCTATGGGTCCGGGGAAGTTCTGTCTCGATGGACGACATGCTCCGCATCCCAGCAGTGCCTCGTAGTCTGGATTCGGTGGTGCACTTGAGTCCTCTCGCCCGACTATAAGATCTCAGGGGGTCGCGGGATATCCTCTTCTCTCTCGACTGCATCCCGACAACTTTGGCGCATTTGTTGGTCATTGCCCTGTTCTTCACCGTTTGGTTCGTTGAGAGTTGCCGCAGGAGACATCATGTCGATCGTTTACTCCAAGCATGCCGACAACACCAGTGTTGGTGCCGACAATGAAGCTCCGGTCCAACACAATGGTGGTCTGAAGGTACCGTATAAGGTCTGGTACAAGGACGCTGGCCTAAGAAAGCTGTACTTCATGATGCCAATCCTCATGCTGGGTACGACGAATCCAACTCACTGTTGATTCCCGTGGCTAGGCTGACGAGAGCAACCAGGCTCTACCATCAACGGGTATGATGGATCGCTGCTGAACGGTCTGCAGACCATGGAGCCATGGCGAGCATGTAAGTCTCGGTTTTATGCTTGTAGGATGCCGAGTCAAACTGCCTGCTGACAAGCATGGTTGCCCAGACTTCAACTACCCCCAGGGTCACCGTCTAGGCCTCTATACCGCCATCCAGAACATCGGTGGTGCAGTTGCGCTGTTCTTCTGTTCGTAGCCCTTATCTTCCGGGTGGGATTCTGGATTGACGCAGAATTCAAGCATCGTACATTGCAGATAGGTTCGGGCGAAGATGGGGTGTGACAATCGGCGTGACCATTGTCATCGTTGGCTCGGTCATCCAGGCGGTCCCCTCGGTCAATGAGTCCATGTTTTTGGCCGGCCGCTTCTTCGTTGGGTTTGGGTATGCTTCTTCTCCCTTCTTCGTAGCCATGGTGCGGGCTGACCGGCGTTTTCATCGTAGTTCGAACTTTGCGCAGGCTGCCCTGCCGCTCCTGATCACCGAGTTGGCGTACCCCCAGCACCGCGGGAAGCTCACGACGGCATACAATGTTCAGTGGTATCTTGGAGTAGGTCCCCTAGCTTCCGAAGAAGCACTTGACGCGGAGTCCTGACCCGAGGCAGGCCATCATTGCCGCCTGGACCATCTACGGCATGGTCGACTATGACACCGACGTCGCTTGGCGAGTACCCGTCGCTCTTCAGGCTGCCATGCCCGTGGTGCAGCTCTGCGGCATATGGTTCATCCCCGAGAGCCCACGATGGCTCTGCGCTAAAGGACAACCCGACAAGGCTTTGCGGATATTGGCTAAGGTATGCAGCCGTGGCGGAGATGTGCCGGAAGACCGCGCTCATGTGAATAAAAGTACCACGCGAATGGCAACGACCGAGATCCCTTCGTCCAGGCCGAGCTTCGCGAGATCAACGAAACGATCCGGTTCGAGCGCGAAGTGGCCGCAGAGAGCGGGTGGCTGCTGCTCGTCAAGACGCCGGGCAACCGCAAGCGTCTGTTGCTTCTCGCCCTCGTCGGTTTCTTCTCCCAGTGCTCGGGCAACGGTCTGGTGTCGTACTACCTGCACGCCATCCTCCTCAGCATCGGTATAGAGAGCTCCCACGATCAGGCGCTCATCAACGGCGGCGTGCAGATCTGGTCGTTCCTCGTGGCTCTTTGCTTCTCCGTGCTTCTTGTCGACAGGCTGGGCCGCAAGACGCTGTTCATGATCGCAGGCGTCGGCATGTTGATCAGCTTCAGCATATGGACGGCGTGAGTGAATTCCCCCGATCGCCGAAGCCTTGAGCTGCTCGCCACGAAGCGGCCTCCCGCTGACCCAAAGCCGTCCCAAGTTGTTCTGCCGTGTACGAGCAGACCCAAAATGCCGCAGCCGGGAGTGCCGTCATCGCCATGATCTTCCTCTTCTACGGCGTCGCCGGCTTTGCCTGGCCCGGTCTGACCGTCGGATACTCCGCGGAAATCATGCCGTTCGAGACCCGAGCCAAAGGTCTGGCTCTCAGCTTCGGGTTCCAGGCCATCTCCAGCGTCATCAACCAGTACGTCAACCCTGTGGGCCTGGAGGAGCTTCAGTGGAAGTTCTACTTCGTGTACATCGCCATCCTGGTGATCGAGTGTTTCTGGTAAGTCGGCCGCCACCTTTCCGGGCCTGGCAGCGTTTTGACCAAATTTCCAGCATCTGGTTCTTGTTTGTCGAGACCAAGGGACCAACCCTTGAGGAGATCGCCGAGCTGTTCGACGGGCCGAAGGCGCCTGTTGCCCGCGTTCTGGAAGAGAAGGCAGCCGACAATGGTGTGAGCCATGTCGAGAAGCAGGCCATAGCCTGAAGGAACCGTCGGATGTCTGCAGAATCATACACTGGTGTGTCGGAGAAAAGAAATTGATGACGAGTACGGTTGAACAGGCATATCTACTGTATTTATCGCCTAATCGACATGGCAAATGAAAGATCTGTCAGCGACGCCGTCCTGGGTGAAGGTCTCCGAGTCCTTGAGCAATATCCATATCAATGCAAAGTTACTCAGGTCCATACCCATTCAGGAGCGCCCAGGCAGTAGTGAAAGAGGCAGATGGATCCAAGGGCATTAGAACCTCCAGACTGTTCCAAGTTCCGACACCTTCTTTATCTGGATGCGCTGAGAATGAAGGGCCTTCTGTCGTCTATCTACCTACCTTTTATACATGACCTAGGACCGAAGTAGTGATAACGCGTCCGTTGCGGCTCTGTCGCGGTCTGCTATCTGCCCCTTGCTGGAGACTGCTTCCTTTTCCGCAATAGGCAGAGCATGATCGAGCAAAAAGCTGATCATCCAAAGGTCGATCTTATGCGTGTTCGGGTCGGCCGATCGCATGCACGCGCGTTGGAAGGTGAACAACCGCTCCATCTGAATAACGGTTAGCAGTGCGAGTGAGTAACCAGGGGAAACTACGCACCAAGAAACCAACGGCTGGCCAGAATGTCCGAAGTTTTACGAGCGTCTTGAAGTTGGCCTCGAGCCTAGTCCTGGTGGGCGGGAGCTCAGCCTCCCCGCCGAACAGCAAGACATGCAGCAACGCTGCTGACGAGACGATGGTCATGTGTGCCACGATGAAGTATACCACCTCGCAGCCATCGATGTCGTTTGAGAGAGTGAGAAAGTCGCTAAATTCGGCGGCATACTGCCTGCATCGCTCCGCGAAGAGGATCTGGGTAGGGGTCTCTTCCAGCTGCAGATCCAGAAAGGGGAAGTACAGCAGGCCCGCGTAGTGGTAGTAGCCCATGTGCAGAGCAACGAACGCGGAGCCGAGGCCTCGCTCGGCGTGCCGCCGCATGTTCTCGGGCGTCGGCGTGAGGGCCGTGGGCAGCCTGCGCGCCCAGTTGTCGAGCTCGGCGGCCAGCTCGTGCGTGCGCGTCTCGGCTTCAAGATGGCTTTTGTAGCCTTGCGCGTGCGCGCGGTGCAGGTCTTGGACTTTGGCGAACGTGCTGGCGAGCTCGACCATGTGGCCCCAGAGGCCAGGCCGGGAGATGGTGATGTCGAGGCGCTGGCTGCCCGGCTTCATCTGGGCGAACTGTGTCTCGTCCATGGGCAGCATTGCGTGGGTTCCGTAGGCGTCCGGGATCTGGCGAGTGTGGTCGTAGCCTGTCGAGGACCATCGATCGATCATGTACATGCTCCACCACGTCCGTAGCTTGACCTCGCGCTGGACTTCATTGTCCTCGGCTCTTGGCTCGTGCAGGTGCATGATCTGTGCATATCGAAATCCAATGCCTGGAGTCCTTGTCAACAGCCGTGAATGGGAGAGACCACGGGGTTATGGTGACCCGGCGGAACGTACCAAAGTAAAGCGACTCTAGCTCAGACATGCTCTCTACACCGCAATAGTTGCCGATCAGGACACATGCCTGGACATTGGCAACAGACATGCAGTCCAGGTTGTTCTTCAAGGCAGCCTTGGCCCTCTCAAAGAAGACGGGAGACTTGGACTTGAATCTCAGTTGATTTGACCCGTTGGCGAATCTAGCAGTCAACGCTAAGATGCCATACAGAACCTGGTCCGGAAGCGTTCCATCGCCGACAGCTCGACGTAGCGACGGCGGATGGAACAGAGTATGAGGCTTGTCATGGATGAGCCGCAGGTACAGCTCCACAATCTCCCTGATCTCGCGCGAGCTAAATACGTCTTCCGGCGGCTGTATGCTGGGAGGTGGCAGGATGCGCACGGGATGTGTTGTCCGCGAGGCAACGAGAGAACACCCAAGGCCTCTGCGGGAGCATGGTAGACAGGGCTCAGCTCGCAAGCCAACGACGCATTTGCGTTTGCCGACTCGACATTCTCGGCAAGCTTTTGCAGTTTTCATACGTTCAGTCGCGCCGGGCGAGGCAAGCAATCAGGGGGTCCCTTCTCTGCGGACGTCGAAGGCATAATGAGATGTCTTGCTGGAGGGAAACACTTGATTTGAAAGTGCTGCTCCAAGGTCCACCGAAACCTGTGGCACACTCCACATGTGGTAGGCATAATGCATAGTGGCAACATTGTTTACTTCATCAAGGGGTCGTGGCGCAGTGGTAGCGCGTCTGTTTTGCATTCACATGAATTTACAGAAGGTCCCGTGTTCAATCCGCGGCGGCTCCACTTTTGGTGTGTTGATGGTCCATCATCACTCTCGTTTGCTTTTGCGGTCTGGACAAGCAATGTCCATTTTTGCGCGGCCCAGACACAAGTGGCGAACGAACAGCCCTCACAGCTGATGCGGTGAGTTCCTTCCATCTCATCAAACACGCCGGGATTGAACGAGCTGGTGTCGACTTCCAGCCGCCATTGCCGACCCGTATAAACGAGGTAGATCGGAAATCGGTCTCCGTGCCCACAACCGCTCCTCACCCATCTCATATCACTCAACAACCCCCGGAGCACACCCTGTCGGCCGCGCTCCCGTCCTAACATGCCGGATCCGCATCTCGATATTGGGGCCTCGCTCCCCGCCTGGAACCGCCTCAACAATGTCGACCTTCTCGACGTCACCCCAAAGGAGACTCCGCAGAGCGGCTTTGGCTTTGTGGCCGACCGAAACCTGAGCTGCGCGGATGATACCTTTGACGTGCCGACACTGGCAAGGATCCCCCGCGACCTGGTCTTATCGAAAGAAGCCGTCGACGATCACGCCAAGGTTGATGGACACTTCCGAGCCCTTCTGGACGCCGTCGGACGCAAGGTGCGTTGTTTGGACTGGACACTTGAGGCGTCACTCGCCTTGGCAGCCGACTGATAGGGCTGCAGTCGACACGAGCGGATACATGCCTCTTCCTTCTAGTGCAAAAGGTCTTGGCCGCTCACCCGCAGTCTGGAGTCGTCTCTACGCCGTGGACGGAATATGTCAAGTTCTTGCCCCGCGAAGTCCCTGTCCCAACCATGTGGACGGAACAAGAGCGAGAGCTCCTTCGCGGGACTTCTCTAGAGGTAGGCGGAAACTCTTCGCTCGGTTTGATTAGACGAGCACATGCAGTCCACACTTCCCTTCGTCCAACTCCATGTCCTAAAGATCATCCTCTGACCCATTCAGCTCGCCGTCAACGCCAAAATCCAGGCTCTCACCAGTGAGTACGAAGAGTTACGTGCGAGGTCTTCTGACATTCCATTTTGGAACGCCGTATTTTGGGACAACGAGGTCGTCAGCCTAGCCGATTGGTTCCTCGTCGACGCCTGGTACCGTTCGCGAAGCCTCGAACTGCCCAGCGCGGGTACTTCGATGGTCCCAGTTCTCGATCTCGCCAACCACGCCCCGACCGCCAACGCCTACTACGAGGAGAACGAGAAGCGCAACGGCGACGTAGAGCTACTGCTGCGGCCCGGCAGTGCGGTCTCGGCGGGAGACGAGGTGACAATCTCGTACGGCGCGGGGAAATCCGGGGCAGAGATGCTCTTCAGCTACGGCTTCATCGACCCCGCACGATCCACGGACACCGTCGCGCTTCCGCTGGCGCCGCTGGACGATGACCCTCTAGGCAAGGCGAAGGTCTACGGCTTCGATGGGCCGAGAACAGTAGAGCTCAGCCGGACGAGCGGCAGTCCCGCGACGTGGAGGAGCTCCTTTGCTTGGCTCATGTGTCTCAACGAAGAAGACGGCCTGGCGTTTGCGATCCTACAGGAGGTCGGAGGAGGTCGGGACCTAGGAGTCTTTTGGCAGGAAGAAGATGTGACGGCGCGGGCCAACGATTGGGAGAGACTCGTCAGCGACCATCCACAGTACAAGATCTTCAGGCTCCGAGTCGTGAGCGTTCTCGAGGATCGGGTGGCTTCACAGCTCGAGCGGATGCAGGCTGGGGAAGTCCTCCGGGATGAGCCGCTAGACGAGTCACAGAGCGTTCACACCGGGTGCGTCGATGCTGCAAGGACGCTGAGGGATCAAGAGGCTAGCGTTTTGGAGGCGGCTGCGCGGGCGCTTGAGGAAGAGGTCAGTTGTCCCTTTTGTTTCTTGTCCGCCGCGTCTGCTCCAGGCCCCCCTCGTTACCAGCCCACCGGAACTTCAGTGCGGTGCCAGTGGAATCTCTCGTTTATCGAGTTCCCTGTTTCTCTCCGATGCCATTTCACTTCTTGGAATCCCCATTCTTCTCTTTCTGGTTAACCCCTGGCCTTCTGTTCTTTCCAGGGACCAAGTCTGTCAGGGCAATGTGGTCACACCGGTTGGGCAGCCAAGCTGACGTCGTGCAGAAAAACGAGCTTCTTGCGGACGAGTCGGTACTGGCGTATCTCGGATCGATGGAGATTTCCCGAAACGAACAAGCGGAAGAAACGGCGTCCAATGGCAGCGATGACTTCAGTTGATGGGTGGAACGCCATGTGTCCGGGACGATCACCGGCAGTACTCAGTCAAAGGTAATTGAGACAGATCACCCCCAGGACTTTGTTGTGCCTAGCATGGGCTGGTCCAAATGGCGAGGACGCGGCACCGTGATATCCGGAGCGCCACATCAGTCTGGGTCTGGAGGTGGCATCATGTGTCTCGCATCGAATGGGAGTCGCTGGGCGGTCGTATCTGGACCATGTGCGTGTCCTGACTCTGGTCCAACGAGTCATGCCGCGAGGAAATGTCATTCGCCCCCGTCAGCAACATCAAACGCAGGAGAATGAGCATGAGACCGAAAACGGGCAATATCGATATTTTCTCCAGTTGCCAGTCGAACAGCGTCAAATCGATCAACCATCCAGAAGAGCTTTTGGGTCTTAATCGTGTACGGTGACCTCTTGCTGACGTTTCTCGTAGATCATGACGATGGGGCACCCACCGCCTTGCGCCAACAGGGCATTCTGCCTAAATTTGCCAAGGAGACCGCGTTGCATCGCTCGTTGTTTTAGGGGAAGGATGTGCGGGGAAGTCTGATTGCCTGTTCTAATTGCTCCAGCACTTGGTTGGGCTGTTCGCCGTCGATACCAGCGATTTTCAATTGTACCAATCTCGCTCGATACATTGGGAGGGCTGCTTCAGACTGGATCAGTCAGGACATGGGCGGTTTTTGAGGACGTACCCTTCCAAGCGAGCCGAATGAGTATCGACACAACAGAGGACGCGACGTTTGAGTGACAACATCCTGCGTGAGGAAGCGTCCTGACGCAGGCAGATCGGCTTCCGTGGCGCACTGGGGATTGTTCCGCCCTAAGATGCAACCCGTCGTTCCATTAGCGTTGCTCCAGAGACACCGTCTGGAAGGACAAGTTTCTTCTGGTCGTCCTTCAATTTCGACGAATGGCGATGACACGGTAGATCAATCATTTGATCTATGGGGAGCCGGCTCGCTGGATCTCTGGGCGTGTCACGCAGACGGGTTTGACAGCGTGGATTGGTTGCAACGAACAGCGTAACTTCGAGGGCACGGTGACGACAGTAGACATGGGCGGGCCTTGGGGGGATGATGCCTTGAACCCCTTCAAGCTCAGGAGCCGGCGACGATTCCCGTCTTGGTCGCGACACGATGGGGACAGCCATGAGATTGTCGCAGGTCTGTCCAGCTGGTTCGGTGACAGGCAGAGGCTGAGATGGTTCCATTCATGCCGCGATGCGCGTGGGAACCAGGAGGGCCGCCGCACAACTGCGTGGGCCAAGGTGAAAGGACACACAGCAGGGATCGGCCATCTCGGCGAACGATGTAATCCATTGGCAACGCACCATCCGAAAGGCGAGACCCAGAACAACCATGATCCCAAGTCCACGATCTCCAGGCTCTCCGAGTGGCCGCTTTTAACGAAATGACAGGCTGAAGCCCTGCACTTGCGACCAGCCTGGGGAAAATCCGGGGTAAGCGGGCGCTCCTCGAGGATGGTCGAGGCGAAAGATAGGGGCTTGGGGCGGTCTTGGGACTTGTTCGTTGTTGGTATCTCGAAGGGGGTGGAACCATTTGCGGCCGTCGTCGACCCATGGCTTGGGGCTGGAGCGATCCTTTTCGCGCATGAGCTCTAGGTGTTTGCCCTTTTTGGTGTAGATCCAGTGTCAGCTTGAGGGCTGCCGCATGTTGCCAAATGGTGTGCCCGACGCAAGACGGCAGGTTCGGCAGGTCGTGAATGAGGGTCATTGAGCGCACGTATTTGTGTTGAGAAAATGCGCGAGTTTACCGATGTACCTCGCTCGCCAAAATGCTTCGGTGAGTACATTCACTCCCTCGACCTAGCTTCCTGCCTACCTACTTTATCTTAGGTACTGCAGGAAGGAATGATTAGGGAGTCGTGAAGGCGTTCCGTGGTCGAGTGTAACCACAGCCAGTGGTGACTGGCCACTAGGGCCCCTGTTCGCCCCGTTCGCCTCCCCCGTCTGTGTGTGGGGCGTTCAATAGTGGAGTGTTTTACGGGGACACATGGGCCATCGAACCAATGAGGCCCTGATGATTGGCAGCACCAGAAGGAGCTGCCGTCCCCGCGCCCCTTCTCCTTCCTCCCCAGATTCCGCTCCTCTGGCCACCCCTCTTCGTGCTCGACCCTCCAGACCGGTCGGTCCCTGTGGGGCCCCTTCCCACGCCGCAGCCAGCAGCACAACAGCGCGCAGGGCAGTCACAGTGCGCCTGGCACCCGCTGCACCTACCTGCCCGCCCTGCGATTACGGCACCAGGGCTCCTGCATTTGCTGCAGGGCCAACTGAGTCGCCCACCCCCCGGTTTCGGGTTCAAGGCGCTGTTCTCTACTAAACTCCACCCCAGCCCACTCACCGCACGCTCGCCTTCACACCTCCATCCTGTCGACATCATCCGCCTCCTCTCCTCTTCCCCTCAACACACTCTCCGCCGTTGTTTCCTTCGACAGACAATCTCCACTCCTCTGTAAATTTCCTTTTCTAATCGAACTCACGACTGCGATATTGGGCTCAACGAACGACGAGAGAACAACTGGACTGGAAACGGAACGAAACGACAACTGCACGCACTTGGCACACGACAGCTGCGCACCGGAAGACCAACCCAGCGGGACACTTATTACCACGCGACTTGGAACCCTGATCACGAACGACGCGAGACACCCCACCCACGCCCTCACGGACTGGTCTGAAATTCCCGGGCGACCCGGCCCAAGAGACCTTGACATTACGATAACAACTTGAGATACCCCAAACCACACCACCAACCACCTAACGAGCGCCCGCCCGGAAGGAAGAACCGCCGCGATGCCCGGCATTTTACCCATGAAAGTCATCAAAGTCGGCACAAGCGCCCAGAGCCGTATAGCGCAAGCTTGCGATCGTTGTAGGAGCAAGAAGATTCGATGCGATGGCGTCCGACCTACCTGCTCGCAATGCGCCAATGTCGGCTTCGAGTGTCGCACCAGCGACAAGTTGAGCCGCCGCGCTTTCCCCAGAGGCTACACCGAATCGCTCGAGGAACGAGTGCGCCAGTTGGAAAACGAGGTCAGGGAATTGAAAGACTTGTTGGATGAGAAGGATGAGAAAATCGATTTGCTCTCCAGAATGCACGGTAACCATCGCCCATCGGTCGGCCCAGCCGCCACTTCGCCGCCTTGCGAAACGCGCAAGGAATCAACACCACCTGTGAAGGAAGACACATTCCGGGTGCAAGCCTCACCTCTGCTCCTCGGCGTCGAGAATTCGGATTCGTATTTCATGGGGCCGTCAAGCGGTCGAGGCTTTATTGGTGAGACCAGCACCTCCTGCTCCCCTTTAGGCGCGAGACACAAACTCACACTCAACAGAATGCCTCAAGCGCAAGATCCAAGAAAGCGGCAAGTCATGCCCGGACTTCAACCCCGAGGCTTTCCTGCACATCCAAGGCTGTCCTCCGCTTGTGCCTGATCCTGTCAGCACAACGTTAAGAGTGCCTCCTAGGCTGTTCTCTGATCGCTGCGTAAATGTCTACTTCCAGGAGTGGGCACCGCTTTTCCCCGTGCTACATAAGCCAACCTTCCTGCGCGTGTACGAGGAGTTTGTGGCCGACCCCGAAAAGGTCAAGAACAACCACAAAATTGCACAGCTTCACCTGGTCTTCGCCATCGCCTCCCTGTCAGGTGAGAACCCGGACTTGGACCAAATCGCGTCATGCGAGCAGCACTGGCAGGGTGCTGTGGATGCTGTTCTCATGGAGAACTCTATGGCAACCTTGCAGTGTCTTGTGCTGGCGCTTGTCTATTGCACGGTGCGGGCAGACTACAAACGTCTGCAGCACTACAAGGGAATTGCTGTCGGCCTGTCGCATCGCCTCGGCTTGCATCAGAGCCAAAAGCGCTTTTCCTTTGGTGCTCTCACTATCGAGACTCGCAAGAAGGTTTTCTGGACCCTCTACACTCTGGACTGGTAGGTTTCATTGTTTTCTGTACTCGGAGTTCCAGACTAACATGTCTAGTTTCTCTGGAGCTATCCTTGGCCTGCCCAAGCTGTTGAAGGAGGATGATATCCACGCCGAATACCCCTCTGATACGGACGACGAGTATGTCACTGAGAAGGGCTTCCAACCCACTCTTCCTGGAGAGTACACCAAGCTATCGAGTGCTCTCGCACTGTTCCGGTGCTCCCGGATCCTAGGCAAGGTTCTGGAGAAGAACTACCCCGCAGCTACTTCCCACGAGCTTTCTCTGCAACAAATGTCCGCCATGGAGGCTGAGCTCGACGAGTGGTGCAGCTCTCTTCCGACGCACCTCAAGTTGACATTCGCTCAAGACAAGCCGTCGACAGAGGTCACTGGAAGCAGATCGCCGCTGTTGTCTCTTGCCTTCCACTACACTCGGATTCTGATCTACCGCCCTGCCATTGGCTCTTCGCTGGGTCAGAAGGCGGCCCCGGCGCTCATCTCAACGGCCAAATCGAGCAAGCACATTATCCAGATCTTCCAGCTTTTGGAAGAACGCGGAATGTCCTTCTCTTTCTGCCTCAACAAGACGGACACGCTCATTCTTTGCGCTATGCACATGCTCTATCAGAGTGTAGGCCTCAAAAAGGAGAGCAAACTCATGAAGGACACCGAGAAGCTGGTGAACGCCGTCATCAAAATTGTCAGCAAGGTCAAGGCGCCTGGCTGGTATGACTTGAAGCGTGTCGCCGGCATGCTCATCCAGCTTGATGAGCCAATCATGCCAAGCCCGCCGCAGCCGAATTCTGACACCTCTCGACCATCCACTGCCCAACGCGCATCGCCGCCGGTCCCCGTGGTGAGGAAGAAGTCTTCCCCCCAAAACAAGACAGAACGTCCCAATAGCGCGTTGGCAAGTGATGCGGACCTGCTTCGTCACCACGAGAGGATGCGGCGTCTCACCATGCCCAACACGCAACGACCGGACCTGTACCGCTCCCAGTCCCGGTCTTCGTTCGAAAGTCTACAACACGACATGGGATCGCGCCGCGACCAGCGTCATTCCATGTCACAAGCGTCAGGCCACCGATCTTCTTCCACTCCTCGACAAAATCTTGATTTCCTCGCGCTGAGCACGAACGCCGATGGCTCGTCGCCAACCTCCCCAACCCGCGCCCGACAGCAGCAGCAAGCGGCACTGGCGCAAAACCCTCAAAGCCAACAGCAATGGGGCTCCCAGATGCCACAGAAGGTGTCAAGCGTTTCCGCATCAGAGTGGGAAGCACTTCTCGGTTCCATGGATGGCGGCCTGAACAATGTTTACGATGCCATCTACGGTGGACCTGGTCTGAACATTAACGAATCCACGCCAACTTCGACAAATATCAGTGGCTGGTCGCCAGATTCGTGGGATCTGACGAATTTCAATATTGGCGATTTTGGCACTTCCGGTGCGCCTGCGCCTAGCACGCTCAGCGTGAGCGAGGAGAGTCTGAGCTCTGGGGAAGATCTGTCTGCGCCCAGCGAGCTCAATCTAAGTCTCGACAACCTGGAGTACCGGAACGCGCTGCTCGCGGGTTATACGAATAGCGAAGGCTTCATCGTTGATCCATTGGAAAGCAGCTATGCCGTTTGATTTGCGAGTTTGGGCTGTTACATGTCTTGTAGTCTCACGATATTTTGGGAAGAGCTCGGTCAAAATGCTGGTTATGATTCCCCCCCTGTTTCCCCCCCTGTTTTGCGAAGGTTAGGTTAGGAATCGGTCAGGTTGGCGAGAGGAGCGCGCTGTGCTGGGATTAGTTTATGAAATCTGTTCTTGATTTTTCTCTTTCAAAGTATTTCGTCGACGGTCGCTTGTCCTCGTTTCGCTGATGGTGTCGGAAGATTATGGAATGGAGGCGGGGCGGCGCACATAGTAGGTCGACTTGGGAAAACAGGTCGATGTTCCCAGGCCGCAAGGAACAAGCAGAGTGATCAGAGTATAAATGGCTACACACATGCTCTCGTATACATTGGGTTTTACTTGCGAATACCTCTGCATGCTTCTGGCACAACTCGCCATCCATGTGGACAACAGACTTGGGTATCATTTCAACGTATAGGCTGACCATTACCTGACGTTCTGCCTCGTCCGTCGTGAGCATCCCCTGTGACCTGGCCTCCCTGTTCCGGTCCACAACACGTCCCCGCGCCATCGTCTAGTGGCACATGGAAGCGTTCTTGATCATTTCGTCGGCTCAAGCGCGGGTCTCATCCGACCCGACTCGCGTAGCTGTTGTGTTCTTCAGCGGCACGTCGCTCGCGGCTGCCTTTCGCAGCCTGTCTCGCGCGGCCACCTCAGGCGTGGCAGGCAGGCCTTAGGTGAACTTGGTATGGATGATATCCGGGTTCTCATGCCAGTCATCAATGCTCACCCACATCTGTCGCGGTCAGCATGGGGGAATCTCAGGACGGGGGCGGGAGGGGAAGGACGTACCTTGCGGAAAGTGCTCAGACCGGCCAGGATGCTCCCGCCGATCCAGGTCGAGTACTTGCGCTCCGGCGGCGCGAAGATCTTTATCCTCATGTCCTTGACGGCCAGCCGTTGCAGCTCGGTCAGCAGGCGGTCGCCGAAGCCCTTGGTCAGCGTGCTGCCGCCGGACAGCACGATGTTGCTGTAGAGGGATTTCCTCAGGTCCAGGTCTGTGCGGTTGATGGCGTCGACGACGATCTGGTGGACGCCGGGGTACTCGAGGCCGATGATCTCGGGGTCGAAGAGGATTTCCGGCGCGCGGAAGCGCTCGGCGCCGATCTGATGGGAGGGGACGAGTCAGCGTCATTCTTTCTGGGATGTGCCCGGACTTTGGGGAATGTGTGTGCGTGAGAGAGGGAGAGGGCGAGCAAGTGAGAGAGAAAGGGGCGGGGTTCACCTTGAGCTTGTGGCCGTCTGGCAGGACGTACTCGGCCGTCTTGGGCTGGTCGCCGGACCGCTGCAGCCACTCCTTCTCCTCCTTCCGCGGGTCGTGGGCGACATATGTGACGGACTCCTTGATGAGGCGGACGACCTCCTTCTCGGCGCTCGTGTGGAAGACGTAGCCGCTCTTGCGCAGCAGGGTCTGCATGTACTCGGTGACGTCGCGGCCGGCGACGTCGATGCGGCGGATGCTGCTGGGCATGGCGAAGCCCTCGTAGACGGGGACGGCGTGGGAGACGCCGTCGCCCGAGTCGAGGACGATGCCGGTGGTGCGGCCGGAGGCGTAGAGCGAGAGGACGGCCTGGATGGAGGTGTGGAGGGCGGGCACGTTGAACGTCTCGAAGAGGATCTGGGCGGCAATGTCGCGGTTGCTGCGGGGGTTGAGGGGCGGCTCGGTCAGGAGTACGGGGTGCTCCTCGCTGAGGGTCTTGAGGCCCTCGCCGTAGACGTACTCCCATATCTTCTCCATGTCGTCCCAGTCGGTGACGATGCCGTGCTCGAGGGGGTAGCGGATCTTGAGCAGCCCGCGCAGCTCGTTGGCGGCCTTCTGGCCTATGAAGACCTCGCCCTCTAACGCGCCGGCGAGGACGCGGAGGTGCTTGGGCCGGCCGACGAAGGAGGGGAAGTAGCACTTGGGCAGGTCGTCGCCCGCGAAGCCGGCGCGGATGGTGCCGGAGCCATTGTCGAGGACGATGGGGGCGTTGTGTAGGGAGTCGGTCATCTCGCGCGAGGCATGGGAGACCGGGGCGGCCTCGCCTTGACGGGTTGGTCGTTTGACGTCGGGAGGGTCTTTGGAGACGTTGGGCGTTCGGGTCTCGCGATTGTGGATGCGGTCTGGGAAGGGGCTGCAGGCGAGGGCAGCAGTGTCAGGGGCTCGTGGTCCGAGGTCGGGTCGACAGAAAACACGCTTCGCTGATGGTCACGATGAAGCAACAAGGCACGTCAATGCCCCTTCGTCCGTGTTGCGTCTGGGCGGTGGAATGGGGATTACAAGATTAATTCAAAGGGGAGCTCTGCTGTAGACACGACGCGGTGACAGCCGGGGAAAGCTGCAGGGGCGCGAATGGGCGGGCTAGCCTGATGGGGGACAGCGCGACATGGAGGCACGGGCCACCAAACACCCCTTTTTAAGGTACCTCGCCTTGCCTTGACTGGCCTTGCTGTACCAAGTGCCGTCACGGTATCTTTCTTATTGCAAGTTGGGAATAAGCATTTTGATAGAACAAGCACTTCGATAAAAGACATCACTTTAATTATATGATCTTGAACGGAACCCGTGCTCATGTCGTACGAACGATGCATCTTTAAACATAGTGAATTGTTTTAAATTGATCTGGTAGTTCAGATCGAACGACGGCTTCAATCCCCAAACGCCTTCTCCCATGCTGAATGCTGTATGTACAGGTGGTGTCCAGGTGGTTATGGATGCATGCTCGCTTGCCATCCACAGCCAAATAAGTCCTGGCCTTTCTAATGCCCCGAGGTTCTCATGATATTATTCTTGTTCTTGTCCAGTCACGCAGCTGTCGACAAACTCACACGCGGCCGTCCATGGCGACGGCGGCGGCGTAGGGCCAGCCCAGCATGGCGCACATCAGGGGCACGTAGCTGTGGATCATGTTAGAGCTGACTGCATTGGAGATATGTGACCAGAGGGGGGGAGACGAACATTGTGGCGTTGAGGACGCGGCCCTTGAACATCTTGGAGTAGTCGGGCTTGGCGGCCTGAGCGGTCGTCATCCTCTGGAAGGGATGAGGCTCAAAGGTGCGGGCCATGTTGCGCATGTTGGTGAGGAGGGAGAATTGCCTGCGCTGGGTGGCGCGGAGGGCAGAGCGGGCGATGAAGGAGGACATGATGCTTGTCGGTCTGTGTATTGGGCTGTCTGGGAGTGGAGATGATCTGTTGGGACCCGAAAATGATACACTCGAAGAGAGGAAGTAGAGGCTAAGTGGAGATGGTGTCACGAAGACGAAGGTTGAGTGAGTTGAGAGTTGGTTCTGTTGTTGAAGCTGATGCTGATGATGGGATCGAGGTACCACAGCAGACGGGATGCCGCATCAGCTCTTATACCAGAGGCACGGGATATGCGATCTACCGCTGGCACGGTCGGGATCTAGGGATCTGTCCCTGAACGCGCCGGCTTCCCTGGCCGTGCAGTCAAGATGGGCAGATCTGTGGGCGACTTCGCCCGTGGGATTGCCGTGGCCGCCAGAAAACCGGCGCGCCAGCGCAGTCAGATCATGCCATCGATCTGCCGTGCCATGTCATACGACGGCAACACCACTTGGGCGGCGCGTAGGTTGGCGGGCAGAGGCAGAGAGGCACGTAGGGCATCCTTCGACCTGACGATGCCAGCTGGGTGGTGGTGTGTTTTGGTCGATTTCTGCAGTGAGGATGGGATCATATGGGCTGATCGGAGGGTGCCGAGCCACGCCTGATTGGCCGCTCTCGGTGTCTGGACTCTAGGCGAATGGGAGCGTCGCCACTGCGACTTCTGGCCAATGATTGGGCTCCTGATTATTCCGACCGATCTGTCCAGGCCTGGCTGCGCTGGAGATGCCGAATTCCTGCCAACTTGGAAAGAGCAGTCACGTTGACTCCCTCTTGGCCGGCGTTGCGAGTCATCATGACTGAGGCCTCACTGTACGGGCTGAACAGCGCAGTGTGACAATCGTGCGAGAGGTTTCGAGTTTCTTTGCGCCCATTCGAGGAGGGGCTCTCTTATCGCTATCGCCATGTGACCTTCCGCGAGGACCCTGATGAAGCGCGACCAAATCTGGTCATCGTGTTCAGTGCCCTGCCCAGACGATCCGGAGCGAAGCGAAGCGAATCCAGGGAACCTCACCCTTCCTCAACCACCATCACCATGCCATTGGTAGACCCCGTGACGATGGCCGCCGCGCCGAACAAAGCCACCACGGCCACCGCCGCCGCTGCCGCCCTCCAGCCCGTCCAGATCCAGCAGACCCCTGCGGGCCAGGCCGGCCGCTACGTCCATCCCGTCGTCCTCCTCGGGCTGTTCGGGAGCCAATTCGGCTCGCTGGTCGAGGATCCCGTCCGCACTCTGTCGAGGACGCTGCCCGTCGTCGCCGTCGTCCAGCTGGCCTACGTCTCCCTCTGCCTACCCGCCGCCGGCAGCCAGGAAGCGAAGCCCACACGGAAGCCGAGGCCCGGCGAGAAGAAGAAGCACGACGGCACCGGACCGAACCCCGTCATCGTGAGTGTACAACCCCCCCTTGGACGTGCGGGCGCGTCTCTGCTATGGAGCGCCAGTCTCTGTCTCATGCTAACATGCGTCCACCCGCGCAGGCCCTGTTCCTCTCCCTCCTGATGACCGCGCTCGTCACGCCCGCCCTCCACCTCGCGTTCGTCCTCTTCGGCGCGCCGTTCCTTACGCACATCCCGCACACGCTCCTGCTGTCCACCAACCTCGCCGTGCTCGCTCTGTTCCCGCTGTTCTACGTCCACGGCGTCGACGCCAGCTCGTGGCTCGCCATTGGCTCGGCTATGGCTCCCTGGGACGAGACGTTCGGCGGCCTCGCCGGAGCGCTGTTCGGCGCGTGGCTGGGTGCCGTCCCCATCCCTCTCGACTGGGACCGCGAGTGGCAGAAGTGGCCCGTGACGATCCTCTACGGCATGTATGCCGGCTACGTCGCCGGCAAGGTGACGGGTGGTTTCTTGTTGTATGGCAAGAGGATGGTCAGCCGGGTGGAAAGGGAGGACAAGGAGGAGTAAGAGCTCTCATGAGTCGGAGGCAGTTATGGCTTCACGGCATGCAATTCATGATCCCCCAGATCGCTCGCGGAAATCGATCGTCGAGTCGGTCAGGTGTTGTGCAGCAGATGGGGTAGGAAAGTTGGTGGCTGGTGACGACATGCTTGGCAGGCGTCCGGTGGAAGAGGCCGGCGGCGATGGTTGGCACCACCCAAAGCGCTGGCAAGCCGAGGTGGTGAAAGACACAAGACCGGAGCTAGAGCTCCAGTAGCAGACCGGGCCAAGCATCGGCTTCCTTGTACGAGTAGCGGTAGATGGCAATGACACGGCGTGGGACTGCATACTCCGTAGCGCCTTGGACTTATCCTAACGGGACCAGGATCGAGAGCGAGTCAGGAACAGGGTCGAGGCATAGCTAGATCTGTGCATCCGATGTGGTTCGCAAGGCAAAGGGCTAGTTTGTGTAGAGCCATCGAGCGATGGACTTTCATGATGATGCCATGCAACGCGTCGAGCGCGGCACAAATCATACTCAGCCCTATCGACGGAGCTCCCTCGCTTGTCTTCATCTCATCAAGATGAAGCGGGCGGCCGAGCTCGAACAGAAGCGGAGCAGGCCGCGTGTCCGGACCAGGGTGCCGAGGGCTACTCGGCAAGCAGGCGCCGGGGGGGAGAACGCTTCCTTTCGTCATGCTTGCGGCGAGTCCGTCAGGGTGCTGTGAAACCAGGCAAGGGGCAAGCAAGGGAAAGCCAGATTCCCGTCCTTATGCCTACCCACAATTGCGAGATGGACGATGAAGAGGACCTCTGTCACAGGGTGGCCGGGTGGATAAAGCCAGGCTCGACAGGGTTCCTGACTGGCAAGTGTGGCTGAGCGTCATGATTACGCCGTGCCGATGGGGAAGGTGTGGCGCGGCGAGGAGGTGTCTGGGTGGCGCATGGAGGCGGGACTGGCGCGTTTGCTTGGGTACAGGAGCGGAACCCAGGTTAGCGCCGCGAGCGGACCAGTCAGAATGCCGGCAGTCGCCCAGCTGGGATTCGGCAGATGACGTAGCGCTGGGCAATTTGGGGCCAACATGGATGTCATGATCATGGGTCCCGGGGGGAGATGGTGGTTCGCCCTGTCTGGCCTGGCCTGCTGGCGCCCTTGGCTGCCGCAGATTTTCTGCTGGCGAGAGAATCGTCGCTCCCTGAGCCAGCCATGCAACGGGATGAGCGGGAATGGGCTGGGTAGCTTGGCGGGACGCGCAATTGGGGGGCCCTCCGGCGCACATGCGAGACCCGAGGTGGACGGCTGGGAGGGGGGGCTTGGCTGGCCAGCCGGATGCCATTGGGGCTCCTGGCTGTTGGCGGTCGGTAGCTCCAGCCTGCACTGACCTGACTGAGTGCCAGCGTGGAAGGAGTCGATGACGTACATCGAGCGTCGACCTCTCCTGCCGGCGCTGTTGGCTGTTGCTTCCATGGTACAGCCCCTCCTGACAAAGCCGGACAGAGCGGGCTGGCAAGGGGGTGGGGTCGACAAGACGGGTTCGACGGGGAAGGCATGGCATGGCTAGGCTGGCTCTGGCTCATGCGAGTCCACATCACATCCGTCACTTGGACGAACTCGCCTTCCTTGCCTTTACCTGGCCTGGCCTTGCCCTGCCCTGCCGGGGCCTTGTTCGTCTTGGTCCCCGGATCCCCTTTGCGTCGTCAGGCCTTATTTAAGTTGCACCCTTCCCCCCCATCCACCCAGATCGACTCCCCTCCATCTACCACTTGACAACCAACTGCTCACCACCGATACCCCCTCGCCTTCGCATCTCATCACACCAACACGACTTAACGTCCGCAACACCACCCGCCAGCCAACATGCCTTTCACCGCCTCCGACATCTGCAAGATTCTTCTTGCCATCATCCTCCCTCCTCTGGGTGTCTTCCTCGAGCGTGGCTGCGGAGCTGATCTCCTCATCAACATCCTGTTGACCATTCTCGGTACGTCCAAGCTCAACCGGGCCCGCCTCCGGCCTCACTCTAACGCGTCCCAGGTTACATTCCCGGCATCATCCACGCTCTGTACATCATTCTCAAGTACTAAGCGACACGATGCCGTCAAAATTCGACGCTCGTCGCGAACGGAAAACCCGACATGTCCGACGACAGGCGGCGCTGCTCCGTAAGCGTGGGCGCACGCATTGTGCAGCGATAACCCCAACGCACCTCATCTCACTCCCACACCCCGCCGACCCGGCAACGCCGGAAACACTCATCAACCACTCCTTGGCGGTCTAATCCACCGCAGGCCGAGTCCTGCAGGGGGTGCGACTCGTCCATCAATCGACCCTCACCCACATGACGATATGGCGACGGCCGTTTTTCTTCCTCACTGCATCGGTTTTTTATCTTGCCTGCTTTTCGCGACGGACGTTCGGGGACGCAAGGACAGGGAAATGCGCCGTGTACCAAGTTCTCTATCTTAATCAATCGATACCCATCATCGCCCGCTACACCAATAGTTGAATGATCGCTTGACGCCGAATGACTTGTGAACTCTATTGTTTGACTATGTGCATCTCTCGGCTAGTGCACCACGAATCTGAGGTAAGATGTCATGGGGGAACAACAAGGCCGGGAGGTGTTGTTGCTCTCTGACACTGAGGCGCTAATGCCGCGCTTGACGTAAATCCCTGCCATGATGTCACTTGACGAAATGAACTGCCAGCCCTGGAGGGTCCCGTGGCATGGAGGCGGCCGCCCCAGACAGCCCGAGCAACCGACCAAGCCGGCGGCGAGGCTGGCCAGCCAGAGCTGATGTACGTCCTCTCTACACGATGCTGAGGTGCGACCGGGAAAGCTCAGCAATGCCTAGTTGCGGCTCCTCGACGCCGTGCGAGCAGCGAACAATCTCGAGTCAAGTGTCGGGAGGAGAAAACCCTCCAAGCTCAGCACCGAACTGCCCTTACCCTGCCTGTCCTTGTCTATTTCCGTTCCAGGGCGGTGGGCCTGATGGACGCGTACGCTTGCTTGGCGGAGTGGGCTGCTCGCAAGACCCTTCGATTGGCCCGTGCCATCGTGCATGGCAGTCAGCGTTTGCGCCTCGAGGCCAGGGCGAGTCAAGCCAGGCATGGAGAGACAAGACACTGCAAACGAACAGCCCAGGCTCGTTGCCCCTTCCAGCTGGGTGGCCCCCGCCCCGGAGCTCGGGTGAGACAGTCACGCGGTGTGCGTCTTGTCTCTCTCTCTCCCATTCTCTCTGGAATGCACATGGTACTAGTGACGCCTCTGGAGAGGCTTGTCTCATCGCCAGAGTGGCTTGCTTGGGTGCTTACGTAGCTGCTCGGGGTGTCACCGCCACATCCAAGCCACAGGGGGCACCGTCGCCAAACACCGACCTTGACCCTGGACGGGACATGGCCGGCTGCGACGTTATCCCCAGGCCTGGGAGTCACATTCGAGGCAGTGCCGCCTGATGGATCAAGTCACCGAGTCACGCAAGCATCACCGACAGGCACACCGCCACAGCAATCTCGCAGCATCTCACAGACACATCGCAGGCATGTCGCAGGGACCGGCGCATCGTGAGCCATCGGTGTTCATGCTCTACCCACTTTGAACGACAGGATCTGTAGGCACGGTCAGCATCGCCTCTCGCCACGCGCGCAGAACTGCTCACATCATGTTTGCCGATCGCGACCAGGTCGTCCTCGGACACGCGCGTGCCGCCGATGCCCTCGACAAAGGCGATCGGCGCGTCGCCCATGACCTTGCGGGCCACGTCGCCCACGGTCGAGTTCTTCTTCACGAGCACGCAGTCGCGGAAGACGGCCTTGGACTCGCTCGCGCCCGACGCGAAGGTCGTCGTGTTGCGCACCGGGAACACGGGCACCAGCCCCAGCAGCTCGGCCGCCTTGGACAGCACCTGGTTGACGCCCGTGGACCCGAACCGGTACAGCACCATGTCCTTGAGGTTCTCGATGCGGTTGCGGTTCTTCTCGTCCAGCTCCTTGAGCCCGCCGCCCGTCGGGTCGCCCTGCTCGATCAGGTCCTCCCGCGTGTCCACGAACTCGCTGCCCTCCGTGTACCGGATGTACCCCTGCTTGGCCATCTTGCGCAGGAAGATCTCCGAGATGGCCGAGCACACGGCGATCGTGTCCGGGTCCTGCATCTTGGCGATCTTGCTGATGTTCTTGTCCGCGTCCGGGTGGTCGATCTTGTTGAGCGCGATGACCGTCGGGAACTTCTCGTCCGTGAAGGCGTTGACGACGCGGTCCACCGTCGCCTCGTCCCACTCCTCGAGCGCCTCGCGCACGCCGATCCGGTCCAGCGCCCGCGCCACCACGTTGGCCGTCGACCCGTACCCGGAGAACTGGTTCTGCAGCGTCTCCACGGCCGTCGCCTTGACCGCCACGTGCCGCCGCCGGATGCTCCCCCACTTCTCCCACAGGTTGCCCTTGATCCACGCCACAATCTCGCTGCGCAGCCACGCAATGTCCACCGACGGGTCGTACCCGCGCGTCTCCTTGCCCTCCGCGTCCACCGTCCCGCTCGCGTCCACGACGTGGATCAGCGCGTCCGCGTGCCGCAGGTCGTCCAGGAACTTGTTCCCCAGCCCCTTGCCCTGGTGCGCCCCCGGCACCAGCCCCGCCACGTCCAGCAGCTCGATCGGCACCGACCGCGTCCCCTCCACGCACGCCCCGTAGTTGGGCTTGCACCGCTCCGACACGCCGTGCCGCGCGCACGCGCACGGGATCTGGAGGTAGCCTATCGCGCGCTGCGGATCGATCGTTGTGAAGCTGCGGGGTCGAGCGTTAGTCACCGGTCAAATGTAGTGTCGAGGAAGAGAGGGCGGTCGGGTTCGGAGAGATAGAGAGAGAGCGGAGGGCCTACGGGAAGTTTCCTGTTTGTAGTCACGGATCCATCAGCGCGCCTGTTCGTTTTGCTTTTGTTCTCGCCGGTGCCGTCCCGAGAGGGCGCGGCCGGGGAGGGCTACCGACCGACTTTGGACGTTGCGTCCGTCAGGCTGTTGAGCGTCGTGCTCTTGCCGGCCGACGGCTTGCCGACGAGGCCGATGAGCGGGTCTCGAGGCATGGTGTTGCGGGTTCGGAGAGGGAGGGGGTTGGAGGTTGCGAGTCGAGAGTTCAAGAATGGGGGCGCCCTGCGGTTTGATGCGCCCGGGAAGATGTCGCGGCAGAGGTTGCAGCGCCCTAAACTTTACACACGCTGGAGGGGCCGATGGTGGGGGTTGTGTGCCGTTCCAGTGGCGGGGTTTAGCCACGTTTGAGCGGTATATCGGGTACAGCGGAGGTATGCACGCAACCAAGAAAATTGACATGACCGGTTAGAGGGGAGCCGACTTGATCGAACGGAATCAGGGGCTTGGTCCTTTCACGGCCACTGGCGCTGGCGACTGACATTGAACCATGTGATCATTATTTTATTAACTGCAAATGTATGTAACCCACCCCTTGTACTCCGAATCGACGAGGCCAGCTCATCTAGGCGGCGCCTGAAGCCCGTTGTTCGGGCGTATCACCTGGAAACCCGTCTCCTGCACCGCCGGCGCTGCTTCTTGACCCATCACCCTTCCCCAGAGACCAGATGAGACGGAACGTATCGTAGGCCGGACTGGTGCCGGTTCGGCAGCCGGTGTCGTTACGACATCCTCCTGTGCCGGTCTAGGCCGGGGTGCCATGTAGTAGAGGTCCGACTCCCGGAAAGAGTAATCATTCCACCTCGGCCCGAGCGGCCTGCCTTCGCTGTCGCCGCTGCTAGACGCGGCTTCGTCGGAGCTCGAGGGTGCCGAGCTCGACGACTCTGAAGTCCGGAGCGGGGAGACGTCGTACTCGTACTTCGGCTCCTGCTCCAGAATGGCGCCAAAGGTGGCAGTCGTGTTGACCAGAGGAGACACGGTTCTCGACGGGCCGCGAGACGAGAGGGACGATGCCGACCTCAAGGTACCCCCGCTCTTGGACTGCAGGTCTACAGACCCCTTGCTGCGTACTGATGACGGGCGCGGCGGGCGGAAGTAGTAACTTGCCGGAATATGGGGCGTTTCGGGGTGCAGCGTGCTGGCGCTCCCCGGTCGACTGTATGACCCTATGGAATCAGAAAGATGGTGCCCTCCGTGGTCGGGACTGGGGCTGGCTGGACTTGGCAAGTCAATGTATGCCCTGTTCATATCCGTACGGGAGGCTTCGCGTCGCCGCAGTTCTCGAAGGCCGTAAACCTAGGTAATGGTTAGTTAATCACTCAAGTCAGAGTACAGAGGAGAGGAATGTCGTACATCTGGCTTTGGCGCGTTCAAGTGCCTTACGCACAGAACCACCAAATGGTACACGGCAGGCCCCAGAAAGCCACCCAGCAGCATGGATCCGTGGATGAACAGAATGATATAACCAATGGCGCTCTTGATGTGAATACTCGCAAGCCCGGGCAGAAAGGGGACCATGAGAATCACCGTGGCGAGCCTCAGGACGGCAGAGATCGTGCCGACCGACAAGGCGGGATACGCCTGGAACCCATAGATGCAGGCGAGGAGCACCATTTCGCAGGCACCCAGCACAGCCAGCTGGGCCGGAGGTGAGATTTGCAAACCGCCGACGGCAGCGCCGCGGATGAAGGACAGGATGAAGAGCACGAGGATGAAGGCTTTGCCGTGCTGGTCGCCGGATGCCGAGGTGGAAATGCGCTGGTAGCGCTTGGCGTCGAAGACCAGGAGACCGAGGCTCCGCGTGGGGATCTGGCGCAGCAGCCAGGCGAATGTAGCGACGATGGCGACGATGAGAAGGACGGCCAGTGACGTGTGATACTTGGGCAGGATGCCGGCGTTGTTGGTCTGGTAGAAGGAAAGAGCGATCAGCGGCAGGGTGAAGTAGGACAGGATGATGCGGAGGACGCGGTTGGCTCGGTATTGCAGGCCGCTGGTGACGACCATCTGCTCAGCCACGTCGGCCTCGTGGGGTTGAGGGGCGCCGAGACGAAGGCACTCGAGCAAAAGCGCGGTCAGGACGACAATAATGAGGAGGGTAATGACCATGTTGATCCAGGTGGCCATGGTGGCGGGTGCTCCGACAATCTGGTGCATCAGCTCGAGGCCGTACGTGCCGCCGTACGTGCCGTTAATCTCGTAGATGCCGTCCACAGTGCTGGGGTAGACGTGGTCGTAGGTGATGGGGCCCCTGTGGAAGAGGGAGAACCAGTTGAGCTTGCTGACGGCGGGCTGGTAGAACCCGGGATACCAGAGGCTGAGACTGCCGGTGAGGAAGACGAACTGGAGGTACTGTAGACAGTCGCCGACATGGGGCAGGGTGGTACGGGCGGGAGGCGTCAGATGAGCTTCGTCGTCGCCGCCGAGGAGGCGGATGGGCCTGTCGAAGCAGCTGCGTAGGACGCTGACGAGGAGCACAAAGAGGAACAGGCCAAAGGGCGCCCAGCGGAAGGCCGAAGACACGGCAGGGCCCATCTCGGGGGTGATGTTGGCCTGCAGACAGGTCAAGCCGTCGCCAGTGGTCGCAGACGCCAGGCGGATGTCGGAGTGAAAGGTGGACAGCGGCGAGAAGTGGCCAACGTCTTCGGTGAGTAGGGCGCTGAGCGCGAACGCCTTCTCCGTCCTCGTTCGGTGCACCTGCTTGCACGTCACGATGGGCTCCGGCTTGTAGTTGGTGGTCCCGGTGAGCATCTCGACGGTGAACTCGGCCGAAACGTTTCGAATTTGACGACGGCACTGTTCTTCGTCATCCATGAGCAGGTTGACGACCCACGTGAGCCAGTGATGGCCATCTTCGGCGCCATCGATTCTGGCAGTCAGGCTTGCGACGGAGAATCCGCTGCCGCGAGCCTCATCCCACGTCCGAGCCTGGGACTGGTCGCAATGCTGGTACTGCACGTAGGCGGCGGAGGCGGCGGAGGCGAGAAGGCCGGCGAGGCCGAGTTGACGCGCGAGCATGGCAGCTTTCGTGTCGTTCAAGCCTCTGGACAGCCTGAGGTGAGGCCGAGCATTGATCCAGCGAGGGCGCCGACGTCAAAGTTGGTGGGCGTCGGTCGGCGGGTGTGGTTGACGAGACCCGAGACGTTGGTTTTGGGTTCCGGTTCGATCGAGAACCACGAAGCGAAGGGGGAACGTAACGAACATGCACAATGCCAGGCACGGCTTGCTGCTAGTGAAGAGGGTGCGGGCCCGACTCGATCGGCCCCTGAACCCAAAAAATCAATTTTCCGCTCTCCACATGGTCTGCTCCCGTGTTCATGCTCGTGTCGGTGGCGCCTCTCTCGGTCGAGTGCCGGGATTCCCCATCTTGCCGCTGACTCGGGCCTCGAAGTCTTCCTTCGTTGAGGTGCCATGCCTGCCTGGTACTAGCCGAAACAGAGGGGGATCATCGTGGAGAAGGACAGGGCTCGAATACGAATATGCATCTTGGCAGGGGCCTTGGACGGGAGCAGGGCCTCCATGGGGAGACGTGCGCCGTGTCATCCCATGTCGACGCCGGGAAGATGGCGATGCGATGATCGGGGTGGCCGTGTTGGGTCCCTGGATTCTGTGCCAAAGACGGAGATGGCGAGGTAATAATGCCGTGCTGGACGTATGTCGGCTCAACAGAATCTGCTCGGAGCATCACAACGATAAACGAAACGTGGAGCACCGTACGCTTGACTAATCATGGGTACGGCGCTCCGATGGCATCAAGTGCTTCTTGACAGGTGCCCAGCAGCCGCCCTGACAGGTGCAGCGGCCTCGCACTCGCATTTGCACATGACCGCAGCTTCCTACCAGCATTGGATGATTCCACCTTCACCATTCATTGCACCGGACCCGATGGACATGCCGCCGCCGCCTCCGTAAAGCCGTTATGCCCGACCAAGTCGACATGTCGTCTTCTCACAGCTTCAGGCTCACCTTTACATGGCGACGACCACCCCATGCCTTAAATCGCGCCTTGGTTCCCTGTCGCCTCGTTTATGCCTGAAGTGTCGTCCCCGCTCTCCATCCATCCACCACCATCGCCATCGCCTTCGTCAGATCCCCTCAGCTCTCTCCACCATGGCCGTCACCGAGACAGCGCCTCTCCTTCGTTCCACGATGCCACCCATACCACCAGGTGAGTCTTTCGATCCTCACTCCCCTTTCTGAGCGCAAGCTCTGGTGCGAGATCGAACACTGTTACTGACGCGGCACCTCCTCCCCCCAGCGCCATGGTCCAGGGCACTCCCCTCAGCCAAGAACCCGGCTCGCCGGCTCCCCCAGGCCATCGCCCACCGCGGCTACAAGTCTCTCTACCCCGAGAACTCCATGGCCGCCTTCCGCGCCGCCGTCGACGTCGGCACCCACGCCATTGAGACGGACATCCACCTCTCCTCCGACCGCGAGGTCGTCCTCTCCCACGACGGCAACCTCAAGCGCTGCTTCGGCGTCGACAAGCCCGTCCGCGACTGCCCCTGGTCCTACCTCTCGACCCTGCGCAGCCTGCGCGCCCCGCACGAGCCCATGCCCCGCCTGACCGACCTCCTGCGCTACCTCGCCGAGCCCGGCCGTGACAAGGTCTGGATCCTGCTCGACGTCAAGCTCGACGACGACCCGGACGAGCTGCTGGCCGCCGTCGCCGACGCCGCGGACGCCGTGCCCCGCGCCGACGGCCTGGCTTGGGACCAGCGCATCGTCGTCGGCTGCTGGTCCCAGGCCTTCCTCCACGCCGCGCTGACCCACCTGCCCACCTACTCGGCCGCCCACATCTCCCACTCGCCCTACAACTCGAACCGCTTCCTCGACTGCCCCGAGTACGCCGGCCTGTCGTTCAACGTGCTACAGCCGACCCTAGTAGGCCCGTACGGCTCGCGCTTCATCCGCCGCGTGCGGTCGACCCCCGACGCCGAGAGCCGCCGCCTGTACGTGTGGACCGTGAACCAGGTCGAGTGGATGGAGTGGTCGGTCAGGAAAGGAATGGATGGCGTCGTCACGGACGATCCCGCCAAGTTTCTGAAGTTTCTGGAGCGGTGGGAGGAGGCCGAGGCTGAAGACGACCGGGACGGGAAGGACGCGGCCCGAGGCACAGAGGGCGCCAGCAGCGCGAGCCCGTCCGCGACTCCGCTCGAGACGCCTACGACGGGCCTGAGGCGCTGGACCTGGCTGTATTTCCAGGTCGCGGGCATCCAGCTACTGCTCTTCCTGCTGACGCCCTGGCTCGTGCGACGGTCGAGGTGGAGGTTCACAAGACCAGGCAAGGAGGGCGTGCCTAAGGCGTGACGACATGGTGGCACTCGATGCATGCTTGGTGTTTCGGGCCATATGTGCGATCGGCCATAAGACTTGATTACTCGGCGCTCTCTTGTCGAGGCATACGCTGAAGCTCGTGATTCTGCAACACGCCCTGTTCATGTGTCCCTTTCCCAAAGACCCAATACCCCGAAGAATCCAAGTGAACGAATATAATGTGAGGCGCCAACGCCCAACGCCATGCCCAGCGCCACCCGATATCAAACGCCGTCATTTTCGAAAGAAGTCCCCCGGGCCACAGACACTTCACGTCTTCTGCTCCTTGACCGCGCTCTCCCAGCTCCCCAGGCTCCACAGACTCGCCTTTCTCTCGCCCTCCCTGCGCGCCCCGTGGCCGTCGCCCTGCTCCTCCGCCGTCTTCTTCCGCCGGAACACGTTCCCAGCGCCCCCGATCCCCATGCGTCCGACCCCGGACCGCTCCCGCGCCTTGGCCCGCGCAATCTCCTCCTCGAAGCTGACAGCCGGCCGCTCGCCCGCCGCGTGCACGTTGCCCGCGCCGCCGATGCCCGAGTAGAACCGGCGCGTCGAGGGCGCGGGCGCGGCGGCCGGCACCGGGGCCGACGCCGAGGATGAGGAGGCGGGCTTGGCCGAGGCGGAAGGCGCTGGGGCGGGGGCGGCGCGGAAGGTGTTCCCTGCGCCGCCGCGGCCGGTGTGTATGCGCGTGTTGGGCGCGGCGGAGGGGCGGGGGGTCGTGACGAGGAGGTTGGAGGATGTCGCCATGTCTGGTCTGGGGCTGTTTCCGGGTGAGGATGCTATGTCGTGAGGTTGTGCTTCTGAGGCGGTGGTCGAACGAACAAGGGCGGAGAAAGCTCAATTGACTCGGATTGCTTAATCTTCCGATCCCTTGGTCATTGAGTTTCCTGCGGAAAGGGCGAAAGAATCATGAAAACATCATGGAAGAGTCCGATGATGTCGAAACGTGGGGAGCTCGACCAGATATACTCACCACCACGACTCGCAATGCACCGCCCAAACAGCACATCCAACGAATCAAAACTCCGTCCCCAAAGTGTCCGTCCACCGCTCCAGGCATGCCGCAACAGATGACCGCAATGATGAGCTTTACCCCCGGGGGGGGGGGGGCCAAACAACTACCGCAGAGTTGGGTTGGGGTCCGCGCTCCTCTCACGTACCAAGACCCAAACGATGGGGTAATGGTAGGGTAAGAGAAACACGTCCGGCCCCACCGCCAGACACCCCGCGTGATGGTCCGTCATGCCGCTGGCCGCTGGCGCGCGTCGTGCCGCCCTTGCGGGAATGGACCATTGCCGTCTGCCGACCGAGTCTTGCCGATCTGGCGGTGACAAATTTGGCCTTTTTGGTTGTGAAGTTTGGACTGGCGCTAGGCTCGAGCAGTATGCTGGCCAAGGCCTGTCTGCCCGGCCCCTCTCCGTCGCCAAGGACCGACCGCCACGACAACGGCCTTCACCCGTGCCGTCAGCGATCCGGCAACGTGAACCCACGAGAACACACCTCACATCAAGGGCAATGGTAAAAGACAGGCAGGCAAATTCCCTTGGTATTACACACGATCACGGGCCCTGTCCATGCCCTCCTTTGTTCATCCATCCTTCTTTCCATCTGTCTCTCAAACCAACTCGCGATGCCAGCTTGCTGGAGATGGCCCTATCTATCAAAACCATGACCGATGCTCGTTCTCGATCCCTCGAGCCACGAGGGGAACGGACCCATACTCCCGCCACAAGAAGCACATAATCGCTGCAAAACGCAAAGTCGTGGTTTGCGTAGTCATGCCGTCGTAAACTACAGCAGCGGAATCCTGGCCTTCGCTTCCATCCGTGCGTCAATCCCTTTCCAACTTTCTCCTCAACCATTTTTTCTTTCGTTTTCTGGGGGGTATCTGCCGACGCCTGTCGTCTATGATGCAGGGTTCCCAATGAAGGGCGTGAAGCCAGAGAACGAGGCTCTGGTTCATGATTAGAACGAGTAGGTGGTGTCGAGGCTATCCAGCAGCATCAACCAAGGAAGACTAGAGCAGCTCTGAAAGTCAAACCCCTCACTCCAGAGCACGGCTCAAACTGTGAAGGCTTGCTGCTCCCTTCTTTTAAAATGTGTCCGTCTCGTCGCTCGCAACTGTGCCAAAGGTGGCTGGGGGTCGGTTAGCTTGGAAACATCCTCGCAACGACAGAAAATGGCTTACCTCTCTTGCGGCGCCGCTCCTCGCGGGCTTCGTCCTCCTCCGCGCTCTTAGGCGTCATGGCCCGAGGCCCGCTAGGTCGCCGGGTGGGCACGCCAAGGGCGGCGTTGAGGTTGCGGTTTTCCAGTTTCGGACTGTAACCACTGGCCTGGGTACCAGCGCCGGTGCCGTACCCACTCTCAACACTGTTGTACGGCTGGGGGCTGTTCTTTGACAGCTTCGAGACCCTGTCGGTCCTGGTGGGAGTGCGGCTGCCATCCTCATCCATCGGTTCCTTGGGGGGGCGAGGAGGGCCGGTCGGGGACGAGCCCCAGTACTCACCGGTGGCAGCACCGGTGGCGGCTGAACCTCCACTATAGCGGTTGCTGCTCTGGGGAGGGAACCGGTTCAGGCTCGTGGCTGAACCATGCCAGTCCGTGGACCTGGGAGACAGCGGAGAGTCGTACTGGTGCGCCTGCGACTCCAGGGCCACCTTGAAGCGCTCTGTCTGGCCTTGGCGGGGTTGTGGGTGCTGCAGATTAAGCGAATTGCGGTGTGCCTTGTACTTGGGGTCCTCCGGCGTCATGTAGGTTGCTGGCGGAGGCGCTCTGTTGTCGAGTGGCATGCTGGCGGACTGCGGCAGGTTTGTTTGCGAGAAGCCGCTGTGCAGCTGATCATCGTCATAGCGGTCGTCTTGGTACTGGCGCCGGTCATCATATTGATCCAAGTCAGAGCCGGACCGAGATGGCGGTCGCATGAACTCGTCCTCGTTGCCTCGTTTGCTTGACATGCCGCTGCCACGGAATGCCTTGCTAACACTCGTCGCAGTGGACTCTGACCAGCGCGAGATCTTGGGGAACCAGCTGGAGGAGCCCCGGGATTTGTGCTTCTTGCCCTTAATGGTCGAGGGAGTGTTTTCGTTGCTGAGCGAGGCGTTCATCGAGGGTCCTGGATGAGGGGGTGTCGCCAGTGGCACAGAGCTGCCACGCTGGACATCTTGGTGTGGAGGGCTGAGCATGGCTTGCTGGTTGCGCCCATAGTCCGCCTCGGGCTCGTAATCTTCCTCTGTGTCTTCCTGTACGGTACTGATGCGATGGTCGGAGAACTTGCGCTCGTAGCCAAGTTTCGTCGAGGGGCCACGGGACTGGGGAAGAGACAGCTGTCCAGATTGACTCGCGTGGCTGGCCGTTGAAGTACCGGCATGCCCCTCGGGCTCATAACCACGGTCTTGCTCGTACTGCACCTCGGGCTGAAGGTTGTCAAACGACTGTCCTTGGCCACTGGAGACCATGGGACGGGCCGTCTGGGCCTTGAGAGTATCCACTTCAGCCAGCAGCTGGTTCAGCATATCCTCAATCCGGCCAAGGTCGTTCGTATCCTTGGCACCAAAGCTCTTAAGAAACGCTCTGCGGAATAGGTTGTTTTTCTTGGCCGTTTCATCTGCCGTCCCATCTTGAGATGCGCCACTGAAACCCTTGACAGATCGAGGGGCACTGCCAGGGAAAGGTCGAGGACCGCCGATGATGTTCTTGACCGTGTTCTCGGTGTTCTCCTGAACCTCTTGAATGATGACATCCTCAGTGTTGGCTAGTACCTTCTTGATCTCCTCAAACGAGTTCCTCATCTCGGCCGCAGAGCGGACCAAAGTCACGAGGATTTCAGTGTCGCGAGCACTGCGCTGGGCGTCGCGAACCATGAGGTGCTGCATCAGAGCGATGATGTCCTTCGATTCAATGCGGTCCATGCCTGCGCCTGTTGCCGCGTCGTAAATTGGTGAGCCCATGCCTTGAGACATGCCACTAAGATGTCGGTTGTGACTCTTGTTGGTCGTGTAGAAGGGGTCTTCAGCATCGGCCTCGGAGAAGCTCATGATGGCCTTGCCCTTAGGTTGGATGTTGGGCGAGTGTATAGGTCCTTGAGAGATATAGCCTTCGTCGAAGTGCTTCTGGCCTGCCGGGCTGCCATTGTGATAGCCAGCGCCGAAGCCATCTGGTTCAAGACCTCGCGCGTTGACAAGGTCGGGGTTGGCGACAGGACTGGCACCGTCGTAAGGGTTCGTAATGAGGGTGTCTCTCTTCCTGTCAGTGGAGGTGCGCTGCCATTCGTCGTCCGGTTCCTGACTGGGCTGTCGGTTGTGCGCCATGGCCGCAGCCGTCGCGATAGCAGCAGCGCCGGCAGCTGTTGCGAGACCAAGACCAGGACCATGGCCCTTGGCCTCCTCATCGTACTGTTGGTACACATCTGCGTCGCCCTGGCGTGGTGTCGTGTCGGTGGCCCATTGGCCTTCAGCACGAGGAGTGTGGTTCAGCTCCTCGCGGATAAGGGATGGGTTGGTAATGACATCGTCGTCGACATACTCGGCTTCCGGCATGGGATCATGGAGTCCGGGCATGGCACTAGCGCCCATCTTGGGTTGATCGTCGTAGTCCAGCCTGTCGATGCTGTGCGCTGGCGTGGTAGCGAGCTCGCGTCCGTCCATTGTCCGCTCCTTGAATGACTTGTTCCTGAAAACGCCCTCAGGAACGAAGTCCTCGTTAACCTCCTCAACAGTAGGTTGCTTGGATCTGTCCTTAGCAGCCTTCAATGCCGCAGCCGCAGCCCCAACAGCTCCGAGCGCGATGGCCTTCTCAGAAGCAGTGGGAGAATGGCGAGATGTGGAGGGAGAATTGCGATATCTCGTGGGAGCTACCTTGCGACCGTACTCGTCGAGGTCGTACTCGCCTGCAAAGTCACGAGACTGGCTGTGCCGGCTAGAAGTAGGAGTTCTGATACCCTCACGTTCTTCAATGAGGTCACGCTGACTCTTCACCGAGAGCTTGTCGGGGCTGTAACCTCGTGCAGCGCTGAGTGAGGCTGACTGGGCGTCGTAGGAAACCATCGAGTCGCGGTTTCCATATTCATTTCCGGAGAGCGCGGAGCCAGTCGTGAGAACAGACTGGTCAAGCATTGACCCGTCCACGAGCGATGCAACGTTGGACTCGACGCCAGCCGGAGCGTACTGAGTAGGAGCGTGCTGAATATAGGGTTTTGCGCCTACATCATGGATAGCTTGGCTAGAGTCTGCTCGGTCGTAGTCGCCGTCATCCGTGTACATAGTGCTCCTGTAGTCCTGTCCGGAGCTTCGAATGCTGCGGCCATCAATGGACTGTTCATCGAAGCCTCGGCTCATGACATTGCTGTGTCGTGGAGATTTGTCCGGAGACAGACTCCCGTTAGTGAGTCTCGAGTCCCGTTGACCAGGTGCTTCACTACCTCCTTCGGTATAACCCGACACGCTGTAGATGGGACTGAGGCCACGCCGCTCGGGCTGGTATGGCACATACTTCAGCGGGGGCGGTACATCTTGCGTATTGTAATAATCAGCTCCGATGCTGTCATCGTGCTGTTCGTAGTCGAGCTGATTTGGTCCTGCGCGGCTCGTTTCGAACTCTTCGTCGTTGTACTCATCGTGGAATTGAGTTGGCGGCAGGTTGCGTTCGCTCTGGTAGTCGTCTTGGTACTCGTCGACTCGTTGGCGAGGGATCGCGTTCAAGTCACCGCTTGAAACGTTGGCATGTCTAGTGCCGAGGGTCTGTTGAAGGGTGGTGGCAGACCGGGATGGTGAGGAGGTAGCGGATATGTTGCCTCGATTAACCTCCTGGACTGAGGATCGCTCATCTAGCTCGGAACGAGGGTGCTCGGTTTCGGCTGACAAGATGGAAGTGCGTGTAAGCTCTGACGGATTGATCTCGCTCATCAACGGCATTGGGGGCGCCGGTACTTCCTCTTCCTCGTACTCCTCGGTGTACTTATCGCGCCCCAAGCTGCGGCTGCGGACAGAGCCGTCAGGTCGGCGGCGTCTTCTCTGACGCCTGTCGTCAGGGCCAGGAGAGTTTGAGTTCAACGCAGCAGCGGCAATACCGGCGGCAGCAGCCCCGACAAAAGCCCCAGTCTTGAGGCCGCCCCCACGAGTCTTCTGCGGTTGGTCTTCTACAGACTCGTGCACCGACAGGTCGTCAACGGACTCGCCGTCCAGACCGAATGGACTGTCTACATAGTCGTGACGAGCCTCCCTATCTCTCCGGTCCCGGTGGCGAGCGCTGTCTCTTGATGCCTCTCCACTGCGTCCAGAGGACCTTCGCCTGTCGGTGGTGAGAAGGTCTTCTCTTGAAACAGATGTAGCTGTGGAGGTGAGAGAGCCGCGGCGACTTTCGCGCTTGCTCTGCTCCCGCTTCAGAGCGCTTAGCTCGGGGAGAATCAGTCTGCGGATCGCATCCTCGACCGTCTCCAGCAACTTCGGATTGTTGATTGAGGACTTAGATGCTCCAGAGCGGACAGAGTGTTGATCTGTCGAGCGGTGGCTAGGCGTTAGGGCGGAGGACAACACGCTGGATTCTGTCGCCGAAATGAGAGAGTCGCCATGACTTCGGCTGGATCGCCGTCGGGGAGATCGAGTTCCGTCCACTTGTTTCTCGCTCAAACTGCTGGTACGACTTTTGCTGGAACGGTGTTTGCGGTCCTTGTCTCTGAGCTTCTCGGTGGACTTGGGCAGCACAATCCTGTCGCGGGTCTCGCTCCTGCTCTTGCTGTTCCTCGACTTGTCGGCGAGTGCTGCGCCGGCGAGCGCGCCGGCGGCGCCAGCGGCTAGTTGGCCACCCCGCGAGGGGCTTCTGCTTTGGCGCTTCTCAACCTCTCGATACGTCAGGTTGGTTGGCCCGGAGCCGTCGAGAAAGCTGTCCGTTGGGATGGCGGAGATGTCAGACATGTTGGGCGGTAAATATGTGGCCTGCTTTGCGTCGGCTGCGGGAATCAGTGGACTGGCTGGGCGTCGCCTTCGGCCACTCCTGTCGATTTCAATGTCGATGGGGTTCCTAGACACATTCGACTCCTCTGTGGCCGATGCATAGGACTGCATGCTGTCGACGTCTTCGGCCTCGACCGCTTCGGCGTCGAGGTGGGAGGTGGCCGCCGATGTTGACGGGACGCGCCGGGTCAAGGACGTCTTTCGCGAGCTCTTCGTCTCTGTAATTTGAATGTGGTCGCTCTTGTTCTTTTTTGACGGCGTCAAACGAACGCGAACGCTGGGCTTGCGCTCGACGCCGGAAGCTGAAGGACTCGTCTTGCCGCCCTCAAAGTACTCGATGAGGAGGGAAGTCTGCGAGCGGTTGAGTTTGTGGCCGCGGGTCTTGATGGTGATGGGTGTGCCGTCGTCGGGTAAGGAAAAATGAGAGGCCTCGTCGGCGGGCTTATCGAGGTCAAGGTCGTCGGTGGTTAATTCGGTAGGGGTGAAGATGTCGGTCTCGGTCGGGGCAGGCAGGGGGGGATACTTCTTGGACCCAATACCCATTGTGCTATCCCAAAGACTGTGTTCGAGGAGAGGAGGAGGCCAGGCGGCGGGGTTTCAATGCCTCCTTCGAATTTGATTCGGCCTTCCCCTGATCTCTCGTCTTTCTGCTCCTTGTGGGGAGGAAAGAGGAGGCGGGTAGCGGACAGGGTCTTGTTTTGATGGCGAAAGTCAAGCCATCAGAGGTGGATTGGGGGACTTGGCTGGCCGTTGCTGTGGGCGAGGGAGCCTGGGCAAACTGGACCTCGATACCAAGATCAAGGCAGGCAAGGAAGGCAGGTTGGTGTGCCGGTTGAGTGTTGGTTGCTTGGAAGGCTTATGAATCCGCAGGAAGGTCAGGCCAAGCGAGACGTGGTCGTATGCGTCGATGCGATGGTTGCTCTGCAGGCACACTACTGCGGCAGAGAGATCCGAGAGCACAAGCAGGCGAACGTGCGATGGAAAGAGCAAAGACGAAAAAAAGAGACGCTTGCTGTGCTGTGCTATGCTGTGCTGTGCCGAACCGAAATTATCGATGAGGGATAGGAGTGCCGGCTTGGGAGTGCTTGTCGGTCCAGGTTGTTGGGGCCTGAGGGGGGGGTGGTCGACCAGGAGTGAAGGTTGCGGTTGCGACGATGAATGGGAACTGAACCTGAAGACAACCACCACGACCTGACCAGGAAGGTGGCGGGCAAGGAGTTCAGGTTGGCGCTGCGGTTGGGTGGCTGTTGCTTGGGAGGAGGTCGGGGGATCTCCACTCGTTGCTGCCAATATCAACGGGGCTGGGGGGAGGGGGTTCAAAGTCGCTCGTGCCGTCGCAGTCACTGTCGCAATCACTGTCGCAGTCGCAAAAAGAAGATGATGAGGGGCAAACGGCACATCGGCAGGTTGCGATCGGTCTGCGTTTGACTGACGATGGTTATGGGCGACAACGACGGCATTAAGGACTTGAGGAGGCACAATACGAAGGACACGGTCGGCAGCGCAATGGTGCGAGTGAGGCTTTGTTATTACGCCTGTGTCCTGGACTGTCGACTCCCAGCACTGCGACTGCGAAAAAGAGGGCTGGGGGACGACAGTCAGTCCAGCCCGGTTTTGCCTGCCAGTCTCGCCTGCCAGTCTCACTCATCCTCGGGCTGGCGAGTGCTATCCGGGATGGGCTAGGCTGATGAGTTGTCGCTGCCGATCCCGTCGGCCAATTGAAATACTTGGCCGGGGGTCGAACTTGCCCAGAAAGCGGGCTGTGTGCTCCACCGGCACCTTCCAGCATCGACCGAGCTCTCGATTGGGTCTTTCCCGTCGTTGCGCCTCCAGCGTGTCTTTCCTTCCACCACGTCCAGTTCATCCTCACCGTCTCTTTCCCTTGCTGCCACCACATGCAAGATTGGGCCTCGGAACGCTCCTCTTGATTCCTGTTCGCTCATGCGGACCTGTCGTCACAATTCGCGGCGGAACATCACACGAACGGCGGCTCCCTCCTACTCGTCCATGTCAGTCACGGCGTGAGACGATTGCGCCCTTTCCGGCCCGCCAACGTCCGTGTCCCAAATTCACCCGGTCAACCGTGGCGACCGAAGCTCTCTTTCGCCTCGAAAAGGCGTCAGTCTGTGCTTTGGGCTGCAATCATCCCACCTCTGATTTCCACTGCCAAGTTGAAAAAAAGTTGGGGACCAGACCCCCTAAAAAGCACCCCCATACCCACCCCCCCCCCTTCCTCCAACCCAGCTTTTCGCCCAGCGCGGGACGGGGACGGGAGCTTTCCAACCGGCACGGGTCTTCGGGTGGTTGGGGCGTCACTGGCGGCGATCATCCCACGAACCTCCCGTGTCTGACCAGGACTGCCTTCTCAACCAGGCGAACACAATTCAGCACCCATCACCGTTCAAGACCTGACGTCCAACCTGGCTCAGAGACATCCCCCGGATCTCGTTTCACGCTGCTCTGGAACCTGCCATTCCTCTCACTGCCGGCTGACTAGCTGTCCCACCGCATGTCTGCAATGCTTGTCTTCTGCCCTACGCATTCCGAATCCCCGCCTCGGCCTCCCTCGACCCCCCTCAAAGCACAGTACAACATTCCATTCAAATCCCCAGAACCAACCTGAAACACCCCTGGCAAGTACTCGAGCCTCGCAAGACTGGATCCCTGCCTCAAGGTTCGTATGGGACACTGGCAGGGTCGGACAGGCTCCACGGTCCCTGCAGTGCACGTTGTGGCGACATATGACTGCGTTTTAAGGTTGCAGCGCGAATGGCATCGTTCCACCAACGCTTTCCGCAAGCATTACATTACCGGCTGCCGAGTGGAAGTTGCAGGTCTAGCGAAGCATCCAACCATGATGTCGACGGCATTTCTCGGAGCTCGAGCTGAAAAAGACCTGGAGCATCACAAGTCAGACCGACCGCAACAGAGCTGGACTTCTATTTGCGCACGACGTAGCTCGGGTAATCAGTCGTCAATCTTGCACCGAGTGTCAGGGGAGGGCTCGCATCTCATTGGCATTTGCTTTGGGGCCCAGCCTACAAGGGCCTCAGCACACACGTCCTGAGATGCAGCCATCCGTCCAGTTCCTACAGTCAGGCATCACGTCGGCACACCGCAGCATACGGGGTCGCACCATTCAGCCACATTAAAGGTACGGCTGAGAGTTCTTATGGCTCCCCTGAGCAATCAAAGGAGACTCGTAGGGGTTTCATTGCGGCCTGAATGTAATGGATCTCCCGCTGTGGTATCTCTTTATCGCCAAGGGCTTCCTGGCCTTTCTAAACATGTTCGCATACTGGAAATGACCGACTTTCGCGAGATGGAGCGCACACCCACTTTGTTCAGCTCGGTGGGTGTTGGGCGACTGATCATCTCCACCGTCACACCTCGTTCCTATTTACCTTCTATATTTCTTACTCCGATTCTCGGTAGGTGGCATGAGACCATTGGCCGGGAGTTCCTCTGTGTCTGGGTTGTTCAAGAGGTCCGCAACTGTTGGGTTGTCGTTGAAGTGTGTCGGGAAGCCGCCGCCCACGATGTTCCTCACCGTGTCGACTCGCGCCATCAATGACCACGAGTCGATCAGCACAATCGTTTCTCCAACTCGGAGCTTCTCTCGGTACCCAAACTCTTCGACATCCCTGTCGTGCTCGACCTTGGATCCTCCCGTGTGCGGGTTGGACGCAGGCCGGCCGGAAGTCGAGTACCCAGGTCCCTTGCCGTGTTCTAGTGAAGTCACGATGCTAGCAAAGTGCTTACGAAGATGCCTCCGATCCTTCCTTGACGTTCCCTTCGCTGCGGGCTTCGAAGCCTCAGCCATGCGGCTGATGAGGCGTTTGGGGTCGTACTGCAGGTTGATGGCCTCGCCCGTCTCCTCTTCGTGGTCGCGCGCCGCCTCAAAGATGAATGCGATGTTGAACCCCGCGCTTGTTTGTACGTCTACGTCGGTACTGTCGAGCTGTTCGACGAATGCATCCATGGCAGTGGAGACGAGCTCGCTAATGTCGTCAATCTGGCTGGCCACGAAAGCCCAAGATTGCAATGCAGCCGTGACCACATCGCCATTGTCTCCTGCGCCGATGGCCTCTCCATCGGACTCGACAACACCGACGAGAAACTCCAGGAGCTCCTCCGCGGCGGTCTCCGACCCTCCACCGTATAGGGCCGTCACTGCCATGGCCTGAATCGCCGCAGCTTTGACCTCCGCGCTCTCGTCATCCTCGCATGTTGTCTCGATCTGTTGGTAGATATCATCGTACAAGGCGTCGGATGGAGAGGTCAGCAGCGTGACCTGCAGCGCCTGCAAGGCCAGAGCTTTCTCGAGGGTGCTGCCGCCGGAGCGGACGCTCCTCATGAGCGCAGTAACAATATCGTGGGCGGAGCTACCGATCTGCCGATCCGCGAAGTGCTGCTTCAGAAGGTGCAGATAGGATGCTAATGCAGTCTCGCGGCCCTTGACGCTGCTGCGCTTGCGATCCTGCAGCTCGACGATGCGATCTTGAAGAAGTTGGGTCCAGACGGCTCCGTGGCTCTCGTCGTAAACGGCTTCGGAGCCGTTGGATAGGGTGCTGGCGGTCATCGAGTCGTCGTACTCGTCCTCGCTGTCCTCTTCCTCGGAGGCATAGCGACTGCCCGCGCGGGAGTGGGCTGGCGAGTTGTACTGCGAGTGGCCGGGTGAGCCACTGGGGGAGTTCATGGTGGAGCCGCGCGTGGACTCGGGGCGGGAGCGCGACTTGCGGGAGACAGTCTTGCCGCTCTCGCGGAGGACTTTGAGGCGAAGATCGTGCATGGTGTTAGAGTTCGTGTGGTACTTGGACAATGCGGTTTGAGGGATAGACTAAGGTGTTTCTCCCTATCGTGATGCCTTCAAGGTGTTGCAGAGGCCGGTGGCGACTGTCAGAAACTATTGGGCTGTGGTCTGGGGGAGCAGTTGAAGGTCCAGTGGTAGGCAGATGCGGTGGTGAGTGTCGTTCCGTACAGCGTACAGTCCATGAGGGAGAGAAACGTGGCCGAGAGGAGAGCTATATCGGAGTAGGCGGACAAAGCAGAAATAGAAAGTCTGCTTGCTGTGTCGTAGGCCGAGTGGGTAGGGAATATGGTGTTAATGGGGAGTCGAGGTTTGAAATAAGATGGAATTTCGTGGGTTCGTTAGGTTTGTGAAAGAATTTCGGGCTGCCTGGATGGATGGGTTGATTTACTGTGGTCCGCTAAAGCAGCAAGCAGCCAAGCTGACCTGACCATAACAGCACAGCAATACAACATGCCGCGATGGACCTGATGTGGCCCTGCTTGGGCACAGGCGGGCAGTTTAGTGGGAGGTACCGACGCACCTGCGGGTGAAGGTACAGCGCCTACGTCAGGGCGAATGCAAGATCATGGGTCATCGATGATGCAACCACTTAACGAGCTAGTCACATGAAGGGGGCCCACCACGCGATCCCTGCGCTGCCTGTTCGGAGGCGGGCCAATCCCTGCTGGCTTAGCGGGCAGGTGGGGTCTGTCTCCGTGAGTTGCGCCTTTCCCCGCGGTGGACGGACTGGAGGGGTGATGAATGAACATGATGTCGGCTGATGTTGCAAGACCCAGACCAGACGCTGACGGAAGAGGGCATCCTGAACTTTCTGGGCCGTATTTGTGTGATCATCCGATACGGACAACCTGCAAGGCACGAAGAACTGCCCATCCTCTCTCTCTCTCACTCACCGTACTCTGTACTGGCCATGTGACTGACACCTCAGGCGAGCTAGAGGGGAAGTGCGTCTTGTTGGGCACCCATCCATCCTGCCAGCGCATGGGGGGGCGCCTGCTAGAAGATGGGAAAGTGCACGCAGCGCCGCTTTACCACTCCGCTGGCAGTGCTACTCGTCGATACACGTGCAGCTGGAGGAATGGACAACTGGACGGCGGGGGATCGATGTCTGGCCGGGGCTGGCCCGGGACTGGCGTTCAGGTTGATCACCTGTTACAGATGGGCTGCACTCACCCCACTCTGGCGATAAGATAGATACGTCCCATGGCTTGACGCGACACTCAAACATGGGAAACTGCGCTCACGGAGCGAACACAGGTAGGACCATTCTTTCGGTTTCAACAAGATCTGGAGAATACGGATCGAACCCTTTTGGGAGGGGTTCAAAAGCGCCGCTTCAGTCAGCGTCTTTGTGCTGGCTCTTATCACCAGTGCCAGGCTGGGAGTACACGACTACCCCGCTTACCTAGATAGCTGGCTGGCATGCTGTTGGAGGTGTAGAAGGTGCTACACGTCCCGTCATTCGCGTGATCACCACAGTGCTAGATGATCCCGGGTCTTGACTGTCCAAGCTCCCTGGGCGTTTCAAACTGACTGAATGGACCTATCGTTATCGCTGTTCCTCAGCCTGCCTTCTGCCTGTTGCCTGCTTCTTGCCCAAGGCACCTGCCTACTGCCTGCCTTTGCACCTCACGACGCAAGACACGTCAAAGAAGCCCCCAGTTGTTCTTGTTTGCATCGCCAGCATTCATTTTGGGTCGTCCTCTTCGAGTCCTCGCGGGCCGAGTTCTTCCCCTCGTCATCTTCCTCCGAAGTCTTCATGCTTTCAACTTGACTTCCCCAACCCCACCTTGGCTAGCTATCTCACCAGCCCTGGGCAAGTTACTCTGTCCGGCAGTCGACATTGGACCCCTACTGTCCGCCCATTCCGACCGACTGGCGTTGCCCGTCTCTCTCACAGGTCTCTCAAGCAAGCTCGCCCTCGTTCAAGGAGCGATCCGAGGCTGGAGAGCCGAGTCAGATTTGGCCTCCTCACAACTCATCCTTCCTACCTACCTACCCAACCAACACCCCGAAAGTACATCGAGACAGGGCATACCGACCGTGCCGTGGCTGCCTGCTGCTATCAACCGCCCGAATCCCCAAGGTGCCCAGCCCCACCTGGCTGCCGTACACAGTGCATCACCTCCCGCATCCCACCTCAACCTCTCCTCCTCCTCCCAACTTCGGACTCGGTAACTTACCTTCTCTCTTCCCAAACCTTGACCAACGCCTTCCCACCACCAAGGCCACCAGGACCTCTTAAACCTCAACATCTCTGCGCTCTTGCCCTACTTTCCCGCTCTCGTCCCCCAACATCTCGACCACAGGCACCTTGACCCCAGGCTTCGTATAAGTTGGAGCTTGAGCTCAACACGAGACATCAAAGATCGAGACGTCAGCCGATACCTCGGCTGTAGCCTTCGAGGTCGAGCCATCATCGACATCCTTGATCCCGATATCGAATCATATGGTCATCCATTACAATGTCAACCTCAATCAACATGTCTGACGATCGCATGACTCCGGCTGACGATGGTACGTGTGCTCCCAATACCACAATCAACTTTCACAACCCCACAGCTAACCACAAAACCTGCAGTCATCGTCAGCCTCTCCTTCCCATACCTTGAAGAAGAATATCCAGAGCGACGCATAGTTCTCAATAGCAGGAAGCCTTCCGTTCAAATCGGTCGAACCAGTAAGAGGGTGGCTGATCTGTCCGCTGCCTTGGACAATGGCTGGATCGAGAGCCCGGTCATCAGTCGTGAGCACGCCGAGATCTTCCTCGGCCACGACCAAGAGAAGGTAATAGACCCAGCGCTCCTACCTATCTTCTGTTGCACGAGTCCCTGGAAGATGAATGTAATTGCTGACATTACCAGGCCGTTTACATCGCGGACCGCCATTCCCGTCACGGTACCTTCCTGAACAAAGACCGTGTCAGTCCAAATGCGCCAGTTCGCCTCCAGTCTGGAGATAATGTAAGGTTTGGCATCGACATTCAGCGTGATCAGGGCCTCTTCCCACCTCCTTGCGCTTCCATCGACATCGAGTTCATAACTCGAGCGGACCGCAACACGTCTGGAACACACACCCCAGTTGACCGCTCCGTTGGTTACCACGTACCGGATCCATCGGATGACAGCGAGGGTTTCGATAGCGACGAGAGTGACGACGGGGACCGCACAGCGGTGCGCAGTGCTGTGGCTATCCTCCGTGCCGCCGGTGTGCAACGAGCACCCAAACTTGCCGCCGAATCCGAGACTCTGTCAAGCCCAACTGCCAAGGTCGACGTCTCCTCGTCTGGAATCAACTCGGTCTCCGAGGTCATCGACCTTGACAACTACAAGCTCCCTGGAGAAAACATCATCGACTTGACTGGTCTGCCTAGCTTGCAGATGTCGCCCATGAATTCAGCTGTCACTTCCATTGCCGCCCCCGAAATCCTCACCGTTGACGATGATGATGATGAAGACGAGGGAGACGAGAGTGTTTTCAGGGGAGCAGGGGCAACGTATCTGGGTGACGACATGGCGAATCCGGTCGGTCTTGACACAAGTGAATCTGAGCATGAACTTTCGGATGATGAGCCTCAAACCGAAGCTGGGCCATCGGTCGCCTGGAACAGCTCGCTACTAGCCAGCACTGAATACAGTAGCGATGAAGACGACGATGACTTCGAGGCCGAATCTAATAACTCCACCGACAGCGATGAAGACTCACTCTCTGACATTGATGAGGTTGAGTCGCGTCAGGAGCGACCAAAGGCTGTCAATGACCTTGCAAGTGCTCAGGCTCCTCCGTCCTCTTATCCGGCAGCCTACGAGGAAGCACCCCAGCCGGCTCATGAGCATTGCGAGACTAAGTATCTTCCTGCGATCGAGAAAGAGAACATTCATGGTAAGTTATACACTCTGCTCTCTGCTTTATGATCATTTGTTTCTAATGCGTCATCACATCAGGTCCTCCATCGCCACAAGGACGCCAGTGGATGCTCCCACCACTACAGCAGATCCTCGGTTCTGAAGAGCTCACGCATCCCTCTTCTCTGGCACCTCTGGGCACTCCTCTTAATGTCTCGGCTTTTATTTCAGGCTCTGCTGCCAACATGGCAAGTCAACCTGCTACGTCACAGAACCTCCCGCCTTGGCGAGAACCCCCTGTGAGATCGCAAATGGATCTCCAGGGCAAGTCTTTCAACATGTGGCGGGCAGAGAATGAGGAGTACCTGGAGGCTCGAGAATCAAACAAGGAAATCCTCCGCCGACGCGTCTCAACCCCCGACAGGGATGCCCAGAAGTCGAGTGCCACTCTCCTGTCAGCACCTACCGTCGAGCCCGCGCTGGTAACCGACCCCAAGCCTGGTCACAACATGCCGTCTGTGAGCCAGCTTCCAACGCCAGACGAGTTGGCCCAGGAGACCTTTGACCTCGTCCCAAGGTCTGACGACGTCAAGTCGCACCCATCAGCGCCGGCTCAGACAGCGTGGACCGATTCCGGTGCCAGATTCCTAACCAATCCCCCCGAGGAGTTCCCAATCTCCGACGTACGCCACAGCCCTGAACTGGATATGACCAGCGCATGGTCATACCAGCAAAGTAAGATGGCTGCTGCCGCCATTGAAACAAGCTGCAACACTTCCCCCGCGGTCAATGCGACTGACACTGAGAACGCCAACACCACCTTGGCTGACCCAGAGTCTCTGTCACCAGCCAACTCTTCGAAGCGGAAAGCATCCGACATATCGGATATCAGCCCTGAAGAAAAGATGGTTGAGGTATCGGCTGTCATCAATGCTGTCGATGATTCTGAGGCTGTCGCCTTGGCGACCCTCGAAGATTTGACCCGTGAACGACAGGCTATCACGCATGCATCAAACGCAAGAGCGACGTCAGAGCTGCCGAAGAGGTGCCAGCTCGGTGACCATATTCACGACTGTGACCGCCCACCCAAACGGCTTCGACGCATGGCCGAGGCAGCCGGTCTTGTTGCCCTCGGCGGCGCCGCCGCTGGTGTCGCGTTTATTACTACACTGATCGCCACGGCCCCTGCGCTCTGAGAACCGCAACATGCATGATACTCAACCTGTCCCTATCTTGATTCTTGGGCGACTCACAAGAACACAGGGAAATACCTAGCACAGGGAGATTCCCTTCTTTACCGAGTGAAAGAGGCGTTCCGAATGCAGTCAGGGTTCATTGGCTTTCTTCTTCTTCTTTTTTTTACGTTACTTTGGCACTGCGAACGGCTTAACACGCAAGGAACGTACTTACAACTTTACGATCCTGACGCATCACGACGGCTCCGGAAACGAAGGGGCGACATACAAGGGCTCCTAGCACGTCCACTTCAGCGGCCTGCCATGAATTATGGATTATGCGATGACGAGGGTTTTTCTTACTTGCTGTTGTGCTTTCCCTAGGCCCGGGTTCCTCTCCCTAGTGGCTATCACCACTTGGTTAGTCGCGACCGAGAATTTTGCTTTGCTCTCAGATAGGTAGTTGGCAATCAGTCATTCTCCTACGTTGTAAAATTTGCTGAACGGGTTGTTTGAGTGCCTCTGCCGGGCCGTGTCTGGCGGCCCAAGCCTGAAGTTACGTGTATGGTAAAAGTCTTGAACTAGGTACTTTATGTTCCGGTAGAAACCGGTGACCCCTTCAGTCCGAGCTAGATGTGATATCAGCAAGCGCACCTTCCGGCACGGACATCCTTCGGCCGGATGGCGAGGAAAGATCGTAGTAGACAGGAACGGTCCGGGCCAGGATGTCACGTCACCATGACTTGGCAAGGGCCTGGGTATCGAGCTCAAAGCCGTAGGTGACATCGTGCTCATACCCAACACCACGATGCCGACGCGCTCCGCCAACCCTGCCTCGCGATTTCTGGCCCTTGTATAACGAGATCCTGCTCGGGGGAGCGTCCTTCGACGAGGGGCCACGTTGCCGACAGCAACTGGGTGGTAGCCTGCCTTTGCGTGACTGACAACCTTTTCCTTACGAGCGCTATATCATCGTGTGACTTGTCACGGCGATCTTAAAAAGGTGGCTTCCATCGCCCAGGCGGCGAGGGTGAGATGTGGTTACACTACAGCGCCGGGGGTGCTGCTGTTACTATGGCATTGGTATTGAGAAGGGCCTCCTCCCCTCGTCTGCCTCTCCGCACGCAGAAGGTGGGAGCCGCCCATGACACACGTCATCGTACCGCGTGCTGTGGGTAGTAAGGACGCGGCAGAGACGCCCAGAAGTGAAAGTTGTAAATCATAAAGGCTTTGTTATTGCTGCCATTCATCGAGAGGAGAGGAGTAATCACATGGTGGGAGACACTGGCTTGCAGGCCATATGCACGCGGATGCATCTGCCGGCAGTAGCCCAATAAGCAGGGAAGAAGATGGAAGAAGAGGCAAGGTTCTTCCCTCGCACGGCATCGCCATCTGCCGGGCTCGGAAGGGGAGGACCGCTCACAAGGGGTACAACGGGGGCCGAGCAGGCATGCTTTTCGAGCTATCGGATGAAAAGGACCTCCGGATCTCGAGGATCAGGGATCCCCCGCTTTCTTTTACAGCAGTCACATAGCCATGTGCACAAGCGAGGATGGGCAATGGCCAAGCGGGAACCGACATGAAGAGCATCCCTTTGGGTCGGCAAGGTCAGAGGCCCCTCCGCGCAGCAGAATCCCCCAACGATCCTTTAAAATCGAGCAGAGCGATTTGTGACGAGCCTATGGCCTAGCAGGCAGGTGGTCGTCTGATTACGAGGGACACAAGCACACTGCACACCCTCGAGGTGCGCTACCCGATGGTTTGGTTCCAGCAAATCGCGAAATGCTGATGTGGACATCCAGTGTTGCCGAGTGACGGCCAGTATCCTGACATTCCGCCAGTCGACTCCCACCTCGGCTGGTGTCGGCGGTATAAACGACACCCATGATGCGTCTAAGTCAGATACAGAGAGCCAATGGGGCACTAAATAGCCGCAGGGCGCAGAGCAGCGAAAAGGGGGGGGGGGNCGGGCGACTGACAGCTGCTGGTCGGCATGGTCATCACAATCCTCGTCGTTGTTCAGAGACATTGGACTGACACTGACCTGACAGGATTTGCCGACAGGGCTATGCCAAATTGATCGCCCATCGGTGAGAATGCAGGTAGCCGTATGGCTGCATTTCGATGCGAAGGGCCGCCAGTCGGTGACCTGGAGAGCTGAGTGAGCGTCATGACTGAGCTGGAGGGCCGCCCGAGCGTTTGGTATATTCAGCCTCCAGACACATCGAGGACCCGAGATTTCGAGGTATTTTCCACCCGCAATCGTGCCTGCCAATGGCCACCCGCGTTTGGTGTGGCCATCGGGAAGCTGCAGCAAATCGCATGATCTCGCAAGCCCCTGTCGATGGCTTTTGGGGCTTCAGCAGAGAATCAGATGATGGCCGGAGGAGCAGTGTCGAATCCCACAATAGGATGGATGCGCTGAGACCGGTGAGAAGATTTTCGTGCCACAGTCATGAGGCTGTCACCGTTGTGGTGCTGAGATGATCCGAGCATCGAGTACTTCGCCTCGACTGACACCCAAGCCAACTTGAAGGGAAACGATGTCTCACCACAGTAGCGCAGGGCTCAGCGCTCACGTACGATAGTGAACCCCAGGAACTTGCATTGGCATGTCTCACAGGGATACTCCGAGCATCGTTTCCCATCTGACGTGCGCACCATTATCGCGGACAGCCATGCTGTCAAGGGACGATGCGCTGTTTTGCGCCGTGCTCCTATTCGTGCCATCGAGACTTGAGACGAGGCAACATCAGCCTCGGAACTTGTTCATGGTCACAAGACCCTCAATCGTGGACCCTCCATTTGCTGTGTTGGCTCCTCTGGTGAGATGGTAACCTGCTGAGCTGGGTTGCCAGAAGCATCGAGTCGATGCCTGATGCCGACCACATACCGGGTGTTAGCTTTGATCGAAGCGCAAAGCCGCAACGCTGGTAGGACTCCATGCTATATAAAGTCCGACGACAGCCTGCCTGCCTCGAGATAGCACCCAGCTCGTTGTCCATTGCTTCACAGACACTGCACTTCTGTCAGCACACTACGATCAAAGACTCAGACTCATCTAACCAGCTCCATACCTTCCTACCAGTTTCTCACCATGGCACATGGCTCCGACTTCGTATGCGGCTGTGTCAGAGGACTAGGGATCTGCATAAGCTGCCCTTTCTGCGCAGGCTCGCCGAGGCTGTGAGTGATATCCGGTCATGTCACTTACAGTAAAATACTGAACCCAACAGCGTTGCCGACTGTGATCCCTGCATGAGAAGTGGCGTTGTCTGGCACAATCCACATTGCCATGTTCCCTCGGCTTATAGCCAGGGGCCCTCACCAGCTCGATCTCAGCCAGGCGGTCGAGGCCCACGTGATGGCCATGGCTCGTCTTACCAGAGCGTCCAGGCTAGGCGCGGTTGACATTGAGAGCACCGAGCTCAAGAGACTTGAGACGACGCCTTGCTGCGCTTGTACATGTAACCCCCTGAAAGTACCATGAACAAGAAGGGTCGGGGGATCCAGCGAGGGCTCAAGACTAGTGCGCATGTGTGCAGACTGCGAATTCATTTCGATTTAGATGGCCTTCGGGACCTGACTTTGCTGCACTGATGCTCGTGCTTGACATGTGGCTTTGGGGTTCCGGTCTCGGACAGTGACTTGAGAATGGCAGAACGAGTTTCGTCTTGCGGTTGGGGTGACAGTTCGTGGTCTTCGTGAAGACAAATCCACCACGTGGGCAGGCTTTCAACAGCTACCTTAGATTAAAGCCACCAGTACGACCGGGTGACGTCCTGTCTCCGGAACTCCCGTCAGGGAGGACGACTTGCTCGCGCAGTGACAGATCCATCCTGGAACGATCATCAAGGGCACACCACTACCACTTGTTCGTCTTGCTGATCCGTCATGTTGGGTCGCGACGAGCGCGGGTGGTAGCCCGACGGGAAGTCGACCGACGTCAGAGAGACATGTCCGCGAATAGAAAGCTGACAAGGAAGGCGCTTGTCCGCCGTGGGAAGAAGCGAGCAGCCTTCGAAAGATCCGATAGGTTCCAGCGGAGGCATCCAAAGCCTGCCGTCACAGAGTACACGACTGGCCGGATCACAGAGTCCGTGAGCCTTGTGTCCCTCGCGCTCCAAGCCTCGGCGGCTGGTGGTTGCCTTGCAGGGCGTCCAAGGTCCTTGGGCAGCAACGTGTATGGACCGCGACCGATGTCGGACGAGGGGCTTTCGATTGTTAGTGGCACAGCAGAAGCGCCCGAGATACGTCCGCCGAAGCCAGTGCCCATCGTAGGTTCGAGTCATCTCTGTGCCCAGGTAGGCGCTGTGCTGCGTAGGCTGGGTCGCTAACTCGGTCACTCCACCGCCGAAACATGGGGATTCGTTGTTCTGCCACTTCTGGCCTAGAATTCCAATAAACAACGATCAGACAAGTCGTTGGTACACTGGCGATCTTCTGGTGATCGCCAATGGGCACTTTCCTTTCAAATAGCCACAAGAGGGACGGCCCTCAGCCACCAGAGGAAGAAGGCAGTGTGGGACTTCCGTTGCTGGTTTTTATCCAAGTAGTTGACTGGTGCGATTCGAGTCATTCGTTCGTGGAAGCGAGAGGAACGAGGCTCCGTTTACAAAAGTTGTCAACTTCCGTTTGACTTCGGGCTGAGGAGCGGTGTGGGAATCTTGTGCTCCCAGCATGTACACTTCAAGGTGTACCCGTGAGTCCATGGCAACTGGGCATGATGCAGGCTATTGTTTCATGGTATCGCCCGGTTCAGGAGGCATGCGGGTCTGATAGATAGGGAAGGCCGAGAACCTTGATCCTATCATGTGTTGATAGCGGTTTTTGGGGCGTAGTATAACTCGAGGGAGCGCCTGGCGTCCTGCCCTGGGAACACGTGTCCAGGCAATGCAGGAACGATGTCAAATCATCCACATAATATCAACTTCTGCAGATGTCTTCGTCAGCATCAGAGCCCTTTCATATCTCTTCTGGTGTTTAAAGGAGTAGCAGTGCCGTCGTTTTCTCGAGCGACAGGCGTTGACATGGGAGGCACCGTTGACTGAATCATGACAGCGAGACCGCACACAGCCTGGAACTGATTGTTGCAACAAACCACCCATCCATTGAGGGACGGGAATCCGAGGTCCTGGGTCCTACTAGCGACAACTAGAGCCACGAAAGCCCTCCGCGTGGATCTAGAAGAGCTGGCAGTGGTGTGTGACTGGTCGGACGGCACACAAGCCGGATGACATCGTGAACAAGATGCTCTTTCTTGCACCGGATAACTCTCTTTGATGGACAAGGAATGTGGTGGATCGGCCTCCATCAGCCCTCGTTGGTCTCCCAGTCAAACCCTTTGGCCATGGTGTTTGGGTTGGTGAAGAATCTGTTGAAACCCCATAGATGATGGAGACATCGGTGAGTGTGCTGCAGTATCAGTAAGAACCAAGGAATCGGCTCATGGAGAAGAGTAAGTTGCCCACTTAGGACTGAGCGATGATAGGACGGTAAAGTCCAAGGTAAGGTTGAAGTCCAGGGAGAGAATGAAGTGTAAACATTGCACGTGATGCTACTATGGCCACCTGGACCGATGACTAAGGCCAAGTAAGGCTGGTTCTCAACCTGGAAACTTACACCTAGGGCATAGGTGCAGTCGTGACAAAAGTCTAGAGGAAGGAACAGAAGCGTGTTCGCTGCAGTATAGTTGCCCACACCCTAGGCTTCTTCGCGGGAGTACGGGTTGAGGCCTGGTTGGAATACCACCAGGCCGAATGATCAAGTTGTGCTCGAGGCCCGGTTGGTGAATGTGAGGGTGCATGCTAGTTCCCCACAATGCATCTAACCGTTTGGTGATTACTCTGTACATAGTGCTAAAGGGTGAGGTGCCCAACACTCTATCCAGAAACGCAAGTATCAGGGGGCAGAAAGATCCACTTCAGCACTGTCCAGTAGAAATCGACTGCGCCAGTACAGGCACCGCGAACAATTGAAGCTGAGGCTCAAGTCTTCTCTAAAAAGTTGCTTCCACGACACAAACACGTCCTTTCCACGCGTCAAGGTGGCAACTCACTCTCCAAACGCCTTTCCTTGACCGTCTTCGCTTTTGAGTAGCTTTGAGCTACGGTCAATTCGACGTCTGTTCTCTTTCCACGAGCTCTTTCTTCTCGCGTCACCAGCAAGCACGAATACCGATCCCTGCCGAATTGCCATCCATTTCAACAAAACCAACATCGGCTGCTCACGGCGCAGACTCTATAAGGTTGCCCAGAATGAGCAACTCCATGCGGGATTTGATCAGCGGCGAGGCCGAGCTGGACGACGAGGAAGATGACGAGTCGTACGGCGAAGAGGATGGCGAGCGCCGTGCGCCAAAAAGCCGACCGCGCGCTCTGGAAGACTCATCAGAGGAGGAAGATGACGATGACGATGAAGAGGAAGCAGCCAAGGTAATTAGGACGACGTGGTCTTGTGACTGGCGGGGAGGTACTGACGAATACACAGATCCGCGAGGGCTTCATCGTCGACGAAGACGAAGATGAAGATGAAGGCGACGACTCGGATGCGCGCGAGCGAGTCGTGAAGCGCAAGAGGGAGCATCGTGACCGGGAAGAAGAAGCGCAACTTGATGACGAGGACCTGGAATTGATAGGAGAGCAGGTCGAGCGCAAGAAGCCTTCGGAGGTATGCTTTTGTTCCCCTCGATTTCGAGCTGACACCTTTCTAATACGGACACAAGCCCAAGTTTAAGCGCCTCAAACGGGGCCACAGAGATGACAGCGAGCGTCCGCCCGAGCGTCGCGGGCTGGAGGACATGTTCTCCGATGACGAGGAGGACACCAATGAACGACCGTATGGGCGACCAAGCTTCCGAGCACAGGCTGACGAGTTTGACGATTTCATCGAAGAGGACTTTCCAGAAGATGAGGAAGCGCGCATCCAGCGCATCGCCGATGCGGAGGTCGCGCGCCCCCGCGACAAGGGCGTTGCAGGTGTTGTCGACACATCTGGTCTAGACAAGGACGCCCTGGAAGACTTCGAGGCCATTTTCGGCAATGGCGAGGACTACGACTGGGCATTGCAGATGGAAGAAGAAGAGGGCGAAAGAGAACGCGAAGAGCAGGTTATCGAGCTGAAGGACGTCTTTGAGCCATCTCAACTCACCGAGAAGCTACTGACGGATGAGGACAACGAAATACGCACTCTCGACGAACCCGAACGATTCCAGCTCGACAGAAAGCCCTTCAAGCATCTACAGCTCACGGCCGAACAATTTAAAGAGGAGGCACGTTGGATCGCGAACATGCTGTGGCCGAAGAAGATGCTTCAGTCAGACCTACTTGGGCCCTTTACCAAGGCCATCGGCAAGGTTCTCGAATTCTTCGTGGTGGACGGTGTCGAAGTACCGTATGTGTTCCAGCACCGCAAGGACTACCTGATTCACACCAAGAAGACCCGCAATCCCGCACACCGCGACGACCCCGACGCACCAGAGTTCATCATCACCGCCGACAAACTACTCACCCAGGATGATCTTTGGCGCATTCTCGAATTCGACATCAAGTTCCGGTCGTTGATGGAAAAACGCAACACCTTGGAGAAGACGCTTGACAACCTGAAGGCTGAGATGGGCGTCAATGATGAGATTTTGGAGGATATGATCACCCAGGCTGCCAACATGGAGGAACTTCAGGACCTTCAGGATTATCTCAACTTCCAGTATGCAGCACAGTTGAAGGATCTTGCGTCGATGAACGGAAACGCCAAGCAGACCAAGCGACCCGGCTCGAAGGCCGCCTTGTTTGACAAGGTACGCAGGAGTAGGGTTTACAACTTTGTTCGAGCATACGGCATCACGCCGGACCGACTGGCGCGAAATGCGCTGAGGGAGGGCTCCAAGGTTTGGGCTGATGACGACAACGAGCTTCCTGACAACCTGGCCGATCAGTTCATCGACGAGGACTTCCCGACGGGCGAGAACGTTCTGCAAGCCGCACGACAGATGTATGCCGAGGAGCTGTTCGTCAGCCCTCGCATGCGGAAGCATTTCCGAGCCAATTTCTACGAAATGGGTGACATCAGTTGCCGTCGCACAGAAAAGGGTCTACGAAAGATCGACGAATCCCATCCCTTCTACGAAGTCAAATATCTTACCCACCAAAGCTTTGGCGACATGGCACGCCAACCTCATCTGTTCCTTAAGATGATGAAGGCTGAGGAGGAGGGCCTCATTGAGGTCAAGGTCACCATGGAAAATGACGAGGGATTCAAGCGCAATCTTAGGCAAGAGTTCGTTTCCGACAACTACAGTGAGCGAGCGGACAGGTGGAACGATGAGCGCACCAAGGTTCTGGATCTCGCCGTCCCACGTCTCCTGAAGCATGTTGCCAAGGGTGTCAAGGAGTCGGTGCGCCTTGCGTGCCAGGACGAAGTACTTGCCACGTGCCGAGACGAATATTCGAAGAAGATCGACCAGTCGCCGTACAAGCCGAAGGGAATGGTCCTTGGCACGACGCCTCGTGTTTTGACCTTCTCCAATGGCATGGCTGACCCGGGTCGCGATGCGACGTGCTGGGCCTGGATGGATGAAGAGGGTCGCTTCGGTGACCACGGCAAGTTTGACAATTTCACACGCAATGACGCGGCGCGTGAGGAGTTTGTCGAGCTTGTGAAGCTGCGCCGACCCGATGTGATCGGTGTCAGTGGCTGGTCTGCCGACACTCACAGGCTTGTTCGCGAACTTGAGAACATCATCAGCGACAAGGGTTTGATGGGCCCCGAGTTCGACGACCCTGATACGGAAGAGTATCGCACGGAGCTGCTCGAGGTCATTGTGGTCAATGACGAGGTCGCTCGTCTCTACAAGGACAGCCCACGCGCTGTTGCCGATCACCCCCTGCTTGCACCTCTGACGCGGTACTGTATTGGACTGGCCCGTTACATGCAGAACCCTCTCAAGGAGTATGCTGCCCTGGGCAAAGATATCACCTCCTTGGCGTTCCATCCATGTCAACAACTACTACCCCAGGACAAGCTGTTAAAGAACCTCGAGTTTGCCATGGTCGACATGGTCAACCTCTGCGGCGTCGACATCAATGAGGCTGTTGGCGATTCGTACACTGCCAACCTTCTTCCTTACGTTGCTGGCCTCGGTCCCCGCAAGGCAACAAGCGTTTTGAAGGCCATCAGCGCCAACGGCGGGTACGTCGCTAGTCGAGCCGAGCTTGTGGGCGACATCGATAGTGGCAAGATTCCGGTCGTCGGTCCCCGAGTGTGGAACAACTGCGCCAGTTTCCTGTTCATTCACTTCGAGCCAACGAACCCGACATCTGATCCACTGGATAACACGCGTGTGCATCCAGAGGATTATGAGCTTGGCCGCAAAATGGCAGCCGATGCCCTCGAACTCGACGAGGAAGATGTGAAGGGCGAGACGGATCAGAACGGCCCTGGCGCTATCGTGCGCAAGCTGTTCAAGGATGATGCGCAGGAGAAGGTTAATGAACTCATCCTGGAGGAATACGCGCAGCAACTGGAGGACAAGTACAGCCAGAAGAAGCGTGCAACTCTGGAGACAATCCGTGCTGAGCTCCAAGCACCTTATGAGGAGCTGCGTCGCAACTTTGTCACTCTGGCCGACAGCGAGATCTTCACTATGCTTACGGGTGAGAACAAGGAGTCGCTCGCTGTGGGAATGATCATCCCGGTCAACGTGAGGGTGGTTAAGGACGAGTTCGCCATTGTCAAGCTCGACTGTGGCATTGAGGGCAGGGTCGAGCCGAACGAAAACGACAGAAACAGCGGTATGGGCATCAAGGGGGTCATCTCAAGTGGGCAGACGGTCCAGGCCAAGGTTGTGTCGGTTGAGTACAAGAACTTCCTGGCCAAACTTTCCATCGACGAGAGAGACATCAAGAACGGGTACCGGAAGCACATGTACCACCCTCACGGTACGTGGGACGAGAGACTGGAGGCGGAAGATAAGGAGGAGCTTCGGGAGAAGGACAAGAGCACCGGGCGGACTCAAAGAGTCATCAACCACATGCTCTTCAAGCCCTTCAACGGCCTGGAAGCAGAACAGTGGCTTGGCACGCAACCCAACGGCGAAAAGGTCATCCGCCCCTCGTCCAAGGGTAACGACCACCTTGCCATCACATGGAAGGTGGCTGACGGTGTCTTCCAACACGTCGACGTCCTCGAGCTGCAGAAGGCCAACGACTTTTCTCTCGGCCAGGTCCTGCGTGTGGGTAAGATGTCATACAAGGATCTTGACGAGTTGATCCACGGATACATCGAGGGCATGGTCAAGAAGGTCGACGAAATGATGCAACACGAAAAGTTCGACAAGCGGTCCAGGGCAGACGTTGGTAAGTGTTGCGAGCCTCTGTTTGGTATATGCGTAGAAAGGCTGTGACTGACCCCCATACAGAAAAGTGGCTCACCACCTACATCGACGCGAACCCCACGCGCTCGGCGTACGCCTTCTGCATCAACCCCAAGCACCCCGGCTACTTCTGGTTATGCTTCAAGGCGAACAAGTCCTCGCGCGTCAACGCCATGCCCGTGAAGGTGCACCACGAGGGATACGAGCTACTGAAGAACCAGTACCCGGACATGAGAGGCCTGTGCAACGGCTTCAAGATCCTGTATTCGAACGAGATGCAGAGGCTCCAGAAGCAGCAGCAGCGATAGAACGGCTTTGCTGGTGCTGGTGTCGGTGACGGTGTCGTCGTGCCTGGTCTGTCGCCCAGGCCGCCGACTCGACCGCCTCTCAGATCGCAGCAGGAGGAGTTTGAAGGTGGGGTTGCACGGGCTGATGCAAGGCTGTAGCCGGTCTACTCGGCTGGCGAGCTACATTGCCTGGCTTGGGAACGGGGACGATTTTGAGGGATTGTTGTAACACTATAGCACGAAAAGCAAGACCATTGCTTTTGCTGGTTTGCCGGGTTGGCCGGTCTAGACAAATCGATGAACTGTTCACTGAAGGCTCGAACGATTTGCTCGCGTGCTTCGGTCTCCGCTGCCGGTTGGGCAGGCTCGTGATCTCCGAAACGGCCCAAAAGAACTTCGATAGGAATGATCATATGCCACGATGTCGTAATTAATATTGAACACGCTACCCAAAGAATCCAACTTGAAGTTAAGCCTATAACATCGTGTCCTCCAAGCCACCAGGTCACAAAACTTGCGTCTAAAGACTCCTATGTCGCGGCCACTGCTGTACCCTACCATGCAACTGCCGCTGCAGCAGCGAGTATCAGCACCAGCACACTGCCTCCAGTTCGAGCAGCGCCGTTGGCTTCAATCCCAGGGACGTCATCCTTGTCGGCACCAGGAGGGTACGCGTGCTTGTCATCGTGGGCTGGGACGGTAGCGTTGTGGCCTGGCTTGCCGCTGGGGGCCGGGACCGGAACGACGACGACAGTTGCGGTTGCGTAGACGTGCTTGGTTAGAGCAGAGGACGCGTTCTCCGCAGTGTCGCTTACAGGATGCTCGTCGCCGCCGTGAGGCTTCTCGGGGTGCGGTTCGCCGTCAGGCTTCTCGTAGTCGCCCTCCGGTTCGTGGCCCTCGGACGTGTCGTCGTCGCCTGTGGGCTGCTCTTGTCCCTTGTCGCCTCCGAGGTGGGACGAAGGCTTGGGGCCCGGGACCTCGCCGCCTGAGGGCCTCTTTGGCTGCTCAACATAGGCCGTGGGAGCTCCATCGAGCACGCTCGTGATCGTCGTCGTGATCGTCTCCGTCGTCTTGCTACCGTAGGGACAGGCAGTGCTGGGCACCTCGGGCGGGCAGGCCGTGACCTCGTGGATGCGCTTGACGGTCTTGGTGGTGACAGCTACAGGGCAGACCGTCGTGTACAGGGCGATGATCTCGGTGGTGACGTGACCGATGCGGTTGGGACAGTCGGGTAGGTATGGGGCACAGGATGTGATCGTGGTGACGCGGGTTGTGAAGACGGTTGAGGTTCTCAAGGTCGTCGTGGGTCCGCTGGGGGCCGTCGAGGAGGTGGTCGGTGCTGTAACGGAGGAGTTGGTGAAGTGGTAGGTCGGGCGGGAGGTGGAGGGCGAGACATGTGTGAGGGAGAACGAGGGATGGTAGGAGGAGGACAAAAGCTCTTCGCTAGGGGCAATGGAGCTGGTCGTGCTGGGACCCACGGAGCTTACATCTGACGTGGAAGTGATGGGCGCGGAGAGACTAATCGAGACTGACCCCGGGATACTCTCAACTGCAGATGACGAGTCGCCATGGTATGCAGAGGACGAGACCACAACTGTGGAGCTGTAAGAGGATTCCGGAAGGGCAGAGGATCCCGGAAGGGTAGAGGATCCCGAGGTACGGGACTCCGAAACGGAGGAAGAATGGGGAGCCTGGGACGACTCCTGGGCGACGGATGATGACGGCAGGCTGGACGACTCCGAAGAGGCGGGGGAGCCCGAGATGTACGATGACTCCGAAGCGGAGGAAGAAGCTGGGATAGATGAGGGCGCCGCAGTGGAAGAGGACCCCAGGGTAACCGAAGACAGGGGAAGCTCCGACTCAACAGTTGATGAGCCCGGCTGGACAGAGGATGCCGAAGCGGACGCAGAAACGGAGGCTCCGATTGACGTCGAGGCGGAAGACGCCTCTGAGGTGTGGGAAGAGGCGGCGATGGAGGACGCCGGACTGGAGGATGATGCGGGAGCGGAAGTCGCCGAGGCGTAGGAGGATGACAGGAATGACGGGCTGTCAGAGAACTCGGACGCGGTCGACGAAGCTGAAGCGTAAGACGATACTGGAACAGACGAGGACTCGGGTACTTCGGACGATGGGGAAACAGAGGACGACTCTAGAACCGAAGATGACGACGGGACGTAAGAGGACTCCAACACGGCAGACGAAGTCGCAATGTAAGACGAGCTTGAGATCAGCGAGCTGGACTCCACAGTGCTGCTCGGCACCGCAGCCGACGAGCTCGGCACAGGGAGAGGCTCCGTCTCGGTGAAGACGCGAATGTCCTTGATCTGCCAGTAGACGTCCTTGAAGGCAGTGGGGTTCTTTGCGACATACGAGCTACACACCTCCTCCCGCGTCTTTGCCGAGCACTCGGGCCCCCAGATGCCAGGGTTGCCGGCCGCTTCGCCGCAGAAGACAATGTTAAGCACGAGCTTCTGGTCGGCAAAGTGGCTGTTGATGTTGCAGAGGTCGTTGGCGATGAGCACCGAAGGCTTGCCCCAGGTTGCCGTTTCTGGGTTCTCGCTGTGGACGTCCCGGGGCTCGGCGCCGTGGCGCCAGGAGAAGAACTTGATGTACTCGTCCGTCCATTCAACGGCGTAGATGCCGCCCTGAGCGGAGCCCCAGGGATCGGCAGTCGTGGCGACGGTGGTGCAGCCCTGGTTGTTCCACTGGCCGGCGGCGTTGTCGCAGTTGTAGTGGCTCACGGCGGAGGTCTGGCCGAGGGGGCTGATGAAGCAGGTGCCGTTGGCGGAGGACAGATAGGTGTGAGCGGCAGGCTTGTTGACAGGCTGTTCGTTCCAGCCTTCGTAGAAATCCAGCTCGCCGACCTTGGGCCAGGGGTCACCATACGACCAGCTAGTCTGCATTAGCTTATGAGCCTTCAATACTTTAGGGAGTCGAAGTCAACGTACAAGGCTGGCCATGAGCCGCAGACAGGCTTCGGAAGATGCGTGAAGCGAGCGATAAACAAGCCCTTGTTGTATATCTGCTTGCTCTCGATCCTGACACTGTCGCGGCCCACGCCGGGAAACTTGGTGACTGTGTGGTGGTCGACGCCCATGTAAATATCCTCACCGCGAGTTTGGATGAGACCCAACGCTTCGGCATCGGCACGGTTTCTGTAGTTGATGTAGCCTGAGGTAGGGTCTACATCGTTGTAGTTACCGGTGCCGTATCGGCTCTCAAAGAAATTAAACTTGTCGAAAAAGTTCTTGTGATCGTACGTATCATCCAGGTAAAACTTGGTGGCCGAGGCGTCGCCAACGAAGGCCAACGCCAAGGTACACAGGATAAGGAGCGAGGGGGCCATTGTATCGGCAGGTAGCGTTGATGAACGAAAGACTTGAGTGAAGCACAACAGCAAACGAATGTGTTGACGAGCGGTACGCCACTGGACGAGCTTGAAGCTCAAGGTTTGAGGAGCAGGCGATGAGGTTGACTGACGGGAAACAGCGCGAGAGAGAAAGGAGAGAAGGCCTCACTTACACCGGGGCAGCCCAGTACTTGTGATGCCGCATCTCATCGCAGACAGCCCCTTTGACGGACCAACCGCGAGTACATGCCACGGAACAACTATCGATGCGGGACTGCACTTGGCGTTGGAGAGACAGGGCCCTTGTGAGGGCTCGATCAAGTCGACATGGTCAGGCTGAAGAGGCAAAGACAGGGGTAGCATCGACACGGGCGTACCATCGTAGGGCTGCACGGCACCAGCCGGACAGTGGCAAGCCACATCGGTGACTCAACTCCCCGCACGACACGGCGTTGTTCAAGCCATGGAGTCTTGAAGTCACGACCCAAATGTGGTGACGGTTGGGGAGGGCGGGTCCGGATGAATAGGGATCGGAAATTGCGAAAGAGGGAAGGATCTGCAGTTGATTGGAGTATCGATTGAAGCAGCAGCAGAAACGGCAGCTTTGGCGGTCGGTGACCAGATCCGGACTGGACGCTTCGGCCGAGAAGAGAACCAACAGTCTCCGTTGCTGTACGTGCTGTTGGAGCCCGGCAAGAGTGTGCCGAGCTGACCGTGACGGCTATTGCGGACTGTGCCAATCCTGAAGCGACTCGACGCCTGAAGAACATGCTGCATTTTGGCCTTGGAAATAATTCATACACGAACTGGTTCCGTTCTAAGTGCTCGTCGCGCCCAGCTCAGCGCGTCAAGTGAGGAGTGACCAGCTTGCGGCGGCCTTGAAGTTCGACCTTGGTACGCGCTTGGTGAGTCTTGGCGTCGCGGTGGCTAATCTCCCGACGCCGTACGCTTGCAGTAGGATGAGGCCATCGCAGCATCTTCGCAGACCAACAGGCGGCGGGGCACCCACAACTTCGGCACCGTCTTCCGGAGGACCCCGCACGTGCTCATCCAGACTCAAAGTCCGCTGTCTGTGAGGCCAAACAATCCGAACTCGCAGTTGACCGGAGAAAGTGTAAAGCGTTGATGGGAAGCCAAGCAGGCCAAGATATCCAAGGGGAAAAGGCTAATCGAGGATCAGACTTCAGGCTTGAGGCTCCGTCCAGCGTCTGCGGCACGAGACGACTCTTCAATCACGACTTCTTCGTGGGTAATGCTTGTCAAATCGCGCGACTAGATGGCAGTCACTAAAGTCCCAGGTGGCTCATGTCGGGAACCCCTGATGCTTGTCAGAAAAGACGGGTTTAGGAAGGTCTGTGTAGCTGGCCAACACCGAAGTCCCTACATATCAGGCGGGACAGGTCATGGAGCTCACCGCTGGAACGACAGATACTGGATGACACAAGGCACCAGTGCTGGATGGGGGTATTGTGTCTATTGAGTTTGATGGGAGGTGATGCGCTTCCCGAGCACCAGAAGTGCGCAGTGCTTGAGCTTTACTCTCTGACCTTTGAGCGGCAGAAGTGATGTGTAGCACCGTAGGGAGTCGACGTTAGCATCATCGAATGCCCAACAGAGCCCACGTTGTTGGTGGTTGCAATCTAGGCGGTCTTCCAGGTGTTTTCTCCCAAGGCTCGTGGCCGGTCGCTTTGCGCTGTCCGCCTCTAGGACGAGACTGCTATGAGCTATCCTGATGCATGCTTTTATGATCAGTTCACCTCGATCCACGGTGCCTCTGTTGGCAAGAGGACACACTGTCCAAGGTAGGTCGAGCAAGGCGTTGTTACAACCTTATAAAGCGAATCTGAATGCATATTAGCCAAGGCCCCAATAGAACAGAGTCGGTAGCATTTTGTTGAAATGTTGATTTCAGACAAGTTGAGAAGATATATAACGCGGTGTTTCTCGGCATCACACCTCTGTTAAGCTCGAGGTCGAAACCTGTTGCTCGTGAGATGCTTCGCTGGCCCCGCGTGCGTCATCATGGTCAAGAAGAGGAGAGAGAAGAAAAGTCTGGGCTACTAACCTCGGACCGAGCCATGGCATGCAGGCTGCTAGTTATTTCGCAGCTTGAAGCCTTCAGGTCTCCGGCCTGAACTTGCCACGCTTCTCCTTCATGGCGAACACCTTCTGCCTGTCCTCGTCGAACCTCTTGAGCAGCGCGGCCTGCTCGGCCTTGCGCCTCTCGCGCAGCTGGAAGCGGTAGAAGTCCTTGGTGTCGTCCTTCTTCTTGGCCGCCCTGTCGACCATCTTCTGCCGCGCCACCTCGGCCTCGTTCTTGGTGGCTGGCGTCGCGCGCCCGCCGCGGGTGACCGTGACGAAGCCGTCCTCGTCCGGCTCGTTGCGCAGCCTCTTGGCCGTCTCGGCCGCCTCCTTCTCCTTGCGGTTGAAGACGTTGAAGAAGGCGTGCACCGACTTTTGCGTCGCCGCCTTATCGGCCCGCGACAGCTGCAGATGCGCCGCGACCCAGGGCGAGCCTAGCTCCGGCGTGTCCTCGGCAACGCCTTCACCCCAGACGGGCAGCTTGTTCTTCTTCTTCGCCTTGGCGATCGCCTTCAGCACCTGGTCGACGCTCTTCTCGTCCGCCATGAGCACGATGGCGCTGCTCCCGCTCTTGTGTATCCTGCGGGTCCATGTCTCGGGCAGCAGGGCCGTCTCCTCCTCCCTCGCGCGCTCTTCGGCCTCCTGCTCATCTCGTTTCCTCTTCTTTACGAGCGCCGACATCTTGGAGGCCTGGGCGGGGTCGAGCTCAAGTCTCCTCTTGCGCTCATCCTCGAAGGCGATACTCTCAAATCGGCCGGGGCCAACGAGGGATCCGAAGACGGCGCGAAAGTGTGCTTCAGAGGCGTCGGATGGTACATTTTTGAGGAAGAGACTCCTGCCGTCGATGGCCGTGGGAATCTTGGGGGTATTCCGCCGGACTCGGACTTCGTGGATGGCGGTGATGGGGCAGGAAGGCATCGCCGGCATCTGGATCGGGAGGATGGAGAAGCCATCTCCCGCCGCTTCGGTGGTAGCCATGGTCGTGAGCTTCCTTTTTTTTAAGAAGCCTAGGAATAGGCGGCGTGCGTGTGCGAATCACGAGAGGATGGGTGAAGAGCTGCTGGCGTTGAGAATGATGGCGACTAGACAAGCAAGACGGCACAGGCGAGCTCCCAAAAAATTGAAGATGTAAAAGATAAGCGTCTGGGTGGGGTCTTTAGACCCCCTCATTCGTGTCCACTGGCCACTCATGCTGGCCTGATAAGGGGGGGTCAAGTTCCCCCGATGCTCCACTTCGCGATGGCATCAACCCCCAAGCTACAACATTTTGCCTGCCTACACCTCAACCACAATTCTACCGATTCCACGGCTGACACAACTCAACATGGCGCTACCCTTCTCCTCAGTCGTCAAAGCTGTGCCCCTGTGTTCAACTTGCCCACTCTTCAATCCGATACTGCACGTACCGCAGTTGCCCACCTCACAACTACTTTCCACTTGATCACTCCCAAACTCTCTCTTCAGGACCTCCAGGAGCGTTTCTTCCTCCGCAATCTTGACGACCTTACCCTCTCGATTGGCCACTTCCGCCTCGAAGGCGTCTCCCGTGGTATCCGCCGCGAACGCTTCATAGTGGACTTCGTTCTCGTCCACGCCATAGGTCTGGACCGCCATGCGACCGGCCTCTATCATCCGCGTCGGACCGCAAAAGTAAAGCTGGCTGTTCCACTTGAGCGTTCGAACAATCTCGGCAATGTCCATCCTGTCGCCCTTCGACTTGTCGTAAATCTTGACGCTAGCACCCAGCTTCTCGAGCCGCTCCCGGAACGGTACATCCTCTGCCGAGCGCACCGCGTAATGCAGCTCAATGTTGAAGTTGATGCTGTGGTAGGCCTCCATTGAGGCCAGGAAAGCCGTGATTCCCACCCCGCCCGCGATGAAGACGTGATTGCTCGCCGCATTGGCGTAGGGGACGTCGTTTGTGAACCTACCCACCTGGACCACCGCGTCCGGGCTGGGAGACACGCTGTGTAGCCACTGTGAGCCGCCGCGCGATGGGTTCTCGAGCGCTATGCCGAGTTCGAAGCCATGAGCGTCTCCTGATACGACCGAGTAGGAGCGCTGCAGGCCGTTGGGAAGGAGAAGTTTCACGTGCGCGCCGTTGGGTACTGGTTGTTCGTCCTCGGTGATCGATACGCGGGGCTTCAAAATGAGGGACGCGATGCGCGGCGTCTGTGTCGTCTTCTCCACGATGCTGTACTCACGCCACCTCTCTCCTCTGTCCGCCTCGCCCTTGCGCTTCGCTTTGGCTTTTGCCTTGGCCACTCTCTTGCGGAAGGCGCCTCGGCTCTCTTCTCCCATCGCCTCTATGGCAGCAAGCTCCTCATTCATCGCCAGATCTTCCTGGTCACGGTGGAGGAACTCCTGCACTCGTTCGATGGTCCACTTAGGCCACTTGCGTTCGACCAGCGTCATTCTGTCTCCCGCTGTGACGTTTCCCTCCTTGAGGACGCGGTAGTACCAGCCGGTACGGCTGGATCGAGAAGTTTTTGGCGCAAAGTTCTTGAGCTGAAAGCGATGATTGAGCTTGAAACACGGCTGACGTGGCAGGCTGACTTCGAGCACTACCGAGTCGCCCACGGCCCATTTGTCGCCAATGCACACATTGCGCTCGTTCAGGTGGCGGGTGACGAGGTTCTCACCAAAGCCACCGGGGCGGAAACGGTCTGCGACTGTGGGGAACTCCTGCTGCCAACCTAGGTAGTGAGAGCTGCAGTCTGTGGAGATATTTCAGCAACCTGATATAGATGCATAAGGCCGGTGATGCTCATGGTGTTGGTGGTCACTTACAGCCATGAATGGCCTTGTCGATGCCACCATGGAAGGTGAGGTCATGCTCGTCATCGTCAAGCCCCAGACGGGTCACACGGACAGACCCGGGACAGATGTGCTTGTCGATGCCACTCTCGATTTGAAGTCCAGGCATCTTCTTCATCTTGCTTGTTCTGACCTCAAGGACTGTGTCGGCAGTACATTCCGACCAAAGGTCAACAACATCCTTGCCGCCCTGTTGCGTCATGGTTGGTACCGGCACTCCGTCGTGATGTGAATTCCTGCTGCTGCTATTTGTTTGCGATAAATTCGAAAGTAACGATCAGGTCATCGGTCAATAACGTCCTATGGCAAAGGATGACTGTTGGGGTGTGTTGCAGGATCATGTCCACTCGTTCGCCCGCTGATGATTCACGCCTGTCGTCGAGGGTAATACGGAGGCCGTGATTGGCTTCTGCCGCTGGTGACGGTGGGGAATCGAACCTCTAGCAGCCATCTCGACCTCCATCCAGTGCTTCCAAGACAGAGCAGCTGGAGGAAGGAAATACTCGGGAGAAAAGGCCGAGCACCTTGGGAGAAAAATCGTGGGTCGATATCATCGTTCCAGGAGTCGTCAACGCGGGACTTGTTTAGGCTGACTGGCTGCCTTGCTCTCTGCCCCGCCCAACCTTGAGGTCTCGTGGGTGCAGAGATTCCCCCCTCAGTTGTTCAGCGATGAGTGCAACTTGAGCCTCATGGCGGCCCAGGGAACTGACCGATGAGCAGCAGCCTGCATGACTTGGGTCTTGCGGGCGTTGTGATGGCGCCGCCGACTGGTGGCCTCCACGCCCACTCGTGTCTCGGTGACCGAAACAGGCAAAAGGGGGTCTGAGAGGGGAGGGGTACAGATCAAGAGCCTTGTCCCTGCGCCTTCGGTCAGAGCAGGTGATGCAGCCAAAACAAGCTGGGCTGGGCCATGAGGCTCAAGCACTTTCACAATGACCAAGTTCTCACACGGATCAACACGTTGCCCGCCATCCCTCTCCTCTTCCAACCCCCCCACCCTCCTTCAATCGATGGAAAGGCCGGGTTGAGCCCGAACCGGGGTTGCTCCAACTACACATGCCGGTGTACCTGCATCCTTGCTTTCCTGATCATCATGAATTGGAAAAGAGACAAGCGTCTCGACACGCTGTTGACCCTCAATGGTTTACCCGCTTCCCCTTTCGGTGGGTGTGGGGGGAGGGGGGAGTTCCGGCACATGCCCCCGTCGGCCAGTCAAGTAAGCGGGTGACACTGCGCCGAACCGCATCACATCTTGATGTGATCTTGCTGCAAAGCTTGCCATTTCCCCGCCTGGCACGTCCGCAGGTGCGGTGGTCGAGCAGAGCCGCATCGTGTACAAATTGAAGGGCCCAATGCTCGGGGCATGGGCAGGCACGACGCACCCAAGCAGTGTGTCCCGCCCTCGACGAGGAAGGAGGAGCTGCCTGGTCATGCCCAGAGCCTGTTCACCAGAAAGTCTCAAGCTTGGTAGCTCCTTCTGGCCTCAAACTGGTCGACGTGTGAACATGCGTCGTCCAGTCTATTTTCTTCTTCTTGAACTTGAGGCCTTCCTTCGCACCCGTACACTCAGCTTCGTATCGTAAAGCATTATTCACAGCATCAGTCCTGACATCCAATCATCACAACATGGTGCTAGGCTCCCCGCCGAGCTCGCCGCGGGTAACAGCCTCGGTGGCCGGGCTCGAGCAGCTTCCCCTTGAGGTCATCGGCATCATCACCACAAACCTAGACATCAAGGATTTACACAACATGAGCCTCACATGCCACCGCCTCCAATGGGCACTCATGCACTGTGATCACATCGCCAAAACCACGCTCCAGGCAAGCCGACGAAGCGACTCTGTGATAGACCCATTGACTGACATCTACGATAGATTCGTGCGCCATCCTCACTCGAAGCACGGGATGCTTGCTCTGGCAAGACCCCTGGTTCTCATGCCCGCGGTTTGAGGCGATTTATGAAGCGCCGCCTTGCCCTGGCAACCGCCGCCCCCTTTTGCGTCGCTCAAGTCGCCATGGCCGATGCCTACGTCTACTGCAACGGCATGCTCTGTTACACCACCCACGAGGCCGGAACGAGGGCCCCTGACTTTTTGCGGCTACTCAACCTGCACCAATCTTCGTCCACCGAGACGGTAATTCATCTGCGTCGCTTCCTGTGCGATGCGGTGAATCTTGAGCCCACAGACTACACCTTCGAGCCAATCCATTATGCTAACGGCCTCATATCATGCGTCTTCAAGCCTCTCGGAATACGCAACACAATCGACAGGATCCTCCTCGTACTCCGTCCGTCGACAAACGAGCTGGTCATGAGGCAGGCGTTAAGGCGTCCGCTGGATTACGATTACTTCATTCGCAACACTTCTGATCAAATCTGGCTTGGAGAGTGGGAGAGCGTCACCGACGGCCGCGGACATCTTATTTTGCGATGCTTCTGCACAGCATGTGGCGAATGGACTACATGGTTCGTACGAACGCCCGATTTCGTCGGAGACGAGTTGGGAAAAACTTTGTGCGTGGAAATCATCGACGACTACATGTACGTCGTGTCAAACTCGACAACATCGAATGCCACTCAAGCCCGCGACGAAGACTGGGTGTCGCATTACTACGCACTCAGGTTTCCTTTGACAGCGCCTGACCAGCTCGAGGTGGCTCCCAAGGAAAGCCTCTGGCGTAGGCATCATCAAGAGGGGCCGATCCACGATACAGCTATCAGTCTCGAACACGACACGGCTAGCGGAAAGCTCACGATAGTTGAGGTTCGGAGAGAAAACCCAGGAGCTGTGTGGCCTCCAGTCACCACCTGCTACAGGACCGACCTCAACTTTTCCCCCACGGTATCCGCCGACTCCCCGAAATACCCAAAACAGGCAGTGGAAGAGTTGCGTGAACCATCTAGCGTTCACAGGTTTGACGAGGCCCGTCAAGACGACCCATTCAAGCCCTACTACGTGCGTTCCTACCAAAAAGATAGCGAGGGTTTCCTTGACGTCTTCCCGGGATCAAACACCGTACTGTGTGGTGATCCCAGCCCAAACAACCATCCCTGGCTTCGATTGCGGTCCGCGTCAAAGAACGGCACGAGTAATGAGGTTGCTTTTTGGCCCCCAGAACCGATTCCCGACTCAGGCATTGAGAGGTTGTACCATATTCTCCGCCCACAGCACTACCCTGGACGTTTCCAAATCCAGGGGACGATAGACGAGAGATCGGTCGTCTACGCCGTGGGGGAGCGAAAGCCTGAAATGCTGAGACCGATCATACTGATGTCCTTTGACCCTGCTCTCAAGCTGTGTGCACCTTGTTGGCCTGGAGGAGGCTTTCGACCATTCTCTGATGTCACGTTTGGGCCTCCACCGACGAACAACAATCCTGAAGATGTTAAACTTCGCGATCGCTCTGGAGCAACACAAGCTGGGTTGAGGCCTACGCCAGAACCCGGGTTCGGCTACCCCTGGGCTCGGGACGAACCCCTGTCAGAGATTTCTGGCTTTAACTTTGCGATGTAGAAGTCATAAGTAACCTAATAAGTCTCGTTACAAGTATCACCGTTCTCGCCGTCTCGGTGTGTTCCAGAAGTACAGATTGTGAGGCTGATTACTTCAATTTTCGGGTACCATATCGTTCGAATGTTCTGCTACCCTGATCGTATAAAGTATGAAACCTTGGAAAACAGTGCCGATCTCGCAGCTTAGCAATGCTGGATCCATTCCTACGTACCAAGTACATAGTGATTTGTCTATCTGTGCCGTGCAAGCTTGTTGAGAGGCCCAGGAGGCAGTAAAAGCAGAGACCGAGCCCCCTTCAAAGTAAGTCACGCACTACACACATCCTGCCACCGAGGCCCAACAGCTCATCTCACACGAGGATGAATAGGTACTGATCAACTAGATTATATGCGAACAGGCACGCTCGGCCATGTTCCTCATTTCAACAGCCACGTCGTCTCTCCTCCCCGCCCAAGCCGGGCGATCCAAGAAGAACAGAAAAAGACCGCCTTACCCCTTCATAAGTCTTTCGTTTTATCCTTGTATCTCCGAGAAGTGAAGCACGGGCCCGCTCTCGCCCGACCAGCCGGTCTGCCGCCCTCTGCATGCGCCAAGCGTCCCATATGCAATCCGTCTCCAAAGTCTTCCGCTCCCGTCTGTGTGTCTACTTGCGCAGACGGAACTCGTGGTGTGGTTCGAGCCAGGGTATGCGAGTGTATGTGTACCCTCCGAGTCTTCGTTCGTGGCGTCGCGGAGATGCCGTATTAGCTACTTGTTTGCACGTAGTTGCCTGTCATAGCGCCGTCAGTTCTGCGTCGCAAAGACGAGAGGGAAAGGGGGGACTCGAATCGGCATACCTGGGAACTGGCCTTGCTTTCCGTTCAGCTTCCCCGTCCACCACTCGTTCTCGTTCTTCGTGCGGGTGATGATTTCTATGACATCGCCTGTCCGGAAGCTCAGGTCGCCCTCGGCCTGTGCGTCGTAGTCGTACAGAGCCGTCACCGTTTCGGCGACGGGCACGGCGCTGAATCGGCTCGGCTTGGGTTTTGGCGGGGGCGGCTTGCCCTTGGCGGCTGCCATGGCCTGCAGGCCTGGGCTTCCGGGAGAGTAGGGCGGGGGCGGCTGGGCCTCGCCGTCGGTGGATGCGCGGCCGGTGGCAGTGAAGCCGATGCGCGGGGCGGGTTTTGTGGTGGTTGCGACTGAGGTGCTCGAGCTGGAAGGGCCGGCGGTCAGGAGGCCAGCGGTGCGAGGGCCCTCCAGTGCCTGGGTGGGACGGCCGTATTTGGGCGGCCGCCTCTGGCCAGAGGTCTTGAACTTGACGATCGAGAGGGCCTCGGCCTGTTCCTGGATGTCGCCTCGCTTGGCGTGGAAGGCCTCCTCGATGTCGCGAGTGAGGTCGAAGTAGCCAATGTCGCAGTCCTGCATCTTCTCGTGCAGGGTGTAGAAGACGTTGAGCTGCATGTAGTAGAATGACTGGAATAGTGGCTGGATGAACTCGCGCTCGAGGGCAAAGAGCTTGGGCAGCTCCTCCTTGAGCAGGTCGTTGAAGTAGTTGAACTCCTGAGTGGCCGTTTCAGTGTCGCCCTCGGCCTTCCACAGGGCCTTCTCGTCCTTGGCGCTGCGCTCCTTCTTGTCTTGCAGCTTTTTGAGGGTGGCGCGGTGGCGGTCGTAGTCGATCCTCTTGTGGTCGCGCTTGACGGACGTCTTGCGAATGGCCTTGATGACGTCGAGCAGCTCGGTCGCGGGGCGGATAACCCTCGTCTCGATCATATCGAGCTCCGGTGCCAAAGTGTCCTGCAAGTCCTTGACGACGAGCTCGTACTCTTCGCAGGCGCGGATGCCCTCGGGGTTGCCCTCGATCTTCATGCTATCCGGGTCGGACATGCGGCCGGAGATGGGCTTGTAGACCTCGGTCATGGCCTTGCTGAACTCGATCTGGTGGCTGAGCATGCCGTTGATGGCGTCGAAGTACTTCTTGGATTCATCGTGAAGCTTCTTTGTCTCGGTCTCGAGCTCCTGGAACCTGCGCTCTGAGTCGGTGTAAACGGCGTCTTTGGTCTGCTCGCCAATGTTGAAGCGAGACTTGAACGTTTGCGGCGCCTAAAGGAGAGGGAAAACACCATGTCAGCCCACATGCCCGTCTGTAGATCACCACCGCATATCCCGTCGCGACACGACACGATGGGACATGGGACGGGGCGTAGTGCCCCTCAATTTGTGGGGGAGAGACGGTACCCTAACGACGCTCTTCTGGAAGCCGCGAAAGCTCATGCTGGGGGTAGAACGGATGGGCCGGAATGCTCGGTACGGAGGGGGAGGCCGCAGTCGGTAGGGCTGTTGTTCTAATGGGTGTTTGGGGCGGGGGTTGGAAGGGTGTATGGCCGTCGTGAGGGTATTCCAACCTTATGAGGACGGACACCACTGGATGGGCGCAGGCGCAAGGCGGCCTCTGGTTTAGGCCTGATTTGGTGACGCTGGTGCTGTGCCGGTGACGACTGAGTCGTGGCTGTGTCCACAGTCAAATCAGCTCCCAATGTCCCGCGGCCGGCTTGGCTTGTGGCGCGTGCGATTGGAGGCGCCTCGGGGACGCGTTTGCGCTCGAAGAATAGAGTCAGGTGCGTTCAAAGAGGTGCGAGTCGTCAAGTCAAGTACGAATGCTCAATGTCGACAACTATCCGAGGTTTCAAGATCCGGAATTGCTGTCGCAATGGTCTTTTCCTTGACATGTGGATTATGAGGCCCTGTACCCCAGCCCTCTTTCTGCCTCTCGACGCCAAAGTCCCAAGCCCCCCCCCCTCCGGATGCATCTCAGAACCATCAACGTCATCAGCCGGGCACTGCCAAGCGGCACCAGGCAGCAGGGGCTGACAGCCAATCACCGAGCGCCATAATTATCCCCGAGCGGGAAACCGACGCCGAAGGGCGACGCTCGTAGAATTGCAAAATTATCCGCGCGATTGGACGAGAGCACGAGAAGATGGGGAAAAGCTTTGGTGGGGCTCGCCTCCATTTGCCGCATCCCGTCCCCCCGGCCCAGTCACAGGTGCTGACATATCTTTTTTTCCTCGACCTCTTTCTCCTCCCTCACAAAACTCTCCTCCCCTCCTGCTTCTCTGTGCACTTCCCCTCCCCTGTGCCATCCTACTCACATCATCATGGCTAGCATCTCAACATCAGCGCTGAGGCAGGCGGGCCGCCTCTGCCGTACCACAGCCGCCTCTCCCCTGAGGCGGATACCCACGGTGCCGAGGATCGTCTCGGCGCCAGCGCAGCAGCTGGCGCAGCGGCGATACGTGTCCGAGACGAGGAAGGATCATGCTCAGGTCAACGTCGACACGGCCATCAAGCTGGACAAGAAGGACTTCATCGACCAGTCGCCCGATGGCTCCAACGTTGTGGTCAGTCCCATGGCCGAAGTGCTCAAGCAGGTCACGACGATGGAAGAAGGCCAGAGGCCAATCTACCTCGACATGCAGGCCACCACTCCCGTTGACCCACGAGTCCTCGATGCCATGCTTCCTTTCTATACCGGCATCTACGGAAACCCTCACTCCAAGACGCACGCATACGGCTGGGAGAGCGAGTCGGCCGTCGAGACGGCCCGTGAGCACATTGCCAAGCTCATCGGCGCCGATTCGAAGGAGATCATTTTCACGAGCGGTGCGACCGAGAGCAACAACATGAGCATCAAGGGTGTTGCCCGGTTCTTCGGAAGGTCAGGCAAGAAGAAGCACATCATCACCACACAGACGGAGCACAAGTGCGTGCTTGACAGCTGCCGGCATCTCCAGGACGAGGGCTTCGAGATCACCTACCTGCCCGTGAGCAACTCCGGATTGGTCGACTTGGCTCAGCTCGAGGCAGCGATCAAGCCCGAAACTGCCCTGGTCAGCATCATGACCGTGAACAACGAGATTGGTGTCATCCAGCCCATGGAGGAGATCGGCAAGCTGTGCCGCAAGAACAAGGTCTTCTTCCACACCGACGCTGCCCAGGCTGTTGGCAAGATGCCTCTGGACGTCAACGCCATGAACATCGACCTGATGTCCATTTCATCACACAAGATCTACGGCCCTAAGGGTATCGGTGCCTGCTATGTCAGGAGACGTCCTCGCGTCAGACTGGACCCCATCATTACCGGTGGCGGCCAGGAGCGAGGGCTACGCAGCGGTACGCTTGCGCCCCCGCTGATTGTTGGCTTCGGCGAGGCGTGCCGCATCGCGTACGAAGAGATGGAGGTATGTGACAACTTTTCTTTTTCCCGAAACCACCCTCCCCTGTTATGATGATGTTGCTCTTATACATGCATGGCTTTCTGAAGTCCCGTGACAAGGATAATTGTTGTGACACAGCACTCCGTCTGAACTATCTTCTCTCTTCTACTTTTTCCAGCGAGAAACACGTTTGCAGAACCGCAGACTAATTCGTCACAGTATGACTCGAAGCGCATCAAGTCGCTGTCCGACCGACTCCTCGGAGGTCTCCTGTCGATGGAGCACACCAACCAGAACGGCGATGCCAACCACTTTTACCCTGGCTGCGTCAATGTGTCCTTCGCCTACGTTGAGGGCGAGTCCCTTCTCATGGCTCTCAAGGATATTGCCCTGTCGTCCGGCAGTGCGTGCACATCGGCCTCCCTGGAGCCCAGCTACGTCCTTCGAGCCCTGGGAAACAGTGACGAGAGCGCACACAGCAGTATCCGATTCGGCATCGGCCGCTTCACCACGGAGGCCGAGATTGATTACGTGCTCAAGGCCGTCCGGGAGCGTGTTGACTTCCTCCGCGAGCTGAGCCCGTTGTGGGAGCTTGTGCAAGACGGCGTCGACCTGAGCACGATCCAGTGGAGCCAGCACTAATTTGCAAGGCACAAACGAGAGTCTTGGCTGTAAGAGATGAGATGGGTTTACGAGCGGGTTCTTTCTGAAGGAACCATCCATGTGGATTTGTTTTTACTGTAATACCACCGAACTGAGATGATCGAGCGAGGCCTTTTGGGAGGGCCGGCCATTCTTTCTCTGCAGGGATCTCGGAGTTTGGTTTAGGGGTGGGAGGAGAGCCACGGGCGTGAGGCACGTCCAGCGCCGGAAGCCTCCTGTCGCAAGGGACAGACACGGACAGAGGCTGCAGACAGCACGCCTGGCGATGCATCATGGCATGTGGGAAGCCCGGCAGCCTTGGCTCAAGCAACCACACCCATCAATGAACAAGAATCAGACACAACTGCTCGAAAATTGCGTGCTCGATGTGACCTGCGAACATGCAGAGTATGTTGCCAAGTTTGATCGACCAGAGGGTCAGCTAGGTACCGACCGAGCCATGCCTGTCTGGAAGCGGCGTGCATGCCACACGGGCGGAGCGAAGGAGGCCAAGCGCGGACCTGGCTGGGTAGCGCCTTACTCCCGGGAAACAGAATGGACGGGTGAACATCGGGGTGTCGCCGGGGAACTCAGAGACACCGTGGCAGGAACACGCGGGATCTCAGAGGTCTTTTCGGAAAGGACATGTTTCCGCGCTCTTGCCTCAAGAAGACTACCAAGATTCGATGACATCGTTGAACGCCCTAGCCAGACTATGGGATGGGCTAGCCAGGTGCAGTAGCCATGTGGTTCGTCCAAATGCTCCACGATGGTACTTGCTTGCGACGCGGAGAGCAGGACAGAGGGGTCGTGTGGCCGTGGCTCGACGCGGTTGGAGCAACGGGCATGACATCATACGGAGGACAGCCCCTCCTTTCCCTCCTCCACCCAACCCAAGACAGCTTCTCTTTGGTGCAGGTGCAAGGTGCGAGGCTACCCCGAATGACATCACAGGTGGAAGCAGAGGGAAAGAGTGGATGGAAATTCGATCGTGATGGCTTGGAAGGCGCGATTCACATGATGGCGCGATGATGGACAACGTGCCTCCCACAATCCCCCTACTTAAGGGAACGTCTCGCCCACCTCGACAACGACACTCTGCTTCTCCATCAACAACAAGGTCATCATCATCAGTACAGCATCATAACACTCACAAACACTTCACACCACATTGAATAACCAACCCCCACCACCAGTCGCCATGTCTGCCAACGATAACACCTCCACCCTCCAGTCGTACATCGACTCGGCCACTGGCGCCGCCCAGAACCTCGTCGGTAGCATCACGGGCAACACGGCCGACCAGAACAAGGGCGAGGCCAAGCAGCACAAGGGTGATGCCGAGTACAACGCCTCGCACGCCACGGCCAAGCTGCCCGGCTTCACGGCGTCTTCGTCCGGCGCTGTCACCAAGGACGACCCCGACCGCAGCGCCGGCTCGTGGAACCAGACCGTCGGCTCGGCCAAGGAGACCGTCGGCGGCCTCGTCGGCGCCCAGGGCCTCAAGGAGCAGGGTCGCCAGCAGAACCTCGAGGGCCAGCAGCAGGAGGCCAAGGGCCAGGTCAGCGACTTCGCCTCTGGCGTCGGCAACCGCGTTCAGGGCACCCTGGGCGGCGCCGTCGCCGGCCTGACGGGTGACAAGAGCGGCGAGCAGCACTACCAGGACCTTCACGACACCGGCAAGACGCAGCAGCGCGGCGCCGAGCACGACATCCAGAAGCAGGCTGAGGCCAAGCAGTAAGGGCATGACGAACCTTATGGCGTGACGGACGGCATGATGGCAGGACGAGAGCGAAACACCTGCAGTCGACAGACACTTGATACCCTGGGTTGCGACAGACACTATACCTAATAACATCATCACCTTACTTCTCCTTTGCCTGGTAGTGACTCGTAGTTGGGATTCGTGATGTGATGTTAGGTGCTACTCCTGCAGCGAGGCGCCCAACATGGCCGGGACCGTCGAAGGCCACGGCGGTGTCGAATATTGTGGACATGGGCATGCAGGGGAGAAAGAGAAAGAGAGAAGATGCTGTGGCTGTGGGGCGTCGCTGCCTGAGACGGGGTCTAGATCACTGTATTCGCGCCGACAAGCAAGGGCACCGACAAGCAAGGGCAGCCCACTGCATGCCCCGGGTGCATGTCGGTCTCTGCAGGTGCATCGCCCCATCCCATGTGGCCGAAGGCGTTTGGATGCTTTGTTGAGAGGCGTCAACTCGCCATCCCTCCCGATACGTCGACCCGCCCCCCATCTGCCAGACACGACATCCATCACCTTGCTGCCGTCAACAGCGTTCATATGACTACGATCGACTGTCCCTCCACTGCACCGCGAACCGAACGAGACCCCTTCGAACGCCCAGGCCGTCCCAGCACCGAGACATGCGACTCTCACGAACCTCAGCAAAGGATCTCTCGCGGGGCCACAGCCACGGCCCACTGCAAACCCCGCACGCCTGCTTCCCAGCCTCCCGCCCGCTCGCTCTCATCCAGTGACGGACGGCGCTTCTCCTGCATCTACAGGGGCACCTGAGCCCTCGGTTTGACCGCTGTTGCAGCGACATGAACGAAAAGGCACTCGCTAAGGCAGGCCTGGCAGGCATCCTGCGGCAGCGCGGGGCAAAAGGTGCGCCTGTGAGTGCTGTGATGGACGGCCCTGTCGGCCCTGATGGGTCGGCGGCAGGCGGTTCGACCCTCGATATCCTTCCACTCCCAGCCGAGGGTCGCACACCATCTTGAACTTCGACTCAGCGCATTTCCTCGTCATCGTTGTCGCCTCCTACACACCCAGCTTTCCTGCCGTTCCGTCCTCGTATTGGTATCCGCCCTCTGACCGTCCCAATTGCTCACGCTGCCCTCTGCCTCACCTGTATCGCTCCCCTGACCACCGTCTCTATGCTCTCGACATGGAAGAACTCGCGGCGGCCCCCCAGCAGTGGACCATCATCCTCTCCCTGACCGCCCTTTGCCTGTCCCTCGTCGTCCTCGGCCAGCTCCTCGCCTCCCACGCCGCCGCCTACCTGGCCGCGCCCCGCGAAGCCGCCCTCCTCCTCGACGCTCTCGACGCCTCCATCGAGGAGAACGAAAGCTATGACCGCGACCTGACCAAGGTACCCCGCCTCGAAGACAAGATCCGCCTCGTCCGCCTGCTGCGCGACATCCAGCGCGCCGGTGATGACTTGCGCGAGGCCCTATGCGCCCTCTTCGTGTCGAACGCGGACGAGAAGGACGAGAAGGACGAGCTGGCAATCTTCAACACCACCACAACGCTCAAGGCGAGCGCGAGGGTTCTGTGGGCCGTCACGCGGCGCGACCTCGAGGAGCGCATGCGCAGGCTGGACATGCTGCGCATGCGCTTCCTCGTCGTCTACATGGGAATCGTAGCGGAGCGGGCGTCTCCGGTCGTCGAGAAGCAGCCGTCGCCCAAAGAAAAGAGGCAGGAGAGGGGCTCGGAGAAGCTCGGTTCCGCGGCGGTCGCGGCCTCCAAGATCCCTGCGACGCCAACGAAGGCCCCAACACCTGCGATGCTGTTATCGCGAGCGCTGAATGACGAGATCAAGAGGAGGCCGCCGCTGCGAAGGCTCACGACGCAGGCGATCGGACACTCGTCCGACGCGCGCCCCAGCCACCGGACCGGGTGGGCCGGCGTTGTTGAGGAGCTGCAGAAGAGCCCGAAGCTGCAGGCGAGGCACGCCTTTATTGAGAGGTCGATTGAGCAGGAGCTAGCGCTAAGCAAGCTGCCGTGACCGGCGGTATGATGCTTGACCTTCACGACGAGACGATTACGGGCTGATGCCCCACGATCTAACGGCATACCAACATTATCTTGAGTTGCATGGTGCTGCTGACAACAAGCGGCCAGCGAGGAGCGAGGAGCGATGTTACGAGAGATTCTGATTACGGCTGATGGAGAAGAAAGGCGAAGGGACTGGAGAGCACCTTGGGTGCCACACGAGGAATGGCGCGACGCCTGACGAGTTTCCTTATGATATTTCTGACTTGACCACACTTCACTTAGATTAGATACCCCCTTTCCCACAGCATGACCCCCTTCGATTCGACTTTGTCGTCCATTTCACTGCACCTTTTCTCCTACGTCTGCTTAGTTTTACTGGTCGTGGGTGGTGGGGATTCTCGCGTCTCATGAAGCTGCCACGACGCTCTTCAGTGAGCAACCGGCGTATCCGGGCCCGTGGCGTTCTTCTCGCCGACTGTGTAACGCAAGTAGTTAGCATGATCAGCCAGACAATAGAATTCGACTTTCCACTCACCATCCAGCGCAACGAGGAACCGGCTCACGCAGTTGTAGCAAGCCACCTGTGACGGTTGTCAGCTCGACCCTCATCACACTCGTCGACGCCCGAAGCGGGAAACCTACCGTCGCCACAATCTCGACGACCTCCCTCTCACCGAACAAGCTCTTGACCCTGGCAAACGTCTCGTCGGAGACCTGCACCCGCCTCGTCATCTCGTCCGCCAGCAGCAGCACGGCCCACTGCCCCTCGGCGAAGAGGCGCCGCCCCTCGGCCTCGACGTCCGCCTCGGCCAGGTCCCCGGCCTGGCCCTTGAGCCAGTCCATGGCGGACTGCGGCACGCCGGCGTCGACGGCGAGGGGCGCGTGGTGCATCCACTCGTACCAGGCACGGTTGACGACGGCGACGCGGGAGATGGCGAGCTCGCGCAGGTCGGCGGGGATGGCGGTCTGGGTGCGGACGGCGCCGAGGAACGAGTTCCAGCCGTCGGCGACGGGGGGGCTGTGCAGGAGGGTCAGGTCCAGGGGCTGGAGGGGGCGCGGCGCGCGGCGCGCGGTGATGCGGGAGACGATGGCCGACTCGGCGGGCGTGGTGGGCTCGGGCGGGTTGGGGGTGTAAGGCAGGCGCATGGTGGCGGTGGTGGTGGTGTCTGGGGCGGGGGGGAGTGTTCAGTGAGGGGATCGCGAGAGCCGGCAAGGTGTACGAGACAGGTGCGCGTTGGGCGTGTGTGAGGGGTGAGGGTCGTGGTTTGAGGGGCTCGACGAGAAGGCATCCATGGCTGATATATGAGTGGTGAGGCGCCGACCCCTCGGGAGATGCCCGCGGCAGTCCGACCGGCCCACTTGCCGAGAATCGGCGCCCGAGGCCGGGTAAGTGCTATTCCGGCGGTCCGATGGTGTTGCTGCCGATTTGGCGGTCGGGGAGGCGACTGAGATGGAATGCGACTCATAATATGGAACCATGATCCCGGGACAGCTATAGGCATTCACTTAGACGGAGTTGGTTAAACAGATGCTGCTGGCTGGGTTGAGACTCGATGGATAATGTTGACTGCAGGTTTGGGCTTGCACTGGCTTCTTGAACGATCCTCCGGGAAACGGATTCAGATGGGCAGCCCATTTTAACTAGACTCTTGCCATGCAAGTCTCCCATGAACCCAACAAGGCCCTTCGTTGGACCATGTTATTATTTTCGGCCAATACCACCTGTAGGAGACTCTCCGTCATCGCCCTGACCATGCAGTCCAACCGTCGAGTCTATGCTGACAGAAGCCTTCACGCAAATGCACGTTCAGCGTGGGGTCTCGAGATGGTGCCGCTTTAAGCTGAGCGCGCGCCCAGCGGCTTGCGGGGTTGCGACTCCAACAACACCCCGTCAACGAAACCTCCGCCTGCCGCTCCCCACGGTGGTGCATGGATACAAGCACATGAAAACAGCCGGGACACTTGACCCTAGCCAAAATTGAGGGCTGAGGCATCATGATATCCCAGCCAACCGTCTCCGAGGAGCTCATCTCAAAGCTCACCTGCACCATGGAACTAGATCTACACGGAATGATTCGGAACATCCCCCAAGCAAGGCCTTCAACCATACGCCGTGAGCCTGTTCGCTCATCGCTCGGCTCACTTGACACCCTACCAAGCGAGCTCTTGCTACTCATCCTCAACCTCCTAAACTTCCAGTCCCTGTCCCGAATCTCCCGCGCCTCTCTCAAGGGACAGGCGGTCGTGGAGGCCTTGCCATCGTTCAGAGACGTAATGGAGCACGCGCCGCAGACATTGACAGCGCTGGGAAAGACGCGGCTGCTCCGCTATCATTCCGCCCTCTTGCTGCGCCAAACCCTTCGATCGGACAAGTGCGCCTCTTGCTTCGACTTTGGCGGCTTCCTGTTCTTGCCAACCTGTGAACGAGTCTGCTTCGAATGTTTGCACCAGAACCATGCATTCCGGATGACCACATTGACCACTGCCAAGCAGTGTTTTGGCCTGACGGACAGCCAGCTTGCGAGGATCCCCATCCTACACAGCATACCCGGCACGTACTCCGTCAGGTTCGAAGTCTCGCACCGCCGGGTTTATCGTCTCGTCTGCGCAAAGCAAGCGAAACGACTGGGAATCGAGGCCCACGGATCAGTCGAAGACTTAGCGAGGTTCATGCCGACAGAGCGTACCGCCAATATGACCACGAGACAGTTCTGGGAACTCAGGCGTCTTCACAAGGCACCACTTGAACCTCCAGGCTGCGACTTGTCAAGACTGCCATTCAAGTCAAACATGGTGGAGGACAGCTTTGGCGGCATGGCATCTCTTCGCTTCCCTTACTTGACGGAAGCCGGAGCAGATTGCGGACGCATTTGTCGAGGATTTCGTGTTACGTATCAGCATCACCGGCAAGGGGACCTGCCCGCCAATGTGCTCTCGCAACTTGTCCCGCCGGACGTTGGTCCGAACCGTCCACTTCTTGCGACACTGTCTCGGCTGTGGCCAAGGGATGGATTTCTGGGTCATATCAGGCACTGCTACGGTGTACGTCGACTGCTTGTAGAGTGAGAAGAATGAGGGGCGGCGGTGAGGACGAAACCATGCAAACAGGGGCTGGGGGAACTCTCCTGGCGAGGGTCGCATCAAGCTCACAAGAATCAGATGTACAAAGGACTTGAATTCTGAGCATCACGAAGTGCCAGAGGTGACTCGACCCTGAGCAAAAGCGGCACTGCTGACTAATCCAACTGCAGCGAGTTATCGACGAGACTGCAAGTGGACCGTGCACCACCTGCTCTATCCGCGCCTTGACTCGCAGGCAGCAATCGTAAAGGTACCACCTAGACAGCTAGCTACCGCCCCAGAGACGCTGAACAGTTGCGACCCATCGCCTCGAGGAGTAAGGTCACGTGACCACCTCATTAACGCGCGAGCCCATAATTTTCGCGTCACTGGGGCCACGGGAAGGGTGCAACGGTTACCTAGCAAGCCTGGCCTCGCCAACCTACGCCAACGCCAACACCGGTCCTGGTTTCGTCCTTCACCACCCCCCTCGACTTGCTTCGCCGGCATTCGCAATCATGGCCGACATCAAGATCGACACAAAGGTCTTCCAGGAGCGCATCACTCACCTCGCGACTGCCTGGAAGAACGACCAGCGCGGCAGCAATGGCATCTTCAACGGTGCCGCGTCCATGCTCGTCATGATGGGCAAGGTTGAGGAAGTTCCCGAGCTGCACAAGAACAACGCCGTCCATGTGAGTCAACTCACCTCCCGCCCGCATTCTCGATGCTGTCTCGCGAGAATCAAGGAACTGACAATCGTGCTAGTTCTGGCTCCTGGGTTACGAGTTTCCGACGACCCTCATGCTCCTGACTGTCGACACCATCTATATCGTCACGACCGCAAAGAAGGGTTAGCGCGCGCTTTTCGACCTCATGCACACCCCGTGTAGCTGCTAATACTGCACAGCAAAGCACCTTGAGCCCCTCAAAGGCGGTCGCTTCCCTCTCGAGATACTCGTCCGCGGCAAGGATGCCGCCGAGAACCAAAAGATCTTTGTCAAGATCGCCGACACCATCAAGGCAGCAGGCGTAAGTCGCCACCACACCCTGGCCAACTCGAACAATTTGCGCGCCTCCATACTAACCACGCGGGGTCGTTCAGAACAAGCTTGGCATCATTGCCAAAGACACCTCCAAGGGTCCCTTCGTCGACGAGTGGAAGAAGGTCTTCGCCGAAAACTGCAAAGATGTCGAGGAGATCGACATCTCCCCCGCGCTCTCTCAAATCGCCTTTTCCGTCAAGGACGAGTCCGAGCTGCGCGCCATGCGAACCGCCTCCAAGGCCTGCGTCGGTCTCATGACCCCCTACTTCCTCGACGAAATCACCGACATCGTCGACGGCGACAAGAAGGTCAAGCACAGCGCCCTCACGGACCGCGTCGATAAGAAGCTGGACGACCCCAAGTTCTGGCAGAACCTCGAGCTTCCCAACTCCACCAAGCTTCCCACGGATATGGACTCGACGCAGCTCGACTGGGTCATGGGCCCCACGGTGCAGAGCGGTGGCAAATTCGACCTGCGGATGGGTGTAGAGAGCAACGACGACCCCCTGCACCCGGGAATCATCATCGCCAACATGGGTCTGCGCTACAAGTCGTACTGCTCCGCCATTGCCCGAACCTACCTCATGGACCCCAATAAGGCGCAGGAGAGCACCTACAAGCTCGTCCTCAACATCCACAACATGATCATCAAGGAGATTCGCGACGGCGTTGTGGCCAAGGAGGTGTACAACAAGGCGCTCAGCATGATCAAGTCGAAGAAGCCGGAGCTGGAGAAACACTTCCTGAAGAACGTCGGCTACGGTATCGGTCTCGAGAACAGGGATCCAACTCTGCTCCTCAGCGCCAAGAACTCGAGGGTCCTCAAGGACGGCATGACTCTCGTGGTCACCACCGGGTTCAGCGACATCGAGAACCCCCAGCCCCAGGACAAGAACAGCAAGAAGTACTCCATGATCATCACGGACACTATCCGTGTCACGTCGAGCGAGGCGGTCGTGTTCACGGGAGAGTCGCCCACCACGGCCGATGCCTGTTCGTTCTTTTTTGAGGGCGAGGAGGAGGCTGCGCCCACTCCCAAGAAGGAGAAGAAGGATGGCCGTGTGGGCGCTGTTGCTACCAAGAACATCACCTCGACCAGACTTCGATCTGAGCGCAATGCCCAGCCCGACGACGATGCGGACCAGAAGCGCCGCGAGCATCAGAAGGAACTTGCCTCCAAGAAACAGAAGGAAGGCCTCGCCCGTTTCTCCGAGTCGACGGCCGGCCAGAACGGCACCGAGATCAAGAAGTTCAAGCGCTTCGAGTCTTACAAGCGAGACAACCAGCTTCCCCCCAAGGTCCGGGATCTTTCCATTGTTGTCGACGCAAAGATGGGCACGGTCATTCTCCCTGTCATGGGACGGCCTGTGCCTTTCCACATCAACACGATCAAGAACGCCTCCAAGAGTGACGAGGGTGACTGGTCGTTCCTGCGCGTCAACTTCTTGTCGCCCGGCCAGGGTGTTGGCCGCAAAGACGACCAGCCCTTTGAGGATGCCACCGCCCACTTCGTCAGGAGTCTGACCTTCCGCTCTACCGATGGCGACCGCTACCAGGAGATTGCCACTCAAATTTCCAACATGAAGCGCGACTCCAACAAGAAGGAGCAGGAGAAGAAGGAGTTGGAGGACGTTGTCGAGCAGGACAAGCTCGTCGAGATTAGAAGTGAGTGCAATCTTCGTCCCTGCAAGCCGTGACACGCTAACATGCTGTAGACCGCCGCCCGGCCGTACTCGACAACGTTTTCCTGCGTCCGGCAATGGAGGGCAAGCGAGTGCCCGGCAAGGTGGAAATTCACCAGAACGGTATCCGCTATACGTCGCCTCTGCACGGCAGCCAGAGGGTGGACGTTCTCTTCTCCAACGTCCGCCATCTCTTCTTCCAGCCCTGCCAGCACGAGCTCATCGTGATTATCCACATTCATCTGAAGGATCCCATCGTCTACAGCAACAAGAAGAAGACGAAGGACATCCAGTTCTACCGAGAGGCGACCGACATCCAGTTCGACGAGACTGGCAACCGGAAACGCAAGTACAGGTACGGCGACGAGGATGAGTTCGAGCAGGAGCAGGAGGAGCGCCGCAGGAGAGCCGAGCTGGACCGTCTCTTCCAGGGCTTCGCGCAGAAGATTGCCGAGGCCGGCAAGAACGAGGGCATTGAGGTCGACATGCCGCTGCGAGACCTGGGCTTCCACGGTGTGCCGTTCCGCAGCAACGTCTTCATCCAGCCCACCACGGACTGCCTCATCCAGGTCGTGGAGCCTCCTTTCATGGTGCTCACCCTCGACGACATTGAGATTTGCCACCTGGAACGTGTGCAGTTCGGCCTGAAAAACTTTGATATGGTCTTCGTTTTCAAGGACTTTGCGCGCACGCCCTACCACGTCAACACCATCCCGGTCGACTTCCTCGACGCCGTCAAGGAGTTCCTCGACTCTTCGGACATTGCCTACTCCGAGGGTCCCCTCAACCTCAACTGGCCGACCATCATGAAGACGGTCACGGCCGACACGCACCAGTTCTTCATCGACGGCGGCTGGTCCTTCCTGCAGGCCGAGTCGGACGACGAGGGCGGCGACGAGGAGTCGGAGGAGAGCAACTTCGAGCTGGACGACGACGATGCGGACGAGGCCTCAGAATCTAGCGAAGAGGACTCGGACTTTGGCTCGAACGCCTCGGACGAGGACGACGCTGAGATGAGCGACGAGGACGAGGGCGAGGACTGGGACGAGCTCGAGGCCAAGGCCAAGAAGCGAGACCGCGAGGCCGCCCAAGAAGAGGACGAGGGCCGCAACAAGAAGAAGCGCAAGCACTAAATCCGTGCAGGGCTGCCGCGCGCGAGGGAGGGGCGCCAGGAAACCGGGCTCGGCCACCGAATGGAACGGGTCGAGTCGATCGCGATGGCGCGAAGCCGCTCACCTAGCTTGATGATGGCTGCGAGCTTTGCGCACTGATTGCTGAAGGGGAGTTGTTTGTCATGTTGTATTAAAACTTGTTACTATGCCTTTTTTTTATGAAACCATGCTGGTTTCCGGATATGCGGAGGGAATTGCTTTGGCTCCTTTCTTTCAGCTGGCGAACGAAGCGGAGGTTGGCTATTGGAACAGGAGAAATAGCTGAATCGATTGAGCAGTCCATGACACACTTGACATGAATGAAGCGGCCGTGAAGATCGACTCGACGTGGATGACGGATGCCCATGATGATATCAAGGCTCATCGTGGCCGGCTCTTGAGGAATGCAGGGTACGATTGCACAGCAGTCATAGCATCGACACGATACGTAAAACTTTCTATTCATCACTACGCCGCCGAACGCCAGGTCTGGGTCGGTCAAGGGGGTAGAGGGACCCCATGTCTCCAGTCTGCTGCCCCTGCCCCCATCCTTCCGGACCACAGATCGAGAAACAGAGTGAGAGAAAGAATGGGATAGCGATGGGCAGGTCTGCCAACCGCTCAAACCACAGAGAGATGAAAAGGCAAGCAAAGCCAGAAAGAAAGTAGACCTTAATGGATAATCAATTGCAGGTGGGGGTAGTAGTCATACACTGTCGTTTCGTCCTCCTCTTTCCTCGATCAGGCCAACGGCGAGCAGTGCCATGCTTCACGCGCGCGGCAGGAACGACAGCGGCGAGGCACGCGGCCGGCCCGTGGTCGCGGTGGCCAGGGAGGCGACGCTGCGCGCGGGCCCGCTCGAGGCGAGGGAGACGAGTCTGCGCTGGGACTCTTCGCGCGCCTCCTAGGCCTCGCCGGGTCGAAGATCGCGGCCCGAAGCCATGGCGGCGCTGGAGCCGCCGAGGACGCCGCCGCCGCCGCCGGTGGCAGGGCCCTTTTGAGAGGCGGGCGTGTTGTTCCAGGAGAGGTAGGTGTGGTCTCCCAGCTTTCTGGATGGGGGGTCAGATACGCTCGGTACGGGGGAACTATAGGGAGGGAGGGCCTACCTTGGCTTCAACAGGTGAGTAACGGTAAAGACGCCACCGAGGACAATGCAGAGGCCGCCGACGACCACGTAAGCAATGCCGAGGAAACTGTTGCGGCCGCCCATGACAGTGCGGGTCGAGATGACGATCGACTTGGAGCCCTTGTAGGCCTTGGTGGGGAAGTCTGCGCTCACAGATTAGCTTGAGTTCTCGTGCTCTGATCGAGCGGAGACTACTGACTGTCGGTAATGTTGACCTGGTAGGTGCCGGCCCGCATGGGCTCGTCGTCGTTCCGCTGGTACAGCTTGCTGAACTCGGGCAGGCCAGCCGTGCGCATCCAGACCTGGAAAGCCTCCCACTCGCGCAGGTTGGGAGGGGGGTTCTCCTCGGTGTAGTTGGGGAAGGTGCGGCGCCAGTTGGGAGGCGGCATGATCTTCGTGGGGTCGTACTTGGTCTCGCCGTAGAGGTCCTTGTCGGAGCTCCAGGCAATGTTGGTGTTGTTCTCCATCTCGTAATAGGCGTTGTTGGCGTTGGAGCCCTGGACGTTCTGCTGCAGCGGCGAGGTGAAAGTATCGTTGAACATGGAGTTGGCGATGAGACCGCACGGGTAGATGGGCAGGCCGTTGTCTCGGTCGAAGGCGACGTCCGCAGGGCTACCACAATCGGAACCGTTAATCGAGTTGGAGCTCTGGGCGTCGCCCTTCAGCTGCTCAGCGTAGAAGGACGAGACGTATCGGCGATGGTTCTGGTAGAAGTTGGTGAGATGGTAGTAGAAAAGCACAGGCGGGCCCATGTCTTCGGGTATGGTAAATTCGACGGTGCAGATGTCGGTACTGTGTTCGATGCCGCGGTCCGGCGTCACATCGACATTCTCGTATCTCCTCCACCGGGCGACCTTGGTGTCGTTGCCGCCCTTGAAGGCGTTGGAGATGTACTTCTCATCCATCGTGTCGAAGTCGCCAGTGGGCGCATCGGTGGCACAGTCCGAATAGTCGATCCGGATCTCCTGGACCTGCATGTCCCGTCTGTCAGTGCCTGCTGCTGCGACCGGAAGCCGCGGGGTTCTCGGGACGGGGATCGCACCTCAGAGCTGGCATAGAGGAGCAGGCCTCCAATCGGGGCGAATATGATTCCAATGGTGAAGAACAGGGGCAGCACCGTCTTGGGCGTCAGGATGGGCCTAGGCGTTGGCTGGTTAGCATCGTCCCGCCCGTCTGCGATGCGCATTCGACGACATTGGTCGCGATGGAGGCCAGACTCACTGCCATGCCTTCAAGCGCTGCTGTCGAAAGGCAGTATCTAATCGACGATAGAAGCATCAGCAATCCGTCATCCAGGTCTGGAGGTCGCCTCGCAGCGTCTGCTCCCCGTGCAGACACCTTCCCGGAGCTTCCACGTACTTGCGGGACGGCGGCTCTTCTTCTTGTCGGGCTGCTTGCCGTTCGAGTCGTGCGACCGGATCGAGTCGGCCTGTCCCGCGCCGGGCGGTGAGTCGGACATTGTGTGGAGGGGTTCGTTGCGCGGTGCGCAGGTGAGGGCGAGTGCGGGAGAGTCGTTTCGAATGGATTTGTCGTGGTCGCGAAGAAGATGCGATGTCAGGGTCCTTTCCGTCTGGAGTCTCGAATGCCCAGGTTGTCGAAGTGGGCGGGTCTCAAGGCGACGACTCTAGTGGAGCGCCCAGCGCGTATTCAGTGCTAAAGGGGAACTACCACTGCCTACCGACCTACCTTACGTGAGTCGATGGGGCAGGGGCAGGCGCAGGCGCGGACGCTGACGCAGGCTTGGCCGATGTGGCGGAGCCAGCACAGGCCTCAGCGGCCCCTAACATGGACCCGATGGTCCGTCTGCAGCTCTGGCTGCCCTGCCAGGCAGTCGCATTCCTCAGGGGCGTGATGAACAGCATCTAATTTAATCCATCGTCTGCCATTCATTTGCTGGCCTTTCGGTCTACGCTATGGCGAACAGGCTTCGCCCAGAGGGTGAGAAAAAAAGTTCTTCGCAGGGCAGCATCTTTCTGACCCCCATGTCGCGACAAACACGACCATCCTTCCTTCGCCCTGCTTTGCACCAATGATTACAGCAATGTCTCCGTTGATGCGAGCAAAAGTGAAAACTGAGCGGCTGAACTCGTACATGTTCCGAACCAGGGAATCGAACCCTGAGCCTGACGGTGAGAGCGTCAAATGTTAGCCATTACACCAGTTCGGATTGTTGAGGATGTCGACACAGAAAATGCCTCAAGATTCCAGGTCAGTGTGAACTTCCGTCACCACTCAACCCCCAGCACACATAGCCTCGCGACTGAGGCTGTCCATCCAAAGGTCAACGTGACCCGAGAGTATAGAAGGCGTTCTTCCATCTCTCTGACGGACTGGGCTCCCTTTTCTGTCAATCTCTTCCACACTTCGTCCATCCGTATGTTCCCTGGACGGTTGTCGACGACACCACCAGGTTCGGCCTGGTCCGGTTGTGACAAAAGATCCGAGCTGCTGTCCGGCAGAAAGAGCCCGTTCCATGCTTGAAGGCACCAAACCAGCTTACCTTTCTCTACGCAGCCTGTTTCATCCACCAAAGTGCCCATGATGCGAGGATTAAACGACAGGTGCCGCGGGGCCCGACAGTTCCGGCATGTGGCCAGGGATATGTTGGCAAAAAGGGGCACTCCACAACTGACCCTCCTCGTCAGCTACTGCCACATATCAACATAGAAAAGAAAATGGTAGAGACCATACCAGTCGGTACAACAGAGCATCTTCCTCTGCCACAGACTCGATAGTTCCATGTCCATGATGATGAGACTGAGTTTGCCTGTGAACTCTAGCCGAGGGTCACTGCGTGCAAATTCGTCCACCTCAGCGATGGTGAACAGAGCCTGGACCGGACCGTGGACAGCGTCCTGGGCGTCCCATGCGTTTTCCGGGAAGGGAATGCATACTGCCTCCTTTTTTAGCCGGTCTTTCGCCCATTCCCGGAGCCACTCGGCATCAGGGCATCGAGGGTCTACGTCGACAAGCGTCGAGTAGTCGATGCCAATGTCGACGCTTGATTGACCGGCGTCGCCGTCTCTGCGTCGGAGCTGCTGCTTGGGGCTCGTGATGAGTAGGATCGTTTCGTTTGGCTTCCACGTTCGAGCCGAGCTGATCTTATCCTCCCACAAGGTCAAGACGCCACTTCCCGTGTTGTCGCATACATTGACCTCGGCGAGCTCCAGGTCCTTCCCGGTCCCGCTCTTTCGAACGTGCCTTCGTCCGCCGACGCTGCTGACGCAAACAAGCAGCATGACACCGTGGACATCGTCATATCCCGTCTTGCTGTATGCCCCCAGCGTCATCAAACCAGGAAGGGTTTTGGGAGTCTGTTCAGACAGCCCAGTGCCCAATGGCACCCGGTGGAGCACAGCCGTCTCTGTCGTATCGTCCAGGAACTGTATGAACTGCTTGGTTCCTCTCTCAGGATTTACCATGGTGCAGCTCGTCACGAATGGGATCCTGCACGGCGTCGAAGATGGGTCTTCGACGTAGGTAACCCAAACCTTGACAAGCCCACCGAGAACGAGTTTCGAGACGGGGATGCCGATCGGCGTAAGCTTGATCTGCACTTCAAGTCAGCCGGTCGCCAGGCACTCAGAAACATACGCTTGGCATGCTTGCATGCCGACTCACACCCAGAGCCCCAGTGTCATCTTTGATGACGAGAAAGTGCCAAGGCTTCGAGTACTGTCCGCCGTTGTGATCAAGCTCCGAGGGCCTATAATTGACAATACGCCCCGAGAAGCACGTGTTCCCCGCCCCGGGAAGGACATTGCTAATGGTGACCTCCCTGTACGGGGCGGTGGGCTTCCAGGCTCTCGCAAGAGGGCTGGTGGGCGCGTCGAGCTCTGCCTGCGTGAATCCGTCGTGGTCTTGCAAGTTTGCAGCCCTCACAAAACCCGGGGCATTGGCTTGCTTGGAGTAGAAGGACTGGATAGATGGGGGCGACATGGTCAGCAGCAAGGCCTCTGTTGTTGCTGCTGGCTGGTTCGTTGGCTTAAATCGGGTTGATGAAATCCACGAAGAGGAAGTTGTGAGAGGCTAGGTCGAGGTTATCAAGCCGGGGCATTGAAAAGGGAGGAAGACGACTGGCAAGTTCAACCTCTAGAGGCCTGGCACATATATTGACGCGAGAGGAAAGTTTTACATTTGGCAGGCGACGGTGGATTGTACCTTCCTGATGAGATAATCTGGCGGCCTCCTCAGGCCATACTCATCAGTCCAGGATGCATGCCACAAGATCACAGCAGGAAAGCAGGAACGAGTACAGGGCATGGATCTATTCATCCGAGATCATTGGCCGTTTGGTAGTGATAATACAATGGTGAGCTGCTGTCACCTTTCGTCGAGATCGTTGAGCGCAACTAGCCACCACCGCCGAGGCATGTCATAAAATGGAGGGTGAGACGCCATGTCCCACATCGCTCAATTCCTTTCCCAGCCTTCCAAGAGTAAAAGCCAACCCGCCGTACACCGAACCCAGAGGCTTCGTCTCAGGACACCTCGCGTGCCACTGAGGTGCCTCTTTTGTCGTAAGTGAAAAGTTTCGTTTCGTGATAATTAATACAACTGCCTCGCGCGACCAGCGTTCGTTTCTGCGCCCACCGATACGGGGCGAGGTTGGTTAGTCCTTGGAGATCTTCTCATCCTCGGAGGAGCGGTCGCTCTCCGAGGTCTCCGTCTTGGCGAGCTCCGCGCCGACGTCGTCCTCGGAGGGGCCATGAAGACTCTCCTCGAAGACGGGCTCGGGCTCGTTGACGTCGAACTTGGTCTTGAACGACTGGAGCTGGTTGGCGTAGCCGGTACTGTTGGAACGGCGACGAGGGTTGGCGAAGGAGAAATTCTCATCGACGATCTCATCGCCGGCGTTGCCCCTGTTGTCGACACCAGGTCAGCCTGTGCACCCGAAGCCTGAGGTCGTGTCGAGATGGAACAAAAGGGGAGGATAGGATGGGAGGGGTCAGGGTGGGCGATGTGGGTCCCGCGGGAACCATGATTCCGTACGGTATCATTTGGGGGGATATCTTACCAGTTGGCCCTTCCGCCGCCGCTCTTCTTCATCTTCTTGGGGTCAACGCCCTCGTAGCCATGCTTGGCAAAGTAGCGAGGGAGATGCTCCTGAGGAGCGGCAGTGCCCTCGGCCAGGCCGACGTGGTCACGGTCGTTGTACTTGTGGGAGCGAGTCACTTGAACGAGACGTGTTAGCGGCAGGATCGAAGAAGCGATGGCCACCCGGTGAGCCAATGGCATCGAAAGTATCTGGAAACGACGTTCCTCACACAGTTCTGATGAAGGACCGATGATGTTGCGGAGATTGATGATGATTGGGGTGTCGGGTTGACGCAAACAGAGCGTCACACCAAGAGGGGATCGGTCGATGCGGGGCAGAAGCTTCTCGGAGGGATTCTGGGGTGGACTGGGAGTGACTTACTCGTGGTGGTGTTTGGTCGAGAGGGGTAGAAAGTCGGGAATGGGTTGCAGTTGATGGGAATTGGAATGGAGAGATGAACGAATTGGATCGTAGTCGTCAAGGTAGATGTGAGCTGATGATGATGCTCAGAGGATGGAGGAGAGAGACGAGTTGGAGAGAGGAGGAGGTCAAAGGGAGGGGAGCTTTTAATAAGAAGGTCTGTCTGGTGGTTCCGGGTTACGTAGAGCAACAACCGCTCATGGGCTCCTACCCCGGATGCTTTGGGAAGGCAGCGAATGATGGCAGCTAGCAACCTATCAGATCACGCGATCACCGGGCGAGCTGCCGCCACGGTGCATGGCCAGGGGGGGCCCAGCGACAGTGGGAGTCCCGCGAGCGTTCCGGAGGGGAAACCGATGGGGCATTGGTGGGATCGCGTGACCTGACGCAACATACAGGACGAGACGACGGCTGGCGTGGGCCGACTCGCGCGACATGATGAGGTGGTGCCGTTCCAGACTTGCCCTGGCCTCTGTCCGGTCCACTCGCTGGGTCCTGTCTATTGGCTTTTCACCAAGGCCGATGCCGGTGCATGTCCGTCTCTTTCGCTTCCAAGACGCCTAGCACATCGCCCATCAAACGGTCTTCACTGTCTAGACCAGCCGCCGACATCAATTGAGCCCTCCAGCTCGCTTCCCAGCGTCGCGGTACCAGCTTGCCTGGCAGCGGCCGGGTGACGCAACGGGGCCCACTGTAATCCGGGGTCCCAGGTACCCAGCTGCGCCCTGGAGCGTGGCGAGAATGCGGGGTAGTGGATACGGGAGTACTCCGAGTCGCTAGCCCGCTACACTGCCGGCCCTGCTTCGCCAGCGTGAGGCGGAAGTACCGGGCCACCGTTCCCCCCGTACCTCTCGATAACAGCATCTATCTCAATGCTCGATCCGGGCTCCCAACTACGACAATCGCGTCAATGGCCTCAACAAAGTCGCAACAGTTGCAATCATGCCCCCTCGCCGCTCCCGTCCGATGCACCGGTCAGGCCCCATTGACTCATAGATAGAGGCCTGTGGATACTCTGTCGTGATTTCTTGATGCCGTGCGTGGAGAGGCGGGCGTTCTGGCCACGTCTCAGCCTCACCCCCGATTTCTGTGCTCTTCCACGGCCCCGCCGGTAGGTGGCCAGGTGACCTTCCTCAGCAGGCAATTGACCAGCTCACAGCTCCGACTGCGGCCGGCCACCCGAGCATGACTCCATCGTGAGAACCGCCTGGACCTCAGATCGTCGCCACAGATTGCGTGGGTGACTCCCCTCGTGAGCTTGCGTGTACGAAGAGGCCACTTCACCGCTGGGGCTGCCCTCGGCGATGATGCCTTCGCATCGTCGGTTCGGGGTTCTCGGGGACAGCCGCTCTCGGAAGCCTGCGGCGACATGGGAGACCGCCTACGCCATCCGTGAGCTAAGCTGATATCCCGACAGATAACCTGACTCGCAAAATCCCCGGCCGACAAGGCTTATCTGTCCACCCCGTCTATCTGTGACTCCCTCGGGCGAGAACACGTCATTGGCCAATGGCTCCAGACCAAGTGCTCTCTCCCATCCTCTGACAACGAGACAGCTTGGAGAGAGGCGGCTGGACAGGCAGGCGGTCGGTGACGTGCCGATCATTGTGTCTTGGCAGGACGCCAGATCACCCATCCTCGGCTCCGGCGTTGCCTCACCGCGGCTCCGATTGCGCAACCTGGCCGACTATCATGCCCTCGGAGAACAGCACCCTCCACAGGCGAACACGCAACAATCGACTCATACCCAGCAGTCACGCATCAAGGTCCCCCGCCGACGCGGGCAAGGGTAATAATCAGGGTACGACACAGCCCACAGCCATGGTGCCTCGTGATCTGTCGGAGCTTTGTCTTCAATTTCTTGGTTCGCCGCCTAATAGAAGATTACTTCCGTGCCGTGGCATGCACGACAGCTCAGAAAGCCAACCCGTCCGTCTGCCCAACAAGACGAAAAACTCCTTTTGGTACCGAAAGAGGTCATTCCAGACTGCCGACCCGAAAGACTCATAAATGACCGTCGTTAATAAGTCACAAGAAAGACAGACCAACCCAGCGCCCACGTCCCACTCAAAGATAAAAAGACGGCCGATTCCAACTCCCCGTGGGAGGTCTGTGCCTCCGGAGGAATGTGTCCCTCACCCTCGGCCCGCCGGACAAAACTATCCCGGTCGAATACTCCGGGCTCTCGTGGCCCTCAAACCGTAGACCGGAAGCCTCCCGTCCCGGCTATTTTCCCGTGAACCCGCCGACGCCCGACTCCCCGGGGGCTCGTTGAAGCCCCGACGCTCCGGAAGAACAAGATGCCAGGAGCGAGCTGGCACCACCGATAACCTCTCACCTGTTTGCCTTGGCGCTCATCCCACCAGATCAGAGCGCGTAGTCGTTCATGTTCTGGAAGACGAAGTTGCCTTCTGGTAAAAAGCTCATGCTGCCGTGGGGTGGCATGCCGCTCATCGGCGGCGCGCCGTACATCGGCACCTGCTGCTGCGGATGGTGATGCGGATGGTGGGGATGCCGCGGCCGGCCCTGCAGGGCCCTGAGCTTGCTGTACTCTGCGTGCAGTTCTGCGTACGCATGGCCGAGCGAATCGCTCTTCTCCTTCTGCTCCGACAGCATCTGCTCGAGGTCCTTGATGCGCTGGTCCTTTCGCTCGCGGTAGGCGCGCTGCGAGGCTCTGTTCTGCGCCCGCCGACGCTGTGTGGTGTCAGTCAGGGAAAAGTAGGGGGGGGGGTGTGGGGTGAAAGGGGCCACCAGCAAGCCTTGCGTGGCTTGTTCCGTCAAGAAGCTTACCGAAAGCACCGAGGGGGCGGCGTTCTTGTATCTGTTCTCCCGCTTCCTCTTGGCGGCAGGCTTCGCGGTTTCTATTGACGCTGCCACCGACGACGACGACGCATAGGCCTCGTCGGTCGGCTTCTCTGGCTGCTGCTCGGCCGACGCCGGTTGCGGCGAAGCCGTGACTCGCGTCGAGCTGAGAGGGCTGGGATACAGGGTATCGCCTGCGTTTATATGCGACATTGTGGACATGTCGAACTGCTCAATCGTGGCTGTCAGCAAGGGGCCACCCAGATGCCGTGCATCTCCGATCTCCGTCTCCGTCGAGTCAGGCATCGTGCCGGGACGGAACTCCGCAGCCCCGCTACGCCCGGCTCGCGACCCGAGGAGAGGGAATAATAGAAATGCATACTGAGCAGGGACGACAAGACGTACAGTGGACGACATGGGGTCTGCAGTTCTACATGCCGCTGACGGATTAAGGCATTGGTCTGCCTCGTCGTAGCCATAACGTGAATCGAAATCCAGCAGAACATCGGCGTCGACCATGTTGAGGCCCGCCGAGTTTTTCATGCTGAAGGCTTCGGGTATGTGATGTGTGGGTGTGGGTGTAGGGGGGGGGATGGGGGGGATGAGGTTTCGGTAGTCAAGGGTGACGAGTGGCGGCCGGGAAGGTGGCTCCTGTTCGATCAGTTTGAGTGTGCGGACTTTTTGATTGCTACAACGTCGTTGCAAGGTTGAGATCTAGTCGTACAGGTGGTGTCTTGCATGTGTTCAGAGGACGAGACGAGCGCTGCGGAGGGTGGCCTGAGGACGGCTTAATATATGTATTCGGCGTCCAAAGAGAGCGGGTTGGGGACTGCACCGGACTGGACTGGGCTGGACGGGGGGACTTGGTAGAGAAATACCATGCCGGCACGGCCATGACCGGCCTCGGGCAAGTGGCGGCCATGCTCCATGCTCCATGCTCCATGCTCCCATGCTGCAGGCAGACACACGCTGGGGTAAGGTACCGTTCCCTCCTTTCCATCCCAAGGTAACCTATCCGTCGGCAGTGTTGATCCAAAGTAGCGATGCACGATTGATCCGAGAGACGCCCGATCAGAGACGAAAGAGAAGGCTCGGGCCCAGACTCAAGCCCCCAGGCTCACGGCCATAACCCATCGCCGGATATGTCCTCGGAAAGCTGCCCCGCCTGTACCTGATATGGCTCTGTGACTTTGTGGTTGCTCGCAGAACCTGATAGCCGTCCGTCATATCATCGTGAGGCCGGCCGGGCGGGGGTCCCCTCCCCCCTCCACCATCCACCCCCCCTCCCTTCCCCCTCCCATTTTACCAAGTGACACCACGCCTTCACTGCGATCGAGAGGTCATTTCGGCGGGATTGACTTCACCGCTGCGGAATAAAAAAACGCAACCTTCAGTGACAGTTGCATGGAAATGGGCGGCCCCTGGTGATGAACGACACGTCGAGAGGCCGGGTGTCGAGTCGAGTCGCATGGTTGGGGGGTATCCCCAAGGGCTGGGCCAGGGCGTGAGCGCATGAAGGACAAGGGTGTTCTGCAAATCCAATTCCCGACTTTTGGGGGGCTTTTTTGCGGGAGAACTCCAAAGCCAGAGGTCGAATCCGCGGCGCTCGAGGGGGCGAGGCGGGGTTGACGGGGGGGTGCGCGTAGCGTGACGCAGGCGATGCTCCCCCAAGCCTTTCTCGATGGACGGTCCCGCCGGTTGGCACCCTGCCCAGCCGTTTATGCTGAGGATGGGGATAGGGATGGGGAAGGCGACGACATGGATGGGTAGAGAAGGGGGTGTGCAGGGGGGGGGAGGGAAGGAGACTGTTGACAGCGCCCATCCTCCTTGGTATGATGCGCCACTCATCGTGGGTCGCTCTGCTTCTGCTTTTGCTGCCTTCGTGAGGGCCGCGCGGGTGCTGGGATGGGCGGGAAAACAGCGTGGGCAATCAGTGGTCAACCCCCGGCCAGCCAGTCAGGACACCGCCTTGCTCGCCGTGGCCCTGTCGAGCAAACCTGGGGCGTGTCCTTTCCGGCATAGCCTCACAGCGCTCACGCTCGCACAGCATGAGCCAGCATGAGCCATCGACCATGGTTGCGTGATGGACGAACGAGCCAAGTTCATCCAAGGGCGTGAGGGGTCGGTCGACTGGCGTCAGAGAGTCGTCGTCCTCAGCCAGCTCGAGCCAGCTCGACGCTTGAAACAAAGCCATCAAAGGAAAAAGCCAATTCCCTCCCCCCCCCATCGTCGAGCGGAATTCCGCCTCGGTCCCTCAGTGGCCCTCCCCGACCCTGGTCTGGACTGAGCTGGGAGGGGAGCTACAGCTGCCGGATGAAGCTTGGGTATCCGTCTTCCAATTGCGACATGGACGTTATCAGAGCCGACACCAATCGATCTGCAGGGTCTCGCAGGACCTGGCGTCCGTCCCCATCGTCGTTCGATCCAGCCAAGCCAGCTCTCTTTTCCCGACATGTGAAGCTTGTTTCGATCTGGCCGGACATTCGACTCCCTCGACCTGCGCACGGTTCGGCCGGCACGAAAAGGCGCCATGCCGGAGAGCCCAATCAATGGCCTGGCTTCTGTCGGATCACACACGGGCTCACGATGGTGGAGGGGAGGGGGAAGGATCCTAGGGCTCGCCAGGTTGGAGAAGTGCCTGGGGAGGGATTCGCTTTATTAGTCAACGTGTGACAGCCGTCATGTCCAGACCGTTGAGCGCGGGGCCCCAGCATGGCGCCGTCTGGCGTGTGCCTCCTTCTCGACCTAACGTCCATCTTTGTGTTGCAGCCAGCATTAGTGCTGTGCTTGCCTCTTGACCCAACCCTCCCCAAAGGCAATCCCCGGTAGTGGACGCGATTCGCCTCCACGTCCCGTATGAGCGCGGACGTGGGCGCATCCCCGATCCGCGACCCTCGCACACTTCCGTGACCCTCGCGCACTGATATGCCTAGTTTCCAATTCGGACATGGGTCGGCTTGTCGGGCCAGTGTCTTAGTCAAGCCACGGCTTCTGATCGTGGTGGCCTGTAGTGGAACACTTGGACGAGCCCAAGTCGACCATCGTTAGTGACGGCTCGTCGATCAGAGTTGCGTCGGGGGCGTTCAAGTCGTCGCTCTCCGCTTCGTGTTGGCAGCCTTGAGGGTCTGCAGGCGGGTCTCGGCCTGGGCGACACCTTCTTGGAATCCAATCTTCTTGCTGAAGTCGATGCACTCCTTGAACCAACGGGCAGCCTCGGCGTCGTTGCCTCGCAGCGCGGCGATGTCTGCCATGTTTGAAAGCGCCACGGCGCAGGCCTCGTCACACTCCGGAGTTCTCTCGCTGGATTCGACATCCTTGGCGTGACGCCTGGCGTTCTTGGCCCAGTTCCAGGCGGCATCTAGGAAGCCATCACGAGTGGTCGGCATGCCGGGGCTGCTGAGGACATCCGAGGTCGCAGGGGCATCCGCAAGGGGAGTTTGTGGGACGGTCAAGACTGGGTGCTGCGCAAAGGACACTGCGAGATTGTTCACTATGACGTCGGTTAGCAACCCGGCGCCGCGACCTATGGCTCGCAGCATAGACTACTGGGCCGCCGGCCTTGTACATCTAGTACGTCCAGCCAAAGAGGGGGTGGCCTACTGATTGTAGGGCGGTGACACGGGCTCTGGCAGAGACGCAGAGCCTGGAAAAGGAGCGGCACGGCCAAATGAAACTGATCCTTCGCTTCGTAGTGCTGCGCCAGGGCTACAGTGCGGTTAGCACGAGATTCATACGCTCAGAGTGTCGCCGACAACTTACACTCCATGACCCCGCCAAACTCTTCCGGTGTCAACCACTTGCCCTCTTCGGGCCTGACACCCTCTGTTGACCGTCGTCTAGACTCCGAAAGTGCCGTCTCCACGGCCCACGTCAAACGGGCCTGCGCGTTCTCCGAGTCGTTCACATGGTCGTCAGCATAGAGCTCACCCAGCTTTGTACTTGTCCCTACGGCCTTGGCCAGCAGCCTGTTGCGCTTGTGCCACAGGTTCTCGGGCATCTCCTCCTCCTGCTCCCCCTTGTCGCCGTCCGTTTGCGCGGTCTGGTTGGCTGGTACCACGCCTGACTTGTCGATGGTCTCGTCTGCGATGCCCTTCTCCATTGCGCCTACCCACTTGGTGCAGTCGTTCATGATGCTCTCGAGAACAGTGATGGCTCCTTGGTAGTTGCCAATCTTCTCGAGCCACGCCGCCGTCTGGATTCTGATGCCCAAAACGTCGTCAGAGTAAGGGTCGAGGCCAAGCTCGTCACACTGTTCCAGGGCCTTCTTGTACCACTTTTTTGCCAGCTGCGGTTCGGGACTCATGTTGGTGTAGTAGAGGGCGCGTCGGAGAGACTTTGCGATCGGAGCGGGGTACTTGGTGAACTGGCGCGCGTAGAAGTACTCGATGCAGACCTTGATGATGTAGGCCGAGATGCCCAGCAGGCCGGCAAGACTGGCAAGGGAAGAGTCAGCAGGCTTTCGAGAAATATATTGTTGCAGAGTCAACGCACATGGCAAGAGCTGTCACCAGCTCTACGGGACTCTGGCGATAGAGGACCTTGAGACCATTCGGCGTGAGAGAAGAGAAGAGGCCCCGGAACGACAGAGCTCGGCGCAAGAACTGCAACATCCCCGGCGGCGGGGGCGGGGGGTTGTTTCGTTTGCCGCTCTTCTTTCCATCTTGAGGTTTGTCCGAGGTCGTCTGGTGTCGCCTTTGTGATGTGTCTGGCAGGGTAGAAGCTCCAGCTAGACGGGTGACGGGTAGTGATCGGGAGACCAGACAGAATGCGGGCGTCGAAACCAGAGTGTATCGGATACCCGATCGATTCAATGCCTTGAGGGATCGTAGTGTGGTTGCCGACATGATGGCGGTGGCTTCAATGTCATGCCAATCGCCGTCTAAATGCCTTGGTGTTCGGACGCAATTCGTGATGATGCATCAACGCGACCAGGCAAATAGGAAAGCCCGACTCGCCGTTCGACGTCAGAGCTACAGTGGGGCGCATGTTGCGCTTCCAGCGAATCATAGCAGGGCTGTTTCGTCCGAGGCTCACAAGCCAACAAGCAGCCCCGCCATCGATCGTCTCAACTGGACTGGCGGGGGGATGCTCATCATGGCTATTGAGCTTCTTTCAGGTCAGGTCAGAAACCGAACCCCCAGTCGACGCTCGTGATCAAAAGCCTTCATCGGCCGAATAGTACGTGGGTAACTCATCAGTCAGGTTTTGTCGCCTGTCTTGTTGCTAATCGTACTCCCAGCTTCTCACCCCCCAAGCCCTCACTCAGGTCCCAACTATCGAAACATCAACCGTCAACATGGCCGGCAGATTCGAGCCCAAAGTTCCCGTCACCCTCGCACCCCCCAAGGACGACCCTATCACCTTGGAGGAGCTTTCTGCGGCAAATGGTGAGTGGCCTGCTTGTTCGCGCAGTCCGGGATGCGTAGGCAATGCCGGAGAGAAATCTTACGCTTCGATGCTCAGCACGCTCGAATCCAGCAGCAATTGACACATGATTCAGGAACCGACGGCGGAAAGTGCTATGTTGCCATCAAGGTATGTGATAGGCACGAGCCACCGCGGGAATCATCTCTCACACCGTGCAGGGCAAAGTCTACGATGTGACCGGAAACAAGGCTTACCAACAAGGTGGATCTTACAACGGTACGTATCGCCCTCATAGCCTCGCAACTTCCCAAGATTTACCCTCCAGCTTCCGTGGAGATCCCTTCTGACCCATGGTTTCCTCAGTGTTCGCCGGCAAGGACGCCTCCCGCGCCCTGGGCAAGACTTCGACCAAGGCCGAGGACGTCAGGCCCGAGTGGCAGGACCTGGATGAGAAGGAGAAGTCGACGCTCGAAGACTGGAACACCTACTTCTCCAAGCGGTACAATGTCGTCGGCTATGTTGTGGGAGCGACGAACCGGGAGTGACAAACTTCGACCGCCAGCCGCTCGGCAGCCGACGCGGTGTGATGTGAGACGTAAGTCCGTCGACTTCAGATAGGTGAAGAAGATATTCCGATGCTCGGTTTCAAACATTGCAGCTCTGGGGACAGCCACAAATGGCTCCATGTCATGTTCTCGAGAGTCATTTGGCCAACCCTCATCCGTAATGGCTCAAGGCCAGGTGCCGTTCTCGACGGTAGCATGGAGCTCGTCGTGGTCGCGTATCACAAAGCCTGTACTCCCAGCATCCATGCCGGCACCGGGAATGCCTCCTGCCCTCGGGTTGTTGTCAGCACCATATCCTGCGGGAAGGAGGGGGGGTATACGCAAGGATGCTCTGTTCAGACATCAAGACCATCCGTCACGGCGACCTGAATCCAGCCCCAAGCAGATCCACTGTTCTACCAACAAGATTCAATCGCCACTAGAGGCCGTCGTCACCCTCAGCCATGTCGTGTCCACCTCCACACGGAAAAAGACAGCCAACCGTCGGTCAGACAGATCGTATCGGCCATCGAGTCGGAGAGCCTCAACCACTACCCCCGCTCGCCCAGCATCCATCCCAACAACTTGTGCAACCGCAACCCCGCGGGGTCAGGCCATGTCGCACGTCTAGTTCATGCACGGCGCTGAACCGGTGCATCAGGAGCCCACCACTGCTACGTCCACGTCGTGGTTGGTCGATCAGCGAAGCCGTCAGGAAAATGCCGTGCCATCTCGCGGGGGTGCCACTTCTGGCGGCTGTCCAAGCTAGGTGCCAGACCTTGCGTCACAAAGCCCAGAAGATGCCGATCGGATGGCAGTCATTGTTGACGAAAAAGGATGTGTCAGTGAGGTCGGCCTGGGGTCGTCGAACTTGTCATGTGAATATGTACGATTCGGACATTCTGCTCCGCCGCGAGTGCCTCGCAGCGTAAACCTGAAGAAACAGAAACTCACTTGGTCAAGGACCGTCTACGTGCACCAGGCACATGCTCCAGCATTCCACGTCCACCAGATCGTCTCCAGCCGTTTGCATCTCTTTGCCAACACCCCCTGCCAACATAACTTGCCATTTTAGCCGGCCAGCTTCGGGTCAAGAGACATTAAGTAATCCTGTCAAGTCAAATGCACAACCTAGACCCCAGACTAAGCATCCAACTCGAATTTCGATGCATCGGAGGCCATCTGCCGGAAGTGATCCGTCCGCATCCAAGCCAATGAACTTCATCGCCGTCTTGCACGCATCCGCAATGACCTATCGAGGCGCTCCCGCGTGAAAGCAAGCCCGCGTCGAGGTCCTGATGTTCCGAGCTCCCTCCAGCGCCTATGTTAAGGAACGTGTGGTGAAGATGGCTTAGGACTGCTCCTCCAGCTCCGGGATACGGATAAGCCGGTGACGGGAGTATTCGCGCCGCTCGCGAGGCGCCCACGATAACACGCACTCTTCACAGGGTACGCCTTGTCGCCACGAGTGCCGGAGAACCGTGACATTGAAGCATTGGTGGTGGGGGTCGTTGCGGGCGCAGTGGCAGTAGGACTTCAGCTTTACAATCGAATGGTTGCAGGTGAACAGGAACTCTTCCCAGTCACACATCTTGATTCTCGCAAGGCCTGTTTAACCAGTTCCCAGCTTGTTCTGAAATTAGCTCCCGAAGGACGCTCAGATTTACCTCAAAAAGGGGGGTTTGGGGGGGGGGCTAACTGGCAATGTTCAAATTGAGGCGACCTTGTCGTCGGCAGGGGCAAGCGGTGTCGAATGGCCAATGACGAATCTTCTGGCCCGTTCGACTACTTCAGTACGGATTGCCAACTGGGGAAGATTTCCTGGCGAAAGATGATGAGGAAGAGGTTTGCCCCGTCATGGCCATCTGGGTGAGAAGCGACGGCCATTTTATCATCAAATGCCCATGCCCAGCGCATGAGTTGAATTTCTATCCACCCCTGCAAACTGCGTCAGGCCAGACAAGGACCATCGGAAACTTTCTGCGCATCATGGCATCCGAAGCACAGTGTGCGATGAGAACTGAACGAGGTGCAGCAACTTCGTTGGATGGCCGCATGTATCGGTTTCCACCGTGTGTATGTACTGTCGACGCCTGCAGCAGCATGCCGGCCGGGCCTGCCAACACGCGAGGCTGTTTGAATCTGACAGATTACTTCTCGTACGGATATCAAGCATCGACGCGGATTGCTGCGTCAACTAACCTCCAGGGTTCTTACTTGGATTCGAAAACGGCTGCGATGCTGCGACTCGAACATATGTCCTCAATTATGGTGAAAGGGGAACAGGGGCCTTGACGATGAAAGACGCTGTGTGACGCAAAGTTGATTTATTCGCCCTAGCCTCCGCGCAGGAGCTTTTGTGCGACACAGGCATTCTGCATCTTGTCATGTTCGAGGCCGTGGCAAGGGTGCTCAGGAGTAGATCGGACACAATGAGACAGTCGTTATGTCCTGAGGGTGCCAACATAACATCAGAGCCCTTGATGGATACCTCACAGCTGATGGCAACCCGCCAGATCCCGGACACGCTGCACGCATGTTGAAAGTCCAGGAGTCTTTCGAGCCCTCTGACACAGGATCCAGTACAGAGCTCCTCCGCCACCATGGACATTTTCTCATTCCGTCAGTCACAGCCAACTTGAGGAAGTAACCACAGTTCATCGATGCCAGAGAATGTACAAGTCGTCATGTAATGGACATCACTGAGGCCTTTGCGTATGAACGCGTTCGCGGAACTTCATGACGCTCGAGTGGGTCGTCGGTGGCATGATCAACAAGTGGTAGCACAAGGGACGTCGCGCTGGAAAAATCGAGGGAAAAAAAAAAATCTCAATAAATACGACGCCGTGGCGGGTTATTTGCCCGCTGGTGGAGGACCCCGGCAGGTAGGATTATGTTAAGGAAGGATGCGGTTTGCTTGCCGGGAAACAGACGTCGGGGGCAAGCAATGCAGGGTGTAGACAGAAATCTCCGTATTCGCCATGCTCCAAATTTCTAGGAACCTGAAGTGCTAAAGAGAGTTGCCAGGCAATCGCCTGATCGAGGAAGGCTGCCGAGCACTGGAAGGGACTGCCAGAGGGTCTGAGTTGGACGACAGTTGTACCCAGGGTCTGAGAGGTGTGTTCTGGGCATCGTGGCCTTATTGGTGACGATCATGTCGCACTCATAGCCCAACTGCTCTGTGGCTCGCTTCCGCTGTGAATAGAAACGGGTCAAGAAAACCCATGCAAAAAGCCGCAAGTCAAGGAAAGCGTTGCATATCACAGATGACAACCTACCAATTCTGCGAGACCTAGGCTTGGCTTTTCCACCCGATTGTAGCTGGACGTGATCGGTTAAGTGGCTCCTTTGGCCCCGAACAGGCCCAGTCTAGGGGGAAGGCCCTCGACGCGAGGTTGCGTGCCCGCAAGCCCCGGTCCAGCTCACAGCCAGTCAATTGTGATACTCGAACGGACGGGTTTGCGCATGGCTTTGAGGATGTCAGTCGTGGCCTGGAGCGGGGTGTGTACTGGGATAATTGGACGAACGAGGTCGTGGCTATTCCTGCCCGACGCACGACATGGAGTCATCGGCAAGGAGCCGTGGAGGTGTGGCAGGTCGAGAGGAGATGACCTGAAGGACTTGACCCTCAAGAAGTCACTGTTGACAAATTTATGAATGGAACCACCGCGGCTGATCGGACGAAGCCGAGGACACCGCAGATAGGAGGCAGGGTGGTTCACGGCCATGAGGCGTGGGACGGTGGTGGTTCAAACTGGCTTGGTAGTATGAAACGTCGGTCTAAACAGACGCCACGCTCGAGCTGACAAGCCGCGGTTCATGATGTCTTGGAGAGACTCGAAGCGAAGCTGTGGATTTGCCGAAGGTCTGGCCGCATGTCCATCGCACGTCGTGAGAGGAGCAACAACAACCAGTGTCAGCTCTGGTAACCCAAGTGAAGAAGATCGGGGTGGCACGCTCGAGGCGGAGACTAGGGGCGTGTATCCATTCCGTCATCGATGTGCTCAAAATGAGGAATGAAATGATATGGGAATGTCTGCCAAGTAGTCGGCCAAATCGAAGTGCATCGCCTGTCATGCGAGCACAGGAAGCACCGGGCGGGACCAGGTACCTCAAGCAAGCAAGTCGCGGTGGTTCGCCTTCGCGCCCCGCCAATTTGGTTGCCTTCTTCAGACCCACCATGGTCGCTGCCTAAACCATGTGGCAGGGCTGATTGGCTGAATCATGACCAGCTGCCTCACCGAAAGTTGAGACCCTCCCCGGAACCTCCTCGAATTGACTGAGTGGAAGTGACATTGGAACACACCAGGGCGGACTAGCGAGACAAGGCAACCACTCCTCCTCTGCCCTGTCGTGGTTGCCTTGTCCCAGGCTTGACTGCATCACGACTGGGCGACCAGGGTGAGGTTGTGCGAAGAACCTGCCACCCACCCCGTTCCTGCCAAACAACACCTCCCCTCAGGTCACACCTGGCGAAATCTTATTCAATCATCGCCTCCTAATGTGCTCGCATTTGCACTTGTCCACTTGCTCTTGCTCGCGCACAACCAGCACGACTCGGTCGGGTACACCTGCTTCAACCAACAAGTCGTCTGCCATCGGGGAGAGCACCATCTCACCCTGCCTGCCTATCTGGCAACCTACCTTACCTGAAGGTTCGAGTCGTCTCCGCCCACCTTCGCTCCCAATCCCAAAAACGTATCAGAGGCCCCCGACCCTCGTTTGACGTCCTCGCCATCGCTCTGACGGCTCGTTCCTCCTACTGGCATACTTCCGCACCTTGCATCATTAATCCCTCTGCCTCCCGCCTCCTTCGCCTTTGCACACTTTATCCTTCCGTGCCCATTCACCGAGCCGCCGCCGCCGCGCCACAGCCTCCTGTCCTCAGCTTGATTGATCGACGCTGCCTGCGCCAGTCCGTCCCTTCTACTACTGTAGACCAGCGGGTGCCCGCCTTAGATGCGGTCATAGAACCGTCGCGACCCGACTCGATTCCCGACGCAGAGGGCTCGCCGGGTTGTCTCACGCGTCCTTGACGCCTACCTCGGTCGCTCTCTTCCCCGCAAGTCAGCCTTCCTGTTTGCCTTACGCCCCGCCGTTGATAGCCTCACATCCCTCAGCAATCATGCCGGAGGCTTCGGGCTATCATGCACAGCACAACCGTCGTGCTCTCACAGTATGCTTCATCTTCTTCATTACTTGCCCTGCTACGTTCCTATACCGACATCATGTCCATCTAACCAACAACTTCGACTTAGTCCTTCTCTGTGGCTGAGCATTCGGATCCCTCTTCTTCCACGTCGAATCTCAGCTGTCTGCACAACTTCTCAAGGGCAACGGGGATGGACTACTCGCGGCCACGGCCCTTCCCCATCTCCAACCAGGATGCCCTTGCGGATCACAGGCCTGCTCCAAGTCTATTGGATCCCTCCATCCAAGGCCTTTCCCGCTACCCCAAACCATGGAACATCCTGAAGTTCTATGGCGCTGGTGTCAATGAGAGTCCCTGGGTGCCGCCGGGCATCATCCCCGAAGACCACGCCGGCCAAGGACGTGATGAAAACAGTCCCACGGCCTCGAGGGACGCTTACACTTCGTACGGCAGAGAATGGCGCAGTTCTGGTCCTTCAGAGTGTGACACCTTGCCTCTGGGACATCTCCCATCGGACTCGGGATATGAGAGTCGCCGGACGAAACAAAGTATCGCCAATGCCTCCGTCTACGGCGACGTTGACCAGGGCCATGAAACCCAAAGTTTGACCGGTCGTTTGGACGACTTGGATCCCTTTGTGAGAGGGCCTTCAGATCCATCCTGCACTGGCAATCCCGACGGAAACCAATCGTACTCGGTGAATTCGGTTCCCCTCTCTCTGTTTCGTGCACAGAACAACGCTGTTAGTACGAGACTAGTCTGCCCTGATTGCAAGAGCCATCTCAAGACCAAATCAGAACTCAAGTACTATCTGTTTCTTTCCTTAACATGTCGAGTCCCGGTCCCTCACTAACAAATCCATCAGCAAACATAAGCAGAGGCATAGCAAGCCCCACAAGTGCGATGTTCCCGAATGTACTCGCAAGCAGGGCTTCAGCACCAACAATGACCTGGATCGCCATAAACGAAGCGTCCACCGTAACACTGATATCAGAGGACCGAGATATCGGTGTCACCTGACGGCATGTCACACCAAAGATAAGATCTGGCCCAGAGCCGACAACTTTCGATCTCATCTCAGACGTGTTCATCGTGTCAAAATCACTGCAGAAGATGATCTCTCCCAATACGTCGCCGTTCCGTAGGTCATCCGACTAATTTCTATCGAGCAACGGCTGATCAGAATATCTTTACCAGCACTCCTCAAGCTCTATCTCAGTCCCGATTCAACCAAAACAGCCTCGTAGAAGGTGTTGGAGGCGTCAGCTCAACGATCGAGAGATTCGGCTACACGCCCTATAATCAGACAATGCCCGCCTCCATGTGGGCGAATCACCAACCTCAGGATCTGGACATGGCACAGCTCACAGTGCCAGGCAAAGGGCTTCAAACCGAGCTTGACATATCAGATGCAAGCCCAATAAGCACTGATACCTCGCGCGCTGAGGTCTCGGATACAAGACAGGTCAATCGCGACATGTCCTTGAACCGTGCGCCAGACAGAATACATCACTTTGAACAACCAGCAGGACCAGCAGGCCCACGAAGCCCGAACTTCGATCCGCAAGAGCCAGGCCAGGACTCAAATATATGCAGTCCTGTTCAATTATCAGAGGGAGCCGGACTTTCTTGTCGTCCGGAAGTCGTTGCTGAGAGTACCAAGAATACTGTTGAGGAAGACGATTTGGGTGTGTCCAGTGATACGGAACTCCAATCCAGGGACTACGACATGGCTTCACCTTTGGCTGGCGATGACATAATACATGCAAGTCCAAACGATGGAGATGACCTAGCGGACGATGATCGATCGCAAACATCAGATGCCTCCGATATGTTGAGCGAAGAGAACCCTGTTGAAGGGAAGACTACTCCCGGTTCACCTTCAGAGACCACTCAGCTCGACGGGGCTTGCGACTACTCGTTGCCTTCCGCTCCGATGACCGAGCAGGAAATGCTCGGGCTCTTGAAGCATTTTCCCACAGAAATGCTCGAGAGGTTCATGGAGAAGAAGCAGGCGCCACTCCACAGCCAGTCCTCGAAGGCCTCTCAAACGACGCAAGACTCTCCGCAACATCCATGCCCCCAGTGTGAGAAGACCTTCCAGCGAAAATGCGAGCTCAAGTCAGTTCGTCCCAGCCCCTTCCTGCACAGCCGTCCCCTAATATACGCTCCAGGAAACACATAAAAAGACATGATAAGCCCTACGGCTGCACATTTGCGATGTGTGACAAGACCTTTGGGAGCAAGAACGACTGGAAGAGACACGAGAACAGCCAACACATCCACGTTGAAGTCTGGAAGTGCAATGAACGGCTTGCAAATGGGTCGGGTGACAAGTGTGGCAAGGTATTTCCCCTCCGCCAGCAGTTCAAGATCCATCTGCAGAGTGCGCATGGCTTTCAGGACTTGAGTAAATTGGAGACGGAACTATACGACAGCCGTTTTGGGCGAAACTGCGACTCGAGATTTTGGTGTGGCTTCTGCGCAAGCGTCATCGAAAATACCAACACGGCCGTTCATGCCTGGACATTACGGTTCAACCACATCGACGACCATTTCTGTGGGCGAAATGATCAACCCAAGAAGACTATCTCCGACTGGAAACACATGGATTCTGACCTCTCGAACGCAGGCCTCACTCCATCATCGGGCAGGGCAGATGTGAGTGAGGATGTTCTGGGCTTTCCATACACCGTCGCTGCGCCTCCATCGAGTAACAATAGCCGTGCTGAAGCGGCTCCCAGTCCAGCTGGCAAGAGAAAACTGGGCGATGACAGCGAGCATGCTGGGTCGAGACGGCCAAAGAAAGAATCGACTTTGATGTGGAATTGTGTAAGACTGACGCCCATCCTTTCCGATGCATGCCTGCTCTGACACAACCTAGTGCAATTGCTCTATGCAGTCAAGCTTCCGGTTCAGCGGGGCCTGCGTAGCAACAGATGGTTGTACACACCACCGATGCGACAACTGTACCTTGTCGTGACCAGGAGTCCAAAGATATCGATGAAACGACGAGGAAAGGTTCAATGGTATGACTGATGATTCATGGCTTACGACATTGAGTTTGGTGGCTAGCTGCCATGATATTGGAAGATGGTTGATTTTTTATCTGACTATCTGGAATCGGACCTCACGAATTGGGCAGCGATATGTCGATTTGTTCCTGTACACATTGTTTGATACCCTAGGTAGAAGGGAGCGTCGGACCTGCTCAATTCATCGCCGACAAGGCCTGAACCCACCTCGACCCCTGGAGGACTCCGGACAGGTCGAACCTCATCACGCTTTGCTGCTGCACATGCTCTCCTCAGACAAGGAGGGCCTAAGCCAAGTATCAGCCGCATATGCACTGTTTCTGGTTAGGAGCGGGGAAGTCATCCGGATGATCAACGTGATTCATTACGTCGTAATGCGTCGAGAAATCTGGCATCTCGTCAAGTTTGGGGGCGGATGGACGACCCAAAGACCAGTGATGCGTCGATGCTGGTGGGCGGCGCGGACCCAGGGTCTCGGGGATGAGCGAGAATCCTCCTGGGTTTTGGGGGCCGAAAAGCGACAGGGACAGGGACAGGGACAAGGGCAGGACATAAGGAGCATTTCAAGGGAAGATCTTATCACCTCTCGGGTTGCGGACGAACGGACATGGAGGGCGGCAGACAGTGAGCGATGGCTGGAAAGGCCGATGGACTAGGGTGATTCAGAAGAACGGTAAGAGAGAGGGAAAGAGGAGACGTGGTGTGCGGTGGAAGCATCCCAGACCCTCCCTCCCTTGCCTTGCCCGTCGACCCGGCTAGGTTGTTCCCCAGGCGTTCCCTCGTTGATGCTGGCGTGGGCTGGCAGTGCTGCCCCAGTTCACGCACGGTTGGAAACAATGACGACGATGAGAGGGCGATGCCGTCTCGGAACTCGAAGGTGAGGAGGATGCTCCGCCACGAGAGAGCCTCCGCGTGGGGGGAGTACAGACAGTCAGGACGATGCCGCGAAGGGGGCGGCAGGAGGCTGAGCGCGTGTGCAGGGTGCTGCTGCGGTCCCGTACGACCCGAACAGGATGGTGTTCTTCAGTCTCCTGAGATGGCACAAGCCTCCCAACCAAAGTATAGAAAATAGGCGCCGGTGTCAAGCCTCCTGTCTCGTGTGGGTTGGCCATGGACTGCAGGTAGGCGGGCGGAGGGGAGGGGCGGCGCCAAGCGCGCTTCCAGTGGTGTTGGCTGGGTGGCTTTCTGGGTGGCTTGACCGGGGATAGGCAGGGAAACGGAGACAGCTTTCCTCCGGGCGATATGCAGAGGGCTGATGGTTGGAGATTGGAAGGGTCTGCGAACAAATACGTAAGGAAGATGAGTAGGTGGTCAGTAGAGGGGGGGGTTCGGATGAGAGGTTCAAAAGCTGCGGTCGCCGCTGTCTACCGACGGATTGGTGGCACGGCTGGGGTGGGCTGTGGGTGATGATGAAGGATCATGGACGAAGAATGGAGGAGATGAAGATGAGGCGATCATGGGCCATTTGTCAAACCGAGGACTCGCACCTGGCCCAACCGGAGCAGAGGGCGGTTGGAATTGCTCGGGGGACAGGAGGTTCAAGCGTGGCCTAAGGAGCGCGTGAGGGAAACGGGAGAAGGTGCATGGATGTGTGGATTGCCCGATTCGGCCTCGGTGACGAGTTACTTGGGATTTGCCAAGCCGACCTTTGTTGAAAGAGGGGGGGGCAGGGAGGGGAGGGGGGGGGTGACAGACACCGTAAGGGGGGACCACGCTACAGAGAGCGCTGTAAGTGCTGTGAAAACAGAGGTGGCAGTGAGTGATCGGTGTACGTTAGTGCATTCCCAGTTGGCACCTCCCTCACACCTCAGCACAGCCGGGCGACATGGATAGCCCGGTATTATGGCGCGTCACCCAATAGTGTGGCTCTATAACAGACAGGCAGGCGCATGGTGGAGCCCCAGAGGCACGTCCTATCAACGTCGGCCCGGGCCCGAGACCACTCGCCTTGAGACCGACTTCCTCCTCTGCCACTGTCCGACGCTCTCCCCCTCTTCCCTGCAACCCCCCCCCCCCTTTCCCTTGCCCCAACTTACAAGTTACGGACACCTGCAAATACCATCGGATCATATCTGCAGCCATTGTGAATAGGTCCATCTCAAGGATCCCCCCAAGTTCCGATGACTTGGGCATTTGGCTCGGGGCCTCCACCGATGACCGACGGATGGCTCGTAGCGGATCGATTCGATTGCCTGGGTCCACAACCCCCAGGTCAGGTCAGCCAGCTCACCTCGCCTCCAGGCAGCCAACCTTTTGCCTGCCTCAGCCCGTGGACGCCTTGCGAGACGCCAATCATCATCATACTTTCTCGACTTTGCGACCGTCACGACCTGGAACGTGCAATCGACATGGATCTGGACGAAGAGGACTCTTTTGCTTCCTTCTTCTCCTTTGTTCGCCTGCTGCTAGGCATCTCGTCCGGCTTCGACGTCAGAGATCCCTCGAGGCCCAGCATGGCTGTCACCACGGCCATGTCTCGCGCGTCGACGCTTCTGCCTTCATGCCATGCCATCCCGTTCAGCCCCAGCGTCTAAGCAGACCAGCTGGGAGGCCCAGCCAACTGAATGAAGCAGGGATCTTCTGCTCCGTGCAGACTGAGGACGGCAAGACTGACGGCCGGGTACCGAGGAAGGCCTCCCGGCCCATCTTTGGACCCCCTGTCTGGATGGGACGCTTTAGGAGGTTCAACGCCATCACACCCTCTTGCATATGGGCCGCGCCCCGTGGCTCGGATTCGACTTTGTACGCCGACAGAATGCCAAACCGGGACCGTCACCTCATCGTCCAGGGGCAGCATGCATGCCGCCTCTCCAGATCCTGGTCGCTTCTATTCCCCAAGCCTCCCGGGGCTCGAGGGCCAAGGATACTTGGTACGACGCGAACAGTCCTAGTCGTAGGCCTGAGGAGGCCTGAGGAGGCCTGAGGAGGCCAGGGGCACCTCTCTTGACCACTCCCCTCTCTGTTTCTGTCCCAGCGAAGTGAGCCCTGGAGTGTACCTTGGAACAAGTTGAGGCTCTGCAAGCAAGCCCTCGTTCGTTTCGGGGGCAGTCGCGGTCCCCCTGGCCCCTTGTGCTGTGCCCATCCCTCCCTCCCCGATGTGATCTCTTAGTACTAAAGGAAAGCGTAGTCACTCATGTCAAAATCATGGCTCAGCTATCCCGTCCACCGACAACTATATCACTCCGCCTGATACCCTCACCCTCTTCATACTTTGCTCTCTGCCTGCCACTCTTCACTCAGCTGTCTTGTCTTACCCCGATCTTGTCGCAAACGTAGTGGCGAACTCCCGAACCCTCCTTGCACTGGCCATCTCTCTGCAGCCCTCCTGCTACTGTGCTACTCTCCGCGCAGCCGCTGTTCCTGTGCTCTCCCGCCGCTGCACCACCCACGCATCATGACATATCACACTTTCCGCCTCGAAAGGCGACCTACGCCCAGTCCCTTCTACTTTGACCACGAGAACTATGGTCACCTTCATTCTCCTCATGCCGACGATATCTCGAGGTTCGATGTACAACCACCGATCGATCCGAATCTCGAATACGTTCCAGCACCCGCCTCGGAGAACCCGACATGGCCGGGCGTACATACTCATCAGTTGCAGCAGTACATGGATGGGCCCTCGACATCTTTCTTCACCCTCGGTCAGCTTCAGGCCAACTGCACCTACCCCCAGCAGAATGTGAATTCACTACCGCCGGTTGCCCAGGGTCGCCACGGCTCGCCCTTCTCTCAGCACCATTCGTCTTCGAGCAGCGACTCCCTGAGCCCCCCTACCGAGAGCGATATTCTCCCAACCACGCCCCCTGACAATTCGGCAACGTCTCCTTTCCTGCAGACCAGCAAGTATCAACAGCCCTGGGAGGCGCGTCAGTCACACATGTACGTCTTGGCTGGCATCGGCCACATGCAGGGCAGCCCATGCGTCAACCCGCTGGATGTCAACCCATCCCAAGACTTCTTCGACGACGAGAAAGCCTTGGACTATGATGGCTCCATGACATTCAGTTTCAGCAGCTCTGGGTCCCAGTCTGAGCCAGAAACCCAAGCCAAGGACGAGATTTGCGTTGCAGACTCCCAGCCCCAGATTGTCTATCCCAGTCTGGACTGTGAAGAACGAGACCAGTCGGAACTCGATATTGAAATGGTCGCGACCAAGCACGAGGAAGAGGACAAAGACTGGACGCCCAAGTTTCCCAGGAAACGCACACGCAGCGGCGAGAGCAAGACACAAGGTCCCACCACACGACCAGCCCGAAAGCGCGCCAGATTGAATGGAAGCACGGATCCGACCCCTCCCAAGTCGAGCTACACGACGCTGCATCCCGGGACACGCGCCTTCGCCTGCGCGTATTGCGCAGCGGCCCCGTTCCGGGATGAGGCAGCCCTTCAGAAGCACGTGAAGAGCAAGCACGTCCGCCCCTTTGTGTGCATCTTCAACTTTGCCGGCTGCGGCTCGAGCTTTCCCAGCAAGAATGAGTGGAAGCGGCATGTCATCACGCAGCACCTGTCCCTGAGCTACTGGCTCTGCACCCAGGACGCGTGCGAGCGCTGTACTCATTCTTTTCCCTCGTCTCAACATGCCTCCCACTCTGCCACCAGCACCCCGTCGTCGCTCCCCCGCGGCGCTATCTTCAACCGCAAAGATCTCTATACCCAGCATGTTCGCCGCATGCATGTCCCCCCGTCCGTGGCCAAATCCCTACGCCTGAAGAAGTCGGTCCCCGAGTGGGACGAGCGCCTGCGCCAGTTGCAGAGAGAGGCGGAACGGCGGCGATGCGATCTGCCATCCTACATGCGGTGTCCCGCGATCGGGTGCGGCCTGGTGTTCGGGGGTTCGAGTGCCTGGGACGAGCGCATGGAACACGTTGCGAAGCACCTGGAGAAGGTCGCTGAGGGACGCGAGCCGATGCCTTTGTTCGGAGGCGAGGATGATCCGACGCTTATCTCGTGGGCAGCGAGCCCTGAGGTCGGAGTGGTGCGGAGGACGGCTGATGGAGCTTGGGAGCTGATGAATCCTCTTCGGGGACATGTTTCGACTGCGGTTGGTGTTGGGAAGAGAGGTGCCAAGGCAAGTCCGTCGCCGTGGCCTACGCATATGAAGGTCACGCAGCAGGCCATGAGAGAGGGTGTGGATGCTGACGGGGAGAACGACTGAACGAAGGCATGATTATGATTCTCTACTGGGTCACGGCGTTTTGGCAAGTATGATATCCCTGGGCAGTGTGTTGTTGGGTACCATGATGTCTCTCATGGTGATGAATGAACGAATCTCCTTCTGTATTCGCTATCCGCATGATTTCAGCACGAACATGGCGGGAGCATATTTAGACTTGGATTACACTGCAATGATCAGCATACAACGATCACCAAATAACTGGCTTCTCATCCCCGGCATTGCGAGACGTTGACCCCTACTGGATCTGCGCGCACACAGATCGCATGCCAGCTGCCCCTGGCCCGCCCGGGACACGGAGACAGACGACAGGGTTAGGACGTAGCTGCTTGGACCCCAACGCATCCAGCAGAGCTGAAGGAGAGCCGCATGGCCGTCTATAATGGGAGGCGCTACCGAAGGGGCGCGTGGTAAGGGGTGGTACACCTGTTGGTGGCGTCCTGGCCGACGTGGGAGCCCGGCGCTAGAGGGGCCAGTCTTGTCATCGGGCGGCCGGTGCCCAGAGACTGGTGCGCTGGAGCTGCTGTTAGTTGTGGCGCTTGTTGAAAAGGGGTGGTGGGTCGCCGTGAAGGGGGAGTTAACTGGTCGGGTGAGGGCTGTTGGAAGAGGGTGGTCAGGCTGAGTATTTTCTGGGCATTATTAATACACGGGCCGGAGGTGTGGGTGTTGCGCTTCTTGGGGAGGGGGGTCTGTTTCGTGGGGTGGTGGCTGTCGGGTGCTTGGCTGTGGACGGAGGTTGGGCCGGAGGTTAGGCGGAGGTGCGGGGCCGGCTTCGGGTCTCCACTGGGGGACCGGTGAGCGCCTACGAGGGACCTGAGGCACCTTGACCTGTTATGTGTCCACGGTGTAGCCGAAGGAGTAGAGGGTTGGGCGGCTCGGTGTTTATTGGTACCATGGCCTAGACGCTGTCGACCAAGGCGGGCGGAGGGCGTTCGATTAGGCAGATGACAATGTTGTAAGGGAATCAAATGCTGACTAATCAAGTCAGTCAGGCAGTTGACCAGCCTGGACACGATGAAAGATGATCACGTCTAGCGGTGTTCCGAAACAAACCTTATATGCCACTGCCTTTCCTTACAGCCTGCAACTTCACATGCATCTTGAAACAACTACTGGACTTTGCTGAACGGCCTCGGTGCAGTTGGCCTGCATGATAATCCCACGCCACGTCTGTTCAGGGTTGTTCTTGTCATCCCGTATACTAGGCCAGCCAGTGCCATCTATGTGGAGGCCGACAACTCTTTGTTCATCCTTTCCGGTGGCTTGGGCTCGTCTGAAGCACGGCCGAGGCAGAACGCCCAGGCACTCTCTCTTTGTCTATGATTCTGAATCCCAAGGCGGCAGCCAACGTGGAACTGGACGAAGAGCATGGCGTCACGTGGCGTACAGACAGGACAGAAGCTGGGCGGCCCCACATCAGGCAGCCAAGCAGTCGAGTGAGGAACGACCCTTGAACCCTTGCCTTGGTCCCAGTGCCAGCGCCAGTGCCTGTGCCTGTAGGGAAGCCTCCATCGGCCGAGGGCCGTGCTTTTGGCAGGAACGAAGCTAACGGCTGACTGGAGCTCCCTGCCCCAGCTGAGCCACACTGATGATGGCACGGCGTCCCTCCCGCAAACAGCGATACGAGTAGAGCATCGCCGTGGTCAATTGGTCTGAACCTTCAAGAAGGATGGCCCGCCATCTCCTCGCCATCCCGACGGGTGAACGGGCATCTCGAGCGATCAGTGCTGTTGTGAACGCACCCCCCATTGCCGACCTGTAAACACCAAACACCACCGCTGCCACCATTGATTGCTACGTCATAAGAACCCTGGACCTTACCGGGTACCACTCACCATCCCAGCTTCGCCCCAGCTCCAGCAGGCCGTCAGCAAACTACCTACCACCAACACCCGTCTCGGGGCGCTCGACACGAGTCGATTCCCACTTCCCCTCTTTGCAACCTCACACCTCCTGTCGCTCACACCCGACACTCGATCACCGCCACCATGGACTCGTTCGCAACCCTGAAGCGTCGCACCACCGACATCATCCAATCCATCCCCCAGAGCCTCCCGTCCATGCCGAGCGTCAATGTCCCCTCGCCTTCCGCCCACAAGCACAAGCACAAGGGCCCCGCCCCCATGAAGGGCACCTGGGAGAAGATCGATATCCCGCCTCTACCGCTGTCTTCTCATTCCGTCAACGTCGTCAATGGCACCGCCTACATCTTTGGAGGTGACGCCCAGCCTGGCCGCCCCGCCACCAACGACATGCATGTCGTGACTCTCCCCTACAACAGCGCCGGCGCCGATTACTACACCATCAAGGCCGTTCCGCCCAAGGCCTACCACCCACCCGCCGAGACTGCGCCCGAGACTGCGACCGAGACCGAGATCGAGACGGAGACGAAGGCCCAGGTCCTCGAGCCATTGGTCACGACCGGACAAGCCGAGGACGTCACAAACAATGGCAAGGGCAAGGAGAGGGACCTCGATGACGTGCCTCTCGCTTCCCCCACCACCGGAGCAGACCCCTCCTTCGAAGACGACGACGAGGATGACGAGGAACAAACTCCCACAACAAGCGCTTCGGCGAAGGGAAAGCAGCCGGAGGAGCCTGCCTCCCCCAGCGCCTCTCTCCCGCTCGTTCCCGGGCCCCGCGCCGGCCACGCCACCGCCACGCTCGGCCACCGCATCTTCCTCTTCGGCGGCCGCAATCCATCCACTTCTCAGCCTCTCAACGAATATGGCCGTGTTTGGGTCTTCGACACTCGCACCCATGCCTGGACGTTCCTCGATCCCGTTCCTCCGGCGCCGGGCGTCACCTTGACGCCGACACCGGCCGCGCGCCACGGCCACGCCGCCGCCGCCACCGACCGTCCCCGCGATTTCGCGTCCCGCGCCCCCAAGCGCAACCTGGGCTGGATCGCTTGGGCTCAGGGCGACTCGGCCGAGGTCGGCACCCCGCAGGCTCCCATTGTCGGCAACGTCGCCCTGCGCGCCACTGACGATGACGAGGACGGCTTCGGTACCCTCTTTGTCCACGGTGGCATCGTTGCCCCCTCCTCCATTGCTTCCCCGGAGGTTGCCGATACGGAGGGCAAGCGCGCCTGCGATCTCTGGGCCTTTGACGTCCGCTCCCGCATCTGGATAGAGCTCCCTGCCGCCCCTGGCCCCGCCCGCGCTGGCGCATCACTGTGCATCAGCAAGAGCCGCCTCTTCCGCTTCGGCGGTCACGACGGCACCAGTCCCGTCGGAGGCCAGCTTGATTTCGTGCACCTTGAAGTCGAGATGTTTGACGACGGCAACTCGCGCGGCGAGGTCTGCGTGCGTGCTCGCGGCGGCTGGCAGAGCATCGTCGCCGGTGATTCAGGCGGTGAGACTGAGATTCCCCTGGTCGCTGCCCAGGAATGGCCTTCTCCGCGAGGCTTCGCGGGTCTTGAGTCCGTCACGAGTGGGGCGGGGCGCGAATACCTCGTGCTCGTGGGCGGCGAGGCGGCCGATGGCGCCGCAGAGCGGGGCCGTGAAGGGACGACGACGTCGGTCTTTGGCGATGTCTGGGCGTTCCAGGTGCCGCCGCTGGGCATGACGGCGGCGAGCGTGCGGGACGCCATGTGGCAAGCACTGGGCAAGCCGACAGGAGAGGGCAAGTGGAACAGGCTACAAATGGGGCCGTACGACGACGATAACGAGGACGGAGAGCCAGCGCCACGGGCCTACATTGCCACGGCGCCGATGGGCGAGCTGGAGGAGACGGGTATCATTGTCTGGGGCGGGCTTGGGTCTGGCAACAAGCGCCTGTCTGATGGTTGGATCATGCGGTTGGGCGAATGATCGAAGAGACCGATCTTGATGTTTGTATGCTGAAGAAAGAAAAGGAAAAAATCCGTCGAAATTAAGGATGAACAGCGAGTGCCTGCCAGGTTCCGCAGGTCATGTCAGGATTGGAATAAATCAAAGATTCTAAACGCATTGCATTTTCTCACACAGCCTCTCGTCTCGACCTGGGTTATGTACAGTCCTGAACCGTGCCCTCTCTCAAATCCATCAACCTACACGACACCAACGCCGGATCTACAGATCGCTCCTCGTAGTCTCGATGCCCCACGGCTCGTTCGTCAGGTTCGTGGGCCCGGCGCTGTTCTCGCACGTCTTGCGGCCCGAGTTGATGGGGCCGGGCGCGGGGACCTTGGCGTGGTCGACGGTGGACTCGCCGTTGACGGTGGAGACGCTGGCGCGGAGGGCGTCGAGGAGCTGGCGGGTGGTCTCGGGGGTGAGGTCCTCGTAGTAGTCATCGTTGATCTGGACCATGGGGGCGTTGACGCAGGCGCCGAGGCACTCGACCTCGAGGTAGGAGAAGATGCCGTCCGCCGTCGTCTCGCCCTGCTTGATGCCGAGGTGCTCCTCGATCGTCTTGACGATGGCGTCGGAGCCGCAGCCGCCGAGCTGGCAGGGCGTCTGTTGAAGGGCACAGGTCAGTCAAAGTGTCCCCTGGGGAAGAGGTTCGGACGGGTCGGAGATGAGGCCCGGGAGGATCCGCGACGTACCGTTGTGCAGGCCTGGATGAAGAACTTGCCCACGGGGGTGCGGTTGTACATGGTGTAGAAGGAGGCGACCTCGTAGACGCGCATGGGGGGCATCTCGAGGATGCGGGCGACCTCGTTCATGACGCTGATGGAGGTGAAGCCGTGCTGGCGCTGGCCGAGGTCGAGGACGGGCATGACGGCGGCCTTCTTGTACTGGGGAGGGTAGCGCTTGAGCAGCTCGGCGATGACGGCCTCATTCTGCGGGGTGAACTTGAAAGGGATGTCGACGTTGTTGTCGGCCGTGTTGCGGTGCTGCGAGAGGGAAAAAGGTCAGCGCGGGCGTTCACGGGCAGGTAGAGGGGGGCGGGGGGCCGAGAGAGGCATTTCGCGCCGAGGACTCGCGATCAAGCATCGACTGCAGGGCCGGCTCCCGGGGTAGCCGGCCCAACGCCGCGTGGAGGTTCGCGAGGATGATGGATCAAGGAGACGTACCACTTGGAGGGTGCTGCTCGGGCGGACCGCCGAGGTGCTGATCGCGCGAATCTGTGGCCTCGCTGCGCGGCATGTTGACCGAGCGGCCGTTCTGAAGAGGAAGGGGGTGAGTTTCGACGCCATGACTGTGGTTGTGGTGCTCAATGGCAATTGGAAGGGGGGTCGTTGAAGCTATCGCCGTCACTGAACAGACTGGACGTTCAAAGTCGTCAGAAAGCTGCTTGGAATATGGATCCGTTTGATTGGACCGATCGGCTAAGCCAGTGGAATTGTTGTGCAGCCAATTAGTGCAGGGGCAAAATGCACAATTACCCGGGTGCAAAGGGGAGGATTACATAACGTCATGGACTGGCTGAGCCGGACGGTCTCTCTTATCGCCTGACCCGTTATCAGACAGAGCGAAAGGCCCACGACGATCGAGCTTCCTGGAGCGCGGGGTTGCCTTCCTTCTGCCTAACAGCCCAGAGAAACTGCCCACCACAGAGCAGCCAGCGACTGACTAAGCAGGGAGCTTCACCAGTCAGGTTCCCCAGGTTGAGGTAGGCTCCTGCTGGTGGCATCTTCATAGCTCCTGTAAGCTGGAAGTTACAGCGGGCACTACTCTCGCGAGCAGCAACGTCGTAACTGCTGTTGCATCATAGCTTCGGATTCGGCGATCCACAGGTGCCGCTCTATTCTCTCGGTATTTCTACCGCCGGAAGTCAACTTTGTGTAGCCTCAAATCCCGGCACATCTACCGCACTGGCTCAAGCTACAATACCACCCCGCCACAACTTCACCTCCAACCTGGGCATCATGGACTCAGCGGTCGAGCACCTGCTGGCCTTTCCGCCCGACGGAACGACCTCGGACAAGACCTACGACAGGGCTGCCAAGGATCATCTCATAGTCATAAATGGGCTGTTTGGTGAACAGGCCAACGCCATCAAGGCGAGCTCGGACAAGCTCCTTCAGGTACCAGCACTCCCGCCCCCCAATCCAACCCTGGCTGTTCAAGGACTGACCATGATCCCTATCCAGCTACTGAACCCTGCGGTCAATTCGATCTCCTACCTAGCTGTGCTTCATACGATGAAGAAGGCCAATGACTCAACTCTACCCCTTCACCGAGGCAATCTCGGCCCTCACATCCACCGTTTCCTCGAGGCCTTCGACGCACGCCAGATTCGTTACGTTGGCGACATGTTCTCGCAGCTCGTGAACGAGGTTCTGACCACCCAGTGGTTCCCCAATACCCAAGCGGTTGAGCTCATCGCGAATGCAATCCTCCGACTCGACCCCACTGGCCAGATGCTGACGTCGCATCACGCGAATCTCGTCTCTTTGGCATACGAAAGCCAAATATTGGCCCCTGTACTGCCGGTGATTGAGAAACCATACGTTTTCATCCCGGGCATGGTGAATCAGGACACGACTGAATACCTAAGCGATTTGAACGCTTCGCCCGCACGGTACATCACGTCTACGACCCAACTCACGGGCATCTTGACCAGAGATGCTGTCATCAACTACGACTTCCTCTGTGGACAGATCTTCTGCTCGCTACAGAAATGGAAGCAAGCTCATGCCGCCTTTGGAAGGATCGTCGCGTTTCCCAGCCGGGACGGAGGCATCCTCCAGTCCATGTCCGACGCTCACAAGAAATGGATCCTTACTGGCCTGCTTGCCCTCGGCAGCGCACCTAGGCTTCCCTCCTATATCAACCCTGGGGCAGCTAAGCAGTATCACGGCTTGAGCAAGCCGTATGCGGAGCTTGCCAGTCTGTTCTCGACCGTCAACGTGAACCAGCTAAGAAGCGAAGCAACGAAGGAGGCGAACATCTGGGAAGAAGACGGCAACAACGACCTGGTCAAAGAGGTCTTGAAGGGCTACCAGAAATGGCAGATCATGGGGTTGTCACAGGTCTACTGCAAGCTGAGCGTCCGCGAGGTCAGGGAGCAGACGAGGAGCGCTGAGACTGGCAACGGTTTGGCAACAGATCAGGAAGTGGAAAACCTAGTCCGCGACATGATTACGACAGAGATGCTCCGAGGAACGTTGGGCAAAGATTCAAACGGGACAAGTTACCTCACCTTCCTTCCCGGCGGCGAGGATCTCTCAGAGACGGACTTCGCACAGCAAATGAAGGAGGCGGTCGACAACCTCAAGGCCCTCACCAGTGTCGTCGAGGCGACGGACTCACGTCTCATGGCGTCGCGCGACTATGCCAAGCACATAGGACGGGAGCAGAGGCGGCAAGAGAAGGAGGGACACATGGCTGACCAAGGCTTTGGCTTCGATCAATCCATTGAGGATGAGGACCTCATGGTCGATACCATACAGCACGGTTAGGGTCCAGCTCAAGATACCATCGTGCAGTCGCCTCCTCCCGCGCCTATACATGCCATCTCGCCAGCAACTTTTATTTCCTATGGGAACCCGGCATTTTTTATTGGAAACGAAGGGCCGAGCCCAGGCGCGTCCTTCGTAGCCGCGCTGGTAGCGATCACGCATCCAAACTACGACATCATCCCAGATGACCCAGGCTTACTCCTCAGCTTGGGCGGTCACTAAAGGCGGCGAGACGGGCATATGGCGAACCAGGCGCAGAAGGACGTCATGGGCTTTTGACCCGCGATACACTGGAATAATGAATGACGAAGGCAACGACAAGCCAGCTTGTGATTTTGGTACCAGGCGGGCACCACCATAGCAGACAGGCGTTCACGGGGAAAATTAGCCCAGCAGCAGTCTCGTTATCGTCAGGACGCCGGCGTTCGGAGAGGGAGCTTTTGGGGACTCGGACAGAATGCCACCATGCGAGATGTGGCACAGCATCCCCAAACTTTGTAATTTTTTGCGAAGAGAAGGGGGCAAGCCCCCGCATCCGGTCATAGACTAGCTGGTAGATAGCTGGTAGACAGGAACATCGTGAGATCACATCATTCAAGCACGCTCTGTGGAACTGATGTGTGGTGCAATTCGTCGTCGTAATGGTTTAGCACGGTACCCTCGACATTTCTCGCCTTCGTAGCTCATGATACACTCGAACATGTCGACTATGCTCTCCTTTTCCCCAGCTGCCCCTTAGACATGATTTCCATGCCTCCCTTGATCAGACTGCTGAGACGCCGTCTACCTTTGGTCCTTACACCTCACGAGCTAATGCTGTACTGCTTGATCAAATCCGCGAGCTTGTTGCCCTCAGACTTGTAATCAATAGGCGCTGCGCTGCGGGCTTGGTATCGTATTCTGGAAAGATTGTCAGCGCCAGGTCGCACGGCAAAGGACGTGATCCTTCGAAGGGGGCCAGGCTTACCTCTGAGACTCGCCGAAAGTGTCCATCTTGGCGCTGCAGCGGAAGGCGAGCTTCTTGCAGTTGGCCTCCTCGAACGCGTTGGCCAGCGTCGCCTCGTCGCCGCCCTCCTTGAGCTCCATGAGCTGGTCGGCCGACATGCCCATGATGGAGCGGCCAACCTCGTCGAAGCAGCTGAGCCAGAGCTGCGAGGTGTGGTCGCACACGTTGACGGACATGATGTAGCGGTACTCTGGCCTGTCGTGGGAGACGTCGCACTTGTCGCAGCGCCACGTGCCGTCGTTCATGTCGACGACCTTCTTGTTGCAGCCCTCGTTGCGGCAGGCGGGGTACGCAAACGTGTCCTGCTTGATGTAGACGATGGTGGCCTTGAGGTTGAAGTAGTCCTGCTTCTCGCCCATGCCGAGCTGCTCGTCCTTGACCTGCACGACGAACTTGTCCTCGTTGGCGCGGCCGGTGGCGGCGCCGAGGCCCGAGCCCATGCTGTTGTGCGTGGCGAAGGCGTCGTTGCGGCCAGACGAGTCGTACCAGCCCTTCAGGCGGTGGGCGTCAGGGATGTCAGGGTCGATCGACATGGTGCCCGACGACAGAAGACTGAGACTGCGGCCGCCGAAGTCGGAGACCTTGACACCCTTGAAGGCGACGACTGACTCCGTGTTGGCGTCGAAGCTCTGGGCAGACTTGCCCCAGATGGTGATGCGTACGGAGAAGTTGCTGTCGTCGACGAGGGTGAGCTCACGCTTCTCGTAGGGCTTGCCAGTTGACTTGGACACGATCTGCGAGACCTCTCCGACATCCTTGAGCACGCCGACAACGTCGACGGTCGCGTCCTTCTCGACACTCTGGAGCTCCTGAATGTTGCAGAAGTTGTAGCGGACCTGCGGCACGTTGGTCTGATCCTCGGCCTTCTCGATGACCGTGTCTCGCTCGAAGGTGAGCTCGTAGTCGTTGGGCAGATTGGTGAACTGCTTCTTGGCCATGCCAACTTTGCAGGGGTTGGAGATGTAGTAGACGGAGCCTTCTTGGAGCAGTTCGTAGTACTGGTCGCACTGCTCGTTGAAACCCGTCGCTTTAATCTCGCCACTCTCGTCCAGCAGGTTCACGGAGAACAGCTTGCCCTCCCCGCTGGGCTTGTGCCATGTGCGAATGTCGGACTTCTGTGTGACGCGGGCCTTGATCGTCCACTTGTGTGCATAAGGCGACAGTGCCTCAATGGGATATATGTTGCTGCTGCCATGGCTCGTGCCGGCGACGCTGCGGCTGGGGATCTGGGAGACCCTTGGCTTCGACTCTTTTTCCTCCTCCTTCTTCGCTCCGTAGAAGTTCTGGCCTTGGATCGGGGCGTTTCCAGTATTGCCCGTGTTGGCAGCAGCGCCTTCTGCGAGGGGCTCGAAAGCAAGAGGGTCGCCGATCTTCTCTGGCGTGCCGAGCTCGGGGATGACCTCGAGTCCGAGGATAATAAGAATGCTACGTCTCGTTAGCCCTGTGATATTTCGCTGAGCGTGCCGATTACTGACTTCTTCCCCTTGACAGAGTTGGGTTGATAGTGGGTGACACGGACGAGACAATTCCTGACGAGGACCCCATCGTGAATCAGGTGGTTGACCTGAGTAGCCAGCATCGACTGAACATAGTTGTTGATGTCACTCAAAACGATGCGGAAACGGTCGCTCGCGCCGGCCTGCCCAGCCAAGGGCTTGATTTGGAGGCACTGCAGAACTGGCACGGGGAACTTGGTAGCAGCACCCTCGGGATCGTTGAAGATGGCGCTGTTCGGACAAGGGTCAGTCGACCTCCTTCTTCACTGGAGAATGAGGAGGGGATAACGTACTCAAGAGCGCCTCGCGTGATTTTTGAGGCAGCAGGATCCATGATGGGCTTGCTTTGTGGGTGAGCAGCAAGTAGGAGGTGGTTCTTTCTTGGTGGTGGGAGATGGAGCAAGGGTGGTTGATGGCAAAAGACAAGTCTGGGATACGACGCGTCGGACGCGTTATGTTTAATGGATTCTGAGCGTGCTCGACGCCTGGGAGATGGCGGGGTGGACGATTAGTCAGATCCCCCAGCCGTCAGGCAACTGGCAACCGTCTCCACTCATTGGCGCGGCATTGGCGCGCGTCGCGGGGCAGCAACGATGAGACGTCATCCCCTCTCCGCATCAGCTGTTGCACTTGTACAAACGGGTATGCAACCAACAGGGAACGCCAGGCATCCAGTCTCGTTTTCGATATCCAACTGTCCCCGAACATAGCGAACTGTTTAACTTACTGGACGACTCTTTGTACACCGAGATACCCTCAAGCCTCACCCCTTGCAACAACTTACTCACACCATGACTGAAGCTGAGGTCGCGACGAAGGCGCCGGAGAGCGATGCCGTCGCACCTGTTGAGGAGCCCGTCATCCCGGGCGACACTCCGGCCCAGTCTGGTCCTACCATGGGAGAGCACAGCGAACACTGCGTAACAGATCGGCCGGCTCGTAAGTTGGCCAACGTAAATCACTTCAAAGTCCAGGCAGCGAAGCTCACAGGCATAGCATTCGGCCAATCCTCCACTGGCGAGATCATCCAGATCAACGACACCGACGTCTACATCTCCAAACCAGCCGAGTACCCTCACGCCCCCGCCCGCTTCATGCTCCTCCTCACCGGCGGCACGGGCGTCCACTCGACGAACAACCAACTTCAGGCCGACAAGTTTGCGGGTGAGGGCTTCCTCGTGGCCATGCCCGACATCTTCAACAAGGACCCGGCCCCGACGTCCTCGACCTTCGAGTCCGAGCAAAACGACTCTTTCCTAGACACCATCAAGCTCAAGGTCGCCGAGACTGCCAAAAGCTTCCAGATCGATATGTGGCTCGCGCGCCACACGGAGGAGAGGGTGCTGCCCATCCTGCATCGTGTGATCGACGGGTGCCGGGAGAAGTACGACGACGCGATCAAGCACGGCGATGGCATCTACGCCGTGGGCTACTGCATTGGAGGGCGATACGTCCTGCTCCTCGGATCAGACAGCCAGGCCGTAGCACAGAAGCCCGCGGACGAGGAGGCGGGCGAGGTGAAGAAGGGACCATTCATCAAGGTCGGCGCGCTGGCCCACGGTGCGTCCGTGACGCCGGATGACTTCAACGGCCTGAAGGTTCCCATTTCGCTTGTCTGTGTGGAGGATGATCCTTTGTTTCCCGAACACGTTCGTACGACGGGCGAGGACGTTATGTCCAAGGCGAATCTTGAGCACGAGGTCCGGGTGTACCCCGGCGTGCCGCATGGTATGTATTGCCTGAGCTGGCATTGGGGTCGCTCTAGGTACTAACTCGTGCATCTTAGGCTTCGCCGTCGCTGGTGAATATGAAGACGCGGCGATCCGAGAGGCGCAGGCCACGGCCTACCACCAGATGCTGAAGTGGGTGCAGGAACACTGAGGTTGCCATGGATGGGAACGAATGCGAGTGTCGAGGACATGTTTATTGCTTGCGACAGCCCAATGCACGACTGATGATGACCATCCATTACGGATCATTGAAGATATCTCCTCCTCAATCTCGCCTGTCATGTTCGCAAGCCTTTCCCCGCGCTCATGAAATGGTGCAAACGACCTTCCCCGAGTTTTGGTTTCCCTCAAGAATCTCGTGCGCTTTCTGGACCTCCTCCCACGGCAGGACAGTATCGATGATCACCTTGAGCTTCCCACTTTCAAAGTCGGGCAGGTAACTCTCGAGCTTCTCCCTCAATTTTCCCTGATACTCGGGCGTTCGGCTTCGCAGCGTCGTGCCCTCGATCCGCACCCTCTTAAACAGGATGGGCCTAATGTCGACATTGTCGACCGAGCCGCCGCCCAGCATGCCGAGCATGGCTATTCTGCCATCCCTCGCCGCGACGTCGATGTTCTTGGTGAAGTAGTCGCCGCCGCCGATGAAGTCAACGATAAGGTCCACACCCTTGCCGTCAGTCGCATCCTTGATGCCCTGCGCCCAGTCCTCCGTCTTGTAGTTGAAGGCCTTGGTCGCCCCCAGCGTGTCGGTGATGAAAGAGCACTTGCCCTCTGTGCCGGCCGTTGCGTAGACCGCACCAGCACCAGCATCCCGGCTCAGCTGGATACCGGCAATCGAGACGCCCGACGCGCCGGCATGCCATAGAACGGCTTTGCCGGGCTGGAACTCGCCGACGATGTGCAGGGCTTGAGTCGCGGTGATCCACGTCTCGGGGATGGCGGCGGCTTGCTCCCACGAGAGGAAGGCCGGCTTGGGCATAAGCATGCCCACATCGACGGCAACGTACTCTGCGTATGCGCCGCCGTATGCCAACCCGAAGACCTCGTCGCCAACCTTGAACCGGGAGCTGTTGGCGCCCTCGTCGGCGAGGGAGTCGATGGTGCCGCTAAACTCAACGCCAAGAATGCTCGTGACGCCGGGAGGGAGGGGGTAGTTGCCGTTACGTTGGATCTGGTCCATACGGTTGATACCGAAGGCCTTGACCTTGACGAGGGCCTCACCGAGCTTTGGGGTAGGCTTAGGAATGTCGGAGCTCAGGAACAGATTCTCGCGGGGGCCTTTGCCATCCTTGATGTCTGCGGGAGCGGGTCAGAGAAGTTGTTTTGGTGCCGCGACTGCCGCCTCAATGGGAACATACCAATCGCTCGCATGGTCGGCGCCATTGTTGCTGAAGAATCGACAAATAAGTCGTGCTATGTCGTGCTTTGTGTTTGGTCGTCGCTCGGGAATGCTGTCTCGCTTTCGTTGGGCTCTCTGGTGTGGGGGTTGGGTAGTTCATGATCCGACCGAGGGGAAGCTGTAGGCTGTCGTGCTGATGACGTGCGGCTTGAACATTCCCGTGTTGCTCGCGACTTACAAATCGAACGCCGAACCTGGGCCGACAAGATCCGCGAACGCATTCCGTGCCATTTCCATGTTACCAACGGCGTCAAGGCTGAGGGGGGCATCAGGCCAAATTGGGAGAAGCAGGTGGATGAATCAATGGCGAATTGAAGACACGACATTCCTCGCCGACTCGAGCGACAAGACGTGCGCGCGACTACCAAGAGTCGATGGACAGGTAGCCGAGACACCGCGTGGCACAAGCAGTAGAAGCCCGCTGCAGAACATTGTCCGTCTGAATGTGTGGAAGACCCTGACCGTCCTGACTCCTCGGGATCTTACATGGCGCTGTGCGAGCGATGGCACGGAGCGACTCAGGCGGGCAAGACAGCGAGCTGAGCAGGTCCTGGGCGAAGAAGGCAGACGATGCCACTATCGTAGCAAGCAGGATATCTCGATGACACAGCGATGGGGCTGTGGGAAGCATAGCATGTCTCGCTCGACTCATGAGGGATTGGCCCGACCCGGTCGCGCCTTGGTCATGGATTGTACAATTTCGGTGGCCAGAATTGAGAAACCAGTCGAGCGGTTCATCTCGATGACCTTGCAATACGAGGCGCTCTGAACGCTGTGAAATGCTTCTAGAACGGGGTTGGTTCCTTGCTGGTCAGTCCACCGAGTCGAAGTTAGAGTCAGGATCAGAGTCAGGCCGGGGGCGGATGGCCTCCCTGCGTTGCCTTACCCCCCTGCCGTGCCCTGTCTGTCCTTTCCCTACCTTACCTTAGCTAGGGTAAGTGCCTATCAGTGCCCGGCAACCGAAAGCGGGAAAATCGAGGCATACATGGGCGCCTCTCGGGAAAGACAACAAAAACATGGCGACGGCCCTATGGTCGGAAGCCTTGCGACACCCCCTGTTGAGTGGAAATGAGCTGGCGGTGCTTGGAGCGCTTTCTGGGTCGATAGTACACTGCGATATGGAAAACCCGGCTCATGGTTGGTAGCTTGGAGGACGCTGATTTGCTCGCCTTTGCGTTGCTGACCCAAAAGCTTGACCTCTCACGCCTGGCCCAACCGAGCCAGCCCCTTTTCAGCTGAGGGCGAGTCGGAGCTTTGCGGTCTGACGGCGCCTCTGTTTCGATGGAGCTCCTGATCTCCCGGAGATGCCAAGAAGAGGCGTCGAGGCCCTGAGTGCACTTCAGCAGAAACACGCATTGTCTGCCCTGGACGGGCGATCAAGACGGATACCGTCTTGAGTGACACTGCTACGGGGCCCTGACCAGCGGCCCGCGGAGCCCTCGCAATCCGTCTGATGATGTCGACGTGAGGCGAGCTTGGAGCTTGGTACTTGGTGCTTGGAGCTTGGAGCTCCAGAAGGCAGCGGGGACGGCCCGCGGGCAGAGGATGCCCAAGCGCTCGCCTGTTCGATACAGCAAGTATCGTGGAACCCAAGTGACCAACCTAATAGTTGGTGCATGGATAGTACGAATTGCGAGGCGTATCTCCCGCATCTCGTCTCATCACATCAGGCCGTCAGACCGCCCGGCTTTCCTTCCGATAGCTGTGGCTGGCAGGGCTGCCCGCAGGCGGCTTCCTTCCTGGCTGTGACTCGGCACTAGCTCGCCTGGAGGTTTCCAGCTGTCAGATCAGACCGATGAGGAGAGGAGAGCCTCCCCGCCCTCCCTCCAGCGCAGGGGCAGCGCAGGGGCACGGCAGCGCAGGTAGGGGCAGGCGCAGGCCCAGGTAGGCACAGGGCAGGCAGACCCGATGCACAGGCTTGACAGGGCAGAGGGGACGGATGAGCTGGATGCTGTTGCCATTTTTGGTGACGGCCCCAGAGAGGCCCCAGAAAGGCCCCAGCAGCAATCCACTAGATGGGCAAAGATTGGCAAGGTAAGCCTCGATCAGAGAGTCTGGACTCCGGTGATCATCAACCTGCCCAGTTTTCTGTCATCGTATTTTTGTTTTTCATCCCATTCGCCGGATCGGGAACCGGGGCCTCTTTTTTTTTTCTCGTGTTGTCAGACCAGCCGGGAGATTGAGCACAAAGCGGTCGGCCAGTTACGCGAGCCCTGACTCGTCTCTTCACCTCTCCATCCAGTCCAGTGCCCGACCCACTGGCGGGCGCTGATAGCGGTGGCCAGGTGCTGGACCTGGACCTGGACCTGGACCACCTGGAGCTGACCTTGACGACTGGAGCAATCACCTCGGCGCATCCACGCCGCCCCGACGCCGCATCACTGCATGCCATGGCAGTCGAACGGCAACCCAGAGAACCGTCACCTTTTTGGCTAATCCTATTGATCTTAGTGCAATCTCGCCAGGCGCAATCTCCTCGTTCGCCACCCACCCACACCGTCCGGCGCCCACGTCTACGTCCAACCAACCGTCCACCCGCCCAATCGCCCAACCGCCCTGGCTCATCCCACTCTCCATTCTCCAGACACGATAACAATAAAGATAAGCGATTAGGCTTTGGCGCCGGTCTGACACCAGGAGCAACGGCATCCTGGGTCGACCGACAGGACCAGCACAGCCCAGGAAACGGAACCCTCATATGTCCTGGCCCCGTTTTTACGTATTGGACGGGCGTGGACCTCTCGCATTACCGCGACCTGCCGAAGACGAGACGAGTGACATGGCATCACAGTGTTGTGGGCTGCCGAGCAGTATCTGACGCGTCGACGCGTGGGATAGCAGTGCAATCTGCTTCAGTGAATCGGCCGCCTTCTCGATGGAGCGAAACGGGGCGTTGCCTCTGCCTCTGCGTCTGTCTGCGTCCAGCGGCACCGTTCCTGCATTAGTGTGCCCCCCTCCCCCCAATCCCAGCCGGACAAGCGTCACCAAAGTCAGGCACAGCGACTTCCGCCAGTCAGAACGGTGCGACGGGATGCGGAACGGGAAGCCCTTCGTCGGTCGATAATGGTTCATCTCGCAGGGCAGCGTGTCCCGTTGTGCACCAGCATGTTGCATTTCACATCGTGCACAAACGACTGTCTGATCCCTCCGTGTATACACCGTCGTCTCAAACGCGCGTCAGGGCGCATCTAGAACTGCAGCGTGCTGGGTCAAAGCAAGCTACGGCGCGGGCGCTGCTGTGCTAGCAGCCGGGTAGGCAAGCCTGGGTGGGAGGAGGGCCAGGGCTAGGACAATTGCAACAATGGCCGACTCGGGCGAGCGATTCCAGCGGCCCACGCCCATTCCATACCATTGACGGGCGACCCACGGGCGATCACGGCCGAGCCGTACGAGTCCTCAATTTCTCGCATTATCAAGATTGGCAGGGAAGCAGGGAAGGGAAGAGGCCAGACAGAGACAAGCAGAGATTGATGAGCGACAGCGGCAACGGCCCGTCACCGCAAAACAGGGCAAAGCAGGGCAAATGGCAATACGGGCAGCGCTTCCCTTCCCACCCCCTTTCTGGCTGGTGCTGGCTGTTCCGGCTGGCGACGCCCGTTCCCCCTGGTCCGTCAATTGGAAAGCCTAAAGTGCTGATTCGACGCCATGGTAAAAATGGGCTCCTCTTTTGCCGACCCAAATTGGGTGAACGAATTGGGGGGGGGGGNGGGGGGGGGGGGGGGGGGGGGGGGGGGGGGGGGGGAGGAGACCTCTGGCATGGCAAAGGCCCTGGCGCTACATGACTGATTGAGGGCGTCGGCGTGAGCGTCGGCGTAGACCGCCGGTGCCAATACCAGTCGGTAACTGTGCCATGCCAGTGAGCACCGACGGCGGAAGAATAGCAGCGAGCGAGCGAGCGCTGGGTGCCCATTGACGACAGGGGGGGTGGGATGGGATGGATGTCAGGAGCCCATCCCGGGAACCACACTTTGCGCATCCACATTCACACCCCCTTGGGCATAGGGACCCATCTCTGCCATCCCACCCACCCCTGACCCCTGACCGGCCCCATCGCCAGTGCGGGCTACGCGGGTGCTCCCCCCCTTTCCCCTTGGACCTCGCTCGTCCGTTGTTTGTATAAAGTCCTTTTCCCTCTGTCCTCCCCAACACTATCCTTTCCTCTCCTCTTCACCCACACACACTCGCTACAGCACCGACCTAGACTTTCAGTCACTTTCATTCGTTAATACCAGCGCAAGCTACCTAATCTCTCCCTCCACCCACCAACACTCAACAACCACCTCGCTCTTCCCCGAGTCGATTTAATATCAGTCAAAATGAAGTACTCCGCTGCCACCGTTCTCGCCGCCGCCACCGCCGTCATGGCCGGCCTTCACGGCAACGTCACCTACACCACTGAGGTCGTTGAGGTCTACACCACCTACTGCCCTGAGCCCACCACCCTCACCCACGGCGACAAGACCTACACCATCACCGAGCCCACCACCCTGACCATCACGGACTGCCCTTGCACCATCTCCAAGCCCGTCCTGACCACCTCGGTCGTTGAGTGCCACGACTGCGCTCCCCCCGCTGAGCCCACTCACCCCGCCCCCGAGGTCCCTGAGGTTCCCCACGTCCCCGTCCCCGGCCACAACCAGACCACCACCCTGGTCCCCGTTGCCCCCCAGCCCACCTCCGAGTCCCCTGAGACCGTCCCCACCGCCGGTGCCGGCAAGGTCGCCGCCCTCTCCGGCGCCGGTCTGGCCGGTGTCCTCGGCCTCGCCGCCTTCGTCCTGTAAATTCGCTACCTTTGAGGTCAACACTCGACGGCCACGTCGCTGCCGCCGCCCGTCTGCCACGGTCCACGAGACGGCGGGGGCAGCATCACGACAAGCATCATGACGCGGACGACGAGCGCTCTTAGCGTGGAGTTTGCGGGCGTTGCGGGGTTGCTCGGATACCCAGGATCTTCGGGAGGTGTCGCCGGCGGTCGGGCGATCTGGACATAAATGGGGCTCGCCAGTCGGCAGTCGATATTGAATCCAGCACATTCTTGTACCTGCTTTGCGCGCGCACATCTCGGGTGATCTGCTGTTGAGGAGGAAAGGAAAGGAAAGGAGGAGGCTCACCATCGCCCACGGAGGATTCTGTCTTGCTCAAGATACCTGTGTGTGCGGTCTATACCAGTTTTTGCTCTGGGAACCCTGGGGGAGGAATATAATGTGTTCACGATGGAGCGCAGCGTTTACGGCTCTGATCATACGAAGAAAAAATCGATCCCATCCTGTTCCCCCTCCACCCGGTGGCCATTGTGGTATTCTCTCCTCGTCGGATGTTTTATGGCTCTCTTGTACAAGATAGATCTGAGTTTATTCGGTTCCATAGAGAAACAAAGCGCGAGAGGCCACTTTTGGTCCGACACTTAAATTCTTCGCGCCTCCTGTGTCGACGTGACTCTGTCTGCGTCCCACGGGGTAACTTTGACGAGCTGACTCGGCCGGCCTCGCTGAGTGACGGCAGGTTTTGCAGGGAACGACCGGGCAGAAGGAAAAGGGGCCGGCGGCCAGGGCTACGCTCTCTCTCTCTCTCTCTCTCTCTGTTTCTCTGTTTCTCTCCCATCCGTCGGATGTGTGTGCCGGGGAGGTGTGGCTGCTTATCGTCCGTGCTAGGAGCGGCAATCTCGCTTGTCCTGTTCTCGCAGGTCGGGCTCATTTCCCTCGGGTCTTGGGCCCCCCACTCGATTCGATACAAGGTGCGGCGGAGGTGAGCAATAATGAGCCTGTTGATTGATGTGGTGGATAGACGGCAGGAAAGATAACGGACGACGGATCAGAAAGGGAAGGCAAAGGTGAGGCACAGGCGCAGGCGGGAAATGGGAGGAGATGCAGGTACGCAAGTCACGTGGTTAGGTGATGCTGTAGGTGAGGCACCTTATCTTGGTAGGCATCTCGGGTCGTAAGGCAAGGTGAGGAAGGAGAGCGCGAAGAGGAGAGATGACGCGTGCGCCTGCCGCATCAACTGATGCGCCTGCCATGCGCAAGACACCTAGCTACCTAGAGTACCTACCTGTCTCGATTTTCTGAGCACAGGAGCCTTGGCTAGGCAGACGGCTTCTGTCAAGCGGCAGAGAGCTGTTGCCGAGTCGAGCCTTCGAGTGGTCTTTCTGGCAGTGCAGCAGCAGCCATGTGGGCGTCATCTCTCTTCTCTGTCGACGATGGGGATCGATTGAGATGGTCGAGGCCAAAGCAGCATGGCAATCTTGACGATGACCTCGGCCATCGGCCGTCACGGTCCCATGATGTTGCGCTTGCCATGCATGCTGGACGGTTCGCCCTCGGTGGAATGGCAGATCAATCGCCGCCTTCCGTGCTCTCTCCCCTCTGGGCAACGCCGGCTGGATCCATCCGAGTCGACGATTGTCCATAGCTCGGCTGACTTGTCGGTGAGCTCTCGGCAACCTTGGGTCGCCCCCCGGATCAGCGGACGGCGGTGCGGGGAAGCTCGATCGGGGCAGCTGGGGGAACTGGGGGAGCACTGGACGTCACAGTGGAGGCTCCGGCACTCAGGCCCCTTGGCGTGCCAGCTTCCCCGGACTACATCCCTCGGGCCAGCGATCAACCACTATGCACCTGTGGCCGAGGACGAGCCCACGAGCGGCCTTAAGAGCGCTGCAGTCCGTCTCTCTGCCCAGGGCCCCGTCTCGTGGCAACTCAATCCTCACCGGAGCCATGCCTCAAGCACCAGCACCAACACCAACGCCGCACCCCCAGGACGACGTGCTTCGTCAGTCCCTCGAGGATCCAGCCGCCTTCTGGGCCCGGCAGGCTGATCAGCTTCACTGGCACAAGAAGCCATCATCGACATTGACCCATGCGAAGACGACCCTCGAGAAGAGCGGCGTCACTCACGATACCTGGTCGTGGTTTCCCGATGGCCGCATCTCGACGTGCTACAACTGTGTCGACCGCCATGTCCTCGCCGGCAACGGCCACCAGCCTGCCATATTCTATGACAGCCCCGTCACCAAGACAAAGCAGACCCTCACGTACGCACAGCTTCTCGAAGAGGTCGAGGTCTTTGCCGGAGCACTACGGGAGGAGGGTGTCAAGCAGGGCGACGTTGTGCTCATCTACAGTGAGATATCCGCCAGTTCCCTGGTGTCCCGACCCCTCCGCGGCTTTACACCTACTCACACCTGTCAGTGCCCATGATCCCCGCCGCCCTCATCGGCATCCTCGCCGTGAGCCGCCTCGGCGCCGTCCATGCCGTCGTCTTCGGCGGCTTCGCCCCGGCCGCCCTCGCCCAACGCATCGAAGCATCCCGCCCCGTGGCCATCCTGACGGCGTCGTGCGGCATTGATGGCTCCAAGGCGCCAGCTTCCTACCAGCCCCTTGTTGAGGATGCCCTTCGCCTGTCCTCGCACAAGCCTTCCCGTGTCGTTGTCTGGCAGCGCGAACAGGTCCGATGGCACCCCATCAGCCGCAGCTTCGGTGAGCGCAACTGGCAGAGCATCGTCAAGAGCTGCCGGGCTCGCAACATCAAGGCTGACTGCGTGGCTGTTGCGTCGACCGACCCCGTCTACATCATACATACCTCGGGGACCACCGGCACTCCAAAGGGCGTCAGGAGAGATGCAGCCGGCCATGCTGTCGGGCTTCAGCTTTCGATCAAGTACCTCTTCGACATCCATGGCCCCGGCGATGTCATATTCACGGCATCCGATATTGGATGGGTAGGTCTGACCCATTTCACTGCGGTATGCTCTGCTAAGCCTGCCCCAGGTTGTCGGTCATAGCTTCATCGCCTATGCCCCCCTTCTTGCAGGCGCCGCTACCGTCCTCTACGAAGGCAAGCCGGTAGGAACACCGGACGCGTCCGCCTTCTGGCGGGTTGTCGAAGAATACCGCGTCACCTCCATGTTCACCGCACCAACCGCCCTCCGTGCCATCAAGCGTGACGATCCCGAAAATGCGCTCTTGAAAGATATTGGCGGCCGCGGTGGTCTCCGTACTCTGCGTGCTCTCTTCCTTGCGGGAGAGCGGTCCGAGCCCGCCATCATCTCCACCTACCAGGCTTTGCTAGATGAGTATGCTGCTCCTCCAGACGAAGGCGGTTCTCATGTCGTCGACAATTGGTGGTCCACCGAGTCCGGAAGTCCCATTACGGGCAGGGCTCTGACGCCCCATGTAGCAAGCGATGCAGAGAAGACGAAACGTCATCCGCCTATCGGCATCAAGCCCGGCAGTGCAGGTAAGGCGATGCCGGGGTTCGACGTGCGGATCGTGGATGACGAGGGTCGCGAGGTGCCTCGGGGTACTATGGGAAACATTGTCCTGGGCCTACCCTTGGCGCCAACGGCTTTCCGTACACTATGGGAAGATGAGGAGCGGTTCTACAAAGGATACCTGAAGCGCTTCGAGGGGAAGTGGGTTGACACTGGTGACGCCGGCTTCATCGACGAAGAGGGCTACGTCAGCGTCATGAGCCGCAACGACGACGTGCTCAATGTGTCGGCACACCGGCTTTCCAGCGGTAAGTGTGCCCACTCTCCCGTCTTTCCCCTATCGCTCGACCTTTGACTGACGTGACCTAAGGCTCCCTCGAACAAGCCATTACCTCTCATCCTCTCGTCGCCGAAGCCTGCGTCGTCGGCGTCCCTGACGATCTTAAGGGCCAGCTCCCTTTCGCCTTCGTCACCCTCTCTGTGCCCTCACATCCCAACTCCGCAGTGCCAGACCCTGCGCTCGAGAAGGAGATACAGGAGCTCGTGCGCACACAGGTCGGTGCTATTGCGACGCTGGGCGGCGTGGTGCAGGGGAAGGGTATGATTCCCAAAACGCGCAGCGGCAAGACGCTCAGGAGGGTGCTTCGTGAACTAGTAGAGAACGCTTCCAAGGGTGAGTTTGGGAAGGAAGTGAGTGTGCCGAGCACGGTAGAGGATGCGGGGGTTGTTGGTGTTGCGAGGAAGAAGATCGACGAATATTGGAGGGCGAAGAGGGCAGAGGGGAGAGCAAAGCTTTGATGCTTTCTGTTTGTGAAGGGCAAGTAGGAGTTGGTATGGGGTATATAGTTGGTTTAGTTGACTAACACCTTTCGATCATCCTTTCGGATTCTTCTATTTCCTCGCTAGCGGGTTCTTCTGTATCTGGTCTCTTTGTTATAAGCTTCTCACAATGACTACACGGTGCCCAGAAATCGTCAGATAGTGCAAGGCAGTGCTCACGAGCCGGTCCGAAGTTAATAACACTCTATATATGAATGCAGGATGGTCTGCCAGTCTAGTAAGCGGTTCACCATGACGGTGGTTTGTTGAATGGCTGGCTGGGACGTTAGTCTTAAGACATGAGCCGCCACTTACTTTTCAACCCTCTTGCCAGCAAAAGTCTATTCTTGTTAACAGGTCGGGGCTAGATCGACTGACAATTAGGGTAGGTGTGCCGAGGATCGCTCCAGGGGTTACCCTCATCGCATAGCAAAAGCCCATGTTGTACGGTATAGCCAAGTCGCTAGTTGCTATGTTGTGGGCTTGCTGTGTTGGACACGACCACTAACTCTTCGACGCCGAAAGAACGACTACAGAGACATGAAATAGACGAGACAGCTTCTTCTTTCCCAACCCAACATCCGTCACTCGTAAGGTCCTGAAGCGCGCATCTCAGCCTAACGATTTACACACATGGCATCCAGCCTTTAGGTATCGGGACACCTCACAGACATAGCCGCTCTCGCCCCCGAATTTCCCCACGAGCAACCGACGGGCGCCGGCATGCCTCCTCTGAACCGCGTTGTGCAAACGCCGAGCTACGACATGGTCCAACGCAGCTGTCCCCCATGCCGTGTTCACACAAATCCCCCCAACGCGCCCAACCAGCAGCTCCAGAGGAAAACATCTTATGTGCCAGCCCGAATGCCCCCCTTCCTATCCAGATCGACCGATCCGATCCGAACCCCGGAACAACGAAACCCTGCCCTGATCACCACGGCCCTCGTGGTCTCGCCACTGCAGAACGCCTCCCCTGTGTGACCTCCGTCCTTCATACGGTGGCCTCTCCCCGGGGCTTCGGTGTGTATGACTAGGCGAGCACCAGTTCAAACGCACGAGGGAAACAAGGGTACGAGTCGCGTCCGTGACACGGTGTGCGTGCGACAGGAGCGTGTTCTGCTTTCGGCTCGGTCTCGCTGAGCGGGCGTGGATCGTCTGTGAGACGCGGCCGGGTGGCGAGCTGGGGGGGGGCGGGTTCTCGCCAGGGGATCCGGCGGAAGAGATAGATTAGAGATGTCCGTGACCCAGTCGAATCTACCGCACATCGAGACGCTCGTGGTGGGTCCATGATTCATCGTGGAAGCGAACGAGTCGATCGAGTCTCGCCAGTAGAATACTCCCACGCCAGGCTTCCACGGCCTTCTTGGTGGCTGCTCGCCCGACGGCCTGCCTGTGTCATGCGCTGATGCTGTGTTCCGCGCCGTATCACCGTGCTCCGGAGGGGCGTTCCGAGGGGTGAAGCGAGCATGTGCGTGGACAGAGAAGCATCTTTCAGTGTAGCTGTATGTCACGGTTCTTGGGCAACACTACGGGGTCTTTTTCGCCGCTTGGTCTAGAGGATCCCGGGGGGTTAATCGAGCAATGACTCTTGGTTCTAGGATTGACCCAGATGTATTGGGTCATTCTTTGATGTGCGCTTCTCCTGCCCAGTGAGCCTATGGTAGCCACAGCGTGGTGGACCTTGAATCCGCCCGAGGAGAGATATTGAGCTGCAGAGAGCTGAGGATCAGATCGTCATGGCGTAGACATCAGGCCCCCTCTTCGTGCTGGGGCTGCTGACTGATGTATCTTTGATCTCACTTGACTCTTCCCCTTATATGTGGTGTAGTCCATGGGCAATTTGTCACGACGGGTTTTTGCTTTCAAGATTGGTGCCAGTGGCGAAATACAGTGTTTCGCATCTCATTTACCTATAGCATAGATGACATGAGGACTTACAGCTCATTATGGGGTGCCTCAGTCACTACTGCACGACTTCACGTAGCAGCAGGCCAAGCAACTGATGCGAACATGCCGATACATCTTTTCAAGTCAAAAGCAGCATACATCTGGTCAAACGACACTGCAAACCAAACTCAACCTCGAGGCAAAACTCTCTAGTCGCCGTAGCCATGGGCGTATAACTCTTCGGTTTCGGGCCAGCGTGTAGTTTCCCACACCTACTGGCAAGGACTTTCAAAACTCATGGTGTCGTGGCCCGACAGCGGCTTGGGGTACGTTTCAGTCGAGCGCATGCGTCTTTAATCGACGAAGAGGAGCACATGTAGTACGAGAGCAGGATTTCGGGCCACGTTCATTGTGACTTGGCACGTCATCTCCAACACAGGTTTTCATCGGTAACATGGTCCAGCCCAGCACTGGGAAGAGTTACCGAGCACCACGGTAGTACCTAACGCCCGGACCAAAACAGTCCCATCATGCATATGCCTGGGAATCAGAAGAACCGCCCAACCCAAATGCCCACTGTAGCCAACGCCTTCATCCATGCTGCCGCACAGGTTTTCGTACATCATGAACAAAATCGCCATCATCCCGTCTTGGACGTCGAAGCAGCGGGCTCTCTGGCGAACACCCCTAGCACGCTCTGTTGCCCCTCCATCGCCATCTTTAAGCCGGCAAACCGCCCTTCTGGTAGCCTCTTGCCAGCCTTGAGACTCTCAAGGACCCTGTAACAGTTTAGCCATAGGTGCCAGGCACGACACAGGAAGGCCACAGGCAAAGGAGGGGGAAGGGAGGACTCACCAGTCGGCACTGACGTACTTCACCGCACAGCCCCCGATCTTCTTGACCTCCCTCTCTCGCTTCATCCCCGCCAGCCCGCCGCCGGAGCCCGTCCCGCCGCCCACGGGCCGCCCGATGATGACGTGGGTGACCTGCCTCCGCCCCAGATGCAGCGAGATGCGCGCCCCGTTCTCCGCCAGCACGCGCTTGAACTTGTGGTCCGAGACCAGCGGGGCCGTACTACCGTTGACGTAGACGACCACCCCGTCGAAGAGGGCCCTGCCTCCACTCCTGCTCTCGCCGTCGCCGTCGCCGTCGACGCGGTCCGCCGGCGCCGGGGGCCCCTCCCCGAGCGTCTCCCCCATCCGCCCCGGCGCCGCCAGCATGTCGCGCACGCTGCACTTGGCCCTCTCCCTGACGGCCTTGGGCACGACTGCGCCGAGGGCGGCGTCGAAGTCGTCGCTCCCGGGTCCGTATGTGTCGCTCGCGCGCTCGCCGCCCGTGTGGCCGGCGCGGAACTGGCCCATCAGCTTGCGGTTGCGGCTGTCGCGCCAGCCGAGGCCGGGCCGGGTATCGGGGCGCTGATGACCGGTGGCGCTCGAGTTCCAGGGGTCGAAGACCTTGCTCAGCCGGGGCTGGGCCGAGGGAGGGAGTGCGGTTGTAGGCGGCGGGGGCATGATTAGTGGAGGTTCACGTGTTTTGGGGGGAACGTGAGGCGGAACTGAAGGGGAACGGCGGTGCAAGAAGATCTTGGTTCTTTGCGTGGGATCGCGGGGATTATCGAGATCGTCCCCGAAAACGAAGGGGGTTTGCCGATGGGGGTTGTGGTGGGATGCATGTCGAAACGCGCCGTGTGGCGCGTCTTGTGGCTCGGGCATTGCGAGACATGGCGGCTTCACAGCACGTTCGTAGCGCGAGGTCACCTGAGCACCAGCGGCAGCCTACAGTATCACGTGATCGTACAGCCTCCCTCTCGTACAACCTCCCAGCTCCAATCCAATTCAATCCAACCTCGCTCACTGCATCGCATCTGCCTGAGAAAAGACAGATGCTCGTCCCTTGTCGACGTCCGACAGGCCGGCGCTTCGACACCACCTCATCTTCAATGGCTGCAACGGTCTGCACGTAGTCAGCACCACCCCACCCGAGCTAATCTATGCCTGCAGACCGGGACAGCATCCGCCCACCACGAGCGTCCTCATGCCGCCAGTGGGTGCGGAGCTGATTAATTGATGGTGGTGCTGCTGGCGATGCGATGCGCTGCAATGCAATGCGATGCAATGCGATGCGATGCGCTGCCCTGCGATGCGATGCGATGCACTGCGCATGCCCACCCACGCCGCCGCCGCCAACGAGTAACCGCCACCTGGATCGAACCGGATCCCCTGCTTTGCCAGAACGAACAGCGCATACTCTCCCCCACTCACTTTCTCCCCGTGTCTCTCTCTCTGTCCTTCTCTCTCTCTTCCTGTCCTTCCCTCCCTTACGTTGCTTCACCTCGACCATTCCCCCCCAAAGGTCTGTTCACGTTGATCCATCGCCAACCTTGACTCTGGCCGCCGCCTCTCCTACTTCGTATTTCCCGTGAAGCTTCTGCCCTGGCTCTGCTCCGCAACGCCATGCCGCGCATGGCTCGTCCTTGTCCATGCTGTCACAGGTGTTCATGCACGAGATGCCGTGAGCTGTGATGCGAGGCGAACCTCTTGCTCCCGCATCCATCCCCGCAGCACAGCAAGCACAGCGCAGCACGGCCTGGCGTGGCGCGGCGTGGCATGGCTATATATGGCGTGGCATGGACATCGTCGTCTCGTCCATGCTCCGCTGTCACTGCCACACTGCCCACTCTCTCCCCTTGCGGCTTTTGAGCCGCACCGAGGATTGCCCTTCCCTGCATAAGATATCCCGACCCTAGGTACATATGAGAACCTCCATAGCATGATACTGCACCACGTAGTTGGCCGCGCCTTCGATGCGATGCCCAGGTATGGGCGGGAATCGTGGCAGTCGACAACTTGTGACGGCCACATCTCTACCGGCATGAAGGCGCCCCTCGATCCCAGTTCGCTCAAGTCAAACACGGAACCATCTCTGGGCAATTCCCCCCTCCGCCCACCGCATGCCTACCTTTTTTGTTGTGCGACAACTGTGCACGCACAGCTCGGCCGACCCCCCCCGGTCGAGGTGAGAGTTTGCGTGACCTCCTCACGACGAGGTCATTACCCTCTCCATCGTCGTCAGCCCCATGCCCATGTCTGTATCGACCTGCCTGTTCGCACCCAGGGGGTGTGCCACCCCCTTCGCAAACGTATCGCCAACAGCGTGACACGCAGCAGCGCCGAGAAAGAGGGGTCGTCTGTCGGTCCCGGTACCGTCCCCGTTTCCATTCCGTCGCCCTCTCTGCACCCGACAAGACCGTCGTCATCCCGCCCCAAGCGCCCCTCTTTCCCCCCCGGGAACTAGTCGAATCGGTCTCGAGGAGGCATATGACAAGAGGCTGGCAGTTCGGCCGCTGAGTGGACTCTGCTTGCCAAGGGGGGGGGGCAAGGGGCCAGTGGGAGGGGTAGAGTGGATGCGCTGTACAGTATCTTTTGCTGAACGTCGCTGAGAGATGTGCGATGGATGCGAGCCCCCAGCCTTCCAGGCCCTCCCTTAGCGCATGGGTTGAAATCGCCCCTCATCCTAATCCCCCGCGGGAATGCCCACATCGTACGTTGCACATGCGCGCGCCGACACACAGATGTGCAGATCTTCCTTGGGCTGACCAGCAATCGACACATCTGTCCTCGCATCCATAGCTCCCAGTGCCTCCTACGTCGCACCCCGTACTTCCAGTGTGCTGCATCGCCCGCGCATATGTGCTCGTATGCGAGGCATACGTGCGTCGCAGAGGCTCATCCGAGCATGAGAAAGACCCGTCATTGTTAAAGTCGACGACGTCTACGACGAAGAATGTCTTTCCTTCATAAATTTGAGGGTTCAATCGAGAAACGCACACCTCAATCGACGACCAAGAGGGTCTTCTAACTCGTGTCCGCTTCTGTGCATGGTCTTCCCGTCTCTGCCCGCTTGCCGCAACCGCGGCCAGTTCGCTTCATCGAGGGACAAGGGTGTGAGAGGGAAGAGCCCGGGGGTTTCGAGAAGGGAAGGGGGGGTTGGAGGGGATTGCGCCGCTGGATATCGCAAGCTAATAAGATTCGTTGGCGGAAGAACTCAGATCGTGGCGGAGGCGGCGACGGTGATCGCAGCTCCGTGGAAACAGTGTTTTTTTTTCGTCTCGTTGCCTCTTCGCTCGTTTGCGACGAGCCACTTCCCGTAACCCAACAAGTTCACCCAGCTCAGCTCAACAGGACAAGCCACAAGTTTACCTCTACAACGGTTAGCGTCGCGATAGTGGTCGTCCCGGGTAGTGTGCAAACGATTCCCCACAGGAGGCGACAAAAGTCCTTACCTGCAGCCCTTCCGACACATGCAGACAACGGGAGACTGGGGGGAGGGAAGGATTTCGGGACCACCTGCTGGAGTCCCGATGCTGACGAGGGACAGCTCTTCGTGTTACCCACGACGAGTATGTCATGTCCGGTGCTCCGCGTATGTATGCCCCCGGAGGGGTAGGGGCGTGCTTTGCCTTGCCGTGACCACCGCTTTCGGGATTTTCGTCGCCTATCTGCCCTGACAGTCCATCACTTGCCTCAAACTGTAGGCGTATAATGCGCATGCTGGTAATCCTTGGAGGCGTTATGTGATGTACAGAATCGCGTATATCAACCACAGGTAGGGCTGCCAACTGGGGGAGGCTGGACAGTGGCACTAAGAGAGCCTTTCTCTGGGCCCTTCCCACTGTCTCACCCCTACTCGGGCGTGCGACGGACAACCTTAACCAGGCTGCGCTTGTGCAAGCCCTGGAGCTGGTTGCGCGATTTCCTCTCGACGAGAAAACTCCTTCCCAACCTCCTTCCAGGCCGGACCTGTGATTCCTTCCAGCCCTCGTCGTGCCACTTGCCCCTCGCCTCCACACGTGAAAGCCGCGCGGAGGACAAACCAAACGTTAGTAACGCGACGGGCAAGGAGGCCCTGCTAGCGAGCCATGGGTTCAGGTCAGCAAGCCCTACTCCATTTGGGCTAGGTCCGAGTTAGCCAACAGAGAGCAGAAGCGATCACGGATTTGGGGTGTGCTGGCAGGGATGAGGGGTTCTGTCCTACCACCATGCTCGGCACACCCAGCAGGGGAGGGGGCGTTGTACTAAAATCTGAGAGTAGCGGTGTGAAATGCGCTAGACTAGATTTGTGAGGAGCTTTATCGGCTCCCCGTTGAACAGCTCAACTGTCTGGAGCGAAGTGACTTGGGGGTAGCTTGATGAGCAAAGCAGGTGCTTGGGGCAGATGAGGAACGAAAATGTGCTGTGCAGACGTTGATGATATGCCAGAGCGACGTGACATGTTTTCGCAGCATGCCTGGGTCGGGTGGTGTCGAGCCTGTCGAGTAGACGTCCCATTCCGCACACGGTGGGTGAGGCCGGGTCCAAGCAGCAGATTCGACCAGAGAGGCGCGCATGCCATCTGTAAGACGGGCCACAGGCCAAAATCCGGGGTTGTACGATATCGACGTTGGGGTGTTGATGGGGCACATGCTGCAGACGTAAGTGCAAAAGTTATGCGATCTCGCTGACATGGTCCCCCAAATCAGACCACGGGAGGAGTCGCTACTTGCATTCCATCCTTGGCAAATGGCATTGTTGTACTTGTTAGCACCCGGTCTACTCGACAAACCTTCCAGCGACTTTTGACAAAAACCCTCAAGCGGTCTAGTAACCATCTGGGTCGTTCAGCGTTTTCACAAGCAGCGGGTGGAAGCCCGGACTAGTGAGGAGACAACAAGCCCTCGGCCCGCTTTCTGACTTTGACCGCTCCGTGACGCGCGATTCAGATGCCGGGCTAGTCCCGGATGTGTTGAGGGTCTGACCAGTTGAACAGCAAGTCGCTTGGTCAAAGGGCAAAGTCGGATTAGGTGCGGTCAACACTTGAGGATCTGATCTGTGGCCAACCAGTCTCATCGTGTCAGCTCGTCAAACGGCCGGTCTGTCGGCCCACTTTGCAAGTTTTTTTCCGCTCTGGAGGGACGGAAAGGCGAGACCAGACCAGACCAGACACCCAAAACATCAGACACCACCAGAGGCCAGCCCGTCGTGAGTGTGTGTGGTGGCCGAGAGGCGAGGGTGTATGCCTAAGTGTGCGTGTGCGTGGGTGTGCACGAGTTGGTTGATGGTGTGGCTGTCGGAAACGTGGATAGCTATGATTCGCTCGACTTTGTTATTCGCCCAATTCCATCCATCTGGCCAAGGTGTGTGAGGAGGTGGTGCTGATAAGCCAGCGAAATGGATGAGTCCACGACAGCGACCCGAAATGCGGCCTCTTGACGAAGGGGGTGCACAGTGGCAGCATTAGCCGTTACCTGCTCGCTCCCTTGACGTGATGTTGCATGGTACGAAGCATGGTGGGCTCGGCTGAGGTCGAGTCCCGTGTCGCATCCGTACCGACCGATATAGCCTCGAGGTAGCCAATACTGCTGCATTCCGTCAGAATGAGAGGAACGCCGTTTTCTGGATTGGCGAACGGCGTTCCCCAAGCCCCCCAACAAGACCGTATGGCTGTCATCTCGGACCAGTCGTGGCGTTCCATGATGGATGGGATGCGAGCGCGGTGTTTGATTCGGTTTACCGGATCCTATCCTTGCTTGATTCGATTGCCTCGGTGGTGCGTCGCCCGGCGCTTGCTTGGCCAGTTCATGGGCAGGCGGCAGGCGGGCAGGCAGGCAGGCAGGCGGGGAGATGGGCTCAGAAGGCCGCGGCCGTAACGCCATCGCAGTGCCGGCCAGAAGACCACCGGATGTTCCTTGCAGAAAGCGGCGAGATGGAGATGACGGGAAGGCTAATGTAACTAAAAGAAGCATGGACTGCCCCAGCACTGACACAGGTGTGCCAGAGAGCTCGGACGGTGGACAAGCCTTTTGTGGATGGGCAACTCGCTGGCAGGTCGGCAGGGCTAGGATCAAAAGCAGTGATGGGGAATGGGGATGGCGGGATGGGGGATGAGAGGGGGCGGGAGTGATGAACTGCTGCCTGAGGCAAGAGAGCCCGGATGAGTGTGAAGAAGGCAAGGGTCGGTCGGGTTTACAGGGCAAACCGGCCGTCCGACAAGTGGAGGCAAGGGTGGGCCGTTGCATCTGCCTCCTTGGGTGTCAGCAATACTCCAAGGGGGGTGTTTGCAAGTACTTTGACACCCCTTTCACCCCCTGTCCCATGTCCCCTGCTCCCGCCGACAGCGTGCCTTCATTGGCCAAGGATTAAACCTACAGTACTTAGCCGCCTTGCATGATGTGGGGCACTGGGCCTCTGGGGCCTCTGGGGCATGCAAGTAAGTCTTCAAGCCAACCATACTTGGCTCCCACTTCCCTGCACCCGGGCCTGTACCCGGCCGCTGTACCGTCTGGATCTGGCTGCTTGACGGAGGCGCAAGCGGGTTGGCGGGCATCATCGAGAACCATGGCGGCAGGGCGACCAGACCCGGGCAACGTAGCAAGCGCCCAGCGCCCTTACCCACCGTACGCAGGTTGAGGAGGCTTTTCAGGTGCCTTCAGGGTCCGTTGAGAAGGCACAGTTATTACAGGCTGAACCGGGCGCCGTGCGTCTTGTTTGGCCTGCCAGCCTGGAAGGACATAGATTGAGCATGCTGTGAGTGAATTTGAGGTGCCAAGCTAGCACCTACACACTCTCTCTCCAGTTGTATCTTATCTTCTCATGGGTTGGGCAGTCGGTGAGAAGAGGTAACGCTGGCACAGACGAAGAGAAGATCAGTGCCGACATGACGTGGTAGCTGAATGGTGAGTGACACGTTTGTGATGTCCAAGCCTCTCAGGCGCCCAAGTCATCCGCAATCTGGTTCCTTCTCGAAAACCAACCGAAGGCACGCAAGACGCTCATCCTACCTGGCATAGCGATGTCTCAGCCCGGCAGCCGGCCTTTTGGGAGTGCCATTGGGGGAACATCGTACTGTCGTCACGGCAGCCCTTCTTCAAACAAGCTAGTATATGGGCGAGTTTGGGCAATAATCGCCGGCTTGTTGGCTTCCCGTCCGACGCGCGCTTCCACTCCCCCTGCATCCGTCCCGGGACAACGGGTCGCGTGTCTACCAACAGTGTAGGAGGGCCACCACTCAATGACGAGGCTGGCAATCCAAGGACGTGGAGTGGTATGCTGTTTGGCGTCTGCATCACGTCGAGATCATGCTGGAGCCAAACGGTCCATCCGGCGATGGGACGCTCCCTCTCGGTTATTGCCCTTTTGTCTATCCAAACATAGCCCATGGTTGCTCACTTCATGCCCTTCAAGTCAATTATGGTACATGTAATACTCAGTGGCCATGTTAGGATGGTTGGCCACGGCTGGACACGAGGGCCCGTCTCAACGCCGCCAACTTCCGAAGGCACACCACATGATGCTGAGCATAGCTGACATATGGTGCGCGTTGCCGAGGCATGAATCGACATCCAAGTCGCTAGATGGGCGTGAATAGCTTGCCACGCAGCCGATGCAGCCTTGTGCCATTGGTTTACGGCGCTCATGAAAAACGACCGATGTTATCGTGCAGCATCTCGCATCAACCGACATCAAACCAGCGGCCCGCCGGCAATATCCTGAACTGCGCCTTGGAGCCACACGTGCGTCTTTGAAGAAAGGCGGCAGGAGCTGATGGTTTGCAGCCTATGAGTGTTCTGGTGCAGATGAAGAGGCTGCAGCCAGGTTGAGGTAGATATACATGTATTTGCCAGACGCGGCCGTCCCCAGCTTGCAGGATGTTTAAATCGCGGCACTACCTCACCTCATACATGCACACATCCAAGACGAACGGGTGACCCCTGCTGGCAGCCATGGGCGCGCTCGAATACATCTCAAATTACAAGCGAAACGGGTGCACTGGTCATGTCCACTGAGTGGCCACTTTCGCGGACGTCGATGGCCTACTCGCTGTGTTCTCAAGGTTCCATAGCACCTGTCGCAAGCAGCATGCGGAGACTGCTGAGGCCTTGCTCAACCTGACGATGGGACCTGCTTTGCATCGGCTGCCTGTTGACTGCAGATGGCGCATAGTTTCATAGTCAACGTGGTTCGTGGGCGACGGGGCGCACAGATTGTCGTTCGGCGCAGGGGACCAGATCCCACTAGCCAGCCTTGTCATCAATCAGCCAGCCAAATGACGATGAAAGCAGCTCGACATGCCATTGACACGCGAATGCTCGGCAGCCCACATCGACCGCGCATGCTGCGTACATGACACCAATGCAGCTTCACTGCATGCTTATCCGCAGGCCAGGCTGAGGGGCCTTGCATTGGCTGCCGCGGGGACTGCGTCTGCGGGAACGAACAGACGTTCATTTCAAAATCGAGTGCCAAACATAAATCATCACAAACCGACATGTCAGCGACATCATGACCGACGACAAGACAGCAGCAGCCGATGACGGGCCTTCTGACTTGAGGTTAGCAAGGATGGCGGACAATTGCTTGGTGCGAACGTGGTGGCTGGCGAGCGAAGAGTGAGAGAGAGAGCGAGTGAGAGAGGGAAAGAGGAGGTTGAACACGGCTCGGGCCCGTGACACGGCGGAAAACGGGTCGAGTAGAGTTCCCGGCCTCTTTCTACGCCGCTGGACTCGCGTTGGTTGACCCAAGGGAGTCGATGGTGAAAAGGCCGAACCTCGGTCAAGCGGTCGAGCGATCGATCTGATGCCCTGCCAGACTGGAAAGTGGGACGAAAGACACATGAAAAGGAAGCTCAGTGACCAGCATCTTCTGACCCGGCGCCGCTGATCTCAGGGTCCGGCCACGCCCTTCCCTGTCGGGGGCGGCCCAGCCTAGCCCAGCCACCTCGAGGCCGAGCGCGTATCAGATGAGATCAAACCTGGAGTGGACGGTACAGGTGATCATGAGCTTTTGATAAACGAGATGGCAGGCAGGCAATCGCGCCGGCTGATTGACGGAAGTTGTGTCTAAGCTCCAAGCCGAAGGACCGAAGCAAGGTGGGCCAGTGTGAAGACCCCCCTCCTCAGGCCTCGAACCCTCAGGCCTCGAACCCCCAGGCCGGCCTGACCCAAGCGTTGGCCCACGCCGGATGAGGGATGTCGAGTTTGCACAACTCTTTGCGAGCCTGGGGGTGCATAATTACAAAGGCGGGGGAAAATTGAAGCCCGTCCGTCCCCAACGGAAGAAGCGAGCGATGTGCGCCGTGTCGTGTCCTCGAGACGGTGTACCTTCCTACACATTTGCCATCCGGCAGAAATGGTTCAGTCCCCTCTCCCTGTATATTGCTTCTCTCCCCAGCTACAGATCCATTGTATTGCACAGCCTACAGTTCCACGCACAGTGCGGTGTGAGATCAGCGGCTGAGCTCATGGGACTGGCCGTAGCGAGACGAGAGACAAGACACAACGGGTCCTGACGAGACTGGATGGAAGATACCATTTGGCCCCCTTTTGTGCAAGGTACAATGTCTCGTGTCTGGGCCTCTTCTTTCTGGCGACCAGCCTCTCACTATAGAACCCCCTCTTCAGACCCATTGGACCGAGCTCCGTAATCCCCCCCCCCCTCGCCTCCCCTGGTCAAGGAGCGGTCACATCGGTCACATCGACTTGCCCCCCCTCCTCTCCCGTGGCACTACACCCACCTCTCCCCGGCGGTGCGACCACTACGCTGTTCAGTTCACACCCTCCCCCAGGAAGAGAGCAGTCAGACCCTTGTCCTCACGCCATGCCCACCTCAACCCACACTGGCAAGACTGGGTCGAGAGAAACAATGGCCCGCTTTCCCCTCTCAAACTCCCACGTACCCACCCACATCGTACCGAACGGCGACGGTTACTTGTTAGCTTGGCTGCGTTGTCCTACCTGCCCCCCCTCCTCAACCGGGCCAGAACTGGTGAGGGCAGCGGACCGACACGTAAGAAGGCCCAAGGCGCCATAGAGGAGCGGGGGATCAATTCGAACGACAGGAGGCGGTGGCGACATGGTTGAAGCGCGAAGCGACAGCCGTGAGGTGAGGTCCAGCAGAGAAGGCCCCAATTCCCGATTCAAGTGGCTCAACCAGGCCTCGCCTGGGTACAACGGTCGGCTGGTCGGTCAGAGTGACTTCTGGCAGATCGCGAATCTCCAACATGAGAAGCGGGCACACAGACGAAAGCGAAGAGCCAGGGACCCTGGCCTTGGGCGTAGCCCCCCTACAGGCAAGAGCGAGAAAAAAAGAGATACTAGGTACCCCCCCCCTCCTCCCCCCCTCTTTTCTTGCACACTCCTCTTCTCACAGGCTGGCGTCGCGACCGACTGGGGCCATGTCTGCCCGTACTATGCCTAATCTGATGCGACAACCTTGTCGTCCTCACCCGCGCTTTTTGCTGGGCAAGGGCTACCGGGGTCGGGTCGAGCTCCAGGCTCCACGCTCCGTGCTCCACCTGGACCAGTCCAGGTCCGCTGCCCGCCGCCCGCCTCTCTCGCTGCCACCGCTCCCTGGCACCTGCGCCGCTCGCCGCTGCTCAGTGAGGTGCTCGCTGCTCAGCGCACACTCTGTTGGGCACTGGCCTGGTGGTCGCTGCCTCGCTCGCTCGTGGTTGCTCCTGTCTCTGCTCCCTTCTCCTGCCCCCCCGTGGGCTGTGGGCTGGTGTTCGCGGTCTGGCCGGTACCTCCTGCCCCCCCAAACCACCCCCCCTAGCACTTGTACCTTGCTCAACCCTGCCCATCCATCCTCATCCTGCCCGCTCCGGCCGGGGTCTGCTTGTGTCTATCGACCTTGACCGGCCTCCTCCTCTCTCTCACCACCAAAAAACAAAACCATCCGTCCTTCGCCAGGGCCGTTCCCTTTTCCTTTCCACTTCACGACATACCAACCACCTCTTATCCCTCCTCCCCTTCCCTCCCGCTCCCCATCCCAGCAGGTCGTGTCCCCCCCGTGAAAACGGAGAGGAAGGTTAGTACTGCATTTGCTTACAATGCCCTCTTGCCCGCCTGCCTTGTCCCATCAGCCCAACCGCAACCGCAATCGCAACCCGCCCCATCTCCTCTTCTTCTACCATCGCGCATCCTGCTGCTGCATCTCTCCCCTTAGCGGCCCCTCCACCTTCCACCCTCTCACTCTCACTCCTCGCACACGGATACAGGCTTTTAGACGCCCGGAACTCTGTAACTGATGCACACCCGTACCTAGATCTATAGGGTTGAGCCTTCAAGCAAGCCCCGTGGTTTTTGCCGTCCGAGTGTCGCCTTTTATCGACCTTGTCAAGCAACTCAAACGAAGCCACTCCCTCCTCCAACATACGCCTCGACAGCCTCGCCCACTCCACTCCCCGACCCCCGGTGGTACTTGATCTCGTCTTTTATTCCAATCTGTCCGCGCAGCGTCAGCCTGTCCGTCGAGAACTACTGGTATCTCGCTCTCAACGACCGGCCAACGGATGTCACGATCACCACGAGCGCCGACCTTTACGACATTTCACGAGATCAACGATTGCCGCTGACGACTGCTGCCCTGTCCCGGACCATTCCCGATCCACGATCACCACAATCGCTCACAGTGCTTGCCACCGCCCTTGCAAGCAAACCTCGATCCCAATTGCTCGACGGTGCGTGTTTGACACGAGTCTCTGAACAATACCGTGAAGCTGGATCTCCCGCCGATTTCCCACGTGCAGACCCGGGGCCCGACCGACGTATCATACTACAACGCCCCCTCCAACCCGCGGCCGCTGTACATGGGTAGCGAGAGAGTGCCGTCTCTGCCATTGCCAGCTCAACACCAGGCCTACTCCTCCTCGGGTACATCGTCACCTCGGGTCAGCTCTATTGGATCGGCCACAAGCTCCCACCTCGGCTCGCAGTCCTCTTTCACCTCGGCTGCTTCGTCCAACGGTCCCAAAACACCGTCCCCGAACCTGCCAGTCACCACTGCCATTCCAGGATCTGCAGGCCAGTCAATTGGAGGATACGATCAGTATCCCACCATGAACCAACCGGCCGCCGAGATGTACTACCAGCAGCACATGTCTGCCGGCCAGCCTCCTCCTCCCCAGACCGTCACCTCGGGCGGCATGTCTTACCACCACCAGCAGCCTCCCCCGCTACAGCCTAGTCATCTCCCCCAGTATCCTGCCCCCCCGGCCCAACAGTATGGCCAGCCCTATGGGTATGCCAATGGCATGGCGTCGCCTCAAAATGCTCATCCCAACGTTGCAAACTCCATGAGCGGGTCCCAGAACGTCCTGCCGTTGCCTGCCCCTCCCAATGGCAACGCTTATCAGGGATTTGACACGACCGGCCAGGTGGCACCACCTGGCATGAAACCTCGCGTGACAGCTACCCTCTGGGAAGATGAGGGTAGCCTGTGCTTCCAAGTCGAGGCGCGAGGAATTTGCGTTGCACGCCGAGAAGGTATGCGGAAATGAACACGTGAAGCTCTAAATCAGGAATTCGTCACTAAATCTTCCCCACAGATAACCACATGATCAACGGCACGAAGCTTCTCAATGTGGCTGGAATGACTCGGGGTCGCAGAGATGGAATTCTGAAAAGCGAGAAGGTGAGACACGTCGTCAAGATTGGTCCCATGCACCTCAAGGGCGTGTGGTAAGTCTCCCCATCCTGTCATGCAGATTCGCAACCTGTCTCTAACGGTGAACCAGGATCCCGTTCGAGCGGGCTCTGGACTTTGCGAACAAGGAGAAGATCACCGAGCTTCTGTACCCTCTGTTCGTACACAACATTGGCGCTCTCCTGTACCACCCCACCAATCAGAACCGTACGAACCAAGTCATGGCTTCTGCCGAGCGCCGTAAGCAGGAACAGAACCAGATGCGCAACTCTCAGTCTGGACCGGGCCTCGCTCCCATCCAACAGCATCATCATCACCACTCCATGGGCCTTCCGGGACCCCAGCAGCCGCTTCCATCCCACTCGAACATGGGTCGCCCCTCTCTTGATCGAGCCCACACGTTTCCTACGCCCCCGACTAGCGCGTCAAGCGTGATGGGTGGCAACATGGGTGCGTCCGACGGCTTCCAATGGGCGCCGCAAGGTCAAGGCATGGGCAGCGCGCAAAACGCAAACCCCATGTCCATTGACACTGGACTGAACAGCGCGCGTTCCATGCCGGCCACACCGGCCACAACGCCCCCTGGCTCCTCCATCCAGAGCATGCAACAGTACCCAGCGGGCAGCCAGCCTTACGACAACACGCGACCCATGTACAACACATCGTCGCAGCAATCTCCGTACCAAACGAGCAACCCTGGCTCGCAAGATCGGTCGATATACGGACACCCTGACCCTTACGGGAAGAACGACATGGGTCCGCCCTCAACCCGGCCTGCAGGATCTGGTGCTGCTGCGGATCAGAAGCCTTCCAACGGCATCATCTCGTCCTCGGATCAGAATGGCCACGGCGTCAGCCACCAAGGAGGCGAGGAGGAAGCTGAACATGAACAAGATGGCGAGTACACGCACGACAGCGGAGCCTACGATGGCAACCGCGCGTCCTACAACTACGCCGCACCCCCTGTGGGTGCTCTCTCCTCTGAGCACCATCTCTCACCCGAGATGACGGGGTCTCCCAACCACGCACCGACTTCTGGACGCGCGACGCCTCGCACAGCGGCCCCCCCTCAGCCTTACTATTCCCAGCAGCCTGGCTACAGCACACCTCCTCGTGTGCAACAGCAGCCGTCTAGCAACCTCTACAGTGTCATGAGCAATGATCGAGGAGCGGCGAACGGCTCAGCGGGAGGTGACGTGTACGCCCCGCCGGCTGACATGAGCTCCATGTCTAACGGCTATTCCTCTCAGCAAGCCGTGTTGAACGGCAGTGCTGGCATCAAGCGAGGTCGGGACGATGAGGATGACCTTCAGCGGCCGCTGAGCGGTGGACCCGGCATGGAGATGAAGCGACGAAAGACGCTCATTGACGGGTCTGTTCCTGCAACCGGCTACGATGCTATGGCGAGGCCGGCATCTGCGACCGTCGCTCCGACCCGGCGGAGATGATGAAGAATGCACTTTTGCCACATGTGCGATGCTCCCTTGACTTCAATTTTCTTGTCACAGCATCCCGGGGCGTTGTGGCTCTGACTTTTGCGGCATGATCCACCTATCTGCGTGGGTCCAAACCTGGGGAAGCACCCCGACCTGGCTCCCCTCGACACTCCTTCTTACACGTTTCTCCTTGTTACCTTGTATCTGCGACATGAAGTCAGCGCCTTGTGCTCTGCCCGATGCGCTGATGACCTTACGACGTACCGTTTCTATTTTCAGAACCTACCATCACGGCTGTAGATGTCTGATGATTCACGCTTTGCATGGAAGGACCTAATGCCTGAGCGAGGTCTGACTCGACTTTCGACTTTCTGTTCACTCGGTTCAACAGGCCGGGAGATCCCCGCACCAAAGGATCGGCCACTTGCGGCTTACGGCGACGACTTTCCCTGGCACGACACTCAGGGGAGGGAAGCTCGCGGCGAAGGTGCCTCGGGAATCACGGCACCTTGTTTGGACTCGTGGACACGAAGGCGACTGCTAAAGACAGACGATGGGCATGCACCGGCTGGAGGCTGGAGGCGGCACATACCTTGAGGTACTACTTATGATGACGTAACGACCTTTTAACTTTTACAAAAGTGTGTTGGAAACGTCCTTTCGGTAACGATCCCATGAAGACAATAAAAAGCTTTTTGAGCAAACCTGCTGGGATCCCATGAATGTGGCTGTTTTCCACGGATGTCTTCGAATTTCCCTGACGAGCGGGTCTTGATATTAGGTTTCTGACACTCTCAAGCCTCCTGGAAGACAACTCCTGGAGCAGACTGTCCTCGGAGCGAGGCCTTCGGGGCATCAGCCGAGCCGGAACGATCCCCTGGCTTATCGTGACAGTGTCGGAGCTTCCCGCATCTTGTCGAGGACGATGTTCTCGTAGTTCCAAGCATGGAACTGAGTTAGAGTTCAGGCAAGGTTCTGTGTCTTACCGAACACTCCCAACTCTCGACAAACTGCGATCACTAATTTGGAGAGAACGCGTGCCGTCTATACGAGGAAGGCTCGTCTTGCCTGAAATTCGACTGTCCGTCGGATGAGTTTTGGAGATTGAGACATGTCGGCCCGGCTGTGGTGGACATTTGTTGCGGTCGATAGAGGCTGATTTTGATTTGTAGTGTTGATCTCTGAGTGTGCGAGCTCCCACGCAGCCACGAAGTAGCCTTACCAAGGTACTTTCAGGTGGCAGAATTGGCCTCTTTCACGTCGAATAAGACACGACTCGGCGGCGGTAGTCGACAAGCCGGTGCCGGGTACCTCACAGCACGCTGTCGATGCAATGCACACCGAGTCAGTGCATATGCGTGCCAGACACTGCATACCATGCAATTGAAATCCTAGAACGCATGCAGTGCATTATGGGGGGGTAGGTAGGTGCTTAAGCCACGGATAGATGAGCCCTCGTGGTGCATTGACTCGTAAGTACTCGTGAATAATATACGTCCCTGCATTTCTTGGAGCTTGGAGCCTCTTGCTCACCGGGCCCACCGAGACCGACAGACGTAGGTACCCACATTCTCCCACCTAGAGGTGGGTGTTCTTAGCGCGGGACCTACCACCTTGTTGTAATCACTCTTTCAACCCGTCCCCTACAATTGCGCCCGCAGCTGTCTCTTCGACATCGCCTCGAGGGCTTCTTTTTGGAAGGAACGCAGAGTTACCCGACCTCATCTGCCTCTTCAATTATCCCATTCAGTATTGTTAGGCCGAGCTGAACGAACCCACGCAGCAGCAGCGCCCTCGAAGGCTGACTCTGGCGCCTTGCCTTCTTCTCGGATTTCGTCTTTGAACCTACTCGTCGAACAGCTCTGCCCCCGACCGACAAACACAATGGCCACACCAACGCCAGGGGACAAGGCTGCGAAGCCTGGCCTGCCGCAACAGGGCCGCACCCCGTCCGGCCTCCCAGCGGCCACCCCGCCGGTATCTACACCCTTCTCTCACGCCCACGTCGCCTTTTCGCCCAGAGGGCCCAAGTCGTCGCCACAGCAGTACAAGAAGTCGCCAGCAACGTCGGCCACTCTAATGGGCCACACGAATGCGCCCCTCAACTTCGACAGCCCCTCGGCGGCAGCAGCCATGGGTGCGCTGGGCATCGGAGCTGGCCTGGACATGGGACTGGACAACGTCAGCGTCAGCGGGCTGGGAGGGCTTGGGGGCCTGACTGGCGAGGACGACAGGATCAAGCGCTTGGATGCGATCATTGAAATCATCGGGGTTCGTGAATCGAGAGGCCCTCATCGTGCGGGAAGACAAAGCTAACTGCCGAGTGCGACAGAAAGCCAAAGGACACGTGAGCGAAGCAGGTCTGGAGCGCCTATCTCAACGCACTGGACTTAACAAGATTTGGGAAGAACACAGGACGCCCGACGGCAAGGTCAAGAAGACGCTGGTCATTGCGGGGCACGGCCTGCAGCTGGACATTAACCTGGACAACAACATCGTGGAGAGCGTTACGCTCGCGTTCCCCGAATCCGAATCACCTATTGTCGCGAAACACGTCGACCGCGCGGGCCAGATTCTTCTCCGCGACCTTCAGCTCCTGCCGAACCAGAGCCCGCTGACGAAGAAGATGGATGATTTCGCCGCCAACCTCGAGCGGCTTGCCACACTGGATAAGTTGAGCATCTTTCCAGGCTTGGACTGCCAGGAAGCCGTGGCAGGCATCTTTGAGAGCCTGGAGAGGCTATACAAGTGGGAGTTGGCCAAGGTTCGAGAGGACCCCGCGATGGCAGGAAAGCCAGAGCTCCAACTCGAGAGGACCGTGCAATGTGTGAGAAGCGGCCGCCCTTCCATGCACGCTCGCGATAAGGTCGGCCTGTCCCTCGACTACTGGACCGAGCGGCGCCTTGTCCCACCGACGACCCCGGCGACCGAGAGGCTATGCGCGACCGTCGAGCAAGTCTGGTCGATCATCGTTGGTTGCAGGGCCCTGGACGGCGAGCTCTACCCCCCGATCCGCATCTCAGAAGACTGGATCTCGCAGAAGGTCGAGAAGACCGAACCCGTTCCCGCAGACCTCCTCGAACCGTCGACTGGCCCTGTGCTGGACTGGCTGGAGCCGGCGCCTACGATCCTCCCGCCTGCCTCGGACAACAAGGCTGTTGCGGTGGAAGTGGTCCAGCCCGACGGCACGACGCAGCGATACCCCAACGTCAAGTTCGTCGCAACGCTCAGCCCCCCGGTCATCGTCCCGCAGTCCGTCTGCAACACGCTGTACAACCTGACCGGTGCTCAACCCCCGCCGATGATGCTCCCGAGCTACACTTTTGACGGCATTTCTTTTCCTATCCTGGACGGCAACAATCACGACGCCAGCGAGCTCCGCACGATCTCGTGCGAGCGGGATGTTTTCGTCAAGGGTGTACCAGGGCTCCGCAGGCACGAGAACACGCTGTTCGTGTACAAGCCAGTCTATGGACAGACCATCACCGAACTGCCCTTCTCGCACCCCCGCCAGTTGGTGGCTATGCTACCAACGCTGCGGCAATACGCCTTTATCTCACGACTGCTGGCACGGAGTTTCGGTGCTAACATCACTGGTTCGGGGCTGGAGAAAATGCATGAGTCAATCGTCACCCGCGAGGTCATGACGACGAGCGCCGAGTTCAAGAGTTTCATGGCCGACAAGCAAGGCAGGCGAGACGCGGACGCCGAGAAGCCCCTGACCCTGGACGTTGTGCTGTCTGTCCACCCCACCGCCGGCCTTAGCGTAGTGTTCCCGTTCCGAGACGCAACCGCCAACGTCGAGCTGCAGGTGCTCGCGAACGGTGTCGTCAACATTGTCTCACAGAACATCATCCCGGACGAAGCGGATGCAGCGCTGGGTGCCAGTGAGCGCCCTCAGCGGAAGATGAAGCCGCAGGACCTGGGCGGGTTGCTTGAGGTGTTTGAAGATCTTTGCCAGTGGGCGGAGTGGATTCGGAAGAACCTGTCGTGAGGGGCTGGTGGCAATGGCGTGGTCCTTCAGGTTATGATACCCGATGGACGCCGGCCCGAGTCGGGCTCAGGCGTCTGTCATTCGCATTGCATGAGAGTGGGGGTTATTGGCGCTCACCGCGTCGTTGGAGGGGATCGGGTTTCTGGGCTAGACTCCCTTACTTGCTGGTGTGGCCTGGATTGCTTCGGTTGCCATGGCTTCGAGGATGGAGGAATGAACAAGGCGTCTTGGGGAGGGGGAAACTGGGTTCCGCGAGCGGGATGGACCCTGCGCGAAAATAGGCATTACTTTTGCTGTGTTGGGCACAGCCGAGCGCGAGTTTTTGAAAACCGAGAGGTTGTATAGCTGTCAACAAGGCGAGTTAGCGACAACAGCAGCGTTCAGAACCTGGATACCCCGCGATGCTCCCGCCCCGCCAAGGCAACCTGGTCCGATGCGCATGCCAGCTGATGGCTGGGACTCTCGGTGTATGGTTCGTACTCCCAGGGCAGGGCTAGACCCTCCGGAACACAACGTGCTGTCATCGTACTGCGGCACAAGACTGTCTTCCCGGTTCCGAGACTCAATAGTGAGACTTAATAATAAGGCAGGGCGAGGCCAGAGCAGAAGCATCGTGTCTCTGCGGCCGAGACAGGTGGGCGGATGACGTCTCGTCACGTCGCAGAGTCGAACATCTGGGAACATGGATGGCATGCTGGGGATCTACTGCTGTGGTCTGGAATGAAAGGGTTCTTTGTTTGTCTCCATGCTCTCCCCCCGCGGCCTCCTGGGTAGGCCGTCCAGAGATGCTAAGTTGTCAGGTCCCAGATATTGGCCCCTTCCGTGCCCAAGCCCAGTGTGGTAAGCTCCAATCAATTGGCTGATGGGTCGGTTAATATCAGGATTCATGCTGGCCGGCGTCCCTTGGTGTTGCATTGCCGGCCGTCTCCACCGCCGTTGCGCTCTCTTGGTGCTGTCGCCGTCCCCGGCGCCGGCCATGTCCGGTGTCCGTCCGACGAGTCCGGTGCACTTTTGACCGACAAGTCATGTGTCATGAAAATGAGCACCGAAGACCAGGGACCTGAGGACGAGCCAGGGCGAAGATCGAGGGGCAGTGTACTGCGTACCGTGGGCTGGAACAACCGAGCTCTTTGTGCCCCTCGGCAGTACCCTTCACTCGTGCCGAATGGCGGGAGTCTGTGCTGCTGAAGCGTCAGGTTCGAAGGGAGAGGCCGAGGGGTGGGTGCCAGCGGGAGCCACGGCTGAGCCGGGAAGGGCTCCACAAAGGAGGTGTCTTCGTCCCGTCGCATCATCAGGTGGTCCTTCGTGAAGTAGCGAAGTCTGTTTTAGAGGGTAGAGGCAGGGGAAGACGGCTCAGACCCGGAGGCTGGCGAGATCTCCGCTTCGCTGTTCCACCTCACAGCCATTCCGACATCGTCGCAGCCGCCATCGCCCAGCCGTGCCAGCCGTCCCAACCGCCTCACGAGGTGTCGCACTCCCGGGCGGCACTCGTCCAGTGGTTGGTGTGCGCGCAGAGCAAAAAGCTCCGGTGCTTTGATTACGAACTGCCAAGGTGCTTGGACCCTCGGGGCGGGAGAAGGTGAGGTTGTGGCAGGCCATTACTTACTTCTCCACCTGGATCCCCGCCGCCCCCCCGGTTCATACGGGCGGAAAGATTGACGAGCGGTGGCTGGCAGTCAAGCGAGATAGGACCTGGAGAGAGCATGAAGCGCAATATTGGATGGCAATTACACGAACCCCCTCTACCCCTTTTTCTTTTCTCCCAGCTGGCAGGAGCGGTGGAGAGAGAGAGAGGCGCGCGGAATAGGGGGGAGGAGCCGGAGGCCGAAGAGGGCAAGGGGTTGGGAGGGCACTCGGGGCGCGTTGTGGTGAGGTGTGGTGGTGGCGGGTGTATGTTGTGGTTTTTTTGTTGTTGTTTTGTTTTGATCTCCATTCTTTTTTGAGTTGGTGGTGGTGGTCCAAACTAGACTATTGGTGCCCGAGCTGGTGTTGCAGGCTTGACATGACATGACGGATGGACAGGCCCTTCTGCTCGACGGGAAAACCGCGCTGACGTCTTCGCTTGGGCCCCGATACAGGAACATGGTGGGAGATCTGGGACAGCTGGCGGCCATATGACGCCCGAAGGCAAGGGATCCCCCTCAAAGCCTGAGAGGACATGGAATACTGGAGTGTCTTGAGGAGCCGATCGCCCTCCAGGCCCTCTGAAGTGTGGCATTCGGGGGGCGACGCGTGGGCGGGTCCCTGCAGGACAATGGAAGACGAGGGCGTCAGACCAATTGCTGTGCTAGCACTGCTAGAGGGACGGCGGAAGCGGTGGCAGGACCGGGGCCCCTGCGATGCCAGACCGTTGGGTTCCTCCCGGAATCCGTCACGACAGGGGTGCTTGGAGATGCCGTGATAGCGATGGACATGATGAAGCAAAAGACAGAACCGAGCATCGAGGCCTCAATGAGGAGGCCGAAGGAAGATCAACTTCTCACCTGCCTCGTTTCTTCTTTGCACGGCTGGTAGCTCTTTCCTCAGCCTCCTCGTCCCTCTGTACCTTCCGGGCAGGGATGTCCAACAGCAGAACCAACTGTCTCATACTAAGAGAGACCCATAAATGCCACACAACATTGGATCGCGCCATCACGTGACGTGCTAACCCGACCTGGTAAGAGAGTAAACAAGTACCCACGGGTCGCGCGTCCGCGAAGGCAGGAGGACCCAGTCATTGTACCTCGTGCCTGCCGCCCATTCGCGCACGCACTCACCGCACACGCACACGCACCTCCACTCCCGCTCCCACACCACAACACACACATCTCGTCCCATCTCCCACCGTCTGCTGCCCACTGCTCCTCTCCCCCTTTGTCCTGCTGCCAGCTAGCCGTTCTGCAACATCCAAGTTTCCGGCCGTCCTCCCCCAGGAACCCGTCTCGCCACCTCCTCCCGAGCGACCCTGATCTTCTCGCTTTCCTCGTTTTCGTTCCACGGCATGACTTGAACGGACCCCCCAGTCTCTTGACCTCCGTCTTGCCATCCCATCCACCATCGATCGCATCCTGAAGCGCGCGCATCCGCCGATACTCTACTACTCGACATCGACATCGAACACCCGATACGCCACGTCAGAACAGAGGGAATGGGTGCTTATCCTCTGTGATTTGCCTGCGATCCTACGCCATGCTGTAAAAGCGCCGCGTTTTCTATCCTCTCCTGCCTCATTTCGCCCCTCTCAACGACATTCCACACGGCCTACTACTGCCCTCCGACCTCTGCATCATTGTGCGCAAAGCAAAGCAGACCCAGCCGAACCCGCTCGACAGTTTCTTCTCTCTCCGGCGCTCATCTTCGGTGTTGGGAGCTTTCTGTGACGACTGGAAACTATCGACGAGCATACTGGCCATTTTTGCGCGTCTCGGGAAGCCGCGCAAGAACCATCCACTGCCGTTCGTCGTTGTCGTCATACTCTGCTTTCTCGTACCACGTATAGGAGTGCTGTGAGAAGATCGCATCACTCACGACACCTGCCGATCAAGAAGGCCTTGGCTCGGTAACCTGCACACACATCACGCGACACGCACTTGCACTTTTCAGGCAAGCACACCGTTGGAACCCAAAACGTTCGCCAGTTCGAACTCGAAAGAATCTACCCGGCGACCATGTCCTACTCTAACGGCGGTGGCGGCACACTCACTGTGCCGAGCCCAACTCACGTTCACCACGTCGACGTCCTAGCTACTTCAGTGAGGAGCCTGAGGCGGTCCTTGTCACGATCACCGTCGAAATTCAACCTTGGCCGCACCACCCCGCAAGCTTGCGAATCTTCACACAACTCCAACTCACCAGTGGACCGATCACCCTGCCGCCGATACAGCCCCAGCATGTCCACGAGGAGCCACACCCCGTCACAACAGCCGGCGACAACCGCTCCTTCCTCCAACCTCGTGTCCACAACTCCTCAACAACCACCTCCTTCCGCATCCTCTATTTTCTCCCCCAACGTCAAGCTCTCGCTCCGCTCCGCGAAAAAGCAAGCCTCAACCCCCTCCAGGCCATTTTCCAGGCTTCGAGCTTCGCCAAAGTCACCGCTCAAACGAGCTCTCAGCGCTACCAACGACACGGACACCCCCGTCTCCATGTCGTCTTCGGGCTCCTCCTCTCCTGGTCAGGAGAACAACAATACCACCAGCAACAACTCAACTACGCCGCGGAGCCCTCTCCCCAGGAGTTCCATTCCGCGGAGGCCCCTTGAGAAATCATCGCGCCACAGTCTCCATCTCGACGTTTCTGGCTCAGTGCACCAGAACATCTTCAGGGCTCTGGACACCACGAGTGAACCGGCGCCTGGAACAGCTGGATCAGGCGCGCTGAAACGCAGCGACGCCATCATGGATCTCGACCAGCCAAACGTCAGCAGCCCTGTCGCGAAGCGACGTAGTCTGCACGGCATCGCTAGCCTCGGTTACAACGAGACGGGTGCGAACATCTTTGGCGGATCGACTCCTGTTGCATCATCGACAAGCTTTGAAATCCACGACGACACGAGCAATAGCAATCGCGAGTACGAGCTTTTCGGCAGCGGCCCTGTTGCGCACCGCGAACCACTGCCCTCACCGACACCCCCGGCGCCCTCTATTCCCCGCAGGACCGGATCGCTCAGGAAATCGACTCTGCAGCAGCGTCAACACGACCGAAGTTCGTGGGGTCGTCGTTCCGGCGCGAACCACCTGGCTCAAATGAGTGGGGATTTCTCGACGCCCAACGCGAAGAACCGACCCCGTCTATCGCTGGATCAGTTCCTGCCTCCTCAGCTCAACCGCGACAGCCCATTCTCATCCAATATTCCTCTGCCCAACCCATCCGCCCACCCGGTCGACCGTCCGTCTAACCAGCCTCACCCGCTGTCTAAGACTCTGACGACCTCGTCGAGTGGCAACAGCCTGCAGGAGGAGTCCGCTGTCGAAGTTGAGAAGGCGCCGTCCTCTGTCTTTGCAAAGCCCTCCGCCCCCATCAACTTTGCCAAATCACTTCCCTACGGCGTAGGCGCGCCCCCTCGAAGGGACGATAATGTGACCCCTTTCAAGGACGTGAAGCCTTGGGCAGGTGCATTCATGTCCACTGGCTTGATCTCCAAGGTCAACCGAAACCCAGAGGAGGAGCCGAAGCTTACCATGCCTGACACGCCCTGCAAGAAGCCAACACATGGTTTTGCCACCTACCCGCCCCCGCCCGGGAGCGCCATGAAGAGGAATGGTGGTCGGTTCTCGTTCGGAAACCCGCCCGCGTCGCCTTTCAGCTCTAGCATTCAGTCGAGTAATGGGTTTGGTAACTCGGGCAAGGGTCTTGGCATCTTCCAGCGCCTCGGACCTCGCCACGGCCGCCGAGGCAGCCTCCTCAGCCTTGATGGCGAAGATAAAAAGTTCACCTTCGAGAGCAACCATGGAGCTCCGCTGGGAGTCGATATCGATGCTCCCCCGACACCGACCAAACAGAGTACCACCCCGACTTTTGGTAACCTCTCCGCCAGGCGACTGGGCGCCGAGAGCCCTACCGCCAACCGGACTATCGGCGGACCCTTCTCTGCTGTTCGGCCGGAGATCTCACGGGAATCGACTGGTAAGTCTTCACAACTGGAACAGGGCGATGCGGACGGAACCATGGACCTCCTCGAGGACCCCTCTTCTCCGCTGAGCTGCGTTGCCACCCCTCCCCTGCGTTTGTCATTGCCGTCCTTGGGCCGATCGAGAACCAGACGAGGATTTCACACACCCTCCCCCTTGCGGACTCGAATCAGGAACTCGGCATTCGAATCTCCGAAGAATTTGTTTACTAAGACGTCTTCCCTCCACACAGCGAGTCCAGTAGAGCAGCGAACTCCTAGGACACCACAGGCCGCCGTCATCATCCCAGATGCTAGCTGCCTGTCGATTTCCAACGCACCCGAGTCGACCGGCTCCCAGGGAGTGCGACCGCCCGTCACGCCTTCTGGACGTGATTCTTTCCAGTCTGTGGGCACTCAGCTCATGACTCCCGTCAACGGCCGCGGAAACGGCGACATTGACGATTCTCTCTATGGACGCTTCGACAAGGTCGAGCTCGTTGGCAAAGGCGAGTTCTCCTCGGTTTACCGTGTTGTGAAGTGCACATCGGCCCGCACTTCATTCCTCTCCATCTTCAACGGCACGCCCGGCAGGCACTCCCCCGGCAGCCCCGAGCCTGACCGCATCTATGCCGTCAAGAAGGCTCGTCGCGCCATTATGGGCCCCAAAGACCGCGACAACAAGCTTAGAGAGGTTCGCGCGCTCCAAGCACTGACCCACGCCGACCATGTTCTGCATTATGTGGACAGCTGGGAGCATGAGCTTCATCTCTTCATTCAGACGGAATTTTGTGACGAGGGTACCCTCGACAAGTTTCTGAGCAACGTAGGTTGCAAGGGCAGACTGGATGACTTCCGCATCTGGAAGATCATCCACGATATCGGCCTGGTACGTACCGTCGCATTTTGATCTACAGAATCCCAACTAATACAAGAATCAGGGTCTGCAAAGCGTTCACGAGGCTGGCTTCATCCACCTGGACCTGAAGCCTGCCAACATCCTCATCACCTTTGAGGGCATCCTCAAGATTGGTGACTTCGGATTGGCGACCGCATGGCCTGCTGCGAAGGGTGTCGATGCTGAGGGTGATAGAGAGTACATCGGTCCCGAAATCCTCCGCGGCAAGTTCGACAAACCAGCCGATATCTACTCTCTGGGTCTCATTCTGGTTGAGATGGCTTGCAACGTCGTTCTTCCTGACAATGGCCCTGCCTGGGTTGCGCTGCGGTCGGGTGACTTCTCGGAAGTTCCCAGCCTGACGTTCAGCGCGACGTCCGCCACCCAGGTCAGAGACGTCGCCGGTGTTCCGACTGGCCTATCGCAAGATGACATGTCACTCAACCAGAGCATCGTGTCGGACATCGCCGTCAACTTCAACGATTCTTTCAGCAAGCCCCCCTTTCACGCGGGAAGCAGTCCTGTTTCGTCGCCTAAGCGGTCTGAGCTACTGTCGCCTCCGGATTTTATGCGAGACGCCTTCCATCCCAACTCTCTCGACCAGGTTGTCCGATGGATGACGAAGCCGGAGCCGAGCGAGCGCCCCACCATCCAGCAACTTCTCGAGTCCGCTGGAATGGCGTGGGTTGCTGATCGCCGCCGGTCAGCCGCTACCGTGTTCGAAGGCGTCTGGGGGCCGGGAGACGCCGCCGCCACCACCTCTGACGAAGACACCGAGATGACCGATGTCTGAAAGACTGGCTATCTTTACTACACCGAAACACCTTTGATACTGGTGTTGCTCACAGTTCTGCGCATGACAGGACCTGACGAGTTAAGAGAGGATCTGGATTGTACCGTTCTGGCTACATCCTCCTCGATCATGGATACAGAGGAATCATTTGGTTTCTACATGCTTCCGGCCCTTGAGTGCCGTGAAAGGCATTCTGAGCTTCGACCCGACATCGAAGCACAAATCGACATGAGACATTACGAAGCTATGACCAACCAACTTTACGATCAGTTGGGATGGCTCGCATTGGGTTGCAATGGCGTTTTTCTTCCTCCTAGCGATGCGCGCGCGTCAGCCGTCACACGGTTTCCCTTTGTTGATTCCTTTCATCATGCTCAACACACTGGGAAGCTATGACGAAGGCGTCACTTCGGCATCGCTATATTGGTTTCCTCATCGTTTTCTGAGAATGGGAACAAAACAGACATCCATTTCGCGGGAGATGTGTTGTTGCTCAACAGCGCACACACGAGACACATCCACCGCCGGTTTGCAAGTGCTTTGGCACTTGCGTGTATAGACTACTACAATGAGTGTTGGACTTTGGGTGCCCCGCGGTAGGGGCAGCGAAACACTTGCGTCGAGACATCGACTTTCGCGAACGGTCAACAAAAGGATCGGGCATCAAAGGAACGGGAACGGGACGAACGAAAACCTTGACGTGGCTCTCTTGCAGAGGAGGGAAGACTGGTTTGCCAGTATGGTTCTGCTAGGCTGCAGACATGAATCATTCGTGATTCATCGACATGGCACGCAGCTCTCTCCTCTATTGAAGCGAACAGGTTGTACACGGACGGGGGTTAGATGGTGCCGTGTGAGTTGGAGGAGGTAATTGTGTCAAAGTAAAGGGAGACGTGGCTCATCTCTCAAGGAGAGACAGAGCACCAAGATAGATTCATCTTTGGCCAGGTCAGCTCTCGCTGAGGGACTGTCTGTAGCTCATGATTCTATGATGAAATGGCATGAGAATTACGACCTACTATTGATCAAACTGCAAAGTGACAAGGCTGCTCGTGTTTTAAGGTGACTCACATGTCCGATTTGTGAGACGTTCGTTATTGAGGCGTTCTTACTTTCCAGAAGGAAGAACGTGGCCCCTGCCGAGACTACTCGCATGTTGCAGCCTGGCTATCCCACGACGATGTGCATTTCGCGTCCTGCTACCTGAACTCCCTAACCTGCCAACGGCTAGCACTTCGCTCTGTCCGTGGCTGCTGGCAGCCGTGTCCTCGTCCCAACGCGTCGATCAACCGCCTCACCCTGGCTGCAGTAACCTTCGATGCGTTTTCTCACCAGCTCTGTTCATCTGATCTACCTCGCCGCCTTGGCCGCGCTAGCCCCGCCCGTCCCGGCCCCGACCTTAGCGTCCGAGGCAGCCGAGCCGGGCGCGGCCTTGGTCTTGCGCCGCGCGGGCTGGTAGACGTCGTTGAAGTTCATGGCGACGCCGAGGAAGCGCATGTCGACGTCGGACTGGTAGGCGAGGTCGCCGAGGAGGATCTGCAGACGCGTGCGGAAGGAGGCGCCGAGCTGGCGGAGGCGGTCGTGGAGGGCGGGGAACTCGGAGGCGACGGCCGAGGTGCCGCCGGGCGCGTCGTCGTCCGCGGCAGCCGCCGTGCCGAGGCGGGTGGAGAAGCGGACGTCAGCTTCCTGGCGGCGGGTGAAGTCGGAGACGGACCAGGAGTAGAGGCCGTCGACGGAGTCGCGGTAGGTGAGCATGGTGCGGAGGAGGTCGCCCAACTGGGCGAGGTAGGAGGTGCGGTCGTCTTCGCCGGTGGGGTTGAGCTCGGAGGCCTGCTGGCGGTTGGCGCGTTTCGCGCCGAGGAGGCCCTTGTGAGTGATGTCGTTCAGGTAGCGGGTGTGGGCCTTGATGAGGTCGTCGAGGGTGCAGCCCTCTCGGTGGATGCGCTTCTGCAGTTCGCCCCAGGAAGACTCAATGACCTCGAAGAGGATGTAGTATTGGAGCTGGCCGACGAAATGGATCATCTCGGCGAGAACACCGCGCGTCGACTTCCATGTCTGGACGACGTTGGGATCGCCGGTCTGCAGGACACCGCGAGCACCCGTCATGCATTTCCTCCAGGTGGACGCCAGGGCGAACTCGACACGCTTGATGCGCCATAGAAAGTTGAAGACCTTGAGGTACTGACGGTTGCCCCATTCGGTGACAACGACATCAACGGGGGAGTCGATTTTGTACTCGAGAGTGAAGCAGTCCCAGCCGATATCTCCGTGCGAAAGCTGAAGCATACGAGCGTCGAGGCGACGGAGGACCTCGGGGGAGTCGTACTGAGCGTTGGAGCCGCGAATGGCGTGCTCCAGCTGGGCGGTGAGCGTGTGGCGGTACTGCGCGCCGGCGGGTCGGTCGAGGTTCGCGGCGAGCGATTCCATGAGAAGAGCGATAAAGTCGCCCTGGCCGAGCAGGATGTAGTCCTTGAGGGCTTGCAAATGCTCAAACAGGTGGAACTTGTTGGCCATGAGGTCGGTGAGGCGCTTCATGGTGGTCTTGTATGCTTCGTCGATCCAGGCCTCGAGGGTCTCCGTGTCGCCGTATCGCAGCTCCTTGGAAGCATCTTTGGAGTAGTTTTCCACCCACTGAGAGTCGCCGCAGCTGTGCCGGATGAAGTTGAGGGACTTGCCGATGAGGAAGACCTTCTGGGCAAAGTCCTGCGTGATGATGCTGGGTATCATCGTCTTGTCAATCTCGTACTTGTCTTCCCAGACGCTGCTGGCAGCGGTCTTGGGTTCGTCGCTCTGCTTGGGCTCCTTGACGAAGAACTCGCAGTAGGGGTCGAGGAGCTCGCCGTCGTAGATCCAGCGACGCAGGATGTCGTAGAAGGGTCTAGTGACGTGAGCAAGAAGCCTCTCGGCGAATGCTGCAACCATGGGATCTCCGTGAGAGGCGGAAAAGCCGTGGATCAGAGAGATGAGCTGGCCGCCTCTCTTGCTCTCCGACTCCTCGGCTACTAGGCTCATGAGACGCAGGCCCATGGTGGCCTCTCTTGTCCACACAACGCATCGTTTCAGCGTCACGCCGGCCTTTCCGATACCACCTCTTGGAGCGGACTCGTCCAGGGTGGACAGCGTACGTCTGATCTGGCCTTCCAGCGTCGCGACAAGACTCAGATAAGCCCGCAGCTCTCCGCTGATGGCAGCCCTCAAGCTCTGGCGAAGCAAGCCTTCGGCAGACGATTTGGTGAAGGCGTCCAGATTCCGGTAGAGGAGCGACGGCTCGGCAAGGGTATGGAGAAGTGAGATGATGGGTGCCGGGAGCGTAGGTGGCAGGGTGAGGGTATCTTGTTTGGGGAATGGGAGGGCGGTCGAGGACAGCCCCTGTAGGGTGAAGGGAAGGTCTCGCAGGAGAGCCGTCTCGGACGGCTCGATCTCGGTGTAGTTGTCGGCCAGCAGTGTCGACTTCAGGGCGACGACCCTCTTGGGGCTCTCGGCAGGCGCGTCCTCGTCATCTGACGCAGGCCTCTTGGCGGCCTTCTGCGGGGGGAACTTCTTCAGGCCTTCTGGAGCGAACGCCTCTTTGAAGGCCTCCTCCTCCATCCTCGACACTGGAGTCGACGTCTCGGAGACGCGGTCTGCATCCTGCCTTCTCGCAGCATCGGGAGCACTCGTATTCCGCGGGGCGGGTGGTAGCGGGCTGAGTGGGAGGGGCTCGTCGGGGTCTGGCGAGTCGGAGAGCTGGTAGAGGAGATAGAGAATAGCCCATTTCTGGTTGAGGACGGGGAGGGACAAAAGTCGGGTGTAGAGGTTTGCGAAGCGAAGAGCCTGGCTGGGATTGCTCTGGATGAGCTTGCTTCGGATCAGTTCTGAAGCGTGGTTCACGTCAGAAGCGATGGCGGGGGAGGCGGGGCTGTCGGCAGTCCAGCGGTCAGCGGGTCATGATGATGATGGTGACGGGTGGGAGGGGTGGCGCGGAACGAGAGCATACGTACCCAGCTATGATGGCGTTGACAAGGTCGTAGCAATTGTCATATCTCTCCTGGGCGGCGGCATCGTCTTCGTCGGGATCGCCAGGAACGAGGTGGGTGATCAGGCTGTCGGCAGCGCTGGCAATGCGGTGATCACGGCTGGACATGATGACATGTTTGGGGGGAGACGCCGGGAGGGAAGATGTCGGCAATGGTTTGAGGAGGGTGGCTGTTTGGCTTTGGCTCGATTGATGCTGGATCGCAGCCCAACGAGAAAGATCGTAGCCCCGCGATGCGCTGTATCGCTCGTGGGTGTCGGCGCGTCTGTAGCCTGTAGCCTGTAGCCTGTAGCCTGTAGCCTGTAGCCTGTGGTCCTTCGCCTGCAGCCTGTAGGGAGACGCGCTGGACGCGACTCGTGTTACAACTGGGAGCGTCAATGGAGGAGTGCCTTGATGTCCCCCTAACAGATGCTTTCGGGAGCAAGGTCTCGAGTACTCCATGGCAGGCGGGTCCACCGGCACCCAGCAAGGTATATGTACCCACAGTGATGGACCCGGCGGCTAGTGTCGCGAAAGCAGTGCCTCTGCCTTCGAAGCTCGGACAAAATTCCAACGACATGCCAAAGCATCGCATCCTCTCTACGTCAACCCTCGCCGCACGTCGCCATCATCCCCACGACCACGCCATGGCCTATCCATCCATCTGAGCCGGGATCCATGATCGCGTCGCATCTCGCTGTCAAACAGTGCGGCCCATGACACTACTTTCGCGTCGCGCTGTGCTCTCTGGCCGCACGCGACTCTGCTGGCAACCCCAGCCATTGTACCAGTACCAGCACCAGCACCGGCACCAGCGCCAGTAACATCATCTCCCCAACCACCCACGCGCCATCACTCCGGACACCAGCGATCTCGCCTCCACTTCCCACCCGGACTCCGATCTCGACCGTGTTTACCCCCCGGCTCCCGCCGCGACACCGTCACCACCATGCCAGACATTGACCCCGCGGCCTTGAGCCGCCCCTCCATAGGCCTCACCACCCCCGTCCTCTCCAACAAGTCCATCACCGTCTCCGCCCCCGGCGCCCTCAAAACCGGCAAGACGAGTCAGATCATCCCCGCCCGCATCGATCTCGAGCCACTGTACACCGCCCTCAAGCAGGCCATCGGCGCCGAGCAATGGGCCGTCTACAAGGAGTCCCTCTCCCAGTTCCTCATCGGCCGCCTCAACCAGGCCGAGTACGCGGAGCGCATCGACCCCATCCTCGACTCGCCCAACGGCGAGAGGGAGCACCTCCACAACCAGCTCGTCGCTGCCATATACGGCAATGTGACGAGAGAGATGCCTGACCAGGGGCTCGCCCCCTGGGTCAGCGCCAACGACAAGCCCGCGACGAGCACCGGCAGCAAGCCCGTGTCGGGTGATGCGGCCGAGCGGCGGCTAAAGGGGGAGGTCATGCAGCTGCCGGCGCGAGATCGAAGGCGCATCAAAGACCTCGTCCAGAACGACGTGCGATTGGCCCCGTTGTTCTTCCTCCCGACACCTCAGCTGACCTCGTGCTTCGCAGTTCGATCCCTACGACATACTGGCCAATGTATTCACAGAAACGTACAGACGGCCCTCCAAGACGGCCGAGCCCCCAGCGAGCGCGACCGGCCTCGGCGCTGTCGGGGGCATCAACAAGATGAGTGAGTGCCGCGTGCTCCCTGCCGCTGCGTGACGCCCGAGCTGACCCCTCCCGCCCCCAGACTTCGACATAGAAATCCGAAAACGATTCGCGCAGCCGCTCGCCGTGGAGTCTGGCGAGTTCCCGGACGCCGCCGGTATCGAGGGCCGGATGCTGCCCTTCTGCTACGAGGTCGGCCTGGCCAACGGCCACACGCCCGAGGCGACGTCGTTCATGTCGACGGCGACCGAGACATTCATCAAGGAGGTCCTCGCCTCCATCTTCTCCAAGACCCGGAGCAACCCGCCCGGCGAGTCGGGCAGCGCCGGCCTCGGCCAGAACCCGACCTGGATCCAGACGCACCGGTACCGCCGCCAGCTCGGCCGCGAGGAGGACGCGGCGCACCGCGGCGAGATCGCCCGCGACAAGACGGGCATGCTCCCCATCGAGTCGCGCGCCGCCAGCGAGCGCGGGCCCCTCGGCATGTCGGACGTGCGCATCGCCCTCGAGATGGCCGACAACGGGCTCGCGCAGTTCCCCATCGTCACGACCGCCATCGGCTACGGCTGGCGCGAGGGCGAGCTCGAGAACTGGCACGACTACACACATATACCCGGCGAGTTCGGCGAGTGCGGCCGCGTCACGGAGCTCGCCGACGACGGCAGCGGCCTCGACATTGTGCCGCAGGGCGTGGACCTCGCCAACGGGTACGGCGACCCCATGGACATTGACGAGGAGGAGATGCTGTGGGAGGGCGGGGACGGCCAGGACGGGTCGTTCCTCGACTCCGTTTTGGATTCATGCTTGGCCGTTGGGTCGTAGGAGGGTTGGCAGCCGGCACGGGGTTCTTTTTTGGCGGCGCAGCGGGACGCCGAGCTCGCGCGTCGGCACCGGGCGGCCGTCAAGATCGTCGGCGCCGACTACAACCTCATATGGGGCTGGGCGCGCCGGGCCCGTCGGCGCCAGCAGGCGCGCGTGGGCGCCGGGCGTCATCAACATCAACATCAACATCATCGTTCTTCATTAGCATTGGCTTAGGCGTACGGGTCTTCGTCGGCAGGGCGGGGAGGAAAGGGGGGGGAGGGGAGCTTGGGGCTTGTTTATTCGCAATCGCCTTGGGACTTATTACTACACGAGCGCCGAGGCACGGGGAGCGAGGAAGGAGGGGTGGAAAGAGAGAAAGACCCAGGACGGGGCGGTCCGGTTCTGTGTACTTTTATAGACGATACCCGGCAATGCTTTTCGAGGGCATTCGTGCCCACGGCGCACCAGCGTAGTGTGCACAGCAAGTACAGCAGGCACGAAAAGCAAAGAAAAACGAGAGAAAGAGAAAGCACAGTTCCACAACCCCTTCGCTACCCAGCTACCCTGACCCATTCTCTCCATGCGTTCAAGCCCAGGTCAGACAAGTGAGGGACGAAGAGAAGCGAAAGCCATGCATCAGGCCTGCGGAAATGGGGTGGCAGAGAGGGCGCCCCCCGCGACTTGCAAACCCCTTTCGGCCAGCGCTGGCGAGCCTCGGCCCAGAGGCCACAATGGACAATGGACATCCTAGGCACCTCGGCGGATGTGTTGGGGCGGCGTTTAGGCCATCTTCCCCGCATGGGGCTACAGGGATGCCGATGCGGAGAGCTGCCGTTAGTGCTTGGGGGGCGGGGGTGCCGCCGGAGGCACTGGAGGAGGGATCACCAAGCCCAAGCCACCCCCGTCGAGCCTGGCAAGTAGGTCATCGGATCGGCTACCTGGGAGAGCGAAGAGGGGCAAGAGAGACGCCACGAGAGATGTTCCGTCAGGCCCAGGTTGGCGTAATGAGCCTGTCGACACTAGGGTAGGACGGCTCGGGGTTGCAGGTCGTTCTGGCCGGCCGGGGGCATGTCGTCCCAGGCGACCCCATATATGGCAGACGGCACTTCTGGGAAGCTCGTCGACTTCTTCAAACCCGCCTGCCGCCTCGCCAAACAGACGGGCAACGAAAGGAAAGCAGTAGAAAGCTGATACAGACGCCAATCTTCGAGTCAGCTCTTCCCAATTCCCGAGCTGCGAGCGATGTCCCCACGGTCGTACTGACTCATACAGCTAGATCCGCCTTTCGTGTGTACCAGAGCCACACACGCCGACCAGCCCTGTCCCGACGTCCCCGAGCACTTGCTTGCCCCCGTTCCAGTTCCACGAGAACTTCGCCTGCCCTCGAAAAGAGCCAAAACGACAGCCTGTCCGCCCCCGAGACCGCCGTCATGCCTATCAAATCGCGCTGGCAGGAGCCCCTGCCCAACTGCTCGCTCCAGCAGTGGATCTTCGGCTCGCCCACGGCGCCTCTCCCGGACCGCAAAGCTTTCTTCGATGCCGACCGCCCGGACACGCACTTTGTCACATTCGCCGAGTACCGTCTCCTCGCCAAGCGCATCGCCCTCGGCCTGCAGGCCGCCGGCCTCAAGCCCGGCGAGCGTGTGCTCCTCTACTCGGGCAACAACCTCTACTTCCCCTCTGTCTTCCTGGGCGTCCTCATGGCGGGCGGCATCTTCACCGGCGCCAACCCGGGCTTCGTGGCCCGCGAGCTCGCCTACCAGCTCAAGGACAGCGGCGCCAGCTTCATGATCGCTGCCGCCGGCAGCTTCGACACTGCCGTCGAGGCCGCCAGGGAAGCCGGCCTGCCGAGCAACAACATCTACGTCTTCGACACGACCATCCCCGGCCGGAAGCCCGAGACGCCCGCCGCAAAGGGCACCCACCACTGGACGGACCTGCTGGCCCCGCAGGCCGAGGCCGAGGCCTTCAGCTGGACCGAGCCCAAGGACAGCCGCACGACGACGTGCTGCCTCAACTACTCGTCCGGCACGACGGGGGTGCCCAAGGGCGTCGAGATCTCGCACTACAGCTACGTGTCAAACGGCTCGGGGGTCGTCAAGGTGACGGCGCTGGCGGACGACTACGCCGAGGCGGTGAAGCGCCACGTCGGCCTCTGCTTCCTGCCCATGTACCACGCTTACGCGCAGACGTACTTTGTGGCCAACTTTGCCAAGCTGGGCATCCCCGTGTACATCATGCCGGGCTTCGACTTTGTCAAGATGCTCACGCACATCCAGCGCTTCCGGGTGACGCACCTCGTCGCCGTGCCGCCGGTGCTCGTGGCGCTGACCAAGCACCCCGTGGCCAAGACGTTCGACCTCAGCAGCCTGGAGAACGTGGGGTGCGGAGCAGCGCCGCTGGCGGCCGAGACGGCGGCCGAGACGACGCGGGTGCTGGGCAAGCCCGACCTCATCGTGCGGCAGGGCTGGGGCATGACCGAGGTGACGTGCACGGCCATGACGTGGGACCCGAACCGGCTGGACCGCACGAGCTCGGTGGGCGAGGTCATGCCCAACTTCTCGGCCAAGCTGGTGGACGCCCAGGGCAACGAGGTGACCAAGGCCAAGACGCCGGGCGAGCTGCTGATCGCGGGGCCCGGTGTCATGCGGGGCTACTGGCGCAACGAGAAGGCCACGGCCGAGACGTTCGCCGTCGACGCCGACGGCACGCGGTGGCTGCGGACGGGCGACGTGGCGTACGTCGACTCGTACGGGCCGGGGGGCCTCTTCTTCATCGTCGACCGGATCAAGGAGCTCATCAAGGTCAAGGGCAACCAGGTGGCGCCGGCGGAGCTCGAGGCGCTGCTCCTCGAGAGAGCCGACGTGGCCGATGTGGCCGTCGTGGGCGTGACCATCGGGGGCGAGGAGCTGCCGCGCGCCTACATCGTGCGGACGCCGGGGTCTGAGACGTCAGGGGAGGAGGTCGCCGGCTGGCTCGAGAAGAGGGTCTCCAGACACAAGAGGCTCCGAGGCGGCGTCGCATTTACCGATGTCATTCCCAAGAACCCGGTGAGTCCCCAGCTGAGCCAGACAGACCCCATGGCGAGTGTTGGATGTCTGCTAACGTGTCGGGTGGGCGTCAGTCTGGTAAGATCCTGCGCAAGATCCTCCGGGAGAAGGCCAAGCAGGAGGTCGGAGATCGGGACCCGCAGGCTTCGAAGCTCTCGTAGAGCTCGCGCCGTGGATGGTGAAGAGAATGCATGTCTTGTAGATAATGTTATGTGCTGTTCTGTTCACGGTAGGAAGCGAGGAGGGAAAGAGAAAGAGAAAGAGCGACGGGGGAAGGCATTGCAGGGGTCAGCGCTAGCGTCGTCGCGGGGGAAGCACGGGCCTTGCCTGCCAAGTTCCTTCCCATGTACTCCAGCATCCATCGACCAAGTAAGGCACCAAGAGACATGTCTTGGGTATCCACCAATTCGAAAAACTGTACGAATCAGAAAGCTCTGGCGCGCGACCGCATTCTATTCTGCCTGCCTCTCTTCCCTACCTGCGTAACACCACCAAGCCCGCCCTCCCTGACGTCCCGACGCAAAATATCATCTTTTCACCGACCTCCATCCCTCCCAATTGCCCTCCCAATTGCCCTCCCTCCAGCCTCCATCCCCACGACCCGGGGCTCGCATACCCGACCTCGCCCGCCACGACCTCAATCTTCTTCCTCACACACACATCGACGCCCGCCATGACGTCCAGAACAGCCTTCCACGAGTCCCTGCCATGTACGTCTACCACCCTCGCCCGCCGTCCTCCTTGCCTCCAGAACTGACGCTCGACCGCCCCAGACATCGACACGGACCCGACGCCCGCCCAGCGCGCCGACGCCGAGTCCCAGATCGCCACCGAGCTCTCGACAGCCGGGCCCCCGCCCCCCTCCTCGACCCTCCTCGGCCCCCTCCCCGCGCCCGCCTTCTCCCCCCTCATGGCCCAGGAGCTCGACCGCGTCGCCGCCCAGCAGCCCCTCGCCGCCATCGACCTCAAGCGCTACGAGGCCCAGGAGCCCCTCGCCGGCCCCGGCGCCGAGGCCGCCCCCGACGCCCTCGCCGACACCCTGCGCAAGGCCTACACCACCCACACCTACCTCACCGCCCGCGTCGAGAACCTCGAGCTGCTCGAGAAGTGGGGCAAGAACGCCTGGCTCGTCGGCAACCACCGCCTCGAAGGCCAGCTCAAGACCCTCGAGCAGGACCTCGCCGACGCCAAGGCCCAGATCGACGTCCTGACCGTCGCCCGCCGCCGCGCCCAGGACGACGTCGCCGGCGAGATGAAGGGCCTCGACGAGGCCTGGCGCACCGGCGTCGGCCGCGTCCTCGAGACCGAGATCGCCGTCGAGGCCCTGCGCCGCGACGTCCTCGCCGAGATGGACCGCAAGGCCAAGGCGTCCTGAGCCCTCCCCCCCGGGTCCACACCCCGCTGTCATGCCATGTTATGCTATAGATGATGCCCGAGGATAGATGTCGAAGGGGACGGGGCTGTACGATAGTAGTCACACGAGATACCCACGTCGGGCGGGAGTCCCCGGAGGAAGGAGTAAGGCACACGGCAGAAAGAAAGTCAATGACAATTGATGATGCTCTTCCGACCAGGTATCTGAACATCACCAGCCTTGTGTCTCCTAGGAAGCGAAGGTAAGAGGCAGAATGTGAACCAAGGTCCCGCGCAACGCCGCCACCCATCGTGAAACCGCTCAAGTCCTCCGAATCACATGCACCCAACCGTCCGTCCATCTCAAGATGCTTGCAGAGGATCCATGTCCTCCACTCCCGTCTTGATCCCTTGATATTGCGTCCTGCGGAGCAGACCCTCCACCGGGCCGAGCAACCTCGCAAATGCCTTCTTGCCCAGGCTCGCCACCTTGACCTCGGATGTTGCCACCACGCTAGCAGCCCGGGGGGCGTCGTTCATCAGCGCCAGCTCACCGAAGAAGTCTCCCTTGCTGTAGTGCTTCACAGAGCCCTCGATGTCCGTCTTGTAAGCGTCCGCCTCGCCAATCTCCAGCAGGTAGAACGCGTTACCCGGGTCACCCTCTTTGATGATGGTCTCTCCGGGCCCAAACTTGCGCGTCTCGAGCGCGTCCGCGATTTTGGATCGCTCGTACGGTGTGAGGCTCGACAGGAGCGGAACTTCTTCGAGGAAGCTCTCGTACATGCGCCTCCTCGAGAAGGTGGATTCCATGAGGATCCGGCGGAAGGTGAGCCGGTCGAGCGCCCACAGTGTACATCCTGCCTCAGCCGAGATGACTGTCGCTGCGCGCGGGGCATTGTACATCAAAGCCAGCTCGCCGAAGGAACCTCCCGCCTGGATTGATCCGACCTTCTGGCCCATGCCCTCTGGGCCTGGCTGCAGCGCGCCACTGCTGTTGACGTAGACATCGAAGGAACCCTTTTCAACAACATAGAAAAAGTCGCCGGCATCGCCTTGGCTGATGACCTACCAAAATGTTAGCACGACATACCCAGGGTCATGACTGATTATCTTCCACGAACCTTGATGTCCTTGGCTGGGATCGGCTTCTCGTTGAGTGCCCCCAGAATCTGGGCGCTAGGCTCGTCCTCAAGATGGCTAAAGAGGAAGTTGTTCTCGATGGCTTTTTGCAAACGAGAAAGCTGCTCAGGTGTCTTTTCGTGGTACGGGGGGGTCCAGTTGCTGTCGGTGGAGTCTGACGTCGGCTTCAGCGATTCTGCCGAGACCGAAGTGCGGCGGCCAAAGTTGTATTCAGCGGGATAGTTCTCGGGGTTCGGGGGGCTTCTGACGGTGGGCGGCCCATCGAAGGGAGCATCGCCACCGCCGCCGCCGCCGCCGAAGGGGCTGGCGTTGCCGAAGGGGCTGGCATTACCAAAGGGACTGCGGAATCCCTGGTTGGAGTTCAGGCCGAAGCTCGGCGATGTGGGTGAGGCGATTGTGTCGGCCTCCTCCTCCTCAATGACCCTGTGAATGGCGTTGCTGTTGCCGGCGGGAGCGCTGTCGCGCGCACCGAAAGGGTTGGCGTTGGCCCCAAAGGGGCTGGCGAATGGGGCAGACATGGTCTGTGTCGAGGTCGTCTGCTCGGTAGGCGTGGTGTTGGGGTTTAGACTGGCGCTCGGGGGTGGAGAGGGGTGCTCAGAGCGCTCTTGTTCTTGAGAGACGCGGAGAGAGAAGTGGTTGGCGCAGAACTGGAGGATATCGGTAGGGTTTTCTTCAAGGACGCGCTGATCGAGGGCCTTTATCTCAGTCTGGTAAGCCTCAGGTAAAGACATGTTGAAGGGCAAAGGAATGCAAGGTTGGGGTGCAGGGGAGCAGTGTTGGTGCGTGTCATACATCAAGGGTAGGCTGTAATGGAGGACGCTGGTGCTGAGGAGGACAAAGAATGCTGTGTCGTGGGCTTTCAGTGGGGGGATTGTGTAGGTGTCAAATGGAATGGGACGAAGGTTTGGGTCTACCTGTGAGCTGTGCTGGGGCTGTTTCTCCGCGTTTTTTTCCTCCTCGGGTGCAGGATGTCTCAAGTCGTCTTGTGGCCATTAGCGACTGCGCCAATCGAAGTCAAATGGGCGATGACGTTGGGCAAGGGTCGCGGGGAAGTGGCGAAGTTGCCCTCACAACCTGGGGTTTGATGCCAAGGAACTGCGCGGCAGCATTACATGGTGATAGATGGAAGGGGAAGTGGTGAAGGCGGCTAGGATGATTTCTTCTTGCTCGCAGGTGTTTGGGGGGGNGGGGGGGGGGGGGGTTGTTAGGAAGCAAAGAGCAAACGACTGGAGACGATAAGGGCAGCTTTGCGTGCAAGGGCCAGGTTTGTCATGGTGGGTGACCGAGAAGAGATGAGGTCTGGATACCAACAGTGACTTACCAGTTGACCAAGTGGGAGGTGAGGGGTGTCGCAGCAAATGGTTGGCGTTTATAGGATGAATGCAGTCGACAGGAAAGCAGCGTGCATGATAGTGCCCGCTGCGTCTCGGGGAAGGGCCTTTGCTGGAGCGGGAGAAGAAAACGTGAATGAGAGGGAACAGAGGCCGAGCCGGGGCGGTGGATGGATGGATGGATGGCAGCGGGGAAGGTGAGTGAGTGAGGATCAAGTAGCGGCTGCAGAGTTCAACCCGATCCCAATGCCGGCCGGTATGTCGTCAAATGCTGCCTGCGTGACCGGGGGCGCGGGGCTTGAGTTGGAGGAGAGCTTGGTGTTCAGGCTGTCGGCGCACCAGGGTAAGGATGGTGGTGTAGACCGAGAGCTGTGCTGGAGAAGAAGTCGAAGAAAAGGTTCGGCAGTAGTTGAGCTGGGAGGGAAGGACGCCGTATGACACAATATGAAGATGGAGGGTAAGGGTAAGGGCGGAAGACGGAAGATGAGGAGCAGGAGCAGGAGTGACGGGATCGAGAGGGAGGGGGAGGGGAAGCCTCGAGTGGGGGGGGGAGACGCTTGCAAGAGGAAGCAAAGACCGCCCGGACCAGGGCAACAGCACAGGCCACACCTGCCACAGGGCAAGGGAACGTGAAGTTCTGAATGCTGCCGCTGGCTCCTGCTGCTGGGGGGGGGGAAGATGAGGAGGGAAGGGCGGCTCCAGGACCCCTTCACGCCCCGTGCGTTGGGGGCGAGAAGCTTGTCGGCAACCAGTCACAGCTGCCGAACCCTTCTAGAAGACGCACAAGCCATCAGGCGGCCCAGTGCTTTCCGCAGCTGGCCCGAGCTCCGATGTTCCAGCATGCTTCGTTTGCGGATTCCATGCAGTAGGAGGGGGCCCAAGCTTCCTTCCTTTCCCTGCCATACTGTCTTGTCTGGAAGGGACCGCCTGCGTGCCTGCGTGTTCTTGCTTGCTGGCGACTGCCTCGCCCGTCGCTCTCATTTCTCGGCTGGAGCGGGGGGCTCTCCGGGACGGTTACCAGGCAGCCGATCTCGAAAGTCGACCAGCTTCAGCTGACCGCCCGCGTGCCCACCCCCCTTCCCGGCCAGGATGCCCAGCAAGACGTGGCCTCTGTGCTATCCCTACTTGTGCTCAGCTCCAGGCGATCGGCACCGCTAACGATGCAGCTGTCGGCCACCAGACACCACAACAAGCCTCGCGTCATGGCGAGTCCTCTCCGCACGACGCATCGGGTTCCGTCACACGTGCAGAGCTCCGACATGACGGAGGGCGGAGATGCCTGATCAGACGGTACGCTCTCATTGGCGGTTTGACTCGTGAAGCTTCAAGATCCGGTCACGACGCAAACAGCGAGGTGAAAATTGAACTCGGCATGGCCCAGGCTGCAGGACCATGGCGTCTATAATACATACAGCTCCTCGGCGTACCACGTAACGCACACCATCCGCCTCGCAAGGTTGTCCGGGGCAGTTCACTTTTCGTCAACGACCCTCAGACCCTCGAAGCCCGCGAGTTGCTGGTCGTAGTAGCGTTGGTCCTGCCCCGAACGCTGCCACTCGCCTTCAGAAGAACGACCTCTGTCCCCGAAAGACGTGTTGCCGTCCAGAGAGCTCAGCGTCGCGTGGCTCCCAGGACCCCTGCCCATGAGCCCGGCTCCTCTTGGAGCGAAAGGTCCATACGATGTCGGGATTTGCCCCGACCCTGGAACCCTGGACGGAGGACTGATCGGTCCCCAGACACAGGGAGACTTCGGCGGAGAGTTCTGGCGGAACGACGCGATGTGCTCTGCCCATCCAGATCAGCGTTCACCTCTTGGCCTACCAGCCGTGCAGGGTGACTTACGAGGACCATGTCTCGCTGGAAACCTGGCATTGTACATATGTGCCCCCGAGGAAGCTGCGCTGGTTGTGTCCATCACTGCCATCGGTGCAGGGCTCACCGCGTCCTGCTGACGCCATGCAGCAAGCTGCTGAGGCCTCAGTTCTGAAGTCGAAACTCCTCTGTCGTTTGCCCCTGCTGGGGCCCCGATGAGTACGGATGAAGCCATCAGGGGGACATTGACCCCCAGCATGCCTCCGGACATGTGTTGCCGCTGCACTTCCACCTGGTGCTTCTTCCACCATGTCGGGAATCCATGAAACAGGCCTAGCGAGTGCTGCGTGGCCTTGTCGACCGGCATCTCGTGTTTGTACTTGCAGCCCTGCTGCGTAAAGGCACACACACCCTCATGCACCCACTTGTCGCAGTAGATCTTCGTCCTCTTCGGAGGTCCCGGCGAACGGGCTACGATGTTGTCGATAGTCTTCTACACGAAGCACACAACGTCAGCACCAGTACTCGGGGGCTGGCCAGAAAGGGTGGGGAGAGGTGTGAGCGGCTCGCGGCGGGAACGATAAACGTTACCTGGATGGCATCAGAAACCGGCCCGGGTGACGGCGGGGGAGTCTATGCCGTTCAGCCACCTCCCCGGTGTGCCTGACAGGCACGGGGCGGAATGTCTCCTCACCTTCAGAACAATCGGCTGTACGTTGCTCGACGGGCCCTGAGGGGGCTCCGCGCCCGGAAGCGGCAACACCACCAGTCCGCCAGAGGCCTGCTCCAAGGCCGGGATGCCCAGAAGCGGCGGCAGCATGTCCGCTGGTATAAGTCTGGTGTAGTTTCCGTTGCCTCGATCGAAACAGTATGCATAGACATCTTCCAGCGCGGCGCTCCTGTGCCCTGCTCCATGCCCAGACTCTGCCGTGAAGTCGCCGCTTGAGGTCGGGCTGAGTGGGAGATAATGCCCGTTCGCGTTTGCCGAGGGGCGCCGCCAGCTCTCAGAGACGACGTGGCGTGGCGGGTTGCCCGCGACGAAGCTGCCTAGCATGCATATCGTCGCCTCCGGCGCGGCACTCGTGTGGCTGTGGCCCATCAACGGCCGTGGCTGCTGCTGCTGCTGCTGCTGATGATGATGGCAATGTTGGAGGTTCGGATGGTCTTCAGGCTCCGTGTGTTGGTGCTGGCCGGTGGCCCGAAATGTCGCATGCTCGTCCATGTTTTTAAGGTCCATATTCACAGTCACCGTGTCTCCAGTCGTGTCTGGCGAAAGCTCAGCGTTTTCTTCGTGAGTCGGTGCCCAGTGCGTTGGTATCATGACGCGAGGTGGTAATGTGGCACGGAGGGCCTCGCTGGAGAGCTGCTCATCAGGGATAGATTGCCCCAAAGCCGTGTCCATGTTGAGATCATCAAAGACAAGAGGAAAGAAGTGCCAGAAGAGAAGTCAGAGAAGAAAGGAAAGTCGAGAGTCTCCGGACATCCAGATGGTTCTGGCTGGCCCTGCAAACGAACGAGTCCACCTACCTATGCCGCCTCCCCCAGACAGCAGCAGAGCGGAGAGTCACGGTAGCGCGCGCCGTATAGGTCAAGGATGGCATTCGTCTCCTTGCTTTGTAGAACGTCGTGGAAGGAGAGCGTAGTGCCGAGACAGACGTCGTGTGGCGGGACGCTGGTGGCATAAAAGAAGAGAAAGAAAAAAGCAGACACCTCCCCCTGGTGCCCGTTTATCCTCGCCTTCAGCCCGTTTCTATGGCCAGGCTCTCAAAGGTTGGGTAGGCAGTAAGCCCAGCGTTTGCTCGATATCAAATAAGGTCCGCCCACGCGGGGCGGATAGCTGCAGATGCTGGTTTGTGCCTCCCCACGTGACAAACAGCCGTCGGCGAGGTGAATTGGCCAGCCGACTAATTCTAGAGAAAGACAGTCTCGATAACGACCCATGCAAGTCAGAGGCAAGTGAGAATTTTTTTCTGAATTCATTTCCTACAGCAGTGAGCCTATGACAGTCCAGCGTCCGTCAGGGACGGTTTCCGTTCCGCTCGTGGGATGAGTCGCACTGGCCTCCCTCGACCGACAGCGTCCTCCATACCTGCTCCTATCCGTCATACCTAGCCAGTCGTGAACCTGAGACAAGCAAAGCAAAATCATCATCACCGCCTGTCCGCGAACACCCCCTTATCTTCCTGATCGTCGAATTACTGAACGCAAGCGCTGCTTAAGCTCTGTTTTCTCACAGGCGACGACGGAACTCGCTGGCATCCGGGCAAGATCGTCTAGAGCAATGCGTATCTGAACCTCCGTCAAGGGTCTGCAGGTCGAGGTCAGATGTTCGCCTAAACAGCCTGCGCACTTTGTAGATGGAGAATTGGCTGTTGGCCTAGTCGTTCTAGGCATGTTACCTAACGACTGTGTCTGTGCTCTCAACTGTTCAGAAACCCGATTTGCCTGTCCAAGGCTCAGACCCGGGATGGCTACCTCGACGGCCATATTCGGTCGAGGTTGTCCGGCTACTTGTGTACTTTGAGCGTTGGGGTAAGAGCCGGGTTTGCCATACCGGGCGTCGTGAGAGGCGGGCCCTGCACTAAATACCTGTCCCGGGGCTGGCTGGTAAGGCGGGTATTGAGGGGCCTGTTGCGAATTGATCCGTGAAATGTTGAAGTACGGCGAATTGTATTGCCCAGGCTGGTGTTGGGGCATGGTCTGATAGGGTTGGTACAGGAAAACTTCGGCCTGTGTTGACGCGTGGCCCGACCCAGCCGCATTGTTCTTCGGTAGGGACGCGTTCGATGGAATGACGGGAACGTTCCTTTGGGGATCGATGATGTTGTTTTGGTAGATGAAACCCCGTGCGGTATTCGACGCGGCTGTAGTCGGCACTGCGGGTTGGCCTGAGCCTGTTTGCTTTAGAGCTTTGCTGCTGTTGATCCCGTTGCCAGATTTGGTTGCCGCCGCGTTCGAAGCTGTGGCACTCGCGACAAGCCCTGCTTGAGGGTTGCCAACAACGCGAGGCACACGGGTTTTCTTGCGCTTTTCCGGGACCGCGGGTTGGGGTTGTACTGAGCTCGTGTCTGCGACTTTGGTATGTGAGAAAAGGTGGTGTTTATAAGTGACGGAATGAATTGGGGATTCGAGCTTACCGAGCGTATTGCTGGCCTTTGGGGCAACACCACCAGCAATGTCAATAGCGGCGGTGTCAGGTACTGCTTCGGCATCATCCGCACTCTCTTCGTCCTCGTCCGAGTCTGCCCTGAAGTCCCCGTCGACATCCGAGCCGCTCACATCGACACGGCCTGCTGGGTCCATCGCCTCATTAGTGCGATAGTTCACGGTCTAGAGTCATTAGTAATTTGTCATCGGTTGACGAAAAGATCAGGGGCTCACCGTTCGACGTCGCCCTCCTCGTCCCAACACCACCTTGTTCGCCGCCGCGAGTCTCTGTGCCTCAGCTTCGCGTTCAGCCAGAATGTCCTCCCAGACGCTCGGGTTGAGAGTCGGATCCTCGTGCTCCGCGATGTCGTCCTCGAAAGTCCCTTTGTCATTTGCCCAGATCTTTGCAAAGGAGAACTGAGACTCGGCTGAACCATCTTCGTTGGTCTTGGTCTGCTCGATGTCGGTTCGGTCGAGCAGCTTATCAACACTGGCGTCATCATACCGGATAACGTCTTTCTGATCCTGCTCATCACTAAACAACGCCGAGGCTCCGAACTTGAGGATGGACTCCAGGTCGTCACCCGCGTCATTTTCATTGTCCATGGCTTCGATGAGGACATGATCCAGAGCCATCTTCTTGCGTCCAATCTGCATGATTTTCTCTTCGACCGAGTTCTTGGTCATCAGCTGGAAGCACAGGACCTTGTTCTTCTGCCCAATACGATGGGCTCGCGACAGAGCTTGTATGTCCTGGTGCGGGTTGAAGTCAGGATCCAAGATGATCACCGTATCGGCAGTTGCCAGGTTGATTCCGACGCCACCAGCCCTGGTCGACAGCAGGAACGCAAAGACTGGCGATTCAGGGGCGTTGAAAGCGTCGATACGTCTCTGCTTCTCCAAGCTGGAAATAGAGCCGTCGAGTCGGCGGAAGTCGTAGCCTCGTCCAATGAGATAGTCCTCGATGATGTCAAGCTGGTTGAGAAACTGACTGAAGAGAAGCACGCGATGGCCGCGCTCTTTGAGCTTAGGCAACATGATTTCAAGCAAGAGCAGCTTTGCTGAAGCAGAGATTAGGTTGCTTTGCATCACGAGGGGGTCATTTGACTTCTCCTCAATGGCTTGACTGTAAATGAAGGGATGGCAAAGGCATTTGCGGAGTTGAATCAGGATGTTGTTGAGACTGCCGCGTTCCTTCGTCTTCTTGATCTTGTCGTCTGCAAAAATGGCTTTGATGAGCTCTGGGCTCTTCGCCATGATCGACTTGCAGAGCTTCTCCTGTAGTATGGTCATGGAAACCGGAAGGATGATTTGGGCCATGGGTGGCAAGAACTTGAGGACCTGAGCCTTGGTCCGCCGCAGGAAGTAAGGGCGAATCTTCTCGTGGAGCTCGGGAAGATTGGTGGCGTTGAGCTCACTGTATTCTTCATCCATCTTCGCTGCGTTGTGCGCCGGGTCGATGAATTGCAGCAAGTTGAACAGCTCTCGCTTGTTATTCTGTAGTGGTGTTCCGGTCAAAAGAAGACGGAACGGGAAGCTCATTGACTTGAGAGCGAGGTAAAGCAAGTTTTGGTCGTTCTTCAACCGCTGGCCTTCGTCGACCACGAGCCCAGCCCACGACACTGAGCGAAACAGCGACTTGGTCCGGTCGTCTTGGGCCGAGTCGTAAGACATGACGACAATGTGCGCCTTCATCTCTTTTGTCCCACCCGGGAAGAGCTCGTACTTATAGGCCAACTCTTGCGGCTGCCGTCCTCCGTGATAGGTGACGACCCGAAGATCAGGAGCCCAGAACTTGATTTCGCGACGCCAGTTCGGGCAAGTCGAGTTTGGAACTACGACCATGAACGGCCAGCACTAGGAGCCCGAGTCAATATTCTGATCTCCTTGAGGGGGAAGAGAGGGACCATACCTTTGGGCTGTCCTGGATTAGCGTGGTGATCAGGCTCACCACTTGAACTGTTTTACCGAGGCCCATCTCATCGGCCAGAATGACGTTGCGCCCAGTGTGATAGCTGGAAAGCATCCAGTTGACACCTTCCTCCTGGTACTTCATGAGCTTTCCTCGCTTGATCCCACGAGGTTGCTCTTTGAGCTCCACGAACTCCCTAGCCTTCCATGCCTTCACTCTCTCCTGCATCTTAGGCCTGACTTCAGGAACAAAATACTTGCCGCTGAGATATTCCTCGTAGGCCTCCTTGAAAGCCTCGTATGGACGGCCCGATTCGGGAGGAGGAGGAGAGTCCCAGACTGCTTCGTCATAGCCAAGGCCCTGGAACTTGACGAATATCCGTGTGACCTTGGAGATGCAGGCCATCTCCGTGGCTTTGTCGGTTTTTTTATCGTCTGGCTTGGCATACAGGACAACATCTGCCAGCAGGTATTCTTCAGGGATCGCATCTTTCTTGTCCAATTTGAGAAGGCTTTTGTCTGCATTGCGTTTGGCAAACGTCGTCCGCATGGCCCCGGCGGCGATGCCATGAATCCAGGCACCTGGCATCCACGTGCAGTGAAAGTATGAGCAGTCGGCCCATTTGACAAGATACTCCTTGTCGTCTTCAGACATGGTCTCGTATTTCGCCTCGGCCTCCCCAGCTCCAATGGCTTCTACGGTCTTTTCTGTTGGCCGCCAGGCGACCAGCGTGTGTATCTTGTCATTGCGTAGGCCGCAGTCCTCGCATTTCCAGTCCACAGAGTAATCCGCAAGGCGCTGCTCGCGGACGTCGGCCACATCAGACTGCATGCGTGACGAGGGAAGGTGCTCAAAGTGCCAGCCACGCTTGCACGATGTGCAGCGAAACAAGACGAGTTGCTCGTTGTTGATGAGGTTTGGCTCAACCGCTTTGATCGGATCCAGGCCGCCATTCTCCAGCCGCAGCTTCTCCTCCTGCCTTGAAGTCTTCTTCTCCGAGAACGGTTTGCAAGATTTGCCGTCTGTTTTGCACGACTGACATTTCTCGTGGCGTGGAGCGTTGCTATCCTTCTTCCTGTAGAGGCCGATGCACCACTTGCATTGCAAGACGAAGCTGTCCTCGCCGATCTTGGTGGCCATGTGCTCGCGCTGCGCGCGGTAGCCGATGCATCCCTTGTGGAAGGACAGAGAGCATCCCTGGCAGCCGATCAACTGGCCTTTGTTGGAGACTGGGCCCTGGCCACAGATCTCGCAGACGCTCACGTGGAAGTCCGCGAAGTCGGAATCTGGCGGGAGTGGTTTGAATATCTCCTTGACGCTGATGATCTTGGGAGCCGCGGTGGTCTTATTATCCTCGACGTAAAACGATTCATCATCCATCATGGCAGAGTCTGTCATGTTCTTCGTGTTCCTCGTCGATCTCCCTGAACGTCGTCGGTCGTCTTCAAATTCGATTGAAGAACCTCGTGAGCTCGGAGCTGTGTTGACCAACCGAGACGGCTTCAGCCGCCGCAAGTTCTTTCGTCCCCGGCTTGATTTTGGGGCCAGATCGGAAGTGATGAGCTGGAAATCGTCGTCGTCTCCGTCCGAGCGTTGTCTGAAGCTGTCCAGGGTCAACTCGTCCTCGTCCTCGCGGAAGGAGTTGCCGTTAGCAAATGCCATCTTTGTGAGTTTCAGTTGCTTGGGCTGCCGCTGGCGGAGCTGGCGGCCACGCAGTCTCGATGATTCGGGCTCGATGTCTTCATCACTCGTGAAGTGGGTGTCGTGGTGTGCGGTCGCACGCATCGAGGTACGTTGGCGCTTGGAGCGTGGGCGAGATGGCTCTTCATCGTCATCGAGGTCCATCGCGTCTCCCAAGAATTCGACTGACGAGTCGTCTTCAGCGCCGTCTCGCTCCTGCTCCTGAGTCTTCGATCGACTCATGTCGAAAATATCTCTGGGTGTCAGTCCGGCACGCCAACGCTGCAACGCAATCTTGCCGCCGTAATGCCGTGCGAGATCTAGTTCAGTCACCTTTGGAGAGAGGAATTAGCGATGGCGCCCCTGATATGACAAGATGACCGAGGAGAGAATGCAGAGAGGATGAGGATAGGGGCAGCGACCGGGGCCGACGTTGTGGGTTGAGGGAGAGAAGGCGCTTGACTGAGAGGAAAATGCGGTTGATCTAGTCAGAGGCAGGTATGGGGTGTCGCTGAGTAGTCTTGACAATGCGAGGCAGTGGCGGCGACTTCTCAAAGAGCAGAGGGTTTGCAGCGCAGATCAAAGCCGCTCAAGGATGAACAGTGGAAAAGCAGAGGTGGGTTGGCGCAGGCCAACGTCGGCAAAGAGTGTCCTTGGAGTGTACCGAGCTGCAACTGTGAAGCCTTCTGGATCTCGGAGAAAGAGAGCCCAGTGCTCACAATATCCGAGCCGCTGTCAAGGTGTGATAAATGAAAAAAAAAGGGGGGGGGGGCAGAGAGAGGCTGTTGACTACAGGTTGAAGAACAACAGACGCCTGGGTGTTGAACCGATAGAGGACCGCGCACCTTCCAGTTTTCGTCGTACCTTCCTTCTCCGTCTGCGTTGGGAGAGTAGAAGAGAATAGACGAAGCAAGGAGAGTTCAAAAGCAATCGTACCGGTGGTAGAACCACAAGAAATACAGCATCACTCACCATGTCTTGCCTCCCGTCCGTGTACTCGATTCTGAAATATGTATCGTCCGATTGTCCAGCGATCTCCTCAAAGACGAAATCCACGGTATCGCTATGGACGAAGTAGTATTGGGCACGCTCCTCTTCCGACAACTCGGGGAGAATTATTTCGATCTGTATCGGCCGTATGCGCTTGGAAGGCGCCTCAGGGGTCGTCGCTTGCGGCAGGTCTTGCTCGGAGCCTTCGGTTTCAGAGCCGGTCCAGGCGAGAAGGTCGTCGTGCTGAATCTCGGGTTCCGATGCGAGCGGCTCCTGTGAGGTGGTCTCGGGGGAGTCGGTCTGGGGAGCGTTGTCTGCGAGACTCGGGTTGGCGAGAGCTTCGTGCGCAAGAGCTGCGAGATCGCGGGTTTCGGGTTCTTGGGCCGACTCAAAGTCGGCAGACGGGCTCCCTGCGAGACTGTAGTCTTGACCAAGCACACCATAAACCATTGTCCCTTCCCAAACGATGGGACTTGGTTCCTCGGCGGCAACAGGCCCGGGGTCAGGGTCGCTCTCCATTTCCTCCATCGTGATGCGACAGGACGGCGTTCGCTGTCATGGGGTCGGTGGGAATTTGTGGAGGGGGGGGTGGACGGCAAGCCTCAGGGGAGGCAAGTGGAATGGTATTTCAATCGAATAAATGATGTCAAAACATTATATCAGGTTGCGATGCGCATGCCGTCGGCGAGCGAATGGGCTGCGACGGTAATCCCGTGGGGGTGGTCGGCCTGCAACTCAGGCGTCGAGTCGGCCTCAGTCTAGTCAAAAGCGACGCGATTGCAGTCAAAGGCACGCGTCGTCCATCCTTGTCGATCTCGTCTTTCAGGTACCTCTCTCAGAGGGGCCAGCCAGGTCCCTAATTGATGGCAGGGGCGTCGCGCTTGCCCCACCTGCCTGTTCGGCAGAGCAAGCTCCACCTTCCGATCCCGCAGCACCCCACCTGGTCCAATTAGCTGCGGGCTTCCCCTGACCGCCCAGGACCCTCGACGAAGCAGTAACGGCAGAAAAAGTAGGACGCTCTTGACCCGATCCTTCGAGTCGAGTCGGCCCAGCCCCTTGATCACCTCCTTGCCTCTCGTCTAACCCGAATGCCCCCCATCACATCATGCAATGAGTCTCCTATCGCGATGGAGCACAATCGCTTCGTCCAGGCACGGCGCCGGGCCTGCGCTTAGCTGCCACCTGCCTCTCTGCGGCACAACTATCCGCCAGCAGTCGTCCTTCTCCGCCGTCTGGCGCGGTCTTCGTACAGAGCGGTCCGGACGTCGCGAACCCGGCTCGGCAGGCGCGCGTCGCACCTCTCGCCCCCGAGATGGTGACGCACCATCATCCGGCCGATCTCGATCCGACCGCCCGCGGAAGCCCGATGCCTTTGACGGCAAGTTCGCCTCCGCCACCGGCGGACCGGGCGGTGGAAGGACACACTACAAACCTAAGAAGGCGTTACAGAAGATGAGGGAGCGAGAAGAGATGGGCGAGGAGGGAGGTCGCAAGACGCGCAGCAAGCGGTTCAACAACCCCGAATACTCATTTGGAAAGAAGAGTTTGGTCTACCAGCTCAACAAGGGGGATTTCCAGGAAAAGATCTCCAAACTGGTCGAAGCGAAACGGACACCCGCCAAGACGGGCACGGAAGCCCCCGAGAGAAGCGGCCCGCGGCGTGAGGACGACCCATGGAAGCGCATGTCCAGCTCGAGCGACGACAAGCGACAAGACCGCCGAGGCCCCCCCTCCGATCGCAGATCTAGAAGCGCCCCGTCCTGGTCCGCTAGAGACTCGCCCAGACCCGACGCACCCCGGCGTGACGACGGCGCCTTCAGGCGCATGAGGTCGACGTCCGACTACACGCCCAGGGAGCGACGGTCGCCGGCCGCAGGCCGCAGCGCGGGGCATTCCGACTTCACGAAGCAGCGGGCCCGCGAGGAGCTGACGGCGGAGGACGACGAAGACGCCTTCTCGCGCCGGCCGGCGTTCAAAGGACGGATGAACAACTTTGCCGCGACCCTGCCGCAGGCGACGGCGGCGTCGCAGTTTCTCTTTGGCCGATGGCCCGTGACCGCGGCCCTCAAGGAGGCGAGGCGGAAGCTCTACCATCTCTACGTCTACGCCGGCAGCAGCCGGAGGGACGCCGGGGACCCTGTCCGGGCGCTCGCCGAGAAGCACGGCGTCCGCGTCACCGTCGTGCCCGAGTCGGAGCAGCACGTCATGGACAACATGAGCAAGGGCCGCCCCCACAACGGGCTCGTCCTCGAGGTCTCGCCCCTGCCGCAGCTCCCGCTGCTGGGCCTGGGCCCCGTCACCGACGACGGCTACACGGTCGACATTGCACGCCAGATGAAGGAGGACGTCGAGATCAACGGCACCGAACCCTTCCAGGCGTGGGACTCCCGCGGCGGGCACAAGCCGCTCGTGCTCCTCCTGCACGAGGTCATGGACCCAGGCAACCTGGGCGCCATGCTGCGCACGGCGCGCTTCCTCGGCGCCGCGGCCGTGGCCATCACCAAGCAGACGTCGTCGCCCATCACGCCGACGGTGGTCAAGGCGGCGGCCGGCGCCGCGGAGGAGCTGGCCATCTTCTCCGTCGCCGACCCGGCGGCGTTCCTCGAGGCGTCGCAGAAGGCGGGCTGGGCGTCGTACGTGGCCGTGGCGCCGGCGTCGGGCGGCAGCTCGCGGCAGCAGCTGACGGCCGACGAGCTCGCCGAGGAGGACCCGCTGCGGGAGCAGCCGTGCATCCTGGTGCTGGGCAACGAGGGCGAGGGCCTCTCGAGGAAGATCGTGTCGAGGGCGAGCCACCAGGTGACGATCCAGCGGCAGCCGGCGGGGCGGAGCTCGGTGGACAGCCTGAACGTCAGCGTGGCGGCGGCGCTGCTCTGCGACGCGTTCACCAAGGGGGCCAGGGCTGTTCCCAGGAGCTTCCAGCAGAAGCTCAAGCTCGATGAGAAGAAGGCGCGCGCCGGGGAGTCGCTCTTCTGAGAGGGGAGGGGTCCTGGGTGTCTGTACGATAACATGTAACATCACAGATTCGATATCACAACGGAGCATAGGATGGGTAGACTCTGGCAGAGGAGGGCATCATCACGAGCGAAGTAGCACTGTACTCTATGTAACACGATATAATCCCCTTTTGGTTCCCGCGTACCTTCCCGCCGTGATCTCATCATCAATAAGCGCCATCGTGATGTCTGACAAGACACGAATATCAGCTGGCGACTGCGATTCGACATGGCGGAGCCCCGCCAGCACGAGACGTCACGGGGAGGTGCAAGCGGTGCAACGGTTGACACACACGCACACGCACAAACACTATTGACACGAGCCAGGCAGTCTCGACGTCAAACATGATGCCTGCTCACCGCTGAAACCAAGCCCAGCGACCCGGCGGGCAGCGCGCATGCTCGCCGAGAGGGCGTCGCAAGCGGGCAAGGAGAGGAGGCAGGCGTGCTCGCGTGCCGGCACGCCAGGCGAGGAGGAGGGGGAGAGCGAGCGAGCCGTATCGTAGGCCACAGACGCACAATGAGGCGGGACGCAACGTGGCAGGACGGGGCGCGATTCGAGAGGGCGGTGATCCCGGCCGGTGAGTCAGATCGCCCTGGGAGGGGGGGTGGGAGATATCGGCCAGTTTTACCCGTCCTCATGATCCGTCTCTCCCACGGCAGACGACCACGGGCGGGAGGCGCGGGAGCGGGAGATGCGAAGGGACGAGAGGTGATGGGGCGAAACGAGGGGTGGGGAGGGGCATGAAGTTTGCCTGGTGTCGCTGTTTGGTCGATGGGCAGGCAGAAGAGGGGACGGATGCCGCGGGATCGAAGACTGCCAGCAGCTCATGGGGCTGCTGGTGGGTTTGCCTGGGTTTGCCTGGATGTTTGCCTGGGGGTTTGCCTGGGTTTGCCTGGGGTTTGTCAGGAGGGATATGCCTGATGACGATGCAGCGTCGAGGACTCCAACTCAGGCTAACGTGGGCGGTGACGGGTGCTGCAGCATGTGGTCAGCGCCGTCGACACAGGGTACTGATGCTGGTGCTGATGCTGAGGCTGAGGCAGGTCGGTCCAGGCTCGTCAGTCATCAAGTTGGTGATGGGATGCCCTGGTTCATGGTCCATGGTTATGGGCCGCGTTTCGAGGAGGGATGGCGGTGCCCTCTCGGCTGTCTCGACCGCCCGCCGCATTGATTGATGCACGATGGCGACGATGGGTCGGATGTTCTGGAAAAAGGGGGAAGAACAAGCACCCCAGACGAGCAGGCCTGGAAACACAAGGGGGGGGGGGGGCGCTTTTCCGGGTTGTGCCCCCGCTGTCAGGCAAGGTCCTTCAGGTACCACAGTGGCCACAGGGACCAAAAATGGAAAGATGATCCACCGGGAACGCGTGGTCGGGACTGGCCGCTCTCGCTCTCTCTCCATCGATCCCTCCTTCCGTCGCCGTCAGTCGCAGCATGCTTCACACATCTCATCATGTCTTGGCTTGCTTGCTGCTTGCTTGGCCATCCATCGCCCCCCTTTTCCACCGTGGAGGTCCGACACAGTGGGTTGCAGTCCGTCCGCGGAAGGCGGAAGACGAGCTCGAGGGTGTGCATCGTGCAGAGAGACGCGTCAGGGCCCGGCTGCGCGGGGCCGAGGTGCTGCTTCTCCCTTCCCTCCCCCGAGGTTCCTCAGGGCAAGCGAGGTAAAGGGAATGAATGGCATGTATCATTACCGTGTGCCCGGTGCTCCAACCACGCTGCCAAACCGGCGGGTGACTCAGCCGCCCGCCGTACCGCCGTGATCATGATCGACGATCGGATGGATGATTCGCCCTTGCGATCAGGAAGCCGCGCCGTCGTCGGGCTGTCTCGTCGTTACCCTGGCGATGATGGAAGACAAGTCACCAGCCTCGTCGGGCACGGAGAGCCATCGTGGCCATCGTGTCTGGGTCCGTCATCTCCTTTCCCCTTCGACCCGACCTGGTATCCGACGGATACGGATGGCCGCCGAGGATGAGAGATTGCTCCCTCGACATGGGGAGGGGGGGGGGCGGCCAAAGCACCACCCACCTTCGCCATCACATCATCTCGGCCCAGCGAGAAAGAAAAGACGAAGCGCCCCTCCGGTGGGGGCCATGCCTGTCTGCAAACGATTCGTGTCGAGCCCAACCCATCCATCTCGTCTTGCCGTGTCCCAACCCAACTTCGCCCTTTCATCACTCTTGTTGTCTCTATACAAGATGCAAGGTCCACAGACCAGGGCAGGGCCAGGCCAGGCCAGGCCAGGGAGGCTACTAAGCAAGAGGCAGCGACAAACAGGCTGGCGAGATAAGGCCAGCAGACGCAAGCGGTGTCAACCTTGCTGCTTGCGCGCGCATTGCAGGTGCCTGCAGCAGCCGCAGAGCCGACGCAGCATGCCGCGTGTGTGTCTCTATCTTGCTCTCAACAAGGGAGCTGACTGTGTGCCTCCATGGTAACTCGGCTTGCTGGCTGGCTGGCTGGTCAGATTTCCGGCGCCAGGCGGGCAAGCAACAACAAAGGCAAAGTAGGGCTCATTCACATTCCCGGTCGTCCCAATCTCACCCCCTAGACACATCCCCCGGACCGCCCCAGGGATGGATAGAGAGACAGACAGGCACAAGTAGCTTAGCAGACCCAACGCCCCAAACCCGTCCCCACACTGGTCTCCCCAGTCCCAGTCGGGGAGCTCATCCGGGGCCCCCTCCCTGGCCTTTCCTTGCCTTGTTTGCAAAGCTGTCATGGACAAATGGAACATTCCTCTCCGTCAGGACAAGGCTTGCCGGATCGGCGCGCAAAGAAGGGCCACTCGACTCAACTCGAGGCAATGCGTACGCCCCGTCGGCCATTGCACCGAGACACGCACCCCGGTCATCCCACGACTTTCTCCCAGCACCCGATGACAGACGTACCTTGTACGAGCAGGGTGCGAACAAGCAGTGTGTGTATGTGTGTGTGGGTGAGAGAGAGGGAAAGTGAGAGAGGGCGAGAGAGGCAGAGAGAGGCAGAGACGGAGGGAGAGACACACTTCAGGCGAACCGGCCGGGTGGACGCAGCCCGAAAAAGAATTAAAGGAGACGAAGGCGCGCACGCACGCTCCTGGGTACGAGGCGAGGCACGAACGACATTACACATTATCTTGCACATTACACATGGCCTCGCACTCGAGTCGATAGTCTCCCCCTCCACTCCCTCCTCAACAGCCAGCCCCGAGCCAGCCAGCGCCGCCCTCACTGACCTCAGCTTGCTCTAGCCCGGTTGCCATCATGCCCCCGAAGGACCGTTACGTTTATTACGTGCGCCCTCCGGCCCTCAACGCTCCATTCCACCTCCGCGCCACCACCACCCCCCTTGACCGCTTCTCCAGCTTTCGCCGCGTTGGCTCTGCAGCTACTGCAACCTTACCCGTGTGTGTTGCCAGTGTCACTCGATTCCGTCGCTCATTCTCGGCCATTGGCCCGGATACCTGCGAGCTGCCATCCCCAGACCCCTGCCCATCCACCCCCAATGTCTGGGACGCACTGCCGTCGACCCCGGACTGAACCTAACCCAACCTTGGACTGGAACCCCCGTGGGCCTAGGGCCCCCCCTCTCCATGGCCCAAGGCCCGTCGTCAAAGGGCCGGCCGGGTGGTGAGATGGGGAGGGGTGTGGGCGACAGGCAAGTAACACCATACCCGGGAGGAGGCACAGGGTAGGCGGACGGAAAAAATAAGATGGTGCAGAAAGGGGCCCCCTCGTTGGTTGGGGAGCCACCACGTCGGTCGGTCGTCCTGTGTGTCGGGTGTCTGTCTCTGTCAGTGTCCGTGTCGGTCTCTGGAACGCACATCCGCGCAGGAGGCAGACAGACAGACACACAGGGCAAGCTTGTTTCCTCTCGCCTGCTCTGCCAACAGCCCCGGACCACCAACCCCTGTCTATCTCATGTCGTGCCCGGGGCCCAACATTGTCTTTTCTTGTCTGCTCCGAAAGCTTTTAAATATTTACCCCAGCTGCCCTTCCAGTTCCAAGTCTGATAGCCTTTCCCTCCCCAGCTCCTTGCCACCACCATCCCACCCTCTCTGATATCAGACCCTACTGTTGCCTCCTGGACTGCCCAGCCCGTCTTCCAACACTTCAAGACCACAGCCCTACCTACCTACCCGGACTCCGGCCATTATTCACTGATCCGACGATCACCCACGTCTCTGGTACGCTCAACTCGTCACCAGTCCGCCTCCAGCTCCCGGAACTGACCTCGACCGGCACAGGACATCACCCATCCGTCTCTTGTCCCCCCACAAACACCATCCAAAATGCCTGCCGCCCAGATCGCGTCGCCGCTCCCCATCACCCCGCCCAGGTCGAGCCTCCGCCTGATGACGGGACAGGATCTCTACACCAGCCTCAACGCAACCCTCACATCCTCCACCCACCGCCCGATGACGCCAGTCCACATCATCCGGGAGCAAGACTACAGCGTCCCCGCACCGCCTCCCCCGAGTCCCGTCTCCTTCGCGCAAGACCACTGGCCAGCGTCCATGCGCCGCTGAGCTTGCATGGCGTGCTGAAGAGGGGTCGGTGGGCTTTTTATTTTTCTTCCTCTCCTTGTATGATTTGTACCACCGACACATGCGGTTCGGACTCGGGAGTTAGGGCGCGAATGGAAATTTACTGGGAACGGGCGGGCGATCAGGGACACTGGTCCCGAACACTGGTTCGAGTTTCTTTGGTTTCGGGGTTACACAAAAATTTCGCTTGGGTTTCTTCTTCATTTTCTTCGTCTCGTCTGTCCCGTTGTCGCCGGGGGGTTTTCCGAGAACCAGTCGTCGGAAGGAAGAAGGCAATGTTGGTCCAGCAGGGAGCCCGGTTCTTTATTTTGGGAACTCGTCGGTGCGTTCGTGTGGCACTCGTGTCACATGGGCGACCGGCGAATCCTCGAGATGTGAATACAGATCAACTTGTCTGAAACTGCCCTCACAGGACTACGTGCTCGTCCAGCCTCAGTTGGCTGTGTTGACTGTAGCGTGTGCTTTCGCTCGTGTAACGTCGGATGCTTCTGGAATGCGAGCTGTTGACTCGACTACTTCTTGGACGGTTCCATCTCGTGGACGGTCGACAGGCAGGCAAGCAGAGAGCCGGGGTTGGTATGCCAGGAAAGGACAATCTGATCGCCGATGGTGGTCAAACAGAATCATGCTTCAAACAAGGCGCATGGGCGAAATTTGGAAATTGGCTGGAGCATGTATCGAGTGTCAACTTGCCAAGGCTTGGAACGTGAAATGCTCAAGTCTGTCTGGTGTGTGATGTGGGGCGCAAGAGCTCTTGACCAGGACGACGGGCCTACCAAATGAAGGCTAGCCCCTATGCGACGCGTGCACGGGCCCTGTGCGGCCACTTTACGCGACGGGCCAGGTTCTACACGTACCGCAGGTGCTCAAAAACGCGTCCCATCGCGCCTGTCGCGATCCCAGACGCGTGTTGCTGAGGAAGGTGCAAGGGCCAGGGGCCCCCACTACCGCAATACCTGCCTACATATCCTCTGCCAGGTTAGACTTCTCTCCCTCTGCTCGGGTCTTCACTTCCCTTCACAACTTCATTAAATCAACCACTGCACCTTCTCGTCGTCTGCACACTTCCTTACTATCGCATTCTGCTCCCGAGTCTTAGAATTCAAGTGCAGCCACCAGCCTCTACCATTGTCACTTGCACCCACCATCCCAGGTCACCGAGCAACCAGCTTCACGATGCCTCGGGTAGCTTCTCGCCGGGCTGTCAAGCCTGCCGCGAAGCCTGTCGCGACCAACTCGATCAGCAAGTACGCTCGACTCTCCAAGGGCCAGGTCCTCCCTACCGACAAGTCAGAAAAGAAGGTCCTCGCCGTATGCCTTCCCAACTTCAAGCCTGTCGCCGCCGTCACCGTCACCTCGATCGACAACTCCAGCGACGAGGAGAACTGCAATGCCTTGGTACCCAAGCCGGCAACCGCGTTCGACCAACTCAAGTCATCCCCCAGCAAGAAGAGAAAGGCAACCACAGAGGACGAGACTTCAGGCGTGCCTCCCCCCACCAAGACCTCGAAGCGTCAGCGGGTCAAGTCTGATGGACCCAAGGGCGACCTCCCCTCCGCGCCTGTCTGCCAGACGAGCCGACTCACTCAACCCACTATTACCAGCTGCCTGGCCAACGCTGCTCCTCCCAGCACACTCCGCAAAACGCCCAAGTCTACCCTGATCTCGAATGCCAAGGACGACGGACGCGCCGCCGCCCGGAAGGTCAAAGGGACGAGGAAACCCAAGACCGCAGCTGCATCCAACAAGACCAATGGCAACGTCGAAGAGAAGCGCCTGCCCGCCGAGCTTCTCGAGTTGTTATCCCTGCAGAAGGTCATCCTCAAGACGGTGGTTCTCCAAATCACGCACCAGAAGAGCAACACGCCGATCGACATCAAGGCCATCGCGCCGGACGTTTCACGGACGTGGGGGAAGCGCAATGTCACAGTCGATGACATCCGACGGTGCATCGCCATCCAGGACCTGAAGAAGGCCACAGAGGGCGCGGGCACGGCCACAAGCTCCCCCTTCATCATCACCGACTACGGCCGCGGAAAGCTCTGCCTCGAGATCGACACGGAGCGGGGAACCGGCCGCATCGATGAGGACAAGCTGTGCAGGCAGTTCGAGGAGAACCTGCACGCCCTCTGCGCCGAGCGTGCCACAGACGAGATGTCCGACCTCGACATATCTTTTGAGAGCCTCTCCTTCAACGACCTTCCCAAGGCCGAGATCACCATGCGCCACCATCTCTCCGCTATCAAGCAGAACCCGATGCTGGCCAAGGGACAGCGCGCGCTGACGGAGCTCAAGCACGGCATCGTCATCAAGCAGCAAGAGAAGGAGGCCAAGGCGCAGGCCGCGAAGGAGCCCATCACCAACGCCGACGGCAGCAAGATGAGTCTTCTCGACCGGCTGCGGGCCAAGGAGCTCGCAGCCGCGCAGCTCGGTGCGCCATCGGGCCCTGAGATGACGAGGAAGCGCGCCATGCAGCACGTGTCCGATGTTGCCGCCATCATCGGCATGCTGGTGAACTCGACGAACCCCGGCAGGGCACCAGTCAAGTCCTACCCCATGGGCGTACTGCAGCAGAAGCTGAAGGAGTCGCTCAGGGTACCAATGCCTGTCGAGGAGGGCGTCTGCACGGTGAAGCTGATTGCGAACGAGGTGGCACCGGAATGGCTGCGGGTGGTAACCATTGGCAGCAAGGAGCACGTCGTTGTCCAGACGAGGTGCAAGCCTTGCGAGGCTGAGATCGCGGGCAGAGTGAGCAGGCTATGCTGAGCGCGATGTTGTTTTGTTCATTTCGAGATACCCTGTTGTTTGGAGAAGGATTGGAGAAGGATGTGTTGGGTCAAATGAGTGTCTTCTTTTTTTGAGCATGGCGTTGCGTCTGGAAACCTCGCGGGGCAGACCGGGGAGTTTTGTCCATAGGAGTAGCATGCCACCGTAGGAAATTAGTTCCCTGGCAATCAATCAATCATGATGGCGAATGCGGCCAAAAGTAGTGAAAAAAAAATTGTTTCATCGTCAGCTTCGTGAGCCAACGGTCTATTGTGAAGTTCTATGGACCGTGGCCTTCATCTTGCGGAACGCAACCATTCTGATTGAGCCTCGCTCCTTCGGCTTTTCTCATACACTGACCGTCGTCGCCGCCCTCTCATCAGCACCGACCGTCTATTTCTTCTTGCCAAACTTGGGCTCGCCAATGCCGGTGCCCCGCAGCTTGACGTTGAGGACCCTCTCCATGGAGGCGAGGATCTTCTGGTCGGGCGCGGCGCTGCCACGCTCAAATTCGGCGACGATGGACTGCGTCGTGTTGCACTTGGTGGCGAGGTCCTTCTGGGTCATCTTGGGCTCCATCTTCTGGCGGGTCTGGGAGATAACGTCGCCGACGTCCTTGCCAATTGTGTTGGGCTTGATGATGTCGTCGGAGCGGTCGACCTTCGTCAGGCGCTGGCCCTCGACGGCGGGGCCGGACTGCGAGACAGGGTCAGCATTGAGTCCATGTAGTGATGGTGATGTTGGGGGAGGACACGTGAGAGGTGGGGTCGGTGACGGAGTGGGTTTATGACGCTGATGGGCTGGGGGGCAAAGGGCAGTTCCCATCGCAAGTAGGGAGGGAGACGTACGGTGTTGCTCGAGGCGTACTTCTTCTCGGTGGACACGCCGCCCTGGCGGAACGCGGCGTTCATAGCGGCCGATCCCTTCACGACCTTCTCACGAGGAGTGCCGCCGCCGCGGGTCCTGCTGCCAATCTTGGTCTCGGTGCTCCAGTCATCCATGGTGGCGGTATTGGGTGTGAGGTGTTTTTCTTGGTGTGGTGTTGTGTAGAGCGCAAATTGCGTTCGTCAAATCTGATCGAATTTCGTTGCGGTGTCGTTGGCGATGTCGTGAGGTTGTTGGAGGTTGCAATTGGTGACGGGTGAGGTTTGCTGGGTATAAATATCGTGGAAGGCAATGGATGGCGGTGGATAAAACCCGCCGGCGACCTACGTTGGGCTGTTTTAGGCCAGCTGGACGGAGAATGCTGAGTCAATCGGCCAGTGAGAATGAGGGGCAAGTGGCTCGGCAAGGCTGGCCGAGGCTGGGTAGCGCCACACTTCCATCGGCTTCTCCGCTTTGTAGGTGCCTTCCGCAAGAGTGCGTTGCTTACTAACCAACGCCCTTAAAGATAAAGGAGTAGGAATGAAGAGGCATCAGCTTAAATCCTAAGCTGAGAGAGTTGTGTTGTTGTTGATTACCTTTGAGATATAATATGAGTATCAGTAGGTAGCAAGTAGACTTTGTTTGGCCACGATGAATATCTTGTTTATATTTCCAACTCAATTGACAGGTCTACCCCACCTCAGGCGAACAGAGGTAGGTGATCGCCAGTCTTCACGGTAGTTATGCCTGGGGGCTCAATTTGGTAGATACATTTCCGGTACCATTACTGCGCTACATCGAGTCTTGGGCAATCTCGTCGAAATGGCATCCTGAAAACAACGGGAATGAACTAATTGAAAACCACCGCCCACACGTAATTAGGGTCCTCCGCCTACCTACATCAAGGTACCTTCCAACGATGAGCCGTATTGCTCCTACGGCGTAACAATATTGAAGCTGGGATCACCCGGGTCAAGCAGGGATCCAAGAGTTGCAAGTGCGGTGGTGTCACCATCAATCTTGACGCCTGCGTTCTCCAGAGCCTCAGGGTCGGGCCCGTAAATCGCAAGCGCGGTCAGCTGCCTGGCCGTCCCAGTTAGACTCACGTCGGCGCTACCCGACTGTGTGGCAGTGCTGTAGATGAGGGCACCGTTTGACAGCCACAGGCGGTAGGTGACGTCCTCATCAGTGACCACGACGTCAATTGCCAGCTTCTTGTCCCAGGCTTCTGGGCCATTGATCTGGACAGCGAGGGCATCGAACATCATCTCGGGTGTGAGCTGGACCATCACATCAGCTGATGCTGTCTGCGTCGGCGTCCCAAAGTTGCCCTTGCGCAGCTCTGTGGATCCCGAGATGAAGAAGTTCCTCCAGGTTCCGTTCTCTGAGCCGTATCCCAGCTGCTCGTAGACGTCTGCAAGCAGCTTCCGGGCATCGGAGTTTTCAGGGTCCGCAAAGACAGCATGGTTCAAAACCTCGGCTGCCCAGCGGTAATCACCGGCATCAAATGCCTCGCGACCCCTGGTGATGATCTGTGCCATGCCGCCCGCAAGCTTGACATAGCGCTTGGCCCTCTCCACGGGGGTATGCTCCCAGAGGTGGGCCGGGTTGCCGTCGAACCAACCCATGTAGCGCTGATATATAGCTTTCACATTGTGGCTCACGGAGCCGTAGTAACCGCGGGCACTCCAGGTTTGGTCGAGGGCGGGGGGAAGGGTCATCATCTCAGCGATCTCGGGACCGTTGTATCCCTTGTTCAGTAGGCGCAGCGTCTGGTCGTGCACATACGCGTACAGATCGCGCTGGAGGGTGATGAACTCCACAACCTCCTCGATGCCCCAGGTAGGCCAGTGGTGGGATGCAAAGACAACCTCGGCTTCGCCACCAAACAGGTCCAAAGTCTCTGTCAAATACTTGGCCCAGCCGTGCGGATCGCGAACCACAGCGCCACGGAGTGTGAGCAGGTTGTGGAAGGTGTGCGTGGCATCCTCGGCGGCGCAGAGTGCCTTGCGCTGAGGGAAGTAGATGAGCATCTCGGCAGGGGCCTCGGTGTCCGGCGCCATTTGGAACACCATCTCCACACCGTCGATGGTCATCTTTTCCCCGGTGCGTTTGATATCCACATTGGGCGCGATGAGCGTTACGGTTCCGGTCGAGACGGTCTGTCCGAGGCCGGCGCCGATCTGTCCCCTCGGCCCCTGCTTGAGGGCCGCGCCGTACATGTAGGCCGCGCGCCGGCTCATTGCGGTACCCGTAAAGACATTCTCGGATACGGCATGCTCGAGGAAACCCTCAGGCGCAATGATCTTGATGTCTCTTTCCTCGACGTCCTCCTCCTTGATGACGCCCTTGACGCCACCAAAGTGGTCGGCGTGGCAGTGCGTGTAGATGACAGCCTTGACAGCCCTGTCCGAGCCACGATGCTCCCTGTAGAGGGCGAGCGCAGCGGCGCCTGTCTCCTCTGAAGTGAGGGGGTCAATGATGATGAGGCCCTCGTCGCCCTCTATGAACGTCGTGTTCGAGAGGTCAAGGCCGCGCACCTGGAAGATGCCATGCGTGACATCATAGAGCCCATCGAGGTGAGCGAGCCTCGACTGGCGCCACAGACTCGGATTTGCCGTGTCAGGTGAGTCTTTATCTAGGAACTTGTACGCATCATTGTTCCACACAACCTCACCGTTGTCGTTTTTGACGATGTTTGGGTTGCGGCGACCCCTGAAACCCCTTGTCGCGTTCGCGAAGTCTCGCTTGTCATCGAAGGGCAGAACTTCTCGGATTTGCTCTTGTTGGTCTATGATAGACTGGGTTGCAGGCTGGGAGTGTTCCATTCTCAGGGCTGATTTGTCAAATGGTGAGTGCTTGCGTGAAGAAGAAGAGGGAGTGGTGGTTATGCTTCCCTCACGAGCTACCACATTACGCAGCCCAAGCGGCTATATTTATGGCCCAGGGCGTCGCCGCCGACACTTCAGCATCTTTTGCAGCACCTTTGATGAGCCCACAGATCTCGTGTTTGCCCTGCGTAACTGGTGAGACATGGCATGACGTGGCATCGCACTGCATATTTCAAGAAGTATGTCTTGTGACATAAGAAACGTCTCAGAACGGCGACCCGCAGACCCTCAGTCATCGCGTCCACCTTCACTGGGCGAATATGATGAAGCTCTTCACGTGAAAGTCAACATTTCGCTTACAATGAAGGTGCTTCGGGCGTCAGAGCTGAGTCTAGTAAGTGCAATCCCAACACACCACTTTCCCAACGGATTGAAGCTGCCTGGATGCGTGCTTGCTTTTGGATATATGAAGGACAGGAAGCCAGAAGCCTAAGTCTCTGTCGTTACTGGATGTACAACACGCGATGTGTAGTTTTGACCTCAACTCGTTGCCACAGACCATAACACGATGTCATGCTACGCAGACATGAGCATTCCCACGACTTGGATGAAATCACAACGGTGTATAAACGATTGTACAATGAACTTTGAATCTTCTACAGTGTTTCGTTGCCGTAGCCAACAGGTTAGACTTCCTGTCTTCCGAGGATTTCCCAAGTCTCCCAAGTCTTCCCACACCAATGCCCGCCCCTTTCTTGACTGCTGAACTCTCTGAACGATGCTAACTTGGCGGTAAAACCGATTTGATGGCTGAATTGCATCCGAAGTACGTGCAGTTGCCGCCGGTGCAAACTCACAACGGATGCTGTGCCTGGGTTCACTCGACCTCGGATCAATGAGGGTGCATCGTGGACACCGAGAAGCGCATCTCGGTAGAACTCGCTACACCCTCTTCGAAGACGCCTACGTGTCTCGCACTCGATTGGCTGAGTATTCTCCTCATGCTTGTATCAGTAGAGAATCATGGGCGGGTTTTAATGCTTCAGGACTGTGCTCAACTAGATTTCCTTTCGCTTATTCAGGGGCCTTTGACCGTTGGTCAAGTCCCGCGCACGACATAGGTAGTGATGCCCTTCCCAAAACAACTTGCAAGGCATGTGATTGCCACATGAACCAGCGGCTCGTTCCTGGCAAATCAGGACTTTTGCCAAGCTGTTAATCAAGTGACCGCACCCTTGTTGTCCTGTTGAACTTCTTTTAGACACGGCAGCTTTCACATGCTTCCGTGAGAAGAGTGACGCAACCCCCCATCACTCCATACACGTCTTTCTTCGGTACATCTTGGCTCTAGAGGTGTAGTGGCCGGATTCAAAACTATAAGAAGAGCTCTATGAAGCTATCAAATCATTATTCGTCGCTCCTCAACAATCTCTCTTGACTCGAAGCGTCACTATCACACATTCAAGCCAAAACATCCAACTCCCAGAACGCCCGGTACTGCCAGTATGCCTATGAACGAGATCGACAGGTATTTACACTTTGCTCCTCAGAACATGATCCCGAGACTACGCCGGCAATCTCTAACGCCGAATCAAGCCAGGCGGAATTTGACACCGCTATCAAGAACCCATCGTCCGTCATCATTTTTTCGGCAGCCTGGAGCCAGATTGGTGAAGAAACCGTCAAGAACTACGAAAGGTAACTTTCCATCTTGAGCCGGTCCAGATAAGATGCCCCCCCTCACCCGTCCCTCTCGTCCCGCTCTGTCCCACATCAGACTAACTGACTACATTCGAAGGGTCGGCGCCAGAGTTCCCAAGCTGTATCTGGGCAGGGTGGACATCGACGCGAACATTGACCTTAAGGCCAAGTACAGTATCACCGCCGTCCCGACTATAGTCGGCTACAAGCACGGTGCTCAGATCGACAAGTACATCGGGCCGCAAGCCACGGAGCTCGAGGCTGAGACTTTCATTAAGAAAGTGGTCTGAGGAAAAGGATTATGCCGACCTGGAGATCCCTCAAGAATTTGTATCAACCATCATGAAACGACCACAGCAAGTGAGCTGTCACGCGCAGAACGTGGAGGATCTTTTCGCACGTAGTCGGGGGCTGCCGAGTATATCCAGCTAGGTGTGCTGCTAGGCTTCATGAATACAATTGTTATTGTACTGCAACACTTTTGATTTACTTGGATCTAACTTGCTCATAGTAAGTTTCGCTTGAAGCCAACCTCATGGTGTCTAAGCACGGGGTTCATGCGCGTTGCATTGGAATTTGGTTTTCATATGACTACTGGAGTCCTTGATGCCTGCCGCATCGATTTGTGCTGTCGAGGATGAAACTTGGGCGGAGAAAATCTGCTTCAACTAACGCTACAAAGCGACGGGTTATCTGGCAGAGATTTGAAAGAAGCAATTGCATCTTATGAGCGCACAGTTTTGCACTAGCTTGTGGTGCCCCTGGCTGTCTGTCTTTCGCCCGTAAACGAAGGTTGCAGATTTGGCCAAATAAGCCCTCCGTACGGCCGTGGTATGATTGCCGGAAACGGTCAGCTTATGTAAGTCATGGCGATCTGCCGCACCGCCGGCCTGTCCACGGGTTGTCCACCTCGTACTCTGGCGGTTGCGAAGGTTGGGGAATGTCGATGGAAGAAATGAAGCAAGTTCTGACTACTTCGTAGATTGAAATTATCTCACGCTGTCGTAGTTTCTACGCGACAAGGCCTCTATTTGCTTTGACAGCCGACACTCGGCTTCTCAAACCACCCGTCAAAGTCATGACGCCTTGACCTGACACCTCGGACCCGCTCGACCACATACCGACTCCCCATCCTCCGGCCATCTCTCAATGACCGCATCCTTTCCCCTAGCGTATGCGACCGATGAACTCGTATCTGGTCTCGAAGATGCTAGCCAGTGCTGCCTACGAGGCCCTTCTGGGAGGCTGGCTAGATGCCTCCCTCATCATCCTCTTTACAGCTTGGCGCGAGGCCGCTCTACTCCGTTACGCTGTCTCGGCTGCGAGGTCCTCATTCATTTACAGCTTCAAAATCGAATCGCCAGCCGATTGGTTGCCAATAAAGCCATTGGCTCTCATCTCCCTGTGTACTGTCATCCTTGGATCATGGTTGCACCAGACCCCTGCCAAGGAATCGACATGGGCGGGCTTCGGGAAGCCCCTCCTCATACCGGCCAAGACGACACATCGAAGAACCTTTCCTGAGAAGCATGGATTTTCTTACTCTTACCTCGTCGTTGGTGTCCCAGTTGGGTGGACAGGGTCTTCTGGTGGCATGGTGTCTTCGGGGTCCGACTCTGACTCGCACCATGCTGGCATCGTCTCGTGGCTGGCCGCAAAGACTTTGGGATCGAGGGCCTGGTTCCACGTTGACGGGTCCGATCACCTCGGGAGAGAACCAGGGAGCCTCGAGAGCAAGTTGCACAATTATCTCGAGTCACAGGTACGTCTCAGGTCGTTGTCCTCATGACCTTGCGGATGAGTGCCGTTGTGCATCAGGAGCTTACGATACCAGGATGTCGACCCCAAGAACTACCCCCACGCCTATCTCGTCACTGCGGCGAGCTTCATGGGATACAACTTCAACCCTGTCTCCTTCTGGTATCTCTACTCGGCTGACAAGGCGCTGTCTGCCATGATCCTGGAGGTTAACAACACCTTTGGCGAGCGGAGGATGTATCTTTTGACTATGGACGACGAACCAACCGATGGCTCCGAGGTCAAGGCCGGCAGATTCTCAAAGTCATGGCCGAAGGACTTCCACGTATCACCGTTCAACTCGCGGAAAGGGTCATACTCCCTGCAAGCGCACGACATGTTGGGCTCCGACGGCAAACCCGGCCGCCTGGACGGCACCATCACGCTCAAGTCGTCCAAGGACCACCCCAAGATCGTCGCCCGCCTTTTCCAGGAAGGCGAGCCCGTGGACCCCGGAGCGGCGAGCCTCGCAACGAAGGTGCGCTTCCTGCTCGGCTGGTGGTGGGTCGGCTTCGTGACGTTCCCGCGGATCGTCAAGGAGGCAGGCCGGCTCTTCTTCCGCCGCAAGCTCCACGTCTGGTTCCGGCCCGAGCCCCTGAAGGACAGCATGGGCCGCGCCGCCGATTCGACGGAGCAGCAGCTGGAGCCCATCTTCCGGGACTACCTGCGCCATCTCGTGGAGCAGTCGGATGCGGGCCTGAGCGTCACGTACACGTCGAGCAGCGGGGCGGCAACCCTCGTCATGAAGGCGGCTGCGCCCTCGTCCAAGGGGCTCAGTAAGCACGCAGTCCAGCAGCGACAGGCCGACGGGCCCGCCGACGACCACCTCGAGTTCAGGGTCCTGACGCCCGTGTTCTACACCCGCTTCGTCCACTACGCCCACGACTTCGAGGCCGTCTTCAGCGAGTTTCGCGAGAGCCAGACCATTTGGGTGTCGCGGCCGGAGCTGCTGCCCCGGCTCTTCGTCTCCAAGAGGGCCGCAGCGCCGCTGAGCATCAGCAGCCCAAGGGACTTCCTCTACTTCAGCGCGATCCGCGCGCTGCGCAGGCTGCCGGGTCGCATCGAGCGGCCGTTGACGTCGAGCGCGGCAGCGGTGCCGACGGAGACTTCGCAGACCCGTCGGACCGACGACATCAGGCAGTTCCGCATCTCGGGTCTGGACGGCTTCGTCCTCGCTCACGGGGACAAGCGTACGAGGAGGGTCTACCGGTCGCTCGTCGTGAGGGTCTTCCTCGCTGGGAGACTTGCACTGGGCGTGATGGAGGTACTTTGGTTAGAGGAGCTGGTGCTACGGGTCGGCCTGGCCTGGGTGTTTTCCAAATCAGCGGGTAGCTATCTTAGAAGCAGTGAGAGCGCGGTATAGATTGGTGCTGGAAGTCTCATGACCATAGATCTCATTGAAGGCAGTGTCCGACATGGTTACGAAAGTGGCACATCACCACCTCGCCCCGCCCGCTCTCTCCGAACATTGATCATGGCTGAAGTGGCCCTCGGACAGTCAGCGCCCATCCCAACATGAGAGCCACCCCAGCTTGTCTGACGAGTGGAGTTGCGTCGAGGCAAGTATTTGGAATCCATCTGCAGCTGCACGCTGATCCGCCGCGACGCATGACAGCCAGACAGATGCCGTAGTGGTCCCTCGACGCTTCGAGTCCCTGGAGCTCAACAAAGAAGGGGTTCTCGAGCTGCCGCTTTGCGGAGATGCGGCCAACCACGGTGGGACCCTTAGCAAAGGTGATTCCAAATTCCCCGCTCCCCCAGTGTTGCGCAGCGATTGCCTGCGCTTCCGCGCACCTGGCACCCTGCACCGCTGTGACGACTCTTGACAAATGAGGCAATTGCAGGCGGTCCCCTCGGAGGGGAGTGAGAGCGCCAATTGGCGACACGTTGGCGTTCGGTCCTCCACTGGCCGACCGCCCTGTCACAGCATGGAGCTGAGCTGAGCTGTAGGTCTCAGCAGTCCCCCCCCCCCGTATCTTTGGCCAACCCCGCCATCGTCGTCATAGGTAGGTAGGTGGGAGTCGTTGCGCGGTGGGTTGGTGGGTGCGCCGAGCTTCGAGCTTCCGCGGGCGGCGACCTCATAAGAAAGCTACCCCGCCCTTGTTCTCGTCGTCTCGAGCTCTGTTGAATCCAATCCAATTGATCTCTGCATCGTCCAATTCCTATCACCACGTTAGCCAGTCCTCCGCACCACAGCACAAGATGACTCTCACCGGACACTGCCTCTGCAAGGCCGTCACCTACTCGGTCGACGTCGAGAAGCCCCTCATCACGGGCTACGACCACTGCGACGACTGCCAGCGCCAGTCCGGCTCGACCTACTGTAAGCAGCTCTGCCCATCCTACCCCTTCCGTGGCCCAGCACCGCCATGCGGCATTGTGACAAAAGGAAAAAAGGGTCGAAATACCATACCGAGTCCCCCGCTGACCCCTCCTCCAGCTCTCGTCGTCGTTGTCCCCAAGGACAAGCTGACCATCAAGGGCCCCACCAAGTCCTGGGCCGGCAAGGGCTCCTCCGGCAAGGACGTCCACCGCATCTTCTGCTCGGAGTGCGGCAGCCCCATCGCCCACGACCCGGACGCGGCCCCCGAGATCATCGCCCTCAAGGGCGGCACTCTCGACTCCGAGATCAAGAAGACCCTGAAGCCTGTACGTTGGCACTCTGGCCTCGATTGCCTATCACTTGATGGCCTCGATCCGTAACTGACATCCCACTAGGACACCGAGATCTGGACCGTCGGCAAGCTGCCCTTCTGCCAGGAGTCTCTGGCACACCCCTTCAAGAACATGCCTGAGTAAGGGTAAGAAGAGAGGACAAAGGAAGGAAGGAAAGCAGGAGCAGGGGATGTAAAATAAATAATGACAAAAAGCATGAGTTGAAATGAAATACATTGTCTTTCGTCGGAAGAGAAGTTGCATAGTGCGGTCGGAAACTGGGGGCGGTTTGAGTACTTGAATGGCGACGAAGCGTGAGAACCCGGATGGGCTTTTGTGGAGAGCTCCTCTACTCCATCATCAGCACCACATCACGTACCAGGTTCATGCAGTTACATCACAGACATGTTGTGTGGTCAGTTGTAAACCGTGAGCATTCGATCTGGCGTGGCTGTATAGTGAGGCACGAGCCAATTCCGAGGCTTTCGTCAGACCGCATCCACTCTAACAATAAAAGAAACCGTGCCCCTTCAAGCACCTTCTTACCAGCTCCGTCATCATCATGGGTTCCTCGCACTCATCCCCTTTCGGAATGTGTCAGTCAACCCCCGCTCATTCCTGCCTATCACCACAGCATGACCTCGACGATCAATCCCATGATGACCGATCCCAATCCCACCTGTAACAGCACTGCAGCGTTGGGGCTAATGGAGTTGTCGTCCCCGACAGTTTCGACGTTGCCTTTGGCGCTGGTCTGGTTTGTTGCGGCGTTGGTGGCTTTTGGTTGTGGCCAGGGAGCAGTGATGAGGGGCGCGTTGAGGTTTGTCAGTGTTGGAACCTTGAGTGTATGTGAGCCGATGGTGGCCGCAGGCGTGGAGGTGGCGGAGGGTACTTCCGAAGGTAGCTCTTCGACCGCGGTGGTGAAGAATTCGGTGGATGTGGGAATCGCCTCAGTGGCTTTGTACTCGTGCAAGGTAGCTGAAGCGGCAGTGGGCATGGTGGCAGCATCGCGAGCCAGGGACTAGATGGAGGCGAAGGGGACATCTGGAACGGAGGGCCCCAGGCACAGCTGATCGTAGGCATCATGGAGGAGGTTGTCGTAGAGAGATAGCTCCAGAGTGTCAATGCCGCCGTAATCCTTGGTGCAGGTATCGCAGGCCACCTTCTCAAGGAAGAAGTCGCTCTCGCACATGCACTGGGCATGGCTCTCGAGGTCAGCGGGGGTAGTGCCGTTGGGACGACAGAGAAACTCCTCGATATGCCTTGCCTTGGCACATGGCAGCATATTGTCGTAGCTCTGGGGGCTGGCAGTGGCAGGGTCGCAGATCTCGGCAGCAGAGAGGCCAGATTCATTGGGCGAGGAGCCACGATTGGTGACCGCAGCCAAAGCGAAAGGGGAGAAGGCCATGGCCACAAGGCTGACGCGGGTGATCTGATGGAACATGGCGGTGACTATGGCTCTGGGTCCAGGGCTGTGTCCAAGGCTCCAACGGGATGGGCAAGACGTTGGCGAGTTTGATGCTCGTGGAAAAGACGAGGCTTGGATTGTTGGTTGCGTTGTCGTCAAGAAGAAGAGGCAGGGGGTCCAAAAAGGTGGAGATGCTAGCAATGGGTTGGGGTGGTGTAATGTGAGCTCGTGATGAATGCTGAAGACGATGGATGATGATGATGGAGAAGAGGAAAGGAAGAAGAGTTGGAATCTGGGGGGACGAGCAGAAGAAATGGACGGAGGCCTCAGCAGAGGGTGGCCAAAGGGGTATGCTTTCCTCGTGTCCAAGGGCGTTCTTGCGATGGCAGTTGCTGTCGAGACTTCATAAAGAACAGGGGAAGAAGGAACTTCCGTGATGACCGGGCTTACCAACTGCCTTGGCCACGATGGTTGACGGGCTGTGGCTGCTCCTGCTCGCAGAGCCCACCATCAGTAGCCTCCACTGACGCTTGTGCCTTGGCCAGGCGTGAGCTCTTGTTGATGAGATGGAAGGTGATACACTGACGCAAGTGGTAATTTCGTTCCGCAGCTTCACGATCCGAAGAGGAGGGGCACTAGAGGGGATCAATCTCCATGCTCGAACCACTTGCAGGAAGCGACATAGCAGAGACGGTGTAAGGCAGTCACGATATTACCTGACACAGCGCGACAAGGACTTCTATTTGGTTCATTATTCTTGACATCATCGATCATACCTCACATTAAGCAGCAGCCACCAGAACCAAAAGACCAACCAGGGCAGCCACAAGAACACCGCGTCGTTCAGTACCTCCTGCACCGCTCTCAGCCTCGGGGAACTCCTTCTGAACCTCACCCGTCTGCGTAGACGACACGGAGGTGCAGCTCGCCGTCCCGCAGTCAAACCCGCTGGGGCAGCAGCCAGCAACAGGCCCGCCCTCGGTGCCGCACAGGAACCACCCGCTGGCGCACGTCTCGCTGGCCTGCGCACTGGCAGCATCCCTCGCGTCGGTAAGGGGCACCACGACGGTGGCGCCGTCCGTCGTGATGGTCGTCAGGGGCGTTGTTGGGCAGTCCAGCGTTGCGCAGTCACGACCGGTACGGCAGCAACCACCTCCCTCGCGGGCGAGGCAGGCGTAGAAACCTGTCGGGCAGTAGTCTTCTGGCGTCTCCGAAGGCGATGACTCTGATGACGTTTGGCTGGGAGTCTGGGACTCGGACGATGTCGGCCGGTAAGGGGGGATCACCACCGTATTGACGGTGGTGGTCGAAGGCGTAGGTGTCACGACGCTGGTGCTCGTCCTCGTCACGGTCTCAGCCTCAGGCGACTCGGTGATGACCACAGTCACAACGATTGTCGAGGGCTCGTCGCCTTCCACGACCGTGGTTGAGGTTGATGTGATCGTCGTCGGCCTTTGCGTTGTGCTCGTTACCACAGGGGGAGGGCTTGGGACGCCTGTGGAGAGTCAGCGTTGCGTGTCTGGCAAACGGCACAGGAAAACTTGGACTTACATCCTACACCTTGGCACACAAATCCGGGAATGCAGCATCCTCCTCCCAGTTCCGTCGAGCACGTCGGCGAGCCGTCAGGGCACGAGCCGATGGGCCCGCCGCACTCTGCCCCCTCGGGACAACAGGCAACGTTCCCAACCGCTGCGTTGTCCACCTCGACACACACCTCGCCGCTCATGCAACACTTGTTCGAGGCGCCAATATTGCTGCAGTCTTCCATACCCCCAGGGCAGGTCTGTCTTCCTTCCAGCACGTTCAGCACCTCCGCAGCCCTCCGCAGCAGATCCCAGCCATCCCGTCTGCCCTCCTCTTCATGTGACGCGAAGGCCGGTCGATATGGTCTGCTGGTGTTTTCGCTTGTGTTCGTGGCAAGAATCCCCTCTTCTTCGACTGTGAGCTGCAGGCGATCTGCGAGGACTGCTTCGCGTGGGCTGAGGAAAGGCGGCGCTCTGTAATCGTCGGGGATCGGGCTCTCTTGGAAGGCGAAGTGTTCGGGCAGGAGCTTCTCCGAAGCAGCGAGCGGCAGTTTGCGGATTGCGGTCGGTTGACGAGCCTGCTGTCCTTCGGCATGGGCTGCGACGAGGAGGAGAAGGGATGTTGGCAACCCCAGAAACGTGGGCGTACGCATGGCTGGGGTGATGCCGAGGGTGGCTTGCGCGATTGCTGGCGCTTATCGGTAGGTTTCTGCAGGCGACTTGGGCTCTCGGACGTGACTCTCTGTCTGGAGTCGAGGGCTGGGATGGATGAACAGGATTTTACGACAATATTGTCAGAGTGAAGACGTCTGTAAATTATGTCGTGGTGTCAGTAGACAGGTAAGCAGGTAAGCTTGTCTTTCTCAATGGCGGCGCGAGAGATGGCAGTTCGGGTGGCTGGGACAACCGGGAAACGGGCCCGAGCATTGACAGCCAGATCCTGGTTGCGTGAGACCATGCTGAAAAGCTGCCAAGATGACTACAACATGAATTCGTTAATTCAAGTAAAGAGATCTAACGCGCAGCTTCACAATGCCTCGTTTTTATTATCGTGAGATGTCCCAATTCTCCAGGAAGTCGGCTTCGGACGTCCGTGAGGTCAGGAATGCAATCGACGTCATGTCAAGCACTGGAGCTGGGGGCGCCAAGTAAGAGACAGGGGTCTTCCATATTGCAGCGAGGTGCCATTTGGCCTTATCTTATCACGGTCCTACCCAACGTCGCCAAGTGAGCTCGAAGGCCAACCCCTCCTCTCGACGACGACTCTATCACCAATCCATCCCCTTTACGCCCGTCAGGGCGCTTATTTTGTATCGCACAAGACCGAGCGCCTGGTAAAAGTAACGATTTGTCGATAGTGAGTGATGATTTGTGCCGTCTGTACGAGTGTGATCTCCGCGGAGGACTTCACACAGCGACCTTATGTTTGTGGGCCGATGAACCCTCACCATCAGACCTACGCGAGCCTTGTTCATTCTGTGGGGGAAGGGTGCTACATTTGTAGCCGACTTTGGGCCGCTTTAAGCGCAGAAGAGCAGTCCTACATCTCTTCTTCGCTGGCTTCCGGATACGAATTCAACAAAACCCAAGCTAAGACCTCCGCAGACCCAGGTGCCGGTTCGGTTGAGTACTCGCTCACTGGGTATGACTCTAATGATGGTGCCATCTATGGCCAGGATGGATGCTTTCGTCTACATCTCGCCCTGAACGGCCCAAGAATGTCATCCCAAGGTAGGTATCCAGCGTATTATTTTCGCGCTGCACTGCTGTTGCAATCTTGCCACGGTATGACACCTGCCTTCATTGGTGGCCCAATGTCATCGGTTGCAACTTCTGACGGGAACCAACGTTAGGTCTCTCACTAGACGTAGCTTCAGTCAAGATGTCTATTACCACAGGTTCAATCGACACTTTGTCGCTCGCACAGAAATGGGTAGCAAATTGCACCATGAATCACACCCTTTGCAATGCCGCCTCGGCCGAGACTCGACGGTACCCAACTCGACTTCTCGATTGCGGCTCTTCCGAGCCATCCTCAAGCACCACATGTCACCTTGTTGAAACGTGCAAATCGCCGATCACTGGTCATTATATGACACTAAGCCATTGCTGGGGTGCGGCGGACTGCTTGAAGCTGACGACCAAAAACCAAGACCAACTAGTAAGGGGGTCTGCCTTCTCTGCCCTGCCTCAACTATACCAGGACGCGGTCATTGTTGCCCACCGTCTGGGTATCAAGTATCTGTGGATTGACTCTCTCTGTATACTGCAAGCCGGCAATGATCACGCAGATTGGCTGAAGGAGGTTGGCCTCATGAGCGAGATCTACTCGAATTCCTTCTGCAACATCTCGGCTGCAGCTGCATCGGATGGCCACCAGTCCTTGTTCTGTTCCAGGAACCCGGATCTCCTGTATCCGGCAGTCGTGGACCACTCGCAGCAAGGCCAAACCATGCAGTATCTCGTCTCTGATAATAAGTTCTGGCAAACTGAAGTCTCGCATGCCCTGGTAAACACTCGTGCCTGGGTGCTCCAAGAGCGTCTGCTTTCTCCACGTATTCTTCACTTTGGTGCGCACCAGATCGCGTGGGAGTGTTGTCACTTGGACGCTGCCGAGATTTACCCAGACGGCTTACCAACATCACTTGTTGGAACACATGGCACAAACTTCAAAAGTCTTCTCCCGAAACACACGGAAAGAGGGGCTGGCGCCACTGTCAAGCAGTATCAGGCCTGGACGAATATCATTCAGGCATACACACGCTCTGATCTGAGTTTTCCTAGCGACAAACTCCCGGCTATCTCTGCTGTTGCAAAATTGATGAGGACTGCTCTGAACGATCAATACCTCGCTGGCATGTGGCGTCGCTACCTCGAACGTGAACTCCTCTGGTCGGCAAGTGTAACTCGATCACACAAGTCGCCCGAACCCGGGGTTTACCGTGCCCCAAGCTGGTCCTGGGCCTCGGTTGACGGCCCAGTAAACCCAGGCTTCATCGACATCGAAAGCTCAGACCTGCTCATCCAGGTTGAGGCTGTCCATATGCAACATTTGACAGATGATGACACGGGCGTCGTCACGGGGGGTTGGTTGACGCTATGCGGTGTCCTGAAGCGACTCGTGTTATTGCCTGCACAATCCTCTATAGAGAGTCATTTGCCGGACTGGAACATGGTCGTTGACGGAGAGCACATCAGCGAGCCATCCGACTCCAAAATGCACGAACCCCAACCACATGTCTATCTGAACAGGTGCCAGGCAGAATTTCAACGACAGAACGACGAGGGAAAACTATTCTGCATGGCTGCAAGATCATCCTCGGAAGACCAAGGATCAATCTACGCCATAATATTCGAGCTCTTAGACAGGGACACAGGTTTGTTCCGTCGCCTCGGGATCGCTCGCGGATGGGGTGGCAGCGTTAGAGGCAAGCTTCTCAAACCTAGCATAAGAGTTGACGAACTCCCTTGCGAAAGCAGAAAGGGTGATTTGCAATGTATACGGGTGATCTGATTAGCCTGACGGGACCTCTGGGCAATGTCACCAAGTTTCAGACAGTCTTCTTTCATTTATTTTTACGAGCTTCGATTCAGGTATGAACATGTCAATTCAAGATTTGTACAGCAAGCCTGCTGTTGAATTCTGCTGTTGCAGCAGATGAGGACAGCCAAGAATATTCAACCCCTGAATAATGCTTCTGATGAAAGTGGTTCTGGGTCCCCTTTAGAGTCGTTTACAATAATTGAGGGCGGTGCCTGACATCATTGCACTGTAAATATTCGCGGAAGAGTCCTCGAGTGTCAGCAACGACTCTAAACACCGCTGACTGTACCCCCTGTTGTCTGGTCCCCAGGGGGGAGAGGTTGGTTTCGGCCTGGGCCATCCCGCACACCCTCAGCAACAGCAGAAACACATCTATCACTGGACGAGCCATTTCCGCGTGACAACACAACCGGCGAGATTATGTTGACTCTACGAACTCTTGACAAAAATCTCTAGCTACAATGCAACGCCTTTTCGAATCCTCATCCATCATGTTCCAGTACCTCATTAGATGCGAGCCAGCCTCAGCATCAGTCTCAGCTCGCCGATGGCCTGCTCCTCCTCGAGAATGACGGTCTCGGCGGGAGCGCCCTCCAACGGCTCGAGCTTGCCCCGCAGGGCGTTCACGAAGAGGTCCTCCTTTGACTCCAGCACGGCATCGACGTCCGTGCTCTCGGGGTTCGCCACGACGCCATACTGCATGTGCACCTCGTCCGTAGGCACCAGGCCGGCCTTCTTGCGCATCCTCTGCACACGGTTGATGACCTCACGAGCCAGACCCTCGTACACCAGGTCCTGCGCCGACACGTCAGTGTCGAGGAGGATGATGACGTCGTTGGAGAAAGCTGGCTCGAGCTGAGGCAGCTCTCCCGCCGCCTTGGCGGCGTCCTTGTTGGCGAGGACGCGCACGATCTCCAGGTCATTCTCCTCGAGCTGGATGCCATCAATGTTGATGGTCTTGTCACTGAGGTATTGCCTGAGTTGCTCTTGCGACAGATTGGGCAGCGCCTTGCGCACAATCTGGACGTCCTTCTTGAGCTTCTTGCCCAGAGTAGGCCAATCAACCTTGGCCTCCAGAATGATGCCGTACTTCGCCTCATCGTTGCTCAGGACGACCTCCTGAACGTTGAGCTCGCCCTTGACGTATGACTGCAGGGACTCAACGTCCTTCAGGTGCTGCTCGTCAGACACGACCACGATCGACCGCAGAGGTGTCTTCAGACTCAGGGTGCGGCGCTCTCTGGCTGTCCTGCCAAGGTTGATAACTTTCTGCATGGAAGACACCTTCCTCTCGATCTCCGTGTCGAACAGCGCCTCCTGGACCGTGGGGAAGGGCAGGAAGTGCACACTCCTGGAATCGGTGAACCCCTTGAGAACCTCGCCGAGGAAGGGCTTGAGCAGGCTGTAGATGTGCTCAGTGATGAAAGGGGTGAAGGGTGCCAGGGCCCGAACAAGGGTCAGCAGAACCTGGAGGAGGGTGTTGAGCGCGGCCTTGGTGTCGTCCAGGCCGAGACCAGCAACGCCCTTGAGTCGCTTGCGGTTGAAGCGGATGTACCAGTTGGTCAGGTTGTCGAGGACGGACAGGAGACGCGGCACGACCGTGTACAGACGGTAGGCAGCCATCTCCTGGTCGATGAACTGAAGCATGCTCTGGCAATCGGCGAGGATCCATCGGTCCATAACGTTCTCAAGGCTCTTGCCTTCGGTGAATGTCGGGTCGGCCGCGAAGTCCTCGCCGTTGTTCTTCTTGTAGAGCAGGGCCTGCTCGCAGAAGAAACGGTAGCTGTTCCACAGGGGAAGAAGCACCTTGGAAACAACCTCCTTGACGCCCGACTCCTTGAAACGCAGAGGCTCAGCCCTGACGACGGGGGAGTTGATGAGGTACAGACGGAGCGCATCAGAGCCGTACTCGTTAATGACATTGCTGGGATCGGGGTAGTTCTTAAGGCTCTTGGACATCTTGACGCCTGCACGACGAGTCAGCAAACGATTTCCAGCACACATCGGTGGCACATACCCGTAGAAGCGAGCACCAGGCCGTTGGTGATGCAGTTACGGAAGGGCGAAACACCAAACAGCTTGTTGCCGAGAACGGTCAGCGTGTAAAACCAACCACGGGTCTGGTCGAGACCCTCGGCAATGAAGTCGGCAGGGAAAAGGCCGCCCTGGAAGTTGTCGGCGTTCTCGAAGGGGTAGTGGGTGGAGGCATAGGGCATGCTTCCGGACTCGAACCAGCAGTCGAACACCTCGTCCACACGCTTGAGCATACCCTTGCCCTTCTTGGAAGGAATCTCAATATGGTCGACCTTGTCACGGTGCAGATCAGTGAGCTCGCCAGTGTAACCGCTAAGCTCCTTCAACTCGGCAATGCTGCCGATGCAAACGACCTCCTCAAAATCCTCGCTGACCCAGAGGGGGATAGGAGTACCCCAGTAACGGTTCCTGGAGACGTTCCAGTCGTGGGCATTGGCGATCCAGTTGGCGAAACGCTTCTCCTTGACGAAGGAAGGAACCCATGTGGTCTTGTCGAGGTTCTCGAGCATCTCGGGAATAGAGTTCTTCACACGGATGAACCAGGAAGAAACAGCCCTTCGGATGAGCTGCGTGTCGGAGCGCCAGCAAAACTTGTCCACGTGGGATGTTTGGGACTCAACCAGCAGGCGACCGGTCAGTCGCAGATCCTTGAGGATTGTCTTGTCGGCGGCCTTGACGTGCTGGCCGACATAGTCGGGAACCTCATCAGTGAACTGGCCCTTCTCATCGACGGGGCAAGGCGGCAGCCTCTTCTCGCTGATAAAGCCTGCGGCGACAGCGGCATCGTAATCCTCCTGACCAAAGGCAGGAGCCTGGTGAACGATACCGGTGCCCTCGCCAGCCTCGACGTAGTCTGCGCCAATAACCTGGAAGCATTCCGAGTAGGACTCGGCAAAGTAAGGGAACAGGGGCTCGTACTTCCAGCCGATGAGTTCCTTGCCTTGCAGCTTGCGAAGAACCTTGTACTTGGCCTTCTTGAGCTCCTTGCCGTAGAGCGCAGCGAGGCCGCTCTCCATCATGAAGTACTGCTTGCCAGACTTCTCGTCAAGGATCTCGAGGTACTCAAAGTTGGGATGAACGGCGATGAGAAGGTTGGAGGGCAGAGTCCACGGGGTCGTGGTGTAGATAACCAGGGAGCCAGTCTGTCCGACGACGGGGAAGGCGACGAGGATGGCGGGGTCCTGTGTCGTCTTCTCGTTCTGCTTCGCCTCCATCTGGCTGAGGGGGGTGCCGAGAGCGGTCGAGTAAGGCATGATCTGGTAGGCGCGGTACACCTGGTCCTTGTCGAAAAGCTGCTTGAAGACCCACCAACACGACTCCATGAAGGTGACATCCATCGACTGGGTTGGTAGAAGTCAGTATTGGGTACGAGTGCCGTGAATCAGGTCAGCATTTCTTTCCTACCTTGTAGTCATTGTCAAAGTCGATCCAGCGACCGAGACGCTCGATAATCTGCCTCCACTCGGAAGCATACCTCATGACAATGGCCCTGCACTCGGCGTTGTAGGCGGCAACACCCATCTGTGCGACAGCGTCCCTCGCCGAGATGCCGTGCTTCTTGTCGATCTCGTATTCGATGGGCAGGCCATGTGTGTCCCATCCAAAGCGCCGGGTGACATGGTACCCCTTCATGGACCAGTATCGCGGGATAATATCCTTGATGGTCGAGGTAAGGAGATGCCCATAATGGGGGAGACCTGAGCTGTCAGAACTTTGTCGGGGTCGGGAGGGCCTGGGGTTATCATACCGGTAGCTGGAGCACGGACAGGTCAGACTCGTTCTTTCATCATGGAATAGTTGTTATCAGAAGCAACATACCGAAAGGGGGACCATCGTAGAAGGTGAAGCGCTTGTTGCCCTCGGTCAGGCGCAGCTGGGTCTGGAAGGCATCGACCTCCCGCCAGAAGCGGATGACCTCCTCCTCGGTCTTGGGGAAGCTGATGCTCATTTTGGACGCAGTATCTCCAGACTACCTAAGCCGAAAGGTAGGCGCGATCTGCTGGTTCAACTGGGCGAAATCGAAGGGGCGGTGATGTGTAGGGTGACTCAAACCGCGAGTCGGAGGTGGTGTTTTTTTCCCCTCCTCCAAGTCGCCCGCTGCCCCTCTATCGGCGTGGTGGGATTGCCCCGCCCCCGCCTGTCGCCCGTCGTTGTGCTAGGGGCTATGCGGTACGTACCGGTCTCAGGGACGCAGGCACGTGACCTCGCCTCTCCTTTTTCAGGGGTAATCGCGACAAGATGCGTCGCCGTGAAGGCATTTGACGACAGCCGTCTATGTAGTAGCCGACATTAAGCCTTCCCATGCATTATACATGATCTTTTCCGCCTATATGGCCAATCCTAAATTTCATCGGTTGTTCTGTATCGCGTCATGCGCCAATAGCCCAACAGAATGCAGACGCTCCCCATGGACCCTTCGACATGCACCTGAAGCAACAGTATCGTGAGCAAGGAAGTGCTCAACCAGGAAACACCATTGAACTCGCTATGTCTATGACCCAAGCTTCCTGAACCAGAGGTCCTAGTCAGCTTTTCTGTCGTGGAATTGGACTAAACGAGACGGGCGTGCATCACACATGATAGCGAATGATTCCACTGGACAGAGATCGAACATCGCTACGGCATTGAACGTGAGTCTCACTTGTAAACTGAAGTCGTGGGTTCATGTGTTCAACCAGCGCACAACCACCGGAGTAGTAGTCTCGATTCGGGTTGAGCAGCTCCTTGATTGGCTTGCCTACCCCGACACTACCCCGCGCGCCTTGAGCTCGATCAGTGCCTCGGCTCGGCAGGTGTTGAAAAGCGTCGACTTGAGCATCACCAGGTGTCATCACAACCGGTGTTCATTCCTCAAACACCAGTCACCCCGACGATAAATTGTCTTTTCTCCCAGAAAAGCCCGTTACATTTGCTATACCAGCCATGGCGCCGCCCAATGACCAGCCTCAGATCATCTTGTACCACTACCCCTATTCACCCTATGCTCGCCGCGTCGCCTGGTATCTCACCCTTCGTGGGATTCCGTACTCGCAATGCGTAAGATATACAGAGAAGGCCGCGTCCACAGCCTCAGTCTCCAGACTAACAAACCCCAGATCCAACCTCCCATCATGCCTCGTCCGGACCTCACCACCCTCGGCATCTCCTACCGCCGCATCCCGGTCCTCGCAATCGGCGGTGACGTCTACCTCGACACCCGCCTCATGCTCCCTGAGCTAGAGGCCCTCAACCTCGACCACCCCCGCCTAGGCACCACCTCGGCCTCGCCCCCGGAGCACCGCGCCCTCGAGCACCTCCTCTCCACCCTCACGACCGACACGGGTATGTTCTCCGCCGCCGTCAACCTGCTGCCAACCGACCTCCCGCTGCTCCGCTCGAGCGCCTACTTCCGTGACCGCGGCGACTTCCTCGGCCGCACGGCCACCCAGACCGCCAGCCTCTCGCGCGAGAGCATGGCCGCCGCGCGCCCGGCCGCCGAGGCAGAGGTCTCCCGCGCCTTCGACTTCCTGGAAGACGTCCTCCTCGCCGACGGCCGCGACTGGGTCCTCGGGCCCGGACCGGGCCCGACGCTGGCGGACATCGAGGCCGTGTGGCCGTTCCACTGGCTGACCGGCCCGCCCGGCGCGCTTGCCCCAGAGCGTTTCGGCGAGGGGCGGTATCCGCGGGTGCACGCATGGATTGCGCGGTTCCAGGCGGCAGTCACGGAGGCGAAGAAGCGCGGAGAAAAGCCACGGAGCATTTCGGGGGAGGAGGCGGCGGGTATGATTGCGACCGCGTCATCTGCGGACGTGGGCGGCGTCGATGATAGTGACGTCGTCGTGGTTCACGAGGGTCTGAAGGCTGGGGATCAGATCGTGGTGTGGCCTACTGACACAGGGTCGACGCACAAGGACACGGGCACACTGGTTGCCTTGGACAAGACCAAGGTCGTCTTCGCAGTGGTGGGTCAAAAGGGGCAGGAGATCAGAGTGCATGCGCCTCGGCATGGATTCAAGATCAAGAAGTCGGTGCTGGAGCAGGTTCAAAAGCCTGGGGTGAAGCTGTAGCCCTGGATGCCTTTTTTCCTGGTATGTGTGTTAATTTTTTGTTTGAATTGATCAGGTTGTTTCCTCTGTTGTGGCTACGCGGACCGTTCTAGCAATGTGCATTTGATGATGGGTGGAAAGCTGTGCTGCCTGTTCAGAGCTATACCTGTGAGTGAATGCCCGAGACCCGAAGTCTGAAAGAATCAGATCATTCAAGACAAGGAACTGATTTTGACTTGCCACCCAAACGGTAATGGACGAGATCCTGTTCAGATCAGTTATTAGAGTATCAGTCGTGAGGCCTGATCTCAGGGATAGAGAGGACGTGGAGTTGATGAGGCTCAAGTCGGGAGTGGCCTGATGACGTAGGAATCCACGACAGTGGTTCGAGGTCGAACACTGGTGACTTGGCTACATCGAGATGAAGATGCAGGCGGCCCGAGACATTCAAGGAAGTGATTCGAGTGATCAAGCCTGGCACCCACCGGTGCGGTACTCCCATTTTGAAATGCTCATCGAGATTTTGTGGCCGGTGTCCCATATTCTGCAGGCGGCGTGGCTGGTCATTCATTCATTTCAAGGTTTATTCCAACCACCCAGCAATCCCCTGAAAACAACGCATTCATCAGACTCGGGCGGGCTACCGAAGTGAATCTGGGGAGGAATGGTCGTCTCGGGTACGTCGCGCCGTGCCAGAGTGCTCGCGAGCTTCAGCTTGACGACCTGGCCTGCATGAATACCTTGTTCCAATGATAGATCGTCGATGGACTGTTGCACCGCATGCTGCAGAAAGTCGATAGCTGAGCTGACCAGAATGGTCCAGACTGCGATCGATGGGCCGAGTGGCAGAGATGATGTAGGAGGGGCTACGTCATGGCTGTAACCCACGATCCTATCGCAGGAGCGACGACAAGCTTCTGCACTTGCTTGTCGGTGCTTCTCCCCCAGAACCATTGGCTGGAAGCAAAGTCTGGGATGCAAGGTTTGGTTGATCCGTTCAGTAGACGTGCCTCCGTCTTCTGCCAGCATTCCTTCTAGGTGTTTTTAATGTTGCCGGGCTAAAAATCCAAGACAGGCGTCAAAGGGCCGGCGCCATCTGACGTCACCAGTGCCTCACCCAGCGCCCCAGCTAGTCCCATACGTGGGCGGCATTCATTTCGCTCTAGATAAGCAGCCAGAGGTAGAGAAATGTTAGTATGGGGGAGCGTGTGCGTGGTCTTCGCCGTGAACATGTTCACGCGTGGAGCTCTTGAACCAAGGGGGGGCGAAACTGTGTGGTCTGGAAGGGAACCGGATTGGTAGCATCAAGATCGTATCATTCAAGCCGCGCGACGGAGACGTGCCCCGAACGGTGGCAGAATCCTGCTCCGTCCTAGTGCTCTGACGCAATTTGTGAGACGACCATTCACAGAGAGGGGACCGATGGCGCCCCAGTCTGCACGATCCACAGGATGGGCGCACCGTGGGAATGTCGAGGTGGGTGGTGATCTGTTGCGCACCCTGTGTGGTCGAACCACGGTAAGTGTGTGCCAACAACGTGGATTAGAAATACAGGTCCGGGTCAGGCTGGCACAGACTGGCCGTCTTTCGGTGAGTCTGGACCGCGTTGGCGAAAGTCGACACGGTGAGCGGTCGCGCGTGTGGGTACGAAGCGGTGCTTCTCGAATGCAGACGGGAGGGAGAAAGAGGGCTCCATTGGATGGATGGAACTCAACCTCATCCTGGAGACAGGACCGCGTCGGAGGGGCAGGGGTTCCGAGGAGAGGACATGCTGGAAGAAGAAAGCTTTGGGTCGATCATTGTCGTCTCGGCTGGGTGATCCGCCTGCCAGCGACGGGACGGGGACTGTGAGACTGCTGGGCCGGCGAGTCTGTTCCGCCCCGGGCGTATTCCTTTGTGGTCAGTCGACTCGATGGAGAGGTCTCAGATCCACAAGGGGATTAATGACGCAGGGTTGATGACCTCGAAGTTCTTTTCCGCTCGAACGGTGTATTGCTCAAGGCATAGAGGCACGGGATGGGATCCAGGTGGTTTGGTCTTTGGAGTCGGGCGTGCAGCGGCGGCGGTACGAGAAGAAGAAGCAAAAGGGAGAAAATCGAGGCTGGCCCGGCAAGTGCAGAGTGGGTGGTGGTGACTGGGCAGGCGCGGCGGGCGAGGCGGTGGTGAACTGAGCAAGAGGTGATGCAATCCATGCAGGGGTGACACGGTTAGCGTGGAATCGTGCTTTCCCAGGTGGGGGAGGAGGGCCCCGACGCGCGAAACGATTGGCTCGGGGTGCCACCCTAGTGGAAAGTGCATCGGCCGTCCGCATGCCTGAATCCCTGTCACAGACGTAGAATGACGAAGACGTTGGGAGCGCCCGTCATCTTGTCACCAGCTGCTCTTTTTCTTTCGTTGTCGCTCATCCCCTACAGGATGGTGCATTTGCTCCTGCTTAGCCGTCCATGGACGATGGTTGATGAGGGTAAAACTGTGAACCAGGAGCCCGCCTAGGCAAGCAGTGAGCTGCACTTCACCAAGGTCATTCCTTCCCTCGACTGCCTGGGAGGGGGGGTAGAGTCGAGCCGGAGCCGTGCATACCGACCTGGGTCGAGAGAGACCCTTACCGAGCAGACAGGCAGTGGTCACGTCACGTCAGCACAGGGCCCAGCAGGGTCCGGGCTCACGAACGCGCCACGCGCAGCAAACTTCTTCCCATGCACTGCACTTGTCGCTGCTGTTTCTGCTGCTGCTGCTGCTGCTGCTGCTGCTGCTGCTGTCGTCAGGAGTCGAGTCCCAGAAGCTGCAGGAAAGCTGGAACGGTCGATATCGGTCGGCTCTGGAATTAAGGAGGTCAGGAAGGGAGGACGCAGCGAAAGCCTGGCCTAGACTGGCACTGTGGCATTATCAATCCATCACTACAATTCGCCACCAGATCACCCCGACTCGGCCGGCCACGCCATCAGGACCAAACGTCCCGGAAACGGTACTGTGTGAAGAGATCACCTGTTGTAGCCTTTCGCTCTTTTTGTCAGCTCAGCAAAACTCCGTAAAATGGGGGGGGGAGGGGATCAGGCAAAATCCTGTCGAGAGTTGACACAGTCTTCCGTGATCAGAATACGCACGGTAACATGCACCAATGGTAGGTACCACGGCCACCATCCTGGCGACGGCGCCTCTTCGGTTTCCCACAGGGTTGTCCTTCCCCCCGTATCTCCTTCCCAGCGTTTTCCGTGGAAGCGGAAGGAGCAAGGCACCCCATCCCCCCCGGCCCCTCCCCCCCATCTTCCCACTGCCATTGCCCCCAATAACCTGTCGTCGTCTGGCTGGTCTCGGCGCAAGGTAGCGCGCCGTCGCCCTCTTCCCATCTTTTCTCCTCGTGCGCCTTCGCCCTTCTTTTTTTTAAAGTCCACAACCGCAACGTCATACTTCCCTGTGACGTCTGCCGTTTCTCCCCAAACAACACCCAAGCACACACACACACACGCACACGTACAGCACCCCGTCGTCACCCCGTCGCTCAACGACGCTTGTGCCTTTGTCGACCACGATCGCATCTACGCGCATCGTATCGCACCGCATTGCATCGCAATCGCAATCGCATCTCATCTTCTGTCCTCCGCCCCCCCGTGCTGTCTGCGCGGTCCCCTTCGGTCGCACTACGTGCAGCCAGACTGACACCGGCGCGACGCTCACCCAACCTTCTCTTTCTCTCCCACCTTCAGCCACCCTCTCTTTCTCGCCTCCTCGCCCTCTCGCCTCTTGCCCCCTTCTCGAGTCAAGAGCCCCGAGATCCCCGGACTTACGCTTGGGAGCCGCTGGTCGCAACACGGAAAGCAAGTGTCGGGCCCCCCTTTCTCACCCGTGTGGCGTGCACCGCAACTGGACGATTCTTCTCACTTCGTCTCTCCTTCTCTTCCCCGATCCGTACCTAATCTCGAATCGCACCCTGCACCCGAGTGTTTCGACAAATCCTTACCCATCTCTAATCCACCACCCAGCGCTGTGTCCCGTCCTCTGACCTCATCTGGCTTCCCTCCCCCCCCCAATCCACTTCCCATCTCTGCACCCCACAGACATCGACGTCAACGCCCACATCAACGTCCACTGCCTTCGGTCGTTACCACCTCGCCCCCTACCGCTATACTCGCCCTATTTCCAAGGTGTCTCATAATACACTACATCATACGACGTCATCGCCATGGGGACTTCACCGAACAATACCTCTCGAGGTGACTCGAAGTCCCCCAAGAAGTCGACATCGCAAGGAACAACACCAGAGCGTCAAGGTGGATCAGGTACGTGTTCGACCTCCAGGGTCGCGCCTCGTCGCCATCCTCGTCATCCCCCCCTCCCCTCCTCCTCCCTACTCCTCTCCATCCCGTCACCATACATCATCGTTGCTCACACTCGTGTTCCCAGACTCTGCTCCCGACGCGAAACAGTCCGACGCAAGCGTGAAGACAGAATCGGACGGCACCAAACCACTTGGACCTCCTCCTCGACCAGCCCAGTCTGGCAACACACCTGACTACTTTGGAGGACCTCGCATCAGTGACAGCAACCTCAATCTGGAGCCCAATCCCTTTGAACAGTCCTTCGGCGGCGGCAACGGCGCGGAGACGCCCGGAGGAACCAAGCTGCCATCTGTCGCGCACATCACCTCGCCATCTGCGCTTCTGCCCGGCACAGGCACGACTCCTTTCAACTGGGGAGGTGGCTCGCTTCGAACCGGTCCTTTGAGCCCGGCTATGCTGTCGGGCCCGACCAATGACTACTTCAGTGACAGCCATCATCTACGAGGAGGATTCCCGACCCCTAACGAGTCGTCCCTGAGGACAGGCTTGACTCCTGGAGGCAGTGGTTCCATGTTCCCTGCCCCCAGCCCCAACTCGCAACTTTTCGCCCAACTTGCAGGCAGCGGTGCTACACCTGGTACTCTCGACTTCCATCGCACAGCGCTGAGTGCTGCGGCGGCCGCCAAGAGAGAAGCTCAAAACCAAAACCAAAACCAGCCGTCCGTCACCTCGAGGCCAGCCGAGATGCCCAACGGCGGCGCAACTTCAAAGCCCGAGGCCAAGCCTTCTGGACCGTTTGACCCCCATGACAACGATGCTGCGAATGGCCTGTTCATGCTCGCGCAAGGTGCGCAGGGCAGGAACGGAGCCCCCACCTCGAATTACCCCCCTACCTCGCAGCCCCAAGGTCTCGCGCACGGCGCACCTGCGCCTGCTGTGCAGCCGCTCAACAGCTCTCCCCACATGGGAAACGCCAACGGCGCTTCTTCTTTGGCTAGAGGTGTGAGCGAGGGCGGCAGTGCCGCGTCGGATGACAGCGAGCACGCTCGACCGTCCACCCGTGGCAAGGGCAAGAAGAACGGCGGGTCGACGACGACCAACGGGCGGCGGAAGGCTGAGGAGGCCCCGGCTAAGGCCCCCGCTTCGAAGAAGCAGAAGACCGGAGCTGCCATGTCCATGCCTGAGGGCGACGACAGTCAGTCCGAGGACGACGAGGAAACCCATAAGCTGGATGAGAACGGCGCCAAGGTCAAGATGACTGATGAAGAGAAGCGAAAGAACTTCCTCGAGCGAAACAGGTACGTCCTCCCGGTGCCGCCCGCCCTGTATCAGTTGACTAACAAGTTCTCCAGGGTTGCTGCGTTGAAGTGTCGTCAACGCAAGAAGCAGTGGCTGGCTAACCTCCAGACCAAGGTGGAGATGTTCAGCACGGAGAACGACGCCCTGTCGACGCAGATCACCCAGCTGCGCGAGGAGGTCGTCAATCTCAAGACTCTTCTGCTCGCACACAAGGACTGTCCGGTCACCCAGCAGCAGGGTCTCCACGGTGCGTTTATGCAGCAGGCGATCGAGCCTTACAACCACCAGATGAACCCCTACGGAATGGCAGGCCCTATGCAGACCAACCAGCAGGTGATGGCCGGTGGCCAGGGCGCTCCGCGTCGCTTCTCTTAGGGCGTTTTTGTGAGCGTTGAGTACAACACGACGGCCACGGGCAACCCGGAAAGGGGAACTGGCCTGCTGAGTTACTCGACACGGACGTTTTGCCGCCCACGCATTGTATTCGTCGAATCCCGTCCGTCACCGGGCTGGTCTGATGCGTTTCTCTCCTGTACTATCATTATAGCACTTCTGTCGTCTCAGGACGAATGTGCACGAGGCGTCTGAATCTACGCTCAGCGGCCCTGGCCGCACGGGGTCCAAGACGTACCTGGCGGCACTGCGTTTCATGGGAGCATGATGATGGAGCTGAAGAGGGCGCGGCGGTGTTTGCGTTCTCTCGTTTCTATCTGTATGTATTTGGTTTTGCGATCGGGTTCCCATAACATAAAAAAGGAGTTTGGGCTTGGGTGGTTTGGCTGGGGCGTCACGGGAAGGGGCAAGGGTCGCTCCTGTTTGGAGGAGCGACAGCGCCTGGCTCGGGACTCGCGATAGCAACAAGTAACGACGGCTACGTAGATCGCGAATCATGAACACTTTCAAACCACTGCACCGCACAGACAGTTATTTTGCTGCCTGTGAGATTCGATGAAATGTCGTATGAGGTATAAAATGTGTCGCGCAACTGAGCTGAGAACACTCTGGATTTTTTTAAGCTCAACGCATCGGACAGGGAGCGCGGTCAGCCAGCGTGTTGGAGGTGGTGATGTTCCCCGAAAGGCGGGTAGGCGGGTGGGTTAGTGGGTGGCGGCCAGATCGGGACTAGCGCGCCCGCGATCAAGTCGGTTCTGCACCCAATGTAAACAACATGGCAGCGGGAGCAGCTCCTCGCGCCTTCATACCCAATGTGCCGCATCGATTAACACCGACGAATCCATTTCCACATCCGCCCCGTCACTTGCCGGGACCCTTCAGTAATCGAGAACCTGTGCATCGCGTATACGAGACGGCTGTACCCTTCGAGCGACGCGATTCGCCCTAGCGTGGGCCGACGCAGCGAGAGAGTCGCGACTCACCCGGCTCCCCCCCATCGACCTAATCGCAACATCCACCCACCCCCAACATCACCGATTGCCCGTCTGTCAGCGTCCATGACCACGACCTCGACCCCGCGCCATCCATGACGACCATTGTGCGATCGCGTCAGCCGCTACAAGTCATTAGCATGAGCAACGAGCAGTCCGAACAAAGGAAAAGCAAACGCTTGGCGGGTGAGGACGACCCCTCTGCTGGCGCCCGCAGCCGCCGCTCCCACTTGCTAACGCGTCGGCCAGGAGCCTCTGTCTGGGACGAGAAGGATGGCGACTTTCACTTTACGCGCGCGACCAAGCGAGTCAAGACGACGCAGCCCGACGACCAGCCCAAACCGGAGACCGCGCCAGCACCCTCGAAGAAGCCGTCGCGAGGACGACAGCCCAAGGAACGCGCGACCGCAGCACCACCCGCCGAGCACGCCGCGCCATTACCGAGAGCGACGTCGAAGACCACCGTGCCGGAGAGGAGGAAGTCGCGTCGCAATGCCAGTCTAGATCCGGCGCCCGTGGAGGAGGCATCGATCGTGCTGCCCAAGCGAGCGACGCGACGGAGCACGCGCACCTCGACCGACAGGATCGAGGAGGAACCGCCGGCGCCGAAACCAGCACCGAAGGCCGTGGCGAAGGCCGCGCCAAAGAGGAAGCACCAGCAGGTCGATGCGCCGGAGGACACGCCGGCCGACGCCGCGAGGCGGCACACGCCACGGAGCGTGGACGACTCGGTCGAGTCGGCCAAGATCACGCTGCCGGTCAGCGACACGCCGGTCATCAACCGCAACAAGGAAATGCGTAAAAAGGGCGGCGGCACGCGTCGGAGCAGTCTGGGGATGCGGGGGCGGAGGGCGAGCTCGCTGATCGAGAGCGGGCACAACGCGATCCCTCACCGCGAGGTCGATACCTCGGAGTTCTACAAGCACATTGAGGCGGAGGGGCTGAGCGAGCCGCGGCGGATGAAGCAGCTCCTGACGTGGTGCGGTGAGCGGGCGTTGCTGCAGAAGCCACCACATGGCTCATCAAACGCGCACATTGTCAACGGAGGCAAGTCGATGCTCGCTACTCTTCGCGATGGGGCAATGCTAACTCGACACAGCACGAGCGATACAAGAACTGCTTCTGAAGGACTTTGCAAACAAGTCGGAGTGCTCCGACTGGTTCGCGAGGGAAGACGCGCCAAAAGCACCCGTCGTGCTCGAACCCAACCCAAGAAACCTGGAGCATCAACAAAAAATCGAACAATTAGAGCTGAAGGTCAAGCGGTATGTCTTCTCTGCTCCCCTCGTGCTTGCTCCGAAGCTGACTGCGCTCCAGACTGAAAGAGGAAAAGAAGAAGTGGCTGTCACTTAAGAACACACCAATACCGGACATCCCGCCTCTGTTTCCCGAACCGCCAGCAAACTCGTCACAGCCGCCAATCGTCCTCCCCGATCTCAAATCCCTCGAAGCAAACGAAGCGCAGATGCTCAGCTACCTGACCGACCCGGCAACCTCGTTCGACGGCCATCGCAAGGCGGTCCAGGCGCGGCTGCGCGGCGTGCAGTCGAGTCTCGAGTTCAAGATCGACCAGCTCGCCGACGGCGTCCACAAACTGCTCCAGAGAGTCGACACGGCGGGACGCGAAGCGGACAAGGTCCTGGCCCTCAGCGCGACACGTCTGAAGGAGCGCGAGCGCCGGGAGAAGACCGCGGCGGGGACCAAGGAAATGCCCGCCATGGAAGTGCTCAGGAGTCTGGGGCGGCTGCTACCCGAGAGCGAAGGGTGAAGTGCGGCCTGGGATGGGAGGCGCTTCCTTTATGTTGTTTTCCAGGCCACGATATCACGAATGGAATGAGAAGGGGCGGGCTTGCTTGTGCTTTACTTTCATCAAGGAGGGGAGCGTGGGTTCTTTTTTTCTATGTCCTTTTTTTCCAATGTTGGAGAGGAAATTGAGATTCCCCCTATATTGTCACGGAGGCTTGGGTTGGGTTTCGGCGGAGCGGCAAACCAGACCGCAGTGCCCGGAGTACGGAGAACAGACAATTTTGTTACCCTTCACGTGGGTTTCCGCCTCGGATTCGTTCCTTTGACGGGGATCGATTCATAGTGTATCTTGATTATGTTCATTTTGTTCATTTGCTCGATCATTGCAGAACGGCATACATATCATACAACAGCCGTCTGGCCAACCCCAGCTTACCCTCTGTTGAAGTGGCAAAGCGTCATGGTGCCTGGCGGCGCTCTATTTCGAGAACGCTCTACATCACGCATCAAGACGGACCGCCCGTCTGCCGGGCACGCCGCAAGGCGACAGCTGGACGATGACAGCACGACGGCCTCGCCGGGGCTATCAAGCCGTGCGCCCGGCCACGTTGAAGAGCGGCGGCATGAACGCCATGCCCTCCCCGTCCCCCCGCCGGCTGCGCACGTGCGCCCGCAACATCTCGAGTATCTCGCTCCCCTGCCACCTCGCGGGCACCGGGCGGTACGCGGGCTTGAACGTCCCGACCGTCTGCGCCCACTCGTCCGTCCCCTTCGGCCGCACCTGCACGTCGACGGGGGTGGCGGCGTCATCGGCAGCGGAGGAAGGCTCGCGAGGCTTTGTGGGCGTCGTGTCTAGGCCGGGGGACTCGTCCTGCGTCGCCCAGTAGTAGATGTCCCAGTCGTTCTCGTCGAGGAAGAGGTCGTAGATGCGCATCTGGGCGAGCGTCATGGTGGGGAGGTGGCTGTCTGCGAAGGTGGAGAGGAGGAGGTCGGACTCGAGGATGCCGCGCTTGCGACACTGATCTGGAGACTGTATCAGCACCTCCTGGGCAGATGGGGATATGGGCCACGGCAGGCAGGTGACGGGGGGAACGTACAGAGGAGGCGCGCGCGCATGGTGGTCTCATCCTCGCCTGTCCGGCGCAGCGGCTCGATCTTGAACTTGGCGCCCTGCAGCTCGCCTACTTCGAGGTCCTGATGGACCTGCGAGTCGATCTGGATAGGACCTGAGCCTGATTTGGAGGCAAAGGCGTTGCGAGGGACGACATGGTGAAGGACGGCTGGGGCGACGGGGCGAATGGCTTGCGGCCGGGAGGCAGGCCTGAGGAGGCTGCGGATTACAGAAGCCATGGTATCTGTGCGGTGTGATGTGTTCGGCTGAAGTTGCAGGGAGAGAAGATCTGGTTGCGCTCTTGTGCGAATAAGGAGCGTTGCATCAATTTGAATAGGGTAAGGTGCCTGTAAGATAGGTTATGCAGATGCGTGAGAGTGCGGATCGTCTTTCCCATGACGCGACGAAATGTAAAAGTACGGTACCTTACACTGTGAAATCTCCTGGTGCCTGGTTGGCCGGTACATGAATATTAGATGGGGCACCTATTCTCGAGGCACCATTAGCGTGGAATACAGGCATTTGTAAGTCGCCTGGTTTCTCTTACCTCGGCAAAGAACCTTGAATTGGGCTTACGGGAACAGTAACTTCTTCAACTAAGACCCTCTCTGGCCGCTCACGTCCCTGAATTCATAGACATCTTGGTTTTTTGTTTGCCGTGTTTCTGGTGAAGCACGTGTCCAAACACTCCTACCACGACCACACGTCCCACAAGCGACCGAGTGGCTGCGATGGCCGTGACCCCAGGAATCCAGCATCAATTTATCAACAAGGCAAGCCGTCTGGCGAATAACATTAGGCTGTGAGGTCGTGAAGGGTCTCTTGTTTCATTGCCGCTTTGCTCTTTCAAATACGGACGACACTGCATTGTACTCGTGGGAGAGACGTCAACCCCACCACAGCCTACCTCGCAACAGCGTGCTGGGTAGACATGGCAGTTCCTGGCTCTGCCTTTGTTCATAAGCTTGAGAGGTCTGGTCCTCTACTCCCCAATGCTTGTCTGTCCGCTCAATCCGTTCCCTGGACCGTGGCGGATCCAATCCTACCTCCAAGAACGTGTCACCACAAACTCCTAGACCGTGTCAAGTGCCTCCCATTTTGTCCAGCCAAGCTCCTCCTTCTGTCCGCATTGGCGCTGCATTTAAATCAAGTGCTTCGACCGGAAGTACGCGCGCAGGTACATGATCTGCCATCCCCAGAGCGCAACCAGGATGAAGGTGGTGCCGAGACCGAACCACTTGACACGCGTGTTGGTGCTCTCATTCGTGTCGCGCAGCTTAAGCTCACGGGCCTTGAGGTAGTCCATCTCGCGGTTCACTTCGCTGATCAGCTCCTCGATGCGGCGGAGCTCGGCCTCGACGGGCTTGAGCTTCTCGGTAGCCTGGATAGCCGACCAGTCCTTGGCATCGGCGCCGATGTCAATGTCGAGCTCAACGTCGACGAAGGCATTGGGAATAGAGCGGGCTAGAGAAGACGAGAGACAGAGGGTCAGCCGGGTCTGGAGGTCAAAGGGGGTAACCCAGGGGGGCGCAATCCATACATCCAGAGAAGACATTCTCAAAGCAGACGTCGAAAGCGGCATCGGCGTGCGAGGTGAAGACGGTGCGCTGCTCGCCGGCGACGTCCTTGGGCCTGCCGTAGTCATTGCCCACGGCGTCCTTGATCTGTCGGGCACATGGTCAGCACACCACCCTCCAAGACTCAACTGCAATCCCGAGAGCAACGTACACGCATGTTGACCGTCATGCCATCGCCCTTGTATCCGCCCACAATAGCCGTGACGACGACCAACGTCTCCTTAGCCACGAAGTTGCGGATGCATCGCTCGCGGTTGCTGGCGCCGGGGCTGGTGGCGTGCAGGTCGAACTTGAGGGCCTGGGCGCCGAAGGCCAGCAGGAGGAGGCTGCAGATGTAGTGCAGCAGTGATCGTGGTAACGCCATTGTCGCGGCTGGGTGTGTGGTGCGGTCGGTGGTAGAGACGGGCGGCGGGCGTTAGAGGTGGTGGAAGGGCAATCTGGCAAGTCTCCCTGGTCGACGTTCGGGCGGGAGAGCTTAGCTTGGACTTACGAGTGGGTAGTGGACTGGATTTCGCTTTGGAAATCTGTCGCGTTCGGCTGCCAAACCATTACCCCTGTTCATGCAGCTGCGACCCGCCAATCATACCGCCCGATTCCACAGCCTCGGGCACCCTTCTCTCACGTGGATCCTTCAGCCTTGTCTCGACTTTTTGGGCGGCGCGACCCCAGCCAGCTTCATCACACCCGCTGTCGCCTCGCCCATCTCGAATTCCAGCTTTTGAGTCGCCGAGCCACTGCCAGCATCCTACAGAAAATCAGCCAAGATGCCTAAGTGTAAGTCACATCAATCCCTCTTTGCTGACCCAAAGCTAACCCGTTCTGCAGTCTTCTGTAAGTCCCGCGCCCCTCTCCCAGGGCTGTCGCCCCCGTCACGACCGCGACTGACTGACCCTCCTCGCCAGGCGACTACTGCGATGTCTACCTGACGCACGACTCCATGAGCGTGCGAAAGGCGCACAACAGCGGCCGAAACCACCTGCGCAACGTCGTCGACTACTACCAACGTACGGCCGTCCTCAAATCCCCTCCCACCTCTGATCACTAGGCTAACGCGACTCCTCCCCGCCAGAAATCGGCCACGAGAAGGCCCAGTCCGTCATCGACTCCATCACCTCCTCCTACGCCGCCGAAGGCCAAGCGCACGCGAACCCCATGCTGCCCCAGAACCAGCCGGGCCAAGGCTTCCCTCCTCCGCCCTTCCCTTTCCCAGGAGGTTCGTTCCCCCTTTGCTCCCCCGCCTCTGAGGCGCACCAAGCTGACACTCACCCCAGGCATCCCCCCTCCAGGCTTCCCCGGCGCGCCTCCCTTCCCTCAGGGCATGATCCCTCGTAAGTCGCTCCGTTCCAGGCGCCGCTTCTACGGCAGACGCTGACGAACCTCAAAAAACAGCCCCCGGTCCCCCCGGTCGCGGCATGCCCCCCCTCCCCTTCCCGCCCCCGGGCGCCAACGGCTCCCCCATGCCCCCGCCCGGCGGTCTGCCCTTCCCGCCCCCCGGCGGCCTCCCCTTCCCTCCCCCCGGTGCAGCCGGCCCAGGCGGCCTGCCGCCCAACTTTCCGCCCTTCCCCGGCATGCCTGGCGCGCCTCCCGGCGGGTTCCCTGGCGGGCCGCCGCCGCCCGGTGGTGGTGGGTTCCCCGGCGCGCCGGGGCAGGACAGGCGCTGAGTGCGCGGCGGTTCGGTCACTACTTCAAGGGTGTGTATGATGGGGGCGGGGGGATCGGGTCCCTTGGGCTTCGTCCGGCTGGCGTTTTGGTGTTGGGTTTGAGTTATCATCACAGTGGCAAACTTGGCATTTGCACAGCGAGAGGGCGAGCGCGTTCCTCTCGAGGAGCTAGCAATAATTCAGTCCGCTTCTCCGACTTGAGAACGATCCGTTCATTGAACAAGTGGTGTGATGCTGGTGGAACGTGGTGGTGAGCGACGAGATTCCACGTCCCGTGATGTCCCAGGCGGCTTTCGACTGGTAGATTGTAGACTCATCGGCCGGTCAAGCGCACCTGGCAGTGTGACAGGTACGAGCGAAACCCCAGGTAAATCAAAAGTTATCCTCGTGCTAGAACTGAGCAAGTGCGTGATATCATGTCGTGGCGAATTATAAGTGGTACATGTGATGAGAGCCAGCTCCGCGCATTGCATCGTCAAGTCATCATGGTCATAGCCACATGGTGCCCAGCACAACCCAGCCAGGTAAGCGTCGTCCCGCATGAAGAACAAAATCAAAAGAAGACCCAAAATCTCAACGCGCCCCATTGCAGTCCGTATATCCAATCCAAAAAAAGTAGCAGTGTCATTTTGCCGGTCGTCATATCGTCAAGTGAAAGCAGCACTTGCTGTTAAAGCACAGATCATTTAAAGACGTCCGTCCAACCCCCTTAGCTGGTGGTTCCTTGCACATGGCTGCGCTGGCTGCCACTCCGGACCACATCGCCTACACCATCCCGTACCTCCCTGGGACCACTGATCTTCTGACGCAGCTCCTGCGTGCGTCTCTCCCTTCTACGCTCACTCAACCGCCTGGGTAGGCCTTGCAACTCCTCGATGGTGTGCGAGACCGAAAATCGCCGTCTCGGAGTCGATGGCGTGTCATCTTTCGGCCGCCCGCGAGTAGGCCACATGAGCCTGGAGGAGCTGGTCCCATCAGACGTGTACGGTCGGTCCGATTCCCGTGGTAGAGACTCGGCGCTCTTTCGGCGTCGAACAACGCGCAGGTTTCCGCTGGGTGTGCGCCGGATGATGCGCCGGTCAAGCCCGCCTTCGCCAGACCACGAACGATAGCCATCTTGATCTCGCTGAGGCAGTATGGCGAATGTCCTCTTCATCCGTGCGCTCAGACTCCTCTGTGGTCGAGGTCGGTTGTCGACAGGGGGGTAATAGTAGTCCTCATCGTCAACGTCTCGAACGTAGTCATCGTCATCGTCTACGTAAGCCGGCCGCCAGAATGGATGCAACTTGTTGCCCTCAACAGGCGGATCATCGATGTTTGGGTACGGTGACTCTCTAGCCGACGGCTCAGTGACGGCATCCCTTCGGTTGCTGCGTGAGAGGGACAGTGTACGACTAAGGAACCCTGGCCGAGCCGTCTTGGGGGGGTAAGACTCGGAATGTCGTCGACGTTGCAGTAGCGCCCTTCGCACCAACGACATGTTTCGCTGTGGAGGTTTCTCGTCTTCGATCGTTTCGAAGTAGTTGCCCCGCATCTCTTGGCGCTCGTGGAATGGCGTCAGCCCCGACGGCGTGGCGGGGATGAACTGAATGGCTGGAAGAGTCGGTGGAACGGGCGGTACGCGCGGGTTCTTCAACGGGGAATCGACTTGATCAAGGGCGAGCTGTGTCTGTGGCGGCGTGACGGGCACGGAGCCTTCGGGAGAGGTTGTGACTATCTTGGGCCTTTCTGGCAGTGCCCCGGCGACTCTTGGTACTTCGTCCTTCTCTTCAGCAGCCTTGTCTTCGGAAGCATCTGCGTCATCGTTTGGCTTCGTTGAATGATTGACCATTAGTAGAGATGAATTTTGGTGCGGGTAGATGCTGACTGCCAGAGCCTCAGATACTTCAGCAGCTGTCCCAAAACTCCCATTCGTATCCAAGGACGCCACTGAAAAGGGGGTGTTCTGATGCGATAGTCTCTTGCCGCTGTAAAGATCTGCCTCGGGCTTGTGTACACTAGGTCGGACGTGCATGTAGTCTTCATGCGCTGAGTGGAATGAAGGGGTGCTCTTCAGATCGAGGGACGCCCTTTTGCTTTCCTGAGCCAACCGCTGCTGGACAGCGTTGTGGGCTCTCAGGCTTTCTGCGGTCATCGACCCAGCGCGTGATGTGTTGCGACTGGTTGGGGCCGACAACGAAGACGATCTCGTCGGGATGGCAGGAGGATAGTCGATTGTCCGCTGGTCAGATCCGTCAGACTCCGACATAGTCCGCCGTCTCCGCGAAGGTCTGTCGAATAGGGGCGTGAGGTCATGGCCTTTGGTACCGTTTATCCGCTGTACCGAGTTTACGCTCAGACTGCGTTTGGTCCGACGACTGCTGGTGGATCTAAGAGACGGCGTCTGACTGGACTTGTTGGACGACCTTCGATCAGGTACAATCACGACCGGAATACCACCACTCTTCCAGATCTCACGCCGGGCTTTGTTACTCGACATGGAACTGTACGTGGTAGCAGATGTGTGGCTCTCACGACGTGTGTCAGACGACTGGCCGGCTGGCTGGCGAAATGCAGTGTCCTCAAGGCGTACTGTGGAACCAGGGGTGGAACTGTTTGGAGACAGGTCAGAGAGCGAGTCTCGTAGTGTTCCTCGTTTTCTCATATGACGCAGAGTTTGCTGTCGTCGAGGCGGCGAGGGCGTGTGCACGAGAATAGCCTCCACGACTGTAGATACGCCTGATTTCGCAGACATCCCGGAGAACCTGCGATGGTCCTGGGCAGTGGAGCTTTCCGAGGTCGCTGCCTTTGCATTTGTAGTCTTGCGGTCGGGTGTTTCTTTGGGAACGGGATGAGTCGTCATCCTGTCATGCAACGGCACAGCCCGAAGTGCCTGGGTGGCATTGGTAGGGGAGACGAGGTAATCATCAAAAACCTCGTTTTCATGGTCGGTGAGACGAGGAGTGTGAGGTGTCTCGGGCGCTTTGCGTGTCTTCCTTACCATGACGTGCCTGCCGAGGTTGTCGTCCCATTCCTTCTCTACGTCGTTGGATGACTCCCATCCGGCGTCGAACTTGATAAACTCGCCCTTGGTTCTTGGTGTCAGACTGTCGTCACTTTTAGGGTCAAAGTCGAGGCCCAGTCCAACGCCGGCAGGTTGCGATTTCTTCGTCCTGGTTTGCGATATCTGCCGTACGGTGGTCTGTGAGGTGCGTGGGGATGGTAGGCTCGGCCGCACAGTCGACTTGCAGTCGTCCTCTGAAGAATAAAATTCTTCCCTCGCTGTGCGGAAAGACTCGGTTATGGATTCCGATGTAGTGGCTTTGGAGACGGAACGGTCGCCAAACACGGGTCGCAGGGCCTTCGGTCGACTGGCGGGTTGGGGAGGCGTCACGTCGGGTGTCGGGGGGCTCTGTTGATTCTGCGGGGTCGTAGGTCTCTCGGGGCGCGTCGGCACGCTTTCGAGGCTCTGAGAAGGCGTCTCAACATCGATCGGGCTGTGAAGCTGTATAGAGTGGCTGCTTGAGGAGGTTCGCGAATGGGTAGGCGGCGTCGGGGGCATGGCGGGACCACTGCGGATCCGCCGTGACTGGTGCTTCAGCGTGGGCGAGCTTGGGGATTGCGAAGTCTGCCTAGTGTGCGACGTCGCGTTGCCCAAGCTAAAGGCATGTCTGCTTGGAGTAGATCGCACATCGCTCAGTGATGTTCTGGCAGTGTCCCGTTGCCTCGAGGGATGCGGGAGCACTTTGTGTTTCTTGAAGTTCCTTCGTCCTGCCAACTCTTCCTCGGTCAGGTCGTGGCTTGGGGGTCTGGCTGTCATGGTAGGCGGACGTCTGAGGTTTGCTGCAGCTGTCATGCTGTGGTAAGAGCAACAGCTTGCGGTGATCGGTCAGACGGGGGTTGATGTCGCCGCATCCGCGATGTGCCAGTAGTGGAAGGCTCAGCGCATGACCAAGGCGTGTGACTCGCAGTTAAGATGTTGATCCGAGACGTGTTTCTGTTCGCATGCTGGGTAGAACAATCATGGGACGCGTTCGCTCTGCGGTTGGGAGTGCGCAGGATAACTCGAGTATGTCGCAGAGGGATGTCGAGAGCAAGGGCGAAAGAAAAATTACGAAATGGTACGCTCAGAGGGATGGCGGTGGAAATTGTCGTAAAAGGAATCGTGGCGAGGCGTCAAGGGTCTCCTTGATGAGACATGTGCACGAGCGGCAGGGCCCAGTGTTTCGCGGTCGAGTTCGAGGTCAGGCAGCGTTGCTCGACACCAGATCAATGCAGACGACAGGTGCGGCAGCGCAATGCCGCAATTGTGCAATTTCAACAATGGCAGCGTCCCTCAACCAAGGCGCAGGCCTGTTCGCGTTCGTCAGGGCGCTGGCCAGTTGATGGCGGTCAAAGGCAGGGCGGCGGCAAGGAAGGGAGGAAGGAGGGGTTGAATTGATGTAGATGTGGTAGTTTGGTCGTCGTCGACGAGAGGTTCGACGTCCGGGTCCCGCTAAAATGGCGTCCTAAAGTTTGGCTTTCCGTGCCCCTTTGTCTCGAGAGAAACATGCGCTTGCTTCTACTGGCAATGCGTGGTGTCGTGGTCAGTGGTGGGTGTTGCGCATGTCTCCAGAGTGTTCGAGGCGATCGCTAGACAATGCGAGGGAACAGGTTGATTGGTAGGAAGTGGGAGGGAGATGTGACGCAAATCCGATGTGAACCACCTAGGTATGCAACAAAGTCAAGCCGGTGAACCAAGAAGAAGGGCGAAAGACCCGGGGGCTTCGGGGGGTTGCACTCTGGCTTGTTCGGTCTGATCTGGGCCATGCCCTGGCAATCGCAGTCATGATGACAGTGGTCGGGCTTGAGCTTGAGGGGGGGAGGGGCGGGCGGTGCGGGCACTGGGGGCGACGGGGCCTTCGGGGGCTTTGGGGCCTGGAGGGGGGGCCAATAGAGATGGCTGGCCGGGCACTTGGGGTCCATCCTTCCTGCCACCCAGCATGAATGAGCATGGCAAGCATGGTCCATCCTTCCTGCCCTTCCAGAATTCATCCCATGTCCCCCAGAAGTGCCCAACACTAGAACAGAACTTCCCTCCTGCGTGGATCCATCCAGTCCTGCTATTCGGGCCATCTGTCATCGTCATCATGGCAGCAATCCCTCGTACAGTGTTCTTCTTCTCCTGACCTCTGAAACCCGCAGGCGCAGGTGCGGGCTCAATTTCGACTGGCGGCCGGCCCTCTTTGGACAGTCCTCCGTCCGTGCTACCACTCTCGAGAAAAAGACCGACACTGGTTCACAGGGCCATGCACGAGAGCGGTGGCTTCGCAGTGGCCTCGCAGTGGCCTCGCAGCAGCCTCGACGTCGGATGCACCCTTTCCAGCATCGTCACCTGATTCAGCCAACGAGAAGGCCGGAAACCTGCCGACCTGCTTCTCCCTTTCCGCAAACCTGCACGCCCACCGCAGGCATCATGCTTCCAAGAACGGATCGGACGTCCAATCACCTTCAGTAGCAGCACGCTGGCAGACTGGTAGCCAGGCAGGTAGGGAGGCGGGCCATCCGCAACTCCCAGCCACCAGCTTTCTCATCATGCCGGTTCCCCCTCCCCAGGTCCGTCGACCGTACTACACTGGCCCAACCACCTCGCTGCTCCAGAAGGGCCGCCGCACTTGCGCTTGAGCTAGCTTCGTCGCTGGTTCAAAGCTGGTGCGGACAGTCCCGTGCGACCGCGCATCCCCTCCCCCGACAGCGCTAGGCGTCAGTGTTGCGTTGTGCGCCTTGGGTCAGTCGGCTTTCGAGGTGTGAATCATATCAACCACTGCGCGCAGGCTTTGTGGCGCCTGTTCGCCGTTCGGGGCCAAAACATCCTGTCGCAGTGTCTGGCGAACGGCACGAGCCCCTCATTCGATGAACACGGTGGGCCTGAACGGTACAGTCTGCTGGGCCGGGCGACAGGCGCTTCGCATGTGGTCTGGAATTTCACGCTCTCATCCAGCGGGCCCGACCGTTGTCTGTACTGGGTCCGGTCGACGACGAAGAGTTGCTGCAACCTGGAATGTTGCCGGGACGGGACAGAGATGGTCTCGTTACGATCAGATCGACCCCGGGATCGTCTGTGCCCTGGAGACCCGAAGATGCTTACGTTCCACCCAGTTCGTTGGAAGGCCAGGCGTGGATGACATCAGGTGCTCCAGCTGAATCATCCACCCCAGCCTCCACTTCGTGTTCTATTTCCGTCCTTTACGAACGAACGACGGTTCGGCGATGCCAGGCCAAATGCGGACCACCGTACACGCAACCCACCTCGCCGTCTCTTGAAATCCGAACGCCGACACACCACGGCGCGACAGAGTCGCCGACAATACGTCCGTCAAAACGCCGCCGCCCACTCGAAGTCGAAAAGCCTCGCGCGATTCAAGGACATCTCGCCACGTAGACCGAGGCGGTGCTGAGGGGCTTTCAGCTTACTTTCCCTAGCGCATCAATTCGTGGACCTCAGCATGACGCCTCTGTTGTGGCTTGCGTCTGGAGTCAGCGGCGGCTGAGGTACCAAATCAGCGGAGGGTACTTGGAGTTGGCGACTAAGTCCGTCGGTTTTTGTCTCAGCCGCGAGAGGGCGACCGCATGGCACTCGTAACGGGAGGAATGTTACCATGAGCGTCCCCTGGCAACTGAACCACGGCACCCGGCCGTTCGATGAGCCCGCAAACGGACTGGAAATAACTGCCAGTGCAGTATCCAGCCTTGCCATTTCTATTCCTCGACTTTTCACGCTCTAGCCACATCTGTCTGCTCCAGCTGGTTGGGTCCGCCGGACTGGTAAAATTCGGTGCAAGGCAGTGGTAAAGAACCCACGCCATTTCCTGATCCGGCGTGGCCTCGTGCCGTCCCAAAGGGAGCCGCTCAGCCGTCGTCGACTGTGGCGGGATACGATGGCCGCTGACCGGCTCGTATCCATATTCGTCCTCAGCTAGTATTCACCTGTCACGTCAGTGGCTAGCTAGGGCTGCGTGCCTTGCAGAAACCCGTCGGCGAAAACAGCCCGACTTCAGACTCAGCCCACGGGAGATCGTCGCCTTACGACGCCGCCTCCACAACCGGGGTCTCCGTCCGATGCTCGCTGACCACAGCCGGCATGGTTCAATCTTTCTCAAGCCACACTCGTTTCCGGCTTGAGGCCGCCAAATGGAAGGTACCCTCGTCAGTATATAGAGCCAAGAAGTATTCCCGATCGACGCTCAAATGTAGTTCAGCAATATTACTCAACTTTACAAACAACGCCTCCCAGAGTCGCATCACCTCACTCGCCTGCCTGTGGTCATTCACTCTACGCAGTCGCTATCCCCCCACCCCAACTCATCTCACCTGAACGACTTTCACAATGAAGACCGCTGCGTCCATCATCCTTGCTGCATCGGCTTTGGCCACAGCACAAGTCACATTGTATGTGAACGCCCCTCATGTATCCTCTGCTACACATGACTAACACGCAATAGCAACGAGACAACCGGTGTATTTACCTGCTCCAAGCCCGGCGTCGCCTACTGTGCCGGCGGCTCTCTTGAATCGGACATCATCATCCGGTGCAACAACAACTCCATCGGCCAACCCGGCCGCTGCACCGATAATCTCGCTGGCCAGCCTCCCATTGGCGTCAACCCGGCCCTGTGTTTCCAGACCTCTGAGACTGCCGGCGACGCTGCCTGCGAGAAAAACTGCATCGTATACCCTGAGGACGGCTCCAAGTCTTTCACGCTACCTGCGGATCAGTGCAAACAGACGGGCACTGGCAGCAACAGCACCACAACCACGACGACACCCTACGTGCAAACGACAACGACCGACTGCGCCAGCACTCCCATCTACCACCACAACAACAGCACCAGGCACTACCCCCCGGTTCCTGTTCCTTACCCTACCGGGACCAAGCGTTACCCCCCGCGTCCTCACCCCACGAACGGCACCCACCCTTACCTCCCCACCCCCCACAACAGCGGCAAGCCGTACCCCACGGGCCCTCACGGCAACGCTACTCACGTCCCCGTCGGCCCAACGGGCACGAGCACGAGCACCGACAGCCCCCCTGACTCTGTTCCTACTGCGGGCGCCTCCCGGAACGGTGTCGGTGCTCTAGCCATCGCGTGGTTGGCGGCAGTGTATTTCTTCTAAGCCTCCGTGGCTTCATCGGCTCTCAATCTTGTTCTAATACATAATACTTGATTTTGGCGCACCACTGCGCTGCGGTTGCGGGGGTGTTTTGCATAGATGCACATAACGCTGCGGCGTTCGTGGCAAAGACAAGGAGTTTGGGAGCATTACTGGCAGCGCTCTGCTAAAGGAGCGCATCGGACCCTGCCCTTGGGCCGACCTACTCTTACACATCTAAATACTTATAATAGAATTAATTAGACTACGTCATATGATACAACGCTGTGGACGAGATGCTTGTGAAGCCGTGGGCCTTTCACTGACGGGGTTATTACGGCTCCATATCTTGTAAGGCAGGGCTGGGTATGGAAAAACGGTTACGCGAGACACGTGCTATTCGGCCTAGAAAGGGGTCTTACACTAGTGTACTGGTTCTGACGACCAGGATCTACCCTTTAACTCTAGTCTAAGCATTATATGGTATGTCCGTTTCCAGCACCCGCTGCTGAGTCGAGATAGCCTCATGCTGCTGAACGCCATCCGACAGTGCCAAAGGGAACCAATGTGTCTACTAAACTCCGGGTATTGTGCTGAACCGACATGACCAAACAGTTCAAAGATGGCCCCTGGCAAGTACCCCGCCCCCAGGCCCCCAACAACACCCAAAATAGGCTATCACGCCGTCTCGTCTCTCCACCACTCCTCAAACACCCTCAGCCTCTCCGTTCTCTCCGCCGCCATCCGCCGCCCGGCCTCCGTCTTCATCCTCCCTTCGATCCGCAGCAGCTTCTCCTCAAAGTGGTCCACCGCCCCCTGCAAGCTCCTGTCTCCGCCCTTGGCGGCCCCGAACGTGAAGCACCGGCCCACTCCCACGGCGCCGATGGCGTCCAGTCGGTCCGCGTCCTGCACGACCGCAAGCTCGGGATGCTGCGCGATCAGGGCCGCGACCTTGCTCGGGTCCTTGACTTCGGAGGAGTAGCTGACGCCGAGGCAGATAACCTGGATCTCCGCAGCCAGAGGTGCCGGAGCGCCGCACTCCAGGAGGAGGTCGTGGATGAGGCGGGTGTGGTCCTGGCCAGGCTGGAGGTACTTCTTGTCGCCTACGTCATGGAGCAGAGCGGCGAGGGTGATTTTGCGGAGAGAGAGAGGGGACTGGGCAGAGGAGGTGGCGGGGTCGTTGTGGATCTTGTGGGCGAGGGAGAGGACGCGGAGGATGTGAGACCAGTCGTGAGAGGCGTCGTAGTTGGACATGTAGTCTTTGGCGTAGGTGGCCGCTTGGGTGACGAGGTCGTCGTCGGCGAAGAGATCGAGGGGGGCCATCTTGGGAGACGCTTGAGCAGGATCAACGAACCAAGGAAAGTGACCAAAGGGGAGTTCCGCAGTGACGGGCTCTCGCCAGATGCTGGCAGCTACAAGCAAAGTCAAAGACCTGCAACTTTGAGGGTCTTTTTATAGGGCTTCCGAAGTATATGTCTTTCGGGCTGCTCCGGCCGGGGGACTCGCTAGTTTTGTGACGCCTAGATTCCGATACTGGGAGTAGAGGATCGCTGCCTGGACTTCTGAGTCACAGTTTCACTGGCTGGGTGAAATTAGAAGGTTAAACCTCGAGACGCGTCGTGTTTGTTGACGAGAGAGTCGGTCAGGCTTTGCTTCGTCGCGTGGAGTGGCGCGGGGTCACGTGAGAACAGGGACCTGTGGGTCAGACCTACGGCCAGGCTTGGATGCTGGATTTCCTTCGTCGGGTGGCATCCTGCGCGCAGTCCTCCCCCTCGCAAAGCCTCGCCTGGAATCGAGCCGTGGCACTCTGCACTACCAGCTCCACTGATTGAGTCTAGCTCGTCGAGTGCACGTTGTCGACTTTGCGAACATGTCTGGGGCCAGGCGAACTCCCCTTCTCGCCGACACAGCCTGAGGCCAGCCTCATCTCGACAGGCTCCCATGACCTTCTGCTGCATCTCGAGAGCCGATCGAGCGTGCGTGCAGATCGATGAGCTCTATGCAGGCACTTTCTCTCGGGCACGTCGACACACGCAGCTGGTACGGTTGCGTCGCAAGTGGACCACCATCCAGCGGTGGCCGTCACTGGGTGTCTCGTTGCCGTGTGACGAAGCTCACATACCCGCCGGGGCTAACGGCCGTGGTCTGCATGAAGCCGGACGGCACACCTCACGCCATGGCCCAAGGTGGGCGAGAACGGTTCGGAAGCTGTCATCACTTGACAAATCGACGGGCATCATGTGCGCCCCTTCAGCTGGCGGTCAAGCGACGCATGGCGAGACGGCACGATCGCTGTACCTCCGTCGCGGTGGTGGCTCACCTTAGAGGTCCCTCCGAGGGCGGTCGACATGGACCACCACCGCCTGCCGGCGTCGACCGACGATCACTGCCGCGTGCCGAGCTGGGCATCGGCGTGCTATTCTTAGTTCGTCCGTGCTCGTCGGGCGGGGGTCTGTCTGTCTACCACAGAGCCGTAACCACGGTTCTGAGTGTTGAACATTGTTGACATTTCGCGAACAGGATCAAGTCGGACAACCTGCCAGCCGTTCATGTCGAACGAGGGCTTTTACCGTGCCTACTCGATCCTCTGCTCCGACTCGTGCGATCGCCGTCCCGTTCAACCATTGACCAGCTGCAATGCAACTTGGTTTGGTGCGGTGGTTGCCTCCCATGACTGGAGGCTTGGCTGCGCACCTGCAGGGTGCAAGCAAGCTCGCCTCTCGTCTCGGCATACGCGGCGCCGCGGCGGGCTCCCAGCCTTGGTGAGCAGTCCATCGAGGTTTGCCGGGCGTGCCCTGGCCTCGATGTTCAGAAATGGCGGGCCGGAGAGACAGAGTAGGAAGCGGCCTGTGGATGGCCACACGTCGCCAGCCACTATGCAGAAGAGTCGAGGCGACAAGACCACCGGCCGTGATTGGCGCATGCCGCGTGACGGCTGATAGGCGGCCTGGACACAGACCGGGGGTTGTGGAGGCCGCCGACCAATCACGGCGCCATCCTAGACGCCCAATGATCACCGACGCGGTCTAGTGCCGAACCTCACCTCCAAGCTTCCCAAGTTTCCCTCTCCCCCTCCCTCGAGCAGCTCAACCGACTCGGGATCTCCACAGGCTGGGACTCTGTAGCCGCCGGATCATGCAGCCCTCGTCCTCTTCTGGGGTGGCACGAAGAACGATATGTCCTTTCCCCAGCGGGGCAGGCACTCAACGTCAGCAGCATCCGGAGCCGTCTTCCTTGTCCTCTCTTCTCTGGATGGACAGACGGAGGGCCCGCCTGGAGAGATGAGCACGCACATGCCGTCGCCCCAACCGACCACCAGTGTGATGCAGCTTGCTTCTGTCCGCCATCCACAGCTCGTGGTGCCCTTGATGACCTCCCCATTGGGCCAGGCCCTCGAGTGACGGCTCTTGTACCGATCCACCCATCCTGCTGCTGCCTCCATCGGCCGGCCATGCTGCATTCTGGAGGAGCCAAGAGGGGTGTGAAGAGAGGGGGGACGGGAGAGGGGTGGGAAAGGTACGAACGCACATCTCGACTTCCCGCGGGACCCTTGGCGGGCCGCGATGGACGGCCTACCCATATAACGGTAGCCTTCCTTTCCTGCTTCCTCTTCCTTTCCTCTTTTCCTCTCCTGTAGCAAGCATCCAACTCTCTAATTCCAGGTCCTCGTTGTGTCGTCCCCTCCACCCCCCCTTTGTTGTTCGTTTTCCATTCTCTAGAGCTGGCCTCTATTCGCAGCATCGTCTCTAATACAGCCCCATCAACTCAAACTACGGCATCCTCAACCACTCAACCCATCAACCAAGTTGCCGGCCAACTGGAGTCAAGAGACCTTGTTCTTTTTTTCAGTCCACCCTTTTGTTCTGTGATATTTTCTCGCATCGCCTAATACCCCCATCTCCTAATCAACGAAACCTGGAGTTTCTTGCTCAGCACTTTTCTGTACGCTTTTGAAACCAGAATCAACACTCGCGCAATTTTTCGACATTCCCCAGAGTCATCCGCGAAAATGTCCGCCACCCAGCTCTCTTTCTCTCTCCGCGTCTCCTCGGGCGTCAAGACGGTCCATCTCCTCGGCTCCTGGGACAACTACGTCGGCCAGCTGCCCCTCTCCAAGGACAAGACCTCGTCCAAGTCGGGCTCCTGGAAGGGCACCTTCAAGTTCCAAGGCTCCACTCTCGAGCCCGGTCAGCGTTACTGGTACTACTACATCATCGACGGTTACCATGTCGCCCACAACCCCAGCGTCACCTCCACCGTCGAGCCCACCACCGGCCGCGCCCTGAACATCCTCGACGTGCCCTCAGACGGCTCCTCCCGGTCTCACAAGTCGTCTTCGTCGTCCAAGTCTTCCTCGCACTCCTCGTCCAGGTCCTCGCACTCGTCCTCCCACAAGAGCTCGTCCTCGTCTTCCCGCCACAGCTCTTCCTCGTCGTCTTCGTCCCGGGACAAGGAGAGGTCCCGCGAGCACCGCTCCTCGCGCCACCGGGCCTCGGGCCTGTCCGTCGACATCCCCAAGGGCCGCCCCCTGTCGACCTCGCAGATCAAGGCACCCAAGCCCATGTCGCCTCACGCCACCCGCCACATCCTGGACGCCGACTACTGCGACGACGAGACCATCGAGGAGCTGACCGCCCGCTTCGGCGCCGCCGGCTTCGACGAGGACGACATTGTCACCGACTTCAGCAACTCGCCCGTGTCCTCCACCGGCTCGTCCTTGTCCTACCGGTCCGACAGCTCCAGCCCCTCGTCGTCCCTGTCAGGCTACTCGACCCCGGGCTCCGACGTCAGCTCGTGCACCTGCGAGCGCTACGGCATCACCCGCAAGGGCGAGCGCGTCAAGATCGACTGCGGCGGCGACCGCTGCGGCTACGGCGACTCGAGCTCCGACTGCTCCTCCTCCATCTCCGAGGAGGACGAGTACGAGCCCGCCCCGCGCAAGAAGCACTCCGTCTCCTCGTCCGGCTCGCGCCGCAACGGCATCGTCGTTCGCTAGACGATGCACCGGGCTGGTGAGGACGCCGGAGGTGCCGGAAGCACATGAGAGAAAGGCCCTCCGGGCTGTACATTCCTTCGCTGCGGCGACACGCTGCCACCGCCGCGCCCGCCCTCGACGAGGGGAAGGGGCGCGCGGGCGGCCTGATGTCGCCGCGTACGTCATCCACAGAGGCACGCCGGGCGACGGGGCAAGAATGGCCACCCCCCCTGCCCCGAGCTGGTTCTCGGGGCTCGCCCGTCGCCCGGCCGCCTCGCTACAAGTGGGTCGATGCTGCGACCCCACGTCGCCGGCCGCGACCCGTCACTCGACGGGACGATGGCCGGCCGCGTGACGATTCCATCGTTTTTCGAACAAGTCGGTTTGGTTTCCCGACAGACAGTGGAGCTTTCCGTGCGTCCGCCTGGCGGCCGCCCCTTCAGCCCGAGCAAGGGCTGAGGGCCGGCAGGGGACCGCGGAACCGTGACTCCTAGGCGGATGCGGCGGGGAGGTGAGCACGCCGAGCGAAGGCACGCTGCCCTCTCCCCGTCGCGGGGTGGAACTGCCATTTGCTGGCCTCGACTGGACGGTGGAAAGTCTGAGCAAGCCGGTCCTCAATCGGGCACATGTCAAGATACGCTGCCCATAATAGATGACGATTGAATCTATACATGAAATATGATTGGCCTCGTCTGCGTGGTGATGCCGTGTGTAAATGTCCGATGGCGGCGAGGTATTTCCCGTCGGGTGGATTGATCCGGGCATCAGTGGAGCGCTGTCGATCGTGCAGCCGAACCATTGTCCTTTTTCGTGATTGTGAGGCTCCGCAGGCACTCGCAGAACTCGCAGAGCTACTAAGAGACTGAGAGGCTGTCGTGAGCACATTGTGGGATCTTCGTGTGCTCCTACCACCGCCTTTCCCAGTCGTCACCGTCTCCCAGACAGAGCTCGCCGCCGAGCCCAGGTGCGGCATTCGCTGGTGGGCAGCTGCATCTCCCTGTGGCTTCCATCACACCGCATCTTGCGGCGCCACGGGTCGAGGAGGTCTGACCTCTGAGGGACCCTTGCCTGAGATGGGCGTTCGGCTTCGGGTGAAAGCGACGCTGATGAGTGGCACCAAGGGCAGGTGCGGTGGAGCCCCCTAACGTCACTCCTCCAGCGGGCGGGGCCAACAAGTTTTGGCGGGGTGAAGCGCTGTAGCTAGCTAGCGAGTAGGGGACTGACTACATTCGAGTTCAGCGTGGTGCGTGTCCCGTCGGGTCGGGCGGGGGAGAAGATTTGGGGGAGGAGCACCCCGCGATCTGAACCGTCACCAGTCGACGTCCTCCCACCCGTAGATGTTTCAGACGCCCCCGACGAGCTGAAGTCGAACATCACCCAAAACCTCCTCCGCCACCCCTTCTTCCATCCAATTGACCTCGATCCATCCGATATCCTCCTCCGCACCCATCTCCCACGAACGAAGCCCTCTTCCTTCGACAGCTACCGCCACCATGGCCGACTACCCCATCATCGACTCGCACATCCACCTCTACCCCTCCTCCGAGGTCGACTCGCTCGCCTGGGCCACCCCCGAGAACCCCATCGCCGCCCAGCGCTCCGTCGACGAGTACCGCGCCGCCACCGGCAACCCGTCCAACCTCAAGGGCTTCATCTTCGTCGAGACCGACCGCAAGCACGACCTCGCCGCGGGCGCCGCCGACGGCTCCGACTCGGGCTGGGAGGGCCCCCTCGCCGAGGTCGCCTGGCTCCGCCGCATCGTCGAGGGCACCCCCCGCGAGGGCGAGGGCCACAGCCCGGCCGACGCGTCCCTCTGCCTCGGCATCGTCCCCTGGGCCCCGCTGCCCTCGGGCCCCGAGGTCCTCGACCGCTACCTCGACCGCGTCAAGGAGGTGGCCGGCCCCGCGGCCTGGCCCAAGATCCGCGGCGTGCGCTACCTCCTCCAGGACAAGCCGCACGGCACGGGCGTCGAGTACGACTTTGTGCGCTCGCTGCAGCTCCTGGGCCGCCGCGGCCTCACGTTCGACCTGGGCGTCGACCAGCACCGCCGCGGCAAGCAGCAGCTCGAGGACGCCCTGGTCATGATCCAGCTCGCCCACAAGGACGTGCCCGACGACCAGAAGGTGGCCGTCGTGGTCAACCACCTCTGCAAGCCCGACCTCACCGTCATCAACACGGCCGACCCGTCGTTCCTCCACTGGCGCAACGCCATGTACTCGCTCTCCAAGTGCGACCGCACCTACATGAAGCTCTCGGGCGGCTTCGCCGAGATGGCGCCCTCGCTCTCCTCGCAGCCCCCGGACGCCATCTTCGAGGCCCTCTTCGCCTGGCTCGGCATCGTGCTGGCCACCTTCGGCCCCCGCCGCACCATGTTCGCCTCGGACTGGCCCGTCTGCACCGTCCGCGAGGGCGGCGCCGTCGACGACCAGTCCTGGCGCAAGTGGAAGCTCCTCGTCGAGCGCATGTGCTACATGGCCACCATGGACCCCGAGGACCAGGCCGAGCTGTTCGCCGGCACCGCCCTGCGCGCCTACGGCATCGAGGAGTCCGCCGAGGAGGCGTAGGGGCGATCGACGGGTACGCAGGTGGCACGCGGGCGGGACGTGCCGTTGCGAAGGGGAAAAATGGGGGCCATGATACCAGAGTTAGCATAGACTTTTTTTTACTTTCGGTGTGGTAGTAGCAAGCAAGGAATGGGAGCCATCCTCCGCGGATGATGATGATGACACGAGGCAGGAATGCAGCCGTCACGTGACCATGTGCGGTCTACCTCAGGTGCTCGACCTCTCTGGAGCGATGTGCGATGTTGGTGATGGATGCCCTGGGGTCTCTCGTCAGCATCTCGATGTCCGTGACCATCCGTGGCGATTTTTCTTTTCTGGTCCATGTGCTCGTTCGCAGTCGAGGGGGCTCCTGGGGCACAAGGCACCCCGATCCAGGCCAGTAGCGCAGGGGTCGCCAAGAGGGACGCTGCAACTCGGCGGTCCGTCCCACCCGCTCAGCGACACAAAGCTTATTTCGACCGGCCACGCCAGACACAGCAACTCGGCCCCCCATTACAACATCCCAGGGCTGCCGTGTCCTGCCTCTTCCGATCAGACAGACCAATGATCTCTGTCTCTGAAGAGACGGACGGAGGGAGGGAACCCTCCGCGCAGGGTCTGTGACCTGTCTCTGCCACTTACACCCTGCCCTGCTCAACCCTGCTCGCCGTCGACTTCCCCGGAAGAATATTCCCAAGACCAGCACGAGGTTGCAGTGCTCACGGCAGAGACTCTGTTTGACTTCGACCCGGCCTTGCTGATCCCTGGGGTTGGGACCCCCCGGTTGGTGGAGGAACCACGCCAGGTCTTGAAAGGGCAGGTCTTGACAGGCGCAGCCCCCCGAAAACCTCCCCTGCGGATGGCCTGCCCTGGTTCCCGACAGACGATTCGGCATCGGATACGGACGCTCCGCATCGGGAGCAGAAGTAGGTGCTCTGATCGCAGCAGCTGGCCGCCGCAACGGCGACCTTGCTGCCAGACTATGCGTCTCCCCTCCCCGTTTGCCCCCCCCGCGGAGGAATTATCTGCCACGACTCAGAACGCCACGCTTCTCCCTGAACGCGCAGGAAGGGCACACCGTCGACGAGGTGTCGACCCGGGTCGAGGACGGGTTCAGATAAAACGAACGGCTCGTTCAGCCAAGACCCGGGCGAGCAACGCCGGGTCCTCAACCGCTCAGCACACGAGCCAGCGCCCGCCCACCGCCGACAGGAACCAGGAACCACGCACCGCGCGCCGCCATGACCCCGATCGCCCTCCTCAGCACGCTGCTGCTCCTGGCCGCCCCGGCCGCCGCGCAGACGACCCGCCGCACGACCAGCACGACCCGCGCCGCCGCCACCAGCACCATCAAGTGGCAGGCCTCGGGCGGCGTCTCGTGCCCGCACCCGGCCGTCAACACGGCGTGGCCGACCCCGACCGGCAGCACCTCGTACGCCACGGCCTCGGTCATCCCCGCCAACGCCGTCTTCGACGGGCGCATGGCGCTGTTCGACCGCCGCGGCAGCCCCGGCGACTGCAGCGGCCAGAAGGAGCAGGACGAGGCCGCGGCCGTCTTCGTCCTCGAGCCCGGCGCCACGCTCCGCAACGCCATCATCGGCCCCGCCCAGGCCGAGGGCGTCCACTGCCGCGGGCCCTGCACCCTCGAGAACGTCTGGTGGGAGGACGTCTGCGAGGACGCCGCCACCTTCAAGGGCGCCGGCCCGCGCTACGTCCGCGGCGGCGGCGCCCGCGACGCCAGCGACAAGGTCTTCCAGCACAACGGTCAGTCCGGTCTTTTCCTCTTCCTCCCCTCCGCCACGGGGCCCCGCGAGGGTGCTTCCCCCTCTGTCCCGCACCGCTGACGCCGAGCACGCGCCGCGCACACAGGCGAGGGCTGGCTTCACATCGACGGCTTCTACGCCAACAAGTACGGCAAGTTCTATCGCTCCTGCGGCAACTGCAGCCAGCAGTTCCAGCGTCACGTCAACATTACCAACTTTGTGGGCATCCAGGGCACAGTCGGTGAGCCTCCCCCCCCATCCCCCCCTGAAGCGGCACGTCTGGAAAAACACCACCCCGATGTGGCCTGCTGACAAGACTCGGCTCGTAGTGGGCGTCAACCAGAACTACGGAGACACCGCCGAGCTGTCCAACTACTGCTTGGCCAAGGTAGGCGTGGTCTGCACTCGCTACAATGGGTGCGTTAAGCCTTGCGACGCCGGGGAGGTCGGAGAGGGAGAACTCGAGCCCTTCTGCAAGATCAACGGTGACGACTGGACTTGATCTTTGCAACCTTCGGACGTCTGTGACCCTTGCATGAGGCCTACCCTCGAAAAAGAACAAGCGAGTCACATCAACATTCGAGCGGCGCGTCATGGTCAAAGAAAGTAAATTGATATCATGCCACCCCCCAGTGATCCGGGTATCTTAACTCCTATTATAAAAAGCAAGCAACAGGGGTCACTATTGGTACCCTGTTCCCGTCGAGCCGAACATTTCGAACTCGCGTTTCGCTCTCGTTGCCCCATCGTAAAGCCGTTGTGGACTCAGGTTGTCGTCCTATCAAATATCATTTCATAGTCGTGAATCATGCACACCTTCTCCCCAGTCTTCTGTCGCGTTCGTCCCTTTCTTCTCCCCCGTCTCGCTCTCAAGCCTTGGAAGTAGCGGGAGGCGCAATGATCGGGATGGCGCTTCCCAGCTTACTTGGTGACTTGCCCACGCTGCCGCGGACCGCGCGTCGGTGTTGCCTCTCCTTGCACTTTAAGGCATAGCCGGGCTCGTTTGCCTTGCGCCACTCGATATGCGCCTCGTATTCCATCTGGCTCTTGGTATTAGGATTCTTGGGCTTTGTTACCGATCGAGCGGGCTAAACCGGAATCGTGGGGCCCGAAGCCATCTGCTGCTCTTGCCGAGGAGGGAGCAGGCTGTCGAAGTTGAACCCGGGTCCGAATGGTCCGAGCCCGAATCCATGACCTGGGCCGTAGCCTGGGGGCGGCATGGGAAGAGGCCCATGATAGCCTGGAGGCGGGGGTGGAGGCATCATGGGGCTAAAGGGGGCAGGGGGCAGCATCAAGCCAGGACCCATGGGGTGGGGAGGAGGCAGAGAGCCAACATGTGGTAGCATTGGGCCTAAAAGCCCAGGCGCGCCAAGATGAGGCATCATGAAGCCAGGAGGAGGCATCATCATGCCTTGAGAGCCCATGAATGGAGGCGGGTTTGGGCCAGTGGTAGGAGTGGACGACGGCATGGGATAATCATTCATGGCTGTCATGGGCCCGAACCCAGGCACCAGGGGCGGGTTCATCATCGGCGGTACACCTTGCTGCATGCCGACCTCAGGGTGACCACACTGTGAGAGGGTGTTCTGGACCACCTCTTGTAGGTTCTTGAATTCCTTGGTGTACTCGGTTAGACAGTTGAGGGCATCGGCAAATGCCTTCTCCTTGGCGGCAGCCGTGCTTTCCGGGGTAAGCTTGCAGTCGGTCTTCTAGCCCTTGACAAGTGCAGCTGGGTCCTCTGGGGCTTTGTGAACAATGAATTCCTTCGCGGTAGGGTCGAGGTTTGTGGAAGGTTGCTTTGACTTGTGGGTAGTGTTGAAAGCAACACCCGAGTCGTCCGAACTGTCCTGTCGCCGGTGAGACGCCTTGCGGACCGAGGGATCAGCGCTATGAAGTGACCGGATACTAAGCGAATCCTGCATCTTTTTCTCATTGAAAGCCTTGTTCAACTTGGCCATGAGGTCATTGTACTGGTCGACCTTCGATTCGCCGTCGGTCTTGCGGGCGCTTTCTTGCGTTGGGAAACCTTCGACATTGATCACTGCAGAGTCGGTCAGAATGGCGGCGGTCGAGCGGTTGGCCTCGTCTTGGGCTCTGTGTAACGTCTTGCGAGGGCTGTCCACGACATGGTTGTTGAGCTGCGCCTCAACATGGGACGCATCCTCGTCCTCGTCTAGATACTGGCGCTTGGTCGCATCGCGGGGCGAGCGGAACCGCCGGGAGTCCTTGATGCTCGCAATTTCGGCTAATGGGAAATCGCCGTTGTGGATGCGGCATGTCTTATCATCGTAGCAGTTGTCATGCTGCACAGCGATATCGAAGACGAAGGTCGACGTGCCGAGTTGTTTTTGGATGGAACGACTCAAGTTGAGGAAGGCAGACGAAGCAGCACGTTTGGCGGGAACTGCAATAGCGTCGGTAGCCACGGCGATGCCACTCAGGATGCCGACCTTGCTCCGGAGCATGTCGGGGTAATGTCCAGTACCATCACCGACAGGTACAAGAAAAGGATCAGAAGCGAAGCCAATGCTACTGGCACTACGAAGCGGAGAGGCTCCGTGAACGGGTACTCGTTGGTGGGTGGCCGGGTTGTCTTGGTCGAAGTCGGAGGAGTTTCCCTGGCTATGACGCTTTTTGTTGAATTTGAGGCCGACGGCCTCGTTGTAATAGGGGTTGACAGGCTGTCGCCAGTTGGTGCTCTCAAGAGCCTCAACGAGCCTAGGGTTGCCCTTGGCAGAAGAAGTGGCCATTGTGGTGGTCCAGACGCAAGCGGGTTTCAGGTAGGCGGCTCGTATATAGACTGGGCCAAAGCAGAGGCGGAGAATAGTTCTCTCGAATTCGAAAGAGTCTGGAAAGAAGCGGTTCTTGATTTGGTTATGTTCGTGGGTGTTGTAATTGAACGTCAGACGCTCGCGGTGTGGCAGCCAGCGGATTGGAAAGTCTGTGGTGGAAGAGCTGTCAGTTGAGATACCTTGGACCACCAAACCTCGAAGAACTGTTTTGAAGAGAGGGTATAATTCATCCAAAGGGGAAGAATAGTGCCGTGATTGTGAAGTGGGCAGATGGCGGCGGTGTTACGTGGGTGAGCAAAAAGGCCAAGAAAACGAAAGTTACGTACTTGCACGCTGTCGGTCCCAAAGCAGGCTCAGGGTGCGATAAGTTATTCTTGATCGTCCGAGACTCAATGGTCTGGGCAAGATGACCTTGGACGAAACAGAGGATCGGGATGAAATCTGGGTTATGACGGAGGACTATGTGCTGGTGATGGAGCCGTGATGGTTGACGAGAGCGCTAAGTCAGCGTGACGAGCTCGGGATTGCTGAGTTGCTGACCACAATTGCATTCGAAGAAAACAGGTAGATAGACCCGCAGACTGGTAGAGGCCAGGTGTCGGACAAGGGCGAGGCCTGGGTTGTTCCGAGTGATGCCGATGTGGTGATATCAAGCACGCACCGTACTTCTCGCTGTTGCAGGTCGTTTGGCAGCAAGCAGGCAACGAATTCATAGGAAGTACCACGGCCAGGCACACGTTTAACCTTGGATATGGGGTGGCTGCGAAGGCGAACGATGCATCAAAACGCAATTTTCGCGATTGTGTCCTCAAACTTGGCTATCGTGATGTGATGCCTCTGTTACAGCACGAGCGCCACGGCCACGGATGGAGGAAGGAAGACAAGGTGTCTTTGTCGGCTTCTAGCTCGAATCGCTGCTTGTAGAAGAAAAGAAGAACTGGCAAGAAACGCTCTGCACTATTAAGGCTGAGGTAGAAGATGGATGCGTGTCCAAAAAGTCGTCGGCTTGGGGAGATGTGAGAGGAGGTGATGATGAAGAGATCAGGAGAAGGAATCCGGCGTGGTGGGATTGATCGTCTGAGCTCTGTATGAACCTAGGCTCCAGTCTACCCGGTGTCTAGGAAGGTAGTTACGACACCCCTCGCACCTTCTACGATTTCCTCATCGTCACTACCGACTAGGTGTGTCGTGCCTGCGGCCTGGCTGGAGGTTGTCAGCAAACTAGCTCGTTGGGCCTACCTACCCCTGCATTGTCATCACGCATCGACGCTGAGTAGCCCCCCCATGCCTGCAAAACGGTCCTGAGCTTCCATTCACAAACTGTTAAGCTTCATGATTCATGGGCAGTGCATGAGGTGTAAATCAGATGCCCCGATGTCTCATGCTTGTCACTGGGCAACGCGGATGTGAGTGATTGCGAAAGCTCGAAACCGATTGTGTTCCCAATAGTCTGCAAACCTAACGATCCTGAACTTAAAGTGCACAAAAGCAACAAACGCCGTACTGCTCCTGTATTTTCTGTCACGCCTACTAAGGCTTCGATAAGGTCCTTGATTACCATAGAACAAGCGAATGGAGAAGGAGCTTCATTGCGAGTGCGATGGCTGAAGTAGCCTAGCCAGCAGTATTCAGACGCCGCCTGCTGTCTCATCCCGCAACGTGACCCCGCCAAAACCCAGCTCTTCCCGTCATCATAGTCTAGAATGACTGATTGGTACTCCCGGACAGGTAGGCCTGGAAGGATCTCTATTCCAGAGTCAGTACTGCCCATGATTGGACGAGGCGCCGGCACTTACGGGATTTCGGGTCTGCATGTAGACGGTGCCCGGCCCCGTGAACTTGCACACAAGACCCTCGCCGGACGAGATGCCCGAGATGATGCCACCCGAAGCCACCCGCTCGATGATGTACTTGGTGTTCCACGCAACCAGATGCCCGTTGTCAACAATGTACTTCTCACCCTCGATCAGCTGATACCGGTTAGTCGTCAGCCAGTAGGCAGGGAAGCACCACTCACGTCTTTGCGGATAATGGCACCAAAGCTCGTCACCCAGAGCAGGCCGGTTCCACTAATCTTGTACACGAACAGGCCTTCGCCGCTGAACATGGCCTTGCCTAGGCCCTGGCGCTTGTAGTCGCAGATGACGCCCTGCGTCGACGCGACGTAAGCGTCCTGTCCCACAGACCAGAACTCCTTGCCCGTCAGACGAATGCTCGTCATGTCGCCAAGCATGGCAGGAGCCAAGAGGACCTCGCCTGGGCCGGTAAAGGTCGACTGTGAGAGTTCGGCGCCGGCCACCAGCTTTTTCATGCTGAACTTTATCTGACCGCGCAGGACCACGGTCGGGGACATGGCAATCATGGTGCCGGGCTTCGCCTTCAGCGGGCATCCCACAGCCAGCTGGATGGTGAGGATGGTGTTGCTGTCTCGGTGGCTGATGCGGTAGCTGCCTCCATTGAACGTGCCAACATCGTCTACCGCGGACGTACCAGTTGCGCCCACGAAGAGCTCCGGCGGCGGGGCGCCCGAGATGAACTTGACAGGCGCCTTTGCAGCAGCCTCGTCGTCTTCATCCTCGTCGCTCTCGTCATGGAAGGCTCCGTCCTTCTCCGGAGGGTAGGCGGCGGCGGGCGGTCCGTCAAACGAGGGCGGGCCATCAAAAGCCGGCGGCGGCGGCGGCGTGGCAGTCGAGTGCTGCTGGTTGTCTGGGCTTGCGACGGTCCGCAGGGGGATCTGGCTCTGCTGTTGCTGTAGTTGATCGATCGGAGGTAGGGGGTAGTGCTGAGGCTGGTGCTGTTGCGGGGACTGTGAGGGCGGAGGGGCGTAGTGCTGCTCTTGATGCTGCTGCGGCGATTGAGACGGCGGAGGGGGGTACTGCGCAGACACCTGTACAGGCGGTGTGCTCGTGGCCTGGTGAGGAGGAGGCGGGTATGAGTTTGTTCGCGCCGATTGTGGTGACGGCTGTTGCTGTGGAGGGGCCGGGTAGCTGTGTCCTTGTTGCGCCGCAGACGGCGGGGCCGGGTAATGGGTGGCCTGGCCTGGCTGCACAGCGGACGGGGGAGGGGGGTACGCGCTGGGCTGTGTTTGAGGAGGCGAGGACTGCTGGGGCGGCGGCGAGAAGCTCGCGGGTTGGGGCTGTCCGGGTTGCGCTCCCTGAGGCGGCGGAGGGTATGAGAAGTTGGTCTGCTGGGCAGGCGGGGAGGTCGGAGGGGCGGGGTAGCTCTTGCGAGGGACTGGCGAGGTCAGTCAAAATGCACACACACACATACATGCACATGCATCGTCGCGCGCGAACAGTAGGCTGGGAGGTACGAACTTCCGAAGAACCTCTTGCCAGAGGAGCTCGAGGGAGCTTTGGGGAGTCAGCTTGAGCACCTGGACTGGCGGACGAGACGGACTCACGAGGGTCAAATTGTTGCGCCATGCTGAACGCGGAGGTGGAGTTTGTTGTCGAGGCAAGCAGGTCTGCCTACGTCGAACCGTACTGCAATGTCGTTGCTGATGCTTTCGCTTGGAGTGGTTGCTGATGAAGCTGATGGCGATCCGTCAGCTTACGGGATTCAGAGCAGAAGCGAGACCGAAGCGAGGACGAGGTCAGGATCAGGCCAGGCAGGACCAGGTCCGCCGCAGCAGCTCTTCCCCCGCACTTAGAACTCACCCGCTTGGAGCACAACCGCGCGCGACAAAGGCAATCGCAAAGGAGTATTCCTGCCTTGGATGAGGATGGGCACTCGTCGGTCCAGTGGGGAGGAAAATAGTCAGTTGCACTTGCCGGATCGTCGAACAGGTTGCGAACAAAGGGAAAGAGTGACCTCCCGATGGAGGGGCCGGCCGATATAAAGGATGCGGGTGGGGAGCTCCTGGAGCTCAGAGCTCAGGGATTCGACTCCGCGCCACTTGGTCACTCGACAGGCCGCATCCCGCAGGACCCGGCAGCTTTACCGAACGACGTGCATCCTCTGGCTCGCCATTGCGAGAATGAAGCCGTGGGAATGGTGACACTGTCCAATGACAGTCGATGCTGGCCGTGATGCGCCCTGGCTGGGGGTTAGAGAGGGGGCCTGTAACCGCGAGCTTGGGAGGGGCGGCGCGTAGGGACATTGGCGGCGACATGGCGTTTGATTGGATAGCGTCTCTTTTGGACTCGGTGATTCCAAACCCCTTTTGAAGCATGCCTCCCTTGGGCATTCATTTTCTCGACGATTTTGGCAAGTCAGCAGCATGACCATGGAATCATTCATAAACCGTGGGATTATCACTTACAATTGTTGATGTTGGAGACTCTTGAGATGGTGGCCATTCACGTTGGTGGCTCTCGGGAGCTGCTACCGACTGCAGCCGTTGCTGAACGATGAGCCAACAGGTAGCCGGCAGCCGCCAACTTCTCAACGAACGAGCTACAGAGAACCTTGGATAGAAAAACAGCCGAGCCCAATGGGAAGAGGCTCAGCGCACCGTCTTGCCGTACCCAGCCCGGAGCACCACGGCACCTGGTTCGATGTGGGGCCGATCAACAGGTCCTGTACGGGGAGCTTGGGATCCAAACGGACCATGTTGACTCGGTGCGATGCATGCCGGCCTCCCGAGCTCTTCTACACCGTCAGTCCGTCCAGAAACCGAGGGACCGGCCTCCTCGCTTGTCGCTCTTGCTGGCCATCTGCAGGTGGCAGGCGACGGCAGTGCCAGGGTAGGAGGAGCAGCACCCCGGCCCTGGCCTTCAATCTCCGACACAGATGATGGTCGAAGCACACCCGGCAGCCCAGGACAGGCTTGCTCGGTTCGGGGGGACGCTCCGGCGCGGCGATTTTTGGTCAGCCTTGACTAAAACGGGCTGCGGTTGCAAGATCATGCTGTTGACACAAGGGGGAAAGGGGGGCAGAGAGCCGGACACTGTGCAGATGGGAAGGGTCTGCAGCAGATGGCTGGCGAAATTCCTTTTCGCGCGTAATGTACCAGAGGATCCCGTGTGCCAGGAGCTTTTCTGCCTCAGCTCGCCAGCTCTAAGACAAAACTACGGGAGCGGTGGTAGCGTCATCGCCATGTTCATGCAAGGGGCGAGCAATGCTTATGATCAGCAAGGGAGCTACAAGCCTCGACAAAAACGTGCACAACACATTTGCAGAAACCACGGGCCGACATACCACGTTTGTCCCGCTGACTTCCTTCTAGTCACGTCCAGAACGAACAGGGCATGCCATACAAACGGGGATCAGACAAAAATGCAAAAGTTGAAGGAGATGGGATTCGAACCCACGCCTACAATGTAGACTAGCACCTGAAGCTAGCGCCTTAGACCGCTCGGCCACTCCTCCTGTTGTTGTGATTTTGGGCCCGGAGTCACAACCCATGTTGTGCGCTGCAGGCGATGGAGTGGAGGCAAAATCATTGGGTAGCGATGTGCGACTCCTCGGTCACTGGTGTGCTGAGTAACTGGCGCTACGAGTCGTGCGCCTTGTGAGAGGATGAAGTGACAGAGATGCTGGTTGGAGATTGGGTGATCGATGATGCTGTGCAGTGGGCTGACGGACGTCCCGATTTCCCGTATTCCGGGGTGCGCCTCCATCGGAATTGAGGATGTGTCCGAGTCAGCGAAGGATTCAGGCCTGTCAGCCATCGCCAGTCTGAGTAATGAAGGCATGTGATGCTCGACGCCCATGACACAGAACAGAGCCTGGGTGAGCCAGGGAGATACGTGGGATGAGAAGGACCTGGACCGCCCGACAGGGCAGGCTCGGTCGAAACGCGACGATATCACCATCGCAATGGCCGACGGACGGTCATACGTTTGTTCAGGCCGCCAGGGGCGACCTGGGACTCGAGCACCGGCGCTGTGCCTCCTTTCATTCGTTCTGGGGGGCCATCCTCGGACGTCGGGCGAGTCGAATCGGGCATGCTGGGCCGGGCGGCCTGGAGGTAAACTGGAGATACCCAGCGCTTGAGCAGTACAACCCACCCACATTCCCTGACAAGCAGGGGGGCGCGCGGGGCGCATGGACGGGCGATCGCGGGCGCAGAAACGGACGAACAGTCGCACGGAGGGCCGCATGTGCCGGACATGTTACATTGCAGGCACCTCTCGAAAACAAGCATGAGCCGAAGCGACGGCGGGTGAACCAGACGCATGCAAGCTGGCGACTCTAGCTGTTTCTTCAGCCCTGACACGGACGGCTGGAAGAGCTGTCGGCCAGGCAGGCGGGCGATGGATGGGGGGGATGCACGGTGATAATGACACTTCTCGAGAGAAAGAAAAACGAAAAGAGTCCACTCCTCCGCGGGTGAGAAGGCGCCAGCAGGCATCCGGGGCGAGACAAGGCGTGTCTTGGAAACTCGGGGAGGTGTCGAGGGAGAGGATCGGTGAAGCGTGTCTCAGCGCCTCTCAGCGCCTCGCGCGCGCTGGACGAGCCGGCGGCCCTCGAGGTCGGTCAAGCCAAACGCCCGCAGTACCGGGCGGAGTCGAAGCCGAGAAGGGGCCTGACCAGTGAGAGGGCGAGGACCAGGCCTGCGTGTGTGATGAGGGAGTAGCGATGGGAGAGATGACGAGGGGAACAGGGGCAGAGACGGGGGAACACAGTGCAGAATTGCAGAAGGCCAAGACGCCAGAGGCCCGGGACAAATCAGGGCCGCAGGTGCGGCAGGGATGGGGCACAGCAAGGAACGTTTCCCTTATTTCCTTTTTTCTCTGCCGGTGGTCGATTGCCGCCGTCTCTCGAGCTGGCCGTGTCGCGAAGCACTGGAAGAGAGCTCGCGATCAACATTCCCGATGCAGCGCTGCTTCGTCGAGTGGAAGAACGCAAACGTCGCGTGTTCGATAGCTCGCTTATCGTGGCTTGAGCTCTGCTCTTCGCTGGGCATGCCTATCCAATCAATCAATCAATCAGCCAGCCAGCCAGTCAGTGCAGTCAGGTCGTTTGCGGGCATGCTACGTCAGGCTCCCAAGACGGGACCGACAGCGTGGCAGGGCAGCTGAGGTCTCCCGTGTCCCAGGACGCTGGGATCCGCAGTACAGGACTGGTACAGCGCTCGAGGGCCCTGTGAGCTCAAGCCCCTACGCCGAGGGTCCCAGCTCTCCACCGTTCCAGCGCCCGGCGGGCACTGTCTCTGGAGAGGACAGTGTGTGTGACAGTGCGCATGGAGGACCGACGAATGAAGTCTCCGGCAGCGGCACTTCTCGCACGATTTATGGGTCGCCGACCCAGCACCACGGAACAGAAGGAATGGGGGAAGGCAACCGACGTCGTGGGACCTGCACATGTCGTTGCCTTCTTGGGCTCGTGGAAGGTGTGTGTGTGTGTCTCTCTCTCTCTTGCCTCTTGCGTCTCGCCTCTCGCCTCTGGCCTCCGCCACTCGTCCAGCCGTCCCCTCTTCATCCCTGCCTCGATCATCCCTCCTCGAGCTGAATGGGCTACATGGACGACGACAACTTGCTCGAACGTCTCGACCCAAAGGACTGGAGGCGTCAAACCTCGCTTGGACCGTGTCGTCGTATCGCCATCGTTGACACGGCCATGACCCTACCCTCCACCATCGCTTGCAAGCCCAAGACGCGCTGCACTGCCCGCTAGCCACCGTAGCGCAGCACCGACCACGCCTGGTCCCTCGCCTCGTCGACCTGGGCTCCTCTCGCCATCCCGCAACAGGCAACGCCGGGCTCTGCTCTCTTGCACAGCGCCTTGGCTGTGGTCATTTCCTGGCCCTGCTTCTACTCGCCCCCAGTCAATTCGCCGACGCACACTGCATCCTTCGCTAGACCAAGGAGAGGTGAGGTGGCCGTCCTCTGTCTGCCTGGGCTTGGGCCGAACTCCTCTCCTTGATCTCTGACCTCTGTCCTCCGTTCTCCGTGAGAGACAAATTTCACCATCCCGCGGCCGTCGATTCCTACTCTTCGACCCTCGAGCACGCCAACGACCACCGATCGTCTCACACTGTCCCAGGTGACTCCCTGGTTAGCACCAAACACCGCCAGACAAGGTCTCATCCACTCGACAATCGCCCGACCGCTCGACCACCCGACCGCCATCCCGCACTACCCAGCGACCCATCCACCAGTACGCTGGGGCGCCCGCGGCGTCCCTCTTGGTCGCCCACTAGTGCAGCACGTGTGGATGTCCTCATAATACCATTCCTCACCCCCGACTCTATTCAAATCCATCCGTCAGCCCCCTCGACCATCTGTCGTTCGTTCGTCTCCTTCGTCCATCACCCATTCGAACCGCTGGACAATGTCGCTGGACGATTCGCCCCATATCCGAGGCCGCTCTTCTCCCCGTTCAACCCGGCCAGCGCTCACCACGCCCACGAGCATAATGTCGGGACACAGCAGCTCTTTCAACCCCAACCCGCCACCCGGGCGCCTGGGACCGAATCACGACGAGTTCCCGTCGTCCCCAAAACACCTTCCACTAGAGCACCCTCACGCCGGAAACGGCTCCAGCTCAGCACCAACCACTTCCATCAAGTCGACACCACCAACACCCTCCGCAAACCCGTCAACGCAATCACATTCATCACCATCAACACCCCTGTACTCGTGCTGCGCTCCCACACCACCCCCCGGCGGCGCCTACGCCGCTCCCGTCAGCATCGTGACCGCATCGCTGGAAGCCGACGACGACGATGCAGTGGACGAGGAACTCGAAGCCAAGTTCAAAAAGCAGCTTGCGTCTCGTGGCTGGAGGCGAATCAAGCGGCAGCGCGATGCGCAATCCCCTGGCGACGTCGCGCCCACCCGCAAGGTCCCGAGACTGAGTGAGACCGTTGACGCCCAGAATGACAACAGCGAATCATCGCGGTCGGCAGCCACCACACCATTGCTCCCGCCACCGTCCAGGACGTTCAGACAAGGACCCATAGTGCCTGCTGACCCCGCCACGTTGGCTGCATGCCGGACGCTCGAGGTGGACGAGGGATTCTGCGATGAAGACGGCGAAGAACCTGCCTGGCACGACACGTCGATTGAGCTCTTACGACAGACGAACGCCGACGGATTCCGACGGCTGGGACCACTCCGATATCGAGGCGCCGGCCAATACACCTTGAGGACCCAACCAGTTGTCAGGCACAGGCCTCGAATGCGCCGACGGAAGGACCTGCCCGCTAGAGCAAATCCGGGGCCGGCACCGGATGACACCAACTGAGCGCATGACACGCAGGACGGGCTGGGTGCTCGCGGGGTGTAGGACAGGATGGCACTCCCCACGCCGTGGACAGGCACGGCGGAATGGGTGTTTGCACCGGGACGATGTTCCGTTGAATCGGCTCTGCGCTTCTTTCTGCATTTGCTTTTACGGCGTACGTACGACAGAACCATCGCGGCGATGGGATCATGATGTCACAACATGGCGTTTGGTGTAACCGGATGGGCACAAGGAGGACTGACGGTTGAGTTTTCGGGTCTTCAACGCGCGACATGGCGCGCCATGTCAGGATTCGGAGGGGTTCGGCGGGCTCGGGCCAGACGGGACGGGACCCTCGCGCCTGGCAGCTTCTCTGCCCTGACGAGGCAGGTTCTTCCGCAGGCGGCCGGTCGCTGGGATCAGTCAGTGTAGGACTTGCAACGAAATTCACGCGATGGGTATCTACCCTCATTATCTACTTGTTGAAGCAGCCAGCTCGCTTTGCCCTTCTCACACCGATGACAGGAACCTAATCATGACTGACATTCCAACGGCACCACACACAGTAACGCAGGAGCGCCGGGCAGTATCGATCGGACATGACCGGTGGAAAGTCGCCAGTCGGTCGTCGTATAAGACGGCCGCGCAGGAGGCCGCGTGGTGCTATTCTGGCCGCTGCGGGCTCGGCGTGGCCCTATTGATGCACCCGCAGACCAATGCCGTCGACTCAGCCTCGGGCCCGGCGAAGTGCGCGGGCAGCCGTTTTGACGGATGGTGTGGCCCAAGGGGCGGCGCAGCAGCCAGTCGGATGTCGAGTGGCAGGCGTGTTGGCAGCGGGCGACGGACTGATTGCTTGTTTTCCAAGAGTCAGCGCCGCCTTGTCAGCGCTAGGGGAACGGCGTACTCGAACATGGGCCGACATGAACGATGGTTGGAGGGCGGGATGGACGGCATGATGCCCCCCCGTGCGATGTAAGGCCCCTGACGACCATGACACCATCTCCAACTAACAAGCCTTCTCGGTCGCTCCGAGCTACGCCAGAGAGGCAAACGGCGATGTCAAAGTTCGGGCGCCAGGCACCACTCGCCTGGGCAGAGGAGAGGCCGCGGCCGTGTCGTGTCAGGACTCGGCGAGCCGTCGGGAGCATGCCCTCGGTTCGGCCTCATCTACCTCGGGGGTCAAAGGTTCATCCGTCCGACACGCCTTCATCGCTCCTCTGTGGCCCCGACAGCGCGCCGCCAGCTGATCATCTGCCCCTCCCGTTGGTCGCCATGGCCGACTTGACCTACAGGGCCGACATGTGCCCGCCGTGACATGCGCGCGTCCGCCAGACAACCGGTAGTGGTTGGCGGTTTTCGGGTGGTGGTTGGGGTTCCTCTGGAATCTAATCAGAGGCTCCGACGGGGGTGAGTGTCTCACGCGCATCTTGGTGCGCGGGCCAACCGTCGATCCCGACATCTGCGTGCAGCTGTTCCTTGCAGACAGGTGCATGCAGCGGCAAGCAAGGGTGAAAGGGTTGGCAGGGCAGGACAGCCGCATTACTCGGCATGGCCCATTGTCCAGGAAGCAATCTGGGTCGTTCAGCCCAGTACTCGGTACAGCCCACCCCGGATTGGCGATCAGCTCTCGCGCACCGCCTCTCATCGCTGTTGGGCTGCACCCCAGATCGGTGGGGGCGGCCCTCGTGGTTGGCCCCGAAGTGTCGACCTCGAGCTGCCCGCTCGGCTCGCAGGCCATCCCCGGACGTCCCTCCTGCTGCGGTGCACTGTATCCGTCGTGATGGCCATGCGCAGGGCGAGGGCTTCTTCCGTGGCGGTGGCAACAAAGGGAGAGAGGCAGCGTGGCGCGAAAGACAGACTTCACGGCGACGGCAGCACCATTTGCGATGAAGCCCCGACCTTGGGCGTCGACGAGCTGCCTGCCGGCTCTTTGTTCAGTCGTTGGCTGGCCGAGGGATGGGCTGGCGACGCGCAACAGGGACAATCGTCCTCTTTCACCCTCCCACCGCGGAAGGGAGGCGGTTGGTTTGCCGTTCGCCACCGTCAAAGAAAGGATGCGCGAGCGGGTGGAAGGATGGATGGCCCCTCGTCTCTTTGACAAGCATCCGCCGGTGATGGAGGCCGAGTCTCGCCGCTCCAACTCGACTCCCGTGCCACCCGCCAAGCCCTCGTCTTGTGCCTTGTGCCTTGTCCCCGGCCCCGGCTCTGGAATGGCGACGACCTCACTCCCGTCGACGAGCCAACCTGGGCGCAACATTCCACGCCGCATGCTCTTATGCGACAGCTCCCCCACTACCCCCCTCCCACTCTCGCCTTACCGCCCCCCTACCGTCGTCTCGATCGAACGGGAGCAAAGCAAAGACAGCTGTCTCGTCGTCTCGTTGGTGACGAAAGGACTCCATTCTCGACCGGCGCCCATTCCCAACTCTAGTTGCCCTGGCAGGCCGACGGCCGGGAGCCAGAGGGGAGGGTGAAAGAGAGAGAGAGAGTCGAAGAGACAAGGTGTATTTGTTGACTCGCATCCCCGTCGTCCTCGACCCGAAGCGGCCCTCTTCCTCGAGGCAAGTCGTTCATTTATCCCATGCCAACTGCATTCCCCTTCCTGTCGACACTACCTCTCTTGCGTACAACAAGAGCCCCATTCTTCACCCGCACGTCGCCGAAAACGACCGCCGGCGAGCCTGTTCGCCCCTCTCCTTCTTCCTACTCCGTCGCTGCCGCCCATCTCGTCTCCGTCACCCGTCTCACCCACCTCTCCCGGCGCACCCCTGACTACCCCCGACGACACGCTCGTTCGCGATTGCTTGCGTAAGAGGCATGACGGTGCCCGTCTCACACTACGAGCGGCCGGGCACGAGCGGCACCGGCCCGCAGGTCAAGAGTGAGTTCGATGACTTGGGATATTCCGCGGTGCAATTCTCGGTGGATTCGCTGGACGCGGAAGCGGACGTGGGCAAGGACGGCAGCGCCGACGCGGCGGGCGACATGGTCATGGACTGGGGCTCAGCGGTGGCCGCCGAGGACCTGCGCTTCGACGACTTCCTCGACCTCGACAGCATGTCGCACACGGGGGACGAGTGGCCTGACCACGACCAGCCCGGCTCTCTCTTCTTCGACGTGCCCGCCCTGGATGGGTCCACCTCGGCGACCAGCGTATCGGACGACTTCGACGACCTGCTGAGTTGCCACTCACAGCAGCAGCAGCAGCAGCAGCAGCGGCGGCGGCAGCAGCAGCAGTCGCAACAGCAGGTTCCGCCCATGGACGCCAGGGCTAGCACGACAGCTGGTCCCGCTGCCGCTAGCCGCATGGCGGCTGGTAGTGGTGGTGTTGGTGCTGGTGCTGGTGCTGGCGCCAGTCGGTTCCCCTCTGCCCATCAGGACGGCCCAGCTGCTCCTCCACCTCCGGGCAAGACCCAGCCCTCTCCGGCGATCGCCCGTGGTGGGGTGGGAGTGGGAGGAGGTGGAGGTGGGGGTGGGAGAACGCAAGGAGGACAAAGGAAGACGGCCTCGACCTATCCGGACAGAGCTCTCGGCCTTGGCGGGACTGAGTCGATCTCTGACTCTGAGCTGCTTCGCCTGGAGGGTATCTCGTTGAAAGCGTCACCTTCTCGCGTCCCGCCCCTGGGCCATGTCTCACACTCGCAACCTCCCACCCCCCTCCTCCACCAAGGCCAGGGTCCGGCCACCTCCAGGGCTGCCACTACCGCCAGGACCACAGCTGCTTCTGCCGCCGCCGCTGCTGCTGCCACTACTACCACTGCCAGCCGGAGCTTCTTCAAGGCCGTTGCCTCCAAGATCCAAAAAGCAGCCACCGTCCGCTCTAAGCCTTCCTTCTCCAGGAGCCACATCAACACCGCTGACCACGACCCCTCCACCATGTCCTCTCTCTCCATCGACAGGCCCATCTCTCCTGACGTCTCCCCCCGTAAAGCCTTCAAGCTTCGCCCCGACCAGCAGCAAATGGGCATCCCCGAGGGTCCTCAGCAGCAGCAGCAGCAGCGCCTCCCCATCTCACCACCCAACAGTGCCACCATCCCCCAGGGCCTGTCCAACCCCTTCTGCAACGGCTTCGTCGAAGACCCCTTCGGCTTCGACCCCAGCCTCGCCTCCGGCCCCTCACCGGGCATGTACAAGAGGCAGACCCCTCACACGCCCATCGACACCCCCGTTCTCGACGACGACAAGGGCAGCATGTACTTCCAGCAGCCCATCCACTCTCACCACGGCGGCGTCGCCCAGGCCAGCAAGGCCGCCTGGCCTCTGCCCTCCTCGTCGGCGCAGCCTGACTCTCACGGCAGCATTGCCTGGTCCAACTCGTTTGCTCAGTCCGACGGCCTCGACACCACGCAGTGGTGGGACGGCTCCGTTGATCTGAACGACGCGAGCTCGCACTTCCAGGCGCAGAATGCCCGGAATGCCACTTACAACCTCGCCCTCCACACCCAGCAGGCCGCCAGCGCTGCCGGCCGGGACATGGCCTACGAGTACCACAACCAAGGCCAGCAGCATGTCCCTACCCCCGGCAACCCTCACGAGATGTCTGGTCTCATGATCCAGATGTCCCAGGGCAGCCGCTCCTCCTCCTCCCCCGTCATCCAGGGCGGTGCCTACACACACATGCCCCAACAACACCACGCCGCAGTACAGCACCACCAACAGCAACTGCAGCACCAGCTGCCACCCCAGGCCCAGACGGAACGTCGCCCTCGCATGCCTCGTGCACCTTCCGCCGGAGCTCGCCACATGACCACCCCGCTCCGTCGGCAGCGTCCTTCCTCTGCCAACCGCAGCCGCGCTCGAGACTCCTCGTCGGCCAGTCCCACCCCGAACGGTCGCTCACGCAACTCCTCCGGCTCCTCCAACGCCGGCGGCCCCGTCATCGGCGCAAGTGTCAAGAAGCGCCGCTCCTTCCAGACGCCAGGCGGCGGCCGCCCTGCCCACCCGCGCACGCCCAGCGGCGGCAGCAGCAGCGGGCTTGGACTGGGCATCGGCCTGGGTGATGGCGGTGGCGGTGGCAGCGGCTTCGTCAACTTTACGCCCAGCGACCACACCCTGCTCATGACCGGTGTCGCCCCCTCTGGATCCAGCAAGACCAAGGCGCGGCGCGAGAAGGAGGCCATGGAGAAGAGGCGGCGCATGAGCGAAGCCGCGCTCAAGGCCGTCGCTGCCGCGGGCGGCGACATCGACAAGCTCGTCGAAGAAGGGTTTGTGTTCTAATACTGCCGGGTTTCTATCTAGCCCGCGAAACGGAGTCTTATCAGGCGTCTCATGGGGGCTGTACCACCATGGACAGGCGGAGTTTTCTTTTTTTTCCATCTTCCCAACGGCTGGGGGAGGAAGGATCGGCCGACAGGCAGGCTTGGTATGGAGTCGTTGATTTGGGTCTCTCGCCCATCCCCTTTATTCTCCTTTTTCTTTTTTTCCGTTGTATCACCACTCACCCCCATACCGGGTGATAAACCGCATACCGAGCGCGAGCTGTGTCTAATCACTTTTCCTTCACGCTTCCATCTCTTCAACATCCCCTCCTTACCTCTCTTATGTCTCTATCTCGTCACCCAAATCTAGCGGGCAGGTTTCTTTGTCATGGGAGATGGGTCTTCTCCGTAAAGCTCAAACAGAGCCAGATATCAAAACATCTACATCTTCATCAAGCATCGCTATCGATTTCACTTGCCAAAAGTCCAGATGACGTGCCAGCGAGGGGACAGTCAGGGGCCGTCCTGACCACGCCTGGGACCTGCATCCATCCGCACTCGCCCCGGGCGCGTTGCTCTCGGCAACAGCACATTCCAGAGGCAAATCGAGGGTCGCAATCAGACCCTGAGCCAAACTGGCACGTTACACCCCACCCAGGACGCAACGGCAACAACAGTAGCGATAGAAGCAGCCGGCCGCAAACAGATAGCTCTCCGGGCTGCCCTGACGCCATCGATCTCGGCCCCGAGTGTGGTCGATGTCAGGGCACGGCGGGCCTGGCCCAGAAATCCTGCAAACAGACGACCTCCTTCCCATCCCCCCCGCCGTGTCCTTGCGTGTCTCTGATTGATGTCTCAGGCGCGCGATAAGGTCCCTGTGCATGAAACTGACAGATCAGATCTTAGGTTGTCGATTGGCAAAAGGCAGGTCGCTTGTCTCGCTTCCCCATGTCGCGTCTGGGTTCTTCTGGCCCGCCTGACCCGCCCCGAGAGGAGCTGTGACGAAGAGCTGTCTGCAAACGGCCGCGACATCGAGCAGCTTGGGGCAGAGGAGGGCGGATGGCCTTCTCCGGCCTCTCAACGGCGGCGGGATCTTGCTTTGGTCGCCGCGATGGGGGACGAGACCGGGCCTTTTGACAACCAAGAAGTCCGGTCTGATTTTCTTTGTCTGGGCGAGACACGTCAGGTAACATCATTTAGCCCTCGAGGGTCATCGCGACATGGGGCAGGCAAGGGTCACGACGGAGGGAAAGAGGCGTCGGACACTGCTTTCGTCCTGCTGGGCGGCCTTCGACGCCCGACGACGACGTGGCTTGCCCAGCTGGACCATCGAGGCTTGCCACAGGGCTGGCGGGACTCGTCCAGCGCCATGTTTCGTTCCGTCGTGATCGCTTCGCGACATCTGAGGCCATCGCCGGCCAACCAGACAGATCCCCTCTGCTGATCGGGACACGGGGCGCCGCCCGATTCCCCCATGCACGGCGGGAGAGTGCTGCCGCCTCGTGGGCTCCCAAGCTGTATGGCGCCTGTGTATGTCATTCTTGCTACACCGATGGAGATGCTGGAGCGACGCCACCGGATCCTCGTCCTGGGTGTCTCAGCCGAGGGAGATTTTCTTCATGTTCCCTCATCCCTGTCACCCTCCGGGCCATCATCCAGCCCGCCAGATCGAGGCCAGATCGACCGACATGCACGATACGGCTGATGAACGCGAGGTGAGGTCAGAACGGGACCTGGCAGGGAGGCCGCACTACACATACGTCTAGAAGAGGTCAGCGAGAGCCTGGATCGTCACTGGGAGCCGAGACAGGGAGGGGAGGAGCCCACGGCCGCCCAGTAAACCGAAAGCATCTTCTCGATGGAGCTCCTTGGCATGAGATGTCTTAGAGCTCGGCTCCATATCTCTCGACCCCTTCTGGACTAGGCCCTGGGACGTCTCGGCTGTACCACTCAGGGCGCCTCATCCGAATCTGGCATGCCTTATTTTTTCTTCTGCTCGATCTCTGCATGTCCCGATTCTGCTCGTCGGCGTGGTTGTGACACATCCGCCCACCCACCCACTCAGACAGCCATGCGTGTCTCGAGCGTCGAACATGGAATAAGACCCGGCTCCTCAAGCAAGGATGATGGAGGGGCAGATCCGGCGCACGCCGGGCCCAGTCGACCGTGTCTTTCTCCCCCCGCCCCACCGCCCCCGTCGCCGAGGCCGAACCGAACAGGTCCGACGTCAGGCTGTCTGACAGGTCTTGTGTGCTGCAAGATGGTCTGCCCGCGCGACGGAATCGGCATGGCGGCTCCGCAGTCACCCATGGGTCGATCCCCCACCCGGCACTCTCACGGTCGACACCACCATCGTACCCTCAGAGGACTTCCTCTCCCCCCCCCTTCTTCCCGGTCCTTTCCCTCTTGGGCCCAAGTCGTGTCTTACCATCTTCAGGTTTTTCCCCATCCTCTTACCTCGTCGGGCTGGATCGCGGGCTCCGAGAGGACCAGACGACCCGTCCGTCGTCCTTGGCGGCGGTGCGTCTACCGAAGGGGGGATTTCTGCGTCCTCGTGGGGCCCGTCGTCGGGCTCGACAGCCTTCTGTCACGCCCGAGGATCGCGTCGTGTCCTGACGTGTCGTGCCGTGTCGTATCGTCCGAGGTCAGCTGGACTGATGACATGGGGCACCACAGCACAGCCTTGCCGGCTAAGCGCAGCGCGGGATTAACCCACGGACAGGACGGACAGACGACAGCTAACGGCCTCGCTTGGGAAAGGCGCCTCGCTTGACGAGACCTCGCCTGCTCCGTAGGTACCTGCAGTCTGGCTCCGCAGGTCGCTAGCTGCGATGGTCGAAATCGCCAGCCATCGAGAGGACTTGGCGATGCCCGCGTGGCCTGCCCCTCTCCTCGTGCGATGGTCGTCGCCATGTCGGCCTGCCAAGTAAAACATCAGTCCATCAGCCCATCACAGAGGCGCGTAGGAGGAGAGGAGAGACCAAGGAGAGAGTTTTGCCTAGGTGCTGGCGCGCGTCTAGAGAGCGAAGAATATCGGGATCCCTCTTCGAGGTACGCTTGTTCGTTGGCGCTCGAGCTCTTCTCTCGCCCAAGCTCCAAGACGTTGAAGTCGGGCCGGCCGCCCATCGTCCAACCTCAAGTCAGCCGACAGTGACGGACGTTACCTTATCCAGCCCTCACCCGGCCGCCCCCAACGTCCGTGGGTAGGAGGGAGGAGGAGGAGGGAGACGTCAAAGTCCCCTTGCCACCTCTGGCAGATCCGATAGCCCTGACACCTAGTCAGTCCTCAGATCTGAATCGTCCATGATGACATGATCTGCAGCCATCGTGGCGAACAGGTCGACGACATACAGACGCCAGGCACCGGCTCGCAAGCCTCGCGCCTCGAGCCTCGAGCTCGTCCCGCCAAGTATCCACCAGGACGAACGCTTTCCCTGGCCCTCCCGCCATGACAGCTCAGCTGGCCGCGCAAATCCCACCATCTGACCACCCACATCGTGACCTGGTAGACACACCCCTCCCCCCTTTCCCCTTGGTCTTCCCTCTGGCTCTGGCCAACTTTCCCACCAGGGGGGGAGCTCCCCTCATCCCATCACGACGCCAAGGCAGACCGTCCCAAACCTTGACAGGGTCCCCGTCGACCAGCCCCCCCATCGCTTCTCCGAGGAACGAAGAATCGACAGCCCCCTCCTAGCCTCGTCGTCCGCCACAGCAGACTCATCGCCTGGCCATCGTCCTAGCTCAGAGCCTTGCCTGCCAGGCCATAGCTTCAACGCCCTACGCGCGGGAGGCCTGCCCGCCGTCCATCACCGCGTACTCCGTCCTATCACCCCTCGTCCCCTCGTCCGCCTGTCCCCAAGTCCGCGAGCCGCACGGCGCTGTCGCCTCCCAACGGCCGCACCCCACGACGGCGCAGAACCTTGCTGTCGCTCACCCGCCGCCGCCGCTCGACGTTGCGGAAGCCAGCTCAGGCCCAGCCTTTCTGTGGTGTGGCTCGACACCGTCGTGCTCTCCACCCTCCTCCTCCCCCTCACACCACCAAGCCACCAGAGATCGCCCGCCCTCTCCGATCCGCCCTCCTCTCGCCAGATACATCCCACCTCCGAACACCACAACCCAGTCCCATCCTCGCCGTGCGCACCACATCGAGGTCCCTCAAGCGAGGCAACCCTTTCCCTCGTCGAATCAGAACACCATCCGCTGTCCTCATCCTGGCCCTCCTCCGCTTCTCCACCCCCTTCAGCGTCCTGCGCCGTCCCGCTACCCACTGGCACACGCCATCCCAGCGGCCGCCGCACATGCCTTGCCACGCCATCCCATGCCGTGCCATCACAGAATCCCATCCTGCAGAAGCGATCCTGCACAGTTCCTGCAGGCCGCCCAGGAAGCCAGTCCCGTCAAAGACGCATGAGCCCACGCGGCGGCAAAGCAGAGCTCCGGACCCCCCTCCCCGGCCCATGATTCGTCCAAGCTCGCAAGGTCGTCTACCTCATCGAACAAAGGGAACGGAGGGGGGGGGCTCACCAGTCTTCAGCTCATGCAGAGATCCTCCACCAAGGGAACATCCATCCAGCGCCGGTCTGCGTGTTGCGCCCCCCTCCCCCTCTCCCCTACCGTGCAACCCCTGCGCGATGACACCATGACACACGACCCCGCGAGCGCGCCGGCGAAGCCCTTCCCGCGAGACCAACGCACAACCCCTGCCCGCCGTGACGGCTCCCACACGATGCGACGCCATGGCAATGGCGATGCCACGCCGACCCTCCCCGGCCTCGCCCCTCGCGCTCGCGCACCCCGACGTCAGGTCTAGAAGAGCTTGGCCTTCGGGTGTGGACCCCGTCTCAACGCCCGTGAGAGAGTAAGAGTGACAGACGTGAAGAGAGTAATCCGTAATCGGCAGCCAGGGTACAGGGGAGAAGAGGTTTCCCTCTCTCTCTCTCTCACACACACACACCTCGTACTTCGGAAGTGGACTTGCTTACCTCGATCCATCAAGGTTTTTCTTTCACCACGCCCCCACCCCTCTCCCAACAACAACCACCGCCAACATCCACAGTCGTACCATCCCAAGGTTTCGATCCGTCACGGTCGTCCTCAAGAAGCCCGACCCCCGGTCATATCACAGCGCCTGTCCTTATCTGGCAACTTCACCTCCCCAACAGCAACATTCACACTGAGACACAGTCCACAACCTGCACCACCGCACCCCACCGCCGCTTGGGCAGCGCGACCAAAGGTAACAACAAAGGAGTCGATTAGCTATGGTGGTTTCCCAGAGCCGCCAGCCCATTCACCAATGGCGGCCCGCGTTTCGACCGGATCCCGGTCCGTACGCGACGGTCCTTCTTCCCCCCGTCTAGCTGGCCAGTCCAGCTGCGAGACCCTGTCTCGTATCCCTCCCCCGATGACCCAGCGTATATACAAAGCAAACTCGTACAGCTCAGCTGGCCCTTCTACGCGGGCCGGCTCGGCAATCAATAACGCCAGGTTCTCAAGACGCCGTCTTCATGCTCGGGGCAAGAGATTCTTTGAAAAGAAAAGGAAAGGGGGTGGGAGAGGGTTCACCTCACGTCCGGAGGAGGTGAAACCATGCCAGTAGGGCGATCGCGGGTGAACGCCTCGGTGTGTGACAGGAAAGTGGGAATTGCAGCAGCCGTAGCCGACATGATGCTAAGCCAGATGCCTTAATCAAATGCGACGAGTCATGGTTCAGAAGCTCAGTGCTCGTAGCCAGCACCACGTTGCCACGGGCTGTTGAGTGTTAGCACGTGTCCCTCTCATCAGGCATCACTGGATCGACTCACCTGGCGTTGTTCTGTGACCTGAAGCCCGCCGGGCTGGAGTTGTTCTGCTGGCGGAAGTTCTGCTGCTGGCCACCGGCGCCACCGTAGGGGCTGGGTGACCTCAGGCTCGAGTTGTAAGGGCTGCCACGGTTGTCGGCCGGGAACAGCGGCACAGACGGGTCGACCGGGGAGCGCGGCGGGTTGCCGGCGCGGTTGACCGAGGTCTGGGACTGCGCGGCCATGGGGTGACCCATGGGGTTACCGCTGCCGTCCACGCGGCGGCGCATCGACTCGGACGAGATGGACTCGTTGTCGTCATCGAGATCCAGCTGCGACTTGTAGCCGGCCTTGTCGCCACGCGCGGTCGCGGCCAGGGCGTCGAGCTCGGTCGTCGTGTTGAGCTGAGTCTGGGACTTCATGAAGGAGACACGGTCGTCGGCCATGAACTGGTACCTGGCGTCGGGGTTCTTGCGCCAGAAAACGATGGTGCTCGAGACGATGACCATGATGAGCAGAATCAGGGAGAAGGCGGCGTTGGCGATGAAGAGCACGACACCGGTGGCTCCAGGAACGATCTCGGGAGCGGCGTACACGTTGGTGAGCATGAAGAGGAAGACGGAGTTGAGGAAGTTCATGGCGCAGATGGCAATGTTGAACGAGTTGGTGCTCTTGTCCATCCAAGGTCGGAGAACACTGGCGGCGATCAGAGCGGCGGCCTCGATGACCATGAAGGCGATGGCTTGGACAACGCTGACGTGCTGACCAAGGGCGACGAACATGCCCTTGATGAGGGTGTAGGCCAGGGTAGGGGCGATGAAGTAGTAGGCTGAGGCACGGAACTGGACGTAGAGGAAACCCCACTTGTTGAGGGCCTGGGGGTCCGAGTAAAGAATGTAGGCCGGGTTGCGGTGCATGGCGACCGAGCGACGAGCGATGCGGATGACCTTGAAGGAGGCCCAGCCGAGGGTGAGCAGCATGCCGAAGAAGAAGAAGACGGCGAGGACGACCTCGGCAGGCGAGTCAACCTGGGTGAACTCCCACAGGCAGAGGATGGTCATCTGGGGGAAACCGATGAGCGTGACTCGGAACAGAATACCCTTGAGGACGGTGAGCCATCCGTTGCGGAACTCGAGGAAGCTGTCGTTCTTCATCCACCTCTGCCTGACGCACAGTTCCGTGAAGCCCTTGAAGGCAACGACGACGAGGACGGTGAGGACGACGAAAACGCAGTAGAAGGTGAGGCCGGTCATGAACAGGTTGGTGGACTCAATCTTGGCGCGGAAGGCGACACGCTGGATACCGTAGACGATGAAAGACCCGGAGCTGAGCTGGATGTTGGCGCGCTTGGCGAGGGACTCACCAGCGCGGGCCATGAGGCCGACGGCACCCTCGGTGAAGTCGATGAGGGAGCGCTTGGTGACCTGGACGGATGAGGTCCTCATGGCGTTGAACAACGTGCTGGGCTCGCCGCCCGTGGCGCGCTGGTACCAGGTGAAGACGTCCTGCATCCAGCCGACGCGGATGATGCCCATGGACCACATGAAGTTCTGGGTCCAGGCCTGGACGATGGGGGGCAGGTGAACACCGGTGAGACCAATGATGGCCTGAGCCTGGAAGTAGCCGAAGAGAGAGAGGGTGTTGGCGGCCAAGTGAGCGGCGGCGTTGGTGTGGCCCATGCCGGAGACGACGGCGGCAGCGATCAGACCGAGAATGGCAATGATGGCAGTGGCCCACTTGACTCCGGGAAGGTCGACGGTCTTTCCGTTGGAGAAGTCGGCCTCGACACAAGCAACACTCTCGCCGGTCTCGGTCAGGTTGAGGTAGGCACGAAAGGTGGCGTCCAGATCCGGAATAGAAAAGGCGATACCGGGAATCATCTCGGTGGCAGACTTGTCGATGGGAATGTTGAACTTGAGGTTGATCTTGTCGGCCGTCATGGGGCAGAGACCGGCAAGGTCGATGTCGCAGGGGTCGATGGTCTGGTGGATGACCTCGTAACCGTAGGCCTTGAGGGAGATGTCAAAGACGACGCTGCCCTGGACGGAGGAGACGGCGACGACGTTGACAGTAGCGGTGCCGTTGTCGGGGGTGAAAACGACGTTGAACAGACTGGCAGAGAACATGGATTCATCCTGGCACGTGTTGAGCGACTTGGACTCGAGCTTGCGCACGGCCAAGACCGGCGACAGGGCCGCAGAGAGGAGGAGGAGCGGTGACCACCTCATGATGGCGGTGTTGGCGTGGTGTTCGGGATGTCGACGTCGAGATGGGCGAGTGTCAGAGTGGTGATGTCAGGGCGGTTGATGCTTGAGTGGTCCCGTCCAGAAGTGCAGCACGAAACGGTGGGTCCTGTTTACGTCCTTTGTTGCCCGTAGTCCCCTCGTCTTTCGCGGCGACAACGAAAAGAAGCGAACGAAGTAGAAGGCGAATCGACCAGTCGAATGAATAGCGCGCGAGACGGGGCGGTTCGTGCGAAGTTGTTGAAGGGGAGTGACGTTCGGAAGGCAGGGGAGAGAGGAGAGCGAGAGTGGTCCTGCCGACGGACAGACGGAGTTGGTGGGTTGATTAAGCGCGGTGGAAGGCGAAACCCCTTTCGATGAAAAGCGAGCGTTGGATCGGGGAATGCGGTTGACTCGGGTTGGCGAGGGAGGTCGCCGGTTGGAATGTCGTGGTCGCGAGGTGAGGAGGGGGAGGAGGGGATGGATGTTGACGGAGGGAGGGAAATGAAGTGGATGAAGAGGCAGAGAAGGGCGGGAGCGATGGGGAGAGAGAGAGAGGCGCAGCCGTTCTGGGCTCGATTTCAGGGAACAGGGACGTGCCAGGTGCGAGTGGGTGGTGACTGCCAATACGGGGAGACAGGAAAGGGGGGCAGGGGGAGGGGAGGAAGGGGAGAGAGGGAATCGGGAAGCGGCAGCCCAGGGGCAGCAGGGGTGCACACTAACCACCTCCCCACCACCTGCAGAAATTAGCCAGGCGGCGGGTAGCCCGTGTTAGCACCCATACGAGCTGCGCCCGAGCTGGTCATGACCTAGGAAAAGATACATCCATCGTCTCCCCGGGACTGTGACGAACAATGTACATCCTTGTGGCGCTCGTGTTTACGGGCCCTGCACTAACAGGAGAACCCGCACCGGAACGCATGCGCGTCCATCAATTCCAAGCGGCACCCCAGGCAAGAGCACCCAAGCGTCCACTTCTGGCGCCCAGAGGAACGGTCCCCTTGCTTTTCATGGTCTCTGCTGCTGCACCCAGACATCCCCCGTCACTCCTTATGGGCGGGATCACAAGCAGGGAGCAGGAAGAGGAGGAGGAGACGGGGGGAGCCCACACGACCAGAGACAGGCCAACTCTGCCATTTCGTCATGCCCTCATCCGAAGGTCGTCAATCAACCCATCGCAGGTCGTCGTCTGATCTTCGCGGAGGAGCACCAGAAACCATGGAACACACGGAGCGACAAGCCCAGACGCGCCGATCACCTGGAAGTGCCGCTGCCCGCCCCTTTGCGACGCGCAGCGTTTGGGCCGCCCGCCTTTTCCTGCGCACCTTGGCCTCCTTCGCTACTGTGCCTCGCCGCCAGGTACGAGAGAGAGTCTCTCTCACGCTAGCAGCGGTCGTCGGCGGGCATGTTTTAGGCACCAGCGAATTCCCCAGCAGAGTCCCACGGTGCACAGCCACCGCCGCGGCCTCGCTCATTACAATCGTCCGCCAGGAGACTTGCATTCCACGCGTGCTGGCCGCCCTTGATGGACATCGCCCAGCGGCCAAGCCAGCAGACCGAGAAACTCGCACCGGCGCGGGCATGGCGTGGCGTGGCATGGCATGGCACAGCGCGGCGCCTAAGAATGCTGTTTGTCGCTGCACCCTCTAGCCAGCGCTTCCGTCCATTGGCGTCGCGCAGACGTCACCACTCGCCCAACTCCCATCCCGCCAGACATCAACAACCGGGACTTGCATCCTGCCACCTCACTGGCCCAGGGAGAGCTCTGGCGATCACCGTCGCCCTTGCAACGGTTATCACGCCGGCACCGCTGACAGAAGTGCATCTCTGCTCCGGTCTGCCCGGAACCGCGGACCCCCAGACCTCCAGACCCCGGCGGGCACATTGATTTTTCGCGTCTCCCTCGTATTGGCTTCGACCCTCCGGAACTCCGCTTAAGACGGACTGCAATAACATGAGCTGACCTGTCTGCTGACCACCAATCGTTCGTGAAGGCAACCCCGGCCTTGCGTCGCTGCATCTCTCGTGTCCCTGTATTGAGGCGTGTTTTTCCGTGCAAGCGAACGTCTGTCGACTGCCAGCTGGCAATAAACGACTGGGCTGGATCTCAGGACGCGAGTCAAGTCACTATAACGAACACACGACACTCGCCTGGAAGAAAGAAGCTTTGAAGCACCGACTCTAGGCTCTAAATACAGATTTCGCCATACAACCGGGGAACTGGAGCACGAACGAAAGCAAAGCTCAACAAATACAATGCAAAACTCCTCTACTCGCTCCAAACCCTCTATGCACAACAAGCCAAGGAAACAACAACAAGCTAGGAGAGTATGGAAAATCAGGATGGAAAGTAAAAGAAACCCACACTCCATTCGGCCGTACTCGACATCGAGGGACATGTGAAATGGTACACAGCCAGAGCTCCATGGTGTTACCGTCCCGGGAAAATACATCTGTTGATAACAACCCGGGGGGCAGGCTGGTGGGGCGCCGACGGCCGAGATAATCCACATCCCCCCGGGGTGAAGCATGGATGCCAAGGTCCCACACCTGGCCCCGCGTCGGGCTGAACGGCACGTAGGATCGGACGTCGTGCTTATCATCACTGCTGGGCTCTACCCAAAGTCAGTTTTGCGTACTAGACGGCAAGAATTCCACAGCTCATACAAGGCTTGGTGGGTGTCCGCTGGCTCCGCGTGTGCAAGCTCGCCCAGCTCGGCGTCCAGGGACGATGCCGTGGCCTGCGAGCGCCGGTCTTGGATGTACTGGAGCACGGCGACAACAAGGCCGGCGCCGGCCAGAACGAGGCCAAGAACCCCAAAGGTGATGTTCTGGATGTTCTGGGCCGCCGAGTCGGGACTGGGAGGAAGGACAATGTTGGTGGGGCTGCCGCCGGCAGCTGAACTGGATAGGGTGGCGGGCTGGATAGGTGGTGCCATCTTGATGCAGGGTGCGGCAAGGCGACGTAATGTCAGGCGGGTGTTATTGCGGCTTCAGAGACAGAGGATTCTCACGTCAACGCGGTTCAACAAGTCTGGAAGGGAGACGAAGGGCAGAGTGTCGGAACTCTTTCCAGGACACGGCAACTTATACGTATCGAGAGCCACGCCGAACGTCAGCCATCCAGCAGCAGGCAAGACGTGCTCACCACGACGCGGGAGGAAGCCTCGTGGGCCGCTCATCGGAGTGGAAGGAAGAGCAAACGGATTGATTGAGGACTACAATGAAATGGCTGAAGGCGGGTCAGTCGTCGCTCGAAGAGCCCATCCGTCAGGTACCAGGCACAATAAATCGAGTTTGGCCAATGAAGGCGGGCCTGGAGTCGTTGTGGCTGTATCTGACAGGCCGTGACGGCTCCCCAGAGTTCAGACTACGGGGACGGACGACGAAGCCTTTACCTAAAAACCCGAATCCCCGGGCTGCCGCGGTGTCACCTGGTCCAGTTCCTTGCCACATTCCCTGGCCACACACGGCACGCATCGGAGCTCTTATCTTTCCATTACGCATTTTCAAGATAAGCGGTTTGCCACTCCAGTTGTAAACTTTTGGTGTTTTTCCAGTTGAGACTGACATACTAGGAGCTTTGTCATTTCCACGAGACCAAGCTTCGGTCACACAGGCGGCACGACGATGGTCCCCTTCATGATCTGGACAGCCCTTCCTCCCAGCTGCACCCCGCTCACTCTCCTCTGCCCGTCCTCCCCAATGTCGACCTTGACCACAACCTCGATGTCGCTCTGCCGCCCCATCTCCACCCCCTGCGTCAACTCGAACCGAACTTCCCTCTCCCGGTACTCGTGCAGCGCAAGGTAGCTCGTTAGCGCGCACGCCGCTGACCCCGTTGCCGGGTCCTCGATCTCGTTCTCCACCATTCGCGTCCGCAGCCTCACCGTCCGCACACCCGTCTGCTCGTCCACGGTCGTCCCCATCAGCACATGGTAGTACCGCCCGATAAACGTCTGGCTCCAGTCCTCGTCCATGATGTCCCTCGTCTCAACCGCGAACTTGCCCGGGTAGACTTGACCCAGCAGCTCCAACCCCTCGAGCCGGATCAGCGAGAAGGTCATGCCGTTGACGATGCTGAAGATGGGCGCCTGCAGCTCCGCCGCTCGGATCGCCGGCGTCGCGTGCAGGCTCCCCGCTCGCAGCGTCGACTCATCCAAGTCGCGCAGCCGGCGCGAGTTGAGGTGCACGTTGTGCGGGATGGCCGCGTACACTACGCCCGCCTCGACCCCGGTGCTGATGGGGATCGGCCCGGCCTTGGTGATGAGCTTTGTGACGCCTTGGGCCTGGAGGTAGGCGGCCGAGCCGATGGTGGGGTGGCCGGCGAAGGGGAGCTCGCCCGTCGTCATGAAGATGTCGATGCGGCGGGTTCCGGGGTCCGGGTCGTTGGCCGGGTCGACCTCATGCAGGAAGACGGTCTCGGAGAGGTTGAACTCGCGGGCAATGGCCTGCTTCTGCTCCTGCGTGATGGGCGTGTTGGGCGGCAGGTGGACGAGGCCGAGGGGATTGCCCTTGAAGGGCGTCGTCGTGAAGACGTCCAGGGTGACAAAGTTGAGAGCCATGGTGGGCGGTGGTTCTAAGATGGGCAGATGGAGCAGTCTGGATGGTGCCAATTGGATCTGACAGAGGTTCTAATAAGGATGTCAAAGATGAGGATGTTGTCTCTGGTGAGTCATGTGCGGGTGTTCGTAACGTTAGCACGGGAATATCGCCGGACTGTTGATGAAGCTAAAAAGTAGGACCGACGATGATGTGTGTTCGAACAATCGCTAAGACTCATATGCCCATTCCCGCGCGACCTTCCCAGCGCGCCCTAGCTGTGCAGCCGATTCTAGCCCGCGGAGCCAAAAGGCTGCAATAGGGCAGGGCCGGCGATATCCGCCCCGAAGAACGGAGCTCCGGTGGGGCCCGGGCCCGAGTCTACCAGCGTCCCCGCGATATGCTTACAAACCTGCCAACGACATCACCAACATCCCCGGCAGATAGTCGTGCTGCTCCAGTCGATGTGCATGGCTAAAGTAGTTAATGGTCCTCATATTCTGGCGTGCTTACCTGCAAGCGGTTAGACTTGAACCACGAGGAGAGGTCGCTCGCTCGCAACGCAGTCGCAGGGTCGGAGACAGGCTGTCGAACATAGGGCGCGAGCATGTGGGGTAGCGGGCAGATCAGTATAAGATCGAATGACTAGTTCACGTACCCCTCATGTCCAACCGCTGTCTCTAAGATCGTTGTCACTCCTGTCCCGTCCAGCCCCCTGTCGCGCCAGATTCTCACCCACAACCCGTACCTCAGCTACCCGAAACCATGTCTGACTTCACCGTCGTCCACACCACGGAGGCCCCTCCCGGTATGTCGATGCCCGAGAGTCATGCGTTGTTTCCCGTATCGACACCTCACTAACACTTCTCAGTCGACAAGATTCCCCTCGTGCGTCTTCCCCTAAACTGCTCTTCTCCCCCTGCCCCCTCGACTGACACAAACACCCGCGCAAAGTCACAAGCCATCAAGACCCCGTTCGCCATCTTCCTCAGCGGCCAGATCCCCGCCACCCCGGACGGCGCCCTCGTCACCGGCTCCATCACCGACAAGACCCGCCAGGTCATCACCAACCTGCGCGCCGTCCTCCTCGAGGCCGGCTCCTCCATCGAAAAGGTCGTCAAGGTCAACGTCTTCCTCGCCGACATGGCCTACTTTGCCGTGAGACCCCCTCCTTCTCCTTTCGTTTCTTTATGAATTCCTCCTTCCAGGGTCCAGGCCCCGGGGGCGTATCGACGTGACTGAGCTGACGTGACGCAGGAGATGAACACCGAGTACGAGAAGTGGTTCGCGCACAAGCCCGCGCGGAGCTGTGTCGCCGTGAGGACGCTGCCTTTGAACGTCGATGTGGAAATCGAGGCCATTGCTCTGCCATGAGTGCGACAAGGACAGACACGACGGGTCTTGTAGTCGAGAACATCTTGAACATGAATACACTCAAAGCTGTCTCGAGCTACGTTTCCTGAACAGAAACCTGTCTGAAGAGGAAACCACATTGTCTTTTAGAGTGTAACCCTGAACGCCGGATCACAAAACCCTTGTCAACCGCTTAATCGTACGAGTCCCAACGCCGATCCCACGGCTGGTTGGGTCCCTGGAAGGCAGTCCCGTGCTTGTACCCCCCGAGTAGCTCCTCCTCGTCTACACCACAGTGCGTCTGCCCATCCCTCCCCACAAACCGTCCCAGCCCGTACGTCTTCTTGCGCCCCTCGAGGTGTTGCGACATCCTCTTGTGGTCCAGCTTCGATGTCCCCACGAACCCGTAGATCATCTTGCTCTGGTGTATGAAGCCTAGCACGCTAGCTAGTGTGTTTGGTTGCCGCGGCAAGAATGGGTGTCGGCGCCGCACGAAGACGAACGTCGAGACGCAGAGCATGTAGAGAAGGATGAATATCGCGACACCGAAGGAGACCCAAAAAGAGAGCTTGGTCTCCTGGCCCGCCTGGATGTGTTCTGGCCCTTCGTCTCCGACCTGTCCGGGGATGACGAGACGGATGAAGTCGCTACCTTGAACGGTGGCGAGGCTGGTGACGAAGATTGTGAGAAGCTCGGCCATGACGGAGCCGAACCCGACGAGGAAAACGAGCCAGTGCCGATTGAGGGCGGCGCGGATAGGGAGCAGGCCGAAGGGAACAGACGTGTAGTCAAGCGTCAGGGTCGAGGGCGGAGCGTGACGTCTCGAGAGGATGTAATACGGCTCCATCATGCGGACGTCGGTGTCAAGCGTACCCCAGACGAGCTTGATGCATACAGCCAGGGCCGTGACGAGCCAAGGTGCCTTGTCCGTGATGATGCTGGCAGGCGTGAAGAGAAAAACCGGGATGAACCCGAGGAACAGACAAACGGCAGCTGCAAAAGAGGCGAACCCCGGAGGTCGCAGCATGCCAGGCTGCGGATTTTGGGAGAGGTGGGTTTCATGATATCTGTTTCGATCACGAGACGTGACGGGAGTCTCGTGATCCGGGGCTAGCGACGCGTTGCGAAGGACGTAACGACGATGCTTGAGCTTGGCGTGTATCTCGCGGTGGCTGACCACATCGAGGTCGGCAAAGTCAACAAGCATGTGGCTCACCACAGCCATGGATGCAAGCCCAGCAATGCCCTTGACATCCGCGAGCAGACCCGACCTCCGAGTCTGCAGGATATAGAGCAGTATACAACCGCAAAGAGCGCACAGGCACAGAATTGAAATGAGTAGCTTCGACCACAGGCCATCGACCAGTATCTCTTTTTCTCCATCGGGATGCGCGAGCCGCTCAGCACGACCGGGAGACAGGACAATGGAGGCAGCTCCAAAAGTCGGAACCAGGGAAACGGCCAGCGTAGTTGCTACGGAGCTCACGGCGACAGCCCAATGTCCCAACCTCACGGCACGAAAGGGCCGCCACCAGTTGAGGCTTGTAATGTAGTCGACATTGATGGACTCAGCGGCGAGGGCGCCGCCCTCTTTGGACAATTGGTAGAAGGCCTCGAGTCTCTTGACCTCAATGCCGACGAACTGCCATAGCACGCCGTACACGACGGACAACAGCGTTGGTGCGAACTTGAAGGCAAAGTATTTGCCCGCAGGTAGGTCGGAGGGAGATACAAAACTAAGCAGAGGCTTGCGACGGGATTGCCGGTAGAGGAACACCTCCATCAGCGCCAGGCCAACGGATAAGAGGATGAGCGCAGTGAGGTATGGCCATCGCATAGAGAACGGCTTCCAGTTGGGTTGTGGATAGAACAGTTGTGCTTCGCCTCTCTTCGCTGGAAATGTCGTCTGTCGCATCATGTCCTCGTCGTCCCCCAGAGTGTTAGGCCCCGTTAGACCGCTCAGATCGACTTCGGAAGGTGGGTTCTCCATGATGACCTCGATGACCTCGTTTCGTCGGTTGGCCTCGTCTTGCCCCAAGAGCTTGATGCTGGTGGTGCGGTCGAGGGGCGGTTGTCGACGGGATAAAGACCGCAACAAGCTCCTCGGTGGCGTGGCTGAGGAAGTCAAGAGATCTTGATCGGTGAGGGTTTTGCTGGGCTTGAAGCCGGCTCCGAGACCGCGGGTGAGCTGGCCGTTCGCCTCCTGTTGCTGCAGACTTCTGAGAAAGGCATCACCTTGTGAGCTGAAGGGTCCGATCATGGAGGTGAGGTCGCACACAGGGCTGGTTGGCCCCTCCCGAAGAGCCGGGTCATCGGTCGAATCCGAATGGCCCATGGGGGCCGCAGCTGGGATGAGTGACAGGGCATATTCGTCCTCTTGAGGGATCGGTGCAGTTGTCGTGAAACGTAATGAAGCCGCCGAGAGCATGCTGTGGGCCGTCCGGGGCGCCGTGTGCTCGTAAGCGCCGGTGTATGCGGAAGACGTCCATCTCGGCGTGTTGGCGGGATCACTGTCGAGACGGTCCAAGTGCCGGGACTCTACACGACGTGCCTCGGTAGGCGGAGGTATCAGAGGTTCACTCTCCAGCGAAGGTGGTGGTCGTGGAGCTTGGCCATGGTGAGGGTCAGCATCGCTGACGTCGGATGCGCTGGAGACGCGACGGGCCAGCCCCTGAGTCTGACGGTCTGACGGTGAGGCTCCTCCCTGCTGAGCCATGGTTTACGTTGCTTTCATCGCTGTAGAGTGCAATCTTCGACGCGAACAGGAGGAAAGCTGGAGAGCGTCGGCAGAAGCGGAGGTGGGCAGGCAGTATAGGCTGTGTTGAGCTGCTGGTCATCGGCAGGGCAATAAAGAAGCAAGGCAGGCAGGCGCAGGCGCGTAGACAGTAACAGCCAGGTGATTGAGGCAAGGTGGGCAGGCCAAACAGTAAGCCATCGGTAAGGCTGCCGGTTCATCGGTTTACGGGTACTAGCGAGCAGGCTGGGGTGCCAGGCAAGCCGCCAGCGGGATGATAGGATCAGGTATAGCCTCAGCCCCGGAGGGCGCCAACCCTCACGATACGCGGTCTGGAGCCCAGGGCCGTGGAAGCAGAGCGGCTAATCCCAGGTGGGCTGAGGCTGAGCTGCACATGTCGAGACGGGCAGGGCACGGTGTGCGATGGACGTATGCCGGATGTCCAATAATCAGAGAGGATGTCTTTGTTGAGGCGTCCGAACCAGAGGAGGGGCTGTGACACGGTCAGGACGGGTTTCAGGCCGAGCGAGATATGGTCTGGATGATCTGGATAGTCTGGCCGGTCCTGGTTAAGTTTTCGAGATGGGAGGCCAGAGTCCACCGACCTGGACTGAAGATTCAGGCGGGCTGCTGCCTGCTGGTGCATGCTTAGTCACGGAACAGGAATCTCGCAATGAGGTGGAAGGTGCAAGGCGGTACGTGAGGAAGAGGAAGGGCCTCCCGAGCTCCCCCGCCTGCCAAGTTCCAGCGGGAGGAAGAAGCAACACGATGGCATCAGCCCCCATCCCGATCAAAACCCTCCCCCCGGTCACCGACGTCAGACTGCGGATGGAGGATTCATCTGACGTATCGGGCAAGTCGGGCAAGCTGAGGGATGGCAGGTCAACTTGGCAGCCATGGAGGCTACCTTCAACTTGGCATGTGCGTAGGGGGACTCGCCTTCTTGCCTTGGCATCTGAGGAAGGACCCCAGAAAAGGGGGCCACGGGGCGCTCAGGACCCCTAGGTGGCTATCCGCTCCGCGTTAGGGGGGCCCCCACAGGGGCCATGCCTGCGTCGAGCGCCACAGCTGTCGCTCTGTTGTCCTGGTCTGGACCATCAGGCATGGGGCTGCCAATATCGTCCGTCATGCGGACCGTCTTTGCCCGTACCGACACTCATTTCCTTCATCTTTCATCTGGTCTCAAGCACGCGAAAGAAGGGAGCCCCAGCATGGACGTTTAATCTGCCATCTCTGGAACGCCATGAAACATCCCACCTCTCACCAGAGCACCTCGTCACGCCTGTCCGTGTATACTGTGTACTGTAAATCACCTGAAGTACCTGCTTACCTTAGGTACCCAGGCAGGTAGGTTGGCAGTTAGGAGGATAGGACAGGACCGACGACGTAGCGCCACGGGTGCCCCAAAATAACTGGAAAGCTAGGCCTATCCTTCATCGGTACCCGCCTGTACTCAGCGTGGTACTTTGCTGTACTTGCGCATCGCACCCTTATTTCGCGTGAGGTGGAGGTACCGACAGGTGGGGTTGGAAGGGCGGAGGGAGGTACCCTCATGTGCACACAGTCGTGGGCGCTGACACAAGTAGCCCCCCATCTCAGTGACTGGCCCTGAACCGAACCTCGGGGGGATGGAGGTGGAGGGGGGTGGGTGGGGAGGGTGCTGCAGCGCCGGGCGCCATCCCATCCCAGTCCAAGGGCAATCTGCAGTGCATTCATCAAAGACCCGAGTCGCATCATCTCCTTTTTACGTTCCCCAGCGACCACGACCGCAGCTCGACCCAGACCGCTTCAGACCTGCCTCTTGCCTACCCTGACCAACGACCCATCTGCATCTGAACTGGCCGCCATCACATCCATCGTCCATTGTTTCCCACTGGCACGGCAAGGCGTCATCGCGGTTTCATCTGCTATCAACACCCATCCGACCGCCTGCCGAACTTGAGCCCTAGGTAGCTAAGGCAGCTACAGGCGGACCCCCCTTGAATTCGATCGTCGACTTCTGCTCCTCGACAAACCAACCACCATCCCCCTCCCCGAAAGGAAAGAAAAGAAAAGAAAAGAAAGCAACCGCCCACCATGTCGGCAGCAACCAAGAAGCCCCCTGCTGCTGGCGTCGGCCGCGTCTCCAGCACCGATCCCGCCACGTCGCCCTCGTCGTCTCCCGCGCGCAGTGCTCATCGCTCAACACCATCCGTCTCGGGCGCCGGCGGTGCTGGTGCCGTCTCGCGAACCCGGTCCACCAGGACCGGCACGCCAACGCGCGCTGCCGCCGGCCGCAAGGACTCGCCCCTGGGCAGCTCTTCCGATGCTGACCAGGACGCCCGCGCCGAGCTCGTCGCCCAGCTCGACGACCTCAAGGAGCGCCTCTCCAAGGCCGAGATCTCCTCAGAGCAGTACAGGAAGCAGGCCGAGGTCCTGCAGACCCGTCTGGACGAGGCGCTCGAGGAATCTGCCAAGCTCGAGGAGAAGGTGCACGAGAACGAGGAACAAGCCGAGACGCTCAGAAACGAAAAGAGGGATGCTGCGAGGCAGATGCGCGAGATGGAGGCCATCTATGAGGCCGAGCGCAGCTCCATGAACAAAGAAAAGGAAGACATGTCAAACCGAGAGGAGGAGATGCAGATGGTCATCCAGAGGTTGAAGGACAGCCTGGCTCAGAGGGCCAACAACGACGACGACGTCCGACCGTCAAGACAGCGTACGCCGGATCCCCTACCCCCCCCTTCTTCCGCGGCATCCCCCCAGCTAACGTTTTTCGTTTGTTTCTGCAGCACATTCCCCTTCCGTCGAGGGCGGCTTCGCACCCCCATCCTCTCTCAACCGCAGCGACTCACGAAATAACTCCAAACTTCTCCTGCAAAAGGACAAGCTTATCGAGTCTCTCCGCCTGGAGCTGGCCGAGGCTCAGATCAAGCTCGTCGAGTCTGAGAACTCGGGCGGCGGCCGCCTCCACGAGGTGGAGAAGCTCCTCATGGAGGCCCGCATGGCGAACGCGCGCCTCATGGAGGACAACGAGAGCTACCAGCTGCTTCTCCAGGAGAAGACCCTGAACGGCGATTTCAATAAGAGCGACTTCAGCTACATGGGAGGCTCCGCGGCAAACCAAGACGCTCTCAACGCCCTCGAGGGCCGCGGCGGCGGCACCAGCCTCGCGGACGAGCTGTCCGACGCCGCAGGGACAGACAACGACGGCGAGACGCACCGCCGTCTCGAAGGCGAGCTCAAGGCGTCCAAGGACCAGAACAAGGCCCTGACGCTGTACATCAACAAGATCATCGAGCGCCTGCTCCAACACCAGGACTTTGAACACATCCTCGACCAGTCCGGCAGCGACTTCAAGCTCCCGGGCGCCGCCAACGTCGACAAGGAACTCCCACCACCGCCCTCCGACAAGGGCGCTGCGGGCCCCTCGTTCCTCCAGCGCGCCAAGTCCATGGCCGTCGGCAACGGCAAGCCCCGCCCGCGGCCCATGTCCGTCATGCCCACGACGGGCTACTCGGCGCACGAGGACCCCGAGACGGCGCCGCGCATCCCCATCGGCAACATGACCCGCTCCACGAGCACGCGCCGCCCCGGCCGCCCCGTCTCTGAGCAGTACACGGGCGCCGCCAGCCTCGTCAACCAGATGTACCGCGGCGCCGACGGGCCCGTCTCCCCCGGCCTCGGCAACCCGCGTCACTCGCAGAGCTTCTTCGCGACGGCCAGCAACAGCGGGACCAACCCCAACGCCGCGGCCCGCGCCCCGAGCCAGCAGTCGTCGGCCGGCAACTTCCCCGGCATGCGCAGCGAGACGAGCAGCATGTCCGGGGACTCGGCCTCGGTCATCAACGGCTCCGCCAGCGCCGGCGACGTCTCCACGCCCCCCTCCCAGAGCAGCCCCCCGCGCTCCCACCACGAAAAGTCCACCACCTTCGCCGGCAACAAGCCCCGGCCCCTGCGCCTCGTCCAGGAGGCCGAGGCCAAGACCGAGACGGCCAACAAGCGCGCCAGCTGGATGGGCTGGGCTGCCGGCTGGGGCAAGAAGGACCAGCCCGAGCAGCAGCAGCAGCAGCAGCCGCCCACCCCCGCCACGCCCACCATGCCCCAGAGCCGCGCCTCGGGCGAGACGATCCCGGAGTGACGGGGGAGCGAGAAGGGCGAGGGAGTCCCCGTCTCGTCGAGACAGCCCCCGCTCTTTCGTCGATCTGCCACGCATGCCACGTCGGATCGAATTTTTGTATAGACCAATCGACGACGCGATGACGACCGGGACGCGGTGACACGTTTTGCCCCTCAGCGGGCCTGGGCGGATTTCTATGCGCGCATGTGCGCTTCATGTTGGATATGCCCGCGAACTTTTGCATCTGATGAGGGAAATGAGGAGAGGGAGAGGGAGTGCAACCCCATGGGAACCAGAGAGAAGGAAGGTCCGCGGCGTGCGCCTCTTTCGCTCCTGCGCTCCGGTTCGGACGACGGAGGAATCTACGATGTCACCCCAAGTCAGGTGCGCAAAACTTGACGACCTGCGATGTAGACTTATACGGAGTTCTATGTTCTGCACGGATACCAGCTGTAGTTAGTTGTTGGGTTCTGAATGATATTGACGTTCTTACGAGGCTTGGGCAAAAGACGTATGAGCATCACGCGCGCGTCTATTATGAGAAGCACGTGGCTTCAGGTTGTCAGATGCCGCAGTGGCAAGAGTCTCAATTTCCTTTCTCCCTGTTGAGCGGTTCATCTATCCCTATACCTCGCCCTACATACACGGGAATGCCACCGCCCGACATTTACCTCCGCCTCAGCCCACGCCTTCGGCACGGGCTCACCGCCACCGGCAGCCTAATATGGGCCCCTTCTTGCCCTTCGCGCGAGAACTCATCAGAGCTCTGCCCCCCTTGCTTGTTTGGTTTTGTCGTGAAATTCGTTACTATTACAGTTTGACCCAGTTGCCCCTTCTGTCCGTCTATAGGATCGAAAACTCGATATGAATAAAGAAAAATAATCCTCGTCAGAGGCGCTTGAGTAAGCCAGAAATGGGCCAAATCCGCCGCGAGTCCGCCGGGCAAATTTCGACGACGTCAACTGCGGCGTCAGTTGTTGACTTCCAGGCACGCAATGGCCCCCCACGCAATGCTTCGACCCGGTGTCGCGTGCAGAGATGGGAAGCCAGCGAGACCAAGGACGCCGCTGGGAGTTCGAACAAGGCCCGAGGCGAGGCCGAGAGGACGTACGCCGTGCCGCCAGTGTGCTCCTTCATCCCTCGAGTTGGTTGCGTCTCGGAGGGGATCGCTAAACGCCTGCTTTGCAATGGGTATGCCGTGCTATGCAACGCTCGATATACAGAAACAGTATGAATTGATGACAAAGAAAATGGGTTGAAGAGCTGCTCGGTCGTTGAGCGCTCAGGCTGTTACGTCCTCGTCGACGGGTAGCGTCGAGTTGAACGAAGGGTCGTTGGCCGAGTTGGGTTTGACAGTGGTTCGGCCGGAAATTGGCGCGCTTCTCACTCGCTGGCTTAGCGGGAGACTGTAGCGCACGACACCCTTGATCACGAGGTCGAACTCGTCCTGGATGATGCGGCCCCAGCGCTCAGAGCCGCCAGCAGAGTGGTTCCCAGGGAGACTAAGCCGCATCTCGCCAGTGGACGAAGATACGCCCTTGTTAAAGAACGATCCCTCAAATGACAGCGGGCTATCAAATTCAGTGATGGTGCCGAGGCGCATGTTGGGCGCGTCGTCAGGCGGATCATCGGGAGGGTCGTCATTGATGTGTATGTCAGAATCGAGGCCATCTTCCATCTCTGGGCCATGAGGCCATTTCCACCAGTCCATGTCGGAGCCCGCGTGTTGTGACTTGGCAAATACTTCGATGTTTGCTTGGTCAACTGACACGACGACAATGTTGGGGTTGTGAGCTTTGACCGTCAGGTCGAACATGAGCTCTGGGTCGCTAGCCAGCACGTTCTTGATGGATACAAGCTCGATTTCCATAAGCGGCTGTGAAGTTGCGAACATGAAGCCGATGGCGCCTGTGATGACCAGCAGCAGCATCATGGTGATGACGAGGCATGCGGCGAACCGATTCAAGTAGGAAGGTTTCTGCCTGTATGTTTGCGATTCGAGGTGTCGTAGATTCGCGGGGTTACGCCTGCTCCGGCCTCGCGCGGAGCGCATAGACGGCGATAAAAGTGGCGTGCGCTCATCGTCAGCACCGGTGGTGTGATCGTCCAGGTCATATGACGGTGCCGACGTGGGACCTTTCTTCGCGGCGCTCGAGGGGCCCCGCGAATGATTGAGGAAGCGTGGGCTCGGCGGTCCTGATGATTGTCGAGACTGTACACCGGAGAACTTGGATCTTGCCGCGTTGGGGAAAGGTGAGTCGTTGTCGAATAGGGAAGTGTGAGTGTTCCCTGGGTTCCGCCCCCATCGACCAATGTGGGTAAGATTGTGGTGGTGGTGGCGCGCAGTTCCCCTGCCGGATCCAGGCCCAGCGCTTCGCCCGCTACCCTTCCCGTCGTCCTCACCTGGCGTGAGGTTCTCCCCGCCGCTGCCGACAAACGAGTTCACGAACTTCATCCCCTTCTTCATCACGACTGGCGGAGGCCCGCCACCGTTTTCCATGATGGAGTGGATAGAGCGCATGGCGTTTCTGTCGGCCTGGCTCGCCATGGAAGTGGCGCTTGGTGTCCGGGAATGATAGCGACGGGGCCTGTCCGCGGCGTCTGGCGGGTTCGAGTCGTACACAAAGGTTTCTTCCGAATCGGACGAGTCGGCCTCGTCGACGGCACTGGCGACCTTGGCTTCGAAGATGTCGGCTTTCGAGGAACCTGGACGGGATTTGGTCAGCAAATTACTCATTTGATAAAAGCCGACGCTGGGAGCTCGCGTTCGGGATGGGCTAAAGCGTTGGTAGCTGAGATTCTCGTCTCGCTGCAGGCCTTGGCTGTAGGTAATTGCAGCGGATATGGAAGCACCAGTCGCTACAGACACTGGTTGCATCGACTGATGGTGGCGTAGTTTGGGCTGAACGTTGAAAGAGAGATGTGGTGTCTCACCGGTGCCTGAAGTCACCGCCGGCTGCTTGCGGCTGACCTTCTTCTTGTCCTTCTTTGGCTTGATGGTTTCCGTGCTGGGCTTGGCTTTCAGGGTGCCGCTGCCGCTCTCTATCTTGGAGCTGGGAGCCAGTGCCACCTGGGGGATCGACGAAACGGTCTCGGTCTCCACGGTCATGGATTGCCCTGATCCCTCGCCGGCGCCCTTCGCCTTGGGCTGCTTTGACGACATGGAGACAGTACTGGGCTGGCGCGCGAGCGACGGCGTGGGAGCCGAGCTCTGGGACCGCCTCGGGTCAGCGCGGATAGTACCGTTGTCGCTGCCGGCTTCGGAGACGGGTACGGTAGACCGGGCAGCCCTGAGCGTAGGGTAATCCACGGTTCCCTCCCCCGACAACCTCTCATTGACCTTCTCCAGTGTGGCATTGATGTGACCGGGGGAGTTTGGCTGGCTGACCTCCTGGACGGTTTCCAGTGTGGAACCGCTGCCCACAGCAGGCGTCCGTACTCCAGATTGAGACTGTGAGTCTTCGGTGTCGCTCTCCGACATGGTTGAGGCACCGTCGTTCTGAGTCGGTGGTTGGGGGGAAGGTGTGGCGCGCTGGACGTTGATCCTGGGAGGGTCGGTGTCAATACGGCGTGCTGTGGGAACGACGGGCCTGTGGAGCTGCGGGGGAGGTGACCGCAACCGAGGGGAGATGGGCCAGCGGGGGCTATCTCGGGGGTATGACTGTTCTGTGATGAGGGATGTTTTCTGTGGACCTGTAGATCTCGCGTTAAGATCTGACGACACCGGCAACAAGGTCGGTGTCGTTGCGGCAGAGATGGTGTTGGTGCCCGGTGGTAGTATGGGCTTGACAGATTTCGGGGTTCGGATCGGGCTCGTCTCCTGTTGGCTGTTCCTTCTGGACCTGGACGCCGCTGTCGCCGAAGCGGATCTTGACGCCGATGTCGAAGGCTTGATTCGAGGGCGCGTCGGGGAGACGTCTCTCGAAGCGACAGGCGACTGGCTTAAGGAGGTGCTTGCGGAGGATTGTTTTGGTTTTTGGCTGTCTTCAGCTCCAGCGGCGGAGGAGGTGGAGCTCTGGGAGGTTTCGGGCAGCAGGGTACGTGACCGGCCTGCAGTGAAGCTGCCAGTTGACGAGTTGGCTGACCTGTCCATGGCGGGAAGGTTCGGTGCAAACAAGAGGGACAACGCAGGCTCGTGTCGTCAGTAGCATGCCAGAGGAGTCAGGCGTGACGTTTAACTGGATAGACGACAATCAGAGAAGAGAGGGGGGTCTATCATCGCGAAGGATGACACGTCGTGGAGGTTTGAGAGCGGCCCCGGGCCTGGCGCACTGATGGTGCTCGTGGTGCGTGGTCGTCTCCTTTTCCGATGGGTGGTGGTGTTAGGTTTGGGGGTTTGCTTTTGGTTCGTGTTCTCCGTGGAAGTGGTGTCGTTATAGTCGAACGAGATACACGGGGAACAGAGCGCGTCCGATTGTCGTGTGGGGGTCTGCTGCGCTCGATGCCGGGTGTCGTGGGAGGCGTGGTGGACGAAGGGGATGGTGAGGATGGAATGACACAATCGAAGGTCGACGTGAGGTTATGATTTACGGACGTGTTAAGCCGGGGGGCGGCTTGTCGTTGCTGTGGCTGGAGAGGGGCTAGGCACTGGACTGTAGGGCAACAGGCGTCGTCTGACTGCGGTGGGCCAGGTGCAATGGGTCTCAGAAGAAGAGAGCGGTGCGCGAGAGGGGACGAGTTGAGTCGAAGGGGAAAGAGCGGGCGAGTAGGCGAGCAGGCAGGCGAGGGTGGGTGAGGTGGGTGAGAAGGGCGATCGATGGAGGATGATGTCGTTTGGACGAGATGGGAAAAAGCTGGCCCGCAACAGCGCAGTAACACACAATGGGGGACAGAGACACAGGGCGGCGCTCGGCGGGCTTAACGAGATAGGACAGAACGTGTCAACGGTCAACCGGAGTCGGGGGTAGACGGTCTAGCCTGGGTCCAGGTCCCGGTAGGTCGTCATTGCCCTCTTTAGTGCGAGGGCAAGGTGGGCAAGTGGGCCGGGGGCGCGACACCTTCTCGACACCCACCTCCTCTCCGGTACAAGTACCTTTCCTAGGTACCCACTCCGCAGCGAGGTGAGAGTAACTCGGCCTCCCACCCACAGCGGCCACAAAGAGGGCTGGCTCACTGTCGGGAGGGGAGGGAAGGGGGGAGAGTCGCGGAACGCCGCCCTCCCCCCCCCCCCGGGCCCCCAGTCGATGTACCGAACCAAGTACCACCGCCCTTGGCATGTATCGAGGTACCTGCCCTGTCGCCCAAGCCCCCCGTGTACATGTCTCACACACGCAGGTACCTTCGAGCAGGCATNCCGCAGCGAGGTGAGAGTAACTCGGCCTCCCACCCACAGCGGCCACAAAGAGGGCTGGCTCACTGTCGGGAGGGGAGGGAAGGGGGGAGAGTCGCGGAACGCCGCCCTCCCCCCCCCCCCCGGGCCCCCAGTCGATGTACCGAACCAAGTACCACCGCCCTTGGCATGTATCGAGGTACCTGCCCTGTCGCCCAAGCCCCCCGTGTACATGTCTCACACACGCAGGTACCTTCGAGCAGGCATGCCCATGCCGACGGATACCTCTCTCCGCCTCGTCTCGCCTCGTAAAGCACTGGTACCTGAACAGTAGAAGGCCCAGCGAGCCAGAGAAGCCAGAGAGCCCGTAGGGTTGCGTTGCACCAGGACGGATTAGGCGGTCAAACCTCCCCTCCAACCACAAACCACCCCTGTGATGTCAGGCCCGGGCCAGCTAAACCTCCTTGCTGCCCAGGCTAAGGCACTTGGGGCTTCCATTTCCAACCGGGGAGCCTGGGATGCAAAGCCGGGAGTCTGGGTTTCTGGCACTGGATGTTGGGACGGATGGCTTTGCGCGGCCTGCTCGGGCTCGTTCCGTTTCTGCCGCCTTCCAGGTCTGGTCTGGTAATCTGACGAGACAGATTTTTCCCGGGTTCACCGCGGTTCCTCACTCTATCGTCGAATCTCAAAATGGGCAGCAGGCGAACGGATTGGACGGCAGATGGGCCACCCGACGCGCTCGCTGCTGGCACCTTGAATAGCGAGGTGGCAAGGCAAATAGAATGTGCCCTGCTAGGTAGGTACGTAAGGTTTGCAGGCGAGGCAGCAAATGCATTCCTGAACAACAGCCCTGCCCCCCCTCACCTCATCCTTTTCACCTGAAAGTTTGGCCAAAGGAAAAAAATAAAAAAAGCCCTGGCCCTCGGGCTTCACGTCCTCGACCTCGGGTCATGCGTCCATCGACTGGGCCCCTGAACCCTCTTCCCCCTCACGCCCCGTCGTCAGTCGTGTTCAGTCCGTCCCGGTCCTTTCGGAAGAATCCCGTCAGAGAATGCGGAGTCCTTCAATAGAAGCGGCACCCCAGAAGTGTATCGAACCCAGCAAGGGTGCTGCGAATGTTCGGTGCAGTCAGTCAGTACCACAGCGGATCTGGGTACCTGGAAAGCCTGGCAAAATACCGCAGGGCTACTTTTGTGAACCCTATTCGCCTGTCTCTTTTTCGTGTTCCTCCGCAGTACCCCACCATGGAGCCAGAGGTCTCTCTCCTTCCGAACCTCCGCAGGTACCCGGACAGTCTTCTCCCTTTTCCCTCTTCCTCTCCCTCTCACCCTACTCCTCTCCAGGCTTGTCAGGCTGACCAAGTTCTCCACTTGCGTCGCCAGACTGGCTCGGCTGCCTGATGGACGGTGGACGGACACCTCGGACACGTACGTCCTTGCCGACCTCGGGTACCAGCTTGCTCAGAAGTACAGCTTGCTGCAGAAGTACTCTCGGTCTCCCTTGGACCCCATCTGCCATCTGCCAGCGCCAACGAGGCGGTCCGGACCCCTGGACGAACCCCATCTTCGCCCGTCCAAGCCGTCCTGTCCAGCCCGTCTCCATCACCGCTAGTTTGGCGACTGGGATTCCAAGATCGACGACTGTCGGTCGTTCTGGCACTCGACAAGTGAACGGCACCGCCCGACAGAGTGCATTAAATCCGGCGGGCGGGGAGCACGACGGGCTCGTGAGCGAGCGAGCGAGCAGGGCAGACCCGTAGCCTCGGGCAACCAGCGTCCTGGTCGCTCAGCACAAGCCGCGAAAGACCCCGAGCATCGAGCAGGTGATTTCATCGGTCAATTTCGTCGGCGCTCGCTCTTCCTGGCCGGTGAGACACGACACTTGCCGGATGGGCTCCTTCCCAGGTTGTAAGACTGCAGGGTCGTCGAGCGCCGACGTCGCCGGCCTGTTATTAAACCATGATCGAACTATCGTGTAGCTCTCTGCCTACGAGGCAGGGTGTCGGCAGGCAAGCTCGGCGCCACATGCTGTACGACAGTTTCGTTCGAGCGGTCTTATTCATCATGATGCAATATTGGCACTCCAGCTCAGCTTTCGGTTGGCTGGCTCGGGAGTCTGGCAACCAGACTGAGGATGACCCGAATCACGATTTTTGATCTTGCCCGGTGCCACTGAGCACCAAGCCCGGGCGCCCGACATGTGGCGCAGCGCCTCCCACACAGCGCCTCCCTCGCCAGCGAACGTGAGTCGACCACGTCGCCCGCGCCTCTCCCCAAAGCTTCACCGACCACCCCCTTCTGGAGACACATGCACATGGCAGACCTCGAGCCGCTCATGCCCATGTCCATGCCCTGCTCCAGCTTCCCTGCTTTCCTGGCCCGCTGTCGACTGGACGCCCCCATCGCCCGCGTGATGTCTGTTCTGCCTCCTCCCGGTCGCAACCCTCCATCACTCCCTGCTCGCCAGCCAACCGACCACCCCGACGGCTCATCCCATAGTTTCCCGTCCTCGCACGCGCGCGCCCTCCCGAAACGGCTGCCGCCTTGATCATCTGCGCAGGAACCCGGTGCTGATTAGTTCTCACCCTGGAACGGCACGCCCTGGCGCAGCGGGCGTGGCCCCGTCATTTGACCGCAGCGCGGGTGCTCTGCTGCGCTGGCGCGACTTATCGAGCTTGCATCCTGTACAAGTTGGGGGCCTGTCCAATATTTCGGGTGTCCTTTCTTCTTCGACGTGGCGTTCTGCTGCTGATGCCTCCCTGGATGGGCACGGGAGGGGCATGGCTACCCAAGCTGTCGTGGGGGTGGTCGAGGACGGTTCGGCTTGGAGCCATTTTCATCTCGAAGGAGCGGGCGATGGGCATCAGCCTGCGATGTGTGATGCACTCGTTGGTCCGTTGATCCCATGACCAAGACTCGCGCCGCAAGAAACAGACATCCCTCATCCCCGGTGTGGAAGCGAAGGAATGACCACGTCGCGTCATCCAGTCATGCTTGGGAATCTATTGTGCCTCGAGTACCGTCCCGGGTAAACTCCACGGGTCAATCTGCCTACTTCGCTTTTCCAGTGACCAGAACTCCCAAACACCCTGCCCGGCAAATAGTAAAGAATATGAGCGCCTGTGACCTTCGCTGAGATGGAATGCTCAGGCAAAGTGGATGCCCTCCGAGTTGAGTGCGTGCAGCAGCTTCAGGAAGTCCGTCTCGTCGCACTGCCTGGCTCGCTTCTCGAGGAGTTCCGTCTTCTCGAGCGCGCTCTCGATCTTCTGGCGCACGAGAGCCGCCACCTTGGTCTTCTTGCGCTTGCTCTTCGTCTTCTCCGGCTCGGCGGGCTTGAGGTCGGCGAAGAAGTCCGTCGTGCCCTCGTCGTCTTGCTCGCCGGCGTCATCGGCACCATCGTCCAAGTCCATCTCCTCGTCCGCTGCGTCGTCCTCCACCAGGGAGTCGTCCAGGGGTACATTGTTCATGGCGGCCCAGACGCGGTAGTTCTGAAGTCACTGTCAGATATGATCGAGGCAGGATCAGCTCCGCAAACTCACCTTCTCCAGCATGGACAGCACTTCCTTGGTTCCCAGCCAGCTCGCACGCATAGTCCTGTTCTTGCGGTTGAAGCACTAGACAGTTCCGTTAACAATGAGGAACATAAAGTGATGTGGGGCCTGCTTACAATACGGAGGAGCCCATCAAATTCTTCGAACGCGATGTTGGGCCGCTCACTTCCCTGCTTAGGAACGATACGGACGACGCAGGAGTCGACCTGGGGCGGTGGCCTGAAGTTGGCCTTGGAGACTTTCATCTGGAGAGCGAGTCAGCACCGAGGCGCAACGTAGCATTGAATTGAGAAGACTTACGACATTGGAGCAGGTTGCCCAGAAGTTGGCGTTCACGCTGAGGCTGTATGAACTGTCAGTCGGAATTCACCAGGTACCAGATTCGTGTCGCGCTTACCGGCCGTAGAGCTTGTCTCCCGGTTTGGCAACCAGCCTCTGTCCGAACTCGAGCTGGAACATGAGAATGGCTTGCCTTGGCGGCTTGGGCATGGCAAGCATCTTGAACACCAAGGGCGAGGAGATCTGGTAGGGGGTGTTGGAGATGAGGACGTCGAACGGCACCCATTCAACCTAGGGAGCGGTTAGCGAATCTACTCCACGGGTCAACCTGATCAACCCTCGACTTGTCGAGAGGTCTCCCAGAGTAGGCGTCAGACTAACCTTGATCGCATCACCAAGCATGACTTCCAGCTTTCGCTGCTCTGGCGTGCCTTGTACACGCTGTGCGCGGGGTCAGTCTGAGTATTGGTGGTCTCCCCGAACACACTACGAACCTTCGTCACCTCGGCCGCCATCCTCGGGTCAAACTCGATAGCAATCAACTTCCTCGCATTTTCCAATATCCTGACCGTCAAGTTACCGGTACCGGGACCGATTTCGAGTACTGTGTCTGTGGGCTTCAGGTCGGCTTTCTGTAGGGTGGGCATTAGCCAAGGCCTGGTTGCAAGAGTCGCGGATACGTACGGCGACAATCGCGTCTGCCACACCGGGGTTCTTCAGGATATGTTGACCGACGTTCGTCTGTAGAGGGTCAGATACTAGATCTTGAGAGGTGGTGGACAAAGCCGTACGTTGAACTTGAAGACGTTGTTCGACTTCTGCGGTTTGGCGTACGGGGAAGAGCCCGCGGCGCTGCTGTTGCGCTTCGCTCCCTTTGCTTTTCCCATTGTAATGTATTTCCGGTCGTTCGGGCAGGTCGTTTATCTCCAGACGAGGATGTCACTTCGTTTCCGCGCTCAACAGGGTCGATCGGGGTGCAGTGTCGGTCGCGATGCAGTCCCTCGGTCGAAATAATTTGTCGGTGATCGCGGGGCACTTTGCAGCCTTCGAAAAATAAAGTGGACCCCGTCCAGCAGAAGATTTGCAGGGATCCGCCACCTAAAACTTTAGTGCACCTTCAGCCTTGCGAAGCTCCCTCCAGCCTCTGGGCAGCCCCAAGGCATTTGTCCTCAGTTGTGCCAAAAGCTGTGTCGCGCGCCGACTCATCTTCCCACATCAACGCCGACTCCTCACCTTAACGCGGCATCATGGCCAGTCGACGCGATTTCCTGAGCCAGCCGGCTCCCGAGAACTACATCGCTGGTATCGGCCGTGGCGCAACCGGCTTCACCACGCGATCCGATCTTGGCCCCGCGCGCGAGGGCCCCAGCGAAGACCAGATCAAGGAGGCTGTCGCAAAGCGCGCCGCGCAGTTGGGCATCGGCGCAGATGGCAAGAAGGCCGAAGACAAGGATGACGATAAAGGCGACGATGACCGATTCAAAGATCCCGACAACGAGGTCGGCCTGTTTGCCGGCGGTCTCTACGACAAGGACGATGAGGAGGCCGACAGGATATGGCAGGAGGTGGACGAGAAGATGGGCAAGAGGAGGCAGAAGCAGCGAGAAGCCCGCGAACAGGCAGAGAAGGACGAGTACGAGCGCAACAACCCCAAGATCTCTCAGCAGTTCGCCGACCTCAAGAGAGCACTGGGCACCGTGACGGACGAGGAATGGGCCAGCCTGCCCGAGGTGGGCGACCTCACGGGCAAGAACAAGCGTGCCAGAGAGGCCCTCCGACAGCGCCAGTATGCCGTTCCCGACAGTGTTCTGGCGGCTGCAAGAGACTCGGCCGAGATGGGCACGACGATATCGGACGAGGGCGTCGCCCCGAGCGCAGAAGGGGCCGACGGAACCATGACCAACTTTGCAAAGATCGGTGCAGCCCGAGACAAGGTGCTCAAGTCGCGCCTCGAGCAAGCCTCACAAGGCGGGACCGACACCGTCGCGGGCAGCGCGACCAGCATAGACCCCAAGGGCTACATCACCAGCCTGGACAAGAGCATGATGAACGGCGCACAAGCACAGGTGGCCGACATCAATCGTGTGCGAGAGCTCCTGACGTCCGTCACCAAGACCAACCCCAACAGCCCCGGAGGCTGGATTGCCGGCGCACGTCTGGAGGAGCTTGCGGGCAAGACGGTGGCCGCCCGGAACGTCATTGCGCGCGGGTGCGAGAAGTGCCCCAAGAACGTGGACGTCTGGCTGGAAAACATCAGGCTCAACGATGTGCGCAACGCCAAGATCATCGCCGCCGAGGCCATCAAGAAGAACGACAAGTCAGTGGCATTATGGGTTGAGGCGATGAGATTGGAGAACGAGCCACGGGCCAAGAAGAGGGTCATACGTCTGGCGCTGGACCACATTCCCGATTCTGAGGCTCTGTGGAAGGAGGCCGTCAATCTCGAAGACGACCAGACGGATGCTCGTCTGCTGCTAGCCAAGGCAACAGAGATCATCCCCTTGTCAGTCGACCTCTGGCTGGCGTTGGCCAGGCTGGAAACCCCGGAAAACGCGCAGAAGGTCCTGAACAAGGCGAGAAAGGCAGTACCGACATCCTTCGAAATCTGGATTGCCGCCGCCAGGCTCCAGGAGCAGCTCGGAGCCAAGGTCAACGTCATGAAGCGGGCCATCAACGTTCTGGTGAAGGAATCAGCCATGCCCAAGCGAGAGGAGTGGATTGCCGAGGCCGAGAAGTGCGAGGAGGAGGGCGCAATAGCCACATGTGGCGACATCATCAAGGAAACCTTGGGCTGGGGCCTCGACGAAGACGACGACCGAAAGGACACATGGATGGACGACGCCAGGGGAAGCATCAACCGCGGCATGTACGAGACGGCGCGGGCCATCTACGCATACGCTCTCCGGGTCTTCGTCAACAGCAGGACACTGTGGATGGCGGCTGCCGAGCTCGAGAGGAATCACGGCACCAAGGAATCGCTCTCACAGGTTCTCGAGAAGGCTGTAGATGCCTGCCCGAAGAGCGAGGTGCTGTGGATGATGTTGGCCAAGGAGAAGTGGCAGTCCGGCGAAGTCGACGACTCGAGGAGGGTTCTCGCCAGGGCCTTCAACCAGAACCCCGACAACGAGGACATCTGGCTGGCCGCCGTCAAGCTCGAGGCTGAAAACGACCAGCAAGAACGGGCCCGCAAACTTCTGGAGGATGCCCGGGACAAGGCGCCCACAGACCGGGTCTGGATGAAGAGCGTTGTGTTCGAGCGGGTCTTGGGCAACACGGACGCTGCGTTGGATCTCGTCCAGCAAGCGCTCCAATATTTCCCGTCGGCAGCCAAGCTTTGGATGCTCAAGGGTCAGATCTACGAGGACCTCGACAAGCTCGGCCAGGCCCGCGAAGCATACAGCACCGGCGTCAAGGCCGTCCCCAAGTCTGTCCAGCTCTGGCTGCTGTATTCCCGCCTCGAAGAGCGCGCTGGCCTCGTCGTCAAGGCACGCTCCGTGCTCGACCGGGCCCGTCTTGCGGTACCCAAGTCCCCCGAGCTCTGGTGCGAGTCGGTGCGCGTGGAGCGTCGGGCAGGCAACGTCAACCAAGCCAAGTCGCTCATGGCCAAGGCACTACAAGAGGTGCCCAAGAGCGGCCTCCTGTGGAGCGAGCAGATCTGGCACCTCGAGGCGCGCACGCAGCGCAAACCGCGCAGTCTCGAGGCCATCAAGAAGGTCGACAACGACCCGATCCTGTTTGTGGCGGTAGCGCGACTGTTCTGGGGCGAACGCAAGCTGGAAAAGGCACAAAACTGGTTCGAGAAGGCGCTGGTGCTGGACAGCAACAACGGCGATACGTGGGCTTGGTACTACAAGTTCCTCATCCAGCACGGCACAGACGTGAGTACCCCTCTTGGCTCCAACCACGGTCGTGGTAGCTTGGACACGAGGCTAACAGCTACGCAGGAAAAACGGGGCGAGGTGATCACCAAATGTGTGCTGGTCGAGCCGCGGCACGGCGAGTACTGGCAGGCCATCGCAAAGCGTCCGTCGAACGCGAGGAAAGGAACGGAGGAGATCCTGAAGTTGGTGGCCGACAGCCTGGAGAGGTAAAAAAAAGACACATCAGCATGTACAAGACGGAGTAGTGTAAGTTTCAACGGCAGCGGGTCATAGCAAATTATCAGCACATTCGCAGACAGCGAGGCACAGGTAGGAGCGGGCAAGGTGATCTTGTGGTGGTCATCAATTACTATTTCGTGGCGCCGTGCCCTCCGTGTCATAAACAGAGTGCAAAATGAAGAGGCAAATCCCAGAGCCATTCTCGGCAGATATCGTACTCCTTACAGCAGCTTTAACGGAACGGCTTTCCACCCATCATCCGGGGTGAAGCATGGAAACGGTCAACGCAGCGCCTATTTGTTGCCACTGCTGAACCACGAGGAAGCGGTCTTCTTGGCCTCGGCGGCCTTGTTCTCGACCTTGCGGTCGAACTCGTTGACGCTCTTGAGGGCCTCTGCCTTGGCATCCTTTGCGAAAGCCTCGGCGTTGCTCTTCGCGATGCCGAACTGCTTGTCCGCTTCGGCGGCCTGGGAGGAAATTAGTATGGGGATGGGGAGCTTCGCATCGTGGGGAGAGTCGAGGGTAAGGTTCGGCTTACGGCGTGGTCAATCTTGGCACCGGTACGGGAGGCAGCATCGCCCAGCGTTCCCTGGGCGTCGACGTCGCGACCGGGGAGGTGGGACTTGATGCCGGCGGCGGCCTTGTGAGCGTCGGCTGGGGACCCGGTTAGCACTTGGGAGGGGGGAAAGCGAAGACGGCGGGGAGGGGGAGCTGCTTACCCTCGAACTTCTTCTCGGCGACCTTGGGGCTTCCACCAGCAGCAAAGAGGTAGTAGCCGATACCACCGGCAGCGGTGAGGCCGATGGCGAGAGGAGCCTTGGACTTGGACATTGTGATGGGTGTGTTGTTGGTGACGAGAGGAGTGGCTGGTGATGAGAAGTCGAGCGATGCCGTGATCGTGGAGAGGGGACTGATGGATTGATTGGTTGGTGAATGAGGGTGAGGGAGGGAATGCACAGGTGAGAGGTGCAAGAAGTACTTATTGCTTCTCGGTGGCCGCCTACGACATCACGTCTTCCAGGTCACGTCGCTACTGGTCCCAGCCTGTCTCCCTCCTCTCTCTCAACCTGCTCTGCTACCCGGGGCTTCCATCACCCCAGGCACGGCGCTACCTCGTTTCGGGGAAGAAGCTGCCCATCGATGGGAAGCTCCCATTCGCTCATCCGGAGCTGTCTCTCCAATTCCCTTGCAGCTTCTCCTCTCCTCTCCGCTGGGCGCATCTTCTGTGGCAGGTATGATCGAGCTCTTAGATCACGATACATGACGTAGTAGTAGAAATGCGGGGACAGGGGCGTACACTGTACTTGGTCCTCAGCTCTTCCTTGGCCAGTGCAACCCACGGGCCCGAAAACAGGCAAGCACAGGCCACTCCACCACCCTCCCGCTCCTGCTCAGGCGTGAACAGCCCAGACTCAGAGCCACATGCATTCCAGCGCCTGTCCAGGCAGGAGAAATACCGTTCACGGTATCTGGACCACCCCGGAATGCGAATACCTCGATTGAGGACCCGTTGACAGCCTGGAGATCGTCACCCTGCCCCTTGTGATCACCACGCAGCCCGCAGCCAGCAGGTGGAGACCTCCCGGGGTGTCCTCGCCTCGCTTACAAGGGTCCTCATCACTGCAAGAAGCCCATTGCATCATCGATACTGCACAGGACCACATACTAGACCGGAATATGGATTTGGATTCTGGATCTGGAGCTTTCAGCCAACGGCACGCCCGAGGGCTGCCAGTCGGACCATGCTTTTCACTGCCATCCAGCCCAGCTACCTCGCCTCTGCCGCTCTGTCACGGTCCAGGCCGCCGTCGCCAATCACCCTGCGCCCTCCAACCTTTAATTCGAATCCCTGATTCCCCCCCATCCCAGGTTCCGTCAAACCCTTTCCTGAGGTTAGCCTCAGACCGTGTCTCTGTTGCGCACCGCACACGTCGGAACATCGTGACTTCCCCGCCTCTCTCGCCCGTTGGATCCCTCCCAGGATCGGAAGAGCGAGCGGTTCGTCGGAGAGCTCATCAAACTCCTGCACCTCCCTTCCCGTTTTATCCAAGACGAAGCACACGGTTCGCCTTAGCGCCTTGACCAGTCGTCCTAGCCTCTTCGCCGTACTCGTCATCTCATCCACCTCAAGCACTACTCCCTGAGAACTCCCCACTCGCCCGCAACTTCAATCCATCCGCCTTCACTCTTTTCCCAAATCAACCCAGCCGCTCGGCAGCCTCCAGCTCACCTCTCAAGCGGCGAAGCGAGCCTGTCGACAAGACAACCGCCATGCCAAGACACGAGACGTAGCCATGCCGAACCTGTCACTGCGCACATCGCGTCGGGTCCAGACTCTGAAAGACAGCGACTACGACCATGAGATTGGCTTAGTGGACCAGGACTCCCCAGTCACGACCCGTTCACGGAGTAATACCGCCCTCACCGGCGACGGGGACCGACCATCATCACAGGCCACGCCTGAAGGTGACAGGCCGGACCAGGAAGAGGAAACCCAGCTGGGGAGCCAACGTGGCGACACGACGACCGGGCGATCCTCTCTCGACAATCAACGAAGAGCAGACGACACGCAGTCCGACCAAGGACAAGACGATAGCCCGCTCCGCGTCCAGGAAACGGCACAGACAGGGCCGTCCATCGAGATCCAAGGTATGCGCATCCATCCCCTCTTCACCATCAACCTGCTTGGACTAACGCATAATCGTCTTCAAGGTCCTACCCCTCTCGAGCCCACAACACACGCCGCCAACGGCGAAACGGCACGACCAAAGTCCAAACACCGCGAAGAACCCGAATCCGAGATCGATATTCTCTGGGAAAATGAACGAGGCTGCTTTGTTTGTGGGGCGGCCCTTTTCTCTGGTGCTGCCCTAGGCAACCTCGACCCTTCGCCCTGGACGAATCAATACAAGAAAACAAGCCCGACGAATATCAAAACGGCCCAGGTACCTGACCCGACATGGGAGTGGGCGTGGCCCGAATGGCGCATCAATCGTGAAGAAGGCATTGCCATGGACGAGTATGGATGGGAGTATTCCTTCATGTTCTCCAAGAAGTTCTCGTGGCATGGCCCCAAGTGGTGGAATTCCTTCGTCAGGAGACGCGCTTGGATCCGCAAACGGGTCAAGAAGAACCCTGACGACTTGTCATCGGACCCCCACATGCTCAACACCGACTACTTCAACATCACGCCCGCAGAACACCATCGCCCGCAGTCCTCCGGTGGCGGAAGTCGGCAGGGAAGCAGAGCAAGTACGCATAGTAAGGCAAGCATGCGGAGCAAGGGCAGTGTGGGCCGATTTTCCAACGCCGACAGCGTCCTCGAAGAGAAGCCTGACATCGAGGACACGTGGATGTTGATGTTGGTGCTTCGCGCGGCGCGAATCGATCGGGAGAAGATCGAGGCAGTGGACAACTACCTGGAACATGCGCAGGATGACCTCGAGCGCTTGCAGGACGAGATGCACGACATCATGAGTATATTCGTTTTCCAGGCGTCGAGGCGAATCCTTTTGAGCCGTCTGACGCAGGTGTACGACGAGATGAACAGAATGCAGAAGGACGATGCGACGCTCGAGGCGAGACGGAAGAACCTGGGAGCGGCTATCAAACACGCCGACGAAGAAGTGAGGCGGCTATCATACTGGAGCGATGTCAAAGGCGTGGCTGAGAATGGTGAATCGCGCGGCGCGGTGGAGGGCGAAGCGGGATGGGGTGAAGCCTGGGAGGGCGTGGACCAGAGCGGCCCGGCGGAACCAAACACGGGAAAACTGCCTTAGCAACGATGCTGTTGATCACTTCGACACTGTATACCCATTTCCTAACCACATACGACATACCTAATTTGCATACGATAGGATTCAAGTCAAAATTCTAGTTCACATTTGTCCCCCGTAGACTGTTCATTGAGATGGATGTCTGAGCTTGATTAAGGTTGTGGAGCACAGCGCGTCAACATACGACAGACGCGCCCCTCCTCGGGGCATTATAGCCGCTCCAGCCGCCTTATCGCCTATCTGCGAGTCAAGAGTTGGTCCCCGGCGCGAAAATTGCCCCAAGGACGGAACATCAACTGGGAGTCCCGAGTACAAACCAACAAACCACCTGAACCGACACGCAAGCTGCTTCGGCTCTGTCGCTACCCTCAGAATACCAAGAATGAGCCGGTCATAGCAAATGTCCCTGGGGATCAAGAACGTGTGGCGAGCCCGGCCGCTGTCGATCCGCGACGCTGGGAACTCGCTGATTCCCAGGGGTTCTCCGAGTTGTGGTCACAAGCCGTGGCTGCCGCGGCGGCACACATCGGGGCTCGCCGACGCTACGAAAGAACAGACCGACAATGGCATCGCCCTGTCAGCTACGGGCTCCTGGAGCCGCGACCCGGCACACCTACCGCCAATGCGGATTGCGCCAGCCTTACAGCCCGAATCCATGCACGATGTCATCAAGAGGCAGCACCTCGAAACACTGCTGTACGATGTCAAGGACGATCCGGCGAACATCGACATGATGACAACGACCGGGTCGGTCATGGATCAGGGCAGCCTGGCGTACACGTCAGTCCGCGAGACGAATTCGAGCCGACAGAGGCAACACCAAGCGATGTGGCAGCAGCTGCGGCTCGACGAGATCAGAAAAGGAAAAGGCAAGGACACGGCAGACTGGCGTAAAATCCTGGCTATATTTACGAACAGAGCCCCGAAAGCGACTCTGACTCTGTCGAATGCGGCCCGCACATTGATCGTCACACAGCAGGTGGCCGACAGGCTGCTGTACGGAACGGACCAGACCATATGGGACATCGCCGAGAGGACAGACTGCCGAGTCGACTTGGACGAATCCCCCGCCAGTGCAAGACTCCGACCTCCGGGCAAACGCGTGGTCCTCATCGGCTTCGATTATGCAGTGGAGGCGGCCAAAGCCGAGATCGCCTACATTGCCGGCCAGGTTGCCGACGCCAGCCAGCCGACGCGGACGACAACTGGCACCGCGGTTGCGAAGCAATCGACGACAGGCTCGACCTCCCTACAAGAGAAAATACCCCAAGGCAGCTGGAGACGTGGTTGGACTAGCACCAAACCACTGGAAAGACCTGGTCACGCAGACCAGTGGACTATATTATACAAATTTGAGGACTACCCCCGCCCCCTGTACTGGACGCCGGACACCTTCGAGGCATATGTCACGGGCCTCGTCAGGGCCAGCATGCCGCACTACAAGGCCACCGAGCTCTACGGGTCCGGCATGAAGGCGCGCGAGGCCGTGTGCCACCTCCTCATGGACGTTTTCCAGGCGCGGGAAACCCGATCTTCACTTTCCACAAGCGCTTTCAAGACGGCGCTCAAGTGGATGGGCGGCCACGGCGTCGCTTTCCGCCCCCAAGTGAGAGAGCTCTTCGTGCGGATGGAGTCTGCCTCGCTGCCCATGGATGCCGAGGTTTTCAACATCCTGTTGACGGGCAACATGAGGCTGTCCGACTTGCGCAACTTTGGAAGCATCGCCTACCTCATGACCCGGCGCGGGTACGTCCCAACGCTTAAGACGTGGTCCTTATTCCTGGCCATTATCAAGAACAACGAGGTCGAACAGCACGTGCTCCGCGCAATGAACGAGTGCGGCCTGCTGGAAGATCCCCGTGCCAGCCGCATGCTCGCGACGAGGTTCATCAAGAGCGACCTGCAGAAGTCGCGAAGCGACTGGCACGGACTAGCGGCCTTTATTTCCTCTCAAGACAAGAAGTACGGCAAGGGCTGGGTCACGACGGCGGCATTCAACAACATGCTCAACGAGCTCGGCCGACAGGGCAAGCTCGCCACGTGCAGGGACCTGCTCGACTGGGCTGCCGCCCGTTGGGCCTCGGTGAAGGTGGACGTCAAGTCGCTCAACATGATGCTGAGCCACGCCCACCTGCAGCGCCAGCCGGCCGCGGCCGCTGCGACGCTCTATCGCTTCTACAAGCACGGCGTCCAGCTCGACAACACCTCGTACCACGAGCTCTTCACCCTCGCCTTTTCCCTCCGCAAACCCAACACCATGGGTCTCATCTGGCGACTCGCCTGCATCAATCGCAACGAAACCCACGAGATGCGCGTCCGCGTCGCCGCAATCCTCGAAGACTGCTCCTTCCTCCTCACCCCCCCGGAGGCCAACGACAGCCCTCCCACTCCGGACGAACCACCCCCATCTCCGCCCGCCGGTGGCCCCAGGGTCCAGGCCCTCGCAAAAGCCCAGTACGCCGAGTTCGCCGCCCTTCCCAGCTTCCACGAGCCCGACATGCTCCCCGCCCTCCTCGGGCAGGGCCCCCACGCCGACGACCTCGCGCACATCGCCCCCAACACGGGCTCCCGCATCGCCCACCTCTACCGCCAGCGCTACTCCCGCGCCAGCGACTGGCACCCCGCCAGGCCCATACACGTCCTCTTCGCCGAGGCCCTCGAGGCGGACCGCGCGCTCGAGCGCCGCGTCGCCCAGATCGCCCCCGAGGACGCACCCCCTCGCGTCGAGGAGCCCGGCATCGACATCCCCTTCGTCGCGCGCCGGCAGGAGGAGGACGCCCCCCGCGACGCGCAGCCGGCAGAGGATCTACTGCGCATGACCATCTCGCGGCGGAACATCACGCTGTCCGAGAGGAAGAGGCAGAAGAAGAGGAGGCAGAGGATACGGCAAAAGGCGAAGACGGAGGAGACGACAGCGCAGGCTGACCCTATAGAAACGGCCGTGTAAAATGTGGGTTTCTTTTGATAATGTTCAGAAGGCTTGCCCAGTCCGGGCTTAGAAAGATGCTGGCCGGGACGGCATTTGGGCGCCATGTAAACTTGATGATCTGTACCATATTGTTGCAAATACCTACCATACTCCAAGCATGTACCCTCGCGGTGACGTTGAGCTTGATGGGCTGGTCACGTACTGTGACATATATCACCTGAGTTGCACATGCTCAAGATACCTTGCACTAATTTGTGTGCCACTGTCCTGCTGTCGCCGATACCGGCTCATGCAGCATGACATCTCACGGTGTGACCAGTCAGATCGCAAGCAGATTCTTGTTATGCAGGTGGATTTCGTGATCTCGACGCATGCTGCCGCCGCAAGATGTGGAAACAACAGCAGCACACGCGTAAGGATCTCAACGACTTCCCTGCCGGCTCTTCAATCCAGCCCGTCTAGCATCCTCGTCCCGACAACCCCTTCTGCACGACCCGGGGAGGGACCGAAGCAAAACCCCCTTACACCCAACGCGATGAAGAAAGAAGCAATAGAAAACATCATCCAGCCAGTCCGTCCGCTGCCGCCGGGCCATTATCACTCATCCAGTCCATGAAAGCTCGTCGATGACCCCTCGTTCGTATCTCGTCATGCCGAGCCATTGATGCCAAATGCTCTGCTGTGCTGCACCATCTTGTACCGTTTCCAGGCAGACCCGAGACTTAGGCGGAGGTCTTAGACTCCTCCTTCGCCTCGTTCTGTGCACCCTTGACGTCGGACGTGGTCGTGGCGGGCTTCGACTCGTCGGCAGGCTTTGGCGCAGACGTGTTGGAGTCGCTCTCGCTCTTGGTCGCGTCGCCGTCCTTGGAGGGTGCGGAAGACGAGCCTTTGGAAACCTGGCTCTCGAGATCCTTGTCCTCCTCTGCGTTGTCGAACATCTCCGTGTCGTCCGAGTCGGTGAGGACCTCAGTGCCGTCGCCAAGGAAAATGATACGACCCTTGTAGCCGCCAACGCCAAAGTTCTTGCCGCCCTTCTGCTCCTGATCCACTTCGTACTCGCCTTCGCTGTCATCAAAGTTGTGGTGAACACCAGGTCCCCGGAATTCCGCTGTTGTGGCACGCGATCAGATCAGCCAGGGTGCTCCCTCAATAAGTGGTAGGAAACGGATGCGACGGAATCGAGAAGTCAGGAGGGCAGTGGCTTCAGGAAGATATGCATAGGGCTGGCTGTCCCCGTTCATTGCTCTAGGACGATTTGGGTGATGATGATGTCGTACCGTATTCGGGAGGAGCGCATGGTCCGTCACCGGCAGCAACCCGCTTGGCAACCTCCTCGTACCACTCCTCCTTACTTCTGCCGCGCAAAAGACCGACAATGGTCATGGTCATGTTGTCGCAGCCGACACCACCAGTCTCCGAGTTGGAAGCCAGACAGTTGTCCATCATGTTCTCGCAGATCTTGTCCAGGGGCTGCTTGGCGGCAATGCCGCGACGGACGAACTCAACGACGGCCTGCGAGCTCTGGCAATCCCAGATACCTAGGTGGGAGAAAAGAGTCAGCAAGGGGTGCCTCGTATGAAGAGTCAGAAACAATGCGGCTTACCGTCGCATGCGAGGACGAGGAACTCGTCGTCATCCGTGATGTCGTGGATCTCGACGTCGGGGAATGCGGTGACGATCTGCGCCTCGGGGGAGAGCTCGGCGCTCTTCTTGAATTCAAAGTCGCCAATGGCGCGCGACAAGGCGAGGTTGCCGTTGACACGGCCAAAGTCGACAAAACCACCAGCGGCGGTGATACGAGACTTTTCGGCTGTAGAGACACGGGGGAGGGACCCCCAGCATGTTAGTCAAATGTTCTCCGGGTAGCGTTACGTGACAAGTATGCTCACCTTCAAGCTGAGGCTTGTGGTCTTGCGAGAGGGGTTTGGCGCGGCCCTTGATACCCAGAACGCCCCTGGAATCACCGGCGTTTGCCTGGTCTGGTGTCTTAGCAGATGCGGCTTGACAGCGGTCACGATGGTGTGCTCGCGGTTGAGGCGACGGGGAAACCCACAACATAGATCTTGTCATCGTTGATCAGGCTGACACAGGCGGTGCAGCCGGAGACCTCCTCTTCATAGCGGGGATCTGCAGTGGCGCACGAAGAAATCAGCTGGGTGCCAATTTGATCGGATGCGCGAGATTTTCGTTACCGTTGAGGATAGCGCGATCCGTGGCCAGAAAGCCATCCTTCAGCGCCTGCTCGTAGTTGCCCTTCTTGAAAGTCTCTTGCTTGCGAACAATCTCGTGGAGCTGGTCGCCTGCGAATAAGGCTACTTTATCGCCGCCGTGGCCATCGTAGACTCCGAAGAAGGAGAGTCGGGAGGCGTGCTGCTTGGCCTCGTCGCTGCCGGGGGGGAGGAGATCGAGCTCAGTGCTGTGGGCGTCCTCCATGCTTATCCGCCAACCCTGCATGGCAGAGACACCGTAGATGAGGCGCGCATCTTCGCCAGTAGCCGAAGTCTGTAGCGGGGAAAAGAAGACTGGTCAGTGATCTGCATTCTCCTGTTCACGACGGGCGGTGCATCGCTAGCGACTCGGGTTGAGGGTTGTACGAGCGGTGGGTTGTTTGTGCCGCTGGTGGTGGGATGGGGGCTTGGCCAAAAGCCCCGCGACGCGAAATGATGCAGGCAACTGTGGGCGGGCCAAATGGGACACGACGTGAGGAGTGTTGCCGAGGTGCCGCGAAAAGGATCGTGACGATTGCGCCGAAGGAGAGGAGCAGAGGCAGGGGAGAAGACAGGAGAACAGACATACCTTCTCGACAACGGGCTCGGAGAGAGTCTGACCCATGGTGACTGGGTAGCAAAGTGGGAGTGGAGTGGCGTGGCTACCTGGAGGCGAGCTGAGGTTGCGTGAGGGATGAGGGATGAGGGAGGAGAGAGGAGTCCTGGGGTGGAGGCGCGGGTCAGAGGTAACGTCGTCGCGGGGTATCAAACGGATTCGATCGTGGGAGCAGAAAAAAAGGTCCGTCCAGGAAGAGGAAAGGGGATGGGACGGGAGGGAGCAAGGAGGGTTGTCGGATTGTGAGCTGTAAGGTGGAGGGCGGTATGGGTATGCGTACTCGGCAGCAAAGTTCTAGATCGCGCGCAGAATCGGCAGGAGCGGGGTATCCGGGTCGCAGCTGGTGGTTTCGTTGAGCAGCGCTGTGGAAGGGAGAAGGAGGGGGGGGCGCTGCCGATCAGAGTCGTCGCAGTCACCGCGTTCGCAGGGTCGGGGTCGTCAGGGAGAGAGGATGGAAAGCGCGCGTTTTGAGGACGGATCGCATAAACGTGAGGTTGGGCGTGAATGACGAGAGGGTGGTGACGAGAGAAGGAATTTTTCCCTTCAAGGCTGCAAAATCACTCGGGAGTTTGGAGAGGTCGCGTGTGGTGTGCAGCGCGGTGGTGGTGGTGTGTGGTGTGGTGTGGTGTGGTGCGGCCTGTCTGGCTGGTCTGGTGTGGTGGGAAGCGCGGGAGGCAAGCGCCAGTGACCTTGGGGGAAGTCGTTCCCTGAGGTTACTGCACCCGCCCACCGTCTACAGGCAGGCGAGGTACAGAGAGGGCCGTTACAGGCCACAGGCTCCAGGCCCCAGGCCAGGCTCCAGCCCCGACAGGCGCCAATTCGTGCCATTTGCCGCCTAGGCTGCCTGCACTGCCCACTCAAGCTCCCGTTTCCCTGCCCCTCGTTCACCAAGGCCCTGCTCATGTCCCTTGATGACCTGGGTGCCTTGCGAGTTGAGTTGCCACATCGAGAGCTCTGCTGGGAGAGCTGTCTCCCCCCCTTCCGAGGTGCTTGGGCTTGAACAGGGTACCGACTCCGCAATGTTGGTAATCAAAGGCAAGCTGTTCCCCCACCATGTCTCAATAATCGAAAAAGCAAAGAATTCGACGGCCAGAGAGGCAAGTTCACGGCTAGAACCCGCTGCGTGGCAAGCGATCAATCACCCCTTCGTTGGTATCGCCACATTGAAGCAAGGGCGAGGCGCCGTGACAACAAGAGACATTCACAAGTCTTCAGATTCCTCCCATCTTCTTATAATCAAATCTACAGGATATTATTATGAAACTTGTGTAACTGCTGCCCAGAGGGCCGGGGGTATAAGAAACCACTCAAAAACAGATCGATATGAACGAAGGGTCGAACTAGATGAAGACGGCGTAATCATCGCTCTCGACTCTTCCCAGCGCACCCTTCCGACCATCATCCCTCCCCGGCACGCTCTGCCCCATGGTGCTGCTGTCGTCCCTTCCAATGGTGGTGCCCGCCTCAGTCACCCACCCCGAGTCTCCGGAGCCAGGCTTCGACGTCCTCGAATGGCGCGATGATTCCCCTTTGTCCCCCAGCCACACGGCCGAAGGCTTCACAGGCCGGATCGAAGAAATCGGCCGGTCTGCCAACGGTGCCCTGGCGCCCGTATCCCATTTGCTTGGTGACATGAGGCTGATGGTCGACTCGCTCTCTCGCGTCTTATCCCGTCGGAGGGATACACCCTTTCCCATCCACAAGCTGCTGCGCTTGTTCTCGTCGTTGAACAAGGGGTTGGACGCATTGATAGGTCTCTTGGCCGACTTGAGTGGTCGACGCGGCGGGGTCTGCGTGGGGTAAAATGGTGACTCGCGCACAAGCTCCTCATATGCAATCCCGAGCGAGTCGCGAGGAATCGTCTGCCAGTTCTCCGTGCCCCGGGCTGCCGAGTTTCTTGGTGCTATGGCTGACCAGTTGGCCTCTTGATCCGTAGACCCCGTGGCTGACGTGGGCACCGAAGCCGAGGACGAATCCGTCACCGTCTGACGACGTCGCGGCGTCCGTGGTGGTACTCCAGAGCGGCCACCGAACCAGGGGCTGGCATCAGAGCGACGGCTTACTGGTCTGGCTCGCGACATGTCGCTTCGGTTGGAGACCTGCCGGGAGAGGCTTGCGTCTTCGCTGCGCTCTTCGCTAGAGCCCGAAATAGTTTGGAAGCTACTTGATTGACAGTCACTGTCGCTGTAGACTTTGAATGTACCCGTGGCATTGCTCGGGGCGAACCTCTTCCCATGCGTGGGGTGGGAGCCAAGGGGACTCAGTTGCTCCGGAATGGAAGAGAGGGCGTCCGAGGTTGCAGCCGGCAGGGCAGGGATCGGCAGAAAATTGGTGCCCGTCGCCGTCGGTGTCTCCTTTGATGGCTTGGGCTTCTCGAACATGTACGCCACTTCTGGAGTTGGCTGTATGCTCTTCCGGTCGTACTCATCGTCGTCCATGGATGGGATAGTGACGTCTAACGTGCTTCGAAACGAGTTACCGTCCTGAGCCCGAAGAAATCGCGGGCCTGAGGGGAATTTGCGTATGCTCTCGTAGAGGCTCAAGAAAGAGTGGCGACTTTGACGATGGGACGGACCGCCTCGACTGGACCGGCCGAGATAGCCCTCCTCGGTGAGCCAAGATCCTCTCGACTCCGTCATGGCGTTGTCGCTCACAGATCGCAGCCGTGGAAGGGATGGTGGGACGAGGCTCACGCCCGAATGCGAATCGCTGTCGAAGCTCGAAGCGCTTCTAGTTGATCGTAATCGTTGCAGCGCAGCGCGCAGATAGCCACTCTGGCCCGGGCGGTAGGCTGCCTCCGGTGGTGGGATCGTGTTGTACGCCTTGACGGTATCATCTACTGACGGGTTGTTGCTATGCAAGCTCTCGTTCTGTGTGAAGCTGCCAGGCACCGGACCTGAGATGTTCTTCGTTTCGATCTTCCTAAACTTGCGTTCACGTCTCCGCCGAAGGCAGACAAACAACAAAACAAGAGCCGCAATGACGAAAATCGGAACCAAAACCGCCAGCATGATCTGTCCAGCATTCAAACCAGAACCGAAAGAGTCCTGTGGGCGGGCATCGTTGGACTGCGTTGGGCTTTCTGTGGTTGTTGCAGTCGATGATGGACCTGAAGACTCTGTAGTAGAGAGGACGTTTGTTGGAGCAAGAACGCTCATCCGAATGTTCTCCGTCTCGCTGTCGCCTGAGCTTTCCAGTGTCGCTTGCACAGATAATCGGATATTGCTGTCCAAGTCAGACGCTTCTGGCGGGGTACCTGATATGACTAGCCCTTCCACCTCGAGCCAGTCCTGAGAGGGGCTGGTCTCGATTTTCACCACGACATCGTCTGGCGTTAGTAAATAAGACTCCAGGTCAAAAGAAAAGGGCTCATCAGGGCGGATTCTGACGTCGGACAGGGTTTTGCGGAAGATGCCTGTTGCGATCGAAATCACCAGTTGGATGTTGAGCGTGTCAGACAAGGCGGTCTGGAATACGACGGTGGCATTCGACGAGCGAGCGTCGTCGGGAGGTGTTCCCTGAATGCTGAGAGACGTTTCGTTGAGCGCGAGCCAGTCCGGCATATCTTGTGTCGTGATGGTTAGCTCAGACGTGTCGACTTCGTCGCCATCCAACTTGATGTCGTTCTGTAGACGACTATAGGTTATTGCGGTCCCACGGGTTGCGTTGAGTTGAATGACGGGGTTGTCGATGGTCAATTTTCGGCTTCCAACCACGACAGAGAAGAGGATGGAGATGCCCGCGAATCCTTCCACATCTGAGGCGACCAGATGAAAGTTAAAGGTCTGGGGCGGCTGAATGAGGTTCTCGAATGGTGGCGTCTGTCCAGAGAATGTAAGATTCCCTGCATCAAACTTCATCCAAGACGGTAATGGGCTACTGTCGGCAGATGTGGCGTAGTAGTTGAGAGGTGTTTCGGAGGTGAACGTATCGTCGGCAAATGAAAATGAGAATGGTGAAGCCGGATACGATACGATTGCGTTGGGAGCTGACTGGTCGCCAAATTGTTGTATCTGATCAGCCAACGGATTGTTGACTGTCGGCGGGCGGTTTCGAGAGACGACTAGAGTCGCCGTCATAGTTGCGGAGCCAGAGTCGTCCGTCGCGACGACATCAACGGGTACCCCGACGACGTTACCGTCCGACACGTCATCCTCTTCCGGAGTGCCGAAGAGGCGGCCCGTGCTGTCGTCGATGGACAGCCAAGATGGTGCATCGCTCAGGCTGTATGTGATGTTGGAAGTGGAGGTGAAGGTTTGTCGCGAGAGCGTGTATGAGAAGGGTTCGGATATCCTCGCGACAGGAGGCAGCTGAGAGTTAAACGGGAAGGTGATTGTTGGCTGCGCAGCCCCAAGGCCGAGCAGACTCAAACAACTCCACAAGACGATGCTTGACGCCATCGTGAGTTTGATGGTCAAGAATCGAAAGGCGGCACTGCTGAAGCGTAGGCGTAGGAACGGAAGACGAGTAAGTTCAAAAGAGCAGAGGCATCATGGAAGAATGAACACCTGGGCGGCTGTCAAGAGCAAGAGGACGAAAAGGGTAGCAACACCATCGAGATGGACGGTCGAAGGGCTGGGAAGGAGATGTGTGGATGCTGAGTATCTCCCTTCTCGCCATGGCCGACTATGTCGTATGCGCGCCAGCAGGATGGCACCTTGGCCACCCGCAGGAGTACGAGTGGCGATCCATCCGACGTGAGAAATGCAAAAGCCATTGTATTCGACGGACTACCGTGATATTTCGCGAGGGCGGGGATGGAGTTCAGGGTCACAGCATTCCAGTGGACGGGTGTCCGAGGTTGGCCCCTCGCGTCTGAGGGAGGCGGAGTCAGACACGCCCTCCCAGACGGACGTCCTGACGAGAGAAGCGGGGCGAGAGCCGACTGTCTGGAATGCGAAGAATCCATCGAACAAGTATGAAACGGCGCGCGTGTCCAGGCGGACGAGACGGTTCGCAGCCTGCGCTGGACCTGGCCACTGATGATGAATTGACTTGGTGTTGGAGTCCAACTCCTCGATCGGCCGGAGTGGAGTGCGGAGGCAGTAGAGGGTGAAGGGAGACAGAACAAGTGGAGACGCGTTGATTGGACGGATGAGAATGTCAGTCCAATCAGGTTGAAGGGAGGAGTGGATGGAATCGCTATCGTTATCGTGACCGCAGCACTCGCTAGGGACGTCCGGGAAGGCACAACGGGGCGGACCTGGCGATTTGGGAAAATGGAAGGGACCAGACGTGGCGGAAGGGACGATGAGGGGTCTAGATCGTCATACAGACCATTAGGGTCGGTATCGGGGCTTCGGAGGAAGGCGTTATCAGCGGTGAATGCCCAAGGGGAAGGAGAAGGGGAAGGTAGCATGTCAGGTTTCTCTTGTGTCCCGTTTCTCTCTCTCTTTCTGTGTGTGTTTGTCCCTCAAAGAACGCCCTTTGCTCAGTTCTTCGTCTCCCTTACCCCCCTTTGCGGAGAGATCGACCGAAACCAACGACGAGCTATACAATCACCCAAGCCAATTATTCGCAATAGTTCATACCCGACACCATGAGGATCCTCGACAGCCCCTTGGTACATGCTCTCGAGCCGGCGTCCTCGCCCGAATTCTCGCCACTTGCCCTCGCAGAAGACTTCACCCCGTTGCCGGCATACAAGTCAGCGCAGACATCCAACTTTGATGTGTCCGGCCTCCTGTCATCGCCTCTGAAGCTCCATGAAGACCTCTCCTCGGGCTGCGGCGGACAGACATGGCCTGCTGGCATGTTGCTCGCCAAGCATGTGCTGCGGTACCATAGGGAGGAGATGCGCGGTGCAAGAATGTGAGAACAGCCACCCACCCTCCTCACCTGCCGATGTCATGCCAGAAATTTAGGGGACCTGGGGACGTGTGGACTAGAGGGACTAGACTGCTGACTCGTGCCCCTCGTTTTGCAGACTCGAACTTGGTGCCGGCGGGGGCCTCGTCGGCCTGGCGGTTGCCATTGGCTGCGACCTGCGCCAGACGCCGCTGCTCCTCACCGACCAAGACGAGATGTTCGCTCTGATGCAGCACAACGTCGCCCTGAACGGCCTTGGATCTGAAGTCAAGCCATTGATCCTGAACTGGTGCGTCCTCTCTCTCCTGACCTCCGGGCGCTTACTTGACTTGAAACTTTGGCCTTCGGAGTGGCTGTCTGCACTGGTACTCTGGCCGGCCTACATGTTCTCCAGTTCCGCCCGCCCTCCTCGCATCTCGGAACGTGCCAATTGCATAGTGCGCCAGGTCGTCCGTCCCGTGGGCGCAACGGTGCACCGCTGCAGCCTTGAAACAGAACCAGCAAATACCCGTGACCTAACAGTTGCTTTCCGGCGCATCAGCGTGATTGAGTCGACGATTGGGGGCGTGCAGGTTGTGCTAACCCCTCTTTGCGTGCTTTAGGGGCGAACCGCTGCCGCAAGACGTGGTTGATTCGAAGCCGAATGTCATTCTAGCTGCCGACTGCGTGTACTTTGAGCCGGCGTTCCCACTACTGTTGGAGACATTGTCGGACCTGCTGGCGCTGAATGAAGACGCCACGATTTACTTCTGCTTCAGGAAGCGACGCCGTGCTGACATGGGCTTCATGAAAAAGGCGAGAAAGATGTTTCGTGTCGAGCAAGCCTTTGACGAGGACCAGCCCGTGTTCAGCAGAGAGAGCCTGTTTCTGTACACGTTCAGAAGCAAAAAGGCGCCTGCGACCGGCACCCAGCAAGCCTCGATGGCGCAGTGACGGGTGGCATCTTGCTATTGGTAGGTACGAACAGTCATTTGGAAAGCAAGGCAGCCTAGCAGCGGCGTTGGGACGGATTTCAGAGCGAGTGAATGCAAAGATCGATGGACCATGATTGGCTGGCCTCAACATCCCGGTGTGCGTTTGGCGGTTTGAGCCACAGTTGTACAGCGTAGTGCCTCCACCAGACTGTGTTGCTTACTGGGCCCGTACTTGTCGCTTTCAAAGCCCAGCGGGTGGTCACAGGGGCGGTACGGCGACACCTCCTCGCCGGGGACAAGAAAAGCGGCCGAAGCAAAGAGCGGGTGCGCGACGCCGAGAAGGGGGGACGCAAACCCGGAGAGAATGAAATGGAAAATCCTTCGATGCGGTCTTCGGCCTACTCCAGCACCCCCACCATCCATCACATACCGGCTACTGCAGGCGGGCCGGTCTGGAATCACAGGATGCAGCAAATAGCTGTCGAGCGCTGCCCCGATGGGCCAGTGGCGGACAGAAACAGGCGGCCTGGAGACGGTCTTGGTGCCGATGAGGTGGCACCGTGACAGTGGAGTGAGAGAATTTTCGGGCTTTGCTCCTCGCTCGTCTCCTCGTCAAGCTCAAAAAACCAAGACAGCCGGACACGCGGGCTTTCACGAGTGATCGTCCCGGATCAGAGCCGTTAGCACGGAAGCGAATGCCGCTAGACTACTTGCGAAAACAACTGGGCAGAGTCGATTGGGCAACCTGGACGTGTACCTTGCAGCTGCAAGGAACTCCCGGCTCACCACTTGTCAGCCCCTGACCCCCAGCCCCCGGCCCCTGACCCTCCTCAGCGGAAGTCCCGCCCACACCCGCGCCGCTCTCACGCCTTGGTTTTTCCTCGCTCGAGACTCCGCGCCATGACACGGTTCGATGGTAACCATGTCAAGGCACTGACTGGCAAGACCGGGATGGGCTGGAGCTGGGCTCGGGCTGCCTGACCTGACGTTGCCTTGGCTGCGCCTCCCACTGCCGAACCGCCAGGTCAGGCCAGGCACTCAGCTCCCGCCGACGCTCAATCCCGACATCTCACATGTTGTTTCAACGCCATGAACAGGGCTGGCGACTCCTGCTCATCTAGTTCGTCCGGTTCCTCGCCAAGTTCGGAGGACGTAACACACCTGCAGAACGAAGAAACCCCGCGCAGACAGTGGCCAGTCGATTCGGCTGACTCTTTTCGCCTTCTTAGCCCATGCCTGGGCCTTCTGCACACCACGTTGCCCGCATCCATTGGGGGCTCTTTTGGTGCGTTCTTTTTATGGTCCCCGTTTCTTTCTTCTTTGTCACCATACCATTGCGCCATGAGCACCTCGGGCGGCAGGGTTTCTCTCAAGCCCCCCCCTCCCCCCTTGGCTTGTTTCTTCTCCACACCTCCCTCCCAGCTAGATGGGCTCAAGTCAAGGCCTTCGCCCTTTGGGCCCCAGTTGCAAGGGCTTCAGACTCCCCCCGGCCGACACTACCTTGCTCAGTATTTCCCGGCCGGTCTTTAAATCCCAGGCCTCCCTCGACCCGCTGCCCAGGCTTGTTTACTCGACCAACGTTCCCTCTTGTACCCGTTCATCAACTCATTCCTTCTCTTGAACCTCGAGCAGGCTCACCAACTTGCCCCCAGGCTAAATTCTCTCATTCACGACTGCTTCGTGGTTATACAATCCCTCAAGAGTTCTGTGAGCTCTCCTTCGCCTTCTCAGTCCACCCACACCGAGAACTGCCCCGAGCTTTCTGTACCTCAGACATCCCGTCGTCCAGCACAAGCACATTCCTTGAGCATCCAAAGCTCTGCCCCAACTCGCTCATCTCGCTTCGAGCCAAGCCTCAGCGCCCCATCAACAACTCAAGGACCTGTATAAGTCCTTTGACACTGCCCACGCCGAGTTTGCGACATCAGACTCCCAACAACCTTCGCCACAATGAAGACCACCGCCATCCTCTGCGCTGCTCTGGCCACCACGGCCCTGGCCCAGCCTCACCTCAACGGCAACAAGCGCCGCCACGTCCACAACAAGCACGCCAAGCGCGCTCTCGTCACCGAATGGGTCACTGAGACTGCCTACGTCACTGAGTACTACGACGCGACCACCACCGTCTGGGTCACGCCCGGTGTTGAATCGGAGGAGCCCGAGCCTACCAACACCAAGGACGCCCAGTTCTTCGAGCCCGAGAAGTCGACTGCCGCCGAGCCCAAGCCTGAGCCCACCACCACTGCCGCGCCCCCTCCTCCCAAGCCGGAGACCCCTTCGCCCAGCCCTGAGCCCAAGCAGCAGGAGCCCGAGGCTCAGCCTGAGCCGGAGCCTGAGACCACCACCACCCAGGCTCCCCCTCCTCCCCCTCCCTCGCCCACCCCTGAGCCCAGCCCCGAGCCTACTCCCGAGCCCGTCCAGGAGCAGCCCAAGGCGCAGCCCACCCCTGAGTCCCAGGCCGAGGAGTCCAAGAGCTCTGACAAGGGCAGCAGCAGCGCCCCCAGCGACAGCCACGCCGGAGAGCTGACCTACTACGACGTCGGCATGGGCGCCTGCGGCTTCGACGACAGCGGCAAGGACAACTCGGAGAACATTGTTGCGCTGTCTCACCTTCTCATGGGCACTCAGTCCAACGGCAACCCCATGTGCGACCAGACCATCACCATCAGCGCCAACGGCAAGACCACCACGGCCACTGTCCGCGACAAGTGCATGGGCTGCGCCCAGGAGGACATTGACGTGTCCAAGGCCGCCTTCCTCGAGCTCTTCGGCTCGCTGACCGCCGGCCGCACTGAGGTCAAGTGGTGGTTCAACTAAGTCTCCCGTCGCGGAGAACTCAGTGGCGTTTCTCACAAGAACCCCAACACGGGGCGTCTGTCTGGGCTGGCAATATTTTTGACGATATCATGACCCTGGGTTATACCAATTCGCAAATCCCCTATTGATAGAGGGATCCCCCCGCAACAAGGTGTTAACAGGGAACAAGAGCTCTCGGATTCAGACGCTCGAAGGTCGGACAGGCCGGATAGGATAAATTGGTGTTTTGACTTTTTCTGGGATATAGATTTTTTTTTTCTTCCTTTGTACATACTTCTCTCGATATTCCACCTTGCCTGGCAAGGTTGGACAGAGACATCCACGGGTTTTGGATAGGTATGACTTAAATAAGAAAAAACCCTGAACACAATGATGCTGCCTGCAGGCCATATGCACGATCGAGACGGTGGATTGGTTTGTGAAGCGAATCTTCAGTTGAATTGAAGTATGGGTATCATAAAATAATCAAGTCGAGGCAGAACGCGGGGGCCAAACACGGTTCTTCGGTGACAGAGCGCAAGCCTTCCGCCGTCCCAGCAATCAGTCGTCCTTGGCGTCGCCCCCTCCTGGTGCATCCGTGCCCGCTCCAGGCCCCGCGTCCGCCATCTCGACGTCGTCCTCGTTGCCCTCCATCCGGAACCCCCCGTCCAGGTCGGACCACTTGTCAGGCGTCGGCGTCGACAGCGCCTCGTCCGAGTTTTCCCCGTTGTCCATCAGCAGCTCCGGGCGGTCCATGACAGCCTGCCCGCCGGCCACGGCGCCGCGGCCTCTCCCGCGCCCGCGCGCGTGCCATCGGACTCTGTTCTTCCGCCCGTCGACCTTGGGCCGCCCGCTCGGCAGCGGCTTCCTCTTCTTCTTGAGCTCGCCGTCCTCCCCGCGCCGGCTGGAGCCCTTCCAGCCGCCACGGCGGACGCGGGGTATGGCGGACAGCCTGTCGCGGTAGGCGGGCGCCTGGGCGTAGACGGTGACCTCGTCCTTCTCCTTCTTCTTGAGCTTGAGGGCCATGAGGTCCTCGAGGAAGCGCGTCTGGACCTTGCGCTCGCCCGTCTTGTCGCCCCAGACGGGGATGCGGATGCCGTGGCGCATCTTGATGTCGCGGAACCGGTCGGGTCCCTGGTCGGTGACGTGCTTGGGGGCGACCTTCATCTCGGTGGTGGCCATGCGAGCCCAGCTGGCGGCGAGGAGGTCGACGTCGCCGGGCAGCGAGCGCAGGCAGGGTAGGCGGCGGCCGCGTTCGTCGGGTGTTTGGTCGGCGAAGAGGAGCTCCGTGCCGAGGATGCGGGACCAGGAGCCTTCGAAGATGCGGTTGCGGTAGCCGAAGAGGGGGTGCTCGGAGTGGAGGTCGAGGATCTGGATCTCGTCGACAGAGGGTTCCTCGCTGTCGGGGAAGGCGTCCTTGTCGTTTGAGCCGCCGCCGGCTGCCGCCTTGGGGTCTTGCTGGCTCGGGCCGTCCTGGGCCCGGCCCTCGTCGTCCTCGTCCTCGTCTTCGGGCTCGGGCATGTCGTCATCCTTGTCCTCTTCTTCTGAGTCGAGGCGATGGAGCGTCATCGCGGGTCGCTTGCGTTGAGAGGGCTGGGTCCAGCTCTTGTGCTGGTGGCCACCTCGGGTGGACGCAGGGATGGGGCGCCATCGGCGGGCGAATTGGGGGATAGAGAGGTCGACGGTCATGTAGTATGTCTGGAAGGAAGTCAGTGTCTTGGACGGGATCGACGATTCGAGAACAGCTTGCCTCGGTTTCAGTGGTGGAGTATTCGTATTCCCACTCGTCCTCATTCTCGTCCTCAGCTGGTGGTTGGAGACGAGCTGTCGTGGGCACTTGAGGATCGACCATAGCACTGGCTGCCGCGACAGAGGTAGGGAATGCCGCGGACATGTCGAACACGTTATGAAATCATGCGGTCGGTCCGATGGTCTTTGTAGAGCCCCCAGGGTTGATCGATGAGGTGTAGATGTGGTGTTGAGCGATGCAGTCACATTGAACGCGACAAGAGGAAAGGATGCGGCCTGGATGGAGCTGGCACCGAAGGGAAACAGCCAGCAGCTGCGGCGCAGAGAGTACTCCCTTGATAAGATAAGCAGATGCCCCTCCTCGTCGAGCGCCGATTGCCCCGCTATCGCAACCAACACCAAATTTCCATCTCCAGCATCAATAGACCACCCCACGTCGTTGAGTCACACAGATTACCACCTCAAAACCCCATTCGAGTGGCAATCCTGAGAGACTGCATATTCCTCATTCATTCGCACCGACAACACCAGCGCCAGCCTCTTGTCAGCTCTCCGCAACCTTTCCAAGCGCCTTCAACATGCCGACCGTCCACCTCCTGGACTACGTCGCGGGGAATGTGCGCAGTCTAGTCAATGCCATCGAGAAGGTCGGATATCAGGTCGAATGGATTCGCAAGCCAGAAGATGTCCCTTCAGCTGAAGTAAGAGTTTGCGGTCTACCCCCCGATACACGCCATTGCTCACCGTGCGCCGAACAGAAACTCATCCTCCCCGGCGTAGGCCACTTCGGCCACTGCCTCTCCCAGCTTGCGCAGGCCGGCTTCCTCCCCGCCATTTCCAAACACATCGAGTCCGGCAAGCCCTTCATGGGCATTTGTGTCGGTCTGCAAGCGATCTTTGAGGGGTCGCTCGAGGACCTCGAGACTCCCGGCCTGGGCCTGATCAAGGCCAAGCTCGACCGCTTCGATGACTCGACAAAGGCCGTGCCTCACATCGGATGGAACAGCGCCAACACTGGCGGTGCTGAGATGTACGGACTTCGCCCCGACTCCAAATACTACTACGTCCACACATACAAGTTCCCCTACAAGAGGGGGGAGCTCGAGGCGCAGGGCTGGACCGTCGCGACGGGCACCTACGGCTCGGAGACCTTCGTCGGCGCCGCCGCTCGGGACAATGTCTACGTGACGCAGTTCCACCCGGAGAAGAGCGGCGTCGCGGGTCTGCGCACCCTCAAATCGTTCCTGACGGGCGAAGGCGCCAAGGCCCTCGCCTCCAGACCCGCTGACCAGGCTGCGCTGCCGTCCCCGGCGGACCTGTCCTTCCAGGACGGCCTGACCCGCCGCATCATCGCCTGCCTCGACGTGCGCGCCAACGACCACGGCGACCTCGTCGTCACCAAGGGTGACCAGTACGACGTGCGTGAGAAGTCCGAGGGCGGCAACGTGCGCAACCTCGGCAAGCCCGTCGAGCTGGCCCAGCGCTACTACGAGCAGGGCGCCGACGAGGTCACGTTCCTCAACATCACGTCCTTCCGCGACCTGCCCCTCGCCGACGTGCCGATGCTCGAGGTCCTGCGCCGCACCTCCGAGACCGTCTTCGTGCCCCTGACGGTCGGCGGCGGCATCCGCGACGCGGTCGACACGGACGGCACCAAGGTGTCCGCGCTCGAGATCGCCACCATGTACTTCAAGTCGGGCGCCGACAAGGTCTCGATCGGCTCGGACGCTGTGCTCGCCGCGGAGGAGTACTACGCCGCCGGCCGCAAGCTGTTCGGCAACACGGCCATCGAGCAGATTGCGCGCGCGTACGGCAACCAGGCCGTCGTCGTCTCCGTGGACCCCAAGCGCGTCTACGTCCCCAAGCCCGACGCCACGCGCCACGCGACCCTCGAGACGCGCCACCCGGGCCCCAAGGGCGAGGCCTACTGCTGGTACGCCTGCACCATCAAGGGCGGCCGCGAGACGCGCGACGTCGACGTCGTCGAGCTCGCCCAGGCCGTCGAGGCCATGGGCGCCGGCGAGCTGCTTCTGAACTGCATCGACCGCGACGGCACCAACTCGGGCTTCGAGCTCGAGCTCATCTCCCAGGTCAAGGACGCCATCCGCATCCCCGTCGTCGCCTCGAGCGGCGCCGGCCACCCCATGCACTTCGAGGAGGTCTTTGAGAAGACCCGGACCGACGCCGCGCTGGGCGCGGGCATCTTCCACCGCGAGGAGTACACGGTCAAGCAGGTCAAGGACTTCCTCGCCGACAAGGGGCTCAAGGTGCGCCACTTCGAGAGCGACGTGTAGGGCGCCTCATTTGTTTCACTGCATGGGAATTTAGAGACGACAATCTCGGACGGAGAGTCTGTTTGCTTAAAGCCTGGAGTTATGTGACATTGAGACTGCCTGCTGGCAGTACAGAAAAGAGACTACTTTCATCATAAAATGCGTCGAATGAATCCTACTCCGTTCCTGTTTTGCAACGTGATACCCACAAGATGGAAAACGAGCATTGACTCCTGATTCCTAAATCCAAGCGAAACAAAAAAGTCCAGAGCACAGAAGGAGGTTGAACAAAGCAGCCAGGAACAAATCTGTTGTTGTTGGGAACAAGTCTGCTGTGTGATAGGCGCTCCGACGAGCGTCTCCGGGATATGGAATGGACCAACAAGAGCAAAGAAGGGGGGAAAAGGGGGGGGAGAAGGGGGTGGTGTAAAGAAGGCAGGCCGTGGGCAACCAAGACGAAAGGACCTAGAACGCCTGGTTGGAAGCTTAGAGTTCCATGCCCATGAAGAGCCATTCCTTGCTCGTGACATCGAGGTCCTTGGCCCAGTGATCGAGCGTCGTCAGCTCGAAACCGACCCACTGGAGACTCTTCATGAGTCCCTTCGCATCGCGTTCCTCGATGCGACGGTCCATGCAAACCACTAGATGCTGGCAGTCAAGTGGCGTGTCGGCCAATTCGATGAGAGCCATGAGGCTGCGAACAAGTCAGCGAATGATAGGCGAAAAGAGACATGGAGTCTTCTGCTCACGCTTTCTTCAAATCAACACCGACAACATTGCCATCGAAGAAGACGAATAGGGATCTCTCCTGGCCATCGTCTCCTACAAAGGCACGGAAGCTGGCGCCGCCAGCAAAGTCCCAGATCTCGAGCCAGGCAGAGACGGTGGCGCCGGCAGCAACGTACTGCTGGACGCCGGACATGCCGTCTCTGCCGCCGAAGTAGTGCTGGTTGGCTGGGTAGTCGTTTGGCGGCGTAGGCAAAGTATGAACACCCATCAGGCCGGAGGCTTTCGTATCCGCGGTCCGCTCACCCTGGAACACGGTCGACATGCGCTCGCAAAAGAATCTCTCACATTCTTCCCTGATTGAAAGTGCTGCCCCCCCTCGTCGGGACCTCTTGCCTGGAACGTCGCGGCGCTTCTTGCTCTTGGGGAGCAGGGCGAGTTCGTTTGAGGCCGTAATGGCGGCGAGGGGGGGGCTTGATGGAGGGGATGGTATACCTGAGGAGGGGACCTCAGGAATACCACTCTGCCCCTGTGTGCGTGTCAGTGAATGCGGGCGGGGAGGTTGACGTCGAGGAGTGGGACATACCGGTAGCCCCGGTAGTGCAGTAGTGGAGGCCCTTGAGGGTGCCGGTGGTGTCGACGATGTAGCAGCTGGCAAGGACGTTGGCCTGACGGACAACGACCTCGCCATAATTACTACTGGATTGATTACTGTTGTTATTCATGGGCGACATTTTGACGTGGTTTGACGGGGTTGACTGTTTAAAATGGGTGTTGGGGTTGGGTGTGCGAAGAATTCCCGGAGGACGGCGGAGAGGCGGAGAGGGTTGGTAGTTGGCTTGTGGGCGATGGAGCTTTGTTTGCGAGGGGGGTGTCTGTCGACTTGGTGATGCGAAGGCGAGAGTTGTGCGGGCGTTGTGGTGATCGAGTCGAGAGTAGATAGAGCAAGCGGGTGAGGAGCGGACGGAGGAGCGGACGGTCGAGAGGCGCGGAGGAGGGGACACAAATAGAGGAAAAAGGTGTTCGCCAGGGTGGATTTGAGAGACTAGTGGGGCAGACTGGACCCCAGACATGGCAGACATGGACCGGATCCGTGGAAACGTGGAAGGCACAATGCACCCAAAGTGGCGCTTTCCCTCTTTGACCGTGGTCTGGCAGCGAGCGGGGCCGCAACGCAGTCGGGCCATTGGCCAGGAAACCGCAGTGGCCGGATTGGGGACTGTCATTGGGCTGGCAGCTGATCACGTTGGCACCTCGCCCCTTGCTCTTTCTAATGGCCACCCGAAACTCACTGGCACCTTCTCAGGCTCTCTCGCAGGCTCCTCCTCTGTTCGTCAACCCGGCGCGACGCCAACCACCATCCCCCCCTCCCCGGAACAAGTGATAGACAGCATGGGCGGACCGGCAGGCAGATTGATGGCCCGACGCTGCATTTGGGCCTTCGTCTCCATGCGGCCATCGGGCAGCCATCCACCATGTCAGCTTCACCGAATGCGCACGACACGGCAGCATCGGGGCCCGGTGGCAAGAGGGCGGGAAGGCAGGCTTGGTGACTGTCCGTGCTGCTCACATGAATCATCCCTACCTAAGTACCCAGCGATGCCCAAGCTGGCGCTCCCTGTGCTTGACGCTATCAGCCATTGATAAGGCGTTTTCCACTTGGCGCCCACTCAGGATGGTCTGAGGTGAGGTCAGGGCCGAGACTCCGTTGACCAACACACCCCCCTCCATCACCTAATAAATACTGTGTGTTCCCAATCCAGAGCATTGCCTCAGGATGGCGAACAAGGCGCTGTACGTCGGCATCCTGCGCCACCATGGCTCATTCGTGTGCACCTTTGGGCTCCTCTTGAGCGCTCTTGAGCAGAGCTGCTGAAGGGTGTCCAGGCGAAAATGAAAATGTGAGGTCTCACCGCTGCCTCGGCGTGTCAGCCAAGACCCTCACCGAAGGTCTCCCTCACCTGCCCCCCAGCACGATCCAAGACAAGCCCGAGCGCCGTCCGATGCGGGGTGACGAAGTGCCCCCCAAAGCTCCCCCCCCCACCCAACCTTAGGTGTCTGTCTCGCTCCTCTCCGACGGACTCAACTGTACCACGTCAGATGTGACCACTGCCGGTCCTACCCCCTCGGACGACCAACCATCATCCGCATCCCACCAGCCTTGCAAACAGGCGTGACCCTCATGACTGGTGACTCTCTGGTGGCACGAGCATGGCCGTCTCTCCTCTTTCCGTGATCACCACCACGAACCCTTCCACATACGATATCCTCGGCGTGAAGTCCAGCTGTGACATCGTAGCGTAGCTCACCTGGGTAGTCGTCGTTTCGTCCAAAATGGCCCCCGCATCCTCCAAGTCGCCCGACGGCAAACCCCTGTTCCCTTCCTATCTTCTCCCGGCATTCAAGCTCCCCTTCCGCCGCCCTCGTCTGCCGAGCACCTCCAACACGTCCGACGTTCCCTCGCTCAGCAGCTCGCCAACATCCTCCGCCCCGAGCTCAGCAGCCGGCTCACCTCCGTCGTCCCTGCAAGCCCACTTCACCACCAACAACATTGACAACAAGTCCCATCCCCCGCCCTCCGTCCCCTTCGGCACCTCCAGACGCCTCTCCCGCACCACACCCGACACCCTCCGCTGCTCAACCTGCGCTTCCGACATTGCCTTCTCCGCCCAGATCGTCAGCAAGGGCTTCACCGGCCGCTACGGCCGCGCCTACCTCGTCGCACCCCCCACCACCCTGCTCTCCTCCCCCTCCTCGCCGTCGCCGCCCTCGTCCGCCACTGCCTCCCGCGACCTCCTCAACGTCCGCGTCGGCAAGTCCGAGAACCGCCAGCTCGTCACCGGCTGGCACGTCGTCGCCGACATCACCTGCGCCCACTGCCACGCCAAGCTCGGCTGGAAGTACGTCGACGCCCGCGAGGAGGCGCAGAAGTACAAGGTCGGCAAGTTCATCCTCGAGACGGAGCGCGTCGTCGGCTTCCGCCGCTGGGAGGACGTCGACGCCGTCGAGGACCCGGGGCTCGACGGCCCCGCGTCGCGCGCCTCGGGCGCCGACGACGCCGCGGAAGAGGTCGTCTTCGACTCGGAGGACGAGGACGAGTGCGAGGACATATTTGCCGGGACGTGGGATCCCGTTGCCGTGGCCAAGAGGCGCGGGCGGAATGCGTCTGGCGGCAAGTGAGGCTGATACTAGCCGTGCCCCATGATGAAAGGACGACGGCGGGAATGAAATGTCTGGACTAGGTTTTGCTTTGCGAATGGCGTTGGGTTTCACGAATCAGGTGCTTTGGAGAAACGACACGACACATACCAGACGGCTACAGGCCAGGGACGGCCTCGACGGTCTTTTGATACCCCCTCTCCCAAGACAGCTTATGCGGTAGCTTGAAGACAGCTCGACACACCGATGTCAGCTCATAATACACTGAACCGTTATGATCCTAAATCTTGGCCAAATCCCGTTCAGATTCACGTGAATCTTTCTACATCCCAGCCGCTTTCTTAAGGGTCACGAGTCATCACAAATCACTCCCGGGAACCGAGCAATTCCGACCAATGCTCCATTGTGCGTGGCTTAATGTACACAGCTGTCCGTTCGACTTGGTATCATATGTGTCCAGCTTCAGATCACTCCTTACTGCTGAGGCTCCTCAGCAACGTAGTGCAGGTAGGCACCCAGCAGCTTGATGCCCTCGATGTAGTTGCGCTTGTCCAGCTTCTCGTTGATGGAGTGCGCGCCGTCCGTAGAGCTACCCATGGGGAGCAGCAGAACGTTCTTGCCGGTGGCCTGCTCAAAGGTGAGCGTGACGGGAATGCTGCCACGCATGTCAGTCTCAACACAGCCTAGAATCAAACACATGGAAAACATACCTGCCACCCTCGCGAGTGAAATCGGGCTCGACACCCCACACGCGCTCGACAGCCTTGGAGGCCGCGGAGAAGTTCCAGTGCTTGGGCGATGCGACCCACCACTTTCCAGAGTGCTGCTCGTACACCTTCATGGTGTTCTTGCTCTTCAGCTTGGCAAACTGGTCGTTGACGTACTTGTACACAGCCTCGTTGGTCTTCTCGATCTCCATGTTGGGCACGGTGCGAATCGAGAACTTGCCAATGACCTTGGCAGGGATGACAGTCTTGGCACCGGGGGCGGAGAAGGCGCCCTCAATACCGTGGATGGAGAGCGAGGGGTAGCGCCAGCGGCCCATCAGAGTGGACTTCTTGTCCTCGAAGATGGTCGTCGTGCTACCCAGGGACTCGTGAATGTTGTCCATGGTGAAGGAGATGTTGTCGTAAAGAGACTCCTCCTCCTTGGTGACGGGTGCGACTTGCTCCGCAATGCCAGGAATCTGAATCTTGCCGTCCGTGTCGACGAGGGAGCCAAGCAGGCGGGTAAGGTCTGTCATGGGTTCCTGAGCAGTACCGCCGAAGACGCCACTGTGCAGATCCGCGCCGGGGCCGGACACCTCAATGGAGTAGTAGTTGCAGCCACGGAGACCGTACGTCAGGCAGGGCTTCTCCGTGCCCAGCCAGTAGTTGTCCGAAATGCAGACAGCATCGGCGTCGGCAAAGTACTTCTTGGCCTCGGCCACGATGAGATCATCCAGACCTTCGGAGCCGTATTCCTCCATACCCTCGAAGCACATCAGCAGGTTGACGGGGAAGTCAACGCCAGCCTTCTGGTGCGCCTCGATGGCGTTGAGCCAGCCGAGGATGGGACCCTTGTCATCGGTCGAACCACGGCCGAACATCCTGCCCTTGTCATCCACCGTCAGGTCGAAAGGCTCTGTCGCCCAGCCGTCGCTCTTGTCGGCAGGTTGGACATCGTAGTGACCGTAAACGAGGATGGTCCGCTTGTTCTTGTCGTTTCCGTAGCGGGCCAGGACGCAGGGAGGGAGGTGCAGGCCAGGCTTGCCGGGCTGTTCGCCGAGGTCACGGAGCTCAACGGAGGCACCCAGAGCCTTCAGCTCGTTGGCCATCCACTCGCCCATCTTGACGACATCGGGACGGCGCTCGGGCTCGGCCGAGATGGATGGAATGGCAACAGCCTTGCGGAGACGGTCGATGAAGTGGTCAGCATCGGCGTCGACCTGCTTGAAGAAGCCGTCGAGTTGAGGAGCCATCTTGCGAGCTTGGTGTGTTTGTATGGAGGATGTTAGGTAGGAGCGAGCTGCTGAGAGGGGTTGTTGAAGCTGTCTGGATGGCGAGGAGATGGGAGATGGTCGTGTAAATACTGCTCGAGGTCGACAGAGAGGGCGAGCATGAAGGAGGGGGACGTGGATGCGGGGCATTACGCCGTTCTGAAAAGCTACCTGCTCATTGGGCAGGTGCAGTAGCTGTTGGATAACGTGCGCCTTCCTCAGCACACAATCGCGTTCTTGCAGCAAAGGGCAAGAAGTCGGATGGAGTCTGGCTTAGTTGGCGGGGTAGACAGGCGGCAAGCAGCGGCACACCAACTGGAGTCGGGCGCAACTGCAGCTTTTGCTCTGCCGCCCCTACCGGCCAAGCCGGCACGACCGCAGGGGCCGATTAGTCATGAGAGGAGGCCGGATTCTGTAGGAGAGCCCCACGTGACTCATTCACGCGATGCAGACAGTGGCCTGTGCTCGTCCTTAATGAGCGTCCCCATAATGGGCCCCTTCCAGCCAACTGTCAGCAAGAAAGCGCCGGACCTGATTCCCTTCCTTCCTCTTCTCTCCTCACTTGCCATATCTGCCTGCAAGACCCCCGTTTCTCCTCTCTTCAACTCTTCATCTCCCACCTCCATCCCCCAACATCATTTCTACCAACTCCGCGATAGGGACCTCTTTGCCCTTCTTCTCTGCGACTTCTTACCGCCTTCGACGATTTGACGAGTGATTGCAAGAACGACCTGACTCAACAGTCTGCTTCCGAACCACAAAGCGACGCCACCGTTTCCGTCCGACCGACCACATTCCCCGCAGCCGCAAGGTTGTTCTTCGCGACGATACTTACTGACCAGAGGATTGCCGGGCGTACTAAGGCTGTTCTGCTGATGGTGCTCGAGGAGTAGAAGTGACTTGGATGCGAGGAGGATCTCAAAGGGCTGCCTTTTGCCAACCTTAGTGTCAGCCTCTTTGGCCTTGTACTCTTTCTCTCTTTTTCCGTACACCACCTGACCCTATCTTGCTCGTTCCTCTTTTCAAGAAATCAGAATTGATTCTCCCTCCTTTGAAAGGTGCAGCGCGAGAGATCAAGCAAAAATAACTGGAGTTGCGTGCGATCATCAAGCTCGACAGTACAATCAAGCACTTCAGCTCCTGGATACTGGTGGCGAGACCTGTCGCAGCGAACTCTTTCCTACCCCATCAGACCCCGTCTTCGACCGCAGTGCGAATACATACCCTCTACAGCCAACATTCAATATGGCTTCCTCAGTTTTCTTCAAGTTCAAATCGCAGAAAGAGCCGACTCGCGTCGAGTTCGATGGCACCGGCATTTCTGTGTTTGAGTTGAAGCGCGATATCATCCTCAAAAGTGGCCTAGGCGACGGCACGGATTTTGATCTTGCCATCTACACAGAGGATAACAGTGAAGGTAAGATATTTTTCTTCATCTTTCTGCATACCTTGATGCTAACCCGACATGAAGAATACGACGATGACACCACCATTATACCCCGCTCCACTACAGTGGTCGCTCGCCGCCTGCCCGCCACGAAGCCTGGTGCAGGTCGCGGCGCTCGCTATGTCTCTGGCAAGATGCCTGCGTCGGCCAAGAACTCTGCTCGCAAAGAGCAGGTGGTCAAATCGTCAACGGCCAAGGCGACTTCAAACGCCTTCAGCCAGATGAACAGCGCAATGACAGAAGAGGAGAAGATGGCTGCCATGTTCGCCGCCCAGAGCGAGCAGTGGTCGGCTCAGCAAGAAGAAATGTCACAGTACGTTCACCCGTAGTCATTCCCCAGCTGTTCTTCCGCTAACGAACGCAATAGCCAAACCCCCGTCTTCGTTAAGGGCGGTGCAAAGCGACCTGCCAACGTTCCTGATCACGATCCCCCCAATGGTTACATCTGTTACCGGTGTGGAGAGAAAGGCCACTGGATCCAGCTTTGCCCTACAAATGATGACCCGGAGTTCGACAACCGTCCCCGTGTCAAGCGCACTACTGGCATTCCGCGCTCCTTCTTGCGTACAGTCGACAAGTCGGTAGCTCTGGCGCAGAATGGTGATGATGACGCTAAGAGACCCTCGGGGATCATGGTCAACGCCGACGGAGACTTTGTCGTGGCTGAGCCCGATAAGGCTGGCTGGGAACAGTTCCAGGCCAAGGCCAAGTCGTCGGCTTCAGCCGCCAAGGCCATTGCCTTGGGCGACAAAGAGTTGCAAGAGAAAGGACTGGCGTGTCCGATCGACAACAAGATGTTTATAGAGCCAATGAAGACGCCGTGCTGTCAGAAGACATACTGCAATGATTGCATCACAAATGCTCTCATCGAGTCAGACTTTGTCTGCCCGAATTGCAACACGGACAGTGTCCTGATTGACGATCTCAAGCCTGACGATGAAGCCGTCAAGAATATTGACGACTACATGAAGGAAAAGGCTGCACCAAAGAGCCCAGTTGCCGAGGCAGCGCCCGTCGCCGCAGCATCTTCGCCCAAGCAAACTACTGAAGAAGCGAAGAAGGCCGACGAGGCGATTCCTGACGAGGTTCGCGAGTCAAGCAAGGAGCCAGTACAGTCTCCCACCGCGCCAAAGTCGCCCGCCAAAGCCACATCTGCCGAGGGCTCGCCGAAATCATCCACACCGACTCCAGTTGTGGCCACCGCCGAGAGTGGCCCGTCCACAGACGCGAACCCCAAGAAGCGACCAGCTGACGAACTGCTCGAGAACCCCAAGATCCCCAAGGGCCCCAAGGCTATGCAGAGACAGCAGGAGCAGCAGCAGCAGCAGCAGCAAGCTATGAACAACATGTACGGCATGCCTATGAACCCCATGATGGGTTTTGGCGGCATGAACATGGGCGGCTTCAACCCCATGGGAATGCCCAACATGGGTAACATGAACATGGGGATGCCCATGATGAATGGTATGAACCCCATGATGGGCATGCCTGGCTTCAACCCCATGAATGGCGGCTTTGACATGAATGGCAACGGCATGTTCAATGGCAACTTCAACAACATGGGCGGCGGTATGAACGGCATGAACGGCATGAACGGCATGAACGGCATGAACGGAATGAACGGTATGAACGGTATGGGAATGAACGGCATGGGCATGAACGGCATGCAGGGTGGTGGAGGCATGAATGGCTTCAACAACCAACAAAGGCACAACTTTACTCAGCCCAGCAACGATGAGGACGCTTACTTCCGCCGCCCTGTCAATCCGCACCGGCACCAAAACCGCCAGAAGCGGGTTCGCCCCAGCGACTACCGGGAGCTGTAGACGAACCGAACCCGCTCAACCAACACTCGACCCGGTCTTCGCCCCCGGGCTTTCGACTTGTATATTACTTTTGACGCTCTCGCATCGCATGACGCGGTTTCCAGCATTCTGGTTAGGGGCCCATTTCCGCGCTCGCCCATCGGTTGGATAATGATTGAGTATTCCGGCGTTCAGGACGGACATGGGAGTGGCATGTGGGCCACAGGTACGCAATGGTGAAAGTTATCATGATGACTGTGGCATGGGCCACTGATCATCCAAGCACAGCACGACGGGGAATAGGAGGCTATGGTTTCCTCCTGGGACGATCAACGAAGGGTCCCATATTTTCATAGAAAGGCAGCACTCCGATGAATGAATCTTTTTTCAAACCAAGAACTTTTCCACTGGGTATCGTAGATTCGTGACTGTATATTCTATCCGTGCTACGTGCCTCATGTTGCATCACCATGCTAGTCTTGCGCCATGTGCTAATGCGTCGACGCGCTTAATCCATCTCCGGCGGCTGGTACGGCGTGACCAGCATCTGACTGAACTTCTCCAGCTTCTCCTTTCCGCGCACCTCCTCGACAAGCAGAGGGACGCGGACGACGTTGAACTCGTCGTACAGTTCCTCGATCTGCTCGAGGTACTTCTTCTGCATCTTGCGCCGCGCGTTGCACTGGTCGCAGTCGGAGCCCTTCTTGGGGAACAGCAGCTGGTTGACGACGATACAGTGCGTGTCGATGCCGTAGCTGGAGAGCTCCTGGATCATGCGCTCCGTCTCGTAGAGCGAGAGGAACTCGGCGATGCAGACGCAGACGAAGGTGGTCAGGTTCTCGTCCTTGAACTGGGTGTTGACCTCGGAGATGGTCTCGCGCAGCGTCTCGAGCTTGGCCATCATGTCGTTGAGGTTCTGGCCGTTGGGCAGCTGGCCGCCCTGGCCGAGGAAGCCGTTGAGGAGGGGACCGTACTGGGTCGACAGCTGGGAGACCTTGGCGAGGGCCTTCTCGAGGACGGAGGGGAACTGGAGGAAGCGGAGGGTGTGGCCGGTCGGTGCCGTGTCGAAGATGATCGTCTCGTAAGACATGGACTTGACCTGCTTGAGAATCTCGGCGAAGGACATGGCTTCATCGATACCGGGGATCTGCGCGGAGTGTCTCGTCAGTGGTTGTCCGGCTTCATAGGGACAAGTCGGGGTCACTCACGGCGAAGGCGAGGTCCTGCATCATGCTGCCCAGGCCGCCGCCCATGGCGTCCATCTCCTGCGCGTCCTGACCGGCAAGAAGGTCCTGCATGCTGCCGTTGGGGTCGATCTCCATGGCGGAGAGGTTGTCGAAGCCATCGATCAGGCGGGCCTCCTTGCCAAACTTCTGGTTGAAGGCATCGGACAGGTTGTGCGCGGGGTCGGTAGAGATGAGGAGGACGGACTTGCGGGCTTTGGCGAGCTGGATGGCGAGGGAGCACGAGGTGGTCGTCTTGCCGACACCGCCCTTGCCACCGACGAAGACCCAGCGCAGCGAGCGCTGGTCGAGGAGCGACTGGAGGCTGGGCTCCATGGCGTCGGCGTCAAGGATGGCAGCCATTTTGGTGCGGGTGGGACGTCGATGAGGTCTTGAGGGAGAGTATGTAAACGTGGAAGGCCTGTGGCGGCTATACACAAATAATTGCTCTATGCGTGTGTCAAAGGAGGGGAGCTTCGCGTTGTCGAAGAAGGTATGTTCTAGAAGAAGAATCTGGCTTCCATCGCAATCGTCCGTCGAGTGCCTGGAAATGGCGGGGCATCACATCGCCGTCATCCGCACGGTGCTGAGTGCGTGTCCCGTGACATTCGGCACGGTGTATCTGGACCCTGGCGAAAAGAACGGAAGCCCCCAGCTCGGGGAAGCTCGAAACCTCACGGTCGACCTGTTCATCACTACCATCGCAATATCTTGCGACGATTCAGACATGTCGCGAGGTGCCAATGTCATCAGAGACTTGTCCAAGAAGCTAGCCTCCCGGACCATCCAGGTCACGGTGGTGCCGGCGCCCGTCAAGTTTCCTGAGCGGCGCGCTGTGCTTCACGCGCTGCAAAAGTTCGCCAGGATCGAAGTCTTCAGAAAGCTCGATGTACGTTTTGCTCAACGAACAGCACCCAACCGTCCGTCCGATTGTTGACTTGACCCACCCAGGACCACGATGCTTCCTTCATTTCTGTAGCCACTGATGATGATTCGGCGAGCGAGCTCATTCGGCGCAGCCCCCTCGAATACCAGCTCGCGACCGGAGAGAGCAATGGCTCAGTCCGGACTTTCCTGACGACGAACCCTTCGAGCGAACCGATCCTAAACACCCCTACCAACAGCCAAGTAGACGAGGAACCGGACCTCCATGTCGGAGACAAGAACATACAGAAGGATTTTACGCTGCACATCTTCCCGGCCCCCGACTACATCCACTCGGCTGCCGTCCGCGCCTCGCCATTGCATGGTCCCTGGCCCGAAGGTCGTCGAGAGACCATCATGTCATCGCTCCTCAAGCGGTCGCTTCCTACGGATGTAGCCGCTGACGGGCTGTCGGACTGGGAATCGGGTGGGCAGGACTCCGACATGGCCAAGAGCAAGCACGTCGAGGATCTGCTCTTCGGTGGCAAGTCCGTCGATCCCCACAAGCGAGCGAGAGCTGAAAGGCTGCTTCGCCAGGAACAAAAGAGGAATTTGCCTGCAGTCATGGAAGGACTGCTGCACCTCACTGAGCAACCAGGGCTAGACTCACCAAACGGCACAGACGAGGAGCAGAGCAAGACCGCGCGATCTCTGTCCTGAGAACATGAAGCGACGACGTGCTGCCACTCTGGCCTGTGCGTCTCATCGAGAAGGGTTGCAACTGCCGGTAACGTCTGCAGGGGGCCTTCGCCAACCAGATCGTACGGCCTTCGACGTGCGCAGCATGGCGCGGCTCTGGATGTATCCAATGTGCCTCAAAGCTCCGTCTCGTAGTGGCTGGCCCCGTCAACAACAAGTTGAACCTGCACGTGGGTGGTGTGCAGCGAGCCAGCTCGAGCCAAACTGTCAGGGTATAGTCGTGAGCTTTGGACATGGGTCCCGATGCTCTCGATGCTTCTGTGAAACCTCCGAGGCCGAATCGGGATCACGAGGCGTCCATTTGCCGAAGCTGATGCCTCACACCCGTTGATCACCTGGGCCGGCATGGCCCTTTCAAAAGCATTCCATCCCTAGTCAGAGCAGAGGGTTCTGCAGACGCGCAAGCAGGCGCCGCACCGTCGGCAGATTGCGCCTCACCTGGGCGAGTCAGGCCCACACGCGCAGCACGACGTCTGTCTTAGAAGCGGATCAAAGCTTCGGCTGAGCCACTGGAGCACTAAAGAACGAGATCTCAGCAAGCAACTGCGCCTAGTGCTTAGTTGGACTCCTGGCTGTGCTGAGGCCTTTGGCCGTTGGGAGGTAGCCAAGTCGCGGCGCCAGGTGCCGTCTCCAACAATAGCATAGGATGACTGCCCACGCTCTGAGATCATCACACGATACGCGGGAGAAACGATCTTCAAGCAATGGAATTCACCGCTCCCCCCTTCGTCCTCATCTCGATCCATCGTCAGTGCCATGCCTTCCCGGTGCGCCAGGAACCCTGCCAGGCCAAGGCAGGTCAAGTCTGCTCGTCAATTCAGCCGGATTGCTGTGAAAAAGTCACGTCGTCTGGAGACCAGGTTACCTGGTTCTCAAAGTCGGCAGGCCAATGAAAGCCGGCAGAGCTGGTTGGCCCGACTCCAGGGTCCAACCGCGACGGGTACCTCGACGTCATCAGACGACCCACCCCTGATTGTTCGTCGACCCCGAAGCCCAAGGAACGGGCCAAACAAACCAGCCAAACTAGCAGTTGGCACGAGGCCCAGCTTCCAGCTTCCAGGGGTCGGCAAGTGGAGGGGAACACGTCGTCAGGGTCGTGGGCTTTGACTGACTGCGACACCACCCTGTGACGTATTCCCGGAATTGATGGACGTGCCAGATTGGTGCCTCTGGCCCTCCTTATGAGCGCCGATCGTCGGGCTCAGCATGTTCCTTGTTTGCTCCCCCGGTCAACCCTCTTCATTCTGATCTCCTCTGACGACCCTGACGTGGTGAACCCTTGGGGCGTCCGCATCATGCACGACCCTTATACGCGTTCCTGGATTCGAGGGCTTGACTTTCTCGTCCTTATATGACTGAGCCTCGCTCCGGCCTCAGTCTCGTACATTTGGTTTGCCTCACACACAGCATCAACCAGCATATCAACGCCGAGTGGTGAACTACCACTTACACTACCATCAACCTACTAGCACGAGCTCCTCACATCACCTTCCCTTACTCTATCCTCATCACACACGAGAAACTCAGTCATCATGGGTGTCCTCGCTCTTGTCAACCACTTCGGCACGTTCTTGCTGTTCATAGCAATGATCCTCCTCATCGTGGCGTCCATCACGGCACCGACCGTCAACTCCCTCTCCTTGTTCACCGTCAACATGGGGAGTGACTCGGGCGACATAACATTCGGTACATTTGGGTACTGCGTCCGCGGCATCTCTGGCCGGTAAGTCGACCTGATGGACTCCCTGCTTGCACTCGACTGTGCCGACTAACACGTCTCCAGGGGATGCTCCAGCACCAGCATCGGCTACTCGCCCACCAGTATCCTCAGCGAGGTCGACGGCACCGAGTTCTCGGACTGGGTCGAGAACACCTCCAAGAGCCTCACCAACGTCATGATCCTGCACCCCATCGGCGCCGGCATCGCCTTCATCGGCTTCGCCCTGTCCCTAGGGTCCAGCTTCTTCGGCTCCTTCCTGTCGTCGCTCGTCGCCGGCATCACCTTCATCGTCACCCTCGCGGCCCTCGTGTGCGACTTTGTCTGGATGGACCTCGTCCGCCGCCGCGTCAACAACGACGACAACGAGGGCAACCCCGACAGCCACGCCTACTACGACGCCGCGCTCTGGTGCGTGCTCGCGTCGGCCCTCTGCTCCTTCCTCGCCACCATCATCCTCTTCTTCACCTGCTGCAGCGGCCGTGTCAACCGCAAGCGCGCCGAGCGCCGCAAGGCCGACTACCACTCGCCCCCTGCCACCACGCACACCCGTCGCCGCTGGTGGTCGCGCAACCGCTACTGAGCGGAAAGGCTTCTTCTCTCGGGAAGCAAGATGAAGAGGCTTCGCGTCTCTGACGGTTTGCAATGATGATGATACCCGCCCTACCGGGCGATGATTTAAGCACTAGCGATGATTTCATATAATGTGTCAATATATCCAACATAATACCCAAGACAGTCGTGATGACTAGTGCCTCGTCGTTTACTTCGTGATTCGCGTGACTTTCCGAGGATGCTTACAGCCTCTGACACGGCTTGCACGGCTTAGTCGGCGAGCCCGGAGCTGAATGCCTGGACTGCTAAAAAACCGACACTTTGCTGCCGAGAGCCGGCAATGAGACTTCGCTGGGCGCAGAGGGTCAGAACAGCGTTCCGGCTGTGTATTCAGTGACGTTCAGTCTTCACCGAGCCAGCAGATAAAAAAAAACGCATTGCGTACGTCACCTGTCAAAGTCAAGGACACAACGATGGATGACTGGCTCCTACGGTCTTTCCACACACGCATAAAACATCGTGCCCAGCACCGGAAGAATGGCACAGCGGTCGGAACGCGGCTCAACATGACGGCGCGACCCCAAGAGTAGGGTGGGGTCGCGAGTCTCGGCATCGTCGTCCATATTTCGGGGTTCCTAAACGAACAGCGAAACGAACAGCGAGGCGTTTGCTGGAGCCTACCGAGTTTCGTGCTGTAGCCAGCGTAGGACGAACGGGCGGGCGGTGGGCTGGCTTTCGCTCAGGGCAGTGGAGGGCCGCCACAGGCCGCGTAAGAGCTGTCCGGCCCTGGGCTTGCTTCCCCGTGGCTGCAGCCTCGGCTTGCATCAGCGGTGGCCAATCGGGGCGTATGGTTGCGCAGGTGGCCAAATGCCCAGGACGTCGTCGTTCCGGGCGCTCCTGAGCTCGGGGTGGAGGTGGGAAGATGGTGAGAGATGACAGGCTGATCAGTAAGTGAGTCTGGTCTCGCGGGCGTGACCTCGAAGTCATTCCCCCCTTCGGTACGGGAGACGGCCACTCGCGATGCCGGGCGCGAGACATGACTTTGCCTTGCAGGTCGCCAGATGCCTCTAGAGCCCCCCGACCGGCGGGCAGAGGAGGAAATTGGCCGGCGATTGCAGTGCACCGGTGGCTTGTGATCGGCATGCGGGGATTCAGGCGGACAGGGCACGACAATGGGAATCTTCGGTAGAGGGACGCGTATGTCTGGTTTATCGGAGAGACGATCGGTGGCAGGTCCTTTGGATTGCGAGCACCTTATGTCACCGGCCGCCGGGGCTGGGAAGCTCCGGCTGGCTGGCGCTCCAGAGCCCACTCACTACCAGGAAACCAGATCGGTTGACTCGGGTGTGGCAGGTGTCGCCCAGCCCAGCAAGGCGAGGGTGGCGGCGGGTGCGGGTGGAGTAGCTACCTACCAAAGGCAGGTAGCGTGGACTGGTGGGTGGTGACTGACCTTCCTTGCCCAGGTGCCCAGCCAGGTATCCGACGAGCTCACCGGTTCGCCTCGAGCAAGGTAGGTAAGCCTGCCACGGGGACTCCTGCCCTCCTCACCTGCCTCCTCACGGCTGATAAATGGCCGGCAGCATCCAGAAAGCCAAGATCGAAATCACCTACCTCAACTCACCGCAAACCACCTCAACCCTACGCCTACCTAACCAACACCGTTGCGAACATCCTCATTTCTGCTTTGACACACATCCCGACTACCGCGCGCTTGTTCAGTGGAGACCAATTCCTCTTCAGCCCACGAACACGAGTCGTCACCCTGCCTTGCGCTGCCCAACGGCCCCCCCGGTATCCCGGCACAGTACCCGCCTGTGACCGCCTAAGGCCAGGTAAGCTTGCCCTTTTCCTCCCTCACTTGCCTCTGTCGTCGTCGCCTGGAAGGCGCAGGGTCACGGACCTGTGGCTGTTGCTGGCAGTGCCATCGCTGCCTCCGAATCCCCTCTTGTGCTTTCACAATCAATCATTCGCTATCCACTCCTTTCCCCGCCCGCCCCTTGCCCTGGTCCTGTCCTTTCCTGTCCTGTCTTGTCGGTCCCAACAAATCCGACTCGGGTCCCCTGCCTGCTCTCGGCACGAACGAAGGCTCTGGTCCGAGCGAGCTGCTCTGGGGCCTGCACTGAAGGAAGGTCCTGAAAGCCTGGGGAGTCCCCGTGGCCAGTGGCCCTGCCAGCTGGATCGACTCGTGCGCTGCCTGATCGCCCTCGCCCTCCGCCTCTCGTCATGTCGTCTGTCGTCTGTTCGGAAATGACTGAGCACGACTGAAGCATCCAGGGATATGGCTTGCTTCGTGGCATCCCCGCGTAAGGAGGCTCAACTCATTTTTTCAAATACCTCGCTATCCCCGAGGCCATTCCCTCCCCCCCTTCCGTCCAGTGTTCTTAGCCATCCCATCCCTGCCCCCATTCACAGCTCTTCCGTCCGTTTCGCCCGTGGTCTCATCTCATCTCCAGAGTCACCTCTGCCGCCCCATTCCCCAAAAGAGGAGGACTCGTCATTGTCCAAGACGCTAAGGAGGATAATCGGCAGGCGACGGTCGAACAACCACATATCGTTCGCTCTCATTTCTGCTTTCTTCTCTTCTTTCTTCCTGTCGGCCAACGATTTCCCAGCGAAACCACCCCTCTTTTGTCTTGCTCATCTGTCCGAACGACACACTTCCTCATCTTCTATTCCGTCCCAGCAAGGGACCTGGATCAACCCTACCCTTACCCTGTCCAGACTGCGCGTCCTTCCCGGCTTACCCTCTCGACCTTGCTCCTTCTACAATAAATAAATACCCCTCATATCCACTCGCGACGTCCATCGGCCACTAAAGACCGCCAATTCTCCACGCACTTGAGGCTTACACCTACCCTTCAGCAGCCATCATGGCCTCCACGGACGTGCAGACCACGAGGCCCTCAACCTCCAACAAATCGAGGAGGCAGCACGACACTGGCTTTCCCGAGCCCTTCAATGGAGGTATGTCTTGCAAGCTGCCTGGAACTTCTCCCTTCCGATTATCATGCTGACCGACGCCTCAGTCTCCAACACAACCCTACCGCACCCCGAGGCCGACCTCTCTCCCGGCGCCGTCATCTCGCAAGACGACTTGACCACAGGCAAGATCGGCAAGCGACGTTCCCTGCGGCACAAGCACAAGCGAACCATCAGCCACGGCCGCATCACCCCTCAGATGGAGGCGAGGTACAACATCGACCCCTTGCTGGAGGAGGACGAGGATGCGGCCGAGTCGACGCTGGGCGGTACGGACGGCATCCGATCACGGTCCGGCTCGAGCATCCACCCGATGGCGCCTGTCATGAGCATCTCCACAGGCCGCCCAAGCACGAGCCGTGACGGCGATAGCGTCTTCTCGCACGGCGCGGGCGACTCGTCGCCGACAACATCGGAGAACTCGCAAAGGCAAGGCTTCATGCGGAGGAAGCTACGGTTCCTCAAGTAGGACACTGACAGTTTCGCCGGAGCGAAACACCGTCGGCACACTGTCGACTCGGGCCTGCAGTCGAGAAGACCGGGAGTGCCCTCACGACGACGTAACGGCCTATAACGAACAAGAATTTGGAATTTCAGCACGGTGTTCTTGGGGGCGTTAGATTAGGATTTTGGTTGGATCAAAGGTTGAAAACAGGAGATTCAAAAATGCACAGTTGCAGTGCGTGCAGACGAAGGGTCTGCCGAAGCGCCAGAGTCACTGGCCCCCCCCCCTCACGTCTTGCACCCGGCAACATCACCTCACATAGCGTAAACAGTAATGTCATCATCATTGGATATCAGAGGCGGCGGCCCCGTGTGATTTGCTCTAAACCCATGCCATCGTTCTGTCGGGCCCCATGCGTCACCATCAGACGGGGTGCTCAGCTCCCGCGGTAGGTGCTGTAGCTGTAGGGCGACAGCAGCAGGGGCACGTGGTAGCCCTGGCCCTGCTGGACGGTGAAGACGACGTGGACCTCGGGGAAGAAGCAGTCCTTGCCCTCGGCGGCGAAGTAGGCCTCGGTGTCGAAGCGCAGGGTCCAGCGGGAGGAGGGGCCGGTGAGGTCGCCGAGGACGTCGTCGAGGGTGTAGACGGGGATGTCGCCGGAGGCGGTGGCGGCGCTGTAGGGGAGCCAGGTCTTGATGCGGCCGTCGTCGTCGGTGAGGGACTCGAAGGTCTTGGGGGCCGGGGCGGAGGGCGCGGGGGAGGTGCCCGGGGCGGGGGGCGGGGTGGAGGTGAGCTGGACGCGGACGCCGCGGGCGGGGCGGCCGGTCGTCGTGTCGAGGATGTGGCAGGTGATGCGGTCTTTGGTGGCCATCTTGGGCGGTTGCTTGGGGGGTGCGGGCTGCGAGGCTCTGGCGGGGTGGTTTCGGGATGTGTGAGGTGAGGTGAGGCCGGAGCAGAGTGGGATGAGATTGGGATGGCGGGGTAGCTAAGTAGCTGGATTCTCAGGGGTGCGGCCCACTGCTATCGCGGTGGTCCCCGACGGATGGTTTGGGGGCGGACGGGTAGACCAGGCTGGAGGGGATGAAGGGCGGGAGGGAGAGAAAGTGAGCGAGAACACCTGTGCCGTGATACATATTTGGTCACTGCAAAGGCATGCATATATGGTCTGGGCTGTGCTCAGGGTTCACGAGTTGAGCGGGAGCTGACAGCACGGCGACTGCAGCTGGACACGTGTGAACGCCTCAGCCACGATGCGGCTGTCGTAGGGACAGGGCCGTTAGGCGGAATGTTTCTCATAATGCAAAAATAGACGGCTGACGGATAGAACCGAGTGACATTGTCTGGTGTGTTGAAGAATGGGAACTGTTCATGAGTTGCCGTCGCAGGGATGGACTTTGACGGGATTTTAGAATGCTGTCCACGGGCGGAACCCTCCGCCGATGCAATGGCGCCGCGCAGTGAACACTAACGTGAGCAGCCGGCTGCATGCGGTGGCAGCTGGCTGAAGATGGAGACCGCTGGAGCAACTACAGGCAGGCCAGGCGCGACTGACTGGCTGGTCGGTCGCGGCTTCTCATTTCATGGCATTCTGGCATTGCGTCATGGTGGTCTGTTTTCTCCAGTGCGCTGGCGTGCACCCACGGGGCAAGACCGACCGGACCAGACCAGTCGGGGGCATCACCATCAGATCAGATCCAACATCTCAAGAAGAGCCCAGCCGCCGAGACCACGCCCAGGCCCGTGTCACTGGCCTCTGATTGTGTATCTTTTCGATTCCCCTGGCTTGTCCTCGTCTTATGGCGCCGACTGGCTCGCTGGGCAACGTAATTTAAGGTTTATTTCAAGGTTGTTCGATCCCGGCCGCTGCTCTGATCGACCTGACCAACTAGTCTAACAGACCTGGCAGACTTTCGGTACCTCGATCCTCCACCATCCCAATCGGCACCCACGTGTACCGCTCCCATCCCATCAGGCACAGAGCACGACGTCGTGGTGCAGGACGGGCGGGGGCAGACCAGACAAGACCAAGCCAGCAATCACAGCGCGCGCAAAGTCAGCTTCCCTGCTCGCCCGCCGTCGGTCTTGGTATCGTCTCGTCAAGCCCTTGGCATCCCCCAGCGCTGACGTATCCGCTTTCTCAATCCTCTTGGGCTCTTGTCGTCTTGTCGAGCCGCTGATGATTTTTACGATGGCCGTCCACCCTCTTCCTGGAGGTCTCCCCCCTCCCTGCTCGCCCTGTTGATTCCCTCCATCCCGTCTCATACCATCCGCTCCTTCTCGCGACACCACAGGATCATCACCATACCACGAGGCGGTAGACCACTCCCCTTTCATGGCTGAACACCCCGTGCGCGACGCCGCCGGCGACACACAGTACCTCAACGACGACGAGATCGAGAAGTTCCTCGACGATCTCGATCACAATGACGACGGCTACATCGACTACAGTGAGGTAGAGCAGAAGCTCGATGCCGCTCACGATGAGCTGACCCCCATCACGGCCACCCACCATGTCACCAAGCGCGACCACGACTCGGAAAACGACCACATCCGCCATGCCTTCCTCCGCAGCATGATGGGCTCCGATGAGCAGCGCATCCCCCGCGACGAATTCGCCAAGCGCGTCAAGGAGTGGAAGATTCCCTCCCTCGAGCAAGCCAAGAAGGGCGAGAAGAAGGAAAAGGAGTACATGAAGAGCGTGCCCGGCTGGCGTCGCATCCGCGCCTACTGGGCCGTCCACGGACCCGAGATCTGCTTCCTCGGCCTCGTCATCGGCATGCAGCTGGCCTTCGGCATCTGGCAGCTCGTCAAGTACCAGACCACGCCCGCCTACCGCGCCGCCTTTGGCTGGGGAGTCGTCATGGCCAAGACGTGCGCTGGCGCCCTCTACCCGACCTTCTTCTTCCTCATCCTCAGCATGTCGCGCTACTTCTCCACCTTCATGCGCAAGTCCTACTACATCTCGCGCTTCTTCAACTGGGACCTTTCCCAGGAGTTCCACATCCGCATCTCCTGCGTCGCCATCCTCCTCGCAACCCTGCACGCCCTCGGCCATCTGACTGGCTCTTTCGTCAGCGGCAGCGACCCCAACAATGAGACCGAGGTGGCCTACCTTCTCGGCGACGACATGGTGCCCCGGCCCTACATCGAGTACGTCCGCTCGGTCCCTGGCTTCACTGGCATCACCGCCCTCGGCTGCTTCTACCTCCTCTCTCTGCTGAGCATCCCGCAGGTGCGGAGGTGGAACTACGAGGTTTTCCAACTCGGCCATTTGCTCATGTTCCCCATCATCGGTCTCATGATGGCCCACGGGACCGCCCATCTGCTGCAGTGGCCCATGTTCGGCTACTTCCTCGCCTTCCCCACCGTCTTGGTCGTCGTGGAGCGCGTCGTTCGCGTCACCCTCGGGTTCCACCGCATCAAGGCGACCATGAAGTGCCTCGACGACGATACGGTCGAGATCACGGCCATCATCCCCAGCGAGCGTCTCTGGAGGTACAAGGCCGGACAGTACATCTTCCTCCAGGTGCCTCAGATCAGCATCTGGCAGTGGCACCCCTTCACCGTGTCCGTCTGCATCGGCAACAAGATGCAGGTGCATATCAAGACGGACGGCAACTGGACCGGCAGGCTCCGCAAGCTGGGCGGGGCCTCTGGCGAGTCCGAGATCGAGGTGGGCATCAACGGGCCCTTCGGCGCGCCTGCCCAGCGCTTCTACGAGTTCAACCACTCCGTCATCATCGGTGCCGGTATTGGCGTCACGCCCTTCTCCGGTATCCTCGCGGATCTTCAGGCCCACGACGACATGTCTCACGGCGGCCCTGCCCACGTCCAGGCCGGCCACCTGCAGGACCGTCACGATTCGGATGCCACCGCGGCAGACTCAGCCGACGCGTCTGGCAAGTTTGAGAAGATCACCGGCGGCGACGGCGCTCGCCTCGGTACCGACGAAGAGAAGAAGAAGAGGACAGACGCCGACGCCGAGGAAGGGAGCTCGCAGCAGGACAACGCTGTCGTGGCCCCTGAAAACGACGACTTTGTCAACGCTGACACTATTAACACGAGCCGTCGCCCGCAAGCCGACAAGTCGCGCGATTTTGCCGACGACTACCGCCGTGTTGATTTCCACTGGATGGTCCGCGACAGAAACTATCTCTCGTGGCTCTCAGACCTTCTCAACGAGGTATCGCGCAGCCAGGAATGGCATCGCGAGCACGAGGACCAACCGCACCTCGACATCCGCATCCAGACGCACGTCACGGCCAAGCGCAAGAACATTGTCACGCACGTGTACCGCTGGCTGCTAGAGATGCACCGCACCGATGACCACCCTGCCAGCCCGCTGACGGGCCTCCTGAACCCGACGCACTTTGGGCGGCCCGAGTTTGGCGAGATCCTCGACAGGCACTACGAGGAGATGCGGGCATTCCGCCGCAGCAAGAGGGAGGAGGCGCGCGGAGAGAAGCGCAACGGCGTGTCGGACGAAGAGTACTACAAGGAGGACGAGGAGCTCAAGGTGGGTGTCTTCTACTGCGGCGCGCCGGTCGTGGGCGAGATCCTGGCGGACAAGTGCAGCGAGCTCACGACCAGGGGCCGCCACGACGGGAGCAAGATTGAGTACCACTTTATGATTGAGGTGTTTGGGTAGACGGCTTGGAAGCGAGGGCGCATGGGCATGGTGCCCGGGATTTCGGTATAGAGCTGTTTCACTTGGCATTAATACATTGTCCACGACGACGCACCCAACCTTTGGCCTCCTGGGATCTAGAGAGTCTGGTTCCGTGATGCATGCACTGTCCAGCCATCATAGCCCTGGTGTGGCGGCAGTCAATCAGCGTCAATATTTTCGTTACGGAATTACCTCGTACTAGATGCATCCCAAGGTGGCAAGCTGTAGGTCTTGGGTAAGCTCCGTGCGCCTGGGACTGATTGTTGATCACGGCCATTTCATGAAAAAGGCTTCAAGACAACCCCACAAGCTTGAGCGAATCCCTCCACAGGCGGCCTTCGTTCTCCTGGTTGAACGCGTGCTTGGCATACCCGGAGCCGAAAACGTCACTCTCGTCCTTTGATGGCTCTGCCTCGGCGCACTCGGCAAGATATACCCCCCCCTTTCCTTCCCACTGCTTTCCAATCGCGGCCCAAACAGTAGTCGCAGCGCCTTGCTCAGGGCTCTTGAACTGCTTAAAGAGCTCGGTGCCGTCGCCGGCGCTCTCTAGCTCCGCCGCTGGAAGATGCTTCGCGAGGGGGGTCATGATCCCGCCGGGGTGTAGGCTTATCCCGTGGAGGCCTTGAGAGCCGTACCGCCGCTCCAGTTCGTTGGCCATGTAGATGTTGGCAGTTTTCGACTGCGCGTAGGCCCCCCAGGGAGTGTATTCGGTCTTGTCGAAGTTGTAGTCGTCCGAGGCATTGATGCCGTTCCTCAGGTGTGCGGTCGAAGACACGACGACGACGCGGCTGTGGAAGTCCGGTGTAGTAGCCGCCAGCAGTGCCGGCTTCAGCAGCTCGAAGAACAAGAAATGAGACAGGTGGTTGGTGCCGAACTGGAGCTCGTGACCGTCTTTGGTGAACTGGAGAGTTTGGACGGCCATGATTCCGGCGTTGTTCACTAGGATATGAATCTTGTCCGTCCTGGACAGGATGCTGCTGGCTGCGAGGCGGACGCTCTGCAGCGACTCCTGGTCCATCTCGACAAGCTCCATGCGGCTGGGGTCGAAGATGCCGGCCAGGGCTTCCTTCGCCTTGGCGAGATTGCGAGCCGTCAAGAGAAGCCTGGCTCCAGTGGCCGAGAGGGCCCGAACTGTTTCGATGCCGATCCCCGACGAGGTGCCGGTGACGACGATGACCTTGTCGCGTAGCTTGCCCTCTGCGCCTTCGTCTTGGATGATCTGTAGTGCGGTTGGTCTGGCGTCGCCGGGACCCTGAGGGTTGGCGTGGGCTGCTGCGTAGCGAGACATGACTGGTAATATTTCGATTGGGATTCAGGGTTGAATGGTAATGTAGGCTGAGGATGAGTAGCTTGGAATGGAGAGAGATCCAAGAAGCGGATGCTTCCCAGGCTTTTATTCACGGGTTGGACATGCCTTATCGGCGCCTGTAGGCATGATCTTGTCCATTTTTCGTGTTGTACACCTGTTTTCTGGCACATCCACGTTCTGAGTCCTAGAATGCCTTCCACGGAGTTGAGAGCTTCATAAGCTGGCGGGCAATTTTCGTCTGGTTGAGCTCCAGCATTTACACGAGATCAAGCCACGATGATGAAGATTCCCGGCCGTGGCGTCAAGTCCTCAGCTATGTTTGCTAAGCATCCGGCCGTTTCATCAAGCCGTGGCTGAGGATCATATCTGCGGACTTAGATTCGGCGGAAATCGAGCGGCATGATTACTTTAGTGCACCGACTCGGCAGTTCTGCTGTTGCTTGATCTCTTTTTTGTGGAGCTCTCAATTTGCTAAGTACTGCCCTTCCCCCACCTCAACTTGCCTTTTCGTTGTTCTGCCGGCTTAGTGTCTTTTGGCGACGCCCACGACTGCTCCACCTAGCAGCAACCACGGTGGCTTCACCACTACAAGCACCACGGCTGGCTTGGCTACAATAATGTCGTGGAAGCTTTCGATACTTCACACATATATCCGAACCATTTCGCCAAAGAATCGACGTTTTGCTTAGCTACGGACGTCTTAAACGGACTAGAGGATACCACTCGGCGGCAGATTGTAACAATGGTTAAGCAGTACATTTGAACAGAAGTTGAAGAGCTCGCTTTCAGGATCTATCACTAATCAACTCCAAGCAGCCCAGACTCAGGCGTCAAAGACTGTCATTCTGTCAATCAGATGAGCTCTGGACACAGCTTGGTAAGGGAATTATATGGCTTCCATGACAAGTAAAGGGGTCTTGCAATTCCCTGCACCGAAGCGTACGCCTGCCGAAATTTTCAAGTCAATGCTGGAAGAATAGGCACATGCCCAGTACGAGTTATATTTCCTATCCTGGTCTCATGGGCAAAAACGTCAAAGAACAAGGAAACAGATGTCAGACTACCCGAATCAAGTAGTCCCTTATTCGCAGCCAGATGGTTCTCATGTTTGTCATTGATTCGCGGAATCTTGCCTTCCGGGTTTCGCCTATGAAAGTCCCATGATACACCATCTTGAGGGGTAATAAAAATCTCGATCGAGCCATGGCTCAACCTCGCCCAGGCCCCCAAGACGCCGTGTAGGGCTACTTTTTGAGGCAGAACGGATGGGCCGAGAGGGCAAATACAAGAGCATCGGACTGAGCTCCTCAGTTTTTTATCTACCAAGACCTACGTATACACTGCGGGCCGTTTTTGGACACGTCTTCATCTGCTCACCACGCGGCCTGACAGCAATTGTTCAATGCATAAGTTCTTTCTACTGATACATAGCACTCCACCCTGAATCAAGAAAGATCTGTTGCGGAGATATGGCTAACAAGCTCAGAAACCGGAGGAAGGATCCTGCTTATCATCTACATCTCAAGCCCCGTCGTTTCGGGTCTATTCGGTATTATTAGTCTTCGACCCAACGCCTAATTATAGGGGCCAGGCGTCTCTTTCCGATATGAGTTTTGCGACTTGATTCGTGGTGAGGTTGCTCAGCAAGGTCTGACAAAAAGACAGCGTAATTTTCATTTGCCTACTCATGTTGTATTAAGTATGATTTTTCCGCTAATGGTCAAGGCGCGCCCTATCGGAGTGTCAGTTACCCGATGAGATACGGCATGAGCACCATTTTTGAATCGGCAACGCATTGCGAGCATATTCAAGACTTCCTGCACGAACTCTGTTCTCTCATGAAGCAAGGTCATCGGAGGTTTCCCAGGCATGAAGCGGACAGATTACTGATCCTGCTTCAACATTAGCCAAACTTTCATTCACACCATCGGCGCGGAGTTGCGGAGTTTCGGCATTAAGGGTCTTGACCATGTGCTCATTGCGATAGTGCAAGTATAAATAGATAGATTGCCTCGCAGCTGAGCAGAGATGGGGGCAACCCTCAAGAAACTGCCTCTCACTCCATTCTGTCGCCCAAACACGTTCAATGACCATGGCTCATACAAGTACCGACGGGACAGGGTCATCCTTCCCACGGGCCGGCCTTGCGCAAGATGGCTGGTCAACAACCGAAGAAGCAACCGCGACATGCTACTGCGGCACTGTACAACTCTCTTTTGTGAGTTCTCCGTGGTTCCTCGAAAAGCACGTGTCTTACTATTGCCAGCCTCTGGTCAAACCAGGCTTCGTCTTCGCCTTTGTCTGTCACTGCAGTGACTGCCGCAAGATTACGGCCTCGATGTTTACCTCCGGCTTCCTCATCCTCGACACCCACTTAAAACATGTCCGTGGGGGAGAAAATCTCAAGCAATTCAGCCAATCACAAACAATCGAGCAAAAGGGGAACGTCATGACCAACTTCTTTTGCAGAACGTGTGGGTCACTGATGTACCGTAGGGCTGCTGGTGTCTTGGGGGTGAGTATACTTAGGATCGGTACTGTGGATGATTTCAAGCTTGCGGAGACTGTCCTGAGACCGACGATCGAGCAGTACGTAAAGCACAGAGTAGACTGGGTCAAGAACATTGAAGACATGGTGCAATTCGAAGGACAAGCCTCGATGGAGCAGACCATGGAGCAACCTTCGGGGTAGAACACTTCTCAACAGCTGATTCCGGCGCCCCTATATCCATGATAGTTTGAGATAGATAGGCGCTAGTATTACGACGAAATGACTGCCGTACACCCACTTGGAGTGAACCCAAGGCCAGTCCCAGGCGCAGGAACAAAAGTTCGTGAGCACGTTGATGTAGAGTTCGTTCCCAAGAATAGGCGGATGCGATCTTCAGCTTGACTCTTTAGAAGCCTGTATTTTTGGTTCGTCTCCCATTGCTCATTACACACCTATGCTGCTGACCGGGCAGCCCGTGATGTCCTCGCTCCACACACATCCATGCAGCGCCCCCCTCCCAAAACCAACGTCAAAAGACCAACGCCCTTCTCCCCAGAAAACGCTCTCCCTAGAACCCCCAGAAAACACCCGATCACAGCCTCGCCAGCCCGCCGAGCCCCGACCGCTCCGGCACCTGCACGACGACGCTCCCGTCCGCGTCCGCGGCCTCCCCGAAGACGACCTCCTGGCAGTCCTCGTCGGCGACGCCGTTGGCGAACTGCGTGACGACGAACTCGACGGCCGCACCGGCGGGCCCCAGCGCCACCATGGGCGCGTGCCAGGTGCCGGCGCCGTACGTGACGGCCTGGGCGCCGGTGGCGACGAAGGCGCGCAGGCGGGCGAGGTCCGGGAGGCCGCGGCCGGGCGTCGAGGCGGAGGCGGGTGGCGGGGCGGAGAAGGCCTCGTCGGCGGCGGCGGGGGCGAGGCTCGGGGCGACGATGACGAGGTAGGCGCAGGAGGGCGGGGGCGCGAGCGGGGAGAAGGTCTGGGTGGTGAAGGGGTGGCGCTCGAGGACGCGTACGCGGAAGAGGCCCGGGCCGTGGTGGACGACGGGGGTGTAGGGGAGGAGGGTGGAGATGGGCGGCGGTGTGGCCGGGTCGGGGTGCTCGAGAGGCCGGGTGGCGCAGACGAAGAGGTTGATGACGGGCTTCTCGGGCACGCGGCTCGGCGCCGAAGGGTAGTGATTGGCCGGCGTGGAGGGATGCTGGTACTTGATGGCGGAGCCCTGGTTGGCGGCGATGGCGTTGAGGGCGAGCGTCTTGGGGAGGGAGGGCGAGGGGGCGATGGCTGGGTGGGGGTTCTGGATGACGTCGCCGAAGGGGGCGAAGGCCGATGGCGTGAGGGGCACGGCGGGGATGGTGAGGGTCTGGCCGTCGAGGGCGATCTTGAGGGGAGGCATGATGGTGGTGGTTGTGGTGGTGAGTCGTGATGTTGTGCTCGTGGTGGTTGCTGTTGAGGAGGTGAGTGACCTGGAGCTGGAGCTGGAGCTGAGCTGGAGCTGAGCTGGAGCTTGGGCCCTGGAGCCTGTCGTTCGACGGACGTTGGGAGGGGTGTGGTGTGCACGTGTTGTGCCGAGGCACGTTAGCGCTTGCTAGTCCCCGGGTGAGTCGACACCTCCAGCACTAACAGATTCAACGACACGCCTCTCCTCCCTCCCAACAACTACTCACTCCACGATCACGGTTCGTATGAAGGGGCTCGGAAGGCCAATTGAGAATGTCTACATATCGGACCGTCCACGCGAGTGATCTGCCTTGGGCTCGACGCTTTCATCACTTCGGATTCCCGCGATTGATGTCTCCAGGGCGACACGGGAAGCACCGCAATCCAGATCCAGCAGCACGACCGGATTCGGCAGCGCATCGTAGGCGGTAACGCGGAACTTTGCTCGCATTCCCCAGCATCGCGAATATTCGGACGTCTTGCGCGCAGGTTCCGGCGATGGCCCAGCGGCCTGGTCTGCAAGGCGCTCTCGTCGTCGCCTAAACAACCTCCATCCCGTTACGCTCAGCCGCGGAACCGCCTTCCGGCCGCTCTCCACTCTCTTCATCAGCTGAGCGTGCTGCATCACTTCACAGTGCCGATCTACTCGTGTAAGCAGTTGTTGCTTTTTCTCTTCCCCCTTCCGGCACTACCGGCACTCGCCCAGATCCCGACCCGGGCCCCGTCCAAGCGCCAGGCGGTGACCGGTGCGCCGGCCCAGCTGGCGGTCCCTCCTCCATCAGACGACTCGGCTCGTCTTTGTTAAGAGACATGAGGTGGACACTCGGTCTATCCCTACGGGAAGCTAGCTCTCAGGCTAGGACTACCCCACGTCCCCCCGTCCGATCCAGCCCGCAGAAGAAAGCGCTAAGACGAGGGAGGACATGAGAGGACGTGAGAGGACAAAGCGAACATGGTGTACATTTCAAACGCGCCTAGTTCGGCCCAATAAGCGAGGAAAACGTGAATAGGGGGCATCCTAGCCAGGAAGCCGCTGTTGTGACCCAGAACCCACACTCCTATCCCAAATACAGCAGACCCGCCCCATGGTGATACCCGTACACACCGCGCTCTAAATCCAATAGATAAAAGTATACAAGGCATGACATCATTAGAATACCGCCAGACCAGCTCAGAGAGGTCCGCGCCCTCACAGCCCCGAGTCCGACTGCGGCCATACCGCCGTCGGCTCATACGCCCGCCACGCCTTGCAGTTGGGCTCCAGGTTGTCGAGGTCCAGCGTTTTGGGAATGTCGCCCTTCCTCTCCAGGAACATGACGCTCAGCCCGCGCGACACGTGCCACGCGATGTGACAGTGCAGCAGGTGCGCCCCGGGGTTGTCCGTCTTGAACGCGATGACCAGATGACCGCCGCCCGGCAGCTCCGCGACGTCCCGCCGCATGGGGTTGTTGAAGTTGAGCGCGTTGGCCCCCGCCGCACGATCGAACTTGCCGTCGCCCGTGCCCAGCACCAGAAAGTCGTGGCCGTGAAGGTGCATCGGGTGCGGCACCGGGAACAGGTTCTCAATCACCCACCACGTCCACACGTTGGCGCGCGGGATGTCGATGACGTTGGCGGCCCGCGGCCACGAGTTGTTGCCTTCCCGGACATACTCGAGGATCGGCTTCTCCCACTGAACGTCGATGCTGGACCCGTTGACCTCCCAGCGGAAGACGGCGACGTCGTCGATGACGGGCCTCGTGAGGTTCACGTCGAGGTAGTCCTGGTTCTTCTGGAACTCCTTCTTGGGCGCTCCCTTGGTGACGACCGGGCTGAAGCCCGTCGTGTCGGCGCAAACAGCGTTGACGGGCGTGCCCGGCTTGGAGGGGAGCTTGGTCTTGGAGGCGCCGTCGTAGCTGAAGATGGCGGCGGGCTGCTTGATCCGCGTCGTGCCGCAGAGCCTGCTGCTCGCCAGCGTCGCGTTGAGCCAATAGTTATCCACCTTCTGGTTTGCCTCGACGATGACATCGTACCGCTGACCGACAGTCATGAAGAGCGTGTCCTTCTTCACGGGCACGACCGGCACGAAGTCGGCCTCGATGACGGTGAAGGTATGCCCCACCATGGAGACGGTGAAGGCGTTGTCCACCGACGTGTTGATGAGGCGGAGGCGGTGCTTCTTGCCCGGCTGGAGCTTCGTCCTCGAGTACTGGCCGCCACCCTTGGCATTGACGTGCTTGCCGTTGAACAGGATGTTGTCGCTGTCAGGCGGCGGTCCGCTCGAGACCAGCTCCGCCCGCCGCTCGAGCCTGTCCGCTGTTTCGTAGTACCAGTCCGAGATCGAATAGGGGCCGAGGTCAACGTCGTAGTTGGCGGATGCGGGTCCGTTGATCTGCATGGTGCCTACGACGCCGTTGCCGTACTGCGCTGAAAAGTGCGAGTGGTACCATCCCGTGCCGTACTGATGCATCCGGAACAGGTACGTCTTGCTCGCGCCAGGGGGAATCGGACATTCTGTGACGCCGTTGGCTCCATCCTGATCGTTCGTCTTCTTCTGCCACATGCCGTGCCAGTGGATGGAAGTGCTATCATGCCCCCTGATTAGTCTCGGCACCACCACAGCGTGAACCATCAGCAAGGGACATACCCGTTGTGTTGCAGCTTGTTGTGGACGTTGATCTTGACCCAGTCACCCCAATCTGTTCATTTGCGTCAGGATCAGATCGGCAGTGTCAACCTGGAACTTGTCTCACCGGCAACAATTGTTGGCCCAGGGAACTGGCCATTGATCAGCATGGCAGGCTTGCTGACGCCGTCGGCAGAAAAGCTCGACACATTGGTGATGGTCAAGTCATACTGCAGACACGGTCAACGTGATGGCTCCAGAGCAAGGGCACAAAATTCAACTCACCACCCTGGTGCGTCCCGTGTCGGGGATCTTGGCCGACGTGTCCGTGAAGATGTCGAAGCTGTCATGCCAGCATGCTCGATTCTTCGGGCCGTGTTGTCCACAGCCATACTTCCCGAAGGGTTTGAGGGTGAGAGAGGAGTCGGCGGCGGGGCTGGCCGATACCAAGCCAGCAAGCCAGCAAGCCGCGAGGCTAAAGAAGATTAATCGGAAAGACATGACAGACATGGACCGAGATGAAGTGAAGAAATGGTGCGATCCCACTGATGAGACATAGGAAATTCTTGGAACCACAGTCTGGGGAAAGGGATTTATATAGGTGGGTAAACTGCTGCCTCTACCGAGAGCACTCCTCTGCGAGATAACGACCAGCATTCGGAAACGACCAAGCCCTGTATGTCTCTCGGTCGCTCTGCCGTGGAGTCGTGAGCGCTTGAGCCTTGCCAGGCGTGGCGTAGACCGCTTGCAACTCAGGTTCACCTTTGGTCGGGGAGAGGGTATGGAGCCTGAGACATCCCGAACCCTTGATCCTTGGCCGCCACCAGCGGTTTGCGCCTCTGGGGGATCGGTGAATGTAGACGGCCTGCGGCGCTTGAACGTATACGACAAGTAAGACAAAGCTTACAGGGTCCGGGGCCTGCTGCTGAGTGACGAGTGTGATGGCTAGCCGGAGCCTCCAGAAGAAACGTCACTTGAGCTCTCAACGCCATGCCAAGACGTGCCGCCGAGTTTTGTCCCGATGGTGTCCAGCCTTACGGGACGTGAGAGGAGGTGTCTGACCATGGCGGGTCTCCCTGGGGGAAGAGGAGCGGGAGGAAGACCCGCGTATCGCCTTCACGAGAATCGTAAACAAGGTCTGCTGGCCCTGTCAAGGCCTGGCGATCGCTGGCCGCATCCCAGTCCCTGTCCCAGTCCACACCCGACACGCATGGGTATCGCGTGCAGCAGTCAGACGAGCGACGAGTGCCGGCCAGTCGCCAATGGGGAAAACCTCCTGAGCCCAGGGGCGCTGACTTTGACCTTGGTCCTGCAGAGGAGGCCATCTTCCGGTCTGCCGTGGAACCGAGACTATCCAATGCTACGGCGCCCAAGGTCTTGGCGAGGTCCTCCCGGATGGACCAGGCAGGACAATGACGGGGTCCGACGACCCCAGGCCGTGCTGGTGAGGTGGTGTTGATGACCGGGAGGCGGAAGAGGTTAGAGGGAAAGAGCAGGGGCGCCGGGCGGCCGGGCGGCGCCCAGCGACAGAGGGTTCTTAGCGTTGGCACTATACGAGATGATCATCGGTGTCCCGGTGAGCTGGAGTCGGGGCAGATGGACCGGGGCTGGCGCGCTGGGTACGGTGCGGCAGGCCTGGGCGCGTGATAGGGATACGGGTCGTTGGGCTCCTTCGCGCGCTGCTTCGGCTGACCGCGGTCAGAGTGACAACTGGGACGGCATGATTGGGCATGTCGACTTTCGATAGGGCGGACCCTTGCACGGGGCGCGGCCGCAAAGTCGTTCCTCGATGGAGCAGATGCAGGGCGGCTCAGCTCTTGCTCTTTGACTGCAAGGTAGAGATGCCTAGTGTAAGGATGTTTCTATTTTGAATGACCTGAGATCAGACAAAGGCGGTCGGTCTGCTGGCCGACCGATCGGTCGAACAGTCTTAGCGAACAAAGGGAGTCGAGGGGGGCCCACCTCACCTGTGGGAGTAAGAGCTAGCCCGATGCCCCCTGCCTCGGGCTGACTCACTCAACGTGTCCAATCAGAACCCGAGCAGCCGCCTCTCCAGAGCGCCTGCCCTCACCCCCTTTTACCCCTTTTGGCAATCACCACCAACGTGTTCATGCCGCTACTGTACCTACCTGCTTAAGTTCCCATGGTAAGCTTGGTGGTGCCTACTTAGGCAGACTTCTCAGGGAAGGTGGCTGACGTCGGCGCCTTCCTTCCTTCAACCTTACCCTGAGCAGTGAAGCCTCTTCCTGCGGGATCGTGATCTCCCGATCATCCACCTGGCCCAAGCCGCCTCAAACGCTATGTCTACCTTGCCTGACGCGGCGAAACATCACGATCCGTACCCCGAGCCAGCACCGAACGTCTGCCTCACCACAATTTCCACCACGCTCCATGCTCGTATGATGACTCCTCCACATGCGCTCAACGCCACCAAAAAAAACCCGTGTGCCTGAAACGAAGGCTCGGGTTGTGGTAGGCCCTCGGTCGCCAGCCACGAACACGCATGGGCTTTTGCTAGTTCATCCCAATATCACCCGCCCGGTCCTCCTGATGGCGAAAACGTCCCGAGGCGTGTCCGACCCGTCGTCTGATGAGGCGGACTGATCAATGGAACTCTCGTGATCTACACCAATCTCAGAACTGGGGTCGCACCACAGCTTTGCAATTTCCATCTGGCACGGGATCGTGTGCCGCTTCAGGGGTGAGCAAGGCTGGCCCGCTCCCGCTACCCGAGCGAGGCTGTCAGCTGAACAGCATGGCGCGATGGCGCGCCGTCGTGTAACGCGGACTGCTTTGTCTCACGGGTAGGACGCAGCGTTGGTGCCGGTGCACTTGCATTGAGGTGCAGCGGGATGCAGTGGAACGCGGAGAAGTAGTTTAAATCGATCACTCGACGCAGGTGTAAGTTACGAGTTGCAGTATACGAAGCCCACGCATATATCAGGAATTAGACCGGAAACAGAACGCCAAGCACCTCGAGCTCTCATGACCAACTTTTCATTCCCTCGGCTCGACACGAGAAAGGATCGAGTGCTCCGTCCTATCATCACTTGATGGGTGTCTCGGGTAGGGGATTTGGCATGTTCAGGACGTTGTAGACTCGCATGATCCATGTGCGAATCGCCTTACCCTGGGGTGATCATGGGCACGCATTTAGAAGCTCGTCACTTCTCTAGATGACGACATAGTCAAGGCATCCATGATGGCCTCAAATCAGAGATCTCGTGTCCGTGGCCTCCTCGAGGTCGAGGACATGCCCAATCAGCGAGCTTAACGCCCAGACGCACCATATGGCAAGCTTGGCAAGAGTCAAAGGGATCTCGTGTTGCGGCAGCTGCACGAGGGCTGCGAGCGGATGAACATTGACGGGATCACGGCGGAAAGTGCCGAGCCGTATCATTGTGTGTTCGCCAGGATGCGGATAGGACCGGACGCTCAGGTTGCGGCATCGGCTGCCGGGCACGTGCACCGGACGTCCAACCCGTCCCGCTTCCGCTTCCGCTTCCGTTCCCCTCGGCAAACAGAGAGCCCCGAGCATGTCGATTTGAGGCATGCAATCTCTCGAGCCCAGACTGCTGAGTTGCGATACATGATGATACCATAGTGAGCTGCAAAAACCTCATTCCAGGGCCATGCAGTCCAGTTGCCTACGTCAGATTTAAGATGGTGGATCGCAGCGACAAGTCTCAGACGTGCGACCGCCGACGATTGTACGCCATCCAGATTCGCCCTTTAACGAATCTTGATTTCCTCACATTTCCGCCTTTGATTTCTCTTATCTTGCTTATCATGAAGACCACTCAGTGTCACATTCTTGGACTTTTGGCCAGTTTCGCCACATTCGTTGCGGCAGACTGGCGTTACCGGTCTCGACCCGAGCTCGCCGTGCCCAGGTTGAACATCACGATCCCGGCCGGCCCCAACAATGTGGAGAAGGGGTTGATATTCATCGCACCATATGATGGATTTGCCGATGGCCACGTAGGCCCGACTCAGCCAGGCGCTTACATCTATCGTGACGACGGGGAGCTGGTCTGGTCTGGTGCGGGCTACCACTCGGGGTGGGTCGCCAACTTCCGGCCCGATACCTGGAACGGCAAGCAGTATCTGCGTGCCTTTCAAGGAAGCCTCGATGGACCTCATGGGCGTATGTATGGCTACCATACTCTTCTTGGCGATGATTACGAAGTTGCCAAGGTCGTCAGGGTCGGCTCGCACAGACTGGTTTCCGCCCACGAGTTCCGTCTCGTCGACGGACAGACAGCGCTGGTTGAGACGCCCATCCCGCGTACTGTCCCCTTGAAGCCTTGGGGAGGCCTTGAAGATCAACAGTGGATCGTGTCTGGAGGCTTCCAAGGTAAGCGTTGTTCTCGTGACGGGACGCACTGCTCTTTTTGGTTCTCTAACCGTGGCTGCCACAGAGATTAATATCGAGACCGGCGAGGTTGTGTTCGAATGGGAGAGCCTCGACCACGTCGATCCCAAGTGTGAGTCGTCTAGACACAATGGAACACAGTGGTTGCTCCCGTCTCTAATCACACGTTTAGTGAGCGCGTTCCCGTTAGACTTTGGCCCTGGCCTTCCCGGCAGCGGCCGGAACGAAACCGATGCCTGGAACTACTTCCATATCAACAGCGTCGACAAGGACGACGAAGGCAACTATCTGCTATCGGCACGAAACATCGCAGCACTTTTCAAAATCAACGGCACCAATGGCAACATCATCTGGCAGCTTGGCGGATTCCAAGGTGGTTCGGACTTCGAGCTCGCGGAGGGCGACAAATTCGCTTTCCAGCACCACGCTCGATTCCACGGCCGATCGGCAGACGGAAGCATCGAGGTGGTATCTTTTTTCGACAACGGGGCGCACTCCGCTCCGATCAAGACTCGCCCGTACTCCCGCGCACGCATCGTCCAACTGAACCACACGAGCGGCACGGCCACCTCGCTTCGGACGTACGATGCCCCCGATAGCTTGTCCGCACGTACGCAGGGCAGCGTGCAGCTGTTGCCCAATGGTAATGTTTTTGTCAACTGGGGTGAGGCCGGCGCAGTCACCGAGTTCGCCAACCACGGCGAGGTCTTGTTTCACGCCTACCTGGACTCTGCACCGGCTGCCCACCTGGTTCAGAGCTATCGCGGCTTCCGTGCCAATTGGACCGCAGTTCCTGCGGAAGAGCCAGCGATTGCCGCTTTTTCATCTGAGGAATCCGGATCGTCCGCGCTCGACATATTTGTGTCGTGGAACGGAGACACAGAAACTCGAACATGGCAGTTTTACTCTCACCACTCTACCAGTACTCAAGCCGTATTCCTAGGAAAAGTTCAGAGGGAAGGGTTTGAGACTAAATTTGACCTACACGGTCTGCAGGACCTTGAAAATTTGGTCGTGTTTGCCGAGGCCGTTGATGGCCACGGGAGAACACTGCGGAGGACGAAGGGGGTCTCGGTCTCCAAGGATTTGGCTTACGGTAAGACTCAGCAGCCTGGGCTTATTGTGCAGTGGCCCGAAGAGTTGTGATGGGTGCGATGCAACCAATTCCTACATCATCTCGCAACATTTTGCAGGCGGCTGATGATCCTTTTCTCCTGCATTGGATCATATTGAGCCGCTAGTTTGTAGATTCATTTGACGGAATACAAGCTACTAGTTCCTCAAATATCTGGTGCTCCCACCGCCTCCGGCCAGAACGAAAAGTCCTGGAATGAGGCGTTGAAAATATCACCGGCTGAAAGACTGATTCCTTCCGCAATTCTTAAGTCCAAACCCCCTGCATCAGGAAACACCACTGAACCGTTGTCGGGTGCAGGCTGACCGATGCTGAAAGGGACGCTTGGTGGGACGGATATCGTCTCAGGGGAGCTGGCGAGTGAATGCTTTTCTGTTGGATCAATCCTTGGTAAACGCGTCACCTGGCTCGCGGCGGCTTCCTCGGACATATCTCTATGAGCTCGGAGTGATGAACCGAACATGGAAAACCGGGATCGATTTGGGGGGCTCAAGGCCGCTGTACTGAAATCCAAGACTTCCAGTATCCTTGTCAGATTCACGCTGATTGTCTCTTCCCCAGAGCAAGGGTCTTGCCGGGCCCATGAGGACATATCAGCTACTAGCTCAAGCAGTATTTGAGCCTGTGGATTGGTTAATTTAAGAAAGAAGAACGAGGAGAGCTGCGCGAAGAGATACTTACTACCCGACCTGCGTATGCCCATCTCTTCTCCAGCATCTTGATGAACTCGAGACATTCGTGCAAGTTCTCCCGGCTCTTCTTTGCATGTGCTTCCTTTCCCACCTCCCTCGACAGTGACCTCTGCAGTTCGATCGTCGCCACTACTGCTGCACAGTATACCATAGCCGGGTCATTGGGAACGAAGTCTCTTGCCCTCATGAGTTGCATGAAATGGAGGCTCCATGACACATGGTTGGTGATAGAGTAGGCGGTCTGGTGCAAGAATGCTTCCGTGACGTTGTGTGCCCCGCGAATCTGAAGGGTTAAAAGAAGGGGATGGTTGAGGAGACATGGGATGGCATGGTACATTAGGCGACTCAGGAACCAGGGGCTCCAAAAGGCACGATCAGCCTCTAGCATTTCGTGCGTCATTTTAGCGATGTTCATGCTTCTGTACCGATGGCTGAGAGGAAGGTTAGACGCGATTCCCATGAAAGCAGCTGTGGTTTTAGTGAACCGGGATTCAGGCTGCCATGGAAATTGCCTTTCCTCAGAGAACTGGGGACCACAGGCTTTGACGTATGCTTGAGCCTTGGTCCACACCTCTGACACCCTGAGAACAACTTCCATGACGTTGAAGGAGGCCTCTTCGGTCGGTGCTTTGCGGCTCGGGAGGACCACCGGATCTCCGTCGGGGCTCTTGAGGTTTCGTGGAAAGCGCGGCAAAGAAGCAAAAATGGCCGTAGCCTGCGTCTCGATTCCACCGAAGAGATTTCCAAGTAGTTTTATTGCCCAAAAGCAGCGCCGCCGCTCCTCCCGATCAGAGTTCGGCCCTGCAAGTTCCTGGTGGAGTTGGGCAGATCCAGCCAAGTTTGCTGCCAGTGAGACGAGCATTCTCGCCCTCTCTTGTCTCCCAGCTAGCGAAACATCAGCATCAAACATCGCTAGACGGATGTCCATCAGGTCCACTTACCATCAGTATCAAGCAAGACTAGGATGCAGAATGTCTGCAGTGTCGAAAGTTCGACTGAACCTTTCACCACTCTTTGCATCGCAAGATCGAAAGCTTTCTGCGTCACATCCTCGACATTGCAGATAAAGCGGCTCTTCAACCCATCATCATCGAGGAATCGACTCGCCATGGCGATGATGGCACATATGAGCCCATCATCTCTGTTTGGGAAGCTCTCGACAAACAACCCACTATCGTCTTCAAAGAGAGGTAGAGGCTGACACTCACAGCATCTCATATATGTCTCCGCTATCTGTTTGAGTGACAAGTCCGACGCAGGTGTCTGGGTACAGGAGGTAGACGACCTCGAGGTCTCCAAGTTGGTTGTTGATAACGTACGTTGTAATGCTGGGGATGCACTGGTGTAGCAGGGAGCTGACTGCAAAGGCAGGCTAGGCTGTTCAGGGGTAGACGACAAGCATTGACTATCTTTCAAAGCCCGGACCACGCCCGACAATGTGGCTTCCAGGGACTTGATACGGTCATGCTGCCGGAGAACACTGGTCAGTCAACGTTACGATACGGTGCGTGATCACCCATGCGACCTAAGCGTTTGGTAAGATAGCCTTTTGCATGACGTACCAGACCAAGATTTGAATCAGCTGACGAGCTGGTGCCCTCGTTTCGATACCTTTTCCCTAACACTGAAGGACGCGGTAGACTCCTCGAGTCGGGCTCGCCGACCGGCGGTTCCAAGAACTCATCCGGCGGGTCCGGATCCAGCCCGTATGTGCATGCCTGTCGCAGCCGGCTGCAGAGCGAGCAAATAGGCTGTTCGCCGGAGCATTTGGACTTCTTCCGCCTGAAATGGGTTTCGAGGGCAAATCAGCGGGCGAAGCTCATCGGGTGGCCGGAAGGGGAACGGGACCGGACACGGACTTACCGACACGGCTCACACGCCTGCCGGACCCGTTTATTGGGTTTGACCGGTCCGTTCATTGTCAAGCAAGCCTTCACATCGAATACTGAATAATTATGAATGAATTCTGGCCCAATTAGAGAATGCCACTCGCACAAGACAGGAAATACATACAGGAACGTGTGTGTCGAGGTCAGGAATCCGTTTGGCTTCATTTGCCGCCGTCCGTCCATTGCCTCTGGTCATGGCTTCAGTGACCGATTCCCCAGGGAACGGGATGGCGCAATCGAGGCCACAATAACGTGCTGTCGACGCCCACAACCTAACAAGCTCCGCGAACTGTAGCACGCGGTTCGGGATCGTCTACCCGCTTCCGATCCGTGTGTATCCGCTCAGTTGTTTTTCAACGTGGCTAGATGTTGCCATCAATTCGTATCGTACATTGGCTCACACTCATGAATCCTTGAAAAGTGGTCATGTCCTTCTGCTCCAACAGCATGGCGTGCGAACCGACAGGCGAGTATCCACTTTTACCTGATGCCTTGAGGACAGGACTGCCGTATTCCGGCGGGTGTGATACGTGATGAAGCTATCGAGCGCGTGGTGCAACATTTTCACGGCATGGTGTCACGGCCAGCTTGTGGTGATTTTAGAAACCTCGATAACCGTGAAAAGAGCCTGCTTCATTATATCACCTTCGATAGTATCACATGTAGCCTTCCATTTTGGTCTACATATTGACACCCTCACACATATACCTTTGCCTTCCGTAAGCTCGACGTCTAAGATCGGCCCGCAGAGCAACGCCATGATGGAACTTGCAGTCGCCGAGAAGAGCACGCACCCAACAATAAAAGATGCCAGCGGTTCAGGGGATGAGTCTACGGCTCGGCTTGAATGGACGAGCGACGAAGAGAGATTGCTGGTGAGAAAGTAAGCAAAATCCAAGCTGAAGACCGATTGTGCTCTCAAGATTCAGGCTTACAAAGCTCGGTTTTAGGCTAGACTTCATCATAATGCCTCTCTTGACGCTTGGATTTTACGCACTTCACCTTGACCGCGGGAACATGTAAGAATGTGCACTGGCACTACCGAAAAATCTTGGCGTTAATTTGCAGAACAGAGGAAACGCCCTGACGGACTTTTTCCTGAGGGATGTCGGCATCACGCAGAATCAGTTCAACACTGGCCAGCAACTACTTTCACTTGGTATCATTCTGCTCGAGGTGGGTCTTTTAGACTTGACTCAACGAACTTGTGCTGAAAAGCGCCAGATTCCCAGCAATTTAGTTCTCTACCGCATTGGACCTGTGATCTGGCTGGGTGGTCAAATGCTGGCATGGTATGTGATCAGGGTTCGAGTTGTCCAGCCCGGGAATCTTGAGCTGAAAAGGATTTCAGGGGCCTCATCGCAACGTTTCAAGCATTCCAGAAGGGCCTTGCTGCTTATTATGTGACAAGACTTCTCCTTGGGTACGTACAGACCACTCTTACTCTGGAAGTTCGGTGTTTGGTCATCAACATCAGGAACAGTTCAGCGTTGAGATCCATGACTTACTGAGGAAATATTAGACTCGGAGAAGCAGGATTCATACCTGGCAGTCTATATACGATTACTCGGTGGTACAAACGAGACGAAACCAGCAAGCGATTCTCCATCTTCTTTCTCGGCAACATGTTGGCTTCTGCGACTTCTGGCCTCATAGCATTTGGGATGTGAGTGTTTGGCTGTCTGAAAGCAGTAATGAATCTGATGCTATGTTTATAGTCTTCGAATGAGAGGGGTTGCAGGTCTAGCTGGATGGCAGTGGTTGTTCATTGTAAGACTGCCCTCGTGCTCGCTTGACGCAACACATGACAGCTAGCAACTCACACTGTCCGTGTAACAGGTCGAAGGTGCTTTCACAGTCATTGTGGGACTCGTCTTTCTCGCATTGTTCCCGAAGAACCCGGGAAGCCCGACATCCCTCCTAGGCATTGACTACTTCAGCGAGCGCGAGAGGCTGATCTTGGTAGAGAGGATTATACGGGACGACCCTTCCAAGTCGCAGCCCCGACAAAACATCAGCTGGAAGGAGATGAGACAAACGGCAAGTTATCATCCATGGGGCTATCGTGATATTCAACTGACCAGTAGTCAGCTGAGCAACTGGCGACTCCTGCCGCACGTTGGGTTGACCATCTGTGGCATTGCCCCCTCGTCGGCATTCGGGTCGTACGCTCCGTCGCTTGTGGCCGGCATGGGATATGACAGGCTTCAATCAAACGCTCTGATCTCCATCGCGTACTGGATCCTGCTGTTCTCGATCTTGTTCTGGGGCTGGGCTGCGTATGTGTTCAGACTTGTCAGCGCCACGTGAACCTCGCTGACGGCGGTGGGAACAGCGACAGGACACGCGTTCGTGGCCTCTGGGTCCTGCTCGGGATGGTCATCTTCTGGGGGTTCAATGTCAGTACCATTATCCCCTACACAGACGATGGGTGACATGGATGCTGATGCAGTGGTAGATCGGCAACTGGAGCCTGGCAGCATCTGGCGACAAGACAGCCAGGTTCGCCATCCTTACAGCGACGATTGCTCTGTCCTGGCCATGGCGTGAGTAACATTTTGCCCTTCATGACAGTCGTACTTCCTGGCGAGTCTTCACTGACGCATCAGACCGCAGATCCGGTAAACGGCTCGTGGGTATCGATGAACGCGAAGACGGCGGGCGAACGTTCCATCACCATGGCCATCCACATCATGGCCGCCAACTGTTCTGGGCTTGTCGGAAAGCAGATCTTCCGGCAAGAAGACGCACCTGTATACCGTCAGGGATGGAGGCTCATCGTGATTCTTTCGTCCCTGGCCATCTTCTTCTCCATGCTGGCCAACATCCAGTACTACCTGGGCAACGGGCGCAAGCTGGCTCGCAGTGGTCTCAAGTGCACCTACTAAGCCAAGAATCGCTGATCGACTGTGAGGTACAGTGGGTGGACACCAGTATTTGCCTCCTTAAACTGCCCGGGGGGGATAGTTTTGCCCCCTACTGTACTTTAGGTGGTAGACGTTGGTCGGAGGATGAGGCCTGCTCCAGCGGCCGGGACAAGACTTTTAGCGGGGTGGGTGCTGTGGATGCCCCTGGAAATCAGGGATAGCGCTTCGGAGTACCTAAACACGGCACTTCAGCTTATATAAGCCAGTCCAGTCCAGGCCAGATGTGCCTTGCCGGCCAAGGTGGAGCCCAGCGCGGCTCGTTCGTGCCAACAGTGACGCAACTGCAGCTCCTGGTCTTTGACAGCTTGCAGCTTGGCTTCCTTCCTTTGCTGCTGTCGCGCTCGATTCCTCGCCAACTTTTCCTCCTCACCTCTCCTCCCAAGCGCGCCCGACGGCCCCTCGTGAGATGACCAGCCAGTTCTCACGATCGCCGCCGCCATCATGTCCAACTTTCTCTCCCTCCTAGGGTGGTCCTTTCTGCCCAACGTACGTCGCCCGTTGACCACTCGTCCCCGCCGGTAGCTGGCGCATCGCTGACAGGCCCTCTAGTTCGTGACCGGCTGGACACAGGCCCTCTACTACTCCATCACGATCCGCGCCGGCGACCCGCGCCCGCAGCCCGGCTCGGCCAAGTACATCGCCCACCGCCGCAAGATCCACTTCCTCGTCGTGTCCCTCTACCTCCTCTACACCCTCTACGAGACCGACCACGACCTGCGCCAGGACGGCACCTTCTACTCCGACCTCGGGCTCCCGACGCTGACCCCCGAGGACCGCGAGATCAAGTCGCGCTTCCGCCGCCTCGCCGCCGTCCACCACCCGGACAAGTCCTCCGACGCCGACGGCGCCTCCCGCTTCATCCACCTCAAGCTCGCCTCCGACACGCTGCTCGACCCGGCCGCCCGCTTCGCCTACGACCGCTTCGGCCCCGAGGTCACCCAGTGGCAGCGCCTGGCCACCGTCCGCGACTACCTCGCGCGCGGCGTGCTCCAGTCGCTCCTCCCGCACTACGCCGTCGCCGCCGCCGCCCTCTACGGCCTCGGCCTCCTCGGCTACCTGGACTGGGGCCGCTACTGGCGCTGGCTGCTCCTCGCCGCCCTCTGCCTCTTCGAGCTGCACGTCGTCACCCGGCCCCTGCCGCCCGCCTTCCTCACCGCCCTCAACGCCCTCACCTCCGCCTTCACCACGCGCCAGCCCTTCCTCCCTTTCCAGCTCATCGCCCTCGCCCGCAAGGCCAGCATCACCCTGTACATCGCCTTCAACCAGCTCGGGCCCCTCATCGACGTCCTCCTCAGCGGCGGCAACCAGGCGCGCGGCGGCGCGGACGAGGCCGGCGGCGACGACGACCAGGAGGCCCTGCAGAAGGGCCTCGAGCGCCTCGACGCCCTGTCGCGGGGTCTGGACGCCGACGCCGCCAAGCTGCTGTCCATGGAGATGGTGCCGTACTTGGGCGACGCCGACGCCGTGGCCACCGTGCGCTCCAAGGTCAAGGAGTGGCTGGTGCAGAACACGATCCGCGCCGACCCCATGGTGCGGGACGCCGTGGGCAACTCGTTCCGCCGGCGGAGGGCCGACGCGCCGGCCGGCGCCAGGGGGAACAGGTAGGCTGGGCCTGCGGATAGATTAGAAATACCCGAGAGCCAATACACTTGTTTTTACGCGCATGTCGGTTCGCCGCAAGTCTGACGTGATGCCTGAATGCGCCGGTGCGAAGCAGAAGAGGCGGTACTGATTTCTTTGTTTGCTGCGTGGCCCCTCGCGCTTCTCGGCTTGCGCCCCATATCACATCTTGGAAGCATATGCCCTCGTCTCTATTGGGCTGGCTCTGACCGCATCATGCGCCCGGTGTGGTGCTCCCGTTGGATAGTGGCCGAGATCCCGGGGTGAATGCTGGACCTGCCTGAGTAGCAGGGTGAACCACCGCGAGGGAAGCCCGTCACATGCTTCCCACGGATACACGGCCTCATCACGGCCCGGCTCGACAGTGGGAAGAAACACGGTGGTGCAGAATGATATATGTACATCTATGTAAGATACAGAACAAAGAACAACCAGAATATCCAATCCCGCCCGGCCATCCACAGCCATGGTGCAAGACGCCAGACGCCCCCCGATGCAATGGACAGCCATGTCTACATGAAATCCACATGAAATCCCGAGATATCCGCACCGGCGCGAGAGAAAGCAAATCAAGATCAATGTGGCAAGTCCCTCTCCCTTCCCCTCCCCCGCGGAGCCCGCCCGCTCAGAGCCTCTGCCGGCCGCGCGTCTCGATGGGGATCAGGCACATGCCCACGAAGGCCAGCAGGATCAGCACGCCGGACATGGTGATGGGGGCGGTGGTGCCGTCGCCGGGCACGTTGGCGGCGATGACGGGGGCCATGAGGCCGGTGATGCGGTTGAGGAAGCTGGCGACGCCGGTGCCGGCGCCGCGGACGGGGGCGGGGAAGATCTCGGGGGTGAAGGCGTAGAGGACGCCGTACATGATGTTCTGGGCGAAGGCCTCGACGCAGGAGAAGAAGAGCTTCGAGTTGGGGGTGGTGCCGAACTCGACGAAGAGGAAGAGGAAGACGGCGGAGACGAAGGTCGAGATGGCGAGGGTGCCGCGGCGGCCGAGCCAGGGGGACTGGTGGTCGACGAGGTAGGCGGCGAGGAGGGCGCCGGGGATGCCCATGACCGAGGTGATGGCGTAGTTGCGGTACGTCTCGGCGGAGATGGAGGAGCCCTCGTCGGCGGGGGCGTCGTCGCGCGCGCCGGGCGAGTCCTCGCCGTGCTCGGAGAGGTACTGGGGGAGGAAGGCGTTGAAGAGCGGGTAGCCGAGGCCGATGGTGGCCCAGCAGAACCAGATGATGAGGGTGGCCATGGCGAGGGTCTTGTTCTGGAAGAGCGGCCGGATGCGGTCGCCGGAGAACTTGCTGAGCTTCTCCTTGAGGACGCTGACGCCCAGAGGCCGGGACTCGCGCAGGGCGGGGTGGGCGACGTCGTCGACGACGGCGTTCATGATCTCCTCGGTCAGCCAGGTCTTGGCACCGTTCCTGTAGGCGATGCCGTGGACGACGGCGATGGCCTCGGACTGGCGGCCCTTGGAGAGGAGGAACTTGGGCGACTCGAAGAGGTGGAACATGAAGCAGCGGATGGCGAACATGGTGAAGGTCATGACGCCGATGATGAGGACGAACAGGCGCCAGCCCTCGTCGGCGGGCCAGTTGGCGATGCAGTACCAGGCGATGAGCGAGGACACGAGCTGGCCGACGGGCCACCAGACGGAGAGGAGGGTCAGCAGGGCGCTGGAGGCGTCGGGGAGGAACTCGAGGAAGAGGGCGCCGTCCACGGGGAGGTTGCCGCCGACGCCGAAGCCGAGGGCGGCGAAGAGGAAGCAGGTCCAGCCCCAGGAGGGGGCGAAGGAGACGAGCATGCCGAAGAAGCTGGTGATGAGCAGGGTGAAGTTGAAGGCCATGCGGCGGCCGAGAATGTCGGAGCCGACGCCCCAGATGAAGCTGCCGAAGCAGAGGCCGACGAAGAGGGAGCTCGTGGTGTAGCGGACCGTCTTGGTCGGCACGTCGAACTCCGCCGACAATGATGGTAGACATAGAGAAACGCCCTGCGACGGTCAGCGGGTCACATGAAGATGGCGGACGGCGACGTTGTCCGGCAGACGTTACTCACTTGCATCCAGAGGCTGTAGATGTGGGTTAGCGTGTGAATTCACGAGCTTCTTCCGTCGGTGAGAGACACATACTTATCTGCAAACCAGCCGAACCCGCAGAGAATGAACAGCTGCCAGTTGTATTTGCCCATGCCGATGTCCTGGATGGCCTTGTTGATCAACTTGGACCTCACTGCGTCGTCATCAGCACTGTGGTCCTCTCTCTCACATGACGGGCCGCTCACTCTCGTAATCGGTAAAGTCGCCCTTGCCGGCCCTCACCTCCCTCCTCAGCCCCTCGATGCTGTACTCGGCGGCGCTCATCTCGAGCATGCCCTCGCTCTCCTCCCTGTCCTTGGGAGACTCGCCGACCCCGTCGTCGTCGTCACGTGACGGCGGCTCCTCGAACTCGGTCCGGCCGGTGCGAGCCGAGTGACTGTGCAGATGGGCCTCCTCGAGGGGCACGACGACGCCGAGGTAGTCGTCGGCGGACTCTGTCGGCCCCACGGCGAGGCGCCGGTACATGGAGGTGAACATGGCGGGCAGGCGACGACGATGCAAACAGGGGACCACCAACGCGAGATGATGTATGAAACGAAAGGAGCGATGACAAGACGACAAGACGACGGAGGAGCAGAGACCCAGGGGAGGAATAAAAAAAAAGAGGAGAAAAAAGCGGACACGAAGGGGAAGGAGGGTATAAGAGCGGATGGGAAAAGAGACGTTTGAAGCCGAAAGGTCGAAGGGCTTGATACTTGATACAGGGAGATAGGACGGGGGTGAGGTCGGATCGCTAGATGGGGGTGGGTGAGAGAGCGAGCAGCTGACGAAGCCCACGTGACCGCGACGTGGGACTCGTGTCTCGCCTTGGGGGTTTTGGGGGCCTCTGGGGGGCGTGTCTTTGGGGGACTGAATACAGTGACAGTGAACACGTTCGACTTCTTGGCCCCGGTTTCGCTGGTGGAGCCCGGCCAATCTCGAGTCGACGCTGGGCTGCTCAATCTCAAAACACAATCCGATCAGTCAGAACGAGCCGAGACTTAGGTAAAAGGGCAGAGGGTGAAAAGACGACTTTTAGCAATGATTACGTCGCAGAGCGGGAAGTGCGTGCCAGACCGCGGCAAGGGAAAAGCACGAGCGTAACAGAATGGTGTGAAGGAAAGGGGTGGTCACCCTTGGGTTCCGGCTGACGATCGCATTCTCCTCTGTAGCCCCTAAGCCCCTGAGCCCCAGGCCGACGCCCCTAAGCCTGGCCCTGAGATGCCCCGAGCAATTAGGTAATCATGTGGCCCTCGCCCCTATTGCCTGCTTCAGGCACCTGTCTTAGGGCACCCGGCATGACCTACGGGCCTTGGTACGGCAATGTGGGGGTGCATGCAGCCCCTGGAATCCCCGGACTGGTGCCTGCGTCTTTATCCCAGCGGCCTATAGTCCCAGTGGCTGGGAGGTGCCTTCAAGCATCCCGCGGGATCCGAATGCGCCTCAGCGTCCGAGCCGTCAGCCATCATGTCCTGGGCCAGCATGATCATGTCCCCGTCTGCACAGCCCAGTCGCAGGCCACCACCCACCTGTCCTCCCCGTCGCCCTGTGCCAGCGCGACCTCCCACGCCGGCTGCGATATCGTGACCACGGCGCCGACGTGGACCTCGGCCCTCCTCGCGAGGCCCGTCAGCTTGCCCTCGCCAGCCAGCACCAGCCGCACCGAGGGCCCCTCCCCCTCGGCCTCGCCCTCGCCCTGGACCCTCCGCCCGCTGACCAGGTACATCACGCCCCCCGGCTGGACCGCCTCCACCGCGAACCGCACCGCAGCGCCCGCCGCCCTCTCGTGCCCGCCCCATCCCCTGACCTCGGCGAGCCACGACTGCATCTCCGCCGCCAGGCCCCCGGGGACGTACCGCGCCCCGCGCCGCTGCGGCGAGAACGCCTCCGGGAGCCCCTCGTGCCGCGCCGTCTCTGCCTCCGGCGCCTGGAACCGCGGCGCCCGCCGGAACGTCGGCTGCTGCTGCTGCTGCTGCCTCGTGCCCGCCAGGTCGCGAACCTCCTCCTCGCCGTCGAACTCGTCGCCCTCGCTGCCCGCCGGCGTCTCCGGCGCGTCGGGCATCGCCTCGTCCTCGTGTGCCTCCTGTTCCTGTTCGTGTTCCTGTTCCTCGTGCTCGTCACGCGCGTCGTGATCGGCCGGCGTGGCCCCGCCCGTGCTCTCGCCTTCGTCCTCGCGCCCGGACTCGCTGTCTTGGGACTCGACCTCCACTCGCCTCCTCTTGGGCGTCGGCCCCTCGCTGCCGGGGATCGAGTCCTGGCCTTCCTCTCCATCCGCGTCTTCATCGTCGTCGTCGTTTTCGTCTTCGTCCCCACGTCCCTCATGTTCTTCGTCCTCCTCCTCAGAGTCCGCCTCGATCGAGTCCCCCACGCCCCTCACCCCCGAAGGCGAGCTCTCGGGCCCGTCATCCACAATCGCCTCCTCGCGCCGCCGCCGCGCCGTGCCCGGGAACGCGAATCCGAACCCGGAGCCCTGCGTGCCGGACGGCGGCCGCGGCGTCGACGCCGACGACGCGGGCGCGAACCGCGGGGTCGCCTGGAACCGCTGCTGGTACTGCTGCTGGCTGCTCGGCGCGCCGCCGGGCTGGAACAGGCGCGGGCGGGGCGTCGCGTCCTGGGAGGCGGGAGGGTTCCTCTTCGCGAGGAGGAACTTTCGGGGGTCCGGCGTCTGTGGCCAGTGATCAGTACGAGGGACCACTGCATGAGTATGAGGGACTAGGGCGATCAACGCCGGGAGAGACGGGCTGCGAACGCACGGAAGGAGGTGGGCCGGGTGTCATGGTGCTGGGGCCAGCATCGTCCGCTGAAGCGACTGCCGGGTGTAGTTGGGTGCAGGGACGGACGGCGTGCTTGGCTCAGCCGGCTGCGTGGGGTTCGGGGCGCGATGAGGCGCTCGGGTCGGTCATCGCTGAGGTCGAGCGGGCGGTCTGTCTGGGGAGAGGGGGATGGTTTGCGCTGGAGTAGGATGTCGCGTTGCGGCGCGTTTGTGAAGAGAAAGAGCGACGTCACGATCGCTGTGGATCTTTTAGCGACTTTGGCTGCCCTGTCGATCCCATGTGGGGCGACAAGCACCCCTGATGTGTACAGGGACTAGGCACCCGCCGCATAACCAACGACTTCAGTCCTTCCCCCCTCACATCATCAGCATCATAGAGGGTGCACTGCTTTTGCAGACATGTACACTGAATATGCTTCGGATGCCATTTCATATAAATATCAAGGTCCATGTGCCAATCCCTGGCTATCCCTAGGTATCCCCGGACATGTACTCGTCCGCCAACGCCGTGTCCCCAACGCCATGCTTCGCACCATACAAGAAACTCCATCACCAGTCCGCCGTGAACAAAAACCCCCTCATTCAAACTTGCCAGACCCAAACAGACCACCCACGGCCTTCCCGCGCTTCTCCGCACCCCGCAGCTTCCTGGCCTCCCGCCGCTTGTCGTGCTCCTGAATCACCGACCTGCGCTCAGTCTCGCGTGCCAGGAAGCTGACACCCGACTGCTTGCCCGCCGACTTCCTGATCTTGCCGTCGTCGCCGAACCCGCTGCCTGCGCCCGCCGAACGCCCGCTCGACGCCCCGCCCGTGCTCGCCGCGCTCGTCAGCGAGTTGGTCGTCGCTCGCCGCAGCAGCGCTGGCACCTTGAAGCCCGACGTCGACGTGGCCGAGGCGAACGCGAGCTTCGAGCTGGTCGACAGGTTGGATGACGAGTCGCGCTTCAGCGACATGCGGTCAATCACCGCGTGCTTGGACGCTGCCGTCCTCCGGGGGTTCGCCTTGCCGGGGCTCGCGTTCTCCTTGTTGGACCGGGACGACGACGGGCGCTCGTCGTCGGCCTCGCTGTCCGAGTCCGCCTCCGTCGCGGCGGTGAGCAGGTCGTTGGGGTCCTCGAGAAGACTGGAGACGGACTCGCGGATCTCGCCAATGTTCGAAGGCTTCCTGCCCTCCTTGTTGCGTCGAGGGTTGGCAGACGCCCGGTTGGCGTCCGCCGCCGCACCCAGAGGCTCCCTGGCCTCGGCAGCCGGCTGGCTATCGGGCACAGTCTGCTCCTGGGACTGCGACTCCTCGACCTCCATCGGCTCGGGGCCCATCTCCAGGAAGTCCATCTCCTCGTCACTGCCTCGGTCCTCGATAGTCCGCATGAACGCCTGGTTGCCGGGGTTCTCGGCAATCTTCTTGATCCGCTCGTCGGTGAAGAGAGCCTTCTGCATCTTGGCGAACTGCCGACGCTTGAGGCGCCGGCGCGCCTCACCGCCGTCGTCCGAGTCGGACAGGTCGTAGTCGGCACCTCGCTTGCGCCGCAGCATACCCGTCGTGAGGTCGTGGAAGAGCTTGTCGACTTGCTGTTCGTCCCGAGCACGCTCGCGTTCGCTGCGTCATGTTAGTCTCGGATCGGATGGGGGAGCCTGGCCTGTGAGGGGTCTACTTACGCGTAGAGCGCCGCGTTCTTGCGCTCGTCGCCGTCCTTGCCGGCCTCGTCGTCGATCATCTCCTTGACGGACGCCGCGTCATCGTCGTCGTCGCTGTCCTCGCCGTCGGCGCCGCCCAGACCCGCATACTCGTCCTCAGACTCGTCGGCCTGCTCCTGGACCATGTCCTTGGCCTTGCTCTTCTTTCTGTTGTATTCCTTGATCTTCTTCTCCTTCTTTGCAGCCGCCCTCAAGGTCTCGAAGGCAGTGGCAGCGGCAGCACCGGCTTCGGCACCATCTGTCAGGCCGACCTTGGACGCAAACGTCGATTCAGGCGCCTCCTCCGAGATGGCCTCAATCTTGCGTCGGAGACGACCTCTGCGAACGAGAGGCGAGTCCTGAACAGATTCGCCGTCCGCGTCCCTGTCCAGGGGTTGAGTCTGGATGGCAGAGGCAGGGGCCTCGAAGAAGCGTTCCCGGAGAGGCGTGTACTCCTGAAGGCCTCCATCTTGGGATGGCTCAAAGTCGATCTGCGTTGAGTCGAGGTCATCGTGGCGCAGGAGGCTGTTGAACCCGTGCATCTGAGACTGGGTGTAGTGGAGCTGAATGCCCTGCGTCTCGGCGTCTTGCTGGGTAGGAGCTTTCTGGGTGTCGGCGGCCTGGCTGTCCATGATCATGTCCTCTCCCGGCTGCGTCTCCTCGTCAAAGTTGGGGAAACCGCCGACAGAGGGCATCGGCGAGGCCATTGTCGCGCCCTCGGGCATGTCCTGGCTGTCGTCCATGGTGCCAGCGAAAATCTGGGTCAGCCCCAGGCCCGCAGGACCAGTGATTGGAAGGCCTGGAATGAACGACTTCTTCGCGGAGCGCAAGACGGAAGTGGGCATGGCAGGAGAGACGGTGGCCGGAGCGACGGGAGAGACGTGGCTGACCGTTTTGGGCTTGGGCGTAGCCTCAACGACTTGGTCCTCTTCATCTTCGTCGTCGGAGATGATCTTGACGTTCTTCTTCTGCCGCCGAATGGTGCGGGCGGGTAGGGCAGCTTCCTCTTCCGAATCGGCCTGCTCCTGATCGCTGGCTGTGACAGTGTCGTCATCGCCTGCCTGATTGTCGACTAGGGGATTACTTTCCTCCTCATCCGAGTCGGCCATGGCGTCTTCGTCCTCAGAGCCAGACAGCTCGAGCTCCGCATCCTCCTCCTCGCCCTGACCCTCGTCCGAGCCCTCGTAATCATCGTCGTCCTCGCTGTCATCCCAGGCAAGTGGATCCAGCTCGCCGTTCTTGATCTTGGTGCGCCGCTCCTCCTTGGCGGCTTCTCTCTCCCTGTCCATGATCTCCTCGGCTTCCTTGCGCGCCTTGGTGACGATGTCCTCGACGTCCTGCATCTCCTTCTCGCGCTCTTCGGCCGTCTGCACGACGATGCCCTTGGCCTTGAGGGCCTCGAGACGGCGCTCCCGCTCGAGCTTCGCCTGCTGGCGGGCGCGCTGGTGGAGCATGAACTGGAGCTCGCCCGAAGTCATCAACGGCTTGTCGTTCTTCTTGCGGGGCTCCTTGCCGGGAGACTTGACCTGGGCGAGGAGGCGCAGGGCGTGCAGAGCCTGGGCCTCGTTGGTCTTCTTCTCGGGCACGCGGTCGAAGACGGCGTCGATCCGCGTTGTTCGCTTGGCCACGGCAACCTCCAGCTCGTCGTCCGAATCGAGACTGACGAGGTTGGCAGATACGGCGGGCATCTTGACGCGGAATTGGCGCTTGGACACGACGTCTTTGGTCGTGGGCTTGGGGGGAGAATTCACGGCAATCTCCTTGCCCTTAGCCTCGGCTGACTTTTCGGGTGCACCACGGAGAAGCTCTTCGAGGGTCGGCACGTCGTCCTCGTCGTCTTGGGCGGTGGCGGCGGTGGGCTGGGCTGTCGTCGGAGCCTTGGGCGCCGAAGAATCATCTGCAGGCGGTGAGCTGGGCGGGGTCTCAGTGTCCTTCATCTCGACGTCCGAGTTGTGGCCGGCCGAGAGGGGTGTGGTGGGACGACTGGAGCTGGCCGTCTTGAGATCGGCGGCGGGCTCGGCGGCAGCGCCGGTCCGGAAGTTGAAGCGCTCGAAGAGGCTCGCCTTGGTGATCTTCTTCCTCGTCTTGGCCTCGTGGGCCAGCTGCATGTTTCGCGCCATGCGCTGCGTCTCGCGGTTCATCTCCTCAATGGCCTTCTTGCCGGCTTTCCTGGTGGGCCGCGCCATCTGCGAGAGCTGGCGTCCGCCTTCGTCGTCGGTAATGCTCGATACGTTCCCGTCCGAGTCGTCGAGAACGTCGAGGTCGGCCTGGCGGGCCAGCCTCTCCTCCCTCTTCCGCGCCTCCTCGGCCTCACGCGCGAGTCTCTCTTCGCGCTTGCGTTTGACGAGGGCTGCAAAGCGCGAGCTCTTGATGTCGGGCAGGCTGTTGTCCGAGTCTGAAGCGTTGGCCTGTTCCGCGGGGGCGGGCGTCTGGTGGCGGGATACGAAGAGGCCTGGACTTGAGCTGGCGGCGGGGCTCTGGTCTCGAGGCGTGGTGGCCTCGGGTGCGTCTCTCCTCTTGAGACGGCGAGGCGCTGCAATGATGTCTTCCTCGTCGTCGTCTTCTTGTTGGTCGGCGTCAGCCATGGAGGCGTCTTGTGATGTTTGTTTGTTGGATGTGTCATGCATCCGCGCGGCCAGACGCCCGCGTGGCCGGATGTCGTCTTCAGAGTCGTCTTCGGAGTCGTGAGTAGGGATCGCGTATGGTGATTGACGCGTTGGTGTCTGTTCTTGTGAGGGCTTCCTGGCTTGACGGGCGGCAGGCTGTGAGTCTTCGTCCTCGGAGCTCGAATCCATGGCGGCGAGGCGGGCTTCCATCCTGGATCGGGGCGACAGGAGGAGTTCGGGGCCAGGGCTGGCCATGGGCGAGGGGGACCGCGAGGCGGCCATTGTGTGCGATTAAGTGATGGATATCGATGTGTGTGAAGCAATTGAAGGTGAATTGATGGAAATGGAAGCTTCTTGGATGATGGTACCAGCTCGTGGTGGTGGGTATTATGGATGTTGTGGTTGTGGTTGCGGTATCTAGAGAAGTAGTAAGGTCAAGTCAAGGTCTGGTAGCAGGGACGAGGGAAGGTACTTTTAGATGGGCGACGAGACGCGTCCGGGGTGCGAACGCGCGACTCGGGACGTGCACGCGGGACGCGGGACGTGTTTAGTGGCGGGGCTGGTGTCTTATCGCGGCAAGACCCCCGCTAGACGCGTCGATAAGACACCCCGTAGCGCCCTGACCGCGTAGGGCGGACAGGGCCTGAAGGTCGCTGTATTTTCTCCGTTTTGGCCGGGAAACGCCCCAAAGCGCCCCCCTGTAAGATCCGAGACGACGGCATTCCAGCGGCTCAGCAGGGGCACCTCCCACTGACTGACACGAACAAGACTGACCAACAGCAATTGACAGCGGAGCCTGAAGAATTCTGTCTGCCAATTCGTGGAAACATCATCGCGAATGCGCCAGAAAATGGGATCGTGGAAGTACGATATCCCCCTCTACATGGAATTCCCAGATCACGCAGGTGCAGAGCTCCGAGGCTAAATCCGAAAGGCCGCGATCGGCCCCGCGTCGTGGGGCCGCGCCGCTCCGTTAAGCGATGTCGCGGCTGTTTCTCCTAATGACGAAATCAGTTCGTAGCCTCCCCCATCTCTTTTCCCCCCATTGTCACCTCACCATCGTCTACCGGGCGGTGAGCGGCTTTCTTGTACCCCTCCGTGATGAGTCGCACCGTGTACGACCGGGTGCCGTCCCGATTGGAGGCCGACGCGGACTCCGACTCGGAAAAGGAAGACTCGGATGATGATACGCTGCAGCAGTTCGATGAGACCCTCCGAGACCCCGGCACCGGCGCCGCCGTCCTCGCGACCTCCGCACCGGTCCCCGCCCCGGCCGCCCTCTCGCCCCCAGAGGGACCTCCCGCCAAGCCCGTCATCGCCTGGCGGGACCTCCCCCGCAAGAACCAGCTCCTCGTCATCACGCTCGCCCGCCTCAGCGAGCCCCTCGTCCACACGTCCCTGACGGCGTACATGTTCTACCAGCTCAAGTGGTTCGACCCCTCCCTCTCCGACGCCGTCATCGCCTCGCAGGCCGGCATCCTGCACGCCTCCTTCACCGCCGCCCAGTTCACCACGGCCCTGCTGTGGGGTCGCCTCGCCGACTCGCCCGCCTTTGGCCGCAAGAGGGTCATCCTCATCGGGCTCGGCGGCACCTGCCTGTCCGCCATCGGCTTCGGCTTCTCGACCACCTTCGCCCAGGCCCTGGGCTTCCGCCTGCTGGGAGGCGTCACCAACGGCAACGTCGGCGTCATGAGGACCATGATCAGCGAGATCATCCGCGACAAGAAGTACCAGTCGCGCGCCTTCCTGATCCTGCCCATGACCTTCAACGTCGGCGTTATCATAGGGCCCATCCTGGGCGGTCTCCTGAGCGATCCCGCCGGGAGCTACCCCGACCTGTTCGGGGATGTCGAGTTCTTCAAGAAGTTCCCCTATGCCGCGCCCAACCTCGTCAGCGCCGTCTTTCTCTTCACCGCCATGTCGTCGATATGGCTCTTCCTCGAGGAGGTGAGTCGCCCCTTGATGACCCCCTTTCTTCAGATCCAGGCCCTCGACGGGTTGCGGTGCTTCCCCGTTCAATATCTGACAGGCAGCAGACGCTCGACGCCCTCCATGACCGCGGCCCCGACGTCGGCATACGTTTCAGACACGCCCTCACGAGCTGGTTCCGGCGGCTCCTCGGCCGCCTCCGCCGCGCCCGCAGCACGGCCGGCTACCGACCCCTCCACGCCCGCACGCACAGCGATGCCTCCGACGCGGAGGCGGACACGGACGTCGAGCTCGAGCCCGACAGCCCCCTGGACACTCACATCCGCCCGCCCAGCCCTCCCCCCGCGCCCCGTCCCCGTCCCCGCCCGCGCCCGCGCTACACGTCCCGCCTGCCCTTCCGGCGCCTCTTCACCAGCAACGTCCTCTTCACCTTCACGTCGCACTTCCTCCTCGCGCTCCACGTCGGCACCTTCAACTCGCTCTGGTTCGTCTTCCTCTCGACCCCCGTCTCGACCGCCCCGGCGCGGCCCCCCTTCCGCTTCACCGGCGGCCTCGGCCTGCCGCCCTCCTCCATCGGCTTCGCCATGGCCACCCTCGGCACCATCGGCCTCGCCCTGCAGCTCCTCCTGTACCCCGGCCTCTCCACCCGCCTCGGCACCCTGCGCTCCTTCCGCGCCTTCCTCCCCTTCTTCCCCCTCGCCTACACCCTCGTCCCCTACCTCGCCCTCGTGCCCTCCACCACGACGACGACCACCACCACCGGGCCCGCCGCGCCGGCCCTCCCCAAGTCCGGCCCCCTCGTCTGGGCCGCCATCGCCGCCGTCCTCGCCCTGCAGGTCGCCGGCCGCACCTTCGCGCTGCCGGGCCAGACCATCCTCGTCAACAACTGCGCGCCGCACCCGAGCGTGCTGGGCACCGTGCACGGGCTGGCCCAGAGCGTCGGCAGCGCCGCGCGCACCCTCGGCCCCGTCCTCGGCGGCTGGGCCTACGGCGTCGGGCTCGAGGCCGGCGTCGTCGGCGCCGTGTGGTGGGGCCTCGCGGCGTTTGCCGTGCTGGGCGTCGTCGCGAGCTGGTTCGTGCGCGACGGCGACGGCCACGAGATCTGGCTCGAGGGCGACGACGAGGAGGAGTAGACAGAGAAGGAGGAGGGGCGGTAGCGGCCCTGGCTGGCGTGGGGGCTGGTGAGGGTGTTCATTTCGCGACGGCATAGAATTTCCCTTCTGTCTAGACGGACGAGGTCCATGAGAAGCCACAAAACATCGGCGATTGCCATCAAGCTCCATAATGAAAAGCAGCACCCAGGAGAATGCAACAAATCCAGCAAGTCACTAAACGGCAGTCGACAACTTGTGCACGTGAACAACATTCCTGTCTTGCACATCTAACGTCATATTAACAAAGCTTCGTACGCTTATAATGTCTCCCTCGGCGTCTGCACAGGCCCCAGATCCCCGCTGCCACCATCCTTGCTGTCCCTATCCCTCTCCCTCTCTCTCGCAGTCCCCGGGCTCATCGTCGTGAGCCCAATGTTCGTCCCCGACCCCTGCGCGGCCGCGGGCCCGTCATACGGTGGCGGCGCCGCGTAGCTCGACGGCGATGGTTGCCCGCCAGGGGCGGCATACCCGCTGGGGGGCGCCGCGTACCCGGCAAACCCGTACCCCGGCTGGAACCCCGCGTTGCCACCCCCGTGCTGCGCCTGCGGCTGCCCCTGGTGGCGCCACGGCTCCTGGCCCGCGGGGTGCCCGCCGTAGAACGGCCCGTTGGTGTGGCGCTCGCGGCGGCGGCGAAGGAAGCCCTGGCCGAAGATGAAGAACAGCGAGAAGCCGCACACGGCGATGACGAGGGCGGCGAGGAAGTAGCCGTGTTGACGGTTTAGGGCGAACGGGAAGCCACTACTCTTGTCAGTACGTTTACGAGGCTCCTGGGACGAGAATATGCTCACAGGAAGGCGTTAAATGTGCCGAAGAAGAGGATGATGCGGCCGATCCAGCGATGCGGGAGCTGCAGTTTGGTGGGCTGATTGGTGCGCTTGAACTGCAGATGGTGCAGAACGCCGAGGGCGAACTGGCCGAAGAAGAGAGCGAATACCATGAGGCCGATGATCTGATGCTTGTCGTTGAAGCCGCGGGACTGGCAAGATCAGCAAAACGGCGCGATTGAGGATGCAGAAGGACCGGGAGCCAAACTTACACGCTGGTACAGGAAGCTCGTGACGATGCCCAGGCTGACGCCGACAATGGCAAAGACGAGGGCCAACCCCTGAACGATGCCGTGCCAACGGACCATCTGGCCGAGGCGCAGGCAGAGAACGCCGGCGGGCAGAAGGACGCAGATGGACAGGATCATGAAGGCGGCGTGGAACCTCGACTTGAGATCCCGGCCGCTCTTGCGGTGGAACTTGTCCTCGGTGCCGACGCTCTTCGAGTCGGCAGTGAGGCTGGTGGCGTTGACCTTGTTCGTGCGGCCCATGTCGATCTCGAAGCCGCCGAACTGTCGGTGCATGGGCAGCGGGGCGTCCCTGTCGTCGGAGCGCAGGGTGCCGACGGGACCAACGGCCCAGATGGCCCTCTGGTCGTGGTCGAAGACGTCGAGGGAGCCGTGCAGCCAGGTGCGGCAGTGGTCGGTGCAGCGGGCGTTGAAGACCATGTGGCCGTCCTGGGAGAGGCCGGTGCCGTTGAGGACCTCCCAGCGCATGTGGGTGTAGTGCTCAGGCTCGTAGTTGCCGAAGGCGATGCGGGGAGAGAAGGTGACGCCTGTGCCGTCGTCATTGCGGTAGATCATGAGGACCAGCGAGTTGGGCATGTCGTCGGAGCCGAGGCCGACGGCGCCCCAGGTGAGGCTCTGATGGACGCGGAGGGAGAAGTAGACATCGCGGTTGTGGTCGGTCGGGGCGGCGAAGGCGAAGGAGAGGAGGTCGTCGGGGGAGACGAAGACGGACTGCCCCGTCTTTTGGGCGTCGGCGGGGGATGTGAGGAGGGCTTCGCTGGTTAGCAGGTCTCTTGTGGGAGGAGAGGCGAGCCGAGGATGATGTGCCGAGGTGTGTGGTTGGGGGGAGAGGATGGGGGTAGGGAGGCCCTGAGGAGCTGTGCCGTGATCCGTGAATTGGGGATCTGATCCTGGAGGAGCTGGCACAGACAGAAAGAGGCCCCCTCCTCCCCGAAATCTGAGGGAAGCTGCTCCCCAGAGCCCCAGCAAATAAGGTAAGGCAGGGCAGGAACAGACGGTACACTCGCTCACGTACCTGCAGCAGCGGCCAGGGCGATCCTTCCAAGCACCTTGGAGAACAACATGTTGCTGGCTGGCGACTTGGGACTTGCTTCCGCCCTTTTGCGTCTTTCCTCACTTCAGCGAGAAAAGCGACGACGAGCGTTGAGAGGAGGAGGAGAAGACGCAGAACAAAAAATGAAGGAGAGCCGACGAATGTCATGTGGCGTTGCACTTCCTTGGCAACACCTTCGTACCTACTTCCTTAATCTCCATCTCAATCTCAATCTCAATCTCAGCTCCAGCACAGCACCAGCACTCCTTGCCTGGACGCGACCCGACGCGCAGACATGCGACAGGGGTCATGCCCCAACCGTCACCAATCACCGTTCACATATTTCAACAAAAGGATACTGACCCCTGAATGTCCCCATGCCACGCCACCTGGCAGTCGTCATGCCTCCGTTCCACCGTACGTGACGTTTCGGCATTTGGCTATGCCTAGTAACATGGGCAATTGATTCATTGGCATTGGGCATCCGGCAGTGGGCATTTCAGAGAGACGAGGCGGAGATGTGATGTGCACGGTAATGACTGGTGGTTGTATTTTGGGGTTTTATCTGTGGAGTGGTAAAGACCGGACGAGCTCAACGAGCTTCAAGAATCAAGGAGCAAGAGCAACACCATGACCAATGGACAATCTGCGGCCAGGTCGCAATCACGCGGGAAGGGAAAGACACCCGACGGGCTCGAACAGCCGCCCTAGAAGAGCTTGTGCTCGAGCGTCATCTCGCTCTCCGGCTCGAGGCCGACGCACGCGCGGAAAATGTTGGTCAGCGCCGAGCGCTGCTTGCCGAGCGCGTTGACGACAGGCGTGCCGGGGGGCGTCAGCGGCGCCTTGAGCATGTAGCTCAGCACGCTGAGCACGCTGTGGAAGCCCTTGAAGTCCTTGTTGGCGACGCCGTCCGTCGATGTGGCCTTCCACTGGATGCGCGTCATCATCTCCGCCACCAGCACCAGGTCGATGATGAGCGGCGACGCCAGCAGCGAGTCCTCGCAAACGTTGAACAGCGAGATGGTCTGGTGACCGCCCATGAAGATCTCGGCGTAGTACTCGTCCAGTGCCCGCTTGTTGTCGCCCACCGCCGGCATGTACTTGATGACGACGCAGTGGTCCGGGTGCTCGCCTTCCTTGTAGAGCACCGTGTTGGCCTCGACCATGTCGTCGACCACGTTCGACTTGGAGATCTCCTTGGACCGGAACTGCTTGTGCGAGCTGAGGTTCTTGCCGTCGTTGTTGCCCAGGTGGTTGTAGCTCGCAATCGACGTCAGCTTGATGCCCGCGTTGATGAGGAAGTCCACCAGCGCCGACTTCATCTTGGTCTGGCCCGACTTGAAGTCGTCACCGCCGATGAAGGCCCCGTGACGCTCCGCCAGCTCGATCGCGCCCGGCACAAACGTGTTCTGCGGCGACCCGTTGATGAAGGGCACGCCCTCGAGCGTGCACGCCACCGAGAAGATGGTCGACGGCGACACCTCCTCGTGGCCCTGCTCAATGGCCTTGAGCAGGTTGTCCGCCGTGTCGTTTACGCCCGGGATGATGTCGGCGTAGCGCTCCGTGTTGGCCGTCCACTGCACGATGACCTTGTCAAGGCCATTCTTCTCCTTGAAGTCGCGGATGTCCTTGCGGATCTGCTCCACGTGCTCGTTGCAGGCCTTGGTGCCCGACAGCACATTGTCGGCCCGGTCCTCCTGGTTAGCGGCGATGAAGTCCGGGTAGTAGACCGACGGCAGCGGCACAATCTGCGCCATCTCCTTGGCCACCTGCTGCTTGAGCGTCGGCTCGAGCACCTGGGCGCGGTCCATGGCCTCGGCCAGGTTGAGGCCGCTGATGTCCCAGCCGCCAATGACGAGGTCATTGGGGTGGACCATGGGCAGGATGTCGGAGAAGGGGATGTTGACGTCCTTCTTGGTCTTGGTGTCGGTTCCGAGCTTCATGGTGGAGCTCATGATGACGGAGCCGTAGTAGTTGGCGGCACGAGGCCCCTCGCGCGTCTGCCAGGTAAGGCCACGGCGGTTGGCAATGATGCCGGCGGTCACGGTGGTGCCGTTGTTGCCGCCCAGGCCGACCAGCATCATGCCCGTCTTGGGGACCTTGCGCTCCGTCTTGAACTCGTAGACCGTCTCAACGGGGGTAACGACATACTTGCCGCTCTCGTTCTTGGCGACGTCCGTGGTGCGATAGGTGTACTTGGACAGGATCTCGTTGTCCGTGTACGTCACATTGGACGAGTTAACAGTGAAGAGCTCACCGGCGGCGGCAGCAGCGGCCTGGTGGCCGTTGGATTGTCCATCTCCGTGCAGGGAGCCCGAATCGGCCTCAGCGTGGGGAGCCATGTTGGATTGCTTGGATGGCTTGGCTTGGCGCTTGAGGTAAAGGGGGGAATCGGTTCGAGGAAGTTGAGTAGCTGGTTTGGTTGCTACTGGCCTTTAGAGATCAAAGGCTGAGTCCGCTGATCCCCCGGGAGAGGCAGAGCAACGGGCTCCTGCAAACGGGTGATGGGTCCTGGAGGGGATTTTGTCAGTTTTCTGGCACGGCACTCTCGTTTTTTTGCAGAGGCTGACGACTTACGAGTTGAGGAGATTGGAAAACGTCTTGACGACGGGGTGATCACGACTCGGAAGCGTGATCAGGCAGTTTTGGTTGGGTTGATGGGAGGTGGGTGGAAATTTGACTTGGTAAGTGACTTCGATAGCAATGTTCTGGCAGTGATGTGTGCTGGTGAAGGAGAGGGAAAGAAAAGGGTCCCGAGAGGTGGGATGAGCGACTTCAAATAGCACGGGAGGCAGCCGTTATCTGGAGGCGCGCTAGGAAGTGAATTGCTGCCCTGCCCGGGTCCAACCTGGAACCTCGAGCAAGCCACATTCGACGGTCATCTCTGGCTGGCTGCACGGCGCGAGATGACCTGAGGGGCGGTGAGAAGACGCAAGGCCAAGCGCACATTGCTATGCGACGCGATGCCATGTGGAGCAGCGCGCAGGAGACAGCAGGGTCCCGGGTCGTCCGCTTGTGACGAGCGTGGTTTTCGTTGGTGAGGGGCACTTGACGGGCGATGCAGTGAGAGACCCGAGGAGGGGCATTTCGTGCTTGGCTGCGGGTGAACGCTTGCGCCAGCTCCATCCAGCTCCAGGTCCAGCTCCAGTCCAGGATTCCTCGGGTCAGGCCATGTCGAAGGTCGCGGGATATTCTGTCGAGCCGTCACTCGCGCGCCCGCTGTGCACGTCGGTGGCCTCGTCAACAACTTGTCGACCGCCGCTCCGTCCCATGTCGAGAACTCGCAGGCCGAGCCGCCGTTGAAGAACCGAATGAATTGTGGATGGAAGTCGCAGGACGGACCCTCCCCCTCGCTCCCCCTCCACCNCCCCCCCCCCCCCCCCCCCCCAAGTTCCCAACAACGAGGAAGAACCCCTCCCCCTCATCCCGCCCGACCCGCCCCCTCCACTGTGGCATTGGTGCTATCGCCCTTATCCCTTCACTATCGCTTGGCTGGGCGCTCGCCTGGGCGGATCTCTCGGATGCTTGCGGGTCGTACGCTCCCACCTGTCTTTCTCTTCTCGCTTGAGGTGGGTGTGCGCTGCAGCCTGCCCACAATCCACCCTCACTCGATGCAGGAACTGCTCTTGTGGTTTGCCGTCCCACCAGTCAGACGCCGTGCTGGGACCCGCGTCTTTGGCCTGTTGGCGTTTTCTTCTCGTAATCGAGACCCGGTTTCTCGCAGGAGATGCGCACTGCACACTGCACAATGCATGCCGCGTGCGCCCAGCCTCTGGTTTGGCTCGCACCTCGCAGCTCGGCTTCGGACGGCCGTCTGCGCCGCCCTTCCGTTTTCTCGCCGCGCATGCATGTGAAGGAGTGCGCTGGCATCGCCCAGGCCATCACCGCTTTGCCCACGGCCTCTCGCGTCCTCTTATCGCCTCCAGAACCCACTCTTCCTGCAATACCCGATCCCGTCTGTCGCAAACCCGTCTCTCCTCAAGGCCAGACGAGGCAGCTCTGCGTCTTTAGCCGGCACAAGATCATCGTGCTGCCTTGCTGATCGGACGGCAGGGAAATTATCTAGACGGAGGGAGTGAGATTGGGGAAAACACTGCCACTGGTGCTCCCAGACACTCGTGCCATCGTCGGCCTCGAGTCCTTCCCTACGCTTGTTGTCAAGGTGAAGCGGGTCATGTCGGCCACAGGATGGCTTGAATGAAGCCAGACCATTGTCGAGAAAACAATATCCTGCAATCCCTGGCAGCTCTGGTCCACGAACCTCAGATTAGCACTGGCCCATGCTCCCTTGAGTGGACCTACTTCCACGGAAGGGTCTGTCTGAATGGCGTCAACTCGACAACCGTTGCTTCTCGTCCCAAACCATGTCCAATATCACGTATTAAGCTCTGGCTAACGTCAACAGGAGACCGTGTCTCTCTGCCCCTGTACTCAGTCAGTCTCTCCTACCCTGGGAGGGAACCTAGGAGTCGATATCGTGGAGGAGGATGATCACTCGCCGCGTGCTACCCAAATAACGATCATCGTGGATATTTCCAGGTCGGAGACAGTTCGTCTCGATACCAGCCCCGTATCCCCAGACTTGCCAGCACTAGCCAAGCTTGCCACTGATCCATTGATGCACGAAATCAGGTGAATGTGGGTTAGAGGGTTTGAACAAACAAATACAGGGGCAATGAGGTCGTTTGCTGCTCCGAGCTTGAGGTTCTCCTGATCCAGATTGCGCATGGGGTGGGCGTGGTGTCGTTGTGGGTTTCCCTTCGGACTGTTGCCCATAATGCATTCCATGCTGCAGTTGCCGAACATGATGTGCCGACAAACCCCTCGCCCATAATACCACAAATATGAAAGCTGGGTGGCGCGGCTTCCGAGGATTGCTCAATGTTATGCCCGTTTGGGGCGATAAGTGAGAGAACCTGCAATACGTGAGGCTCGACCAGGCAAAGGACAACATGGCGATCCGCGCCTTGAGCCCCGAATCGGGCAGGGCCCTGATCCTGATGTGCTCTTTTGGTCCAAGGTTGCATCCGCTCATCCAACGGCCCTGCTGCTCAGCTGCCCTTGTTCAGGGGTTTCTGTGGAAACCAAATGAGTGTCCCGATCTGTACTGGTAGGCCCGGCTGTCGTTCGTGATGGTTGCACCGTCAGGCTGTACTTCTACCAGAAGTTAATTCGCACTTTCCGGAGAGGGTAGGTCACAGCCGCTTTTTTCCGCATGACAGGTGCCGCTAAGATTGCGGCGAACTTGCGCAGGGCAGGATGATTGAAGACTGGAGGCTCTCAGGCCTCGGACGACGGCGACGATGGCCCGACTCATTTCGTGACATCCATCAGCCTACCAATGGCTGTCGCGAGTTGCGTGGAGAGAGGCTCAACGTTGCCAGTCCAGCAACCTGATGGTGGGGGTGTGAAGGTCATGAGGCGGTACCGGAGACAGTCCGGGTCACAGAGGGTGAGATGACTGGATGGGACTCGTGGGCTGACGTTGATTTGGAGGCGGGCTCAAGTCTGGGAAGTGGATGCTGGCTGGTATGTTATGGATCTGATTTGATCTTACCCTAAACTCGACAATCTCGCCCCGAGTAATGAGTGAAGTGATGAGAGACCCGGTCAGTCCAAGCGGCGCCAGGGATACGAGACAAGGGAACCAGGGGTTCGTGGGTTTTATGGGTCATGGTCGTGGTCGTGATGAGCTAGCTTACGGCCGCCGTCGAGATGTGAGGTATTGAGAACTGCGGTCCTTAACACTCGATATGGATCTGGTGCTTCTGCCTGTCGGCGGCAATCGAATCAAGGAGGCGAGACCGCAGCAAGCGCTGGGGCGCGAGTGATGAGACCGATGACGACGGGAGACGTGTCGTTCGCCGCCAAGTCTGGGCTGGTACACACCCACTGGTGTTATTCTCCGATTGCGATCCCTATATTTGCCACGGTCTTGTCGCAGGTCCGTAGGCACGCGGGACGGTCTACAGGGGGTGATGTGTCCAAATCTTTCCATGCGCCGGACACGAAGGAAATGGAGTTGCCTTGTGTCGTATCGCGACCGTTGTTTCTGGATAAGGTCGCGGAGGCCGAGGACCAGCCGGCGAGTCGCGTTTTTAAGCCGTGCCGAGTCACGTCGATGTCTATGAGCAGCAGACGGCCCGTGAGATGGCATGATCGGTTTTCATTAGTAGAGCAGACAGGCAACCCCCCTCCGTCGACGAAAATCAGGGTCTGGAAGCTCGCCGAAGAATGTGAAGCCGTGACGGGAAGTAGTGGGATCACTGGTGGGGACGCGGCCGACAGGGGAGGTGCTCTCGTGTCACTACTTCCATTGGAACCACTGTCACCAGTCACCGTGGCCAGCGGAGTCCACATCTATTAGCGGTCAGGTGCGGTGGGGGCTCGGCGGAAGGTGTGTTTTGGTCGCTCTTGCTATCGCTTCTAGCGGCGGCAGCGGCCCAGACTTCTGTAAGGTACCCGGACCTCCTCGCAATTCGTATGGTTGGAGCTCGTAGCGTGCGCCTGGAAATGACCTTCGGGGACCTGGAAGGTCGACGTCCCGGGCCTCCATCGCTCTTGGTCTCCGGGCAGTGCTCGCTGCCCCCCAGGTCTGGCGTAGCATGGCTCGGCGCTGAAGATGACCGTCGTTTTTTAAGATGTCGATGGCCCTTAGCAACGACAAGACAGGTAGGTGCTTTCCGATGAGGTACTGCCTATCTGCTTTGGGCAAGGCGAGGTAATACAAGGTGCGACACAAAGAAAGAGAAACAACGTTCTGCGCCCGACCGGTGTTTCGCCATCTTGACAGCGACGAACAGGTCGCACCGCTTCCTAGACTGGCTGATGAAATGGCAAGCCGTGCTGTGCTGGTCTTGGTCGTGACCTGCATGCTGACTGTCTGACGGGCCCGTCAGGTGCGCGAGGGAAAGGTGAGGGAGACCCAGACCGGGAGGGATATCCTTGGGCGGTGTGAAACGCATGCTCTGCAGTTACAGTGGAGGGCCGCCCGGGGTCATTGGCCCTTCACTCCCATCACCCGTTCTGGGCCTCGCCTGGGGAGCTGGGGACCCGACGTGCCGAGCGCAAACTGGTTGAACAACGGAACAGGGCAGCATTGCATCCAAGCCAGGCCAAGGGCGAGCATCATCCAAGTCCAACCGTCCAAGAAACGAAACGGGTGGAATCTGTGCTGACGCACAATTCTATCCACATCAAACCTTCTTTCATGTCCTCCCTCCCGCCAGTTACTTTTCACGGCCGGCCCGAGTACCTGAGATTGTGCTCAGCACCTGTAGACGAACCACGAACCACAAACCACGAACCATCCCCTCTCGAACCGATCACCAACACCATCGATATTAGCCTCGACTGGCTCAGCCCGCGCGCCTCGTGCGGCACAGACGCAGGCATCTCCCCCATTCAGCAGTTGTGCAAGAAAGCTCGCAGCCCAGTTGGGAAAGGCGGGGGACATGGGACCCTTGGGGCCAAGTCCACCATCCCTGGTCATCCCTGACCATCGACAAGGATGCCCGTCAGGGGCACGGCCAGGTCTCATGCTCTCGGCCGCAGCCCAAACATCCCCAGTCCCTGACACCCTTTGCATTTCGAGACACCACCTGCAACATCAAGTCTGCAACTGCCCTTGTCTTCTGACGTGCAGTCCTGCTTCTTCTTCCCACAAGACCATCCGTCGCTGGGAAAGCAAAGCGGCCCTCTTTGATCTCCGGCCGCCTCCAAAGCCTGCCTTGTCCAGATTGCTACGCTGGAATCGAAAACCACCGAGCGGGACCAGAACATCTGAGCGTCGGATCCAGACCTGCGCCGAGCAACTTGACAGGTTTCTTCCTTCTCAGACTCGGCCTGTCCGTTCTGTTTCCAAACTTGGATCACGAACCATTCGTCCAGTCCGTGAGGTGTTTGCCGAACAGACGCTCGAAACGTCACTGGACGTTGACGGCCAATACCAACCAGCTCCAACCAACGATTACTCGACAGTCCTGTCCAGCAAGAGCTATACAGCCCGCAGGCCGCCCAGCCGACGTTCGTCACCGCCCGTTTCTCTCCAAATCAAGGTCGATTGTCCTATGCCGCACATAATCATCGACCGATCACGCAACGACTAAGCACGGAAAGCCCAGCATGGCGTTCCCCCGGGAGTCGAGCTTCATGCCGACCATAAAATGCTCATCATGCGGGAACGATGTCGAAATCTCCATGATGGGAGAGCACATCTGCGGTGCTACTGCAGAAGGAGGTAGGCTCAAACCAAGTCCTTGTCCGGGCGAGGTGCATACTGACAAGGACTCAAGCATTGCCTTCACCTCAGACAGCTGATACTTTCGCCTCCTATGCTCTCTCACCGCCGCCAGAAGACACCAAGTTCGCGCGTGTGCAACCACCCAGCTTGGACACCAATGCTGCGAGCAAGTCAACCACAATTCCATCGCAAAAGCCGGGCGCTGGTGGCTAACTGTGTACCCAGACCGTCCCTTCATGGGCCAAAGTCAAATGACGCCCATTAGCAACTCGACTGGATCGCGAAGCGTGTCACCCAAGACCCCGAGTGCTGGCAGGCCTGACGACTATTTCCAGCCTGAGATCGCAACCGATTACAGCGCAACACCGCCCTTGACAGCAAGGAGGCCTGGTGGTTACGGAGGCTTCGACGAAACCAGCGCGCGAGAGAACGATTCTGACTATCAACCAAGCAGCCCCAAAAGGCAACAAGGCGCTTTGCTCCAACGCATGAACACGATCGCACCCGGACCCTTCGAAATGAACCGCAGGCCAGGGACAGCATCAAAGAACACCTTCTCCTCGACAAGGAAAAACTCAGCCACCGATGAGATGCCCGCCGTATCCCCAAGGATCGCCCAATCCCCAAAGCTCGGCTACGCCGCGGAGAGGACGAGCCCCATTACACAAAGCACGAGTGCGCCGAAGGATGGATTTGCGTTCTTGGGTAACAACCACGTAGGCATCGCGCCCCCAAGAGTTCCAAGGAAGAATGGATATGGTGGTTTTGGCCCTCCTGGCCAAGCACCAGAAGACTTCGAGCCAGAGCCGTTTGGCCCCAACCGGTCTGGGACGTTTCCGAGACCGAACGACCCTGCCGGAGCACCTCTGAGAACCCCATCAGCCCCTGGGCCCCGACCAGAAAGGCTCAGGCAAATTACCGACGAAGTTCCAAATCACGGCCGTCAACCTTCAATGGGACCCGACACTTCACGGCCCCCTCCGCCGCGGACGAGTCTGCTAAGACCGTCGACTGCGGGAAATAGCACGTCGCCCATCAATCTGGCAAACGAATTCGGTGTTGGGAATCCGTACCACTCACCCTCCGATTCGGCGTCGTCAGGTTACTCAACGTTTAGTAGGCCAGGCCACTCTAGCTCCCAGAGCAGCTCCCAAGCCAGCCCCGTCAAGTCTAGATCAGAGAGGAGAAAGCCTTCGGACACTTCAAACTTCGACAACATCATGATCGATTTGGAGGTCTCCATGGCCGACATGAAGTCGATGCAGCAAGGCCCGCAAACTTCTGAGAGGAGCGCCAATCCATTCTCCAACCGCCCACCTGCCGCGGGGGATCTGCGCCATGACCCAGCAGTCCAAGGCCGTCCAGACAGGGCAAGGTCACCTCTGGTCTCCGACCCGAACAGCTACAACCGGCCGGTCCCCGAGACACAAAGCCAACAGCAAGCTTCGTCGCCCCCTCGCGACCTGTCTACACGGCCTTCGACCAGGAAACGCTCTGACCCTGCTGTTCAGTCGTCTCGCGGCAACTGCAAATCTTGCGGCGACCCGATTAAAGGCAAGAGCATCTCCTCCGCCGATGGCCGGCTTACCGGGCGATACCACAAGGCATGCTTCGTCTGCACCACGTGTAGGGAGCCATTCTCATCCGCCGAGTTTTACGTGCACAATGACAAGCCATACTGCGAGCAGCATTACCATAAACTTAATGGTAGTCTCTGTGGGAGCTGCGGACGTGGTATTGAGGGACAATACCTGGAGGACGAAGAATCAATCAAATACCACGTTGGCTGCTTCCGCTGTGGCGACTGCGGCATGTCCTTGTCCAACGGCTATTTTGACGTTGACGGCAAGGCCTACTGCGAGCGAGACGCCTGGAAGCGGGTGCAGCAGCCTTGGATGACAGGCGGTCCTGGCCAGCAGCCCGACGGCCCGCCACGCGCAATGGCCCGTTCTCCCGGTCCTCAGGGCCCGCCCGGCGGAAGGCCCGGCGGACGACCTCCCATGGGCCCCGGTATGGGTCCTAAAATGGGACCTGGTATGGGACCCGGTATGGGACCTGGCGGACCCGGAAGAGGTGGCCCGCGGCCCGCCGTCGGTCTCCCACGCGGACAGCGACTTCCGCCGGGGGCCAACCTTGCCCCCATGCCTCGGATGAACAAGCGCATGACGAGACTGGGTATGATGTGAGGTTGATTTGCACTCTCCGCCTGCAAAAGCCGAGCTGCTTTTGAGCCGGACAACGGCAGATCTACTCCAGATACATGACCATCACGCTCGCTCTAGTACTTGACCGACTCCGACTACAGGATGGACGATTTCACGAATTTGTTTTCAGCACAACACACGCCATATCTCACGAGCACGACACAACCACCCACACCTACCACATACATACTTGCTTGTCCAGCATCACCTGGTGGGCCGTTTTTGTTTCTATACCCCGTCCGGCGCGGACTTTTTTGTTGTTCAACTTGGCACTTTTGTATACCCCCTTCACAGGCTTCGCTTCTCGCAGGTGCTCAGCATTCGTTTTATTGTATTTACTGCCGTTGATTCAGCATTTCCAGCGTTGATGCGCAGGGGCACTGCATGTGAGCATGGAAAGATAGGCTAGGACCGGCTCATGAGCATTGTATCGCGTTCGAATGTCGAATGCCGATGTGGCAATCATTTGGAGTCTTAATTCATTCTTGATTTCACTTCTTCCGCAGATATTTGCCCATGAATAGTGGCCGGGTCGCGGTGATGGGGCTTGTCCTCTCATAGTTGAATGTCAAGCAAGGCGTGCAAAGCCATACTTTGTATCTTGCCTGATGATATCTTGTGTGTACTAGCGATGCTACGCGATCGCCCACAGGCCAAAGCCAGGCCTTGGCCCGGTGGAATGGTAGCTGTTGTTGACGTCGTTGCCATCGCCCTCCGGGCGCTTGGGTCAGCGGAGCAAACGCAAACGACAGAGACGCATACGGCCCCAGGATAATCTACACAGTAATGTTAAAACCAAGTGCGGGGGTCCGGGATAAACTACGCGGCAGAGCAGCAGCGGCGTGGAAGTGGACAGTTGGCGCTCGCTGGGGGGAAGGTTCATCTCGGATTCGGTGATGACGTGCAGATGGGGAGATTTCTTCATTTAAGCAGGCGGCAGGAGAGTGGAAGCTCCAAGAGGTAGGCCCTTGGCACCGCGGGCGCCTGTCTCTTTCCGTGGCTGTCGAAGATGTATGCGGCCACGGGGTTTGGAGCATTCTATTATCAAGCCCAAGTAAGCTTTTCGGTCGCCGCATGTTGTCATGTCATCCATCCCCGCCCCGCCTCTTGTGGTGACGGATCGGGTGGCGCGGTTGCCTTTGCTGAGGTCAACATCCCAAGTTGAAGACGTGGTGGGTGAAAAGGGGAAGCACGTCGATGATTGGCTGCAAGGAACACTCTGGTTTCGTCCAATGAGCGGTAGATCTCGTAGATCGCAGATAGGGGTCCGGGTGCTTGGCACCGCTGTCATTCCAAAGACGGAAATGGCCAGTCATAGGTGTCGCCTGGCCTGCCTCGCTACGGAGGCCTTTCGAGAAGACGTGTTGACTTGTTGAAAAGGCCTCCCGGAGCGCAGGGAGCGAGCCCCCGAGGAGGGATGTGGTGGACGACACAAGGGCATGTTTATTGACCCGATTCTCAAGAAAACGAGGGATGACGACTCGCGCCAACGTGGCCCCTCGACGAACGCCCCGACGAATACGGACGACGTCAGGTACCCTCACACCCTCCAATATTTTTAGGCGGGTTAAGTTTAGCGCATTGAGGCTCATGACACGGCCGCCACCTCTGACGGTGGTCCCTGCAGAAAACTCCTGAAGGAGTCGTCAGCTCGCGATGCCGCCGACGAGGTGAGCCAATGAGTGACACATGGGCCGGGAAGCAGTGTTTTCGGCCCCGACAACTGTTCTGCTTTCGTGCGGCGTCTCGTCGCACGCCACTGTTGCTGTCAGACGCGCACTGCCGGCCTCGTCCTCCCGTGCTCAGCCGATCCTGAATTTGTACAAGCGGCCGCCTCGTAGCACGTCATAGGCAGGTGGCAGACTCGGTTCAGTTGCCGACGCAGTCTGTCCCGTCCTGTCTTGTCTTCTTGGTTTGCGAGGACGTCGGAGGTCGCTGAAGGCTAATGATGGGGTTGTTGTGGCCAAGGAGGATCTCGCGCCCCGGAGGCCGAAACCGTCGATACAGGTGGATGGGCGTCTAGTTGCCCTTAGAGATCCAATCGGGCCACCAGACGTGATCGGAAGGTTCGTTGCCTCGGTGAAGCATCTCTACACCCGACACCTTGTGGTTGCCATGTGGTGGCTGTCGTCCTAACTTGAAGCGTCGCGACGAGATACGTGCATGACGTCCCTCGACCGAATTGCCCCAGTTCACGGCATTGCCGGAAGTACCTGCAGAGGGCATTATCAGGACGCAAGACATGTACCTCCGGTGAAGTCGAAATTGAGCCTGGGTCTCGTTCCTCGGGGCGCGTTATCAGTGGTGCGAGATTAGCTTCTGCGCAGCGCTATGCTGCCCCTGCGCTTCTTGGCTTCCACTTCCTCCTGTAGCTAGCTGCCTGTTCGTCAGCCGGGCGGCGATTGCCTGCCTGTGTCGCGCGGCGCGACTGACTGCACCAAATTGAGAGGTCCACGTCGCATTCAATCCAGTCGGGTGGGGGCAGGTATCGGTCCACCCAACCTTCCCAGCCAGCCGTAGCCACAGTGCCGGCTTCCACAGCCAGCCCGCTATCAGCTAGCCGAATCGCCTGGCGAGTTCCTTGCAGGCCGCCGACAGAGCGCTAAGGGCCCCTAAATACAGTGCCCCCAGCAGTGTGCGCGGCCTTCGGTACACCCCCGTTTTTGTGCCCCCTGGACGACCCCCCCCTTCCCTCTTTAGCGTCCCAGTAGAGTGTCCCTTTCCTGCCCAGGCCATCATCCCAAGGCTTTCCTTCCATTCCAGGTTCCCTCCACTTCTCGACTCGACACGACTCGACTTTTGTGCTGGTCCTCGTCCTCGTCCTCGTTCGCTCTGGTTTGTGCTTCTCCTTCTTCGCACTGCTTGCACCGCATCGTTCGCTCGTCAGTGTTTCACCGACGAAGGAGACGTTTCACCTCGCCTTCGACAGACCACATTGACCTTGTTGGCTCTGATCATCTCAACCTAAGGTATCCTATCCAACCTGCCACGCATATCGGACTTCTTTCGCCAGGAGTCAGCCATTCGTTCACCGAGGACCTCTACCACACATCAAATTTTGTCTCAAGGCACTCGGCAAGACCTCTTCGAGCTTCCCTCCGACTGGGCGATATCCAGAACCTCCGCGACCGTACCCCTCTCTTCGCCTTCCCTCCGAGCGACGTCGCTACAACATGATCTCGTCCTAACACCGACGCAAATCTACGACCCAGTCTCCCTCGCCATCCTCTTGCGCGACGTCCCGCTGATTTCCGTGTTCGCACAACCCCACCCTCGCATCTTTTCCATCGCCTCGCCGGCATGCCGAAGAAACTCTTCGACATGCTGAGGCCTCAGACAGCCAGAGGCGTCTTGTCGCCGCGCCCGCGCCCCAAGCTGCTGCTCGCCGTCGGCTTCGTCCTGATCACTGTCTACCTCATCAGCTTCACCTCATCGAGTCGCGGCTACCACGTCGTGCCCTGGAGGTCCAACTCTGGCGGCTCTAGGCAGGAGACGGAGTCGGAGAAGAAGGACAGGGAAAGGCATGAGCAGTCACTTCGCGACGAGTTCGCCGACGAGTATCATGCGGCCAAGAGGTAAGCGACTTGATCATGGCTATCATGAACCACATTATGCTAACCCATCGACCCTACCAGCCTCCCAGGCAACGATGCCATCTACGGCAACACCCTCGCCACCTTGATCAGCAAGGACATTCGATCCCCCGAGCACTCCGCCGCGCTGAGTGAAGCTCCCAAGAAGCCCATGGGTTTCGCTATGGACCAGCCCTTCACCTACAACCCGTACCCGGCCTACCATAGTAGCGAATGGAGGAAAGAACACCGCGGCCCTTACATCGCCTGCCAGGGTGCCAATGGCAAGACGGTCGAGGACATGATTGTCTTCAAGGGCCACCCTCACGACTTCCCGCCCGAGAGCTTCGGAAGCTACGACATCCTCAACATTGACGGCAACATTTGCTTTGAGCGCGAAACCCGACTCGGTCCCCATGGTTACTCAACTGTCCTGAAGGATGGAGACCCGATCAACTGGGATCTCGTCAACTGGGGCGACCTGCAGGAGAAGTGTGTGTCCCTGAACAAGGAACGCTTTGACCTGACCGGCACTCCCAACCCCTATATTCGAACGGTTTACCCTGAGCTTTTCGGCGCAGCTGAATACCCCCCGCCTCAGGCGGAGACTAAGCAGGAAGTACGGAGCGAAGAGCCGCTGGAGGAGGAACAGCGCAAAGAGGTTCGTGCACCCGTGCCTGCCTCCGAGTACGGCAACCGGAGTACAATTGCTGAGCCTGATCCGGACCCAAAGGTCGAGCAGAGGACAGCCGTGTTGCTTCGCTCGTATACCGGCAAGAAGTACACCGAAAATGACAAGCAGGTTATGAGGGCGCTGGTTTCCGAGCTCTCGCTGCGCACTGGTGGAGAATATCAGGTCTACCTGCTTCTTCATGTCCGCGATTCGGGCCTCGACATCTTTGGCGATGATCTGACGTACCAATACGTCCTCGACGAAAACGTTCCCAAAGAGTTCCACGGCATGACCATCCTCTGGAACGACCAATCGGTCTGGGATATTTACACTGCTCTTACCGAAGACAACGAGCGAAGCGTGCATTCGGCACAGTGGCTTTCGGTGCAGAAATTCAGCTTGGAGCATCCGGAGTACGAGTACATCTGGAATTGGGAGATGGACGCCCGTTTCACCGGCCACCACTACGACTTCCTCCAAAAGCTCCAGACATTTGCCCAGAAGCAACCTCGCCGAGGTCTGTGGGAGCGCAACGAGCGATACTACATTCCTTCCTACCATGGCGACTACGACCACGACTTCCGCAACGATGTCGAGAGTCGCACAGCTGGCGAACAGGTCTGGGGTCCGCCGGACCTTCCATTCATCAAGCCTATCGGACCCAAGCCTCCGGTCAGCAAGCCCGAGCAGGACCCTTACAAATGGGGCGTCGGCGAGGAATCGGATCTGATCACGCTGGGGCCAATCTTCAACCCTGTCGGCAGTAACTGGGTTATCCGCGATCACATCTGGGGATACAGTGATGCGAACCATGACAAGTTGGATCTCCCGCGCCGTACCACCATTGTTACCCAGTCGCGCGTCTCCAAACGTCTTCTCAACATCATGCACGTGGAGAACCTTCGCGGAAACCACATTGCGTCTGAGATGACCCCTCAAACTGTGGCCCTGCTTCACGGCCTCAAGACCGTCTTTGCGCCTCATCCTGTGTGGTTTGACCGCCCTTGGAACGGTACTTTCCTGGCAAAGTGGTTCAACCCGGGCCCCCGAGGCGCGACTGGTGGCGAGGGCAGCCCAATGGGATGGGGACGAGAGCGTCGCTACCAAGGCTCGACCTGGTACTATCGCGCTGACCCTCCTGCGCGACTGTACAACAACTGGATGGGTTACGAGGATACCCACGTTGGTGGAAAGCAGTGGGAGGAGCAGCACGGACGGCCGTGTCTGCCGCCGATGATGGTCCACCCGGTCAAGGAAGTCAAGCAGACACAACCAGGCTTTGAGACGCACTTTGAGCTTGCGTACGGCTAAGACGTTGGACGCCACGCCGAAGAAGACTCATGATCTACGACAACATTTTGCTTCGTTAATTCTGGCTCAGAGCATCAACGTCATCGAAGGAGTCACGAGCCTAGGCCCACGGGGCTCGGCACGGCTAGCGAGAGGACTCAACATGTGTCCTGACGTCTCTCTGGGCCTTTTTTCTGTTTGAGTATACGGCTGAACATACCCTCCAGGGAGAAGGTGGTGGGTGGTCTGTGGACCACCGAACGCGGTACGGCAGTTGCGCGCCATGATTTCCGTGGCGCTGTGAAATACATCTGGCAAGGCTGGTGGGGATGGCATCTACGTGCATATGGGAGCACGATGCGAATCAGTTGGTGGAGGCAAACCTGTGCTGCAACATGGCACGAGTTTGCGCGGCGTTCTCTTTGGGTCTTGATGAGCTTGTCGAGTGAGAACCCGCACTCATGTTTACAATACCTCCTGTCCCATTCTCTTGTGGTTCTGGGCATCTGCATAAAGCGACTGCATCTGCTACTAGACCTTGCTGCCCCTCCTGCGGGCACGCTCCTCTGTACATATAGCGGAAGGACAGGGCGGCTGGTGGTGGCTGGTGTCATTGAGATATAGACTTATGGGTATTTTTTTGTGAATAAATCGTAATATGCCAGACCCAGATTCACGATCCAGGGATGTCCAGTGTGACGATTGGAGTGGCCACAAGGCTCTAAGCCTGCAGACAACGTCGGTCGGGTCTACTAGAGATCCAGCTTGTCGACGTTTTCGAGCTGAATCAACCCATTCGGGGGCTTTGCACGGGGCATGTCAGCTTCACTTCTCGGGCAATAAAAAGGGAGGGTCGTAGGCTCACCGGCACAAACTGCCTCAGCTTGACGCCAGCCTCGCGGAACACGGCGGCCGTCTCCGTGTCCATGCTGTAGCCCTGCGCGTAGACGACCTCCTGGATGCCGACCTGGCAGACCTTGATGCTGCAGGTCAGGCAGGGGCAGGTGTCGCAGTAGAGCACGGCGCCCTCGCGGATGCGCTCGCGGCCGGCCTCGAGCAGGGCGTTCTCCTCGGCGTGGATGCACAGGCAGGTGGCGAGGCCGGCGCCGGAGCCGGCGCCGCCCTCGTTGCAGCGGGGGCAGCCGCCCTGCGAGCAGTTGCGGAGGCCGCGCGGGGTGCCGTTGTAGCCGGTGCTGAGGACGCGCTTCTGGGCACCGGAGACGAGGACGGCGCCGACGCGCCGCTTCATGCAGTTGGAGCGGAGGGAGGCGAGGGTGGCGAGGGACATGAAGTAGGCGTCCCAGGAGGGGCGGAGGCGGGAGGGGTTGGGGAGGTCGAGCTTGGCGAGGGTGGCGTAGAGGTGGGGGAGGGACGGGGAGGTGTTGAGCAGGCGGACGGTCGCGCGGGAGATGAGGGGTTGGAGGCCAGTTTGGGGGTCGTAGAGGCGGGCGTCGGAGTGGGTGACGAACGATTCGAGGTCCGGGAGAGCGCGGGCGAGGGGGTGGGAGGCGGCGGGGAGGGACTGGAAGCGGCGCCAGCGGAGGGTGAGGGGGGCGTCGACGCTGATGAGGAGGAAGAAGGGCCGGCGGGAGAGGAGGTCGAGAACGGCTTCGCTGTGGACGTGGGTGAGGACCCAACGATCCTGCCAGCGTGAGGTGACGTAGTCTAGGAGGCCTTGGGCAGAAGCGAAGATGTGTTCGGGAGGTGTCGTCTTAGGGTCTGCGTGTGACGGGGTGAGCTGGCCTATTTGGTCTGCATGGTTCTCGCCCGAACCGTCAGACGATGCGTCTTGGCCTACGACAGAAGGAGCAGAAGACGGAGGTTCGAGATGCAGGTGCTTGAATCCATGGTGGTCGACAAGATACTGAGCCACCGTTTTCTTGCCAGCGCAGATGCCTGAGGAGGGTTAGCCATGAGCTTATGCGATGTGTGCTGGACTGAGCTGTCCTTACCTCCACAGATCCCGATGAGCATCTTGAGATGGATTGGTACGGAACAGCTTAGAAGAGAGAATTGAGCTATCAGATCGTTTGTTCTGTTGCAGGGATGAGACGTCGTCAAAGCTGCAGCCCACGATGAGTGGCTTCAGGACGAGACGCGTCGACGCGTAAAGGGGCTGTGTACGTAAGCAGCGAACGACAAAGGAGCGCCGTATGCTATTTCCGAGACCCTGCGTCCGATGACACAACCTCGTGGAGCTCCCCCACCTCCCACCTCCCACATCGCGCTGGACGTCCGACAAGGCAGCATTCATCCAACCTGAAGGCAACGCAGCATCGCGCCAGACGCTCACAAAGGTCGCGTGACGCATGACGGCAACTTTGGCAGTTTCGCAGAGCAGCAGACCAGACCAAACCGTCTTTCGTCTGACTCTTTGATTCCTACGCCTACATCAGGAAGCCGCCTGCCCCGCGCCACTTTGTCCCGCGTTCCCCATCAGCACCACCGAACCGACCTTACTACCCGACTTGCCGATCCAAACGCCCACCATGGCGCTTCAGTTCGCACCCTTCTCGTCCGACATCGAACTGCCCTTTTATGCGGCACTCTTCGCCTCCAAGGTCGACCATGATAAACTCGACGACTCAGTCAGGAAGGTCATCGGCCAGTACACCCCGCTTACTGTGGGGGCGGAGCAGAGCTGTAAGATGCAGATCATGGGTGATGCGCTGACGAGAGACGAGTAAGGCTTGCGCCGCCGACGGGCTTCTGTGTTGCTGGGCACGTCTGATGTTGACCATTGCAGGAATGACAACGAAGTCCGCGCCGCGAGGGAGCACATCCGCGCCGAGGGGTCCATCAAGAACTTCAACACGTTGGACGAGTTCAAGAATGCCGACAAGCAGGCTATGCTCCAGCTGGCTGCCAAACATGCAAGTCACTCCGGACGGTTGTCCCTTGCTTCCACTGACCGGCGCAGATTTGGGACGCCATCAATGACGGCTCCATTTACGAAGTCCCCTCCCTCCTCTCCTCATTCATGATCCTCTCCTACGCCGACCTCAAGAAGTACCGCTTCACCTACTGGTTCGCCTTCCCCGCACTACACTCAGACCCTCAGTGGAAGAAGTCCGGCCCTGTCGTCCGTCTCACCCCGAAGGAGAGCGCCGTGCTGGTCGACCGTGTCGGAACATGGACGTCGCAGAGGACAAACAGCCGCCAAAACGGGTTCTTTCTCGCCAAGAAGGTCAGGAACGTCGACCTCAGCAACTACAGCGAAGACGGAAATTCCGAGCTGCACGACCTGAATAACGAGCATGGGTATCTGTGGGAGATTGGCAAACTGTCCGACTTTGAAACCGGCTTCTTTAACGACATCCCCGAGGATGACCGCTATGTATCATTTGTGGACTCTTCAACATACGCAGAGAATCCATCTTGGCCGCTGCGAAATCTTCTCTGGCTTATTCGGCAGCGGTTCCGCCTTTCCAAGATCAACATCCTCTGCTACCGCGAGTTGAGAAGCAACAGGAATGCGGCTAGGAGCATTATCATCCCCCTCGAGACGGAAGCAACCGAGCCCCTAGAGGTCAGCAAGGTCCCCAAGGTTACAGGCTGGGAAAGGGACGGCGAGACCAAGCTGCGGGCCCGGGTGGCCAATCTTGCCGATTACATGGACCCTGCCCGGCTGGCCGATCAGTCGGTCGATCTCAACCTCAAGCTGATGAAGTGGCGCATCTCGCCCAACCTCGACCTGGATGCCGTCAGCAGGACAAAGTGCCTCTTGCTTGGTGCTGGTACCCTGGGCAGCTATGTGTCTAGAAACCTGCTTGGGTGGGGCGTGCGCAAGATCACCTTTGTGGACTATGGCCGAGTATCTTTCTCGAACCCCGTCCGCCAGCCGCTTTTTGAGTTTGATGACTGCCTTGGGGGCGGCAAGCCCAAGGCGCCACAGGCTGCCGAGGCGCTCAAGCGGATTTATCCCGGTGTCGAGAGCGAGGGCCACACGCTCTCGGTTCCGATGCTGGGACACCCCTTTACCGACGAGGCGAAGACGAAGGCGGATTTCGAGAAGCTCAAGCAGTTGATTGAGGAACACGACGCCATCTTCCTGTTGATGGACAGCCGGGAGTCTCGATGGCTTCCTAGTGTCATGGGCAAGGCCGCCGGTAAGATTGTGATGAATGCTGCCCTGGGCTTCGACAGCTTTGTCGTCATGAGGCATGGAGCGGAGCCCAAAGACGTGAAACCCGATGACACGGAGCGGAAGACGCTGGGCTGCTATTTCTGTAATGATGTTGTGGCTCCCGTTGATGTAAGTCTGATTCAGCTCACGAGACGAATAGTCACTGACGTAGGTTTCAGTCGCAAAAGAACCTCACGCTTGACCAGCAATGTACGGTTACACGACCTGGCGTCGCAGCCATTGCATCTGCTCAGCTCGTGGAGCTCCTCGCGAGCCTGCTCCAGCATCCCTTGAAGCACCATGCAGCAGCCCCGCAAATATCAGCGGGCACGCACACCCAACGCGACCCTCCAGACCACGCCCTCGGTCTGGTGCCGCATCAAATCCGAGGCTTTGTCAGTACTTTCGAAAATCTGGTGATCCGCGGCGAGTCCTACCCTTGCTGCAGTGCCTGCGGCCCCCCGGTGCTCGATGCCTTCAGGACGGACGGCTGGGAATTCGTCAAGCGGGCGCTGTTGGAGAAGGACTACGTCGCCGAGCTTTCGGGCTTGGCCGAGGTGCAGAGGCAGGCAGAGCTGATGTCCGCCGAGGTTGAGTGGGAGGAGGAGGAGAACTTGGAGGAAGGGGACGGCGAACTGATTTGATGCACACGCTGGTTTCGCGGCGGGTCTAGGAGGGTCTATGATACAGGAGTTCGGGGGCGTTCAGGCACCAACTTGTGCAATACCCAGCCGATTTACGAGGAGCATATCTATATCTATACGGCCATAGCACATATGAACATGAAAAGTCAGTTAACATGATTCACCCAGGAGGATGTCGTCGTCAACGGCCTGCTTGCCTTCGCTGAGAAGTATGCATGTATAGGGTCAAGCACATGAAATTATCCGGTGTGCGCTCAACCACCTCGAAACGCGTCAATCGCACCTCCGTCTTCGATCGCGACGTACAACCGATTCAATTCGGAACGAAATGCGAAAATGCTCCTTCGAAGTTCACTGGGGCTGAGGTCGTCGAGGCTAGCGTCAAGTCCTCCTTCAAGGTCGCCATTTTCGACGTCCTCTTTCCAGCGCTCCTCCAACCCTTTGCGGATCCTGTTCTGCGGATCCGACGAGTTCAGCATCGCGGCGCTGAAAGCGTTGCATCAGGAAAGTCTTCGAAACAAGTCTCTCGTCGAATCTCTCGATGTGGTTATCAGGCCTGGAAAACCCACGGGGCGAGGCTTGAAGACCATACGGCAGGGTGAGCTCACTCGACTCTGCACACATTGAAATGAGGCTTACTTGAGATCAAAGTCCCCATCAAGTCTACTGCGGAAGAGCTTGGCTTGCCGATTCACGAAATCAACACATTTACGGGGTGGGCAGTGAGTGACAGGGAATCTCTTATAATCATGTTCTGCGCTCACGCTATCAGCCATCCTTCGACATCAACCTCATCATAGCTGTGTCGTTCGGCCTCCTTGTCCCACCAAGATTGCTGAGGCTCGCAAAGTATGGCGGTCTCAACCTGCACCCGTCTCTTCTCCCAGAGTAGGCACCCCTACCGGCGTCACCTGAACGTATCTCTGACCAAGGCCATCAGTCTCCGCGGCCCGGCGCCCCTCCATCACACACTGCTCAGAAACCGCCCGTTCACGGGCGTCACTCTCCAGACCCTCCACGAGTCCAAATTCGACCACGGTACCATCCTATCCCAGACACCACTTCCGGGTATCCCTGTGCCCCCGAACACGAACCTGCAGGCTCTGCACGACCTCATAACGCCCCCGGCAGCCGAGATGCTCGTCCAAGGCCTGCGAGACGGCGTCCACATACAGCCCTTTAAGCCCGTCGGCTGGACACCCTCGGAGGAAGAGCTGAGGAATTTAAGTCACGCGCCAAAACTTACGAAGCAGCACCAGCAGGTGCAGTGGCGCGACTGGGCGGCCGATGATTTCGTCAAGCATGAGAGCGTCCTGGGTCCCCTATGGAGCGAGCTCCAGACGCGGAAGGGGAGGAAGCGAGTCATCTTCGAGGGTCTGGACGCTGCACCGATAGCAGTGGCAGGGGCCTCTGAGGCCAGCCGTCGAGGTGGGACGTTCGTTGCGTTCGTGTCTCGGTCGGAGGGACGCGCCTCCGATGAGTCTTCGCCGTTGGAGCCGGTGGAGATCTCATATACCGAGGCTGATGATGGTAGCGGTTCTGTGTTGATACCTGCCGCCAAGGGTGGTTGCGTTAGGCTTGCGAGGATCAAAGTCGAAGGCGACAAGAGTAAGCCGGCGGCCAAGGCGTTGGCTGTCCTTGCCAACCAGGACAAGGCGTGATAGACAGGTCGGTTTGGAGAAGGCCGTGTTACGCGGCTTTTTAGGCCCTTTCCGCGGGTTAGCTAAAGCTGGCCCTTTTGGCTATTCGACCCGGCGGACGTCGAGCGCTAAACTAATCTTTATAGCACCCGTGTTTAGCCGAGTTCATTGAGATACCAAGGAGGATGACGATGGTGAATGATCAGACTTCATAGCGAGCATGTCAGTCAAGCTGAGGATGACGCTGCTGGCCGGACGTATTTACTTCTCGAACTCAAAAACAATTGGCATAGGAAGTAAGGCAAGCTGTGATTTTGAAGATGTGGTAGAGAAATACACGTAGAGCTGGGTGGGTAGTCGATTGAAGCCTGCGGTCCTACCCGCAAAGCATACACACGGGGTCAGTCACATCGCGAGTCGTCCGTTTCCTTCAGTCAACGCGAATTCATCACTCGTCGTGATTTGAGCTCATTCGTAAGGTGGGCCAAGCCTTCACCTGTACATATACAAATTGCCTAGTTGGCATAATCCAGCACAAAACAAAAGAAGAGGCATACGAAGCCTGGTGCCAGGGTAACCTTCCGCCCATTCAATCCTGCAATAGCCATCAACCCAAGCAGCGTTAGCTGCGCGATCTCAAGCACAATTCAATGTCTGGCCAATCTCCTCGGCGGCCACCTCCATAACATCCTCCGCGTTTTCTCCGGTCGATTCGGTCACTCTTTCAGCAGGTGATTCAGCAAGGGCCTGTTGCGCCTTCACAGGGGCTGGTGCCACGAGACTGTCCTGCCATTCGTCGTACTCCTGCGAGTCGAGAAGCTTCCTGATCTCAACCTCATCAATGTATGGCCGGATCCTTTGGAGCTCGACACGAGGCGTGGGACCGACAAAAGCGTTGCCGGTGGCAAACACAGGGGTCTTGGTGCCAACCTGTGCACCGAGGGCGTGGAGCTCGGGGTCGAGGTTGTCGAGGGGCATGCGGTCCGAGCCTTGGGGGATGAGGAGCTTGTGCCTGAATCGGTGCTCAAGGACGTCGACTTCCATCGTGTGTGCCGTGACAAAATGGTAGACGCGAACGGGACGCTCCTGTCCGAAGCGGATGGCACGCCCCTTGGCCTGCCGCATGTACATGTAGTAGTTGCGCGCGTCCGTGTGCAGAGGCGCCGCAAACATGACATGGTTGGCCTCGGTGAGGTTGGTGCCGGCCGACTCGGCGGACATGAGGCTCTGGATGAGGACCTTCTTCTTGCCGTCTCTGTTGGGTTGCTTGAAGTTCTTTATGGCGTCGGCGTCGCGGTGTGTTCCGTTGGTGGTGTAGGTGTCGAAGCTCTGCTGGAGCGCCGTGTACAACTGCGACTTGAGCTTACCGTTGCTCACGAACAGCAAGACCTTCTCTTCATCTGCGACGTCGTCCCGGATGACGTTCATGATCTTGGTGACCTTGGCGCTCATGCCGTCAAAATCGAGTGTCGATGCCGCCGTGGCCGAGATCAGCTGGTCGCATGACATGAGCGAAGAGCGGTTGAGCGAGCCGCAAGAGTCTACAGGGCACTCAGAATCGCCTGTGTTTTCTTCGTCTTTCTGTTCGGCAGCCTCGAACTTCGCCGCGCAGGCCGAGCACAAAAGGTGACCGCAAGTGAGGAAGAGGCTGACGTCTCGCATCTCGGTATACTCTCGTGAGCCGCACATGTCGCACGCGGGGGCGGGAGACTGCTGAGGCGTATCCAAGTTCAGGACGTACTCAAAGAGACCGTGAACGCTGCGCAGGACGCGAAAGCGGCGGAATTGGCGGGTGTACTCCTCTATGCCTGCCAGGACGCTCTGCAGAGACATGGCCATGCGGTTGATGGCTTGGTCGTGAGTCGTGCCGCGGTCAGTCTCCTCCTCGCCCTTCCTCGGCCGGTAGGATCGGAATCTGTTGCCAAACTCGAAGTCTTTGGACTTTGCGCTGTCCGCCCAGTAGGCCGCAAGTAGGTTCTCGGATGCTAGGCCGATCTTCGTCACCACCTCTTTCTTCTCCGCTTCGCGATACCGAGCCATGATCTCGGCGTCCAACATTTCGCAGATCGATCCCTTGAGGTCAGAATTCTTCACATCGATCTCCATTTTGTGGCCATACTGGATACCGATACGGAGAAGAACATCTTCAAGATGTCTAAGTTCGTCGTCTGTCATGTCATCAAGGTCTCCTGCGGTCAATGCCCACCAGTCGAGGGCGCCGTGTGTGCCATTACCTCCCTTCCAGCTTGGCCAGTTTCTCGGCTGCCATATATCGGCGCTCTGCGTTGCGTCACGTCCTTCTTCACGCTATGTGCGAGGGGCGATGGCGCGATACAGGTCATCCCGGATCTCGGCACCCCCGAACTCAAGGGGTTTCTTAGTGATCATCTTCCGAATGCATTCGTCGAAGTGAGCTTGGTAAATCTTGGCCTTTTCCTTCTTGGTGTTTTGCTTGCTCGTGACGGCGTCACCAGTGGCGATGCCACTCTCTTGCACCTGATCGCACACGTACATCAGCATGTCAAACTGGCTCTTGATCATGGCCTTGAGACGGTCAAGACCTTTCTGGTAGACCTCAACCATGTCGCCAAGCACGCTGACGCCGGACGCCTCACTGGGGCGGACGTTCATGCCGAGCTTACGCATGTTCTCGCCGTAGGCGGAAAGGTTGGTCGAGGACTGCACCAGCAGCGACTGGATCGTGTTGCGCCAAGAGACGCGCAGATTCTCGCGCGCCTTCGAGCATCTCTTGTTGTCGGTCTGGTCCAGGAGCCAGTCGATGATGGCGCGCATCTCGCCCGAGACCTCCTCAATGTCCCACCTGGAGTCGTACAAGAGCTGCTGCAGCTGGGCATAGATGACGGCGCTGATGGGATCGAGTCTGCAAACGACGACTTGCTCGGTGACCTCAATCTTGGACGTGTCCGTCTCGCGCCGCGTGACCTTCTGAAGGAGAAAGGCGCGTGCCTGCTCATGCCGCTCGAGGGCAAACTGGGCAGACTTGGGGTCGGCATAGTGGCGCATCGCCTCGGCTTTGGTGACCTTCTCCAACTTGGGGCCTTTGGTGATGCTCGGGAAAGACATGGGGACGGAGGGCTCGGCTCGAGCAATGTGGATGTTGACGAGATCGCCAATGGCACACACCTGACTGAGATCAGCCAACGGCGGCGTGCCGGAGAGGACCCATTTGGAGGCTGCCACGCAGTGGTTGATGAACGCCGCAATATTTTTGCTCTCGTAGGAAAACTCGTCGAGGACGATACGGTCGAAGGAGTACATCTGCAGGATCGTGAGGTTTTCGAACTCATTCCCAATGGCGAGAGGGGGCATCTTGCGCTTTCGTTGATCCGCTTCCGAGTCGGATTCAGGGGCTTGAGCGGCTTCAGGGACAGTCTGGTCTGAAGTCGCCTTGGTTTTCCTGCGTCTTTTCGAAACTGCGGATGACTTGGCGTCCTTCGTCGTCTTCTTCTGGTCCTTGCGCCGAGAGTATTCTACGCAGGCGGCCTTTGCTCTCTGGAATTCCTGCTCTCGTGCCTCGATGCGCTGCGAAATGTAGTTGGCCACGTTGTCATTGTTCTCACCATGCTTGGTATAATGCCTCAGCGAATTCTCCAGCTCTTCGACGGCCTCGCGATACCAAATGTTGAACTCCCTCGACGAAAGGCCATTGACATTGTGAAACTTGGAAGTGCCCGTCAAGCTGCCGAGGCCGTGTAAGAACTGGTTCGACTGAATGAAGGCCGTGTTGACGATGATGATATCTGCGGACTCGAGTAGGTGGCGATTGATTTTGGTCCTCGCTTCGATCACCACGACGGTCCAGTTCTTGAAGCCGAGAAACTTCTCAATCTCTTCACGCCACTGAAGGACGATCTGTGGGGGGCAAACGATGAGGGTCGCTTTCAGATGGCAGTGTCTCTGCTCCGTCCAGCCGTAACGCTCAGTCACTGACCTCCCTTCGTCTTGGTTCCGCTGGTGATCGATCAGAGCCAGCGTGACGACCGTCTTGCCAAAACCGACATCGTGAGCCAGCACGCCTCCTCGGGCTCCGTTGGCGACTTCAGCATGCGAGCGGAGGCGGATATTGGTCGAAGGTACGAGAAACTCCTCCACCTCCTTCTCGACGAAGTTTGCGTCGTCGCTCTCCTGTCGGATCATCCACTCGACGGACTGGGTCTGATCCGGTCGCAGCTCAACGCCGTTCCTGTCGAAAGAGGGTAAGCGAACGACCGACTGACCCGCACCAATATGGTGAGCGGCTCTGGAAAGACATGTCTCGAAAGGCTGGATGGCCTTGAGGCTGGGGTCGACAAACTCTACGTCGACGGCAAAGCCGACACGGCCTTCGTGCTTGACGTCCCGGCGAATGCCCCTCAGCAGCCCATCTTGAGGGAGGTGCAGCCACGCCCTGTGTGCGAGAGCTGTCGGGTTCAAGAGGACACGAACAAGCAGTTCCGGATACTGAGCCTTGTTATCGCTGCTAGGGTCGCCGTAGAGATTGCCAGCGAGCCGAGTGTTGTCGGCCGTGACGAGCTGGATGTCTAGCTCCAAAGGCAGCGGGAGTTTGCTGTAAGACTCGGCGAGCCTCCGGGCAGTCTCGGGATCATCGAACATTTTCTTGACTTTGAAGTTCTCCCAGAGTAGGTAGACCTTAGGAGTCGGGAAACCGACATCAAGGGCTTGGCACACGTCTCCGGCACCTGCGACGAGTCCGAACCTAAGATCATCTGGCAGGTGATGAGCTTCGATTTTGTCAAGAGCAAAGGAGATAAGCGCGAGCGTATCCTTGTGGTGATGTTCGTTCACGCGCATCCACTTCTCACCAGTGGCGATCTCGGTAGCACACTTGTCGAAGATAGCACCGTCCGTCTTCCAGAGCTGCGGAAGCAGAGGTACAGGGAACGGAATATCAGGAATACCAAGTCGCAGTTGCAACACTGGCACGGCCGCCTGTGCCTCATCAGGGAAATGGAGAGCCGCAGCACGGACGACGTGCAGGTCCTCGAGCCTGTTGATAAGGAATCTTCCGAGTGCAGGGTTCGAGCTGGTCATGCCGATACTACCGACGGCTCCGCCATTCTCGAAGACTTTGAGCCAAAGGCCGGGGATTTCGCAATGTATCGTCTTGGAGACACAGTCCTTTCGCAGCTCCTCCTCGTCGTCCTTCCAGGCCGGAGGGAACCTGCAGAGCACCTCGCGATGAGAGCCTGGATCCAGCTTGCGAGGGGACGGCGAGACTACCCAGCTGTCGTCCTCGGGCGCGGTCGTGTGCTTTGCGTCGAGAAAAATGTAGGATGGAAGGGAAGGTGAGCCATCACCTTTTGGCTGTTTTGCGTAGAGGAGATCAAACGGCGTGCCACATTTATGGGAAAGCATGTACATGCCGTTCACGCTTGTAGCCAGCTCCGCCGCAGCCGCCGGAACAGTTGCATAGGACTCGATGGGTTCACCGTCGAACTCGGCCACCGAGCAGCGAAGGACAGAGCCTGGCTGGCTCTCCATGTTGAGTGCCATGGGAATGGGCCGGATGAAGTAGACCTCCCAGCTGCCCTTGTCGGGGAAAATGGTCTCGCTATTCTCGTCGAGTATGGCTCGGGCAACCGGAAGAGGTGCGTGTTGCTGCGACGCGTCAGGCTCTAGGGACTCCGGTAAGAAAATATACCAGGCAATCTGCTGTTCTCCGATGGATAGCTCGACGCGACCACAAGTCGAGACGTAGGTGACGACGATAACTTGACCGACCTCGATGTGATCGAGATAATAGGCTGCCTTCAGGCATGCTTGTAGGTTTCGAAGCCGGGAGCTGATCTTTCCATCTTCTTCTTCAGGGCTGCAGAGGCAGACAGCCAACTTTCGAATGGCCTCGTCGTCCTGGGGAAAATTCTCACCGCCGCTGAGAAAGAAGCGGCCTGGCAGCATTCGCTTCAGGGCATGTACGGTGTCGTCGTCTGACCATATGATCTCCACATTCAGCGGCTCGAAAGCATGCGCGGGGTTTCCGGCGCAGGTGCCACACCGAACCTCACGGCAGATAATGCATCTCATGAGGCCGGTCGCCGGGTTGTGCTTGCGGTAGCCCGCGCAGGGGCAGTACCTTCGTCCTTTGCTGAGAATGTCTGAGAGCTGCTTTACAGTCGTATGGCCTTTGATGTCGGTCGAGTAGTCGGGACAGTGCTGGAGCCGAGGGGCTACCGCTTCCTTCGAGCCGTTGCGGTCGTGGTGGCGCACTGCAAAGAGCCTTGTCAGTGTGTCGGTTCCGTCACCTTTTTCGAGCCGAGCCAGGCCATTCTCAAAGCCTCCGGAATTGGTCGCTTGCCGTTCCGCGGTCAGGGCGCAGAGGAGAGCCGCGCCGACGACAGTCGTCGTCATGGCGTTTCCGGCCATGTCGTGAAGCTCAGCTTGCTTCTCGACAGAGACGCGAATGCGATCTATGGGCAAGCCTTGAAGAGTGAGAGCTTCGATACCAAGTATGGGTCGTCCTTGATCCGTTGAGAACAGGTCACCGCCGGGTAGAATGCATCCTACGATGCCGACCTGTGTCTTGAGTCTTTCGACACCTTCGCCAAGATCGAGATATTTCGCCTTGTAGTTGAGATCCCTGCCCACCTTGCGTTCAGAAAGCCAGGTGATGTCGAGCACATCCTGAACCCGGCCAGATGTTCCTCGTACATAAGCTTGCCAGCACGTATCCCGGGGCACGAGGTTGCCTCGGCCGTCTCGTTGGGTGAAGGGCCGGCCAGGTCCGAGGTCAAGGTCTCGACGGACTTTGGCGTGATCAAATGCGCACATCCTGGCCTCGACGTCTCGGTTGAGGTTCTCGGCGAGTATACGCTCTTCGACCGCCCGCGCCTCGAGAATTCGTGGGTCCATCGGCGGTAGGAGAAACTTGTGAACAGGAGGGTACATGTTCTCGAACCAGTTCGAGGGATTCATCATCTTCTTCCAGGCCTCGATCATGCTCACAGAGTTGTCCGTTCCGTAGTGCCACTGGTCGACGGCGATCAGGTAGCCTCGATTCCTGGTTTGCGGTACGAGAAAGTTCTTGCTGTCCACTCGAATGGCGGCCGCCACGTAACCGACCAGCGGAAGCCAGAAATTGGTGAAGGCGGTCCACGGAGCATGGGCTACGTTTTCCAGAATGACCACCTTGGGTCGTCGGTCGTATACGTACTGTAGAACAGATATGAACGTCTTGGCAGACTCCCCTTCTGTGTCGAAACTTTCGCGAATCGTTCGCAGTGCTTCACGCACCTTCCGTGATTCGATCTCAGGTGTCACCTCGCCAAGCTCACGACTGTTGTTGCTAATATTGGCTTGTTTGAACTGCTTCGCCACGACTGAGTGTTTCTCCATGATCTGGCGATTGTTGTTGAGCCTAGAGAAATCGACACAAGACGAGCCAGCTACTAGCATGTCGGGGGCAGGTGGAATCGGAGCCAGGGAGCCATGAGCCGTGGTGCTGGCCGGGGTCAGTTCATGATAGGGAGCATGGATTTTGAATCAGAAAGCAGGACAACTTACGCGCAATCTCGATCTGGGTCAGAAACCTCGAGGACGTCGCGGAAAATCTCTCCAGATGGCTTGGAGTTTCTCTCGATGAATGCCTGCTTGTAGGCTTCAATCTCCACACTGAAGATGTGGTCGAAGTCGAAGATGGTGTTGTAGCCCAGGCCCAGCGCGGCATCCTGCAGCTCGCGTAGAGCCAGGATGGGCGCGTCGGTGCCCGAGCACATGGTGCCGATGGTGAAGCGGACGCCCCCGTCGGCGGCGAGGTCGTCTAGGCCAAGATTGATGGCCCTGCGGAGGATCAGAGCCAGGGCATCGCGGGGGCGATCAACCCTGACCCTGTCCCCCGTCAGGGCATCGAGGTTCGCGGAGGGCGCCATGTTGGTGTTGGTGGTGGTGGCGGCAGGGGGAAGGTTTGGAGGCCGAGTGGTTAGGGGGTTTTTATTATCGGGGGGCCCCAGAACTGGAAGGAGGCGGCCGTCTTCCGCTTTGTCTCCCTTGTTATTATTGGCCGCAATCCCGTGATTCTCGGCACTGTTGTTATCGGCCTCGGCCCCGGCCTCGGCCCCACTGGCCCCGGCGCCCCCCTAGCGCCGGCAGCCGGCGTCCGGTGTCCGGCGCTCTGCATCTATCTTATCTTCTATGCCCTTGCCGTCTGGCCCCTGAAGTCCGGCAGCTGGTGTCTGGTGCTTTTCTTAATTGATCTCATAGCGGCTTTGTCGTCTCTACAGTTCCATGGGGCAAGGGAGTATTTTTATGCTGTTATGTATACCCTCAATGCTGAACCTATTTCCTGAGCGTCTGGTATGGTATCTATATTAAGAATAGGTGTCTGGTTAGTCTACCTGATGTTTACAACAGCTTGGTCCTAAATCTCTCTACTTTCGTAACCTCCAGTCTCGTTCTCTGGGCTGCCTGGAAGTGACGTCTCCTATACATCTAGTAAATCAGCTTCAAGGTTGAGTATATGTCGTAGGCGCTTTTGTGTTGTTTGTTGCAGCTTTTTGACCGCACCGTATCTAACACTCGGTATATGTGGTCCTAGAAGCACTTACATGGCCCACCATCTGGGCGTGTACATGTGTCCATTCGTGCATTCCATTTGGCACCATGCTTTGGCCATGGTGCAAAATTACATGAGACAGATAGTCTACGCTTCCAGATGGACGCACTGAAAGGACTCGCAGGTTACATCACGCCACGTACATCTGCTTTGATGGCCCATCCAGGTGGGATAGTTCATAGGCCTGCTTTGAACACACCGGCCTAGAAAGTGGCAGCTGGCGGCTGTCTTATACCCGTATGCCAGTACAAGGTTGGCCACCTCACAAGCACAGATGTGAGCCACCAACCTGCTTTCATAACCATTGTGGGTAGACCTTCAGGACGAATCTTTTTGAGGCATAGGATATGTAGAACTAATAGACACCAGGATGATCTACAAATGCCGAGATATGCACGACAAAGAAGACAGCCAGACATTAAACGTACAAAGGAGCTGCAACAGCTGGACAGAGGTTGCATAAATGTGCTGCAGGAAGGTAAGGCAGACCGATAGGGGTGAAGGGGGAGGTGTGTGGTCGGACTCATTCGCAAGACAGCATCACGTGACAGCGCGTCTCCTCATTTTCCAGCATGGGCTGGCTAATAATAACCACCGGACGGAGGCTACTCTCTTGGCTCGGTGATTTTGAGAACGCCTCTTCTCAGAACTGCAACATTACATACGAGTAGCCAGATTGGCCGATATCCACTAAGACTCATCTTGATCGTGGCTGAGTGCATTTGCTTGGTAATTGACACTCCGACCCTCGGACATCTAGAGTCAAAGTTCTGAAACTTTGATCTGCTTGTTTAAGTACCTCCAGGCTGCTCACGATTAAACTAACAGAGTCTCGCAAGACCCAGAGGAACCTGACCAGAGCTCCGCAATCAACACTCATCACCAAAATGGGCTCCCAACTGGAATCGACTGACGCGAAGAACAAGCTTGAGGATCTTTCGGGCATCACCATCTTGCCGGGCCAGAACCCATACGAGGCCCTCATCACTGCGTGCGGCAATGACCATGTAGATCCCTCCCGAATCCCCATGGCAGAGGCACTTGATGCTGCAAGACACAGTCTCTGATCCATCCTTCTTCAACAGGCCGAGATCCAATCTCTCTACTCTGCCCATAGGACCAAGAGAAACCAGCAGCAGAAGGAAAAGTTCCTCTCCAGCGAGTACAAGGAACTGATCATCGACCCTTTCCTTCTGAGATTGGAACGCCCGGAGATTGAGCCTGGCTTCCAGGATCCCAGGAACTGTCTCGTCTTCTGGTCTCGGCCCCCTGACCAGATCATCAGGCTGTCCGTCCAGATCCAGAACTTGCTGAAGAAGGTCGCCCCGAGTGAGTCACCGCAAATGGCGCTCGCTCCCGGCAAGCACTGCGCCGAACGCCTCCATCGAGAAAAGCAGTGCTGACACGGGGGATCCAGGCATCTGGCTCATGCCCCAGCACCGCATGCACATGACGGTCCTGGAGCTGGCCCACTCCAAGACGCCCGAGCAGATCACCTCGCTCGTCGCGACCATGCGCTCTGCCATCCCCTACATGACCAGCTTCACCCACTCGCATCGCTCCCGTCTCGTGAAGCCCATGATCTCGTACGACCTCTCCGCCTTCGCCGTCTCCTTCCTGCCGGCCTCGGGCGAGAAGGGTCGCGCCCCGGCCGCGCCGCCCGCGGGCCAGCGCGTCGTCGAGGGCGACCAGTACACCTACCACCATCTGCGCCGCGACGTCTTCAACCTGGCGCAGTCGACGGGCGTCGAGGTCGAGTCGCGGTACCAGGTGCCGAGCGCGCACATCACGCTCGGCCGGTACCTGGGCGAGGAGGACCACCAGACGCCGGAGGCGCGGCGGCGCTGGGTCGAGGCCATCGACGAGATCAACCAGTGGCTCGAGAAGGAGGTCTGGGACGTCGAGGGCGGCGAGTGGGCTGGCGAGTGGTCCGTCGGCGAGGAGCGAGGCCTTGATGCCCGCTGTGGAGCGCTGTGGTATGGTGGTGGAAGGACCATCAACCTCGGCGAGGGCTTCTGACGGACCACCCTTTAGACGACGGCTTGATAGAGATATCTACCATAGACAGAACGATAGACACATTTAAGCCTGACAGCGAGCCATTGCATAAGAGACTCGGGCGACGACCCAGAGACAAGGGTCTCGCAAGACTCGTGGGCGGGAACGAACCGTCAACCGCAGCCTGGTGTAGGCACGCGAGTGACGAAGGTTGGACATACCTCGAGTGGAGCACACAACATCTCGAACCATTAAGGGGTGCGTCATAAATTGTAGTTTGGCCTGTATTGTGCTCGGAAAACCCTCGTCCTGTTCGAGAACAATGATATCCCAACCTGACCGTCTGGCGGCTGACGACGCAGGGGGAAGTAAAGTACGAAAAGTTGTCCTCCAGAACGTCGCGTCGCGCTCCCACGGCGGAGAGTCACCCATCTCGGACTAAAAACGTGAACGCATATATCGTCGTCATCGTCATTGCTCGGAATTGCAAGGGCTTTTATTTAAACCCTATGGAGTGATGCATGGTTCTCTCCTCGACCGGGTAACCCTCTTCGCCAAAGTTCCAGCCCGAATGATCCGTATGCCGTGCCGTGTAGGAAAGCAGCCATGAAATCGGTTGACCACAACCACAATGCATTTAGAACACCAGAGCCGCACCCTTCGTCTTCTTGTCGCCACTGTAATGCCGCGTGTTAGCATGGTGCGCGCACCGCCGTCGGGGGAGAGGGGGGCGCCGTACCCGAGCTCGAAGTGCTTGCAACGCTTCAGCGCCAGCTGCAGCTTGGTCTTGCACTTAACACATTCCAACCGCAGGACGACCTTCTTCGTCGTCTTGGCCTTCTTGTGGAAGACGGGCTTGCTGCGCAGGGAGTCAGTTGTGTGCTTCTTTCCGGGAGCCGGTGCCACCGCGGCCTTGCGCCTGCCGAGGACCGATCGACACCGGGGAGGAGGGGATGGACGTACGTCTGACCACCGTAACCAGACTGCTTGCGGTCGTAACGACGCTTACCCTGCGCGAAGAGCGAGGCCTGTATTCCGTCTTAGCATTTCCGCCTCCAGATGCACCGTGTTCACGGGTCCGAGCCGAGTCGATTCGATTCGTCGTCGGTCGGGTTGCCCGCTGGGGTTCGAGGGTATCGCACCTTGCCGGCCTTGTACTGGGTGACCTTGTGCTGGGTGTGCTTCTTGCAGTCCTTCCCCTTGCAGTAGGTCATGCGCGTCTTGGGAATGTTCACTGGTGGTCGAGAAGGTTAGCCTTGCCATTTTCCCCGATCGCGAGTGTCCTTCGTCTCCCCAATATCGTCGCCGGTCCCGCGCCCCCTTCCCGCGCCGTGGCCATCGTCTTCCAGCGTCGGCGGTTCGGGCTCTTCGGGTCGGGGGCGTCGTCGGGGAACGCGATTGAGAGCTTCTTCGGTGGAATGTAGGCGTACGTACCCATCTTGACGGCTGTTGGGTGTCGATTGCCGGAATTGTCGTGATGATGAAGTGGTTAGGCGGGGAGGGAAAACTCGAAGTTTTGGTCAAAATGGCTTGTGTGGGCGGGCGGCTAGGGTTGAGCGCTAGTGACATCTGGGAAGCATGGCTCGAGCGTTGTGCACTGGAGCTGCTGGCTTATCGGCGAGGAGAAGCTGCTATCGGCACGTGATTCGAGGGATGGAAAGCCCAGAACCCCCACCATTATGTCAGCCGCTCTCCGTGCCCCGCTTGCCGCGTTCTGTCCAAGGAAATAATGGCAATAGCACCAAGCCTCCTTGGCTCATGCGCATCCTGCGGCTGTCTGCGGCGATGCATGGTGGCTTGGTCGCTGGATCCGGGGCCCACGCGAGGCCTACGCCGCACGCTGTTCGCTGCTCGCTGCCTGGCTGCTTACGGCGCTTTACTGTACAGCCTCGGAGACGCAAATGGGAACGGGGTGCCTCAGTCAGCTGCGTGCATCTGTATGCAGCACGTCGATTGTCCGACTTCTGTGGCTTTCCAATGAAGGCAGGGCCGTGCGCCGCTCTGGAGCAACATCTGGCCCATACCGTTGGAAGACGGTGGCACGGTGTCACCATGACACTGCATGACCCTCAACACAGTATTCGACGTCCACACCCCACCATGACCGGATGTCACCAACCCGCCGGAGGGATTCCGGATGGAGGGGCCCCTCGAGCAGCCCTCAACAAGCCGTCGATGGTCTTGCACGTGTGCGTTGTACGTCAGCCCTCTCGTCTCAAGCTCTGCTCTGATCTCCATCGACTTGGCAGCATTGCCCCGGGTTCGCTTTGATCAGACATGACCAAAAATAGGACGAGCAGAAACGTGCGAGTGTCGAGGAGAAACGTCCAAATGCGAATCTCAGACGGACGACAAGCTACGTTGCTGGACCACGGGCCAACGCTTTGCCCGGTGCCGGCGGAAGCGGAGTGCGTGCGGCCTCGCAGCAGTACTTGTGTGAAACTGGACAAAAAGCTGTCGTCGCAGCTCAGAGGGAGGATGATCAAGGGCAGCATGCGTGCCGGGAGTGGTGGGAACTTCCCTCGTCACCCGTCATGCCGCCTGAGCATTGCATCAAAGCTTAAAAGCATCTTCGAGAATGGACGGCCAGATTGAAGGCACACGGCCTCCCTGGTGGATGCATCATCCACCCCCACGAAAGCATCGGGCACCCCTCACCTTCCATGTACCACCCGACGATAGACCGACTCGCGCAGCGAGATGTGGACGGTTGCCGCTTGCCATTCGACTATCGAAGGACGGTCTACGAGCTACCGGTACCTGGGAATGAGGGATAGGGTGTGCTGCCTGCAGCCAGCAAGAAGGGAGAGGGTGGTGTCCCTTGCGCTGATGGCTACCTCGCCCTGTCGAAACTCCCCGATGAGACCACGGACACCCTGGCATTGCGATGCAAACCATCGAGCCATCGACATGAGCAAATGGCGATGATGCTCAGGTTTATTGCTCTCCGCCGACTGACCAACTGGAGTCGGTTGACCAAGCGTAACATGGCAAAAGTCGGTCGATGGTACTTGGCATGAAACAGTCGAAGCCGCAACAACGACTCGGGCTGGGCTAGTTTCACGTTCCGACATCCACGCAAGCCGGACGGTCAGGACACCGGACAGGCAATGCCGCGCGACGATCTTGACAAGCCTGGTCGATCGTCCCCCGGCCGGGCGCACCAAATCCTGCCCGCGGGCCAGACGGGCCACGCTTCGATCCTCGGATAGATTTCGAGAGGCTGCGGCGGCTTGGTTGGGGTGGCCGGTCACGCCGCCGTATAGCTTTCTTGTTCCCTGTCGGGCCGCAGAACACGCAGTCAGTGGCTGGCACGGTGCCGTGGAATACGATGCTGCCAGTCTCCCTCCCTCCACTGGCAGGACGAGAATAGAGTGCCTCCTCGCATTCCCCTCCCTGAGTTGCCTGGTCCAGGATGAACCGGACCACTAGGATGGTCGCTAGGCCTGAAGACATCGGCACGATGGCTCACCCTGCTATGACAATCGTTTTCTGTGATACCATGGCAGAGGCGCCCCGTCGATCGACGAGAGCGGAGACAAGCCCACCCAATCCGTCAGCGGCGCCGCCGTCGAAATTGAGCAAAGGAAAAAAAAGGCAGTGCCACATGCGGCGGCTGTCTCACAGCGATAATCGTCCCGGCCGGCTGGAGGTGCAACATGAATCGCCGGATGACGGCATCTGCCACTGAGAGCCACGACGACGGGCACCAGGGCCGGCAGAAGGGGCCTGTCATCACTCGACGGAGCGGGCCTGCTGTGGTAGATAAAACACGACATTGGGGGCAGTGTGTCGATCGGGGTGAAGCTCTTCATTTCCGCCAAACCACGCCCCGGCGGCGGCGGCGATTGGTTGGTAAAATCGATAAAAATGGGAAAAGGGGACAGACAGTCATTCCCCCCCACCCTGGACAGATACTGTGCGCAGAAAGCAGACAGAGGACGGTGGACGGCACGCACGCAGGAAGCGGGCAAGATTGAGCAATGAGATGCTTGTTATTGGCAGAAGGCAGCAAGCAGGTGTGTGTTATCGGCATTTTTCTCGCCAGCGGTCGCTAAAGGCAAACTTAGCGGGCCTTGATACGACCTGACAGGCAGCTCGGGGTGGCCGGGACCAAACATTACTGGCCTCCCGCCGTGTTTTTTGCAGTGCGATGGCCGGAGGGGGACTAGCGGCGAGTAGGAGAGAGCAGAGCATGGCGAGGGTACCTCGATACTTGCGCACCTCTGCGTGTACGCTACCAACCCACGTCAACACTAAATGGCCGGCCGTCGTGTCGAGGAATGGAATCTTCAGGGCCATGCCCGGGACGGAAGCTGATACGCCGGCTGCTTGTTGTTCTCACCTTTTCCGTTTCTCGGTCGAAGCTGAAAAAGGCTGCTGCAGTCAGTGGGCAGTGGCAGTGGCAGCGACCAGTGGCAGTCAGCAGCGCATCACAACGGCTCCTCAGCTCGCCGGCTGATTGCGCTCCATTCGCCCCAGGCCTCACCAAGGTCATGGCAGGAGCATGGGGCATCAGGTCTGCCGCTGTGCCTTGGCAGCAGGAGCAGCAGCAGGAGCAGTAGCAGAGGGACACACGAAGAACGAGGAAGGGGATCTCATCCCATGTCGCCATTCACTGTCCGCCTTCGTGCCCAGGCTGGCCTTATCCGCCCCACTCCACCCCCTAAGTCTGCCGTTCACAGCCAACCAAATGTGATTTCTCACCCCATAGATCATCTAGCCCCGGTGTCCCTTGCCCCCTCCCCCCCTACTTCCTTCCCCTTCTCCCCTGGTTCCTCGAGCGCCCCCCCCCCCCTGGGCCTGCCCTTCCACTGCGCTTCCCACCAAGCAGGGGCGCAGGGTCTGCCCGTCTTAGTCTTGAGTGGGCTGGGCAGGCAGGCTGGACGGGTGCATTGATCTTTCCTGCCCACTCCCACGCCAGCTTACTGGGGCACCGTGTTCTCCGACACTGTGTCTTAGTCAGGGTAATGTGCCTGTTCAGCACCGTGCGCCGTCCAACTGGGTACCCTTGCCAAGCCTGTCTAATTCGGGCCTGGGTAATAAGGGGCTGCCTCGCCTCGCCTCCTCCCATCTCGAGTCCCGAATCTCGCCCTTCTTCTAGGTCTAGGAGTTCCGCCTGTACTTTGTTCCACCCTCTTCAGCTCCAGACCAGCACTCTGAGGCCGACGGGGTTCCGTATCGCCTTTTTTCCCTTCACATTGCTTTTCACGCCCCTCGAGGCTTGACTGCTCTGACTGGCACGGTATTCTTCACGCCACCTCGTCTTTCGCTTCTGCCGCATCGCTCCCGCGCTTTGCACCACATTCGTTTACCCACGACGACGACGAGAAGGACAAGACGCAGCACACCACGCCTCATCCCCCCCCCTCGTCCCGGAAGCAACCCCAAGACAGTAGCCCCGACGAAACGAACACGCACTCACGACGTCGATGCTCGCCTCACCTCTCGCTTGAAACAGTTCCCCCTTCGTAATGGAGCGAGTCTCATCCTTCCTCAGCAACCGTTCTTCGAGGTCCAACTCTGCCACTTCCAACACCATCCTCCAGGAGAAGTCCGAACTCCCGCTACCCTCCCAGCACAAGAAGACCAAACTCCGAATGCGGGCATTACTGGGCCACTGCCTCTACAGGCGGGTTACACTATGGAGCGTCCTCATCCTGGTCATCATGTCCATGGTCCTGTTGAAGACCGCCGTTCACACCAAGAACGGCCGCGTCGTCGGCGGTGACGGCTTCCTCAGCGGCAACAGTCCTGAGGAGGAGCACAACAGCGGCCCCGTCTGGATTAACTACAAGCAGTAAGTTCAATCCGGCCTGTCCGCTCTCGCGGCTGTGCGGGCGAGGAGCGCCAAAAGCTAATTTGCCATGCAGCCTCAACGGCTACTTCAACGGCCTCAAGTCGCTTGTCCCCATCTCCAACCACACGGCCGAATGGCCCAACCCCAAGTACAAGGACCCCATCTCCGAGGTCTCCCTGACCCACGAGACGACCCCTCAGCCCAAGCCGTACAGGCCTCAGCCTGATTACGACTCGGCCGCGTATCTCGCTGCTCACCCCCGTGTTCACGAGTGCTTCTTGGACGAAAAGGACACGCCCGTGCCCGACACCTGGGCATTCCAGGGACTGCCGCAGTCCATGCCCGACCCGGCCCTCGGCGACTACAACATCCTCGGAATTCGCAACGACGTCTGCTTCGACCGTTTCGGTCGCTACGGCCCCTACGGTCTCGGCTACAGCGCCCAGGAGGGCGGCACCGGCGAGGCCTTGGACACGGAGCGCTCTGGCGCCGACGTTGTCTGGTCCAAGACCGGCAAGATCGACTACACCAACGTTGACTGGGGTGATGCCCAGGAGCGCTGCGTCGCCCGCAACCAGCACCGTTTTATCAACGAGACTGACGAGGTGCGCGACCCGACCCTCGGGGATGCCAAGGGCGTGCAAAAGCTCGAGCGTACTGCTGTCCTCGTCCGCACCTACGTCGGCTTCCGCTGGACTCAGCACGTCATCCTCAACTTCCGCGCCATGATCGCAGAGCTCTCTCTCAAGTCCGGCGGCGAGTACACCCTCCACTTCCTCCTCCACGTGAAGAACCTCGACGCTCCCATCTGGTCGGATCCTTCCGTTGTCCAGGACATCCTCGACGCCAACGTGCCCGCTGAGTTCCACACCATCTGCACCCTCTGGTCCGAGGCGCAGATGCGTCTGTACTACCCCGGCACCTTCTCCGAGCCTTTCGAGAACCCTTCGAACCGCGACATTCACGGCGTCTACCGCTCCGCCCACATGCCCATGCAGATCTTTGCCCTGCAGCACCCCGAGTACGCTCACTTCTGGAACTGGGAGCTCGACATGCGTTACACCGGCTCCTACTACGAGCTGTTCGACCGCGCCGGCAGCTGGGCCAAGAAGCAGTCTCGCCAGCTCCTCTGGGAGCGCTCCGCCAAGTACTACATCCCCGCCCTGCACGGCTCCTGGGAAGACTTTTCTCGCCGCGTGGAGCAGGAGTCGTTCGCCTCCGGCCGCAAGCCTGTCATGGGCCCTGTCGAGTTTGCCGGTCGTCAGACCATCTTCGGCGAGACGGGTGTTGGCCGCCGCGCCAGCATGATGCCTGCCAACTGCGACGACACGACCCACGCTCCTGAAGAGTGCGGTGTCGGCGAGGAGGCTGACATCATCACCCTGAACCCTCTCTTCGACACTGAAGAGTCGGGCTGGGTCTTCTCCAAGGACGTCACGGGCTACAACACTCGCCTCCAGATCCCTCCCCGCCGATGCGCCATCGTCACCGCCTCCCGCCTTTCGCGCCGCCTCATCCTCGCTATGCACGAGGAGACGTGGCGTCACCACCACAGCATGTTCTCCGAGATGTTCCCCCCGACCGTCGCCCTGCACCACGGCCTCAAGGCGGCCTACGCCCCGCACCCTGTCTACCTCGACCGCGGTTGGGAGTACGAGCAGATCGAGGCTGCCTTCAACGGCGGCCGCGACGGCACGTCCGGCGGCCCCGGCAGCCCCTTCGACCTCAAGAACGAGCACAACCACAAGGGCACCAGCTGGTACTTCAACTCGGAGTTTGCCGGTCTCACATGGCGCCGCTGGCTCGGCTACGCCCAGATGGATGGCCGAACCAACCGCGCCGGCGAGGGAACCATGCGTGGCGGCATTCAGGAGGAGTCCTCCACGATGAGCTCCGGCCGCATGTGCTTGCGCAGCATGCTGGTGCACCCCATCAAGTTCGAAAACCCGGATGAGCGTTCCTAGTCGACCGACGCCCCAATAATTCACCCTTCGCTTCATATTCGACACGTCCCCCCACCGTAATGAGGGGGACTGTATATACACCACCAAACCATTTGCCAACCTCACACATACAGCATGGGGGAGGTTCTACTTCTAAGCGGAGCATGATCCATCCGTCGGCGGCGAAAGCGCACTGCATTTTCTGCTTTACACCACCGAAAAATCTGGGGCCTAGGGAGACCGTGGAACGAACGTGAGATGGACGTATCTGTACCTTGTACTTATCAAGCGGCGGGGGCCAGCTGAAGGAGGCGAAGGACCGGGGTTGATTCCGCATGTCGGACGCATTTGCATCGCAGTTCTCGAGGGCACACGGCGGGCTCGCTTTTCTTTTTCTTTTACCAACGTGTTCAGAATCTCATTCCTGGATGGAACGGCGTCGATGGAGGGGGTGGCATTCCAACACCAATCGTTTTTTTTATAGTTTGTGTTTTTTGGCCCTCTTCTTAGAGTGAGGGGATGGAGGAGAGGGGGGTAGACAGATGTAGAAGAATCAAAGCCGATAAATGAGCGTCTCTCTTCTGTGTTTCGGGCCTTGCGTGACGGTGACGGTCAGTTATTCGGTCAGTTGCGCGATACTTGTGATCAGACATGCGATTCTAACTGCCATACTTCCCAAGCAATGCAACATGGGGGGTGATGTGGTTTATTTGGCTAATATAGCAAAGCAACTCCTATCCCAGGCACCCAATCATGCCGGCTGTTGTTTCTTAAGTCTCTTTAAGTATCAGAAGTGAGAGCGAGGCGGCAAAGCGGTGCAAGTCCACCCGCTTCGCCTCCTCGCCTCGTAGGTTCTCCCTCCCCCGTCTGGAAAGACGCCGCGCGAAGCAGGAACTCTGGCAGGGAAATCACCTCGCGCTCTCTATGTCGGGACAGGAAACTCCAAATCTAGTTCCCCCGTCGACCGCCAGTGCTCATTAGCGTGATCTTCTGCTTCTTCTTCTTGCCCTTGCCTCCGCCGCCGCCGCCGCCACCGCCGCCGCCACCACCACCACTACTACTACCCCCGGCAGCGGCCGCGGCGCTGCTGACGCCCTGCGGTGCGCTGGGGCCGGCTTCGATGCCAAAGGCCTCCATCTGGAAGTGCAGCTCGGCGGCGCCGAGGAAGTCGTCGTCCTTGAGCCAGCCGTCGTTGGCGGACCCGCGCTCGACGGGGCCGAGGTCGGGCGACGTGCCGGAGATGGCGGGCGTGCCCCAGACGGTGCGGACGGCCGAGGGGCTGGTCGAGAGGTCGGCGAGCTGGCCGAAGCCCTGGCGCGGCTCCGGGGGCGTCGTCCCGGCGTGGCTGCTCAGGGGCTGGAAGTCGGCCGAGTTGAGCGACGGGACGTGGTCCTCCTCGATGGGGTCGTACTGGCGCCGCGTGCCGGTCGAGCTGCGGATGGCGGCGGCCTCGAGGCGCTCGGCCTGTAGCCTCTCGCGGTCCTCCTGGGCGGCCTTGTCGCGGTTGCGTTTCCTCCTCTTCTCAATGTCGCCGGCGAACTTGTCGAGGATCTCCGAGGGAACAATGTCCGTCCAGTCGCACTCGAGAAAGCTGATGACGCAGCCGTAGGGGAGGTGGCCGAGGTACTTGGCCCGCTTGCGCTGCACGTCGTCGAGGACGTGGCCCGTGGAGATGTGCTCGACCCGCGGGAGGAGGGTCGAGGGGAAGGCCGAGAAGTCACCGTACTTGGTCTTCAGGATCCGAATGTCCAGCGCGGACAGGTAGAGGTGTGGTTGGGACGAGTAGAAGAAGAAGTCCGGCTGCACCACCCTGGCCTGACCTGCTTCTTTCGAGTTGCCAGGCGGGGGGCCGACCTCCTGGCCGAGGTCCTTGATCTTCTCCTTGGCCGTGCTGATGGCCCGGATGGCCTTCTGGGTCCACTCGTCGTCCTCGTGGTAGAGCAGCTGGTCCTCCGTCTCCTGCTTCTGCAGGGCCTGGACCTCCTCCTCATACTGCTCCGCCATGTACGCCCCCGTTCCCTTGATGATCCTCGCGTAGTCCAGGACGTTGGCCGCAAAGTGCCAGGGAATGTCGTCGGCGGCGCCGAGAGCCTCGGCGCCCCCCTCCCGCGGCAGGGCAAGTGTGGATTTCGCCGTCCTTGCCATGAGCCGGAGCACGACATCGTCGCCCACGCGGGGGAGGGGGCTCTCCTGACCAGCGTAGAAGCGGACCGGGCGCGTCTCGTGCAGGTATACGCTGTCCTCGCATATGGGGCACTTCTTCCACCTCGCACCCCTGCTGTTCTTCGCGTCCTCGTCGCTCGAGCTCATGAAGCGGATCAGGCAGGGCAGACAGAAGATGTGGCCGCACTTGGCCATCCTCGGAGCCACGGGCTCGGACAGACAGATGGGGCAGCTCGTGGCCTGCGACTCGGCGGAGGCCAGGATCTGCAGGACGTCGCCCCATTGCAGGTGCTCGTCGGCGTCGACCGCCTGGGTGGCGTAGCTGCCCTCGGGGGACACGACGAACCGGTAGTTCGCGTGGACGTATCGGGCCTTGTCGGCGGCGTGGTGGCCGGAGCCCGGGCCCCAGGTCGGATTGCGCCTGTAGCTCCTCGAGTAGGAGTGGTGGTGGTGGTCTTGGTAGTGTCGGGAGGGCGTGCTGTAGTTCAGCAGGTGGGTGATGGAGGTCTGGCCGCGGCGGCTCGAGGCGTTCCGGACGGCTCGAATCTCGGCCATGTCGTCATCGTCGTCCAGGGCCGAGTTCTGTCGAGGCTGGCCGAAGCCGGGGCGGCGCTGGTTCTTGTGCTGTTTCCTTGCTGCCTGGGCCTTGCGGGCGTTTGTCTGGGCGATGGAGGGGCTCGTCTGGTTGGGGCGGCGGGTGGAATCGAAACTCGATGGGGCGGGGCCGGGTTGGACGGCAGGGGAGTGGGATGTCGGTGCGGAGAGGGACTTGCCCGTGATCGAGGGCGTCAAGCTCATGGTCGGGCTGGAGGGCGCGGGAGGTGGTGATCGATGACGTCCTTTGAGTGATAACAGTCAGAGGTCGTCGTGGATGGTTGATGCTCGGATCGAGTCGAGGGTGTCGGGCGATGGAGGTTTGGCGATCATCCGGGGTGTCACAGGCCGTCTCATCAGACAGTGAGCCGGGGGGGGGGGAGAGGATGATCGGGGGGGTTGATGGCGAGGCGGTGATGGAGAGGACGCCACTCGTCTGGCAAGCTTCGGAGAGGGGAAAAGTTGATAACGTCTAGCAGTAGGTAAGGTACGGAAACGGATCGATTGAGAAGGGGTCCAGCTGGACGGGACCCCATGAGCAAATGGAGGTGGGGGAGCACGAGGAGGCAATCGAGGGAGCAGCACAGAGTCATTCAGCGGGGCAAATCGGTGCTGGGCGCTGGGACGGCCCTGGACTGATAGCGGCACCAGGGGAACGCTCGGCATTCATTTGTCAGTCGCCCAGTCACGTGATTCTTCGGGGGGCTCGCCTTCTGCTCTATCAGCATTGCCACCAGCGAGAATCTCAAGATACCAAGCCTTGGAAGCACTTCTCACATCAAATAAACAGACTTCGAGTCCTGTTTCGATTGTCCATCAGTGGTTTCAGTCTCAATCCGGTCCGCAGTCTTGGTGTCAGGGGCGGGGAGAGAAGCTCGGTCTGAGTTACTTGTCTCTCTGTACCCTCGAGCCGTTGTCGTGCTTTCAGGTTGTTCGTCTTGACAAGGCAGAAATAACTACCTCGTGGTTTTATTAGCATTGAGTAAAGACTAGTTATGGCCGTATTGTATGGCTGAGATATATGGTGGTCTGGGTCGCCATTCTCGCGAGGATGGCTGATACAGAGTCGGTACTCGGTTGCCGTGGCTGGTTTTTCCCAGACAGAAAGAAATGAAAAAGATGAAGATGTTCATCCTGTCAACCATCCAACACGCCGAGCATGTCCAACAAAGTCCTCTGGCTCGGCCCCGTGGTGGATGGGGACGCGGCAGACGGCTGCAGATGATGTCATTGTACCACGACGCGCAAACCTGGAAACCGAACGGGGATGACAGCTGCGGCTCACTCGATCCATCCATCGCGAGCAGTGGGCGCTCGATTGGACATGCTAGGGTCAAATCAGGACACTTCTGTTGATGGATCCCGTCGACATAGTGGGATACACACAAGGATAAGTGGGATTAGCACAGCGAGCTGCCCCGTGTCAAGCGCCTCACGATAATCGCCCGACAACTACATCATCTCATCCAGGCCCAGGCATCTCAACCTCATCCGACCCTCTCATCAGCATCTTCACCTCTCGACCCTCCCGCAACACCATACATCAGCTCACTGCACACCTTCACCACCACCACTACCACCACCACCCCACCGCCGCTACCACCTCCCCCAGAGGTACAATGTCCGCAATGGAAGGCGACCCTCCCCCCGAGCTCACCATCACCCCGCCTCTCCTCAACTCGGCCAACCCGTGGGCGACGACGCTGGAAGACCTGCAGACCCTCTTCGACAGCCCGCACACCGGCGCCGTCACGACGCGCACCACGCTCCTCGACGGCTTCGACCACGACGACGACGAGCACCAGTACTCCTTCTTCTCGCCCACCACGTCCCTCGCCAGCTCATCCGCCCGCCAGAGGGCCAAGGAGGACAACCCCCCGGCGAGCGACGCGCAGCACACGGCCTCGGTCAACAACCTGGGCTACTCCCCCTTCCCCCTCTCCCGGTACATCACCTTCATCAAGAAGATCCACAAGACCGTCGACACGGCCTCGCCCCAGAACCTCAAGCCCATCATCGTCTCCGTCACCGGCTCCCCGCAGGACATCCTCAAGTGCTACAAGCACCTCGCCAAGTTCCAGGACGACGTGCCCAACGTCTCCCTCGCCATGGAGATCAACCTCTCGTGCCCCAACATCCCCGACGCCCCGCCCCCGGCCTTCTCCCGCGCCGGCCTCAAGTCCTACCTCGACGTCCTCCCCGCGTCCCCCGACCTCCCCGTCGGCATCAAGACGCCCCCCTACACCTACTCCACCCAGTTCGACCACCTGCTCGACACCCTCCGCAAGAGCTGCGTCGTCGTCACCCCCTCCTCCCTCATGAAGGCCCCCTGCCGCCTCAGCTTCATCACCACCTGCAACACCCTCGGCTCCTGCCTCGTCCTCGGCCCCGACGGCAAGAGCACCCTCCCCGGCGACGGGCTCGGCGGCATGGCCGGCCCGCCCCTGCACCCCGTCGCCCTCGGCAACGTCCGCACCATCGCCCGGATGATGAAGGACTGGCCCGAGACGCGCCACATCAGCGTCATCGGCGTCGGCGGCGTCGGCGACGCCGAGGGGTACCGCAGGATGAGGAACGCGGGCGCCTACGCCGTCGCCGTCGGCACCGCCCTGGGCAAGGACGGCGTGGACGTGTTCGCCCAGATCGCCAAGGGCTTCAACAAGAAGGACAAGTGATCGCGGGTGCGATGAGACCGTCTCGGGCTGTTGCGGGTTGAAACAAAATCTCGCTCGATATTCTGTCAGGTATTCATGTGTGTGAAAATTCTAGGGAGGCTGCTTTGCATGGATGGCGAGGGTCAGGTGTAATGAGTTTCTTTTTCAATTCTTTCATGAGCCGTCATGACCATCGTACGTTGCGAACCGGACGTGACCCATTCATCCATCGTCATCAATCGTCCTCCCCCGCTACAGGCAAGCTCTGGAACCTGTTGCCCCTGGCCGTCACGTAGTTGAGCTCCTCGTCAAACTCGTCGTCTTCCCCTGGCGATGGCTTGCCCGGCAGGATGTCCTCAATCGCCCAGGCGATGCGCTCCGCGCCCACCCTGGCACCTCCCAGATTGCCGGCAGCCGGACCCAGCTGCAGGCCTGCGAGGCGGCCCGTGACGAAGAAGGGCAGGTCGTCCGCCCACTTGAGATCCTCGTTGATCGACGGCAGCCCGCCGTGGCCCTCGATCGGGTGCTTCTCCAGCATGCCCCGCAGGTACGGGAGCTCAAAAAAGTTGGTCTCGATGCCCGTGGCGAAGTAGATGAAGTCAAAGTCCGGCATGTCCCGCACGGGGGGCTCCGTGCGGACCGACCATGCGCCCCTCTGCGCGTCGAACGCCGCGTTGCTGATGCTCGTGTTGCAGTGCAGCTCGACGCGGCCGGCAGCGACGTGGTGCTTCAGCTTCTTGTGGTACGTCGGCGTGATGCTGCCGCCGTTGCGCGCGGCGCGGATGTGCTGGAGGCGCTCGGCGTCCGAGTCGGCGCCCCAGAAGTAAGCCTGCTCCACGTTGCGGAACTTGCCCATCCAGGAGAGGTCGACGTCGAAGAGCTTGACCTTGCACGGGCCGCGCATGAGGTGCCACACCTTGGTGACGCCGCGGCGGATGGCGAGGTCGGTGAGCTGAGCCGAGGTGAGACCGCCGCCGACGACGAGCACGTTGGTCGGCTTGCGGGCGGCGATGCGGTCCTGGACCACGGCGGCGGGGAACTCCTTGATCTTCATGCTGTGGCAGACGTGGGGCGGTTGCAAGCCTTGGTCGAGGCCGAGACCGGGGATGTTGGGGATGATGGGCTTGTTGGCTGGACCGACGGCGAGCACGACAGCCCGAGCATAGTGCTGCCCCTTGTCTGATCGTATGGTGAACAGCTTCTCGTCGGGACAGCTGACGTGGTTCTTAGGGTAGTCGACGTTCTGCACCATCTCCTTCCGAACAATGTTGCCGCATCCGTACCGGTCAGCGATACTCCGGCAGTGCTGCAGGAACAGTGATGTCGGCGGTGTGAAGTAGTCCTTGCGATCGCGCTCGTCGACATCAACGACGGCATGATGTCTATGGCCGATCAGCCTGGGATTCAGAGGGCAGTTCGACGGGCTTGGAGACTCACAGGGGGTTGCGACACTTGGCTCGAGATCTTCTCAGGTGTTTGCTGACTTCCTTTCCGACGCAGTTCTTGAGCTCAAACAGTTCATGCTCCCTGTTCTCGTTGTGGGCCATGGCCAGCAGCGCATCTCGGTCGCTGGGGTCAACGTGCCAGAACATAGGGCTGCGGAGATGGTGAATGTCAAAGGCCGTGAACAGCGTCTTCCACCGATTCATGAACTCGTCGCCAGTGCCATCCAGAACCAGGGTGGAGTATCTGGGCTGCTCCTTCTCACGGGGGGTCGCCTTCTGGGTGACGCGGCCGTTCCGCCGGTTTTTCAGAGCCATGCGCCGCCCGTGCTTCTTCACCCAGTGGTATCTTTGGTGCTCGTCGTCGGTAAACAGGGCGGAAGGCGAGTGCTCGCAGAGGCGGGAAGCCACTGCGAGGCCGCAGGGGCCGGCGCCGATGATAACCACATCATGGATAACAGGAGTTTCGACGTCGCTCATCTTGACGATGGTGAGGCAGCGGTAGGGCTCAACAGGAAGGGCGGTGGCAGAGGATGGGAGTTCGTTCACTAGAACATCACAGACAGCATCGGTTCGGTTGCGCTGGCAGCCGGGCCTGATATAAGAAGAAGACAACCCCCTCCCCCCAGCGAGGGGCTGGCCTCGCCGGCTTCAACTGAGAAGCCATACAGAGAGCGCGCGGGGTCAAGGAGCCACCTTGATGGCCAGGTCCGCGACGATGACGAGCTCAGATGTACGGAAGCGCGCAGACGACGAGGTTGAGGCACGGTAGAGACTGGCTGTCTGGTGTGTTAGTGCGAGTCGTTCGCCGGTGTGTGGGGACCTTGATGGCCTGGACGGGAGGTCGATGTTGGACCCTTGGGCGGGGGAGGTTGCGGATGACATCGATTGGAAGCGAGTGATGCGTTCGGCAAGATTGTGGCAGAGAGCGATTCACCTGGGGACATGTCGTTGTCTGGAGAAGAAGGTAGGTTTGTCATCTTGACGACTCGTTGTGTCTGATGTGCCTCGAGGCCCTTCGGTACCGTTGTGAGGTACGCAGCCAGCTCTGGGCGGTCTGGCCACTGAATGTTGCAAGATTCCAGACTTCTAGAAATCAAATCAGCCGGCTTTCTGAATTGCGGCGTGACGAATGCTGGGCCATATCTCGTCGGTCCATCCCCCTGTGGGCCATGTTCCAACACCGTGGTTTGGAGATGTTGGTGTTCCGAGGGACCACAGTTCGGAGAATCATGTTTGCCGGCTTCCCGGATCCGACAAGGCGAGGGCAAGCTCTTGTCATAATAATAAGGATCAACGCAGACGGTTTCGCCTTACTCCTGACATGGCACCACCCATGACGAGCTGTCGTGGAGCAGGTGGAGGTATCACGAACGGATCAAGTGGACCGGACTGGGCCCCTGAAGAAATACGAGAGGTCAAGCCACACTCCACCCTCAACAAGATGGCTGATCTTGCCCACCAGCCACCACAAATGCACCGCCACAGACCGTATGACGCCACGGCTCCCCCGTGTTCAGGGCTACAGGGTAATCTCAACAATCCCAAGGAGGACAAGGGGGGAAAGTAGGGGGGACAGGGGGGCCAGGGGGAAGGCAGACACGCGAGGTCTTGGACTCGGTCCTGGGGGAATTCAGGAGTCGGTTCGTGGCATCTACCGCTGTACCATTGGGAGACATCCAGACCTTGGGAACTTTGGCTGCCTCTTGGCTTCTGACATTTGGAAATCTTGCCTCCTTGTCGTCACTCCCTCGGAGCTCAATTGGATCAGCCGCAGCCACACCCGCATACGCATCCGCACCTGCACCCGCACCGCAGCTGCAGCAGAGCGACAGCACGAGCACGGCAAACCATCACACATCACTGGTCCGGCACAGCTGAAGGCGCGTTTCCCGGCCTAACACGTAGCTGCCCACCGTCGTCACTTTCCGTCCCGCTCCCTCCCCCCCCCCAAAACCAAGCTTTTTGGTCTTCCATCTCTTTCATCATCGTTATCACCTCCCCTATCTCCTCCCATCTCGTCCGAAAACCAAGGAACGAGCCCTCCGAAACCTCGAGCCAACCAGCGACCAGACATCATCGCACGCAAACCTCCTCGAACCCAATCGCAGCTGCAGTCTCGCCCACAGACAGCACACGCCATCCTTGCCCGACGCCCGACAACTTTCCCTCTCCACCTACCTACCTATCTTGCCCGCCAGAAATCCTGCGGCACGTCACCGATCCTTGCTGTCGTCACAATAAGATAAACTCACCATGTCCTCGCCTTCTGGATCCTCCGCCGCCGGCAAACGGAAACGCAACGCCGCCAACATGCCTGGCTCCAGCGACATGGTAGACTCGGGCCTCCAAGCCCCGTCACGCGACGCCTCGGGCGAGGAGGGCGACAGCACCGCTCCCGAGTCCACCACTCTCGGCACCCGCAAGACCGACGCGAGCGCCGCCGGTCACCCGTCTAAGAGGCAGCGCGCCAACTCGGACCGCGCGCAAGAGGCCGCCAACCACGTCGTCGACCCCGGCGAGCCCAGCGACACCACCGAGGCCAGCGTCGACATTGCTGAGCGCGTCGGCCGCACCAAGGCTCGGAAGCCCACCTTCAAGGACGGCTTCCCCGGCAAGGACGCCGAGAGCATGGCTCCTCCCCCCGTCGGCATCATCCACCCCGTCGGCTTCAGGACCAACGACCCGCCTGTCGGCCGGCCCGTGAGGGTGTACGCCGACGGCGTCTTCGACCTGTTCCACCTTGGGTATGTTTGAATCTGCCGCTGCGTCCTCGCTGTTTAGCGTTCTGTGTGCTGACCCATGGCCCCCCCTTCCAGTCACATGCGCCAGCTCGAGCAGGCCAAGAAGGCCTTCCCCAACACATACCTCCTCGTCGGTGTCACGGGCGACGTCGAGACCCACAAGCGCAAGGGACTGACCGTCCTCTCGGGCAACGAGCGCGCCGAGACCCTCCGGCATTGCAAGTGGGTGGACGAGGTCATCGACAACTGCCCCTGGGTGGTGACCCCCGACTTCCTCGAGAAGCACCAGATTGACTACGTCGCGCACGACGACCTCCCCTACGGCGCCGACGAGGGCGACGACATTTACAAGCCGATCAAGGAGCAGGGCAAGTTCCTTGTCACCCAGCGCACCGAGGGCGTCAGCACGACGGGCATCATCACCAAGTAAGTCGCGCCCCAAGACCCCGACCGACGGAGAGGAGGAGCGGGTGGCATGCGAGACGAGTAGACACCCCAGCTGACCGTGATCGTCTCCCAGGATCGTTCGCGACTACGAGAAGTATATTGCCCGCCAGTTCAAGCGCGGCGCCTCACGCCAGGAGCTCAACGTGAGCTGGCTCAAGAAGAACGAGCTCGACCTCAAGCGTCACGTCCAGGACCTGCGCGATAACATCCGCACCAACTGGTCCACCACCGGCCAGGAGCTCAGCCGCGAGCTGCGCCAGTACTGGCCCGCCTCCCGCCCGCAGAGCCCCGCGCCCACGGCCCGCAACTCGCTCGCCCCGAATGGCAACTACCCCCCGACCGACGGCATCCTGACGCCCAACTCGGCCGCCAACGCCGCCAGGGCGCGTCTCAGCATCGACGTCCCGCCCACGACGCCGGGCGGCACCCCCGCGCCCATCGGATCCAACGAGTTCATCACGGGCTACGCTCTGGGTCTCGTCGGTGGCGTGCGCTCATGGGTTCGTGGCAGCCACCCTCCCTCCCTCACTTTGCCGACTCGTATCAATTGCTAACTCACCCGTGACAGATGACCAAGAGCCGCAGGTCCGACCTAGACAGCCCCAGTCGCCGCAACAGCGACGACGACTCCGAAGAGAGCGACTCCAAGAGCCCGCGCGGCCGTTTCGTCGTCCCCACAGCGTCGACGACGGATGCGAAATCCCCAGCAGCAGCACCGGCGACTGCTACGACAGTACAACAATGATTGAGTGCGTGATACGTGGAGAAAACCGGTGAAGGGCATAGGAAAATGGACGCCATTCTCAGCCGTGTAGTAGTAGTAAAACAAGTTTGTCTGAACGGGGGTAGGGGACGCCGCCGCCGGCAACAGGAGAGGTTTTCGTGGGGCCCCAATCATCCTCGATAGACCCGAGTCTTTGGCAACGAACAAGATGTTACAGTTATCTCTCTTTTGTCTTCCACATTCTCTGTTTCCCAATATCGTTGTTCCTCTTTCAATCCGTGTGGACCGGGAGGTGATGGGAGGTTTTGCTCGTCCTGACCGACGTGCCGCAGCAGCAAGACGAACCGCCCGCGTGAGATCAAGGCAGACAGACCCCCATGGCATCGGGCCGGCATCCCCAATCGAGACCACGACGCCCCGACGAATGGCAAGGCAGCGACCGAGGCTGAACGGCAGGCTCTCCCATACCGGAGACGGAGCGAACTGCGCCCGCTCTCCCGGTTCCGGCCCCCGGCGGCCATGACCTGGCCGACGGCGGGGCGGCCCCAAGCTGAACGCCCCCAACCCTGCCCATGACCTCCCCCCTGGGCCAGCCGCGGAGTGACCTTTCCGCTCCCGGGCGGCAAGCAGCGCGCGCTGGCCAACGAGTGTACGTTGTCCGATGTTCTGAGAATCGCCTTGGAGGCCAGGGGGATGATGGGCCGGCCGCTTGCCCGGGAGAAGGGGGTGTCAACTCGGTGGTGGTGGAGAGACATGCAGGCTGGACCTGCGTTTGTTTCATGTTTCAGAATGGCCCCAACGACAGGCCCAGACGAACGCGGCGACGATGCAGGTACCTGATGGCAAGTGCCGGTGGGCTCTGGCGGGCGGGAAGGGGACACGTTGGACCGTGGCGCGGTGCGAGCGATTGATGGACAGCGAGTGGGCGGAGAGTTGGTGAATCCCGCGCCGAGGGGGGTTCTGCGCCTTTCGCCTCTGGGAGTGGGATGATGCAACCGGTGGCCTGGCCTCCAGGTTCGGCACTGGTGCCTGGGAGCGGGAAGCTCTGCCGTTGCTCGTTGGCGGCTTTTGCCGGGCTGGACGCATCTGCCACCTTGTCCCCTTGGAACGATGATGGGAGGGCTGCAGGAGGCGGAACATCGCCGAGCTGCACGTCTGGCTGAAGAATCAAGAGCAGCGTCGTACATGAAGGGGCCTCGAGAGGTGTCCCCCCCCCCCCCCCCCCCCCCCCCCCCCCCCCCNCCCCCCGCCTGATCCTCTTCCTCAGGCTGCCGGGCCCCGGCAGTGATTGATCCTTTGTCTAAGCCCGAGGCGCACCACAAGACAGCTTTCCGAGATGGCCTCACGCTGTCTGTGCCTTGCGGATGATGGCACTGATGTTCTCCACTTGTGTCGCTGCTTGCGGTTTGCTGTTGGAGAGGCACTCGCCACGCCGAGAGCGATTTTTCAACCATCAAGTTGTGTGCCCTTGTGACATCCAGGCCAAATGCCTCTGTTGGCTGGAGGCCGGGAGCGACACCAACGGTCACGGCAGTTTGAGGAGGCGCGATTCCGCTGACCACGAGACCTGGCGGCAGAGGACGGGAGACCCCGGATCGGTCCGTCGTCTGCAGCCCCCGGACACCTGTTGGGGTCGGTCATTCTCTCCACGGCACTAGACGGTTATGTCACTAGACGTCTGGGCCCCAGGGATGAGGGTTGATGAGGACCGGTTTCGCCGCCAACGGCGAGCACGGAAGAGGAATGGCCAGATTTCCAATTGGACACCATCGCATTTCAATCAGTGTCGTACGACTGTTGCTAGCACAAATAGCATACGTCTCCGAGCGAGATGCCCAAATCGGACAGAGCTGAAGGAGAGAACAGCAGCTGCGCGGCGAAGCGAGCCACGACGTGCGTCTGCCGGTGTGTTTCGCATCTGAGGTGAAGAATCAGATGCCGCATGTGTTGGGGTCCGTCCAAGTGTGGCCTTCCCGCTTGGCAGAGATCCAGGCCGCAAGTGGCCGGATAGAACGAGGTGGACTCGTGATCCATGTCCAGGCAGTCGTCTGTCGGTAGGGCATCTGTCTTCAGGTTATCTGCCTCCTGGGTAGGATCACGGGAGAGCCAGGCCCCGAGAGGCGTATGAAGGACAAGACGCCGTATGTGCCATAAAAAACTCCAAGGCAGCAGAAAGCGCCTGCAAGATATTCTCAGCGTGCAGGTATGCAAGAGTGAGACTTCACCAGGAAGCATCGAGGTGGTTTGAGGCGCTAATTTTGGGCGCTTGGGTGGTGTCAGTTACGCGCGCAAGCGACTCGCACGCCAGCATGCTTGATGCGCGAATGCGAGGCTTCGACACGGCGCGGATGGCAAGGTTCCCGGCTGCGGACAGCAGACCGACATCCACCCATGTCTCGATTCAAGAGGTCGGCAGTACTGAAAAGCGCGCTGAAGCGGTAGTCCGTCGCGGTTGTTCGACAATTGCCGCCGGCTGGGTGTGATTGATGGGGGCTGAGTCTGGGGTGCTGAGCTTCGGCGGAGCCAGGTTCGGAGTGACTTCTGTTAACGGAGAGGCTATGCCCAACCGCGCCGCAGGAGTGTCGATAGCCAGAGCCTCCTCGGGGGGTTCAATTCGGGATTGGGGGAGAAGGACCCCAACCAGGCATCCGCTCGCCTGGGGCGGCCAAGGTGTGTGGTTTTCGAGTTGGTGCAAGTGCGAGTCGAGCTGGCGAACTGTTTCAGATCGTCGATGAGGGGCTGCATCTGCGTTCTTCGCAAACGTGCCATGCGCCGGACGAGGTCCTGGTCGAGGGTGCCAGATGCAGGAACACAGGGCGTCGGGTCTCCTCCGCCGCTTGGTTGAGTACCTACCGCGCGCATGCCCAACTCGTAGTGACCGGCAGTCGGTTCGATCTCTGGCTCTGGAGCATGCACGACGCAGTCGGGACGTCCTGATGCGCGACTCGCATTCCTCGGAGGACGTTGGTCACAAACTATGGCGAGCCTGGATGGCCTGTATGGTGCTCGCTTGACGATTGCGCTTTGGCCAACCGAATCTTGGTCTCAAGGTCGACGTCGGTACACTACCAGAACTTGGTGATGTGCCCACGGGGTCCCGCTCGTTCGGGAAGAGATGGCCATGAACGGTGCCGATGTCATCCAGCCTTATCGACCTGGGGTAGTTCAGGCCGGGTACGGCAGCGGATAGTGGCATGATCGGGGGGCTGTGTCGTGCTGCAGGGCGGCGGCCCTGGGTAAAGACCAAAGAGCCGCTTGGCGAACCGTTCGCCTTCTGTTGCGGCGACTTGTTCAACGAGCACACGGTGGCATCATGCTGTGCATCTCTTGATGCTGTCCGTTATTCGGTTCAATCGTCTGATGAATCTACTATTCCACGCACGTATCCGGGGCGAGGCGACATGTTCGGATGACAGGCGACAGCTGGCAGAAGCCTGGGAGGCAGGTCTCAATGAGGGGTGGTGGTCGTGGTCCGCCCTCGCCTTCTCCGACCTAGAGTGGGCTCACGTGACCCTAGGCGATCAGCAAATGAAATGAGCAGAAGCCGTGCCAGAAATAGCAACAGCCTTTTAAGCGCCGCCGAGTGTTCTTGCTTGTTCACGCCCAGGCAGGACAGTGCATGTGAAGAGCAACAAGCATGTGCCAGCATCGCCAGCTGCCCCCCCCCCCCCTTTCTCCCTACCTCCAACATCATCATTGTCATCGTCGTTGTCGGTCATCTGTACGCGCCCTTGCTTTATCAGAAGACGGCACATTCTCGATGACGAAGGACGGGGATTTGTTTGCCTGCAGTGGCTGACTGCCCTCTGCGTCCTCCCGACACGGGCTTTGCACCCCCCTCGTGGATGACCTTTCTGGATCAGTCGGTTGCTGGCGTGTCACCCACGCTAGGCGGGAGGCAACTTATCAATCTGGCTCGACCTCGATTTCGGCTTCGACTCCGACTTGGACATGGGCTTTGATTGACATCGATTCTCGAGCACGTCGCCCCCACTGTGTCGAGACACGCGAGGGCGTCCCGGTTCCTGGTGGCTGATCACGGGCGCGTGGCCCGCCGCGAGCCCGCTGCGCTTCACGTTGCTTCTGAGGACGCCACACTCTCTATTTGGACCCCAAGACTTGTGCTGCGTTCGGTTCTCCAAGGTCGTTGACTTTAACAGCAATCAGAATCAGCCGGCCTAATTTTCCCTGAGACCCCGTGGCAATGAGAATCAGCCGGCCTGCTTTTCCCTGAGACCCCGTGGCAATGTGTTCAGAACCAGGACCTCACAGCTCCTCTGCGGGACGCTCTGGATTGCATCACCACCGCCCCGAGACGCTGTGCACTGCTGTGCCAGATCGACAGAAGACGGAAACTAGCGACTGATTGCAGAGTAAAAATAGCTGACAAAGTTCTGGTCCCTGTCCCTGGGGCCCTGTTCAGTACAGCTCCGCAGGATCGCCACCCAATGGAGGGCACATGTACAGCGCAGCTCGCCTGAGCGCCCCCCCTCTCCCTCCTCTTGGACCTGCAAGGCTGGCCCCTGTCGTCTGCTCACAGGCGGGCTGTCCTGTTCTCTTCGGCCCCCTCCGCCCGTGGCCCGTTCTCTGCGGTTCATGAGCCGAAAGCAACACCATCCGCAGACTGCAGACCGGGGCCTCTTTTCTTGTTTTGGCCTGTTTCGTTTCTCTCTGTCACCACTCGGAACCAACCCCATGAGTCCGGCCCCCTTTCCCCAGGATGCTCCAGTCTTAAGGCGCCTGTTCTCCCGCGCTATGCGCGTTCCGCGGATAACGTCTTGATCGGCGGACCCAGGCCGACCTCTGCGGCGGAGTGAAGTGCTGGTGCCCTGGAGGGAGCGACCCCCCTGTCCCGGGCCCTGGCGGTTTGTGCCAGGTAGCACGGTCGTTTGCCTGTTTGCCTTGACTCGATGGGTCGCCTGGCGTCTGGCAAACGTATCGCCACAAGCCAACGACGATGGAGTCCCTCGGTGGCCGAATCGACTTCATCTCTTCTGGCCTCTCGAGGCCAAGCGATGGACTGTTGTTCTCACGCGGCAATTCCCACACAGCCGCTCCCGTCGTCCACTTGGGTCACGGGAGGCACCTTGGCAGACACCACCGAGCAGGTCAGAGCAGAACAGGGGGCTGCAGCTGGGCTTGGGGCTGCATGCACGTTATCCTCGAATGGCACTTTTACGGAGCTGTGGGCTGCGCCTCTCCTCGTCTGACACACCACACTCCTCTCTCTCCCACTTTCCACAACACAAACTGCTCCCTTCTCTCTCGTCCGCCGGCGCGCCTGGGCTAATTATGGCACCGGCTCGGTTCGATCCGCTCTAGCGACTGAAGCTGTCGAATGGCCGTGGCAATCACGAGCGTCCTCATGTGTTCCTCAGTCTGTCAGTCCGGCATCCCTCACCTTGCAGCTCTGCTATGCTGTGTGTCTCTCGTCAGTCTGTCCGGCCGACCGATCCCTCCCCCTCCCCCCCCTTTCTTGTCAGAGTAGCAATGGCCATTCGCCGTTTCTGTCCCGTTTCGTCTCGCCTAGAAGCCTAACCTGTACAACCGAGACTGGCGCTCGCCTGCCAATCATGCTGGCGCAGATCGAAATACGGGTGAGCCCTGGCCCATCCAAATGGTCGAAGGAGCACGTACCTGGCGTTTTCGCACCAAGGATGGCCAACACCCATGTCTACGGCTGACAGGGGCAGCGCGACGGGACCGCCTTACAACAAGTCCGAAGACCCCTAAGCTGTCGGTCGACCATCTCGACTTCTTTCGTCCTCTCCCTCCCTTCCACCCCATCTCGATGTAGCAATGCCCCCATCCAGCAAGGCTATCTTGGTGATGTGAGTGTCTCCCGTTCCATTGCAGATGGAGCACCTCTAGAACCGTCTTCGACCACCAACCCCAACACCGTCACCGTTGGCACGGCTGAGACGAACCCAAGAGGCGCGCGCCCCCTCCCCCCCTCCCCCTACTCTACCCTCCCATCCCCGTCGGGCTGTTTGCCTTCTTTTGCACCTCCCCATACCCCCTGAGTCTACATCGACACCCCTTACCAACCCCAGCCCTTCCGATCACCGCACATATGCCTTGACGGGGGGTTCACTTCAGTCTACGTCCGCATATCCTCCCCTCAGCCGGGCTGTGTCTTTGCTATCTTCGGCTCCGTTACCACCTCTGCATTACACACCCTGTCTGCTACTACGCCGTCTTTCTATTTTTCCTTGTCTTCCATTTTCAGACCACACCATGGCGAGCCTGCAGGACATCATGAACGTGGACGAGGACCACCAGTTCGATCCTCAGACCAATAAGAAGGGCACGGCCCCAGCCTCATCCCACGCTCATCAACAACCCTCTGCCGTCTCACCAAGCCCAGTCGCAGCCAACAACACTCAATACACTCCACCAGGGCAACACATTCATAAGCCCAACGTCCCTCCAGTTATCACGCACCCAGTTCCAGCAGCCGGATCACCATCCAACTCGGGTCAGCCAGAAACTGTCCGTCGTCCAAGCAACACGAGTACAGACTCGATGGATCCGTCTTCATATGGTCACGGTCACTCCGGGTCATCAGGAAGCTTTAACCACACAAACACACCGATGAGGCCGATCGCAAACTTGTCGGCCGGCGGGGACTCTGGCATCAAGCTCACGCCCATCACCGGGCGGGTGAGCCGAGCAAAGAAGGGCGTTCCCGTCCACACTTGCGATCAGTGCCGCCCTCCCAAGGTAGGTTGTCTAGTCACCCGGTCATCCTACATCAACTGACCCCATCTTCAGACATTCACGAGGGCAGAGCATCTGAGGTGAGCTTCTTACTGAGACGTTGAGACGTAGAGAGCCGGAATACTGAACCAATATCCAGGCGGCACCAGCTCAGCCACGAAACTCCCCGGTACGCCTGCAACATCCCAGGTTGCGACAGAGCGTTCCATCGCAAGGACCTTTTGGACCGACACCAGCAACGACAGTGTGTTCACCCTCGTCTACATAAGATATTCAGGTTGAAACTGACTTTGTACAGCGAACTGGATGAGGACAGGTCTCCCCGAAGCCGCCGAACCTCCGCAGGCTCCATGGAAGGCAGTTCTCGCATGGCCTTGCCTTCCTCGGCGATGGGTTATAGCACCCCCTCATCGACTCCAAACATGTCCATGACACCAAATATGCCCAACGTCTCGGCGTTCCATCCCCTAGGAAGCCCCAGCAGTGCCAGCAAGTCAATGTCTCCTCAAATGGGCAGCACCGCGGACAGTTATCCTCCCACGTCTGGCACTCATGGATACAACCACACCTATAACCTGTCATCCGACTCTCCCCAGCAGCCGCCACTTCTTCCCGATGGAACGACAACCGGCTTTGAAACTCCAGCCTCCATGGTCGTGTCCGCCTTTTCTCCCATCGACTACAGCCAACCTCGAACGAACCCGGGCTTTTCTCCCCTCTACCTGCAAACGCAGGGGCTCCCGAACCTTCAGATCCCAGCGGTGGACGGTCCCCCCGAGCTTTCACATCATCACGACATGTCTGCTTGGCCCTCTTCCGCCAGCGACAGCCCCTACTCTACCCCATCCGACAAGTCGCGTCGCGGTGGGCTCTGGACCGCTCCCCAACGTTCCTCCAGTGTTGACTGGCAGGGCAACCCTCTCCTATCTCCCTATCCGGCGCATGATCATTCAAGCCCTCCCCACGTTTTTGACACGCTGCCGGCGAATGGACCTATCTACTTTCCGTTTTCACCCTCACCCCAGCTCGGGTCCGGTTCAGTCTTTGCGCCGCCACTCGACACGCCTCTGAACCACTACCCCGACGACCAGACGCTGTTGGACCCGCACCAGCAGCACCTTTTCCCCAACACTGTTGGTAACCCAGCCCCAGTGCGAGCTCAGGCTCAGGCTCAAAGTTCTGAAATTCTAGTCTCGCCCGCGACAGCCCTCCTTTCGGACCGAATGATGAACTCGCTGGCGTGCGTGGGGCGCCAGAAAGAGGTTGCTGTCGGCCTCATGGCTGCGCCGATCTTGACACCGAGCTCACTCCCGCCACCTCCCGCCAGCGCCTACAAGGCGATTCCGTACTACATGGAGGTGTACTGGGATAAGTTCCATCATCTGTTTCCCATTGTTCACAGGCGGACCTTCGAAGAGGCCGTGGAGCAAAACGACCTGCTGCGTTGTGCCATGGCCGCCGTGGCCACGCAGTACCTCGCCGGCAGGGAAGATCGCATCCGAGGCAACCAGCTACACGAATACGCATGGCAGCAAGCGAAAAGGGTAAGCTGGGTCTCGTCGCCAGGTCGCGCAGGGCGGTGGAACTTTGCTGACACTTTCCAGTCTCTTCATTGGGACGTGCCTGTGATGCAAGTCATTCTCCTCTGCGAGCTGTACGCACGGTTCCGCGGCCGGAAGGCAGCCATTCGCCCATCGAAGGAGTTCGAGAACGTCTACCAGAGAGTAAGTGGCCCACCAGTCAGCGTAGAGGATGCGCGGATCTAACAATTGCTGTAGGTGTACGACAACTCGGTCATCTTCGCCCCTGTGCCGATGAGCGGCCCCAACAGCGTCAGGTGGCACACGTGGCTCGACATGGAGGCCCGTCGACGTCTCCTTGGCGCGTGCTTCGTGCTCGACGTGCACACATCGGTGTATCAGGAGCAACGGCGGGCTCGGGACTTTGACATCGCCGCAGAAGGAACACCGTCGATACCGCTCACGGGCCAGACGAGCGACCTGTGGGAGGCCATGAGCGCTGACGCCTGGTCAGCCATGGTCGCGGCCAAGGACAACCTCATGGGGCTGCTGACGTCCCTGCCGATGATCAACCCGGACTCCCTGACAGAGATGACGATCCAGTCGTACCCGTCGTTCGACAGGTCCATCATCCTGGCGTCGGAAGCCATACGCCTGCAGTCGCAGGGATCGGCGGCGCCGAGCGACACGGGGCGCGTCACGGGCCTGTTCCCGAGCTGTCCCGTCGCCAACACCTACCTGGCGCTTCACCACGCGCCGCTCCATGACCTCCTGGCGGTGTCGGGCGAGAGCTGGGTCTTCAGCCAGAAGCTGATGGAGGAGTCGTCGTTCGCCGAGCACAAGAAGCGGCTCCGGCACTGGAGGTCGTCGAGCGAGGCAGCGACGGCCGTCATCTTTGCCTGCCGGGCGCTGGAGGCATATACGGCGCACGGCAACCGGTGGGATGTGGACGAGGAGGACGAGGACGAGGACACGATGGACATGTGGGAGACGCAGAGGCCGCGGATGTGGCGGGACGATGTGCCAGACTACTGGGGCATGTACGTGTGCGCGCTCATCTGCTGGGCGTTCGGGCACGGGACCTCGGGGGCGGAAGACGAGACGGCGGCGGTGGTCGGCGGGCAGGCAGAGGAGGCGGCGGCGCTGGCGTGGATCCGGGGCGTGGCGTGCCTGGGCGAGGAGGATGCGATCAAGATCCGCAGCCAGCACGACTCGGCCCGGGTGGTTGGGCTTGCGAGGTCGTGGCTGGAGGCGGACTGCGTGGGGAACCGCAGCCGGCTCTTTGTGGATGCGGTCCGGGTGCTGAGGAAGCTGGAAGAGGGCGCTCACTGGGTGTGGTTCTGAGGGGAGGCAAGGCGCTGGACTTGACGGCACGGCATGGCGCATGGCGGGGCGTGGCACGGCATAAAAGGACAAGACAACCTAATGATTGACAGACGGGGGGTGGTACTTGTATGATCAAGAGCGGCGAGCATACGTGGGGGCGTGGGAGGGCGAAGGCGCATGATGAGTAGACGGGCTGCATACAGGAACCGGATTTGCGTACTCCAATTATATACCATGATTCTTTCTTACTTCTAAAAGACAATGGATGCATGTCGTGATGGTGGATGATGAAGGGATCACTGATAAGCCGTATTTTCATGCGGGTGGCAGAGAGAGAGAGGCAAGACGCAGAGCAGAGGGGCAGATATGTGCCGGTTACATGCATGGCGTGCTTGGTTGCTTGCATGATGCATCTTTGGTGCGTGGGCTGGCGAGACCATGTACGTCAGTCATGCATGATTGTGTACCTTGGGCCTTAGGGCGGTAGGGAAGAAGGAGGTGCTGGAGCTAGCTGCCTGGCCTGGAGCTGGAGCTGGAGCTGGAGCTGTTTTGAGGTACTTGGGGAGGTGGGCTGGACCTGCCCGAGCTTCTCGGCCTCATTCGATTCGATTCGATTCGTGAGAGGTAGGCAGGGGCGGTCTGCGGTGGGCGCGTGCGGGCGGGCAGCAGCGAGCGAGATTAGCTCGAAGCTTCGCTAGGGTTTGAGCGCCTGGAGTTGGTCGCCCATGCCGCCGCGCCTGCCCCCCCGGGCGCAACCGCCGCTGTATCGTAGCTCACGGGCAGGTGCAATCCCAGCCTCCCCATTTTTGGCGAGAGGCAGCTCACCCTAGTCTCTCTCGCCTTATCCCAGGACATTTCATTGCGCTCGCTCACCTGTCCCGAGCCCCCCCCCTCGCTGGCCAGCACCCACCGATCCAGCCCGACCCCAAGCCAAAACCAATCCACACCAACCTGGAACTGGAACTGGGACTGGACTGGGACTGCAACCGCACCGACTCTCCTAAGACCCAGGTACCCTTACTACTGCTACCACTACTACTTAGGTAGATCGAGACCCAAGCCCCTCCTGTTCGCGCATTCCCGGATCTTCCATCCTGCCCATCCCATACCACCTCATCTCTGAAGCTATCGACCGCCGCAAGATCCTCGACTACGAGCCACCCTACGAGACCACTATCCCGTCTTGCCTTTTTTCTTTCCCAAGGTTCCCTCTACCTTGCTCTCGGTACGCAAACGCTACGGACAGCCCCAGCACCACTCTGCGACCGACGCGGCTGATCGCCACTCGACCTAGCGCAGTGTAACTAATTTGCCTGGCGGGCCTTACGACATCGATTTCTCCTCGCTCAGCTCAGCAACCCAGCGACCGACGACCGACCCATCTATCGGTTCCTCTCGACCTTTTCGTCCTCCACCCAACTTTTGACCGCAAAACCAACGCGCCATCGAACCGACGAACATCGTCAATCAATCCAATTCGAATCCAGAACTACCATACCCAGAGACAAAATGACTGGTGGTACCTTCAAGTTCACGTGGTATGTTTCACCCCCTTCCTCTCCCTTTCTCTCCTCCATCGGCGGTGGACAGTTGGAGCTGGAGCTGAAGCTGGAGCTGCTTGAGCTCGGGGAAGTTTCGCGCGCGCCTGGCACGATGTGCCATTGCCTCGCGCGCAAACTGCCCAGCACTGGAATGCCCTTAAAGCCCATCCCATCTGCACGACGCAAACCTTCGCCCGCCGGCCTCAAACCCAACGGCGCATTGGCTTCTGCTCTCGGGCTCTTACCCGAGCCTGCGTTCCGGCACGGACACGAGCGGGCACCTGGAATTGGGACTGAGATGGACACCTGGCTGACCACGCTCCTCGTACTTGTAGGGGCCATCCCGCCGAAGAGGTCTACGTGACCGGCACCTTCGACAACTGGACCAAGTCCGAGAAGCTGAGCAAGGTCGGCGACTCCTTCGAGAAGACCGTCACCCTGCCCGACGCTTCCAAGAAGATTTACTACAAGGTTCGTCGCTCTTCGTCTCCTTCCTGCTTGTCGCACCGCATTGTCTTCGCTCCTCTTCCCCCAACGGCTTCTGCTTTCTCTTCTCACCTGAAGACGCGCGCGCGATGGGCCCTCCCCTTGGAGGGCACCGGGACCTCACCGCGATCAAACCGACCGAGACGAGCGGCCCTCGCAAGGACCGCATGCGGAAGCGCAATCGGGTTTCGCCAGCCCCACGCCACCATCTGTGCATCAAAGCCGCCGACCGTCGTTTGTTGGGTTGGATCGCCTCCAACCCCAACTCCAACCCGGGTCTGCACTGCGCGCGCTAGCTAGCTCCCAGGCGGTTAGGCGAAAGCAGAGCAAGCGGGCCTTGTATGCGCTGTCTCTCAATCCCTCTCGTCACGGGACGCGAACGACTCCGTTTTTCCCCAGAGTGCCAGCTCAGCCGTCTTCTGCCTTGTCGAACGACTGGCAGACAGGCACCCAGGCACAGGGCCAGGAACGCCGGGGCCAGGGGCAGCTTGGCCCGCCTGACTGCTTGCGTCTGTTGCGTCTGACCGAACATCCCGGTCCGGTATGACGCAACCCCTCAATCGGCTCCAACCCTGGGAGATTGCGGCTAGTGTCGAAGCGGTGAGAAGCTCCACGAAGACGAAAGGCCCCAAGGCAACCAAGCATCCAAGCAACCGAGGACCAAGATTATCTAGGTTCGCCAATTCTGTGGAGCGGCAAGGCCCCTGCAACACCATGGCGTCAACACGAGACCTCTGCATTTAACCCAGCCCATCCGCGCCGCGTCACCCCTCCCATTGTCTCTGGATTTGCTTTGCTCAGACTTCACATTTGTTCTGCCATCCGTCACCATCGGAATCGAACATTGTCCCCCCGCTGACCTGACCTTTTCCAGTTCGTCGTTGACAACAACTGGATCACCGACCACACCGCCCCGCAAGAGCCTGATCACGAGGGAAACGTAAACAACTTCCTGACGCCCGAGCAAATCGTGACGGAGAGTCCCGTTGCCGCCATCATGAACACCACCACCCCCGAGTCCACCACGGCCGCCCTGGCCAAGGATGTTCCTCTCGAGAGCTCCAAGACCGACGAGAAGGAGGCCCAGGCCACCCCCGTCCACGCCATCGGTGGCTTCCCCCAGACGCCCGTCGACGAGCTCGACAAGCCCGTCAGCGTCAACCCTCTGCCCGCGACCGACGTCACCAAGCCCCAGCCCAACATTGCCGCTGGCGAGCCTCTCCCCGTCTCCACCCAGACCGGTGACATCTACTCTCAGGTCACCTTGGACAAGGAGTCGTACGAGAAGAGCGACCGTCTTCCCGGCCTGACCGACGCCAACTCCACTCTGCCCACCACCACCGGCGCCGACATTCCCGAGTCTAGCCTCCCCATGCCCGCCGCTGCCATTGCTGCCGGCATCGACACGACTACCATCGGCACTGTCACCCCCGAGGCCAGCACCGCCGCCCTCGCCGCCAACGTTCCCAAGACTGTCAACGCCGCGGCGTTGGACGCCAAGGTCCCCGAGGCTGTTGTTGAGAGCCAGCAGAAGGCCGGTGTTGATCCCGAGGCTAGCGCCGACCCCAAGGAGGTCGTTGAGAAGGCTACCGTGGAGGATGAGCTGAAGGACAAGGTTCCCGAGGCCCCCTCGACGTCCGAGGGCCTCTCTGGCTTCGGCACCCAGAAGTCGGAGAACGCCGGCATTGCCGCTACTGCGGTCACCGCCGGAGGCATCGCGCTCGCCGCTGCTGTCGCCGCCAAGGACGCCATCGTTGGCAAGGCCGAGCCTGCCGCCGCGCAGGCCTCCGAGACTGCCACCGACGCGACCAACCAGGCCACTGCCGCCGCCGCCGGCGCCGCGACCAACCTTCCCGAGGGTGTCAAGGAGCAGCTCCCCGAGTCTGTCCAGGAGACCATCAAGGGCCAGGCCCAGGAGGACGTCCGCCAGGAGGTCGCTCCCTCGGTTCCCGCCGAGGTCAAGGAGTCCCTCACTGAGGCTGGCAAGGCACCCGAGGCTGCCGCCAGCACGTCTGCCGTCCAGGACAAGGCTGCCGTCGAGGCTGAGCTGCTTCAGGAGGTCAAGGCCGCCCCCGCCGTCGGCGAGGACAAGTCCAAGACCGAGGAGGTGAAGACGGACTCTGCTGCTGCTGCGGCTCCCGTCCTCGTCTCGGAGGAGGTCAAGCAGGACGCCGCTGCCGCCGTCGCCGCTCCCGCCGCCATCACGCCCTCTGCGCCCCTTGTCGAGGAGAGCAAGAAGGATACTCCGTCTGCCGCCACGACTGGCCTGCACACCGTCTCGACCCCGGCTGTGACCGACGGCCCGACTTCCAGCTCGGCCCCCGTCAAGTCTGAGCCCAAGGCCGTCGAGCCTACCACTGAGACCAAGGCCGAGACGACCTCGACTGCCAAGCCGACCCTAGCCGAGGCCGCCGCCGCGGACGACAAGGCCGACGAGTCCAAGTCGACCTCGAAGAAGGGCGAGGGCGAGATCCTCCCCAACGGCGCCAACGCCGCCGCGCCTGCTGAGCCCGTCAAGCAGACGACGCAGGAGTCCCCCGCCACGCCGGCCAAGGCCGCGGCTTCGGGCTCGACGACGACGCCCAGCACCAGCAGCCAGAAGGGCACGGCGGAGAAGAAGAAGAACCGCCTCAGCGCATTCATTGGCAAGATCAAGAGCAAGGTGCACTCCAAGGACTAAGTGGTGCGCACATCTTGTCTCTTGCGAAAAAACGGCCCCTCCCGATTCTTGATTTCTGCGACCGAAAAAAAACACACCCAACACACTCTCGCGCATAATTATGCTACGGCTTGGTCATTCGTCGTCTCGTTTTTATGATTCCCCCTGTTTTCTTGATTTTTTCTTTACCCCCCCCCCCCCCCCCAAAGAGCTCGAGAGGAGAGGTAGAAGGAGAGGCGGGCGAAGAGCTGAACGAGGTGGTGCAGCTGCGGCTGCAAGCGGATGGATGGATGGATGAACGGACACGATGTTTTCGACTGCGATGTGGGATGCAACATGAAAGGCGGCTTGTCTTTTTTCCATATAATTAATCGAGGTTGTTGTCACTACTCTTTGCTTAACACGACACGCTACCCCCGTTGACGTTTCGGTGCGATTCCTTCGGTTCATGTCTTTATCTGGCATCTGGCTCACTCTACTCTGGTCGACGGCCTGTTGTTTGAGGCGACTTTTCTGCTCTGGTTCGGCTCAGCGTCTCACATAGCCTCCATCCCAACGACGCAGCATGACAGCGTGGATGGACCGATCTATCGGACACAGACGGCTTTTCGTCCCATGGCGCACGGCATGATGAAGTGACAGTGAGTGATATTCCTGCCGCTCCTTCCCTCCTGTTTGAGACGATGATCGGCCGCACGAGGCATAGGCATGACTGACACAACATCAGACGGGACGTCCTCTCTCTGCGACGCAAGCGCTCTCATGCCCGCCACCGACCGACCCGCCTCGACCGTCGTCCGGAGATGGGGGGCCCTTCTAGATCGACGCTGTCGTCTCAATGCTGGGGGGGCGGCGCAGGCTGTCTCGGAGCCGCAGGGTGGTCTGTCCGCGACGTCCCCTCCACCCCGGACCCGACGAAGCTTGGTATTGTGAAACGGCGCGCTAGTCAGTGCGGCTGAGCTTGCTCTCGGAATGGATCGCTGCACGGGCGATCGTGGCATCGCGTGTTGACTGTTCGATGTTGATGAGGAGCGTCTGGTCCCACCGGGATCCCCTTTGCGCCTCGCACCCCCCTGGCTTCTCCGCGGGCCAAGCTTTTCTGCGGCTGTGGGCATCGTGCTATGAATGGCATTCCGTCGAACGGGGATGGACGCTGGAAGGGGTGCGGACTGCGAATTCGAGATTGATTGCAAAGTGGATGACACCTGGTCCCTGCGGGAGGCGGGGACCTGGACTGGATCGACGGGTGGCGCGTTGCTGTTTGATGGGATCTGCCCTTCGGGTAGATGGAGGATGTGGGCTGGATGCGCATCGCGCATCGTCGGGCTGTGAATGGTGCGGGCGACTGGTGAGCGTGCCGCGCGGGTCCTGGTGAGAGGGTCCGGAGGCAACGGGCTCGTGTATGCGAGGGCCCGGCGATGCTCCGTTGGCCCCTGGGCCCCTGACGATGCCCTCTATCTCGAACTGGGCCAGCAACGGCGGGACGACTGCGCTCCGCTGCGTCGGCTTGGCCGTTCTATCCTCAGCTTGCTTGTCGCCGCCGACGATGTATAAGAAGCGAGGCATCTCGACTCTCCAGGAGGTTGAGAGTTCGTCACACAGCAACCACTTTCTTTCTCTACCATCACCTCACCACATCTCAACTCTCTTTCCATTCGTTCTTCGCAAGACTCTCCGTCTTGAGGACCTTCCTTCATTCATCAAAGCCAGACTTTCTTTTCTTACACACCCCAAAAAAACCCGTCAGCATGAAGACTGCCGTTCTTTTCTCCATCTCCGCGCTGAGCGCCTACGTTGTCGCTGCGCAGGCGCCCCTTGACGCCCAGTGTGGCGGGTGAGTCTCTCCCGCTTTACTCGATAGTGGTATTCGATCTTGGTTGCTGACGATGACGACAGATCTGGCTGGACCGGTGAAACTTCTTGCGAAGCCGGCTCTTCCTGTGTGGCGGTTGACGAGTGGTACAGCCGGTGTGTGCGTGCCGTTGCTGTGCGGCAGGAGGAGGAGGGTGGTGATTCTGAGAAGGACGCCGGTGACGAGGAGTCTGGCGGTGACGCCGGCAGCGGCTCTGGTGACGACTCCGGCAGCGGCTCTGGCGACGACTCCGGCAGCGGCTCTGGTGACGACTCCGGCAGTGGCTCAGGCGACGACTCTGGCAATGGTTCTGGCGACGACTCCGGCAGCGGCTCCGGCGATGACGCGCCGGCGTCGACCCTCCAGACTGTCGTCACGTCCGCCGCACCAGCCGCCTCTGACGACGCAGACTCGGGCAGCGGCTCGGGTGACGACACAGCCACGCCCACCGAGTCGGACTCGCCCGACTCGCCCTCGGAATCCTCGCCCGCGAACTCCGGCACGCCTAACCTCTCGGGCGCGCCGCCGTCGGCCACATCCGCCCTCCCCGCCAACCCCGGCGCCGGCTCGGGCACAGTCGACGGCAAGATCCCGGCGCCGGCGGGCACGGAGCTCGCCAGCGCGCCTATCAACGTGTCCGGGTCGCTCGACGGCGGCATGAAGCTGTACGACCGCGACACGGTGGTCTGCGCGGGCCAGTCGGAGGGCGGCGACGCGGACGCCATTTTCATCCTCGAGGACGGCGCGACGCTCTCCAACGTCATCATCGGGCCCAACCAGGGCGAGGGCGTCCACTGCCTCGGCACGTGCACGCTCGAGAACGTCTGGTTCCAGGATGTGTGCGAGGACGCCATCACGCTCAAGCAGGAGAGCGGCACGTCGCGCATCGTCGGCGGCGGCGCCTTCGAGGCCAGCGACAAGGTCATCCAGTTCAACGGCTTCGGCACCGTCGAGGTGACCGACTTCTACGCCGAGAACTACGGCAAGCTCGTCCGCAGCTGCGGCAACTGCAAGGGCAACGGCGCCGCCCGCAACGTCGTCATCGGCGGCGTCCGCGCCGTCAGCGGCGGCGCCCTCTGCGGCATCAACACCAACCTCGGCGACACGTGCTCCGTCGTCGACTCGTGCCAGTCCGAGGGCAAGAGCTGCGAGCTCTTCGAGGGCAACAGCGACGGCGGCGAGCCCACCAAGATTGGCGAGGGCCCCGACGGCTCCTCCTGCACCGTGAGCGGCCTGACGACCTGCTAGGCCGACGCCTGAGCGAGGCCGTGGATGACGGTGATGGTGATGGTGCTGGTGAGAAAGGGGGTTGTGCCCCGTTGCTTCTTGTGGATATAGATCATAGTACATATACACGTTTGAGCATCCGTTCTTCCTCCTGCTTTCCTGACGTGCTGGCTCCCCCTTCCATGATCAAGCCTGCCTCCAGCTCTCGCGGGTACAACACGAACGGGTCGCCGGCAGGTGCCCTCAGCAAAGGTGATCGTCGCCAAGTGTGTATTACTCGTCCCCAGCAATGTAGTAAGTAGGTATCTCAACAAACACACGATTACAAAGCCTAGAAACCGCCTCCGCCCGCCTATCCAGCGCCCTCATGATACATGGTATGTGTTGTGTGTGCGTGTGCGTGGTTGTTTTTTTCCCAACTCCCCCCTCCCTTGGCATGTAGTATGCAAATCCAAAAGAACAAATGTACAGTCGACGCGAGCCGTGGGGGTAAAATTACGTACGTGCGCCTCCAGGCGGCTGCCTCGTCCTCCTCACAGCAGATCGCCCACGAAGCCCAGCGCTTCCCGGTTCTCGTCGCACACGCGCGCCCACTCGAGCAGCAGCCGCCACACGTACAGCCGCATGTCCTCCCGCCGCAGCACGCGCGCCGCCCAGGCGCGCCCAGACTCGGCGATCCACCGCGCCGCCTTGTCGCCCCGCCTCGTCCGGCCGATGCCGACGCGCCCCCATACGCCGGCGTCCTTTTCGTCCTTCTCGGCGTCGCCGTCGGTGAAGTAGTCGAGCACGCGGTACAGGTCGCGGAACGAGTTGTCCAGGGGCACAAAGTGCAGCCAAGGCACGAGCCGGTCGTCGTGCCACTCGGCGTACACGGTCGCCTTGAGCGGCACGCTCGTGCTTAGCAGCGTGTGCCGGAAACGGCCCGCCACGCCGCCCTCGCCGCGCTCCCGGTCCACGAGCGGGATGTACTTGGCCACAAAGTCGGCCGTGGCCGGCTTGCCCTTCTTGGACGCCGCGCCGCGGATGTGCGGCGCCAGGGCCGCGCACGGCTCCTCCTGCAGCACGGCCTCGTCGCCGCACGCGAACAGGCTGAACCCGGCGGACGCGAACCGCGACAGCCAGGCCCCGAGCTTCTTGGTGCGGCGCCGCTCCGTGTCGTAGTACTCGGCCGGCGGGAAGTCGAACGTGTTGCCGCGGGCCGCCGGGTTGAGCTCCATCTGGCGCACGGCCGTGCCGTTGAGCATCTCGACGAGACGGTGGCGGTGGAAGTGCTCCCAGGGGCTGTTGTCGGCGCGGCCGCCGGACGCGATGCCGCGGAAGACGAGCTTGTCGTTCTTGTCCTTCCACATGGGGCCCAGGAGCTGGGCGATGCGATTGGCGTTCTCGCCGTCGAGGTAGGCGGTGCTGGGGAGCAGGATGTCGTTGTTGACGGCGAGCTTGCCGCCGGTGAAGATGGGGATGAGGTCCTGCGTCGTCTTGACGTCAAAGGGCTCGACAAAGTCGCTGTGCAGGGCGCGCAGGTGCGGCTGGACGCAGAGGTCGGCGGAGCGGGTGAAGTTCTGGACGTAGCCTTTCTGGGTGAAGGGGGCGCCCCAGTCGTAGGGCAGGGTCGGCGGCGACGTGAACTCCTTGACGGCGGCAACGTCCCGCGAGGGGGAGCCGGGCTCGCAGGCCCTGCGGACGAGGTCCCAGTAGTGGTCGTCGCGCTCGCCCAGCCACTTGACGGCCAGCGGGGCGCTCTCGTCGCGGGCCGAGTCGACGGCGGCGAGGCCGGCGTATTCGGACGAGACGTCCTCCTTCTTGACGAGCCTGCGGATCTTGCGCTCCTGGGCGACGTACTCGGCCATCTTCTCGAACGGCACGAGGACGCGGGGCTCGTTCATGTCGTTCAGGGGTATGTCCATGTCGGGCAGGTAGGCGGCGACCTCGCCGATCAGCTCGGCCCACAGCGGCGTGCCGACGGGGTCGTTGTCCTCGGTCTCGACGGCGACCATGACGCCGCCGCGTATCCTGATGACATCGTCGCGGTAGCTGGCCTGCTCGGCGAGGGCGCGGGCGTCGACGGCCCAGAAGGGGGTCAGATCGTGGTAGACGCGGTCGTAAAAGTCCTCGATGATGATCGAGTCGTCCTGCAGGGCGTGCTGGAACCAGCGGTCGAAGCCGGGCGGGGGGTGCCGTCCCCTCCGCTCGCGGTACCTCTTGGCGGCGATGGCGAGGGTCAGGGCGCGCTTGTGCAGGAGGCGCTCGTGGTTGGTGCGGGCCTCGTGGATGAGCCAGTCGATGGGGTGGTAGTCGGCGACGGCGCTGTAGTTGAAGGGGATCTTGAAGTAGTCGGCGGCGCCGCCGTTGAGATAGCGGGTGCTCTTGGAGTGGATGTCGTCGTGGAAGAGGTAGCCGCTGATGAGGATGAAGACAGAGACGGCCGTCAGGAGGGTCCAGGTGATGATGGCGCGCACCATGCGGCGGGTCGGCCGGCACGCCGCGAGGCGGCTCGGCAGCGGTACGCGCATCGTGTGGCCGGCGATTGAGTCGAGTCGAGTCGAGTCGAGCCGGCGCGCGGCAGAGCTGGGACGGGCTGGGCTGCCCCGGAGGATCGGGCTGGGCGCAGGGTCTATTGGTGAGCTCGGCGAGCGATCATCGGGGAGAGGCTTTCGGGGTGGTCGGAATGGGGGGACGGGACTGGGACTCGGACTGAGACTGCAGGGCGGAGCGATGCGGATCGCTCGGAAAGGGCTCGCGATGTTCAATTGACGTCGACGACCAGGGACAGAGACGTCTCGACGGTGCGCGAGGAGGAAAGGGATGGTGAGGGAAGAGGGGGGGGAGAGAGGAGGGGGGGCGTGGTTGCGAAAGCGAACGAGATCATGAACGTGAACGGAAAGGAAGGGCGGCGGACAGTCAGGAGGTCCCGTCTATCGTGCCTGCCTGTGCTGTGCTGCGCTGTGTGCTGCGCCAAGGTGTGTCCTTCCTCGCAGCCAAATTGGACTGAATGCGGAACAAAAGGTACGTACCGGACGCCACACGCAGAGGCAGCCACCACGCACTGGCTGCTTCCAGTTCCACTGGCAGTGCCCTTGCTTGCCAGTGCCAGTTACCCCACAGCCCTTTCTGGCAGCCTGGCCCAGCCGACGGGACCCCCTCGCCACACCTCACCAACAAGCACAGCCACATCTCACAGGTCAGCCTCGGTATCCCTTTCTAAGCCCAACCAACACGGCAACCCCCCTGGGACAGACTGAAATGAGCTCAACATCACAAACACCACGACCATCTGAGCCTGTGTTGAGGTGACTACATTATGGAATTGCCTGACTACTAGCGTCAGGTCGGGTATATGTGACGATGAATATCTAATCCTTCCCCCTCCCTCAGCCTCAAACAGAGGCTCAAAGCAAACAAAACGCTCGCTATCCCATGCCCGTAATCAGTTGATGCCACCTTCCCTGCCAGCCCCGGCCTCCGAACTCCGGCACCATGGCCGTTTGGCCCCATGGAGGCAAGCTAGTAAAACGAAAGCCTTCCGAGTACTCATACAGGTGCTGTCTGCGCCCTGGGTGGCTGCTGCTGCGGGCTGGCCTCGCCATCACCCTCCCCCTCGAATTGTTCCACGTACGGCGTGCCCGAATTCTGGCTGCCCTCGCGCTTCTTGCCACCCAGATGCACCCCCAGCATGTCTGCGAACCGGACACCTTTCTCCTTGATGCCCGCGCCTCTGCTCTTCTGGTCTGGCCGCTCCGCCTGCTCCTCGTCCAGGTCCTGCCCGTCCGGTCCCCCGCCACGATCGTGACTGAAGAAGCCGCTCTCGTCGCGACGGTGGCCCGCCCGCGACACCACCCGCGACGCCACCCGGCTACCGCCGCTCAGCACGACCGTGTTCCGAGGGTCCGTCATGATCCTCGCGTCGCGTACGCACTCGAGGAACAGGGGGTACGCAAACGTGAGCACGCAGAGCGCCACGATGACCACGAACGCGAGCTGCACCCGCCCCCCGTGCTCCACAATCGCCCAGAGCACAAACGGAAAGAAGGCAGCCCCGGAGCCGCCCATCGTGATGAACGCTGCCGCCCGCTTCGTGCGCCGACCTTGGCCCCGAAGCCCGATGGCGAAGATCAGGGGCCAGCAGGGGCCCTCGAAAAAATAGAAGAGGATCACGGGAATCATGAGGTGGTTAGGGTTGCGGGGCCGCAGCACGACCGTGAGGAGCGCCATGACGAAAGATCCCGCAACAGAAATCCCCAGCAGCGTGCGCGGCTTCGGGAAGCGCGAGTGCTTCACCGCCATGTATGTGAGCCATGCGGCGAGAAAACGCGAGACGGCGAATGCCGTATGCGCGACCAGTCCGTAGTCGGGGATGCCGAGGTCAAGCCCAGGAGGCCGGTCCGAGTTTTCGCCCGGGTTCGTGTTAGCATTGGCGGCACCAGTCCCGGAGTCTTCTTGCTGCGGCAGCAGAGAGACGAGGAGGGACCGGAAGAAGATCGAGTTGGACTCCTGGCAGGCAATGTAGGTATACTGCGCCGTGACGGCGAGGACGAGCGAGACGGTGCGCAGCTGCCAGCCAAAGAACCCCGTGCGCCGTTGCGTGTTCACAGGAAGGCGATCGGCTACTTCCTGTAGCTCTGCATCGCCGACCTCGGGCAGAGGCATGTAGTAGAAGAAGAGCGCCAGGGCGACGCAGAGGAGGGTGATGGCCAGGTACGTCCATTGCACGTTGAGCAATGTCAGCGAGCTGGTGTAACCGTCCCTGTCGATGCCAGTGAAGAAGACCTTCTGCGCCAGCAGCCCGCTGAGAACGCTGCCAACGCCTTGTATGCCTTGCGCGAGGCAGAGTCGCGTCTCGCCGTATTGTGCGGGCCCGCACAGGATCAGGAAGGCATTGGCTCCGGTCTCAAGGATGGAGAGCCCAAAGCCTACCACGAAATTGCTGAGGAGGAACCCGCCCCACGACTTCATCACGGCAGAGGGCCAGAAGATGATGGTGCCAACGCCGTAGAAGCAGAGGCCGACCATGAACGTAGCCTTGAATCCGCCCACACTCTCGGCCGCATCATTATTCTTCTTCTTATGCACCCTGTGGTGCTCGTCTCGTCGCAGAATCCACTCGCCCACAATCAAGGGGCCGAAGAAGTAACCACCCCCAAAGTAGGCGCTGGTAAGGCCAAGCGTTTCGGCGACCGACATGCCCGAGACGGCTGAGACGACGTTGTTCAGTGTGTTGAGAAGGCCGTACGAGATGCCCCAGAGTAGGAAAAGGACGGTGACCATTAAGCAGTAGCGGAAGGAGTCGGTGGGGTTGCATTTGATCATGCTCTTGGGCCTCTTCATGTTAACGAAGCCAAAGTATAGCATGTTCTCTCGTTGTGTTCCCATGGTTGATACGGTGCGGGCGGTGCGCACTCGGTTCAAGGGGCTGTCCCCATCGGCGTCGTCACCTGTCGTGTTCATGCCCGGGACCGTCAGGAACTCGAGAGCGGTCATGCCGGCAGCGCCAGGGTTGTCGGTGTCTTGGTTTGCGGAGGGTGTTTCGGCAGGAACGATGCCATCGCTTCCGTGGCGATCTCGCACCGGGCTGTTGAGAGAGTCCTCTTTGTTGCTGTCGCTATGCCGAGTGCCATCGGGGTCGATGATCATGGCCGGGAGGATCTTGATGATCAGAGGCTTCAACGTGGGAATGCAGGCGCATGTCATTCCAACGTTGACCTCGACAGCGCTCCACATAAAAGAGAGTGAGGAGTTCCAGGCGAAGTTGGGGGTGCCACCGAACTTGGCACCAAGGTCAGTGGTGGGACTGGTGGGGATGGCCGACACGGCCTGCTGGAGATAGTAAATACGGACGACGTCGATGACGGTGACGAAGATGCCGAGGGAGAACGTGAAGACGAGAATGTACTTTTGCCGTGGTGGCAAACGCATGCTGGTGAGGACGGGAATAGGAAGGGCCACGATGGCGAGGTTGGTAATGATGTTGATGGGAGCCGAGCATATGAACTCGGTCAGAAGAGGGATGCATTGCGCCGGTTCGGTCCAGGTCTGCCATGCGGCTTGTACCGGACGGCACTGGAAGACATTGATGAGAGTTAGGACGGTGCCGGCGAGGTTGACAATGCCGAGCGTGACCCAAGAGGCAAGGCGCAGGACCTTCTGGGTGTTCTTCGACAGGCGTAGATAGAATATGAGGATGCTGGTTTTGGTGGCCATCAAGGCAGGATTATACAGGATGGAAAAGACATATTCGCAACGTCGCAAGGCCCCCTCGTCTTCCGTGCTGATGTCGTCGTCGTATCGGCCTAGGCCTTTGGTGGTGCCGAAGCAGATGGTAAAAGACAGGCCAAAGGCCAGGATGAGCGCCAAGAGCATGATCTTGTCATCCCAGCTCACGTTCTTGACGATGACATGGCGGCAGAAGATTCGGGCCGCGACGAAGACGCTGCCTAGTACGAGGGTCGAAAGGGTCACGGCGAAGACGACCGGCCCACGATCTGGGGTGTGGTCATCCGTGGCGCCTGATGACATGTTGAATGGAGCGGCGGCGGGTTTGGCTGCCTCTCGATCATCGGCCGCCGCGGAGGGCAGGCGAGTGGTGGTGAAGGGCGATTAGTGTTGTGATGAGGAAAGGCTTTCCATCGCTCCTTGCACGAGTACATTGAAGGCTGCGTTGAGTACGAATGGCGTGGCGTGGCGTGTCGTGTCGTCTCCGTCCAGGTGCGGTCGTGTGGCTTCGTTGCTCTGCAAGGGTAGGTGGGACGCAATGTGGTGATAAGAATGTCGACAGAAGGAATGAATGCGATGCGGCCAGACCAGGTCGTTGAGGGCCCTGTCGAGTTGAATTAGGTCGCGAGCAGAGGGATGCGATGCGCTACAACGGCGGTGTTGGCAGCTAAGTAGCGTACTGAGCCGAGCGGATGCGCTGAGTGACTCTAACTAGAGGCGGGCAAGCGAGCAGTTGAGGTATGGATGGGACGGATGGGCGTGCGAAAGAGGTTAAGAAAACTCGAGGCGGGCGCGTACGGGAACGGCGCTGTATTTAGGTTCGACTTGGGGACTGGGTTAGGGATCCCGCTTCGCGCAGCGACAAAGACTTCGCGAATGAGGATGGACAGAAGCTGTCCCGACAAGGAGAAGGAGGAGCGGGATGATGGGCGATGATGGCGCCGTTGGGTGGTGGAGGGTGGTGGGTGAGTGGGTGGACGAGCGGTGGTGAGCTGTGCCAGGCGTACCAGCACCAGGGGTGGTGAGCAGGGCGAAATCCTGCAATCCTGCAGCTCCCAAGGCGTCCCGTGTAAGATGGACTTAACTAGCCCGTCGCAGTCGCAGTCGTGACCGTGGTCTTCGTGGTCGTCGTGGTCGTAGCATGAAGCATTCCTCGGCGCACGTCGAGGAGAGGGATGTGAGATTGCGCGGGCGTCTTTCCGATCTTTCGAAGAAAAGTCCCCAAAGGAGGGAGGATGGGGAGGAAGCGAGAGAGAAGAGAGAGGAGCCGCCAATAATTGGCACAGCAAGGCGGAGCAGGAGCGGCGAGGCAATGCTGAGCAATACCCGCCTCGGGCGAAGTATGTAATAGCTACCTAGCCTACTGACGAAAGGAAGGCAGGCTGGCAAGGTGGGTGGGTAGGTGCTGTCGGCCGCACCTGCAGTCTGTCGTTGGGTAATGAGGCGGTCAGGTCCCAGAAGCAGGCACGACGGGCCAAGCTGCCAGCCAGGTGGACAGGTGGACGGACAGGCGGACAGAGCGGGTAACTCGGAGGCAGAATCTGCTCAAACCCTGAGCCTGTCCTGCCCTGCGCAGTGCGCACTCAAGGTACTTGGTAGGTCTTCAGTGAAAGTGGAAAAGTACGATGGAGCGCTTGTGGGGCCGCCCTCTGTTGCCGGCGGCGGGCAGCAGAGCAGAACAAGAGCAGACAGCAGGTCCGGTCAACAAAGCCGCCCACTTATTAGGCGAAGAAAAGTCGCTCGCTTCGCTTCGCTTTTGCTTCGTCCACTAGAGAGGCGAGATCGCGCGATCCTGGGTTGGCTCGAATTTAGCTCGTCGAATAGTCGGGTCGACCATGATCAATCGAGTCAAGCCGAGCCGGGTCGAATCATTCCACGTCTTACCCCGCCGCTGTTGGTGCCAGTTGCGTAGGTGGCAGCCCAAGAAAACACACGCTGAGGACGTGGCGATGCTAGTAGTGACTTTGGGGGAGTTCGTTGCGGCTTCTTCTGGGAACAAGGGCACCCGGTAACGATGATGGCATGCCATTCTCTTCAGCCAATCGCACCACCGAAAGTCCATGAGTCTGCGGGCCTTACCCCGGATTTCTTCATCCCCTGACTCGACGACAACAGGGCGGCACAAGAAAAAAAACCTATGTCAGACCATCACAAGCCGTACCCCCAAATGAGACCATCTCAAAAGTACGTAAACCCAATATAGCCGTATGGCCCCCCCAATGAGCCACGAGGGCTCGAGGCTTGGCCCGTTCTGGGGCTCTCCTCGCACCACGCAAGTCCCTCCCTAACAAATGGACTTGGGGCACACAACCTGATCTGGGCGATCGCTATTTCCTGCCTGACAGACAGACAAACTGGTGGTCATCGATCGCCCACGCTACCACGTTGCACTGGAGACAAGACCCGTCTGTCAGCACGTCCTCCTGCTGCCGAACAGCGCTGACTGGACCAAATGTCCAAGCACGCTCGTGCCTCGAGGGGGGGGGAAAGAGAAGAAAACAAGCTATCCGCCCACCCGACCGCGTCCCAGCCCTCTGGGTGTGTCGCCGTTGGTGGCTTCTCGGCGGTTACCAACGTGCGCCCTCGCCCCTCCGTTCGTTTTCTGGGCGAAACTCAATTACCAACTCCGAGCTTTCATCGCGTCGCCTCCTCGTCCGAACCCCGACGCCGCCCCTTTTCATCAGCATTACACGACAGTGCCAAGGACGTAAGCACCAGGCAAATTGCTAAAAACCCTCTCATCGCAAGAAGCGGTTTGCCGACAATACCTTGGCAGTGGCCATCGTTGCACATCTCCGTGCCAAGCGTCAGCCCCCAAGGCCCGCATCTCCGAAAGACTGCGTCACGTGCCATTATGTCAACGCTGGTGATGTCATTGATCTAGGCCACGTGACGCTTACTGAACGTTCCCGTGATCGCGTGTTGCGTCTTGGTAGCGTATCAAGATCCCAGTCCCCAACCGGACTTTCCCCGCCCGGAGCCGAACAGCATGCGAGTCGGACTTTCACTGCCATCGGCAACCGACCCTGGCTCACAGGCACACAGCCACTCGCGGCCCGACCCTCGAGACTCCTCTCACTGCCACAACCCGTCCCAGATGGCATCGTCTCACAGCAGATGAGGTGCGTCATCTCGGGCGCCTGCTGCGCCCAGAGGTCCGTCATCGATCGTTGCTGCCGTGGAATACGATTCGAAGCAACACAACTGCGACACATCACCACACTGGAGAGAGTGTGTTGCTGCACCAACAAATGATCATCATCCTCTGATTATCTCCTTGTCTCAACTCCTCCAAGAGAAGTCTTCCTAGACTTGCTGTCACCCCATACTAGAAACGTGTGAAGTATCCGTCACCAGCCCATTGATATCATCATCCCGTGCCTGTCCATCTAGGCGAATCCACCTTCCGCCACCAAAGCAGAACCCAGCACAGAGCACCAGACATACCGCCATGGAATCATCGCCCAAAGAACCACATTACTCCAAGTGATCGTCAATCCGTTCATAAAAGTCACAGCCGCTGCTCTACAACCCATACACCCCACCTAGGTCCGCACACTGCCATCAGGACCCCAGGCGTTTACTGGCCATTGCCGACGCCGCCAAAGAAGAAGTCGAATTCGCTCCCAGGCCCTCTGGCGAACTGGTGCTCATTCTCTGCTAGCTGTTCCAGCAGGCTGAGGAAGGGGTCCTTCTCCTCGCCGGGTCCAGTGCCCGTGCTACCGTTTGTACTCTTTGCCCCTGGGCTCGGGGCGGCAGCGTTGCCTACCGATGTCGGTGCCGGCGCCGGAGCAACTGGCAACTTGCTACCGCTTCCATCGTCTGCACCTTGCCAAGCAGCAGGACTGCTGAAGGCATTGGTTGGCAAGCCCCCGAACATGGGGTCATAGGAGCCTGACCCGTCGCCGGCTGGATTCGCTCCAGGGGTATTGAAGCTGAACTGCGGGGAGAAGGGCGCGCCTGTCAAGGAAGGCATGCCTTGGTGCTGAGACTGATGATGGTGCGCTTGCAAAGAGAAGCCGGCCGCTGCAGCGGCTGCAGCAGCAGATTCGTCGTAGTGCCCGTTCATATTGGCCATATGTTGTTGGTGGTGCTCAGCCAGTTCGTGATGGGGATGAAGACCATTGGTGGCCGAAAGGAGACCTGGTGAAGGCTGCGGCGGTGGCATGGCGGAGCCCTGGTGCGAGAAGGACTGCCGAGGTCGAGGTGCGTTCTGGAGGCCTGGGGTCGGGGGTGCGGCCATGCTCGTGCTGAGAGATGCGACAGCAGCCATGTCTGGCCGTTTGCGACTGGAGGATGATGTGCTTTTCCGTTTCAGGTTCGGTCGCTCACCGTCGTTGCTGCTGTTGGCGCGCGGGGCGTACAAGTCATGCCCCACATAGGAGTCGGCCGTGAAATCGACAACAGCATCGGATAGGCTCAGGTTTGCGGCGTCAAAGTTGAATGACTGGCCTCCAGGGCCACCAATGTTGGCGTATCGATCGAAAAAGTCTTCAAGGTGGAATGCTGGCGAATACCGCATTGGATTGTTCGCCAAGCTCTTGACCAGCTCGGAATGGGCGTTATATATGCCTTGTAGAGTCTCGCGTTGGTGCTGCACGCTCACCCACACGTATCTGAGCTCGCTGAGTTGCTGCATCTCGCGTGACAGGAAATCCGTGGACGAGCTGAAAACATTCATCTCGCCATTCCCAACCTTGTTGTAGTGGGCTCCGTGGATGTGCACAGTACCTGCGGTGCAGATGCAGTATCCGACAAAAGCCGGCCACTCGATGCTTCCAGTCTGCTTGCCCAGCTCCACAAGTTCAGAAATGGCGTTGGCGTGCAGGAAGCACATGTTGGTGGCCTCAATCTGCCATGACTGATGCTGCCCGGTCCCTGAAAGCTCGGATAGGTCGATAGGCAGGAAAGGCCTGTAAATGAGACAATGTATAAGGTGGTAGATCAGTTTGCTCAACACCAGAATCGTGGAGTCGACCTGGCCGAAAAGGGTATCCAAGCTGGAGAAAACATCCTCGGTGCCGGAGGCCCAAATGTCGAGGTCCTGTCGAATCTTGGATAAGTTTGAGAGGGAATGCCATGGAAAGTGTGAATCGCCCTTGACACCGCCAGCAGCGAGATATCTGTTGGTGATACCCAATATGCGGCTGATGTCGATCAACATGCCTGTACTTCCCTGGGTTTTCTTCCCACTGCCTTGAAGGTATTGTAGATTGGATGCGGCCTGAAAGAACTCGCCATCAATGGGTAAGGCCGAGGGGCTCGGAGACCAGCAGGGAAGGCGTAGGATGATCGTCTTGTCTCCGATCAGAGACGGCCGTTTCGATCCGCAGGCCAAAAACTTGTCGAGAAGGTAGCAAGTCCAAAATAGCCGCCTCCGCATCTCTCGCTCGACCGGTGTCACTCGAGCATGAGAATCCATCTCTCGATGCATTTCTAGTGCTGTTGCCATGCCCACGGCATTGGCTAGTTTGTTATCAGTAGCTGCTGCCATGACAACTTTCACGCGTCACTTACTCATGAGCATGTACGCCTTCTTTCCCTTGCCCGCCGCAGTAAATGCGATAACCAGCAGCAGCAACGCTTGAAGCGCGTCGACAGATGGCTCATCTGTGTCCAGCTCACTTCTTGAGCGTGCTGCGTAGTCTTCACTGAGCTTGACGGCAGCTTGGTAACCGCCGGGGTGAGGTGTGTATCTAGAGAGGGTATCAGTACGGGAGGCTTGCGGATGAGACCAGGGTCCATGCCTCGCAGCCACAGCACAAATTCCTTGCACGAGATAGCCTGGCAGCTGGTTCAGCTGCAGACGTTGCCGCACCGAAGACTCGTCGAGGATGTGGAATGGCTTGGCGTGGAATCGGGCGAAATAGGTATCGAAAAGCGTGTCGGGCTGAACGGTCGGGGGAGAAGGTTCCCTGGAAACATCAGCTGGTGGATCTGCGAACATCACGGGGGAGAACTACCCAACAGGCGCTGGCGAATACACAGCCGACTCGTCCGCGTCGTTCTGCTTCATGGTGTCGATTGCGAGGCGTTTTGGTTTGTGCTCGACATCGTCAGAAGCCTCGGCCGCCGATGACGAGGATGCCTCCTCATCCGCAGGCCCGGGGGGCACCGGCTCGGTAGGCGTCTTCTCTCCGGCATTCTTCTCTTTCAATTTCGCCTCGAGACCGTCCACCCTTTTCAGTAAAGCCTCCAAAACATCTGTCTTCGGCCCACGTTTCTTTGGCACCGCGTCTAAGCCGTCTCTTGTCAGTAAGAGACGCCTAGAAGTTGCCGCACTGCAGTTGCTGAGGTGTAACGTACCGTAAATGCACGGGCATTGGAAGACTTGACAAGCTTCACACGCTGGTCGAAGACGGTTGCACTTGATCTATGGAGCCAGGCCAATCGTCAGATTTTGTCCTGCGCCGCAGCATTCTCTCTTTCCAGCGGGAAACCGTCGCGTAAGCTTACCTTGCGTTTGCGACATGATTTGCAGTTCATGGATTCCCTTGGCTCGTTGCTCATCCGCCTTGTCGGCAACCGCTCGATGCCGACCTGCGGGCGAGTCATGGCCGCGGGTTGGGGGGCGGACTGTTGTAGCCCGTTCATTGGAGGTTGAGGTTGGCGAGATCTCACCAACTTCTTCAACAGACTCGTGTGAGAGAGATAGGCCGGCAGCGGGGTGAGTGAGCCGCGCAAAGCACGAATGGCTAGGCGACGATCGCCCCAGACACGGCCGGGTTGGGTTTCGGCACGCTGTCTAAGTTGCTATGTGGAACATGTCGTCGGGGGTAGGGTTCAGAATCTCGGTCTCGGAATCGCGTGGCGTGGCTTGGTGTGGCTGGATGGGATGGGATGGGGTGCGGCAGGGCGCGGTGCGGACCGTATGCGGAGGCGAGGTGCAAGACGCTGCGGTGATGCAGATGCTGCTGGTGTTTGCCGCAAGTCGTGTGGGTGTGAGTGAGGTGCAAAGCTGAAGAAGTTGGGCCGAGGGTGACGAGGCAAGGCGAAGAGGAGTGACGGGAGAAGTATTGCCCTACGGCACTGGCAAGACGGGGCCAGACTGAGCAGGGGGGGCTAGTCCCAGTTGAGGATGGTAAAATGAAGGCTGTTTTGTCTGTTCGCAAGCCCGTCTGCGTTGATGCGCGGTGCGGAGGCGGAGGGTTGAGCGGGGGCTGAACTGGTGAGCCCGGCGAGTCGCGCGATCCTGGGGTCACAAAGGGCGGCGAGTCGAGTCAACGCGTGAGCCGTAGGTCAGGACGAAAGGATGGCAAGGAGGGGAGGGAAGAGGAGAGGCTCAACTCGGCTCTTCAACGGAGGAGATGGAGATCGTGGGATGAAAAGAAAAAGAGGAGACCGGGGTGCTTGCACCGAGACCGAGACTAGACAGGCCAGACACACTGGGGGACACGACGAGAGACAACCACAGGGCCTCGGGGTTGCGATGATGGGGGGGAAGAGCGGCGGACACGGAGACAGGGGTCAGGGGAGTAGGGGGGGCTGCCAGGGGAGGCTTCTCCCCTTGTGGTGAGGCGCGCTGCACAAGCGCCGATGTGGGAGAGTGGAGGAGGAGGAGGAGGAGGGGGGAGGGGTTTTCGAAGGGGGGTGGAGGAAGGAAGTTGGGGAACATGGGGCAAAGACGGGGCAAACAGGAGCCGTGGGAAGCTCAGGACCCCAGTGGGACTCGACTCGGCCAACGCTTGTCCAGGGTGGGATGCCCTTTTGCCATGTTCTGGTCTGGTTCCATGATCAAGGCAGTTGTCGCATAGAGGAGATGAGAAGATATTCTGCTTCACTGAGCTGGCGCGCATGGAGGGGCTCCACCTGCCATCTGAGTCTCGCGGCATGGCATCAAGAAGAACGAGGTGGTCCAAGGCTGAGGCCGGCTGGGCGGATAGCTTCCACATCGAGCCTTCCCGACCCTGTACGCAGGGTGTGCTTCGGCAGAGCGCTTCCCTAGACGGCCGGGCAGCATGGCCTTGGGTCGAAGGCCAGGGACCTGTCGGACGGCACGACGACGAGGAGTGAAGGCGACGGCGGGCTGCAAGGCCAGGTTGCCTGCCAGGTTGCTCGGAAAAGGGTCGATGGACGCCGAGGAGGGGGGAGGGGGGCGATGAGAAGCCTGCCCAGAAACGCTGTGATCTTCAGACGGCCTGAAGCTAGAGACTCGTCGCTTCGCAGGAGCACTAGCTGGCTGCCTTGGCGAGACATGGGCAGGAGTTTGTCGAGTGTCTCGCACGAGTCGATGCTTGAAGCACGGCATGTTGTCGGTCGGTCTTGGTGACGCTGTTGAGCCCGTAGCCCGTCGAAAGCTTGACGGCCCCGAATGCCAGCCTCCGTCCCAGCAATAGGGTAGGGCCTTCTGCGGTCCCTGTCACGAAGCCGGCCACTCAAGTCATCCCCGTCGCTCTGCGGTTCTGGCCTCACGTTGGGGGCCTGCTCTCAGGAAATTCCTGGACGAGTCCAGCCCGTGTTGAGAAGGTGGCCGAGGGGGTGTGGAGTCGCCTGGAGTCGCATCTCGCAGCTAATGAAGGCTTGCGAGGCCGCCTCCCACCAGGTGATGCGTTTTTGGTTACATTGGCCTGGGTGCTTGAGCGGTCCAGGCCGGACGCAGACGACGACCACGGGCCGTGGAAGGGTATTCCATCGAGCTCCCCTGAGACCCTGGGACACAGGCTTCGATGGAATACCATGCTTCGTTCCATTCGTCGATGATGTTGTTTCCGAGTTTCTCGCGAGGAAGACGTTGCAGGAAGTTGAACACTGGGTCCGCAACGTGGTTTGGTGGGTGAGGAACAATCACGGCTGCTCGAATCACAGATCCTCTCCCATGCGCCCCCGGAGGCAAGAGACACTGGATTGGTTGTGGCTGCCCTCTTCCCTCAAGCCTCGATAGAGGGTCGAGCCTGACTGAACAGCCCCCCAATCAATCGCACCGCACCACATGGACCTCACTGCACCGCACTGCAGTGCGCAACGTGGAGCGTCCACCACAGCGGAACCGCTCCACCATGTTCGGTAGGGAGGTGCGCTCAGAAGGGGGCGAGGAAAGACCCTCGGGTGGGTTGTCTCCGCCCCTGTTGACTGCCTGCTTACCTGCCTGCCACCTGCCTACTACCTGCCTGCTTGTCTGCCCGCCCACCCATCAGTCGGAGCCGTTCATCCTGGCCCCCAAAAATTGTTCTTACATGTATCCCCAGCAACTTTGCCCGCCTTCTCTCACCATCCTTCTTGCCCAGCAATTCGGTTTAGGCCTCGACTCGTCCACCACCTCTTCCGAGGTGCTCATTTCACGTGCAGCCCAGCGGCCACCCTGCCCACAACCCACGGAACCTGTCCGAAGCTGCATCAGACACCCTTCAGGACGATGAACCGGATCGTGTCCCAAACCGCCACAGCATGCTCCCCGATACCGCCGCCGCCGCCAACAACAAGTCGGGAGTCGCAAGAGCCGTGCCAGAGATCACGGCCACGAGGACGACCCTGACGATCCCGAGCAACGCTAATCCCTTCCATATTACCTGAGCATCAAGGTGTAGGTACACAGTAGCATCCGCCCACCCTACCCACCATGCCCTGCCCTGTCAACCGTGAGGCCTTCGACATCTTGGCGCCAGATGGATACCACCTTAACCCCGAGCCGCTTTTTCCGTCTTGGTTTTCCGAGAGCCGACCCCCCCCCCCCCTTCTTCATCAGCGGTGCGAGACCACCAGGACCATGCCAATCTGGCCATTGGCACGATGATCATGCGGTAAACGTCTGCTAGGCCGCCTACGGTCTGCACCTCGTCTTACCGGCTGCACCTGTCCTTCGACCACCCAGCCTGCGTTCTGCGGGGGCTCCCACCTGAACGCGGGGGCGGACCGGCGATCAATGCGGAGAAGCTGTCCTGAACAAGGCCCAGCTCATGGCCGCCATGCCCATCCCAACCAGCGAACTACCCACGCCAGGCCTAATTCATGTTCGCTTGAACGCAATACCATCGATTCGCCTGGCTTGGGCCTCATCTGATTCCAGGGCCCTGTCTCGTGCCGCTCGAATCATAAGCGGCGTCCTGGGCATCGTTCAAGCGTGACGTCAACCGACGGCGTGAATTGTTGCTCGACCAAGCCTCGCTGTAGACTGGTCTCCCCAGCAAAGCCCAAGGCGTATGCGAAGAGGTTGGCAAGCCACCCGCTACTCGCCACCCTTTGCCGATGGCAGTCGACCCTGCACGACATTCGCCTTGGAGGCTCAAGGGCAACGGCCGACAGGGTCTTCGAGCTCTCCGGATCCGACGAGGCCGTGTCGTTGGGAGATGGTGTTTCAGGGCGTCTAGTGTCTGATGTGATGTGACGGGCTGTGCCTCTACCGCATCGTTCCCCAGACTCCCGGACTTCCGAGGTGGGCACGCGAAAGATTGCTTGGCATGTTCTCTGCGAAAGCCCATCACGGTCCTACTCTGTACACGTCGTCGGGGTTTTCAGATACGCCAGGACCTGCGACCTGATCACACGATGCTTGGAGTGACTGCGAATCACCTCAGCCAAGTCGTGCCAGCGACTGCGTTGCCGGGCTTGTCGAGTCGTCATTCGCACCTGACGACTGACTGTCTCCGCCTTCCTGGCAGTAACAGGTAACTCGATATGAACACAATATTGCTACATATTGCTTGCTGCAGCAGCGAGTCACGAATGCCTCGCGATTGAGGTCGCATCCAGACCGGCCTGCCACAACTCACGCATGCAACATGCAACCCCAGACCCAAGCAAGCTGCGGCACACTGGTCTGCCCCGCCCCTTTCGTCTCATATACGCAGAGTCGTACTCCGCGAACGACTCACATACATCAGAGACTGTCGTCCAATCACTCCAACTCAATCCCTACACAGCTCGCGGCAAAGTATCCCGACCACCGACGCTCATTTCGTATGGCTGGCCTGCCTAGTAGAGACAGGCACTCACCGCTGTCATATCACCAGCTGATTCTCTCTCTTGATCTTGAGCCTGCTCCCTCAAGCTGGACTCAGGGGGTTGACCGCGTGCCGGCAAAGCCCGAGACCTAGCCTGTCGACCCTGCGGCGCCACCTCCAAAAGGGGTCACACGCCCCGCGCCTTCTACACGCCTTGAGCCTCATATCCCGAGATTAGGTCTCCGGGCACCGATGATCTCGCAGAAGAAGCGGTCATGGTAGGAGGTTTCTTCGAACGAGCGAACCGGCCCATTCGGATCGCTTCCCCCACCTTGCCCATGGCAGGGTTCGGGTTTCGCAGCAGCTATTTCGTGCTGCTCGACTGTCGTCTTGGTCTTCTCCATTTGCTTCTCCCGCAGAAAGCTGCAGCCTGATTGCGGAAATCCAAGTGCAAGATTGACAAGATCGGAGAAAGAGGCGCTCCTCCACGTTCCATTTTCTTACCTACCCAGTCGCAGCGCGCACATGCGTCACTGGGTCCTGTGCCACACCACCAAGGACGCCATATGCACGATACCTGCCCCCCGCACCCCAGCTTCCAACAATTCCGACGCAGCAAATGCCGTTGCTGGGCCGTGACACATAGTGTGGGAGTTGTCCGAAAGACAAGCATTGCAGACCCGGGTCGGCAGGCTCTTCAGCGTGAGGTGTCGCCCGATTGCTCCCAGCGGAACCAGATACCAGAACCACGGACGGAGCGTGCCTCTGCGCCGGCCGTATCCGGACACCACCTATATCAGATATCCATTGATATATGTGCGATCGAAGAGCGGGCCTAGAAGCATTGTTGCGATCGTAATAAATGCGGGACTCGTGGAAGACGGCATGTGCTGCCTTTGGATTGATGAGTAGTGGGTAGGTATCTACGTTCAAGCTCACACAGGAAGCGAAGGGATCGAAATAAAGTGTAAGATATTCTGAACATGCGTTGTTCGAATGTGAGCCACGAGAAGAAGGATCCAACAAAACAACCAAATCGCGTCCGCAGCCATGAAAATAAACAAGTCCATGCCCAGCCTCTGCCGAGCCATACTTCCAAAAACGCCGTGTATGCAAAGCTCCGCGAGCTCAAAATGAGAAGTCGACACCACGCCGAGGCTCCGCAGGGCCAGGGCCTTGGCTCTTGTTCGCTACACCGGATACGAGGTTGCAAGTGGCGTCTGGGCCCCTCGCGAAGCTCACATGGGCTCGTGCTGTCGAGCACTCTGACCGCTCAGCATCGCACGCCTGAAAACCTGCCGCTCTCTTCGTTTGACCGGCTTCGCCACCAAATACAAGCCGTCGTAGGAGTCGAGGCATCCCAAATGGGAGCCAAAGCCGAGTCAGGCAACACAGGCGGTAGATATCCGTGGGTGCATCGGAAAAGGGACGCTGCGTGGTCTCGCCCCCATCCATGCCTGCCCGCGACCCCGGACGAAGGCGTGCAGTACCATTGAGCTCTCTGCCGTCTGGTCCACCAAAATTTGGCGAGACACTCAGAACAAGCTTCGACCGCTGGCAAGACGGACAAAGCTATAGGGAACGTTCTGGCCGACCAACAATCTCAGAGTCTCAACGGTGGTGAAAGCCGCCGTGTCAGCCGAACCATACGCTGAGAAGCCGCTCTGTTCGGCGACGATGCTCGGGTCTCCGCCCTTCCTGATGCCGGCGGTATCTGCCAGATCCAAGAAAACTTTGCGAGTATTATTTGAACCCCCGCGACTGTTCGCACCAAAGACCCGGATCAACATACCGACAAGATTGCTCTTCTCGGGTCCCAGGGCTGACACAATGACGAAAGGAGCAGCGTCATCACCAACCATGCGAGCTCTCTGCAAGCTTTCAAGGCTGTTGAACGGCTCGATTGTCGGGCCTTCCTTGGCCAGCGCTGAGGGAGTTCGGAATCCGACGGTGTAGATCTTTCCGATGCGCAACGCTCTTAGCGCGAACATAACCGACGCTGCGTCGTCGCCTGAGGAGGCCAGAACGACAGCAGACCGGCCAAAATAGGCAGACGGTGCGAGGTCGCGCGTCAGCGCGCTCAGGATGCCTCTCCAGCTGGCATTATCGAGAACCAGGGACGTGTTGGCGGGGAGGATCGATGTACCGGAGCTGTAGTTGCTGATGGCATCATAGTTGCGCGGGCTCGATGGGATCGACGGAGGTGCCGATGATGCCGATGAGGATGAGCCCGTCTTGACGACAATCGTGTCGACCGTCCCAATAACGCGAGCAGCCTCGGTGAGCTCGGGGCCTTTGCCCTGGTTGAGAGAAGCAAAGAAGGGGCTATGCTTCAGAAGGCTGCTCCAGGAGATGGGAGGACTCAGGTAAGCACCGCCGAAGTTCTTTTGGTTACACCAAGCCTCCATACTTGTTATGTTGTTTGGTTGTCGTTCAACAACAGCAAAGTGGTGGGGCAATCCCAGCTCATTGAAACATTTCTCGTAAAAGGGGGCCTGTGGGATACAGCATCGGAACGATGGGCTGGTGATCCCCCAAATAGTCTTCTTGGGGAGCTGCCCAAGTAGGGCCAGAGCCGCGTTGATCTCAGATGCGCTCATTTGGCCGGGGGCGGCAACAATAGGGAGGAGTGGATGCGTGATGGGTGTGAAGACCCGGTTCAGTGTTCTGGAAAACTGACCGGTTTCGCCCATGTTCACTCCAGAAAACGGAGGTGAGTCTGGGTATTCAGCCCTCATCTTGGAGCGGAAGTACTCGAGCTCGAAGTTCTCGTGGTGGTCATTGATGATAGTGATCATCTTGATTATATCGGCGTACTTGCTCGATTCGACGTAAACCTGCTGGGCATGCGCAGAGGGCCAGCGGAAGGCTCCCGAAAAGTCGTGGAAGGCAGACATGATTCTGCTGTTGCCTCTTCTCTGGAAGAGCCTCTGGCGTATGTCTTCCGGCAGCCAAAGCTCCACGTCGATGTACTCGACACCCCACTGGATGGCTCGGTAAAGGTATTCGTAATAGAGCTCGGGGTTCTCCATGGGAAACCGGCCATTTTCCCGAGTACATCTCGTCGTGAAGATGATCGGCAGCTCCGTTCGCTGGCGCAAGAGCATGACCTGCTGACCAATGTAACTGAGACTAGGAATGGCCGAGTGATTCCCGTCACCGAGAGGCTCCTGAAGCAGATCAACCCGAATTTCCACAGCATCTGCTCCAACGGTCAAGATGTCAAGGTTCGGTAAAGCAGCGCTGACGTCGGGGAATGTTGTCGAGATGAAATATGTCCTAGGTTTTGCCATCAATGTCTCGTGGTGGTTGATCTGTCCGAGGGTGAATGAGATGAATCTCGACAGATCTCGACGGAAAAAGGGCGCTTCCGTATACAAGAACTCGTAGTCGCATTCGCCCGATAGCTGAAGGTCCGGTGGCATACCAAGGTTGACACAGTGAGCATTGATGGCCACGACAAGGTCTCTGTCTCGAGTCGCAATATCGGCATGGGCATGACTTGCCGCGATGCCAACGACAACTCCCTGATCAGCAGTGCTGACCTCTTTGAATCCAGGCTTGATTCCAAACGGCTTTCCAAGAACGTCAGCAAACACAGACACAATCTTATCCTGTCCCTCGCCGTACACAATGACGACTATCCGGTTGTCTCCACGTTGTGGTCCGCTACCGAACTGATTCAAGCACTTGGGCGGGGCGGGAGAAGGGGTCGAGTCGACGTCCATATCAACATCTCGGGCGTCGTTGGTGCTTCGTGGTCGTGCCGGCGTTGGGCCGGCTGCTAGTTGTTGCACTGTCGCCATGTTTCTTGCGGTAGAGGCTTCGAGTCCCGGCTGAAGCGATTTGCTGCGGTCGATAGGGAGGCGGTGAGTGGATGTGCCAGATTCCTACGAGTCTTCCTCTCCTCCTAGGGTGTAGTCGCGATCGTTCTGGAGATCGACCAGCAGATATCAGATATGACGCTGACCGTAGTGAATGTTGTTGAGCCCAGGCTACAATCCCGTCTCCATTCGAAGCCTAGCGGTGTCTGGTAACGTTGGAGTTGAAGAAAGACGGACGTATCGAGAGGAAGCGAAAGAGTGGTGCGGCCGGGGCGGGTGAGTTGTCCCCTAGGCGAGACAGCCTAAAACGGTCAGGCGCCTGGTATATGGCGGTGGTAGAGGAGTGCTTGATGCAGCAAGCAGGTGGGGGTCCCCGTGAGGGCTTGGTAGGCGGAGGTCCCGGGCGAGAGAGGGAAAGAGACGGCGGAGGGTCGAGCACAGGCTGTGGGTGATAAGAGGGGGCAGAGCCAGGGAGCGGGCTGGCGCGGCTGGCAAGGACTACTGGCAGCCCTGTCGTACTGTGGTCTTCGTGGAGCCAAGCTTTATTTCCACCAATTCGATGTACTTGCCGGCGACCTGATGCACGGTTTACGGCTCGTGATCCGGCAGGGAGGCTTGCAGGCCGGGTCGTAAAGGTGACAGGAGGGAGGGGGGGGGGATCGCCAGGGAATCGAGATGAGAGGCTACGGCGGTTGGAGTTGCGCCATCCGCGACGGAATCGAGGCTCGAGGTGGTGTCTCAGAGAGGGACCGAGGATGTATAGCAGAGAAGAGTAGGGGGGAGGCTTGATGATCTTCAGGAGCTCGAGGGCGCAGGATGTTGTGGTCGCGGCGCAAGGCGACGAAGGAGGCAAGACAGCCAGTCGGATCGTGGGATGGCAACGGAAGCAGGCCAAGCGAAGTCTTTGCGCGCAGAGGAAATATTCCACCGAGAAGCGCAAGGGTGGCGGTATCCCGATGAGTAGTTGAGCCTCTTTGCTGGGTTGGCGGAGTCTGAAGTGGGATGGGATGCAGGAGGGCGAGCAAGGACAGGACGTCAAAGTCGATCGAGGTCGACAGGGCGAGAGCTGGAGAAAGTCTGGGCGCAGGTGCAGAAGCGGACGCAGGCGCAGGCGCAGACGCAGGCGAGACGGACGGCGAGCGGCGGACGGCACCGCAGGGCAGGGGCGCAAATGGGCTGGACTGGGATCAATCGGTCTAAGACGGTTCTCGGCCAGATAGGTCAATCTATCCGTTATGTCGGGCCAGTTCGTTCCTGGAGTAGGAGGAGAGGGTTGTGGTGCTGGTGGTAGTGGTGGGATGGGGAGTCGGGTTCAGTGGTTGTCGTTGGTGGAGGGAACGGGCGAGGTTGCTTGGGGCTCGGTGGTGGGAATTGTTCCACCACAGGAGAAGTGCTGAAGTGGATGCTTGCCATGAGCTTCCGGGGTGGTGCTAAGGGGGGCTAGCGGATGAGCTTGGCGTGGAGCTGCCGGCAGGGGCCCCAATCGCCAGGGTCTTCCGTCTCTGTTGCGTAGGCAGGTCGGGCCAGTCGGTGATTCGGTCTGTCTTGTTCTACCAGCGCTTTCAAAGAGACGAGGCCGTCCAGCCAGGGGTGTTGTTCCTGGTTCAAGCGAGCGTACATTGAGCCGACGGGTTTTGGCAGACTGAGCCTCGGATTTAGGCGGTTCGGCCTGGTTTGCACATGCCCCAGGGGTAGGGGTTCTAGGAGCCAGATCTAGCAGCCTGGCCTCCGCGGTATGACACAGCGAGCGGAGTCGACGGGACGTTTGTTGCTGGGTTGTTCATCCGTCTCGTTTGCGTCTTCGTATGCACTTTCGTTCTCGGGTCAATGGGCACGAAGGATTGCCACTGGCTCCAGCCAACATGACCGATGAGGCCGGTCTAGGACTCGTCGATGCCGAAAAGGAGTGCTTGCGAATGCAGCAAAGGGAGTTCAGACACCGAGAGGACGCGCCAGAATGGCGGGTTGGTGGGGTCAGGTTGTGCAGCGGGATGGGGAATCATCCACTCAACCTGTGCGGGGAGAGGACGCCTGTGAGTGAGGGGAGGAGGAAGGAGCCAGTGGTGTGAGTGACGCCTCCCCCCTGCTCCCCCAAAAAATGCCAATCCGGCAGGGGTCAGGGGGGCACGAGTGGAAGGAGGTGGGGGCAGGCACACGCCAGTCTGGGGGAGGCTCCCGCCGCAAAGTTTTGCCGTCGTCTGGAGACTCCGCGGTCTTATTTTCTCCACCAATAAGTGCTTCCCACCGGGGCCCACCACTCCTGCACACACCCCGATGGGGTATCCGACACACGGAGTCTGGGCAGGGCAGTTTCGACCGACCCGTCGCTTCTCGATCCTCCACTCCTTGTCGCTGGCTTGCTTGTAGGTTCTTCGACGTTTCTCCAGCAGTGCTTTTAGGCAGGTATCTCAAACGCAGGCACGCCCAGATTCCATGTGGCTTGTGTGGCTGCAGGAGGATTCAGAAGGCAAGCACTAGGGGTTTAGGCTGGGCAGGCAGCACGGTTTCGTGCCTCCCGTTTCAGCAGAGCCTCCGGGATTTGGAGTGGAAGGCGCCTTCTCCGGAAATGGCTCGTGGTTCTAGACCATCACCAACTTCTCTTCTTTGATGATCTTCAGGATCGTCTCATTCATTCCAAGCGTCTTGCGCTGCTCCGTCACAGTACCAAGGCCCCAGAAAGGCTTGACTCCGCATCCCCACCGCTCGACGGCACCGTTTCTGATTGTCTTGTCATGGGGAATAATTTGTCCATCGAGTCCGTCAGCGTCAGCAGGCCGGCCTTGACCTTAGTCAGGACGTTCGTTCCCTGCACCTCCGCCCGTTTACGACAGCTGTCCCGGACTCATCTTGGCTTTGACCCTGGCCTTGCGGTATGATAGGGATGAGATCCTTCATGGCTTGAAGAAGCTTGTCTATCGTTCAAGAATTCGGACAAGACCGTTCATTCTGACCTTACCTCTTCGGCAATTTTTTCATTGGCTGCCGCCACGATCGACAGCCAGCTCCATCTGAGCGGGACGTTTTGGCTGCAGGTGGATGGCTACGCTACATCGATCGTTCCAGCTCGCACACCTCCCGTCCTCATTCGGAAACAGCACCACAGCTCGTCCCAGGGAAATGATGGCGGCTTGCCACTTCGCTGACGGAAAGACTCTCGCCGCACGTCATGTCTCAGATCCCATGCCATCGTGCATCGGCCACATCTTCAGACATTCTTCCGTCGGCCTGCTAGCGAGCTAGAGCACGCATAATCGATTCAGGACGGCCCGGCGCCGGGTGGCAACCGGCTTCCGTCTAAGCCCCACCTCCCGGTCCGGGGCTCGAACTTCGGCCGTTACGATAAACTGGAATTCCAAGCCGGCAGCCAGGTCAGCCCGCCACAGCTTGCCCTAGAGCGACCGCTGCTCATAAGGGCCCGGACAAGCGCCTTGCCCTGACCTCAGGGCCTGTCCAGAAATCCATGATAGTCATCCTGGTAAACGCCAACACACCTTTTCCTTGCTCTTTTCATGCTACATTTGTATTGCCTTTACTCGCTAGTTGGAACCCGGTGGTTTCTTTCTTGTCTCCTGGGCAATAATCTTCCTACTGCCATCATTGTCTGGTCTCGCTTGTCGAATTGTTTCGAACGTCGTCGGTTTGCTTCCTCTCCAGCCCAACTCAGCTGGCCACGGCCATGCCACTTACCAGAAGTTGTCTACGTACTACCTGAGCTACCTCTTGTATTTTTCCGGTTCTTCCTGTTTTCTTGGTCAAATCGCCAGCCCGTCATCGGGTCAGTTCGCTGCTTTCTGGCTACTCCGCAGAACCCTGACTACTTCGCAGAGCCCTGACAGTTTGGCAGAGACCTGGGGGCTTTGTCGCCGGACCAATGCTATGTAGAATATGCTCCTTCTACACCGCCCTTCACAATCTCTGTTTGGAAAGAAGTCAAGTGAGTTCATGTTCTTATCCTGGTCTATACTTCCGTCCACATACCCTTCCCGGGAGAGGTTTCCCCGAGGATAAGACACAAGCCACGCTCTTCTCTGCGGAGCAGCAGCAGGCACACCGTTGACAGCACTCGTGGACATTATTCGACCGCTTCTCCGCGGGCATGGCATGTGACGGTCCCGCACATGGTTCGTTCACAAGTTGGTACATATGCAGCGGGACGCCGTTCTCAACAACGTCGACCCTGCCTATGATCCTCCCCAGCTGCAGGCTGCTTTGATACACCAGCATTCCTCATTGGTGCAAGATTGGTGTCTGACTTCACCGCTCCTCAGACTTGATCTCTACTCGGCACATCTCAGCGGAGCATGACCGCAAGCGGCGCGCAAAGCGGACGCTAAAAGCCACATGAGGCGCGCGTCCGGAGTCGTAGAGCCATGACGGCCCTCCATTCCGGGACTGTTCCCCTGTCAGACGATGGAAAGGGCACTACTCGGCACTACTCTGAAGCAACGAACCGTTTCAACTCTCCGTATGCGATTTTGCATGGTTCGTACATTGCGGCAATGATGGTAACGTTCTTCAGAACCATAAGAGAAGAGGGGTATCCAGGCTGTCAATGAGGTCGAGTGGGGGCTCGCTCTGTCCGTGGCCCGGCGGCTAAGCAGCCTAGCACCTCATGTCTGCCCAACAAGAGGTATGTCTCCTCATTCATACCCGATGCTGAAGCAAACATCTTGGATAGGCATTAAAAGAACGCATAAGCCAGAGGTAGCGCTTCAGCATCGGCAAACTTCCAGTATTCTTAAACGGACGCAGTATCATCGCTCGCGGTTCGTTTAATGCTGTATTTTGACAACCTCAAGCGCTTTTTGTGAAGATCCACGGGTATTTATGGAAAATACGTGACTTCTGCGTGGCAGAAGCCTACTAGGATCCGCCCCAATAAGGCCACGAGCCAACATGACGCTTCTCACTCACGGTGATCCTTTCGAGGACATGTACAAATCAGCGGTGCCATGGCACGAAGCCGCCAGCATGGTCTATGGTCAAGGCACATTAAACATTGTCCACGATCAAGTCGGCAGGTTATGAACCACTATCGGTGTAGCGTTCAGCAAACCCCTGATGCGAAAAAATAACTTGGCGGCTCACGACACCATGGCACGGTAAGTTGTTTGAGCCATCCATCACAAAATGCTTTGAAGGACCTTTAAGCTAATTCAAGTGTCCGACATCATAGTCAAGAGAAACAACAGCCGCACTCGCCAGACTGCCTAGTAGCTCTCTGTCCTGACCAGAAATCGTTTCGTGGGCCGGAATTGTTGCACAGCCAACATATACTAGAAGCAAAGAGATCACAGCCCAGGCTTCCAGCACATGGCCAGATTTCTCAACGGCTCTCAAGCATCCGAGACGAGCGGGGAGAAACCCTCACGCCGCGTCTTTTGTGCCCAGTCGCAGTCTTTTGTGCCCAGTCGCAGTCTTTTGTGCCCAGTCGCAGTCTTTTGTGCCCAGTCGCAGTCTTTTGTGCCCAGTCGCAGTCTTTTGTGCCCAGTCGCAGCTCAGTCGGACCCCCTGGACGCACGTCTCCCCCGCAGCTGCAGTCGAAGCCCTGTAACCTGAAGGATCCGATGGAGGGCGGGAATTCTGGATGCACGCCATTGACACTCTTCGCTGCCTCGGTCGCGTCGGCCCTGTCTTTAGTATATGTCGATGCCTCCGTTGTGCGGCGCCGAAGAGAACGGACCAGTCCTTGCCGCCGCTGCCACCGCCAGGAAGCAGAGAAAAGTAAGCTCCATTGGGGGCGTTCTGTCTTGAGACCAGGCGGCCCCCGTCCGGTAGCACTCTGTCCCTTCCGATCACGCAAGGCTGCATTATCTGTCCATTGCCGGCCTAGCGATCAAGCTAATCGATCCTCGGACACTAGAGTTCGTCGGAGCCACATTCGTTAACCGTCTCATGGTCGCGGATGGTTCGAGCCCGACCTGCCTGTTGCGGATGACGGGTCTGCGCTTAACGGCTATACACGAGATCTTCTCATCGCGTCAGTAGACTGCAAAGCGACGCTGGGCCCGCCTGATCAGCTTCTTCACGTTGACCTATTTTCTGAGGTCCTCCTGCGAGGTGACCAAGCTGGAGGCCTAATTGCATGTCCTACCGTTCCCTTGCGGGGCGGCCATTCAGTTGGAGGAGGGAGGTAGCTGATCTGGTATCTCTGATGAGTATGCGAAGTCGCCCTAGCTGATACCCAGGCTATCAAAATCTTGGCATTAGACCATGGATATCCGTTTACATGTTTATCACGCATTCTAGGGCACAAATAAGAGGGCTACTAGCCACTCTACCGCGAGATGGTAAGAAGTAACAGCGCAGCGTAGGAGTAGAATCAGTTACTGTATTCCCTTGCTGCAGGGTTTTATCCGTGTCCCAACGTCATCTGATTTGTAGGACGGCGGAAGTCAGAAAGAGTAATTTGTCAGTCACGCAGGATTGAGCGACAAGTTTCCGGCGAAGGTTAAGAAGGTTTCGCAAGGGCTAACAAAGCCTAATTTATCGACCACTGAGTAAGTTGGCTGGACGAAGAAAGGCACATTAGAGGTACAGTAGGTATGGAAGCAAACGAAAGACGCAAAGTTCCATCCTTGGCCGAATACAAGACCGCCTTCCCAGGTCCTTGACAATAGATTTATCAAAACGGCATGTACCATATACGCTCGAGCATCTAACGGATCAGGGGCCACAGGAGGGCTTGTCATTTGAGATCATGCCAAGTTTTAGATGGACTGACCTTTAACATTCCAGCCTCTGTTCTCTGTAATTTACTTTCTGCCTTCAGGAGATTTAGTATATTTTGCAGTCAACAACTCATACATGTGAATCTGATTCACCGAGTGACCGGCTGCCATCCGGCTAACCTAGCTTGTCAAGCGAAGCCGGACTGCTCTCTGAACTCAGACTGAAAAGAATTCGAGGCATCTCAAGGGGGTAGAGGCACCTTACTCTCTATTACGAAACCTGATTTTCAGATCCTCCAGTAATCATCCCATCTATACAGAACGGCATTGTCTCCATCGATTCACCAGTCCTCCCGTTAGCTTCCCACATTCCTTTTGTTGTCGTCTATCTGCAGTTTGATGGACGACAGCCCAGACTTGGTTGTTGCAAGCCATATTTAAGACTTGTCTAGTCTGCACACACCTCAAGCAGATGTTCACTGTCGAATCTCCGGTGCACATATTAACGGCCGCTAATGCTACGGGGTGTGGCGAGTGGCTCCTGTACACTCACGAGCCAGTTGTAGCTTACGCCAAGAGGATCCATACGATCTTCGGGTCGTTGATCCTGTCCGAGGAGGTGCGAAACCTCCATGGCGGCTCAGGCATCCTTAGGCAGGCAGGCATCCGGGGATACCGGGCTGATGGAGGGTCGTACAGCGTTCCGGTCAACGCCACGGCGCCGGTGGTGAATGCCCGGAAGAGCCTTGCTGTGCCGTCGCCTGCACGGGCCGTGATGCCCGCTCATCCTACGGGACGTGTGATGCTTCAATGAGTACTACTTGCAAACCCCGCCCGTAACCACAGATATTGCTCATCGGCTCGCCACGAGTAAAGTTTGATGTCATGCGTCTGATGTCACACTGTGTCATCTACGGCTATCATGTCACGCCGGCACACCATGTCGTCTGTTCTGGCTCACGAGGTGCAACGTATGGACAGCCGACAGTACCGATCACAAAGAGCCGTCGCTGACCGCCACATCGACGCTGACTGGACGGCGAATAGAACAATCGATACGACCAGCCAAAGGTCATTTCTTTTCTACATCGTCGCCAATGTTGCCCCGGACAACTCATCGTCCTCTTGCCGTCGCTTTCCGTCAAAGTAGTGGCATCAGCCCCGGGCGGATGTCGTATACCATGTCTGAACGCGTCAACCAAGTCCTACAAGATTACGTGCGACTTGTTGCCATCTTGACCGAGTCCACCAACCGCGTTGCACTCGAGGCCGAACTGCGTCTCGCTGCAAGCTGGTACCAGGGCAGTGAATACCGAGCTGCTGAGTCTTCCGAGATACCAGACTCGCCTCAGCCGCTATTCAACTTTTCCCATCACTCAGAAAGACAAATCAGAACAGAAATGCCATGGAATACCGATATCCGGGAATTTCCTTTCTTGTCCACGTGCCTGCGCCTTGGGCTCCACGGCGGCGACGATCAACTGACTCGTGTGGGTGACGTTCAAGAACAATATCTGGGAACTGTCTTCCGCGACGACAGATTGGAGTATGGCATGGTGGTCCTGGACATCTCAGAATTAGACTGTGTGCGTTACGGCATCATTGGCTACGGCATCGAGTACACTTCAAGGGTGAACGTGTGGCGCACTGGCGATTGGGATCGCATAGAAGACAACCCTCCCGAAGAGGACCCTGTGCAGGTGTTGAAAGCCCACCACTCGAGAACGCCGCTTTCCGCTGCTAAGTATCGGATGAGGTTGGATGCTCTCGGGGGGCAGAAACTCCTAGAAGCCTGAAGAGACCAATCGTTGAGTTGAAGGCTTTGGAGTGTAAGTGTGCAATCTTGACGACCCTGAAGCTATAGCTCGTACTTCTGTTCAAACCCTTACTCTATCTACAAACATTTGGCCGTCTCAGAACAGTTCTTCAGGCGACTCACAAGATAGCCACACATCTAATGCAGAGGCTCCTCGCAGGGACCAGGATATACTCGACCGGGCTATCGAGACTCTGCTTCGCGACACCATACACGACGGGTGTGTAGACAGAACCAAGCATCTGCAGTCTATCAGCCATCCTGACTTCCAGCAACGACTGTTAGAGACCTTCGAAGAATACGCTCTCCGACTAAGCCAATCAAAGGCCTCAGCAGATCTTCTTGTTTTGGCTTACGCGGGACACTCACACCTCAACTGGGTAGCATATACAAATCTCAGCTACGAGGGTATTGCAACTGCCCTCCGAGCTGAAGAGTTGAAGGGCGCGACTGCGTTGAGCCTCTGTGTCGACCGGGTTGATAGTTCACCGATGACGTTGTTCGAGGTCTTGTCCGAGTTGAAAGCGATTCGGGAAGTGTGCTTCCTACAAGAACCCACGAGGACCAATGACGAATTGACCTCGCATCTGTTTGCCCAGCTATGCGCATCGCCGTCAGCTTCGTCGATCTTACAAAACACCAAACCTTCACTGACTTGTGCGTACTCGGCACCGTTCCAGCGCAAACTCTGGTTCCCGAACCCAAGAATCAGCGTCCCAATCAGCCCGAGATGTACACCACCGGTCCACATCTTTCCCGTGCGCCACGTGTTTGTTCGGAAGCAGTTCGTCGACGCGGGTAGCGGCAAGAAGAAGTTCTGGCCCTGCCACTACTTTCTTTGTGACTCTCTTTTGACGCCCGAGCGCTTTGTTGTCGGTATCATAGAATACCTGAGCTTTGTGCTGAGGGACAAGTTTCTGTTCAATTTTGCTTGCTGCCCACCAAACCTCATATCCTACAGGAGATCCTCCTCGGGGATCGCGATCAGCCCTGTTCCTGCAGAGAACATCGCGATTCCTGGCCGATTCAGCAGCGTAGGCAAGACGGAAAGCGCGGCAGCTGCCGAGTGTTGGCCTCTCGTTGGAGACAATGAACCCGGCAACTGGGTGGTGCTAGTATCTCACGAGCGGTCTTCTGGCGTACCACGTCTTCGCTACGGCTTCATCAAGACGAGACGACAGATTCCAGCTCTCGATGAGCCGACCAAGGGCATCGAGGAGTTGTGAGTCCCGCGTATGTGGATTTCGCAGCCGGTGTGAAAGAACTTTTGGTGCAGACAGCACCTGAAGTCGACGCGTCGCTAGTGAAACAGCCCATGGCCGCAACACAACAGATTCTGAAGGACAGATGGCCACATTGGGTGACTCCTGGCAAGGGCTGCATTTCCGAGATAGATGACAACAAGGCCCGCTCTATTTGAAAGATTTCCTCCAGGATGCGGCATACATGAGGGACAATTTGAGAATGGCGATGCAGACAAACCCCGAAGGTACGTCGTTGCATCTACCTCCAACATATCTTCATGAACGGACAGCTCCTTCAAGTTGACCCGCAGAACCACTGACACGTCGACAGAATGTAAGTGGTATCCGGAATTGCTCGCCGCAGCTAGCTCTCAAGAAAGGCAGCGCTTGACTAGGAATATGGCGGTTTTCAGGTCTCTTCCTGACTTTATCGATGATGGCGACAACCCATTAGGTACAGAAAGGCACGTCCCTTTGGAGCTTTCTGATGACGATCTGTGACGAGGTTTCACCTCGGTGATTCGCATCGTATTCCGGGGTATGGCGACAGGAACGGAAATTGGTAATCAAGCAACCTTCAGAATGATCTTGACTGGCCAGGAAAGTTTCTATGAACAACTTTTGTCGTACAGAAGGACGGCTTCATAGCTTACCCAAGAATTGATCCGGTTGCGCGGCCCTGAACTGGAACCTCTAGTCACCATCCAACACGCACCTTACGCCTCCACCACTCCCTCGCTCTGCAGCAAGTTCGCCCGCTCCCTCGCTTCCTCGTCATCAATCTTCTCCGCAGGCTTGTCCCACCCCGAAGCAGCCTGCAGGATAACGATGAAGATGGCCAGCACAGCAGCAGCCTCCCACGTGCCCCGGGATGCACCCGCATACACTTTCACGGCAACACCCTGCTCCGCCTCACCAAGCCCGCCGTTGAACACCAGCGCCGGACTCCCCATCAGCTTTTTCACGAGCCCCCTTCGCTCCTCCGTCAGGCCGCCCTCCAGCCGGGAGAAGCCGTCCACCAGACCCCCTCGCAGGAGCCGGTAGAAAATGCCCCCGCCAATGGCCGTGCCAAAGCTGCCACCGAATCCGCGGAACGTGCCCAGCAGGCTTGCGGAGATGAAATGCTCCTCCGGCCGGCTCAGGTGCAGCATGTGGGCGAGGGTGTAATTGAGAGCGGCGCCGGTGGCGAGTCCGTTGGCGAAGACGACGAGGACGAATGTCCATGCCGGGGAGTCCGTGGTGCCGACAAGAGAGAGGGCGAAGAGCGATATACCAAAGAGGGCGAGGCCGATGATAGAGGGAAGCCAGAAGGCGCCGTTGCGGCGGACATGGAGCCAACCGACGATGAGGCCGCCGGAGCCGAAGCCAATGTTGGTCGGGATAAGGATGGACCCGGCGACGGCGGGGGCGTAGTCGCGGACTGCGAGGACGAAAATTGGTGTATAGAAAAGGACGGTCCAGCGGGAGGCCATGAACAGGAGTTCTGGCGGTGTCAATGGTGAGACTGGCTGGTGTGAGGGCGGACTTACGAGCAATGCACGAGAAGAGAACGCCACGGGATGACAAAATGGACAGAGGGATGACAGGGTCGACAGCAACAAATACTTCAATCAGAATGAAGACAAATAGACCGACGATGGATAGCACGATGGGCAGCCACTTGATGTCTCCCGAGAGTCCGTACAAGAATAGAACGATGGTGAGGACCTAATGCGTGTGAGCCTTTCGAATCCCGAGCCCCGAACAGTAAGTCAAGCCGTGTCTTACCAGCATCAAGGCGCCAGCATAGTCAATGCGTGCCAGTTTCTCTCGCATGGGCTTCTCGGACGACTCATGGCCCGAGCTGAACGAGCTGGGAAGGCTGAAGAAGACACCAAGGCCGGCTGCAAGGGCAACGGGCGCCTGAATGCCAAAGAGCAACCTCTGGAGCACTGTCAGCACACTCTGCACAATAAGCTTCAGCTCGGGGGTATCGATCGGACGTACCCAGCCTACTGCAGGCAACAGAGCACCATAGACCACAGCGCCAGTAGAGAGCCCGATCGTGAAGCCGCAGTTGATCAGCCCAACAAAGAGCCCCCGCTTCGTCTTGCTGGTCAACTCCAAAACAAGAATGACAGCTAGAGTGGTGATGCCGGCACCGCCGATTCCGGTGAGAACTCGGCCGAGGATGAAGACGCCGAATGAGTGGGCCGCTGCCGTCACGGCACCACCAGCTGCAAAGAACAGGCCGGTGGGCAAAACCAAGCCGCGCGGCGAGAAGATGGTGGCAAGCCGACCGATGAGAGGAGTCAATGCCGACATGGAGATGAGATAGGAACTCGTGAACCACAAGGCTTCTTCATACGACTGCAAGTCTTCGGCAATAGCGGATTGGGCCATGGTTACGCCGGACATGTTGGATGCTTGGCCATGTTAGCGCCGAGATGGGGAAGTGCAACATTCGGACGTCTCACCCGCGAGAAATATCAACAGCCACGTGCTGAAGATTATGGCCACGGCCCTCGCAGTGCCGACAGACTGCTTGGGTGCGTTGGAATCAACATCCGAGTCTCGTCGAGGATGACGTGGTGATGCGGAGCCATCGGGAAGGGTGCCGGAGCTTGTCTCGGAGTTCAAGAGTGTGGTGGTCTCCGTCGCGATGGTCTCGTCATCGCCTGCTACATCCGACGTCCTTGCGGTATCAATGTCTAACGTCATGGTGAATGTTGAGGTCTGCGATGTAAATATCAAGTCTCATCGCTGAGGTGAATGGATGAGTTCCTGGTTTCGAGTTCGGGGCAAGTTCGGAGGGCCGGACGATGGCGAGCGAGGAGGATTGGTCAGCGGTAGACCTCGAAGCCCGTATCCGTTCGATCACACCGACGGACCTTTCACTCCACCGAGGATTGGACTACGTCGTTCGCTGTTCAAGGTCAGAAAAGTGTCACTTTTGGTCCATTTGGCTTGCAAGCAGAATAGCCCTGCCCTCCACCGAAGATGGCCGCCCACGTCCACCATACAAAGTCATAGTATGTAGGGGACTCGCTCATGTCTCGAGCAGCTGTCTGCCACCTGCCAGTGCCCAAGTGGGGACATCCTTACCTAAGGCGACTTACCTAAGGCAGCTTATGTAAACACCCTGCCGCACCTCTGGTTCGGCCCTCGAGGACCAATCACAGCCTGTCGATTGCAATTAGCGAGGCGGCGAAAACCACCGCATCGTCAACGTCAACCATCTCGACCTCGATCTGCTAGAGCCTGTGCCCCCCAAAAAGCGTCGCCCCCCAGCGCCCAACGCCCACGCTCATCCCCGACGCAGACCTCTCCACTCCTTCCTTCATCTCCTCGTCAATTGACATCCTCACGACCCTCACAATGCTGCAGTCCTGGAGGCCAGCGGCCTCAATGGCCCTGCGAGGTATGTGCCCCCTTGCCCCGGCATCCCGAAAACCACGAATCCACCCCCCTCCGGTCCGGAAGAGACGAACAGAATGCTGAGATGTGTGATTCTCCCCTCGAACAGCAAGGCCCACCGCGTCCTTCGCACCCATCGCGCCCCGCGTCCTCGCCGCCTCCCTCTCGACCTCCTCGCGCAACGATCGCGCCAGCGCCCTCGAGCCCCGGGCCGCCGGTGGCAACAGCCTCCTCCCGACCGACGTCCCCCTCGCCAGCCAGGAGGGCACCAAGGGCGTCCTGCAATACGCCCTGTACGCGCACCCCCTCCCGATCCGCACCCCCTCCTCCTCTCCCGTACGAGTACTGACCGCGAGCCCGCCCGCAGCACCTCCCTCGACGTCATCACAAACTGGGCCCGCCAGTCGTCCCTCTGGCCCATGACCTTCGGCCTCGCCTGCTGCGCCGTCGAGATGATGCACCTCTCCACCCCGCGCTACGACCAGGACCGCCTCGGCATCATCTTCCGCGCCTCCCCCCGCCAGTCGGACGTCATGATCGTCGCCGGCACCCTCACCAACAAGATGGCCCCCGCCCTCCGCCAGGTCTACGACCAGATGCCCGAGCCCCGCTGGGTCATCTCCATGGGCTCCTGCGCCAACGGCGGCGGCTACTACCACTACAGCTACGCTGTCGTCCGCGGCTGCGACCGCATCGTCCCCGTCGACGTCTACGTCCCCGGCTGCCCCCCGACCTCCGAGGCCCTCATGTACGGCATCTTCCAGCTCCAGCGCAAGATGCGCAATACCAAGATCACGAGGATGTGGCACCGGAAGTAAGGGGTTGCTCGCGTGGCTTGGGGCCCGATGCTGCCGAGCTGCCCTGCGGTGGATGGAGGAGCAGACGCATCGGGAGCGAGCGCCGTGGGGGAAACGGAGGAACGAACATCTTGGAGAGTGTGCCCGAGGGGCTTCTCCGACGGTCTGGAGTCGTTTCGGGACCTGTTTGGGCCAGTGCTCTTTTTTTTCTTTGTGATGCGGTGCGTGGACGGCTGTACATAGGGCAGAAGGATCCATCGATAGATTGACCTTAGAGATGGGTTGTACAACACGAAAAGGCCCGCCTGAGTTTGACCAGACATTGAATGCGTTACTTTGAACGGAAGTTTCCCGTGCTGTGACATGTAGCGTTGAGACGAATACGATTCAGATACAAAAGTAAATTCATGGCTCTTTTCACCGCCTGCTATCAATGTGTCCCCGCGTAGAGGTGAAAACAAAAAACGGAAGCGAACTGTATTCCAATAGAAAGTCACCGCCCGCGCCCAACGACCGTTCGTCATCCAGGGGGTAACGGGAACACCCCAGAAAACGATGCTTGCAGACCTGAGGTGGGACTATCCCTCTCTTAAGCGTGAATCCTTACAACAGAGTATCTCCTCCAACCAAACCATGCTCGGCCACAGGCGGCCAACATACAATGCTCAAGCTGCCTCATCTCGCACATTATATTGACGAACGAACCAAAATCAGCCACGAAAGACCGTTTGGGAGTTTATTCTTGGCCGAAGCCCATTGTCTCCTCAACAGCAATCGTCAGCTTCTGCTGCAGCGCCTCTAGATTCTTGTACGGCGGCAGATCCAGACGGTTGAAACTACGTTCATGTTAGTCGGATGACTTCTCGAAAGGGTAAACAAGACTTACCATGTGTGGGCCTTGGGCAGGTTGTTGACTTCTCCCGCCTTCTCAATGGTGAAGCGCCTTGGGCCATCGCTGCCCTGAAGATCCTTGAAGCCGTTGACGGGAATACGTGAAGTACCCGTTGCGAACTGCAGCAGACGCGACTTCTGCTCCCCGTCCCAGGACCTGATGGTCTGCCAGAAGAACTGGACAACCTCATCCGACTCGGTGTAGCCACGATAATCCGTGTGCTTCTTCCAGTCATCGACATCGATCTCGGCGATACCACCGATAAGCAGCTCGAGCTCGCGCTCATCAAACACGTTGATGAGATCCTGGGGGATGAGCTCATGGAAGCCAGTCTGGAAAGCCTGGAACTGCTCGGCAATACGCTTCTCAATTCTCCACTTCACCATCAGATCGACGTACTCCTTCTTGTTCTCGTTGTCGACGTCGATGTTACGACCGTCGGGCTTGAGATCCTCGACACAGATGACGCCGAAGCGCTCGTCTTCGGTAGAGAACGTCTGCTCGAGGATACCGCCTGAGATGTCGTTGTCAAGCATCCACTGCAGTGACCTGTGGAAGTCGGCGTCAACGCCCTCCATGTCAGCGAGCACGACAGACTTCCCGAGGATCATCTTGTACAGAGCGCCGATGAAAAAGGCGTCCAGGAAGCGACGGTGGAAAATGGCCAGTCCAACAACGCGTCCGATGAACTTGAAGTAGTTGAGGTGCTCCGGGTTGATGCCTGAGTGAGGGTTGATCTGAAGGGTGTAGTTGTCGTGCGCTGAGTACTCGAAAAGGCAGTAGAAGGGGTTGAACATCTCGTGAGACAGAAGGAAGAAGAACTCTCTCGAGAGACCGCCGTAATCGAGGCCGTCTTCTCCGTCGAACTTGATCATCAATCGCTTCTTGAGATCCGTAGCCGACTGTCTCGAGATTTCGGCGAACGAGTCCTCGAAGATGTGCGAACGCCGGACCTTAATGTGGCATTGGCCTGACAGAATACGCATCGCAGGTTGCGAACGGAAGTAAATAAGCTTCCTTCGGAAATCACGCTTGTACTGCGGTACATTCTGATCCAGAGACGAAGGGAGTCGGGGGTCGTCCCATGTCGTCGTCTTGGTGTTGTGGTCAACGAAGTACACCCTCGCCGTGTTGGTGAGACGCATCTCCCAGCCACTGGGAAGAGGACCCAGTTGCGACACGGGCTGCTGCTGGATGGTGCCGTTCTGGTTGTTTTGCCCACCGTACATTCTGATGTACTGCTGGCGTCGAGGATCGACCCAAGTGGTTGTCCTGGTGTTGTGGTCGACAAAGTATGGGCGACCTTCTGGGGTCCACCTCTGCTCCCATCCAGGAGGTAGCTCGCCAGTTCCGGGACTGGTGGCCCCGGTGTGCATCATCGTCTGGTTGTTCGCATTTTGTGCCGCCGCCTGTGCTTGTTGCTGTTGTTGCTGCTGCGTCGGCGAGTTGGCACCGGTGCGGTCCTCGGGGAGTGTACGGTTCTGGTGGCGTTGGCGCTCAACCTGCGTAGCCGCCTCGCGGTTGTTTTGCTGCTCGGCAGCACCCGCGGCCGTCGGTCGGTTCCAGTTGGTCGTCCTCGTGTTGTGGTCCACGTAGTATGTCCGACCCAAGTTGTCTTCTCGGCGCTCCCAGCCTGCTGGCAGCCGCCCCTGTCCATCCTCGAATGGACTCAACTGGCTGGTGGGTCGAGGGGTCGAGCCGGTGGCCGGGGCCGCGCCGGCAGCAGGAGGGGGAGGGCCGCCTGCTGACACGCTGGCGGGCCGCAGAGGCAGGTTGGTGGCCGAACCGGGAGCCAGGTTGTTCGAGGAAGAGCCCATGGCCGAGCCAGGTCTGTTTTCGGCCTGCGGGGTGGACAAGCTCGACACGTTCGCGGACTGAGGGGGGCCGGGGCGGTTCGATGCAGTCGACTGGCCACGAGCAGGTGTCGTCAGGTTTGTGGATAGGTTGATGATGAGCTTTCCATGGACCACCAAGTTGTCCGTGGACTTCTTGAGGTCACGAGTGAGCATCTGGTCTGCAGGAGCCCAGGTTAGCCACAGCCTGCAGGAGGAACGGGTCACTTGATGGAGAGCTTACCATCCGCATCGGGGGCGAGCTCGATAACGTCGCCGATGCGAACGTTAATGACGCCCAGGAAGCCCTGGTCCTTCTTCTTAAACTTCTTCTGGTCGAAGACCTGCACCGCCAGAATGGTATCCTCGTTCACGGATCTGTTCGTTGTCAGCACGGCACGTCCTCGCGATGCGACAGCCATCTCAATCAGGCGCGGGCAACGCACAGGTCGTAGCTCTCGTTCCAGTAAGGATTCAGGGTCCTCTTCTGGGCGGTGGTCGTCTTGGTCTGGTCGCCATTGGCGGTGATGACAGCGAAGGGGTCGGGGAATCCTGTGGTCGCTCGGGTCAGCACTGGGATGGTTCGCTACGTGGGAGGGCGGGTGTGTCGTACGAAAGACGTCTCGCTTGTACAGGCCGTCTGCTGCGATGACTGGATTGATTTGTCAATTAGGGAGGCGGGGAGCGGTGGAGGGGCATTAGGACAAACTCGTCACTCGAAGGTTGGGCGACCTGCGATGGCACGGGTTAGCATGATGATTCCTGATGGTCGTGCCCTGCACCGCACCGCGCTCGACCGATCAATGGTCGGCAGGCACAGTCGCCAGACGTCGTCACGACGGTCGGAGAGCGTAGGGGGTGGAAGCTCACCCAGAGGGCCCGCCAGCAGTGCGCGAGTTGCTCATGATCGCAAACAGTCGCCAGGCGGCGAGGCAAAATCGATTCTTCGTCTAGCAGTGGGGTGCACTCGTTGCGGAGAGTATAAGGATGGAGAGAAGGGAAGCCGGAGGAGGCGTCGCAGGATGCAAGTCGGCGGTGTTGACGACGCTGTCGATGGCAGAGTTGAGGCTGTGTCGTGCAGTCGACACCCCCCGCTTCACGGACCCGGCAGCTTAGGTGGGCTGGGCGTCTTGGGTTGAGATGATAAGGTGACGCGGACACCTAGCAATACTTGTATTGGGTAGTCCCAGGGGTGGAGGGGACGGAGCGAAAGCGAGAGCGGAAGGGTCAGCGCAGGCGACCGAGACAGGAATGCAATCGACAACGGGGGCGCTCGAGGACAGTGATGCGTCGAGCAGGAGATGTTGTAGGAGAGGTCGTGACGGCGGGACAAAGGGCCTGTCGTCGGCGGCCGTAGTGCTGGTTGGTGTCTGTACTGTACCCGTACCTGTACTGTGCAGAGGCAGAGGTGAGGTAATCTAAGGCTGCGGTGGCACGGTCGGAGTGGTTAGTGGCAGGGCAGGAGAGGCAAGGCAGATGGCGGGCGGGCGGGCGGGCGTGTGTGGGCACCTGGCCTCCACTGGCACCTCGCACCTCACCTCGCACCTCACCTCGCACCTCGCCCTTCGCTCCTCAGGCGAAGAGCCGCTGGCTGGAACTGAGCTGGAACTGGAACTGGAACTGCCCTGGACTGGGGGGGCGAATGGCTTGGCCCAGCTGATGGGGCCCCCCTTCCTCTCCTCCCCCCTTCGCCCTTGGCCCTTCCTTCCCCTTGGTTCTTGGCGACTGCACTGTACCTGGCCGTGTTAGCCTGGGCCGCTGCCAGCGGAAGTACCTGCCGGTTAGTCGACTGCGCCGCAGCTTCTGCTTGCGTGAGGTGATTGGAAGGCGAGGTGAGGCCCCCCCTAGGCCCAAGTCCAAGCCCCCCAAGCCTCTGAGCGGTCGCCTAAAATCGCCCCTCCTCAGCCTCCCGCCTCCCGTCGACGTCCTGGGAGCTCCACCGGGCCCTGATTGATGAGCATCGACTCAGTGTTTAGTCACAGCTGCCTAGCTCACTCTTCATTCTTGGTGAAGCACCCCGTCGTTCGCCGCCGTCGGCACGACTGACAAATGCAGCGTCATGCTGAAGAATGACAGGCACCGAGGGAGAAGGCGGAAAAGAAAGAAGAAAAAATTATGACTCTTTATCACAACAACAGGCAGTCTAGACGACGTTTCGGACCCAGCGTGGCGTCTGGAAACATCTACCCGTCGCATGCGTGCCCGAACCCAATCCCCAAACTCGGCCGGGGCCTCGAGTTGAGCCGGGCCCAAACTCGGGCTGCCTCCCGCTCGGCCTTTGCGTTTGGCCCATCGTGAACCGTCCCCAGACTCGCAGGCCCTGCATGGCCTGGCGTTGCACATGGGAGCACAAGCACCGCTTCTGGCATCACTCGCTAGCCGCAGATGATCACTGCGTACCGCACTCATTGGTTCTCGTCAACGACGCCCTTGGACCTGCTACTGCTTACCATTCCCACAGTCGAACAAGATGCTTAGTATACACCTCGTAACCCCTTGCCCGGCCCCCTGGCCTGGACTTCCGAATGCTCGGGTCATATTGAATACTGGTGGACACGTGCACAGCGGCTCCGCCACACCCACATTATGAGGTACCTCATACCTCATCAGACCTCTGGAAAGCGAGATGCACTCCCAGCCAAAGAACGTTCGCGGTCTTGACATGCACAACCACTGCTCCCGCGACATCGGATGTCATGTCTGCACTGTACAGCCCTGCCGTGCCGCTTTCCGTGACCCCGTGCCGTCCATTCGCTCGCCCCCTCCGAGTACGCGCCCGTTGCCTTGCAGGATGCCAAAGATAGAACCCCGCCGCCGCCCCCCCTCATGCTGGCTCGCCCGTGTCCCTTCTCTCAGGCCATATAACCATCAGCCGGCAGACGAAGAGAGTCAAGCCACGTATTTCCCATCACACACGTGCCTGTGACTTCCCGGACTATCCGGCGTGGGCCTCGCCAGCCACATCACATAGGCTCGACGGAGGAACAACGTGGAACAAGATTGGTAGGATTGCTGCCTCGGGGAAGGGGGAGGCTGTACTCCCAAACGCTACGTCGCTGTTAAGTCCCCATCCGCCCGAAATCGCGAAGTTCGCGAGTCCGGATCTCCAAGAAAGACCCAAAAGTCCAACACGTTGTTTTGTCCCCTTCACGCTCGACCCGAAAAAAAATTGCTCGAAAGAAGCCGAGCCGAAATAAAGAGAAAGAGCGAAATCCTCCAACGCCGAAAAGGGAGCCCGCGGCGCCCCCCACTACTCCCCCAGCCGACTTGGGTGGGTGGCCATATGGTACAATGAAGCGAAAGCCATGCCTCGGGCTCCTTCTTGCGCTTCTGCTGCCGTATTAGCGATAACGGCAGATCGGGGCCGCAGGGTCGTGCAGAGGATAGACGTCGTCGCACACCTAGTACGGAGTGAATCCTCTGCCGCCGCGCCCGCGGTTGCCGCCTCTGTAGCCTCGCGGGTTGAATCCGCCTCGGCCTCCGAAGCCTCCGCGTCCGCCACGGAACCCGCCTCGACCCCGACCGCGGGACATGCCGGGGATGTTGGTCCGCTTGGGCACAACCTTGATGTTGCGGCCCTTGAAGACGCTCTCGTTAAGGACGAGGGCCTGGGCAACGAGGCTGGGTTCCGTAAACTCAACGTAGGCGTATCTGCAGCGCGGGCGGTTAGCGGGAGCACGCCACTCAGCGGTAGAAGGAGCAAACAACGTACCCCTTGGGCTGGCCGGTAAACTTGTCGAGCAGAATGGTGACGCGGTTAATGGACCCACAGCTCTGGAAGTGAGCCTGAATCTCCTCGGGCGAGGCCGAGTAGTCTACGTTGCCGACAAAGATGCTGCGGCTATCAATATCCTCCTTGTTGTCCGAGATGTCATGGGTCTGGGTGTCCAGAGTGGCCTGCATCTCGCGCAGCTTGGCAGCCTCCTCTTCCATCTCGGCGACACGGCGCTTCATGGCCGAGATTTCTTCCTAAACCCTGCGGGTCAGTTTCACGATGCCTCCTCTTGTTCCTGCAAGCAGCGCTGCAAGGATGTGCCCACCTCATCGTGACCATCGTCCTCAGCGGCCGGCGGGTTGTCGACGGGGGTGCTCTGATCCTCGACGTCGACGTCGACGGGCAGGTCTTCGGGCTTGGTCTCGGGCTGGACGTCGGCCATGGTTGCGACGGCGACGGAAAGGGCGGGAGGGTCGGGTTGAAGGGCAATGCGCGTCTTTGAGATGTGGCTGCGAAGAGAGAATGTTAGGATTGTCAACCGTGCCGCAAGACGTGGGATGCAGGCGAGGGACGCGAAGAAGCGGGGAGCATTGATGCAAGGGAAGGGTCGTGAAAGAGGTAGGGCGTTGCTACAGCAGACATCCCTCCGGTAGAGGAAACTACCAAGCGATAGCCTAGGGTGACGGGAGGATTCTGTAGACACTTACAATGATGCGAGGACAACCGGATGCCGAGGTGATCGAAACCCGGCAGGTGCTGGGGTCAGAGTATATGGTGATGGATGCGAATTGTTGCTCAGGCATCGACCATGCCTCGAAGTCGCGTTGTCAAGCCGTTGACGAGCGTATCCTTATCGATAAGCCAGCCTGCCCAACTGCTCAAGCTGCCCCACCAACAGCACAGCTGTTGCCTGCCCCTGTGTACCTCGAGCCTACCTTGACCCGCCGGAATGGTTCAGTAACGTTGGTAGTTACCCTGACGAGGCATGCTTGACCTGGTGTCAGGTCTCCAGAAGCCCAAACGGAGCTGTGATGGGCATATTTAAACCGGCAGGTCTCATTGTATCTCCTGCCACATGATTCTGACCCGCAGTTAACAACCCAACATCATGGCGTCCCAAGACCGTCGACCGATCGTCGTCTCCGGTCCCTCTGGAGTCGGCGAGGGAACACTGATTCAAAAGCTCACTGACGCCCATCCAAACACGCTCGCATCGACAGTCTCTCACACAAAGCGCCAGCCACGTGCCGGCGAAGCTGAGGGGCGGGCCTACTTTTTTGTCTCCGACAGTGACTTCTCACGCCTTGTCTCTCAGACCGCCTTCGTCGAGCACGCGACCTTTGGCGGCCACTACTACGGCACCAGCAAGCAGACCATCGCGGACCAGGCAGCCAGGGGCCTGGTGGCGGTACTCGACATTGAGATGGAGGGCGTCAAGCAGACCAAGGCAGACCCCGGCATCGACGCGCGCTACGTCTTCATCAAACCGCCGAGCCTCGAGGTGCTCGAGGCACGACTGCGAGGTCGCAGAACCGAGAAGGAGGCGGACATCCAGAAGAGGATGGCCCAGGCCAGGGCTGAGCTTGAATACGCCAATACTCCCGGCGTTCATGATCTGATCATCGTCAACGATGATATCGACGAGGCGTTTCGCGAGCTGGATGAGTTTGCGTTTGAGGGGTAGTTCCGATACCCAATCCGGTGAATGACGATCGTGCCCACCTGCATTATGCTGTGCTTTCATCGGTCGTCTATCGGCTTGATTAAGTGTATTGGAATCCGAAACGTAGCTGCGGCTGAGTTCAAAGCCCTGGCTGTGTATAAGTGACCCGAGAAAAATCAAGTGCAAGAGGGCTTAAGCCCATGGTTGATCCATCAACGAATAAAGGCAAGGCTCGTATCACACGGCGTTCAAACTCGGGTTTCATGGCGGGAATGGCAGCTTCTCAGCCACGAAATCACAGGGGAAAAATCTATATTGGATACTGCGTTGCTCGGTTGGAGTTGTTTTGCAGAGAAAGTCGGTCGACCTCAGACGTCGAGTGGAGTTGGCCTGATGACGCAAGCCTTCAACTTCGACTACCCGGCTCGACTGCCTTACATTGGGTAGGGTACGTGGCCATCCATTCAATCCTGGTTCGGGGCTCATTCAGCAAATCCAAGCCGACCGAGGTTAACGGGCATCCGCGATGCCGTCCCCAGACGACACGGAACAGCCCCTACTGGGCCATACCGACGACCACTCCGAGCGTGGTGTGCCAGGCTCCGCGTCCCAGGCCGACTCCAGGCGCCGCAAGCATCTCCGCCGCGTCCTCTCGTCAAAGAGGAAGCATTTCGTCGTGCTCGCTCTCGTCGGCCTGGACGTGGCCGCGCTGCTCGCCAACATCTTCATCGAGCTCGTCGAATGCGACCGCCGCGACGAGAAGCGCGAGGAGGAGGCCTGGGCGGTCCACGCGCGGCAGGCGCTCACGGCGGCCGGACTCGCGTTCAGCAGTCTGTTCCTGCTCGAGCTGCTTCTCTGCGTCGTGGCATTCGGACGAGAGTGAGTTCTTCGTCACGGCATCTCCGTCGAGGCCGGGGAGCACCGCATCGAGGGACCTCGCTGACCGTCGTGCCAGATACCTGAGTGACTGGTTCCACTGCCTCGACGCCCTCGTCATCGTTGCCAGCTTCGTCGTCGACCTGCTGTCTCACGGCATCGTCGAGGAGATTGCTTCGCTGGTCATCGTGTTCCGCCTCTTTCGCTTCGTCAAGATGGTCGAGGAGGTGAGCATGGGCGCAGCAGAGCGCATGGAGGGCATGGTCAACGAGCTGGACAGGCTGCGGGAGGAGAACGACCGACTAAAGGAGAGGCTCGACGTGTGAGCCGGCTTGCACAACCGATTGGACGAGGCTGAGGGAGGGGGGCGGTAGGACCGGTGTCTCTGTCGCCTGGCGTTGGGTGTCACAAACGACCTCGTATTCTCCTGGACCAGCGGACGAGAGCAACAGTCAGGCTGCGGCCGCCGCCACCACCACACACAGCTAGGCCGGCCGCATCAGTCGATCAGTCGTCTGTCGGGCGATCAATATCAACATCACGAAAGGTATTTCGGGCGGTCGAGACAGCGATACGCCCATTCGGACGATCCCTGGACAAGGTGGCAAGATGCTGTGAAAGCAGCGAGCAGCGAGTAGGCCGTGCTCTGGCCCGATCAGTGGGGTGGCTGTCTCCCAGAGCAAGGCCTGACGCTTGGCATCTATGCATCCATTCGCCTGTCTGTGAAATGGAGGCATCAGGGCCAGACCGTGGAGATCCCCATCGGATCAGGCCCAGCAAGAGATCTACTGGGGGGGGAGGATGTGGGCGAATCACGGGCGTCAGTGGACGCAGACGCAGGCGGGATCCCTGACCCCTGGGGGACAACGGCAGAGAAGGGCGATGGGGTCCCGCCAAAAGTTAACTTCATCTCCCCATCCGTCTATCCCTGCCCATCACCAGATGCAACTCGAGAACACACCGACCGCCGACCTGCGCCATGCAGTGCACCGAGGCGACCTGCAGTCCGCGTCACGGAAACCTACTCAGCACGCCGCCGACTGAACCGCTCGAGTGAGTGGACATGCCATGCCGCCTGTGAAGTCCCCAGGTCTCCTCTCCATGGAAACGAAGCTGTCGTCCCCCGTCCCACCATTCCAACCAAACGAGACACCACAATTACACGGCGTCCAGCCGAAACCACCAGCTCGTCCACACGCCTGGCACCATGCCGTCCCCTTCCCCGTCTCCACGAAGCCCGAGGCCGGTGCTTTCTTTCTGCACCGAGACCCTGTCTCCCCGTGCCGCGTGTAATGTCCATCACACGAGTCCCCTTGCGTGGAGTGACTTGGCCGGGAGCTTGACTTTCGGCCTTTTCCCACATGCGCGTCCACCCCCAGGTTCAGCGTCGCCACGTAACGCCACTATTTACCCATTGCTATCACCTTGAGTGCCATCCGTGCGCGCCAGGAAGCTTCTCAATAAATGCCACCTCGTCCGTCTCTCGGCAGTCAACTGTTCCCTTCTCTCCTCTCCTCCGTCACCCCAGCTCTACCCATCATCACTGCCACTCGTTGATCCCTCGGGACACTTACTTTCGTTGCCACCTGATACCTACCACTCCCACTAATACCTAATACCAACTCCCTCACCCCCCCGCCACAATGAAGTTCTTCATCCCCCTCGCTCTTCTCGCCGTCACGGCCGTCACCGCCCAAGACCCCGACTGCGAGGCCGACTACATCGTCGAGACCTGCCTCGAAAGCGAGACGAAGAAGGCAAGGCCCCGCCCTCCTCTCTGCATGAATTGCTCGTATTCCCTCAGCACGAACTAACACCCGCCCCAGCTCGAGGCCTGCAAAGCCCTCCAGTACGACTGCATGTGCGCCGCCTCCGAGGCCATCGTCACCTGCTTCAACAACTGCCCCAACGACACCCGCGGCGCGGCCTACCGCTCCCAGCTCACCATCAACTGCCAGAACGCCTCCCTCTACGGAACCACCACCACCCAGACCGCCACCGCCACCGGCTCGACCACCACCACCGCCGCCTCCGCCGAGGCCACCACCACCGACGCCGACGCCTCCGAGACCCCCACCGCCTCCGACGGCCAGGAGCCCACCGGCACCTTCGTCCAGAACGCCGACGGCACCGACGAGCCCAACGTCGGCGTCGCCCAGCTGGCGCGCAACACGGGCGGCCTGCTCCTCGCCGTCGCGGGCGTCGTCGCCGCCGTGCTGTGAGCAGAGGGGTCCTCAGCGTAGCCGAGTGGATGGGCGTGAGAGTGTAAGAGCCGGGATGTGGGAGCTGTGTGTCTGACGGGAGAGACATGTGCTTGAATCGGGCCCTTGCCCAATTTTGCCTTTACATTAATTACGTATCTCTTGTACATACCACATACGAGCAGGATGGTCGTGTAATGCCACATTAATTCAAGCTCCCTCATCCGGGTGAATAACAAGTGTCGTCTTGCTTTTTGGAGACTGTTGCCCAGGCGGCGAGACAGAAGCGTCCCGCAGAAGCAACATGTCTCGGACGACGTTGGCCGCGGGGTCTCACTATGAACGTCTCGGGCACTCCACATTAGATAGGATTCAACTAAGACACAAGTGCCTGGCTCTCCAACATGACTCTCAGCTGTTCGAGCACAACATCAGGGCCACTCACGTCGAATCAGGACAAGAGATTGGGTGCAAGTCGCCGAAGCGCATGCCTTCATGATATTTCGTCAAGCCTCTCCAGCTACTACTGATACAACACAAGCCCTCGTACAGGTAGGTCCCCTTTTCCTCAGGGGGTGGGCGCAACTCCTGGCTCGTCCAGAGGCCGCACGCGTCTCCTGTCCAGACCCGTCTTGCTCAATAGAAGCACTGATGGTGGGGGGAGTAATAAAAAAATCTACAAACAGGAAAACAAAAGCGCAAAACACGGACGCTTCACAAGCAAACCCCCCGACGCCGTGTGATATCTCTAACAGTTGTCCCAGCCCCATCCTCGGCTGGATTCGGCCCCTGCCGGACCGTTTTTACCCCGTTTGACCCTGATTGCGTTGGGTCCGTCGATCGACAGAAATGAAGAGTGAAGCAGAATAAACGAGCAGTAAAATGAGTAAGTGATGTTGTGTGCAAGTGAACCTCATCGCCCAAGAAAGCATAGAATCCAAGGGTGGCGGCGATGAAGGCGAGCTGTCGCGTCGCTCGCAGGCGTCTTCGTTGTCGACGAGTGCGAAGCAAGACGAGCCAGCCAGGTGGGCGAAAGTGCTAGTCGTCGCCAGTTGCTCTACACCTTCCGAGCTCGCTTGGTGCCGTTGTTGACAGGGCTGACGAAAGTGACATGCTTGGCCTCGTCCTTCTTGAGGCGCATGGCTCCCGACCCGACACCGCTCGAGGTCCGGTGGTGGCGGAGGGATCGGGACTCGCTGTCCTCATCGATGTTGATCTCGGCCACGTCCGAAACGGATTCAGCGCCATCGCTCACATCGGTCATGGACGACCCATCATCCGAATCATCATACTCTCCGTCGTCGCTAACGAGCGAAGGAGCATTGTTGCTGACTAGGGTGTTGGGGCTCAGGTCGGCATCCATGTCCACGTCATCGTCCCGCAGGAGCATCATCTTGCCTTCATCGTCCTTGTCAGAGAGACTGGTAGGTGAGGCGAAACCCAGGTGAGGCGAGCGAGCCTTGCTGCTTGCTGGTCTCGTCGAAGGGACCATGGGCACAGGAGACATGGTCATCCTTGCAGGCACGCGCATGACGGGAGCTCGGGACGCGGCAAACGTCTCCTTCGACCGGCCATCGGCGCTGGCGAATGAGTGATCTGCGTCTTCCGACTCCTCTGCGGGGGACATGAGGTCGTCCAACGAGATCTTCTCCTTGGCATCGCGAACGATGTCGCCGAGGTCGCCCTGAAACTTCCTCTTTTGCATCAGGCGCGAGAGGAAAGGAGTCTCACGAGCGGAGACGAAATCGCCCTCACGCTTCTTCGTCTTGTTCGATTCGGCCTGAGGGGCAGATGCAGGAATGGAGGTGACGCCGGGCAGCTTGCCCTGGCGGTACAACTCGAGGGAGGCTTCGATGCGTGAGTGCAGAGCGGCATAAGCCTGCTGATCGGTGATGACTTGGGGGTGGGCGAAGGGATGCACCAGCCCGGAGGCAGAGGCGGCAGCGGTGAAGCTTGGCGGAACACTAGCCTTCTCCTTCTCCTCGGGCACCACAGGGGCGGCAGCAGCTCCGCCGTCGGCCGGCTCGATGGGGTGACCGCAGTGAACTGCAGCCTCCTCGTGACTTTTGAAGTCCCGCCTATGCGCAATGCGGCAGTGGTTGATGAAGCCTTGCGTGCTGGAAAAGTTATCCCTTTGGCAGTCGATGCAGACCAACTTGACCGTCTGACCATCGGAGCGCTTGAGAACACAGGGGCCAGCCTTCTCCTTGGGCTGGGGGTAGCCGTTCGACAGGGACTGAAGCTTGTGGCTCGACATGCCCCTGCCGGGGCGCGGCTTGTTCGCACTGCCGAGATCAACGATGCTGTTCCTGGTCGTGCGTCCTTCCGCCGAAGTCCTCCGACCAACAGTCTCCATCACGGGCTGCCACTCAGGCTGCATACCATCAAACTTGGGATCGGGAATGAGCCACTTGGCGTAGTGACGAGCATAGGGGCCATCGACGACACCGAAAGGCGGGGCCCATTCGGGCACCATCTCACCGGGTCGGAGCTGCACAGCAGGACCCTTCCCGCTGCTGAGGGCGGCCATCTGCTCCGGCGTGGGACAGGCGACGGGATACGGAATGAGATGGCATCTTCGCAGCTGCTCGAGTGCGACCTGGCATTTCGCCAACTCCTGGTCCACAAGTCGTAGCTCATCATGCTTCAGCAGGATCTCCAGACCAAACTGGTAGTGGATGGCGTCTCGCGCCTTGTCCATGTCGTTGGCAGCCGGGGTGGCCGGCATCTCTACCGATGGTGAGGTCTCAGCTTGGAGGACGGGGCCTACTGCGCCGGCGCACGGGGCGACAGCGGCGGGGGCATCCATCTTGGTCCGCTTCGTGGCGGGCGTTCCGGTGAGCGTTGCATGAGAGTCCGAGTCTTCGAAGGTATCTCGTCTCCTCTTTGGTGGTCGCGCGGGGCTCGAAACAGGTGTGGTGAAGGTATTGCTACCTGAGTGGAAGGGGTGCTGAGGGATGGCGTCAGAGGACTGCATGGAGTGACTATCGTAGTCGAAGAGCGTGCTTCCGCGTTCAGAACCCCAAAAGCGGAACGAAGTGAGCATGCTCTACGAGTCTGCAGGAGCGGCGATGGTTACGAAGCCTCCAGTAGCGATGAGGGGGATCAGGGCTTGCGGTGCGAAGCCGTGAACAGACCGTCAGACGTTGTGGTGAGATGGGTGGCCGATTTGGGTTGAGACCGGGGGGTGGAGGTGAGATGACAGCGAGCACCGGGGGGCGATGCGCGTTGGCTGACGTAAACTGTGGGTCGACTGCAGGTCGGGTGCAGGTTGGGCAGGCGACAAAAGGGGGAAGGAAGCCTGGTGGGAAGGCAGCAGGTGCGATGATGTGGCCGGAGCGTAGCGTAGCGTGGCGCGGTGGGTCCTCGAAACCCAAACCCAACGGAAACCCGGATGGCAGGGGGGAGGCGAGCTGGCTGGAGTGGGAGGGAGGGAGAGGCCGACGGAGCGTGAGAGAAAGGGGTGGAATGACGGCAGGAGTCAGGACAGTCGCGCAGCGAGAAATCCACGACGACGCGACAGGACCGAGTACTAGTTAAAGTCTCGATGCGACGGGGGAGGAGGGATGCGACAAGGCGATGCGCAAAAAGTATTAGAAGTGACAGAGGCGCGGAGGCGAAAATAAAATGGGAAGAAGTTGTCGTCGGTCGGCTGGGATTGATCTGCTCCAAGGGCGTCGTGGTCGTTATGTTGGTTTTGGGGGGTGGTTGAGTGAAGGGAGTGTAGTGTATTGTGAGAGTTCGGGAGAGAGAAGGGGAGGCGAGTGAGCGACTTTGTTTGAAGGGGGGAGTGATTGACAGGCAATGCAACGGATGAGCAGGATACGGTAGGGTAGGCAGCTTGGGGGCGGGCGGAAGCCTTGGGGTGGTAGGACGAGGGCGAGAGAGGCCCGGGAGCCAGTTGATTTCGCGGGAAGTTGGGGCCCACGGGGGCACCTGAGGTGAGGTGCCTTCACTGGGCGGCCGTGGTCGCGGGTGGAGGTGTGGTGTGGTCCCGTCGAGCTGGTGGTGTGGGGCCCAGGTCCTGCCTGTTCCCACGGGCTGCGATGGCGAAATCCAATGTGAGGGCGACCTGAGGCCAAGGGCTGCAAGGGGGGCCGCTTAAGGGGGCGTGTGGGTGGGGAGTCGCAGTGGTTGGTTGGCTCCTTCCCTTCCACTTCGTGATGATGGAGAGACAAGTACGAGCCGGGCTCATCAGGCAAGAATGGTCGCAAATGCCTGGACCCTAGAAGGCAGCCAGGCAGGGAAGGGAGGGAGATGCCTTCCGAGCCTCGCGGTGCAGCCCCGTCAAATCATGACAGACAAGGCAAGGAAGGCGGCGGCAGCCACCCTCCAGCCTCGACCGTGCCTGCTTACGGTACTCCTTGGGATGCGAAGCCCTCCTCCAAAACCCCTCCCTGAGATTCCAAGGTTCCTCGGTCCTCTAACAGGCACGATGCCGGACCTCGAGCAAGTAAGGTCGGAGCGCAAAGCTAAATGCGGAGGAAGCTCGAAAAAAAAGCTGGAGACCGTTCCCAGCTTCGTCGTCGCCTCGCTCAAAATGATGGTGTCGTGCAGGTAGCTGCTGCTCTAGCGGTGCCTAGTGGTCTCCATAATCACTACATGGTACCAACCAAGGCCACTGTGCCAGCAGCTCGTTACTTCTGCGGCCCCCCTTTCCGACTCTTCCAGCGCACGCAACAAGGAGCAGGATCGCAGCTTGGCAGGCATGGGAGACTTGTCCTCGACGTTGCAAGCCTCACCACACGAACAGACCGAATGAGACTGCCCTGCCCTTCTGGCCGCGTCGTCGGTCCGCGACTGTCAAACCATCGGGCTGGGATGATGCAAACATCTCAAGTGCAAGGCGTTTCATGTTTGTCTCTTGTCGAAAACAACAAGCTATCGACATCTGCGCGTCCCAAGTTTGCCCCTCCATGCGCCGACGTGTACAGATCCAGACCACTGTATCTGGGGTGCATGGAAGCTGGTGGTGACAAGGGCCATGGTCCGAGGAGCAAAGGGGAGGGGAGGGGCCCCTGGGGCACTGCCTCGGAGGCCGCGCAACAGACGAATGCGGCGACCACTACTTCGCCCACGACAACCACTACGAACCTCCGTGAGAGCGGCGGACAGGAGATATCGAAGCCCGCCGACGAGGACACGATGAGCAAGCCCTGATCCACTCATCACGCCTGGGTTCTCGCCCGGCCTGTCGTAGCTCATGGCCTGGACCAGGGAAAGACTGCGACCTTTCAGGTTTCCTCATTCTCCTCTCTCTCCTCTCAGCCTGCCTGCTTCGCTTGCGACCTTGCGAACCCAGCAGCCTGCGGCCTGTGCTACCATTTGAAGGCCTCCAGTGGAATCGCGACCGCGAGGCGTGAGGCGGCATGGTTGAATAGGTCGCATCCTCCCAAGTCGCCCTCGCCCGGGCCTGTACGGATGTCACTGCGTCTGCCGGCGCAGACAGGGATAACTGCTCGAAACGTGACACATCATCCGGCCCAGATTAGCAACTTCAGGTCTCGGATCCACTATCTGTTAACGCAGTACTTCATCACGAAGCGCAATCACGCGTCGAAATGAAGACCGGCACCTCCGTTCCCCCCCCAACAGCCGCCAGCCTCTCAGAGAGGAGCTGCCCTCATCTCGCACCGATGATTCAAGAGATAAGACAGCCAAGTACCCACCCATCAGCCCCCTTCCTTGCTTCTGTCAGAATAGAAGCTGAGGTGGCTGATTCTAACAGGTTGATCCCTGGCAGCTGGTGCAGCACGACAGGAAGCCACCGGTGAACCTTCGCTTGGCCCCTCCTCTCCTCCTCGCCCGTCTGCGGTACAGAGCATCACGGCGGGCCTGGTCTAGGATGCGCACGCCCTGACTTTGTGAGCGGACGTGGCCATCATGTCATGGATGTTTGTTTTCATCCATGTCACATATTGCCAAGACGCTTCGCCATGGCTATCGCCATGCTCCGACTACAAGTCTATTGTCTACTGGCTCAGGAAACCATCATGCGAAATCCTAGCTCGGTCCAAGAGACCCTCGCAAGCCGCTTGCAGCATGAGTCGTGCGCCGGCGGGGGGGGGGAGGGGGAAGGTGGAAGATGGAAGTTTTCCAAGCGGACGGAGACTTTGCGATCCTCGCTCCTTATCGACGATGCTATTGACGAGTCGAGTCGAGTCAAGCCAGGGCTTCGGGTAGCTTCCGTGATCCGCGACGCCGGTCCTGCACCGGCCCTGGTGCACAAGAGCCAATCATGCCTCGTGCGCGGATGCTGCAGCCGTTCGCAAGGGCTCGGCTACGCCGGACAGGCCCCGTTGCCGGCCCATTGTGAGCCAGGTTGATGGTTGAAGGTTGGAGCTCGCAGTCGCCGTGAGAAGGCCATCTTGCTCGTTCCGAAGGGCAGAACGACTCGAAGGAGGTGAGCTGGACTGATGCTGTCGACGAGATTCTCGAGGAGGAGATTGTAATCCATGACAATCTTTCTGGCTGTCAAACCCCGTTTCGCTCAATGGAACAGGATCGACAGCCAAGTTAGACTTTGGGGCTTTGGCCCAAGCTCCCTATCCGCGTCAAACAGCCAGAGAGGCGGCCCGAATCTGAACCTCCGGCCTTCGACCGCCCGCCTTCAGGGCCGCTCCGCAGAATCCACACTGACAGAGAGAGGCCTTACCCGTTGGGTTTCTCCGACCACTTCTCAACAGCCATGGTTCGACCGGATGACTGCAAACGGAAGGACATCGTCTCCTTAGCGGAGGATGGGTTTTTCCAACCTGGCTTGGCCAAGACGACCGAACAACAGCTTCGGAAAGTGGGCATCAGTCTCCTCTTGTAGTTGACTACATGTCATGTCATTGTGGGCAAATCGCCGTTTTCTCTGTCACATTTGTAGATCGCGGGTTGTTCCATGGGTGCCCGACTTTTGGAACGGTGAGCTCCGGTCACCATATGATGTGGTGTGGACAGGATATCCCGATTGGCCTGCTGCTAGACTTCTCAAAGACTGAGAATTTCTGCGACACGGGCAACGTCTGATCGCGGAGCTTGTTTGATGGTGAATGAAGATCAGATGGAACGAGAGGTTATTGTCGCAAGTGCCCCAAAACACGACAACACTTCAACGGCCCATGCCACTCGCGCCATCTTCAGGGCTACTATCTATTGCTCGGGGGTCATTCATCAAGAGCAGAAACCCCGAAATACTTGGCTCAAAGCAACGTCTGTACTACAGGGTGCAGTAGGGTTTTGCTTTCGGTCGAGTTCGCCTTTCGATTGTTTAATCAAATAGTAGGGACGGAAGACGTTTAAGAGGTGCGGAGAAAGGAATCTTTTTGTCGAGACTCCGGGCCTTGGAACCTCGTCTCATCACTACCCTACAGTCCAGGTGAGAAGGGGGAAGCTGGCGCACGCCGACTCGTAAAGATCGCATTCCGGTAGAGTGATTCGGATTTCAACCCGCGGGTTCGTATTGGGACCCGCGCAACCCGAGGATTCCGAGCGTAATACGAGTCGTTCAGCGCAAACCGAAGCGTTTACTCATACACTCTTAAGACATGGTCCCCTCGCGGAACGCGAACCCGCGGGTTCATTAACTCTCACCACAACGTCTTCTCATTCATCAGATGCAGGCGCACATGCATATCGGACAATGTTGACTTCACGGCGGTCTCACACTAAGTCTCGCAAAGGTTGCAAAGACTGCAAACGCAGAAAAGTCAAGGTAGGAGACTCCAGACACCTCGGATCCCTTTCCGAGAGGCCATCGTGAGCTCTTACTTACCTCTCCTTTAGTGCGACGAGACATATCCGTCATGTTTTCACTGTACCCGTCAGGGCATCCCCTGCAGCCTGGCAGGGGGGAATGCCCTCGCCGACGGCTCCAGCGGGCAGAAGACGCCGTTGGAGGCCCCGTCCACAGTTGGTTCGCCGTCGCCAGCAGCAGCCACGGCTGACTTCATCCATCTCAACATTGCCTTGGATCCAAGCCTCGGTGGTCTTGCCGCGGCACCGTCGCCTTCCCATTCCTGGAACAGCCGGGATCTGGAGCTCATGCACCACTTCACTATCTCCACGTGCGACACGCTGACATCCCGCGAGGACATGCGGAACGTCTGGCGGGTGTCCATCCCACAGGAAGGATACAAGCACTCGTACGTCATGCACGGCATACTGGCCGTGGCAGCGGTGCACAAGGCCCAGCTCGTGCCCAGCGAGCGGCAGATGTACGTGACGCTCGCGGCATACCACCAGTCGCTGGGGCTGGAGGGCTTCACGCCCCTGATGCTCAGCGTCAACCGCGACAACTGGAAGCCCATATTCTCGTTCGCCAGCATCGTGGTGCTATATGTGTATCTCCTGCCCGCGCGCTCCGAAGAAAAGAGGCTCGTGACGCCGGTCGCGTCCGTCTTAGAGCTGTTCAGCTTCGTGCGAGGCATTCAGTCCATCCTCCAGTCTTTCATCTCCTACATCCCACGAACAGTTTTTGCGCCGATAGTATGGAGCGTCTGGATCACGGACGTGGACGATCCAATGAATATGTATGTTACCCTCCCCTCTCCCCCCGGGCCTAGGTAGCATGAGATGCCGCGTCTTTGTGACTCGAGACCGCAGTGCTGACCTGCGCCCCTTCTCCCGTCTAGGCAACCCCCTCTCGAGAACTCATGTCTCCCGCGAGACGTCTTCCAGGCTCTCCACCGCCTCGAGTCCGTCTTTGACAGCGAGATGCAGTCGGACTTTCGCGACGACTATCTCAAAGCCGTCGAAGAGTTGGTAAAGGTCACCCGCCTGATGGCCCACGCGGGGGTGCACGTCGAGTGCGGCATGGTCGTCTTCTGGCCCTACGTGATACCGGAGCGGGTCATGCACGACATCCAGGCTCTGAATCCGTATGCTTTGCTGCTGCTGTCGTACTTCTGCGTGTTCCTAAACATACTGGAGGCTCGCTACTGGTTTACCAAGGGCTGGGCCAAGCCGTTGTTGGCCGAGATCGACCTCAACTTGGCACATCATAGGGATCTGGCGGAGCTTCTCCAGTGGCCAAAAGAACAGGTATTGGGTCATAAGTAAAACAAATAAAGGAATAGCGAGACGTGGTTGTACGGGGTATCATACGTTGATGAATGGTCGGAGGTTCATTCCGTTGAAGTTGTCGATTTCAGGGGTGATGTGGGAGGGTTCCGTCCTGCAGGGCCTGTGGAGGGGCCGAATCGTAGACCGGCGGGTCCAAGCTCCACCGGTTGCGGGCGGGAATCGAAAAGTGGCCGTCGTTCCTGCAGACTTCGACCCCAGATTTCCATCCTGCAACGAACTACTCGACTTACACCAACCACCACTCCAATTGCTGGCGCCGCCCGAAAATACACAAGGGCCGACCATCTGCTACCGCCGACGGCCACAACGAGAGACTTGCCAACGCAACCGAATGGCGAGAACACAAGGCTCCTCCAGGGAGCTCCAGCACCGCGGCAGCAAGCGCAAAGCGCCCCAGCCAGCACCCGCGCCCAAGCTCGCGAAGAAGCCAAAGACCTCGCCCGACGCTCCCCCCACGACAGGCAGTAGCAGTATCGGCGGCAAGGCCAGGGACAACACCGCCGCGCCACCGTCCACGCCCCCGACGGTCCCGCTCTCCCCGGCGCACGAGTCCGTCCTCGCCGACCTCAAGACCAAATACGACATCCTCCCCGCCCTCGTCATCTCGTCGTCCAAGATCCAGAAGCGCGTCACGTACCTGCTGCAGCACCTCCGCAAGGACAGCGGCGACCCGCGCCCGCGCGTTGCGCTGCTTCACGCCCGCCCGGCCGACGTCTGCAAGATGCTGACCATCGCGGAGCAGGTGAAGCGCCAGCTAGCCAAGGGTGCGGGCGCCGCCGGGCAGTGGTTTCAGTACAACATGCTATATGCGGTGCCGCTGCGGACAAAGAAGGCGGAGTCAGTGGACGAGACGGTCCTGGGAGGGAACGACGCGGCGGCATCCGAGGCCAGCGACGATAATGATGACTTTGAGGTCATGGAGAGCCGGTTCGAAAGGGCTGTCGTGCCGCCGCCGTCTACAAGGGTCGCCATGTCACTGAGCATCTTCATCTCGGTGCTACCTGTGCCGGAGCTGAAGGTTCGGGATGGTGTGTCGGTACAGCTGCACGAGGCCTAGGTCTGGCTTGGCGAGATAGTTGTGACCGGGCGGACCTGCTGCATGAGTTGGACATCATGGAACCGAACGGGAAAGGGAGGGGCTGCTTGCATTTCAGGCGTTAAAAGGGACATGGCACTCGGTGAAGAGGCCTGTAAACCACATGATACCCAGGCGGGGAGTAGTTCACAAGCATCCGGATAGATGGCAGGCATATTAGAAATGACCGGCTGAAGGCCCGAAACGCGACGAAACATGGCACCGAATAGGAAGGGAATGGCTGCTGCTAATTCTTACTCCTTGCTAATGCATTCTGTCTTATTCAAAGGACATGTGACCGACACCCTGCCGTACACTGACCGCACACGCGCCGCGACGTCCAACCCCTCCGTGGTCATACACCTGTGCCTCCTCTGCTGGTGCCCCGAGCCGTATTTTCAGCCATGGCATCGTGCACCGTTCCGAAGCATCTCGCGCCTCCCCTCTTGTTTACGGGCCCTGCCAGTCATCGCCGTGAAGCACCTACGCTCCGTTGTGCTTCCGCTCGTTGGAGGAGTATGTTATCCTCAGGACAAAGTTGACGACGACCGCCAGCAGGAGGATGATGGCCAGGAACGTGGGGCCGAAGCGGTCGTCGAAGCCCGCCTGCCCGCGCACCCGGATCGATTTGGCTCGCCAATGATACGTCGCTAGGGCGTATATCATGGTCAACATTGCCACGCCCGTGAAAAGGAAGGCACTGATGAAGGCGGGGCGGTCGCCAAAGTTCAGCATGCCAATGGCGAGGGCGCCGAGGATGACAGTGAAGTTGAGCCACGAGAGAAAGGTGCGCTCGTTGGCGAAGAAGACCTTGGGCTCGACGCGGGTAGGGAGGGCGATGCGCTTGCCTGAGGGGGACAAACATGTTAGTTGGGGTTGGAAGGCGGGGAGCTAGGGAAGACGTACCCGGCGCGGTCTGGAGAAGAGGCTGGCTCGACATGTTTGCGGATTGACTATCGGGAGGCCTGAGGAGATGGCGGAGGTCGTTTGAGGATTGATTGGCGGGGGTATGACGATGTCGACCCTTGAAGGAGTATCTGGTGTTCAAGTGCCGAGGAGGTCCACGACAATTGTGACGAAGAATCTGCTGGTGCCGTCGCTCTTCTTCCTCGTCTTCAAGGACACGTCGATGTCTACTAAATGCCGTTGAGGAATTCAATTGGAAATAACTGTCGCAGAGTGAGGTGAAAAAGAGAGTCAAAGTCGGCGCGCCTTGGGCAGAGCTTCGAGTCTAGAAGCTCCCTGTCCCACCTGGTACTCGATTGGGCCTCTTCAGGTGCAAGCTTTCTCGACATGCAGCACGGGCACGTGCATCCATCACACCTGATGGTTGGCCAATCGACGGAACCTCAGGCCCCACACGGCATCCCTGTGCCGAAGCTTTGCCGCTATCAGCAGCCACGGCGATGATTAAATCATGTGACACATGCTTGTGCTTAGCTAAGGCAACCTCATCTCCGGTCACGGTTGCCCCTCGCGCTGGCTGCAGGTGGCTGTCCGGGGTTGATGCGACGCGGGATGCCAAACAGAATTAATCTCTGGCCTCACCACCACACCATCTTCCGACTTTCCAACCTTACAAACCAGACACCACCCCCTCGAGTACCTTCCCCGCAACTGCACATTCCACCATCGAACAATCGCCTTATCCACGACTTCGCCCGACCTTTTTCAACCTTGACCAGCACATCGACCGCTGTTGTTTACACCTCACTTGCCGAGCACTCCTTCCAACAAACAAAATGGCTGCCCAGACTGGACCTACCCCTGTGAGACTCTTCAGTCCAGTATTGCGCCAGATGGCCTGAGACTAACGGAGAAACAGCCCATTCCCTTCACCCGCCTGAAGCAGATCGCTACCGACGTAAGTACCCGCCCTCCATGCCTTGGTGTCAGCTCGACATCGCGTGTACGACCAACAAAGGAACGACGACTGACAGCCACCAACAGGCCTGCCAAAGCGCAATTGGAAGCGTCGAGTTTTACGACCATGCCCTTACCGCCGACTGGAACTCAAACATCATCGTACGTTAAATTCATCCAGGTCAACAGCCACGCTCTGCGACGATTCACTGACAGCGCACCCCCTAGTCCTCCGTCCTGAAGGCCGTCATCTCCGAGTCGACACCCGCCGGCGCCGCGGCCCCCAGCTTCAAGTTTGCGTGCAACAGCACCGTCGTGCAGCACCTCGTGCCCACCTCATCCCTGAACAAGTCCAAGGGCACCGAGGCCTCCGCCGAGGAGCCTCACATCTCCACCTCGACCGAGACCCCCACGGCCACCGACGGCAAGCCGCACGTCGGCCGCCGCGGCATGCACTCCTCGACCGGCGCCTTCTGGGACGAGAAGAAGGACGGCATGTGGTCCTACAAGTACGACGGCGGCGAGGGCAAGGGCATGGACGTCGTCATCATGCTCATCTGGATTGCCATCTGAGCCCGCTCGCCATTTGACGCCACGTCGTGGCACTCGAATGACAAGCCGCCGCCCCTCCCTTCCCCACAAAGCACCAGTGCTTGAGACGGCCACGCCATGAGGGGGGTCGTGGCCGGAGAATGAGGGCGCGCGCACCAGAGCGCGCCCGCGAACGTTGTGGACGATTTGATGAAGCCATGGACTGACAGCAGATACCCCAGGAGCGTGGCATGCAGGACCGGAGACGAGGATAAGCAGGCTCGCGGGGGCTGCTTTTTTTTTTCTGCCTATACATTGAGAGTGTACGGCTTTGATCTATCTCGATCCGAGGGCCATTGATTCTACGGGCAAAAGGGGGGAGGGTCTTGTCATGACTCTACTTTCATATTGTTGTACATCCATCCTAGCCGGGAGTTTGCGAACGTCTAATGAACCACGGATGCTTCTTGTTTACGAACCCTTTATTGCTCGACTGGCGTGTATTGTCTGCTTCTCTTCTGCTCCGCCGCATGACCAAGCATATTCGTCTTGATGTCTTATGCGAGGCGAGGCGCATGAACGCTAAGTGTGATGAGGGGCCCACTCTGCTCCGAGAAACCATGATGCCCCGAGATGGTGTTGCACTGAGAGTGCGCTTGGGGCCACGGGCAACAGTGACGGGACACGCGACACGGCTCGTCCGACGAGGAGTTCACGCCCAGACACCCGACTCCAGCACCAGAGCCAGCCTCGCCGAAGCGTTATCGAACTCTTCCCCGTCGAGATAAGGTTAGAAGCCAAGCTGGTAAAACCGGCACGCCTGACGGGGCGTGGGGCCGTGCCGACTGCGGACCCGTTGTCGACCCATCCGTGATGGATCACAGCAGCATCACCGACGTCATACGGGGCGCCGAGGGTTGCCAGCTCGCCGGTGCGTGTGCAGTAGCGCCGCAGTCATTTGCGGGCTTTTCCTACTCTACCCTACGGACCTTTCCACCGTCTACGAGCAGATCTTCCATGGCACGGCGCATTTGTGGAGTGGAGGGGAGGAAATCGCAGTGCACGTAAGGATCCCATGCGGTCTTCGCGCGTTGAAGAGGTGGGCCGACGTCATCGCGGGACCCTGAAGTTTCTGGTTACGGCCGCTTGACTCGGGAAGCGGATGCCAGCGAGGGATGGTTGGCGACGGAAAAATGCGAGCAGTGATCTGGTGCTGATGAAGCGGGGTCTCGCTGTCGAGTGTTGTATCCGGGAAACGGTGACGAAACGGACGCTCCGGATGATCTGACCTCGGGATGCATTTCTTTGCTGCATTGTTGAACAAAGAGCATCGTCTGTTGACACACCAGGCCTCCAAGGCGGAATCGCTTCATCCCGCTGAAATTTCATACCTCGGTCGGGGCTCTCGCGGCTGACTCGCCGAACCCCGAAAAAAATACAGCGAGCCGTGTCTACCTACTAGTGGTCGAACGACGGGCCTGAAAATTCGTGGTGTCGCACACCAGCGGCCGAAGGTGGCCGTGGTGCCCTCCCAGTCAGGCGACCAGGCGAACGAAGGCCTGCCAGGGCGGAAAGGCTACAGCACGCTGATCAGGGCCCTGGAAGCCCTTTCAGCTGGTGAGACCTGGCTGGGCCGAGGGCGGTTCGGCGTTACGAGCAAACGAGCGAATCGGCTTGCCTGAACAGTGTCTCTCGCCTGCGGCGACGGCGACAGGTCTAGTCTCGACTACCACGGCTGCCCCGACAAGGAGGGCCAGGAATAGACAGACACAGAGAGGGTGAGCGTGTTGGCCTGCGTGCAGGTGCGTGGGATGTCCTGCCGGTGATGGGCGATGCGGATTGGTCCACAAGCAGAGGTTGATGAATGCTTCGATGCGACATCTCGTGACAGGTGCGTCGTTCGTAATACCAAGTATCTGAAGGGGAGGAGAATGGAACCGCGGGGTCGGATCGGGCATTCCTCTCGTTTGACTCTATATCAGCCGGAATGGACCCTCCACACGACCTGCCAATTGGGTGCGGGCGCGCTTCCCAGAACGATTCGAGGCCCTGCTTGGTGTGCTTGGGGTGAGGTGACAATGAGGTCTCACAGCTGTCACCCCACGTTTTGGTTGTCACACACCCCGCGGCCGCCCGCCCAGTCGATAATCGAGTCAGTTACTCGAACGGGCTCTCAGAGAAATCGTGTCATGGGCAGGGACCTTCGAAGATGCCGCTGCAATGGGCATTCACAACCGACTCGTGCGCATCGGCCTACGCACGGCAAGTGAACGGTCGGCTCTGGGCAGGAGCTAGCAATGCCCCGGAGGTCCCTTGGTCTTTCTTTCCTGCCACGACTGGATCCATCTGGCAATTGGCAACTCAACTCCCCTGCCCCTGCCTAAGCGGGCGATATGGGTCCGGCTAGACCTAGACCGTCCACCGTCGGCCGGTCCATGCCCACTCACGATCTTTGACGACGTCAGGAAAGTGGACTCGGATCTCGTGGCAACCCACGCCCCGTTTAACCATGTGGTACGTACCGGGCCCCGGGAGAGCAGGAGAAGCGACTATCGTGGAATTGTGGTCCAGGGCTGGACGGTCGGTGGCCGCCGGTCGGGGCGTGGACTGGACTGGCGGGCTGGTGGTGGTCTCTGGCTCTGGTCATCACACCACCGTTTCCCTTCCATCTCTTCTTTCGCCTCCTTCTTCCCGCCTTCTCCCGTTCCTGGCCCTCTGTCCCTGTGCTAGAGATTTCCTCCCTCCGTCGATCCTCCGTCGCCTGTCACTGTCGCTTGTCGAATGACGCTTGGCCTAAAATACAACACCCCACGATTCCCCCGTGCTCCTGCCTGATATAAGGCAAGCCCACCACCATTCGCCTCCCCCCCTCAAGGAACCTCGTCTTCCCCTCCCTAGCTGTCTATCCATGAGCTTGCTAGTAAAGATACTATTATACAACTACGAAACAGACAACCATCGCACCGACGATCCCCTCAAACACTACGACACGAGCCAAAGCGCTACACTGGCATTGGCCCATCCCTGAACCAATCTACCTTACCATACCATCACCGCCTTTCTCTGGCGTTACGTTACAAACAACGAGGACTGAAAACTCACCGCCACCATGGTTGAAGTCTTCCCCTCCTCCCACGCCCACCATGGCGTGTCTGCCATTCCCGAGGACTCGCCCATCAATGACGTCTCGCGTGTCGCCGCCGCCACTGTCGCCGCCCGCATCCTGATGGGTGCCAGCGTTGCCTCGCGCCCCGAGAACAAGACCATGACCCGCGAGGAGCACACGGCCATGATGAACGAGCTCAACAAGAAGCGCGCTGGCTGGCGCACGCCGCGCCGTGGCTGGTCCTCCACCGACTCACCTGTCACCGAGTCCAGTGGCCCCTCTCCCCCTGATACCGCCTCTTCCCAAGCCGACGAGAGGACGCACCGTCCGCTCCCCGACCGATCCTTCGGCGCACAGCAGGCCGCTGCCCGAAAGCCCGCTGATTACACGACGCCTGTCGAGCAGACCCAGAGGCCCCGCCCTCCGCTGGCCACCCCTCGCCGCTCCTACTCTGTCATGGACTACGAGCCGCCTTCGCAGACGCATCCCCTCTCGAACAAGATGCTCATCACCGACCTGCCTCCCGAGCTGCACTACGCCGTCTTCGACTTCCTCGACCCCATCGACAGCACGTGTCTCGGCCTGGTCAACAAGCAGTTCTACGACATTCACCGCCGCATGCACGGCTCCGTTCCTCTCTCGACCCGCCGCGAGGGCCCCAACGACTTGGAGTGGGCATGGCGCGGCGCCGGCCCTCTCGTCCACCCCTCGTCCGTACCTCGCATGCCCAAGATCGACGAGAAGGCCGAGTCCTCCCCGCCGACGCCCGCTCCCGCCCCGGTCCAGCGCGAGCCGCACCCCGAACCCTCCTCGGCCGCTGAGCGCATGGCGCAGACAAAGGCCCTCGAGCGCCTCCGCGTCAAGGGCCAGGTCTACTGCCGGAAGTGCGGCATCTCGCGCTGCGAGCTGCACCGCCACCTGCGCGAGTGGATGGCGTCTGCCGGACAGGGCTACGAGTACTGCTCCGTCAGCGCCAAGTACGGCGCTCCCGCCGGCGAGGGCGCCAAGGAGTTCTGCCACCTGCGCAGTCCGAAGAAGCCGCACCGTTGCGGGCGGCACTCGAGCCGCGGCGGCAGGACGCCTCCCGAGCAGAAGGCGTAACCGCAACGTCGTCTGCGGGCTGTCGAGTGTGATTTGCCATTTTTTCTGGATTTTGAGCGCGGCGTTGATGGACCGGGATGCGACATGAGATATACAAAGACCATTTAGAGGTGTTCTGAAGACGACATGAGGATTGATATATGCGAGAAGTACACGAGAGCGTTTGCATGGGGACCGGGAAGAGACGAGAGGTTGGATTTGAGGCAGAGCGGGCTGAATTTGCCTTTGCTTTTGGAGATCCCATGCGGGCAGCGGCGGGGTAAAAGCAAGCATTTGACTTCCCACGCGGTCCGTTCAGGCACAGAAGGCGTGGCATTGGTTGTGAGCAGACAGACGCGGTTGGGTTTCGAGGGGGGCGCACGGCATCTGAGTGGGTGGCTGGATGCGTGAGGTCTCGGTGTGGCTTACTCTGCTGCATGGCAGGCGGGATTAGGGGCGCGCATTGGATGCGAACCTTGGGCTTGATCAAGCTAGTCAGGGGGGTGTTGAGACATGACGAATATCAGAATATGAATTCGATTGCGTATCTTCATATTGTTGTGTCGTGAAGTCCAGGTTGTCATCTCAATGTCGTACTGGCTCCGCCACATCGCAGTACAACCAGTGTCAGGCAATGTATATGCATCATCGGTCAGGTCAATGTTGACGTCCAAACTAGTTATTGTACCCAATCCGGTACGGCATCAGCCAGATGTCATGCATTCTATGTACCGTCTACAAGCCGGATAATGCAGCCAAGTCCGCCCGCGCTTCATGTGAAATGAGATGGAAAGGAAAGTCAAAGTGTATCGCTAGCCCAACGCCGTGAACCAAACCGGTATGCCTTCCGGGCCCTATGCCAAACGCCGCAAGCCTCCCTGTTCCTATACAACGCAAGCCAAAAGGAAAACAGCAGGCGTTTCTCCGTGTAGCCTGTCTGAGCTGGAAGGTCGGGGCAGACCCTCTTACAGCTTATCGGGAATCTTCCACTTGGGGCCGTCGCACTCGCCCTTTGCGGCAATCCACTCGTTAATCCCCTCCAGGTGCCACCCGCTGTGCCACACGTCGCTGGGCGTGTCCTTCGCGTTGCCCTTGGCCTCGCGCCGCGGCATGCCGAGCTTGAAACTCCGGCCCGTGCAGCAAATGCCGTTCTGGTAGCGGTACTGGAAGCAACGCCGGTCTAGCGGGTTGCGCGCCGCCATCTTCTGCTCGAGCCTCTTACGGAGACGGCGCGAGCTCGGCTGGCGGTTCAGCGCGTGGCCTGCGCCCTCGCCCTGCGCGCCCTCGAGCCGGTCGGCCTCGGCGTCGCGGTCAGCCTCCTCCTCGGCCTCCTCGAGGGCATCCTCGTACGCGTCCTCCACACCCTCGTACTGACAGACCTTGGCGCAGGCGTCAAGGGACGTGTGTGCCTCGGCCTCGATAGCGTTCTTGTCGGCATCTTTGCGCTCGCGCTTGAGGGTCTTGGGGTCGGCCTTTTTGCGGACAAGTGGGCTGGGGTCGATGTAGCAGACGTCGTCGGAGAGATTGTCCCAGTGGGTGCGGGAGGCGGTCATCTTGTTCGCGACGAAGGCCTTGTAGAGGTCCTTCATGAGGAGGGTGCTCTGCTTCGTGTTACGTCAGCGGGTCATTCAAGCCTTGGCGGGTGGAGCGTCGTCATGTTTGAAGGGAAGGGTGTTAGGGGAAACTCACGTTTTTCTTGCGCGTCTGCTCAAACTGCCACATGGCACTGACCTCCTCCGAATCCATGTGGTGCATGGTCAGGACGGGCTCACACCAGTGGGTGGGTCCGTAGGGCAGAGTGCTGGGCTTCTCGCCGTTGAACATGGGGTGAGCATGCTGCAGCTTGATGCCCTCGTTCTCGAGGATGGCCTTTGCAAGCAGCTGGTCGCCGCAGCAATGGCTGCGGGCCTTGTCGTCGTAAAATTCGGGCAGGCCGATCACGCCCTCGACGAGGTTGCGAACGAGGGCACCGCTGAGGAGGTAGCCGCTGCCGCCGTGGGCGAAGGGGATGCCGGCGAGCATGGCGCCGCTGCCGATGTAGGCGGGCTCGGTGAGAGGATCGGAGACGGGGCTCCGGGTGCGCAGCCATTGGGCGAGGCTGGGCCAGACGACGTACGTGTCGGCTTCGGCGAAGAGGTACCAGGTCTGGTTGGGCCGCAGCTCCCAGGCGCGCTCGATGATGTGCAGGAACTTGTACTTGTCGAGGCTCCAGGCGGCGGTGGCGGCGGCGCCGCGGTAAGTGTTGAGGCAGGACTTTTGGGCGACGGGACACTCGGCCTGGGTGCGGTAGAGGTCGAACTCGGGGTTGTTGGCCTTGACCGTGTCGGAGACGTCGGCGAGGGCGTCGTAGACGTGCCACTGGCCGACCTGCTGCTCGCGATCGGAGAAGAGGAGGAAGTCGGGCAGGCACTGGAGGTTGGTGAGGAGCTGGGTGGGCAGCTTGTCGAAGACCTCGGTGGCGCCCGTCTTCATGACCATGAGGATGCCGTCGATGTCGGGAAACTCGCGGCAGGGGTTGGTGCCAAAGTCATACTCCTTGACGACGTGGTCTTCGGTGCCCTGCTGGTAGAGCGTGTTGTTGTGGGTGCGCTCGGCTTGGTAGATGGTCTGGAGGCCATCGGTGATGACGCGCTGGACGTGGAGCGTCTGCTCGCGCAGCTGGGTCTGGTTGTAGAGGCTGAAGAGGGCGAGCAGGCCGATGACGATGAGCAGTATCGGCCGCCAAGAACGGCGGGAGTACCGGTTGGAGAGCATGATTGGGGTCCCGAGCGGCGAGGGGGGTTTGGAGGGGAGGGGTAGGGGTTCGTAGGGCATTGGGAGCCGTCGAGGGCCAAGCCCGGGGGGAGAAGGGTGTCGTAGAGCGCGTATGGCCGGCCAGAAAGGTGATGGCAGATCGGAGGTATCTACACAGCCGGAGGATAGGTGAACAGAGAGGGCGTCGGGAGAGGTGGTGAGGTTGGCCAGGAGGCTAGAGAGAGACAAGATGGGGAGAGAGTTCCGGTAACAGATGAACAAAAGAGAGGGCACGTTGTCTAGGTGGGATTGTACGGTGTGGTGGTTCCTTGATTGGTGACGCGTAAAGCAGAAAGCCGGGGGTGGGGGGGATGCAGTAGTGGTCTGGGATGGATGGCTCTTGGTGATGATGGATTTCTTGGTGAGGCAGGATGAGGTGACGGGATGTGGGATGGGATCCAATGCAGATGTGGATGCGAATGGCAGCCAAGAGGGACGCGCAGCGCAGTACCAAGTAGCCCCGATCGATGGAGGGGCCGAAAGTTGGAAGCAGGCCGGTTACAGACACAAACAGCACTAGCAGGCCGTCAGAAGTTTGTGGCGGATAGATGATGCCGCGGCCGCGCCTCGCCTCGACCGGGAAGCAGAGGCAAGCGAGGGATGGAAACGACTCAGGGAAGGAGGGACGGGAAGGAAGAACGAAAGGTACAAAGGTACGAGAAGAGAAGCTACAACCGTGCACCTCACGCTAGGCAAGAGGGAGGGAGGTAGTAGGTATGGCAGGTGTGGCAGGTCAGGTAGGTAGGGAAGAGGTCAGGAACGAAAGGCATTACGGGCAGGCAGAGGCAGAGAGAGGTTGATAATAGTCTCCTACACACGGGACGAAAGGGAGGGCGGGTAGGTAGGCAGGCACAGGCGCCCAAACGAGAAAGCCCCTATCGAACAAAAATGTCTTTGTCCTGTCAGAGCCTCCTCCTTCTTGTTGGGCCTGAACCTCGTCCGCTCCACCGTCGAAGCTCACGGCTTGCCGATCTGCTCTTCGACTGACGTAGACGCCCGGGGCACCCTTCACCCGTCATGCCACCCCAAGCCTCAGACCAAGCTGGAGGGTCAAGAGCCGCGCAACGACCAGCACCCAATCCCGGTCAGCAACGGGGGGATGGGGGCAAGGGGGGGGAGGAAAGGGGGGCACCAGAGGCCCATTTCATCAACACGAGGCGCAGCGGACGAAGCGAACCACACGGAGCTTTCCCTCAACTGCCAGACCCGTGTTGGTTTCAACCCAGCCCGCCGGCATACTAGTCCTGGTGGTGTCCTCAGAAGCCAAAAAGGAAGGAAGGGCCCCGGAAAAAAAACCAAAGAAGAAGAAAACAGTGCTGCTTCACGGTACGAGTGTGCTTGTCGGCGTGGTTCAGCGCTGACAGACCTGTAGCTGCAGTAGGGCCACCGTCTGTAAATAGCCACGCCAGCTCCCGAGCACCCTTAGCCAGCCGCCCCCCGGCTCCCTGAAGCCCCCTAACAAGGTAGCCATATGTTGTCCGACTCGACCTCCGCCTGGAATCACAGCCCCCCATGCAGGTGTCTGTCGCCGTCATATCACAACACGAACAGGAAAGAAAAGAATGGACTCACGCGATCGTCCGTGCTCTCCAAGACCTACAAGATGAAGGGAGCGCGCATTCCACATCACTGTTCCCTTTCACCCCTCTCCTCGAGTCAGCAACCCCAGTCGCCTGAGCGCACAGCAGACGACCGGGAACTGAGCAGCGCAGAGAAAACGCATCTCGCGGACGATCCGAATCTCACCCAGAAGATGCGCACGCCTTCCTGTCGCTTCGGGCCTGGTCTTGGGCGGGTCTCCCCCACCCCAGGCGCCGGTCTGCTGGTGATGGGGGCCTGCAGATGCAGAGAGCCGCGCAAGTGTTACATCATGATGAGATCGCCCATCCTCTTGGGGGATCCTCCCCCTAATCAATCGACGCGGCTGCCCCGGCACTGCTCGCTAGTCTGCTCCGGGTCCTGGGGGCGCGCCCACGAAGGGGTGACCCGGCCACGTCGCTGTTCCGCCCACTGCGAGCAGGGGCTGCTTCATCGTATCTGCGGCACCACGGCTTTGCCATCTCGTCGCGGCCTGGTCTGCTCTTTAGAAGAGCGAGAAACCGACCAAAAACCGACGACGGCCTCGGCCCAAACCCGAGCAGACCCTCATTCGATTGACTTGACTCGACTCGACTCAACTCGACCCGACCCGGCTGCACCTGTACCCGCTCAGGCAGAGCGCAAGCACAAGGATTCCTGGAACGCAAAACAAAGTGTGAATCTCACCCGTGCATCATCGCAAAGCCACGTTCCTCAGCCTGATCAGCCGCACCCGACGGACGGCATCCCGTCAACCGCTCGCTGCCATTACAACGCACGAACAGCCAGTGGCCGGACGCCATGCTTCGAGGCTGATAAGCAACAAGCCATCATTCCAGTCGTCTCGTTCTTCCTAAACACTTGCGAACTAAGCCATACAGGTATATCGTAGCCTGTCCAATCCATCCCACCCTGCATGCCGCTCCCCACCCGTTTGAAATGATGAGAAACATCCCACCCAGCCTAACACACACTCTCTCACTTTCCTTCCCATGTACATTACACGCGCCATCGGAAAGAGAAGAGACAGACAGCCAACCCGGCTATCCAGAAAGGAAATAGAAGGGAACAGAAACAACGACCAACAGGAAGAAAAAGGAACAAGAAGACAAGGTATCAAGCCAAACACCCAACCACTGTGCTCCCTACAGCGAACAACAGTACGTGCGTCAAGCCGCCGCCAACGCCCATAACGCCGCTTTCCCACACCATAGCGCGCCACACCCCCGTCCTCACCACTCCCGCAGGCGCTTAAAAAAATAAAGCCGCTGTAGAGGTGCGTAGGGAGTGATCGACGGCACGTGTGTGCTTGTCGTGTGCCCGAGCCGTTTCAACAAAGCTGCCACGCGGGGCCGAAGTGGCAGCGTGAGACGCCGAGGCACCTACTTCCTCAGCACAGCGTCGTACACGCTGACGAGCCCCGTGATGGCGGCGCCGGTCAGCACGCCCTGCCACCCTCCGTAGATGGCCGAGTTGATGCGATCGATCGAGTCGCTCTCGACCAGCCCAAACGTCACCTGCTGGCCCAGCACCAGGAAGGACGCGAGCGCCTTGACGATGCTGAACACGAGCGGGTCCACGTTGTAGTCCGGCTCGGCGTGCGCGGCCGACCGGCCCCGGCGCACCGGCTGGCGGCTGGCCGCGCTCAGGTTGTAAAAGTACCCGAAAACAGACGGCAGCACCAGCGACGTCGCGGTCCATGTGAGCACCGGCGACCAGAACGCCGACGTCAGGATCAAGAACATGTCCGGCACGTACACCGGCTGCGGGTTGTTGCCCAGGGCCGGGAACGACGGGATCGTAAAGGCATAGCGGCCGGGCAGCACCTCGGGCCGCAGGCAGTAAAGCTCAAACGCCGCGATGGTGAAGATGATGGCAGTCACCGTCGACAGCGACTCGCGCACAGCCTGCGTGCGCTCTGTGATTCCTGACTCCTGGTAGATAGACGACACGCGCTCGCGAACTGCAACCGTGCCGCGGTCGACCACCTGCGCCACCTCGGCCGGCGTCGCGGGGAGGGGGATGCGGCTGGCGAGGGCGAGGGCTCGCGCGGGGGTGCGCGCGACGAGCGCCGTCGCAGAGTCGCTCTCTGCTTCGGGTTCCGAGCTGCGACGCGTCAGATCGACTACTACACTGCGCAACGCGCTGCGACAGCACCACAACTTACTCGGCGTTAAGAATCTCGGAGGCCGCGCGCGTCGTGCGACGCCTGACAATCTTCAGCGTGTCATCCTTGGGCAGGTCTCGCTTGGTGGGCGAGCCGGCTGCGCGGGCACGGCTGTTGTAGTAGGGGGTGAGGCGCGGCTCGGCCGCCCACTTGCCCTCGTGCTCGGCGAGGAACTCATCGAGTGTGACCTCTAGATCGGCTTTCTTCTGCCCCTCGTAGCTGTGGGAGGACCACGTTAGCCATGTGCAGCTAGGACCCAAAAGACACGTCTTCTCAGCGGGGTGGGCTCGCCCAGGGACGCGCGGATGGTGCGATGCGCCGCGCGCTCCAGCGAGCCGGGCTCGAGGCGCAAGCCGACAAACGCGGCGCGCCGACGAGGCATCGTGGGCTCTGCGCGAGGCAGACCGTGTGCGACACGTACCCTTGGAGGTTGACGAGCTCGGCGAGCTCGACAAGATCGCTCTTGCGCTGTCTCGCGAGCCACGCATTCGAAGTAGACATGGTGGCCATTGGGTTGCGACGGAAGGTGACGTTGGGCGGGTATAGGTGTCAGAGAAGTCGCGTCGTTTGGGCGATGGTGACTTTGGCAGAAATATCGTTCGACGATGATGCTGGGAGGTGGACGACAAGGTTGTTGATGGGGAACTCTAGCAGTCGAGGATGATGTTATTATTGAAGCTAGACGTGTGGAGGAGGGGGGGCGCGGGCGGGTGTCAAGGCGTTCGGGAGCTGGGTCCTGGCTGGGGTCCCTCTCGGTTTGGGGTGAGTTGTTTATGTTTTCCCTTACTGGGGAGGGTCGTGTTTTGGTTGGTGCGGTGAACCGTGATGGGGACGCTGGAGCGGATTGGGGGAGGGAGGGGGCGCCGGGGCGGGCAAGGGGGATCCACCTGATCCTCCCCGTCCCGTCTGGCGCCACGACGCGGTCGCCGGAAGCAGAGGACAGAGGGGGCAGGCGCAACCGGCACGGCAGGGGCGCGTCAGGCGCGTTCCTCTGGTTCCTTCCTCAGGGCCAGTCGACCCTTTTCATGCGCATTCCTTGGCAGGGGCAACCAACGCAGGCAGGAGAATACAGGGGCCGGCAGGTAAGGCAAGGAAAGAAGGACCTCTCGCCATTGAATCCATCTTCATGCCGTTCCACGCCGACTTTCATCGCCTTTCATGGTCTACAAACGCAAAGCCCCTGTGGCACCGAGACAATCACTACACGATTCAAGATCTACGAGAGTGCCTTGGCCATCCTACCTCGCCGACCCTGAACATCTATCTCGCCCCTGCGTCACGACCTCACACGGTTGCCGGATCAGGTGTCCGATCGATCTCGTACCTAGACTGCAAGGCGGCACACAAGAAGCGCCAGCGACTTCAATACAACAGTATAAATGACCCGCTGGTACCTTCAAACTCGACAATATTCCCCGTCAGCTCCTTCGCGTTCCCAAAGTACCGCAGCCTGTAGACGCCCGGGAGCACTACGCTGTCCACCGCCGTCTCCCACGTAATCGTCACCTCGCTAGTGCCCAGAATCGTGCTGGTGCGTTTCCACTCGAAGATGAGGCTCCAGTCGCTGTCATCCCGAACCATCTCCCATTCATCGAGGCCGTTTTGACCTCGGGGCGCCACAACCTTGCGCTCCACGGCGGCGTACGTACGCTCCAGACGCAGGTCATTCCGCGGATTGGCGCCCACAAATGTCGCTCTGACGGTGTCCCCACGGCGGTATGATCTCCCGACGTCGGTCCTGACGTCGCCAAACCGGCGAAAGAGGGGAGCCGTGTCCCGCACGACGCCCGTGATGAAGCTGAGGGAGCGGTTGCTGTTGTCTGGCGGCATGGGGCCTGCCTCATGGGTGGGGGGCTGGATGTCTGGACTCTCTGACAGGAAAGGGAGGTAGTGCAGAGTACGGTTGATGTATGCCGCCAGCGTGTGTGGCCCGTAGAGGGTCGAGGCGCCCTCGTAACGTTGAATGCTTTGCACGGTTAGCAACACCCCAGTCAGGCAGGGAAGCTACGGCAGCCTACCTGTATTCCTCCTCGGTCGTTATGTAGTGGGTGTAGCTGTTGGCTGGGCCGCCGAGTACCACCACCGGCTTTGATGCCCCTGCCTCCTCGCTGAACAAGCTCTCGGCGGCGTCGTGAACGGCCTGCTTCCACCGACGACCTGCCATGGTCGTTGCCTCGCCCGGGCTCACGATGATGATAAACTGTCCGACCCTAAAGGCCTGAATGTCGACAATGTTTGGGGTCCACGCGTAAGGCCGCGACACCTCTCCGACATCGAGAAGGATCGGCTTCGGACTCTGGCACATGACCTGCCCCTTCTGGGGTTTCTTGAGAAAACTCGAGACGACCTTCCACACCGGAGACGTGTTGGACGCATTCGAGCCATGCTGCGTCAAGTCGAACGCCCCCGGGCCGTCCGACGTCCCCGCGGCGAACGAGTACCCGAGGGCAGCAGGACAGGTCCGCACCTCTGATCCATTCGGCAGCTCGAAGTGAAAGTCGGACATGTCGTGGAAGGCGTGGAAGGACTTGACCCACGGCCCGCGCACTCTGCTGAGGCTCTGGCCCCTGGCCATCCGATCGAAGAGCGTCCTCGCCGCTTCGAACTGCCGCCGGCCGATCTCGAAGCACGACTTGGCCCCGTTGTCCTTCTCCGTGAAGAAGGGACCCCTGGCGTGGCAGTGCTGGCTTCGCCCGTCGCTGCAGGTGCTGTTCTCGAAGTCGCAGCGCAGCCCGGACCCGTCCTCGCACCAGGCGCCCAGGACATTGGGGCTCACGTCGCCCATGTTGGCCTGGGAAAAGCCGGCCACGAAATGGTCCGCCGCCAGGGGGTCGGCGCGAGCGCTCTTCTCGAACAGGTAGGCCGCCACGCCCTTGTTGTCGCCCGTGATGAGCGTGTTGTTCCCCAGCATGGATGTGCCGTGGGTGGGGAACCAGGTCAGTATGCCGATGCTCTTCATGTCCGACGCGCGCTGGAAGCTGAGGAGCGTCAGATCTCTCTCGACGGACCCGTCGTCGTCGGCGCTGATGTTGAACCTCGCACGCTCGTCCTCCGGGTTGGCCAGGTAGGAGAACAGGCTGCGGTTGATGCTGGCGCCCTTGACGGCGGTCGTGCCGGTGCTGAGATAGCCCGGCTGGAGACTCTCGTGCGCTCGCCGGATCGCGAGAACGGTCCCGTCCACGATGGCACGGTAGCTCTGCTTGTTGAAGCCCTTGCTGGTGATCTGAGGCAGGAGGTAGTTCAGCCAGGCGCCGGGCCCCGAGTGCGAATGCGTCCCGGTGACGGCGACATTGTGCTGCCCATACACGGAGTAGTCCGGTCCCATGGCGGCGAGGCCGTCGAGGACGCCGTATCGGACTGCCGTGTCCCCTGACTGCGTGTCCAGCACGACGTAGACGAACCTGTCTCCCTCGCGTTTGACGTCTCCCACGATGAAGGCCCTCGCGAACAGCCTCTGCCGCAGACCACTGCCTACCTGCTGCGGGTCGGCGTAGCCCATCATGTTGATCTCGACGACTGGGCCGGTGATGTCGGCTTTGCCGGTGCCCAGCAGGTAGAGGTCTTCATGTCTGCTGCTATCCCAGGCGTTGGCGGTTGATGAGCATCCGTACTGGAGAAGTGCAGTGCGGAGACGGGGGTCGATGAAGAGCAGGTGCAGCAAGCCGAATGCGATGATGAGCTTACATGCTGCGATTGTTATTCGAGTCCAAGCATCAGGTCGCGATTTGGGTTGGCCAGCATGGCGCTGATGAACATCGATGTTTGCTTGTCGCGACTCCCCGAGGACGACATACACCGGTGGTGTCTTCTCACGCAGGGGCATCGCTTCACGATCGGGCATGGCGTCGGTGTTCGCGAGAGTTCAGAACATGATATGAAATGATGGCAATATGGAAAGGTATTATTGACAGATGAAATGGAATGGATGCTGAGGTCGGGAATGCCAGATGGGAGGGTGATGCTTGCAGCACCTTTGACGATAGCAACACAATGTGGGTGCCTGGCAGCACGAGATTGCGGCACAGCGTTGCTGTCCGAGAGGAGAAGACGGAGCCAACTCCGGTCAGTCTTGGCGATGAGAAGAGGTCGAAAACTTCATTCTGTAGTCTGCATTAAGCATAAGTTTACACGGGATGGTGTTGAATTTGGCAAGTTGGGCTCACTAGAACGAGGGAGGGCGAAAAGCGAGACATGTGCAAACCCGGAAGCGGGAGTGAAAGCATCAGCAGACACCAATGACGTCGACGGCGACTGGCGCTGCAGAACGAAGCGTGGGATAACAATATTCGATAACTCGACCTCGACTTGTGTATAGACTGGCTAAAAACGAATGTGCTTCAATCAGGATAGATACAATGATCCCATATCGGATCCTCGACATCCAACTCTTGGCTGCTTCATCTTTGAGCTTCATCATCTCATGCAACGACTGCTCTCTCTCCTCTGTCTCGTCTTAGCAAACTCCAAACCTGTCAATGACATAGAAAAAAAGTATTAATCGAAGAGAATAATGGAACACCCAGGCACATGTATGGCCGTTGACGCCTTCTACCCTGGTCGTCCTCCCCGTCTATCATTCGCACTTGAGCCATCGGGCCCTTGATGAGCGACGATCGCACCAGCTTAGTAGTACTTCGGGTTCTCGGGGTCAGTGAGATCGTAGATGACCGACGAGTGAGGGCGGGCACCACCACGGTCGCGGGTGAAGATGTCCTCGAAGTCGACGGTGCGGTTGAAGCTGAGGCTGCCGTCGTGGTTGAGGTCGATCCAGTGCGCCTTGTAGTCACCGGGGGTGTTGACAATCGAGATGTCGCCGGCCTGGACGAAGTAGCCAGTGACGAGCAGGTTCTTCTTGTCGGGGCTGATCTTGACGTAGTGGGGGCCGATGATGGGCTGGTCCTCGTTGGGGTCGTCCAGGCGCTTGACGTTGTCGAGGTCGGAAATGTCGAGGGCAGCGACGTGGTTGCCGAGGGTGATGGTGAAGTAGGCGAGCTTGCCGTCGTCGGAGATGTCAGAGTAGATGGCGAGCGAGTCCTTGGCCTTGGGGCCGAGATCGAACAGGAGCTCGGCGACACCCTGGTTGCCGTTGGCGTCCTTGCGGAAGGGGTAGATGATCCAGACCTCGCCGGGGCCGACAGCACTGCGAACATGTCAGAAGTGATTGACGAAGAACAGGAACCTGGGACTTACGTGGCGATGGCGGCGCTCTCCTTGTTGCCGGGGATGAACTTGACGTCCTGAATACCCTCACCGTTGGGAATGGTGATGGTGGAGATGATGGTCCTGTCCTCGAGGTTCCAGAGCCTGAGAGTGGAAGCCTTCTGGATTCCAAGAGTAGGCTTGAGAATGCTGAGAGGCACAACAAAGTCCGAAGTGAGGATGATGTTGTTCTCGTAGTCAATGCTGAGGCCGTGGGGGTTGAACTGCTCGCCGAGAATGTTGAGGGTACCCTGAACATCCTCGGGCCACTCGTGAATGATGTTGCCCTCGGGATCAGTCTCGACCAGGCGGCCAGGCGAGGTGCCGACGGCGCTGCCCATGTAGGTGATGAAGAAGCCACTGGAAGGGATGTCAGTACCCGTTGACAGGACTTGCTAAGAGCAAAAGCGGATGAAGAAAGGACTTACCCCTCGGGCTTGGCTCGGATCTCGTCCACAATCGAACTCAGCAGCGCGCGGTTGCTGTGAGTGAACTTGGGGTTGTAGGGATCGGAAACGTCGAAGTAGAACGCGGTGTCTTGCGTCTTCAAGAGAGACAGAAGACCTCCACCGACAAGGGTCTTACCATCAGCCGAAGGGCCGAGATGGTGAGGCGAGTTGCCACTGCTGGGAACATCCGTGAGGGTGATGATCTCGCCGAATGTGTCCTAAAAGCAATACTGATTAGCAAAGTGCAACCAGCAGATTGGTAGGTGAGGAAGTACTCACATCGTCGAGACTCATGGTGATGAGGAAATCCTTGTGCTTGTTGTCACCAGCGCCGGTCCAGAAGTAGCCGATCTTCTTGGGCTTGATGTTGGCACCAGTGAAGGGCGGGCTGTCCAGAGGCGGAGTCGGGATCTGGAGGACAGGCAGGGGGATGGCGTTGTCGGCCAAGGGCTCCGTGACACCCGGAATGGCGGGGATCAGGGGAGGCAGACTGATCTGACGCTTGGGAAGGACACCACCAACAGGGCTGGCGCCGCCGCCGAGGGGGCTGGCACCGCCGCCGACGACGGGGAGGTCACCAGCAGGCAGGTCCTTCAGGATGGGAAGGTCGACGCCGCCGGGGGAGGCCTTGGGGCCACCGAGGAGCTCTCCAACATTGGCCAGGCCGGGGACGACCACGAGATCAGGCAGTGGCGACTGTCGCTTCTCGGCAGCGGGGCCGTTGAGGGGACTGGCTGAGGTGGCTACGAGGTAGCCAGCCAGAGCGGCGAGGGCAGTCTTGGAGATCATGATGAAGGATGCTCAGAAGATGAGGATGAGGGTGAGGGTGAAGGAGTGACTGGATTGTGAGATGAAGAACAGATCTGTTTGGTGGAGATGATCGGGTGGTTTTATACATCTTTGATGTTCTCGAGCCGTGGCCGATGGAGATGGCTTCACTACAGGACTTCTCATGTTCATCCTCTAGTGTGAATGGCATCATTATCAGCCCCAGGCTCACCATCTCGTTGCTTTCGCTGGTCGCCTTTCCCCTGATTCACCGTCTTGCCTGGGCATGGAGCACTTCGAAGCGTCGTGACCTACCAACAGCTATCGCCGTCTGGCGGTGATCAGGTCGGCGACCTTGACCCATGACGCTGGGATGAACAGCACCGAGGATCCCCCAGATGTCGCCATTGTGTGGAAATGACGATGAACACCGCGCTTCGCAGCTCAATGGGGTCGACGGCACGCTGCCAAGTCGATGTGAAGTCGAAATAGGGGCATCCATCGTGAGGCTAACCCAATTCTTGGCTCCCAAACGGACGTGATCGACATCAGGCTGCAGGGAGATCCTGATGCAAGCTGCCAATAGTTAGACAGCACGCTGCAGTAGTCTTGGGATCAGACATCTCAAGCCACCTCTGCATGTCTGTCGCCGGCAGAGTCAAGTGCCGGTGGAGACGGGGCGGCAAGGCTGGCCAGAGCATGGGGGCTAGTTGCTGCTTACTCGAGCTGGGACGAATCAGGAGAGTGATGACAACCGTTGACCTTACGGACGAGCCAAGTGCCGGATCGATAAGTGCGGGAACAAGATGTATAGCGTTGTTCGCCATCGAGCTAGTCTTACCTCGCGTCGTGAATGCTCAGGCGGTGGCATCAGGAGATGGTGAGTAGAGGCAAACAAGATCACCATGCCGAATGCCTCCCACCCAGTCCACCAGGGTGACCGCGTTCGATGACAACGACTGGGATAGCCAAGTGAACGGCAGTCACGAGGCTTGCGAATGAACTTTCACGTTGATCATGGCGGAACCCCCCCGTTCGGCGACGATCTGTCTCCTTGCCCACGTTTTGCTTCGTCGTCTGTGACACAGGTCAGCTCAGGTCATACCATCAATGCAGTGTGGTCTCTCACCTCGGAGAAACAGGTACCCAGGCCTACAGCCAACGGCCCGTGATTATATCCAGGACGTGGTTTCAAAGCTGTCTGTCGAAGAAGCAAATGGCAGTGCCCCTTACTGTTCCTGAATATCAGCACCCATAAACCCGGCAAGGTCAAAGCAAAGGCCAATCAGACAAGACAGAGAACTACCCGTCATCCAGTGTCATGGATTTCGCCACGGAGTATGCCGGTGGCCCCCTGCTGGTCGGTCGGCCCTGGTTGATTTGTGGTGTCAAAAGCTGAGCTCACCCCAACACCAATAAACATCACCTCTTAAGGCCCAAGACGCCACAAGGCAGCCAATTGCCGTGCCAAGAGTCGACAGCCTGCACAAGTCCCGTCAGATCAGACTAAGCTTTTGATCTGATGGACGGTGATGAAGGAGTAAAGGGGAGAAAAGTTGGGAAGATCGGCCGGCCCAGGACGGCACGGCCAAGCTAAACCCCACGCGCCACGATGTCGTTATTTTCGGCCGCGATGTCGAATGGGGCCCCGGCGCCCCAAGCTTTTTGAGCCCCAGAGCGCCAGAGACGCCGGGCCCCACCACACCGATCTGGTCATCTTGTTGCTTCTTGAATGGGTCCTCTTCTTCGGGAGTCTGCGTTTATGATGCTGTGAGACAGCACAATCGATAGTTGGTTTGGTGTTACAATACGGCCGACGGGCTGTCATGTCGCCATCGTCGGCCAGTTAGACCAGCAGCTTGATGGGCGATCGTCATATGCGCAGATGGCGTCGTTGTTCATCAAATGCGCGTAGATTTGGTGATGATGGTGACGGGATGCGTGACTTCATTCGCATGGCGACATTGATCCGGTTCATGTGTGAGTCCTGAACGTCGGCGACCTTGTCTTGACCTTGGCTGCACTGGTTAATTGAGTTACTATAAAGTTATCATTGAGGCCGTCTCGGAAGGGAGGATTCTCACCGCTAAGCCAGCCTTCTTGCTTGCACTCGTCTTCGTTTTGACTCGCTGCCCATTATGAGACTGTCGACTTCCTTCGTAGGCCTTCTAGGCCTATGCGCCGGCGTCAGCGCCGTGCCGCAGAACGTCAAGCGCGACGATGCTCAGTTTGATGTTGGCCAGCCTATCTCTGCCGATGGAAAGGGAGGCCCCATCCTCGGTAAGCTGGCATCTCCGTGTATAACCCCCTAGTCGCCGACTGACACCAGCAATAGGAGGCACCAACAACCAGGTCGACATAGATAACCCGAGCAACCTGGGACAGGAGTCTACCGATGGTGGCACAGTCCCCAATCTGAAGTGGCGCTTCTCCGATTCCAAGACCAGGCTGCTCAAGGGCGGTTGGGTTCGCTCTCAGGTCATCCAGGACCTGCCGCAGAGCCACGATATTGCGGCGGCCCAGCAGCACCTGGAGAAGGGCGCCATTCGCGAGCTGCACTGGCACCGCGTGGTATGTCTTCCTGGTGTGAACTAGTCGTCGTTGATGTTGATATGTTTCATAGGCCGAATGGGGCTTCGTCTACAACGGTTCCGTCCTCGTCTCAGCCGTCGACGAGAACGGCAAGTTCACCAACGAGAAGCTCGAGTACGGCGACATCTGGTACTTCCCCAAGGGCGCCGCCCACACCGTGCAGGGCCTCGACGACCACAACGAGTTCCTCCTTGTCTTCGATGAGGCTGATTTCGAGAAAGTCGGGTATGTCTGATCGCAAGGCCTCGAGATCTAGCCGCCTGTGTCGTACTGACACTTGCCAGGACCACCTTCAACATTGTTGACTGGCTGAACCACACTCCTCGCGACATCATCGCCAAGAACTTCGGTGTCGACCCTTCCGTGTTCGACAAGCTCCCTTCCCCGAACCCTTACATCACCGCCGCCGATGTGGCCACCAAGAACGTCACTGCCGGCCCCGAGGACTATCTCTCCGGCAACAGTTCCTTCATCTACCGAACCCTCCAGCATCCCCCTGAGTCGGTCCCCGGCAGTGGCGGCGAGTTCTGGAAGATCGACTCGACCAACTTCCCCGCCAGCAAGACCATTGCCGCCACCTTCGTGACTCTCAAGCCCGGCGCCCTGCGCGAGCTTCACTGGCACCCCAACGTAGGCCCCAGGTCCAATGCCTCTCCGAGTCGGAACGTTTGACTGACTGTATGTAGGCTGAGGAATGGCTTTACTTCCACCAGGGCACCGCACGCGCGACTGTCTTCATCGGCGGTGGCAACGCTCGCACCTTTGACTTCAGCGCCGGTGACACGGCCGCCTTCCCTGACAACTCGGGGTGAGTACCCTCTATCTACGCAGTTGACATCGTGATGAGAACAGTAACTGACGCAATAATCCACAAAACAGTCACTACATCGAGAACACCTCCGAGACTGAGGACCTCATTTGGATCGAGATTTACAAGTCGGATCGCGTTGCTGATATTCCCCTCACCCAATGGCTGGCTCTTACGCCCCCAGAGGTGGCAGCTCAGACGCTCAAGGTGCCGGTTGAGTTCATCGAGTCGCTGAAGAAGGAGAAGCAGCTCCTGATCGAGTAGACGCTGGATCAGAAGGCTTCCCACATATGTACATTGTGCGGGTGGGACGTGAGGTCGTGAGACCGTGTACATGGTCAACTTCCGATGCCGTTGTGAATCGGACACCTAGATAGTTGTAATCCTTAATATCAGGGGAAGTGTTGTAGACCCCAGGTCTAGGCTGTCTTTGTGCCATGTGACGTTTCGTAGTACTGTGTGGGATTGGCATCCTCCCTGCCTATGCTCAGGGCAGCCGGACAGTTCGAGAGACAGTGCTAGAAGGTTGAAAGGTAATTGTCGTGATGCCTTCAATCACCCGGTGCCTTAAGGGGCATGCGACTCTCCACATCTCAACGGAGGGTGGAGCATGCGGGGCCGTGTGGGGTCGGAGATCGTCTTATCACCTCATGCTCATCCTTCACAGCAGACGAATCCATCGCAGTTGACGTTGGATTGATAGTAGCTCCAAGGGTATGAGGAAGTTGTGGTATGGTAGCCTCGAGTCTAAAGGTCTGTTTTCTTATGATAACAACTTAGATTATTTTGCCACTTGGATGATCACCTTGCCAATGTGTTATCCGGCGCGAAGGTGTTAAACGCAGCTGCGAAATAACACAAGGACGAGCCCCATTCAATGAGATGATCGAGAGATATCTTGCGCCCCTCCAAGAAACGATTAAGCTTCGGAAGCTGTTCCTGGAGCCTACTCTGATTCCCCTCTAGTCGTAGTAGTTTGTAGTGTTGTCGATGGCCGGCACTGGTCAAGACTCAGCTCACTGCAACTTGATCGACCTCTCTAGCAGGCCTAAAACACAGAGGAATTCCACTCGGCGCCGAACCCGCTCAGGACTTCGACGAGAGAGGTGGTCTCTTCCCACCGACAGAGGAGCTGACTATGCTTGGCTACACTTGACGGACCAGTATTGGTGGAAACGAGGTTGACGCCCCTTACAGTTGTGATTCGCCGCAACTGTTGCGCCGCGTTGGAAGTCTCCTTACGGGAGGTGCAGTGAAATTTGGGCAACCGCCCTCTGATGAACTCGATTCTCTCGTCCGACGAAGATATGATGATGGGCACGATCCCAGCAGCAAGGCAAGTTGTGAGAGCAAAGAACCTGACACCGCCGGTGCCAATGTGGCAAGGTCAGACCTAGTAATGATCTCATGAGATTAAGTCGCACTCCAAGGTTCTCTTCTTGCATAAAGGTGGTACAGTTCGAAGCTGCGAGACTGGAGCTCCCAGAGCATTTTAGGCGGGGACTACAGTACATCTAAGCATGTTTTCTCAACCGGGATAACATCAAATCGACTGACCTCCTCGCACGTTAAGTGCCTCCTCGCACGTTAAGTGTTTCGGGAGCTTGTTGAATACTGGTCCTCGCAGACGGCGTACTACCGCAGCACACCAGACACGTTACCATCTAGATCTAAGTAGGGCTTTTCTCGCGCCTATCAACTTGGCTGAGATCGAAGTAAGCAGAAACCCCAAAACGACAACGAAGACCTGGAGTAATTTGAGTGCTTACAGGTCCGGCCTCGAAGTGTCAGTTTGCAGGTGATTGCGACGAGTTGGCGGCATCATGCTGCTGAAGTGCTACGTGGACTTTGCTGACTGCCGATGAGTTACCGTGACCGGTAGCCCCACTTCGGAGACTTTCTGCGGCCTTCGGGGGGCAATCAACAGCCCCGCTTCGGCGTAACCTCCCGGTGCCAGGCAGCAAAGTTGCTGGATGCGTAACCAACTCCTCTGGCGCGATCATTTCGACCGCAGCGTATTGGGGCGTTTCAAATTGAGATTTGAGCGCAATAAATTTTGGCCATCATTCCGCTCAGACTCCTCCGGTACGGCTGAGAACATAGTATTCTACGCGTGGTTTAAATATGATGAGTGTCTGACTCTCGTTGTATTCTACGTCGGTGCAGCTCAGCAACATTATCAGGAGTTACCTTATCTCCGAACCCGGCGACCCGGACTACCACACGACCTGCCCCGTACAGCAACACGTCTTGCAGGTTGAAAACTACATCTGCTCACATTACGAAATTCACCCATAACCATGCATCTCATGCTCACTGGGGCCACTGGCCTCGTGGGGTCGGCCGTCCTTGATGCCATGCTCAGACTACACGGCATCACCAAGATAACCATTCTCAGTCGGCGGAAGGTTTTGATGGCGGAGCAGGCCAATGATCCAAGAGTTGACGTCGTAATTCAAGAAGACTTTACGACATACGACTCCAAATTGCTGGAGAGGCTCCAAGGGGCCAGCGGTGTCATCTGGGCCCTCGGTGTCAGCCAGACCCAAGTTCCAAAACAGCATGTGGATATTCGACAAACGTGCCGGAAAACATTCACTAACAACAAGCAGAGACTACGTCGCTATCACGAAGACTTATGCCCTCGCTGCTGCCGAGGCTTTCGCTGATTTGGCTCCGGCCGGCGAGCCGTTTCGTTTCATATACGTGTCTGCCGGCTTTGCTACCCAGACCCCTGGTCTGTTCAGCCCTTACTACGCGGTGGTCAAGGGCGAGACCGAGAGCTTGCTTTCCCAACTGCGAGAGGTCCACCCGCGCTTGAAAACCGAGTCGGTACGGGTTGGATATCTTGACGCTACGCAGCATTCCGCGATCCAGCCTTACATACCTGACCTAGGGCTGCTATACAAAACCTTGACCCCCCTTGCAGCGCCACCGATCAGACTCATGGCCAGGTGGATGCACAGCCCTAGCGAGCCTTTGGGTGTATTCCTGACCGAGATGGCCATGGGAAAGTATGATGATAAGCTTACTGAAGGAGGAAGGGACATGACCACACTCCCTGGGGGCTCAAGGGTGTTGGAGAACGAGGCTTTCAGGCGACTCGCTGGACTGTATTGACAATCACATTACCAAATGAGCGTGTAAATGATGCCAATGAGTCAATGTCAGGAAACACTACTTCCTTTCGCTTTCGCTTTCGCTTTCCCTGCTGCTTCTATCGCCTCGAAAAAACACGCGTGACCAACGTAGCGCAATGAACACGCACCAGAACTCCGCGCCAGTTTCTTCCACCGAAGCAACCGAACACCATTTCAGATCAACGGCGGCGGCTTGTCTCCTGAGCTTTCTGTAAACATCGAAACTCCATTCTAGGGCGCTGCGTGACTTGCGGGGCGGACATTAGATAGCCCCCGAAAGTCCGCCAAAGGGATACAAACCTCTTGTGTTCAGCTCACTATATGCCCGGACGTCCCGCGGCCCGATAGATTTTGTTTGCGTCTCCCATCACTATCCCAAGCCAAGGAAGTTCCTCGGAAATCAGGTGTATCCAGCTACAATGGCCGCCCCTCAGCTCCCCTCACGCCTCAAGCAGTCCCTGGATGACACCAAGGTACAATACCGTCAAGTCGGAAAGTCAGGCCTTCGCGTGTCGGTGCCGATTCTCGGCTGCATGGGTTTCGGCGATCCCCAGTCTGTCCCGTGGGCTCTCGGCGAAGACGAGGCAAGATATACCCACCGCCCCTCCGTCGCCGTGTGTTCACCGCTGACAGTACCGTGACACCAGGCGCTGCCCTTGCTCAAGGCGGCCTACGACCTGGGTCTCAACACCTGGGACACCGCGAACGCCTACTCCAATGGCATTTCCGAAGAGCTGATCGGCAGAGCCATCGAGAGATATGAAATGCCGCGCGAGAAGATCGTCATCCTCACCAAGTGCAACTTTGCCGTGGGTGAAGAACCAGGCATGTTCCTCGCCCGCTGTCGTCCGACGCACGAAGCCCCGGCTGACGCGCGCTGACCTCTCAGGCGCGCTGCACTTTGCCTTCCCCGCAGAGTTCGACAGGTCCAAGGACTACCAGAACCGGTTCGGCCTCTCGCGCGCGGCCATCTTCAACCAGGTCGAGGCGTCGCTGCGGCGGCTCGGCACCAGCTACATCGACCTGCTGCAGATCCACCGGTTCGACCCGGCGACGCCGATGGAGGAGACGATGGAGGCGCTGCACGACCTCGTCCGGTCGGGCAAGGTCCGGTACATCGGCGCGAGCAGCATGTGGGCGACGCAGTTCGCGCGGCTCCAGTTCTGCGCGGAGCGCCACGGCTGGACCCGGTTCGTCAGCATGCAGAACCAGTACAACCTCCTGTACCGCGAGGAGGAGCGCGAGATGAACCGCTTTTGCGACGAGACGGGCGTCGGGCTCCTGCCGTGGGCCCCGCTCTGCCGCGGCCACCTCGCCCGGCTGCCGTCGCAGACGTCGGCCAGGGCCGAGGCCGAGACGGACATGACGACCGGCGGCCACGGGACGTCCGACGTCGACCGTGCCATAATCGCTCGCGCGGCAGAGGTGGCTGAGAAGCGAGGGTGGCCGATGGCCCACGTCGCCCTTGCGTGGATCAACAAGAGGGTGACGAGCCCGATCATTGGATTCAGTAGCGCGAAGAGAATCGACGAGACGGTGGAGAGCGGCGGCAAAATGCTGACGGAGGAGGAGGAGCGGTATCTCGAGGAACCATATCAGCCCAGGCCCGTCTTCGGCCACGTCTAATCGAGTGGAGGGGGAAAGGCCTGCAGGACGAATCAGTTCGACGTTCATACTGCTTCGGACAAGCATTCTCGCCTAACATCAGACGATCAACTCCTGTCCAGACACGAAGGCATGAGGTGAATGCGCACACGCCGCCCAGGAACCTTGAAAATGCTTCAATTCTCATGACCGTTCATGATTTGACCAGACCGAAATCTATGTATGTAACACGCTGCAAATAAGCAACCCGCACCGCACGCAGTCTTTCCCATGCTCCCATATTAACCGTGGGTATCCCATTCACACGCCCATGCATCCCCTTAGTTGACGGAGCCGTAGATGGTCTCCATCATGATACCCGTAATCCTGTAGGGGTCGGCGTTGGACGCCGGCCTCCTGTCCTCGAAGTAGCCGAAGCCCTTGGTGGCACATCTGAGAAGCGTGTTAGCCGTCTGCTGGTACTGTGAAGAATGGGAAGAGGTGACGTACTCCCTGGGAATGCGGATGGAGGCGCCACGAGTGGCGACACCATATGAGAACTGGTCGATGGAGCCGGTCTCATGCCTGCCGGTCAGGCGCTTGTCGTTACCCTCGCCGTAGACGGCAATGTGCTCGAGGTGGCGGCCCTCAAGCTTCTTGATGGCGGCCTCGATGTGCTTCATGCCGCCCTCAACACGCATCTCCTTGGAGGAGAAGTTGCTGTGCAGACCGGCACCGTTCCAGTCGCCGGGGATGGGCTTGGGCTCGACGGAGACCTTGGCGCCGAACTCCTCGGCGATGCGGGCCAGGAGGAAGCGGGCCAGCCAGAGCTGGTCGCCCATCTCGATGCCGTTGCAGGGACCGACCTGGTACTCCCACTGGGCGGGCATGACCTCGGCGTTGGTGCCGGAGATCTTGACGCCGGCGTACAGGCAGGCCTTGTAGTGGGCGTCGACAATGTCGCGCTGGACGACCTTGCCGGCACCGACACCGCAGTAGTAGGGGCCCTGAGGGGCGGGGAAACCGTTCGAGGGCCAGCCGAAGGGACGGTTGCTGAGGTCGAGGAGGGTGTACTCCTGCTCGAGACCGAACCAGGGCTCGTGCTCGGCGTGAGCGTCCATCAGCTTGGCGCACTCATGGCGGTAGTTGAACTTGTTGGGGGTTCCGTCGGCGTTCCAGCACTCGGCCAGGACGAGGATGTTGGGGGAGCCACGGAAGGGGTCGGCGAAGACGGCGACGGGCTTCAGGTAGACATCGGAGTTGTCGCCGGGGGCTTGGCCGGTGGAAGAGCCATCGAAGTTCCAGGTGGGGAGGTCGTCAACGGCGTACTCCTTCTCGGCCAGTGTCTGGAGGGTTCTGATTAGCCTGGGTGTTCTCTCTTCCGCTTGTCCGTTTGATGCAGGAAAATTGACCGGGGGGAATAGGCCGGGATGTTTGTCAATCGATCGATCGTGGCCAGCTTGGCGCTTGATCTGACATCATTGGCTTGGTGGCCGAGAAACCCCGAGACCACACGATGGGGATGGGATGGGATGGGATGGATGATGGCTGGGCTTGGGGGGGGGGGGAGACCGAGGTCGCTGGAGTAACCCCTCCGAACCAGCGGCGGCGGGTCCAGCGTCCTGTCCTCGTTTTACCCGGCCAAGCCTGGCCGCCATTGGCTCGCCAGGGGCTCGGAGGGGCTTGGTCCCTGATGTGGGGTCGCCTCTCTGACTTCAGGGAGTGAGGGGCACCCGAAACGACTCATGCGCAGTGCACGCCGCCGCCGCCACGAGCAGGGCCTGCCGGGCGAGGCAAGGGCCTCCCCCAAAGGGGCCCAGCCCGAACCCGACCGACCGCTTGCAGCCGGCCGCCGCACCCCCCCGAGTTTTCGCTGTTGCCGCGAAGCAAGCGAACCCGGCGCCAGCTCCCACTGGAATGTTTTTCTGGGGGGAACGTTGTGTATGTTTCTTCGGGTTTTGGGGTGTGTAGTTGCGGTGTTGGATTCGAGGAAAAAAGTAGTCGGACTCACCCTCGCCTTGGAACGGGTCTCGCCGTCGGCATCGATCCAGATGTACTCGGCGATGATGGAGCCCTTCTGGTCGAGCCTGAGATACTTCATCAGGTTGTCGGTCCTTGAAATCTGAGCTTCGGCCTGGAGGACGAAATAGAGTCAGCATGCTGTCAATGGCTCATGACGTGGGGTTCCATCTGCCGCCGTGCAGCACTCACCATATTTGCGGTGTTTGTGTGGGTAGTGGGGGGGAGGAGGGTTGTTGGTGTCTTGCAGGACGGGGTCTCGGTCAAGAGGTGGTGAGAAGATGTGTCTGTCTGGAATATAGGAGAGACGGGGAACGGGATCGAAGGTGTAGAATGAGGAATCGTAAAGGAGAAGCGATAACGAAGCGATGGGGACCCGAGTTGGTTTTATGTTTCCATCTTTAGTCGCCCGTTGTCGGCTGGGCCGCCGCCCACCAGCACCCAGCGCCCATCACTCACAGCGCTGCAGCGGCGACGCAAGGTACATCGTCAGGTACGGCGCGCGGTACCCAGAGGCCCCAAGCCCAAGCCCCAAGCCCCAAGCCGCCGCCGCTGGGGCTACACCCCATATCGCAAGCGGGTGGGGTGGGCGGAGTGGGGTGCCCGACTTATCCCGGCCTGCTCAGTGGGCAGCCACCCCCCCGGCCTTGGGGCCCTTGGAGCCTTGGTGGGGGCTTGGAGGAAATGGGGACTCCCAGACACACACACACATACACACAAAGGCCACCGGCGACGTACCGCCGTCTCTGGCGATGACTCCTATTTCTCCAGCCGGTACCCAAGCCCCGTCTCGGTACCTCCAGCCCAGGTACCGCTCGTCCCAGTCCTGGACGGCATCGTGATGCCAGGATGCCCAGGAGCCGTGACTTCACCCAGGCACCCAGCGTGACCGCCGCTGGCAGGCCCGACCCCGTCCACCGTCACCCCATTGCCTCCCTTCCTCGTGTCGCCCGGCCCGCCACACCCAGACATCGTGACGACCGCACGCAGTACCGAGGCCGCGGGCGAGACACGCGCAGACGCAGACCGACACCTCGTGAAAACAGATAGATACTTGTTACGTGAGAGTTGGCCGACACGAATGCCAGTGTTCTATCCTTGGAAACGCACCAGCGCCGCCCGTCCGGTGGCTGTGGCACCTGGACCGGGCTGTACGACGTCTTACGACAGCCCGGTCTGGTCTGCTCTGGCTCCCTCCGAGTGGGAACTCTTGTGTGTCCAAACGTTTCTCGAGTCCAATCCAGACCTTGCCTTCAGCCGCCTCTCATTGGAGCGCTCACCGAGCTGCCTGGCTTGACCGACGACGAGGCACCGGCCTGGTAGCACACGATACGCGACGTGATGCCAATGGCAGTGACAATGGTAATTGACACAGCACCCACGAGCCCATCCACATGGCCCCCCGTGCGCCAGCCAGCCCGCCCTAACCTCGACCTCCCGATCTCTTTTTTTCCCCAGATTGTCGTCGCACCCCCGTTGAGAGCTAGTCCGCTGATGCGGTCGCCAGTCAGCTCATCAGTATTATCAACCGTAACACAGGCTTTGGCCCTGACCCCCTACCCGCGTCCTCTCCCACTCTCCCCCCCTCCTCCATCCGAAGCCCCCCCGTCCTCGAGGATGATCGGGCCTTGGTGACTTGGGTCTAAGAGATCGGCCTTCGCGACGCTGTGTAGATTGGCCGCCGCCTGCGCGTGCGCCCATCGGCCGGTTGGCGGGGCGCTGCGATATCAGACAACGCCGGATTGGGGGTGAAGCCCACGCCGCGCCCTGGTTCCCCCTTTTTGCGCTCTGCCACATGCCACAGAGCCGACACCCACGAGGAACCAGACTGTCCAGTAAATTGGTGTACACGTTGTGCGCCCTCACGCTCTCCTTCCTTCAGTCCTCGGCCAGAGCTGAATGAGACTCGCAACCCAGCCCTTCCTGCTCTTCCTTCAGCCGCGAGGATTTCCGCGCAAGTGAAACCTCCATTGGTGGGGGTTCCTATCAGAAGCGAACGGCGAGGGGCAACATGGTGGGGTGTTAAGTACCGACTTGCCGACCCAGACTGCCAGACCAGGGGGGTGCGACCGCCGCCGCCGCCGGAATCGCACTTCCCCCTCGGTGTTGTCTGCGCGAAGCGCCTCCCATCAGATGAGTCCGCGACGCCGGCCGGCGGCCCCCCCTTGAACAGTCGCGACAATTCACCCGAGTCCAATCTACTAGTCGAGTGAGGGTCGTTCCGATCGGACGGACTCTCTCCAGGGGCCCGGGGTATAGCGGCTCTTGAGGGGAGAGGCCAATGTCAGTGGTGCTGTTCGTCAGCATCTTTCTGCTGGGGGTTGGGTTCGAGGCTATTCAGTAGACTGTCCATCTTGCGCCTTGTCGAACAAAGACTGACAGCGAGTGACTAGGGGTCTGGACTCGACGGGAGCGCCATCCAGCTTCTTGTCGCGAGTGCTGGCCCAGCCAGCTGGCAATGTGTCATAGAGGGCGCACCGGCGGAAGACAGCCGTTACTCCTCGTCGCTTTTCCTTGCGATGCCCAATATCAAAGCACGCTTGCGGCGGTGTGTCGGAAGAGCAACAAGAGGCGGCTCAGAGGCCGAACAAGACTTGGGTACCTGCATCGCAAGTAGTCAAAGTACCGTCAAAAGCGACAGAGCCCAATAGGCTGAGTCGCATCTGTGCGACATGTACCCCAGTACGTACCCCAACGTTCCCGTCTCAACGCAAAACAGCCCCCTTTTTGATTTTACTCGATTCCATCGTCAATCCGCCCATCCCCGTGCTCCGTTACCGCTTCAGGCAAGCAGTGAAGTAAAACTTTGATGATTCCATTATCACACCCCCCTCAGTCGAAGATCCGACGGCAGCAAGACGGGAAAAGCAGCCAGGGGCTATCTGGCGATTGGGAGAAGCCGTCGAGGAATGGTACGCCGTGGGCCCTCGCTGGCGCCGCTGGCGCATCCGTCATGCAGGATCTTATCACTGACCGCTGATTGGTGGCTCTGGATGCGCAGCATAATTGAATCTTCTCAAGCCTCCCGTCGAGGTGTGTACGACTGGTCATGTCTTTAAGAAACATTAATCGCGCAGGCAACCCGGAAAAGATGTTGACTGGGAAGCCCTCCGATCTGTTTGTCGTCTGTCACGTCGTTTGAGGACAACAACCTGCCTCTCCTTCGAGCCTGGCAGCCGTACTTGCTCCCTGGTTTTGACCGGGCTCCGTGCTGTACGCGCATCGCTCTGAGACTCTGGCCCGCGACGACAGTCCCTTGATCACGATGGTCGTGCCCCGAGCGATGGATGGGGCGCAAGCTGACAGTTGCTGCGTGGCTGGCGGGCTGGCAGGGCTGGCGGGCTGACAGCTGATCTCGAACCCGAGCTGATGATGATGGGTGCCCAGAAACGGAGACTCCAGATGCCTCGCCCTTCGCCTCCTCCGACAGCCAAGCGACATGACACGCCGCCGCCGGCCGAACGCGCCCTTGCGCCCCTCGACAAGCCCGCAGACAGGACCCTTGTTTGCCGAACCTTGCCTCGCGGAGGCTTCGACAGGAATTCGAGAACGATGCACGCGAGCATGCGCCTGCTGGAGGCCCAGGAGGCCCACGAGAACCGGCCGGTAACGTCGCTGAGTGGTTGGTGGTGACAAAGAGATATTCTCTCATTGGTCGGACATCCAACACCGGCGTCCTGCCCTCGGCAGTGCGCGACGAGTCCCTCGAACCCCTTCAGCAATTCTCGACAACCGAATGACGTCTGCCTCGCTCGGACAGGAAGGCAGTGTGACGGTGACGACACGGAGCGTGTGTGGGCTGCCTCTCGCCTCCTCTCGGGACGGCTTCTCCTGGATCTGATCTCCAGGGCGTTGACGTCTGAACTCTATCCTCGCGACGACATCGTGATGACGAGAGCGGCAAGTGTCGGTGCAGGGCATCGGCCCCCCGGCCAAGTGGCGGTGGGGATGTCGGTGTCGTCTGGCCGACGTGTGATGGAGGACAAGACAGACTCTCCTGACCGGGCCTTTGAGTTCGTTCCGTCGAGGCATCCATCTCGCAGGTCCCCCCCCAACCAAGACATTCTCGAGTACTGCCTCGATGCTTGGGTCAAGGCCCTTGTGTCCTGGGCTGGTCTCTGGGAAAATTCGGTCGCGGTTGGTGAGGTGGTGAGCACTCGCACTGTACGACCGTGTTGTCTGCTTGAGGGAAGGTTCGATGTCGCATGGCATTCCGAGTGGTACGGTACCTCTTGCCATTGCATCAGACACCGCTTGTTGAGGTTTCCTGCCAACCTTGAGAGAAGGCACGTTCACATGCGCGCCTTCTTCTTGCATACAGGGGAAACCTGGGAAAGGGGACTGAGCCTGCGCACTGCTTTCGTCAAGGGCAAGCGCAACCAGGCAACTTCATCAGCGGTGAAGAAAGGTGAGGCAGGCCAGGCTCCCAGCGCAGGGAGGTGGTGAATCAAGTCATTGCGTCGCTGCTCCAACCCTTGAAGATCACGACATCACAATATGCATGTCCTTCCCAACAGACGATGAGTTTTTGTCTGCCGCCCTGCAACACCGCCACGTAGCCATGAATTGGACAGAAGGCGCCCTGCACCGCTATTCCCGCGGTAGGGGTTTCAATGAAGATGCTGCCAGGCAGAAGCGGTTCTTTGCAAAGGCACGCTCCGCCGGTCGACCCACGGTTCAGGACGTCCCATCCTTTGTAAAGCAACCCTCGACACGAGTTAACCGAATGCCCACCTACTCGGCTCCGAGCCCGCGCAAAAGGAAACATGCAGCGCAGGATGAACACCATTCGGACCGCGACCAGAGAGCACAAGATTTGGATGCTAGGCGCCGGAAACTGCTGAGCATGAAGGACTGGGCAGGCCTTGGACTTCAGACACCGCTGGCTGTCGGTGTTAGCCTTCGGCGCCATTCTTCGAAGCCGCCGAAGAAGGTATTTGTGAGCAAGGATGGCCACCAGCTTGGCCACCTGTCACTTGCGAACCATGCTCACGGCAGGCTATCTCGCGATCACTCGGAATCACAGCCTGGGGACGTCAGAATCAGAATTGGAAGCCGAGATATCCGTTTGGGCGATTCTCAGCCAAGCCAGGTTTCCGCAAAACCCTCCGTGAAGCAGCCAGACCGGGTGACGCAAGGCTGGGCGATCCAACGCACCAGCAAGCATCTCCTGTCCCCCTACTTTCAATACTCGTCGCGGCCGCGACCGGCACCTTTACCAGCAACCCCGCCCCGCCAGGTTGGCTGTTATCGGGTCTCTTCATCTGGAAGACCACTCGGAGCACGAACGAATGTGTTCAGCAGTGACGACGACACAAGCCGTGATAGGCCACTAGATCGCGACAGGCATCAGGACCAACGAGGCCAGATCATACAAGTCCAGTCTTCGCCTGCTTTTGTCCACCATCCAGTATCTAGGCGTATCGCCAACCTCGAGTTGTTCCATAGGTCTCCATCTCCTGAATCAGACGCCCCGAATAGCAACCTAGCTCAAGTCGGTCGAAATGCGATGCCTGCAATCACGCCATCTAAATATAGTGAGAATGAACGCCGGCGTTCCTGTAGTATGTCTCCTCAAGGCAACAGGCACAATGGATCGGTCGCCAGCTCGCGAAGCCCAAGTTTACCAGAAGTCACCATCAGCCCTGGAATCAGTGCTATTGAACTTGAGGGAGACGTCGAGTACGGACCTAGGTTTGACTACCCACCCATGAGCACTTCGTCTATAGCCGAGTTTCAGGGACCTTCACAACCTTTCGCCTTGGCCACCAGCAACTACCAAGCGCTCGAGATGTCATGCACGAAGAAGCAGGCTCGATCGAGAGAGGAAATCAGTTGCCGGGAAGAGTTGAACCCACTCTCCAGCGGGCTTCGCCTGCCGGCAGACCCCAACTCGCACGCTGAAGTGGAAGTCATATCAATGACAAGCAGCATCGAGGGCGAAGATATCAAGCATATGCCGATCGAAATCAGCTCAGACGAAAGCTCAAACCATAGCTCGGAGGGAGAAATAGACAAAACCCTGGATCACTATGAAGAGGTGAAGTCTCTAGGCGATGACAAGCGAAGAAATGATGAGCGTTATCCATCTTCCGGTGCCGGTGAGCAAGAGCTGACCAAGGGTGACGAAGACGAGGCATGGATGGAGTTTCTGAACCTTGACAACAATAGTGACGAGATCTTCCAGGCTGCTTTTGAGGAAGCAGCCCATGAGACTGCTTGCATCGTCCGTCCATCTACCAGCGACAGCCCCATTCGAGGTGGGGTCCTGTCTTCTGTACTTGGCGATCAGGAGACCGTTGCGACGTATGGATCGCCTCTGTCGGGTATACCAGAGAGCATGGCAGCCAGAGCCACCAGCTCCGAGGTCTCATCAGCTGTAGCAGTGGCTAGCTCGTCCCGACTAGATTCTGACGTAACAGCAGCAGGACCAAGTCAACTTCCGACACTGTTTGAAGGTTCTGCTTCTTCGCTGGTGGACCCGTTGGATCCCCCCGAACCCGGAGGCTGGGGCTCGTCGAGAACATTGTTGTCCAAGAGACCTCCTCCAGATAACATTTCGATACTTGCCGAAGCACCGGATTCAACTCCTGAGGAAACGGTGTTCGACCCCCCGAGGTTTTCGCAACCCGAGAGATTCGTTGGCAGGCTAGCTAAACCTCCCCGCTCGACTGCCGTGCCTATGGTGCAGCTCAGAGTCAACGACGGACCACGTCGACGGGGCCGACAGAAGAAGAAAGCGAGAGACGGGAGGGCTGATATTCGGGCTCTTCCCAACTATTACAGCGACCCGATTGACGAATGAATCGCCACGCAACTAGGCTCCTGATCATGGCTGGTGTTGTCTTGCCCATTTGGCTCCCTTTCGCGAGCGCACGACAAAACGAGTTAGCACGTGGTCACAATTGCCGGATTTTATGAGGGACAAGAGGCATGAAATGGGTGACATTGTAGTCGTGTAAAGCGTAAAATGAGTGTGTCGTATCGCCATCCTTCGGCGTCCGTGGGATATAGATGCTAGCTGGGGTCCTGGCCCTGCTTTGTAAAAAAACAACACGAAAAAGATGCCAAAGCAACGTGAAACCCGTACAAACCAAGTATCCTGACCTGTCTATACCCAACCCCTTCCAGTCGAACCCAGCTCGTGCCGTGGAAGTCATGCCCGTATCCCTCCCTCCCCACCTGGGGTTTCACATAAGAAATGTCTTGTTTTCATTCTTTCCTTTCATAGCCGATCCGATCGGGGTCTGACGACGCCCGATCATAGGAGCCTGTGGTTCCTGCGCACGTTCTGTGGTGTGCTGCGCCTCCGGTCGACGAAGCTGTGACGGAAGGGCTTGTACCTCTTGGGCTCTTCGACCTCCTGCTGGCCCTGCTCGGGCGGGGGTGCGGCGGCTTCGGGGGTGGCGGAGACGACGACCGTCTGGGTCACGGTGACGGGCTCGCAGTTGGAGACGGTCTCGGTGACGGTCACGGGCGCCTGGGAGACGGGGCAGTCGGCGGGCAGGGTCTCGGCGGCCTTGGTGGGCGCGGGGGCGGGCGCCGGGTGGACGGTCATGGTGATGACGCCGACCTGCCCGCCCATGGTGACCGAGACGACGCTGGTGTGGACCTGGGGCGGCGCGGCCTGGCCATTGCCGCCCTCGGGAGGAGCCGGGGCGGCGGAGGGGTGAAGGGTGACCGTGGCGGTGCTGACCTGGGGCACGTCGGGCTGGGCGGGGTTGGGGGGCATGGTGACGGTCACGATGGAGGTGATCGGCTCCGGCTCCTCCACAGGCTGGACGGGGTCAGCAGCTTCGACGGGCTGCGTGGGCGCAGGGGCAGGAGCAGGAGTGGCAGTGACGGTGACGATGCTGACGCCGCTCTCTCCGACAGTGGCGACCGCATCAGAAGCAAGGACGGTGGTGGTGATGACCTGGCCGCCGCCCTCCACAATGTGAGAGGTGACCGCAGGAGGGTTGGTCTGGTCAGCGGGCAGGACCACTGTTTGGGTGATGGTGGTAGGAACGGTGACAGTGACAGTAGCAGTGGCGGCAGCACCCTGGCAAGCGATGAACTGCGACTGGCACTGCGTGAGCTGAATGCCGGGGCCGACGATAGACTGGCACTGCGTGAGTTGGATGTTACAGGCAGCCAAGCAAGCCTCCTGAAACTGGCCGAAGGTGGTGCCTCCAACGATGAAGCCACCGGCGCCTGGCGCAGGGGCAGGCTGGCCAGGGACGGCGGGCGGCGCGGGTGCGGGCTGGACGGCCGGGCAGATGCCACCAAGAGCGGACTGGAAGACGAAGAAAGTCACCTGCTGGACGATGATAACCGTGGGTTGTCTGATGATGGCTGTCTCGGTGGTAACAACGGCAACAGTCTCCGTGGCCGGGGGTCCCGGGGGAGCTGTGATGGTCCGCTTGTTGGTGACAACGTTTGTGACGGTGACGTTGTTGTCCAGAACCTGGGTCAAAGTCTCAACCTGAAGGGCGGTAGAAACCTGGACGTCCGTGATAACGCTGGTGACGGTAGCGTTGTTCAGGATGGCTTCAGGCAGAGAAGAGCTGTTGAGCGCCACGGGGATCGAGGTGGTCAGGGCGAGCTCCTCAGATACGGTGGTGTTGAGAGCAGGGATCTCCGAGCTCAGGGCCAGGCTTTCGGTGGCAGTGGCGACCTCGGCGGTGCTGTTGGGGAGCAGACTGCTAGTCTCTTCGGCTTCAATAATGAGAGATGTGGAAAGCTCGAGCTCAGATGTCGTCTCGGTTGCCAAGATAGCTTCAGAGATGCTCTCAGTGCTCTGGGCAGCGTCGATGGCCGAGCTTGTCAGGTCGATGATGCTGCTCGAGAGCTCGGTAGCCTCAGCCTCCAAGGCACTGGAGGTTTCGAGGGCACTAGAAACCTCGAGGTTGCTGGAAGTCTCGAGGGCACTCGACGTTTCGAGGATCGCTTCAGCAAGCTCTGTGGTGGGAAGGGCAAGCTCCGAGGTGGACTCGAAGAGAGCTGAAGTGGTGTCAATGGCCTCTGCTGGGAGTGTCTCTGTCGGAAGGACGTCTGTTGAGAGAGGCTCTGTGGGAGTGACCTCGACAAGAGGCGTCTCGGTGGGGAGGACCTCAACCGGAGGGACCTCTGTCGGAAGGATATCTGTTGGCGCAGCATCGACTGCAGACTCGGGCAAGGCAGGAACTTCTGGCTCCTCAGCAGCGGGAGCCTCGACGACGGGAGGAACGGCGACGACGGGAGGAACGGCGACGACGGGGACGGCAGCAGCAGCATCAGGAGCAGGAAGTACACCACCCTGGAACTGGCCCTGGAACTGTTCTGGCCGGGCAAGACCCTCGCTGGCGAGGAACACCAGGAGAGCGGTGGCTTTGGCGCTGAACAACATGGTGAGTTGTAGTCTGTGGGTGTGGTATATAAGGATCGAAAAAAGGCCCTATCAAAGGAGAGAATAGAACGAAAGGCTCACTGAAGGAGCGAGGTGGCCTGGCACCAAGAAGAGAACGACAAGATGCGGTAGAGAAGGGAAAGAATGGAAAGGACACTCGGAAGGATGGCGAAGAGAGCGATGAGGCTGAAGCTTCTACGAGTTGTGAGCTAAGGGCGAGCAGCTGTCAACTAAATAAGGCAAAGATCAGTACGTCAATCACCTCTCATCCCATACTTCGGACAAATAGTTAGCCCCTGAGCAGGCGGTTGTGCAAAATCCACGCCTTGCCAAGCTTGGAGTGGCCGATCGTGAGACATCCCATGGCGGGTAGGCTGGACACACTTGACCAGGGGCAGGGGGGGATGAGCTTAATCGCATGTTCCGACGGCGGCGATGCTGCCCAGAACGGGGTCCTGAACGTATGGGGAGGTCGCTCGGGGGAGGAGGGGGGCCGGGATCCAGGCTGAGCTGATAGTTTGCCCATGTTCTGTTTCTTCAGACGAAGCTGCGCCACCCAGGGACTGGGATGATGTGCCGTATACCCAGCAAGGAGCCTTGTTGATCAGACCTAAGCCTTGTCTTGTCAAGAGGCGAATGCCGAGGATTTTGGCCCAGGGTCTATGGAATACCGAACATCACGGCCCTGTCAATACTCGACATGTGGAATCATCAGATGCGCTGCTTCGTTCAGTTGGAACGCAAGTCATCAGCCGGTGATGTCCAGCCCGCTGAGATCCCAATGGACGGAGAATCCGTTGACCACATGATAGTACGTCTCATGTCCACGACGTTTTCGGGTAGAGGCGCGAAAACGAGGGGTCGTCGCGCACCGAGAAGCGCGGAGCACAGCATGGATCCAATCGCATCCCGCGCAAGCAGCGACGTCAGCAGGTGTTTACAAAGGTAAAACAGAGGATACCTGGGCGGACTTGAGCGAGTATGACGGGCCCAGCGTCCACATCGTGAAGAAGGTGGAAGGGGGGTCTGAAGGGGTGGAGATGAGGAGTCCAGGAGGTGTGAAGTTGAAGCGAAGCATGATTGTCGCCGGGGTCTGGGATCGGCAAGACGGGAGTGCCGGAGGATTTGCGCCAATCATGACCGGGGTTCTGCTGACGTAACGCGTTTGGGGATGGAGCCTCACGTTTGAGCCTGGTTTTCTCGCTTCTCGGCGGCCACAGGGGCAAGAGCGTCTAGATCCCCTTCACTTGCTTCTCCCCCCCTCTTCAACCCCCCCTCGCGACATCACAGCCCATTCTCGCCTTCGTTTGAGGTTCCTCACCTGGCACAGCCGCTATGCCCCTGTCCTGGCCACACTTCGAGACTCCCCCGCTTGATCGGCAAGCAGTTGATTGATTGATTGTCCTGGCAGGCATCCAATTGCCGGAGCGGTCGCTATCGCCATGGGTTAACGAATATTGATCTACTGGTCGCGAAAGAGCCCCGGTGCTCATCAACACTACCATCAGCCGGTCAGGGCTGTGGCAGTTTCGCTTGGTGATTGCAGGAGGGATCATACTGCGTTCATCAGACGAAAGAACCAGCCATAAGTCATCTTCCAAGAAGAAAGACGTCAAGGAACCGTCGCGTTTCACCTTGCACCGAGAACGTCACCGCCGCAGCCCTGGCCCGTCGTCTGAGCAAGATTTACAAGCCTGTCGCGACAGCAGTACTATCATGTTGCCGTTGTCTTCGGGTGCGACCAGCATACCGCCGCCCAGCCAGGCTTCCCAGTTTAAGGTATGTCCCGTGCTGGCAATGGGAAGACCCTCACCTACCCTGCCCACGGTTTCGGATCGGTTCTTGGCCGTAGCCCAACCATCCCCTCCCCACTGGGTCATCGAAAAGGGGGCGGCTTAGGCTCTCCATGAGACTGAACACGTCGCATCGAGTCACAGGGTTGTCCCGATCACAGAACAATCGAACCTCAGTCTTGTCTGGCCTCCAGGGCAACCAACAGCTTGCGCTTCTTTTCGCCGTTTACTGGCGGCTGGCCAGATCCCCAAGCCTGTGTAGCCTTTTCGCATCACAGAGACGGCGAGCATAGCGACATTGAGATGCTAGCCAGTTAACCCACGCCCCGGACCTGCTGAGAGCAAGTATCATATTCAGATCTGGTCAGTGAGCGAAGTCGGGACGCGACCATCCCCCTCCTCATGCGGGCCGAAGCTTCGATATGGCTGAACCATCTTTCGGGACGAACGGCATTCGAGGGCGCACGTGGCATTGACCATCCGAACGTCCTTGGAGAGGCATCTGTCGTCCCGAAGATGGTTGGTTTCGTGTGCAATACGTCAGCTGCGATGCTCACGGCCGTGATTCCTTTCGGCGGTGGTAGATGCGGGTGGTGCACGCCGGCTGACTCGGCCCGTGCAGGTGAAGATGTGGCAAGCCGCCGGTCACTCCGTCGCCAGAGGTCAGATGGTCAGTCCGCCATGGGGCGGTTGAGATGTGCTGCTATGTGCCATACCACCTAATTGAACAGGCAACTCCGCTCCGAGCCGGGCTCGGAGGTCCGTCGCCAAAAAGTCTCGGGCGGAGGCCAAGCCGGCCACTTGTCAGGAGATGGCCGGCCCGCTGGCAGCCTCCGAAGGTCGGGCTCCGAACTACGAATTCATTTCCGGGCATCCCACCAAGCAATATATCTGACAAGCCACCCCCAACAACCCCAGGCGCTAAAGGGCCGCGATGACAAGTGATGAGTCGATGGCGACAGCGGTGTAGACCTCTGGGCCCCTCCCCGACGTCTCCGAGGTCGTCTCCGAGACGCGGCGACGGCTCGGCCGCATGTGGACTGGTCCACCCTCCCCACCTTCCCCAAGCCCCCCGCCCGCCGTCGCCGGAGCAAGAGCTACCAATGTGACCTGCCTCGCCTGTTCTTGTGTTCTTGGGGGGGTTGTGGGTCGCTCTTGCCTCTGCAGCTAGCTCATAGCGTTGACAGTGGCTTGCGGGCAGGTGACGGGTGGGTGCTTGCTTCCTCTTATGTCACCATCTGGGCCATCGTCCCAGGCGCTTCCAGGCGCGAGCTTCGGGCGGGCAAGTGACAGTTCAACCCTCTTCTCGATCCCGTTGTCTCGTCATCTCCCAGACATCCCCAACGTTCAATGTTGGCTGCATCCTGTCCAAGTCGTTCTCTCATCCAATCGTCCCGCGTTCCCCTCTTGTCTTTCCGCCCAGCCCTCGCACCCCAACGCGCATTCGACCCCGCGGCTTCCCCCCCTGACCTGCTGGATCTGTCGGTCACTCGGATCCTCCATCGCGTCACCACCTCTTCCATCGCCATTTGATCCGCCACAGCTCCCTCTCTGCATCTATCAGTGCAATGGAAACTGAAGGGATAGTCCAATACTGCTGATCTTTTGAGTTCCCCTTTGTGTCGTTTTCCCGTCCCACCAACTGCGCCTTCAGGTGTTTTTGCATCTTCGACTGCAGCAAGTGGCAGCGCCCGCCTGCCACACGTGCCCCGCCATCGACGAAGACGACTGGAAGCTGCCGCCGCAGAAGCCTACGACTTACCGCCACAATGGTCGTCATTGTTGACCTTGACGATGAGGATGTCCAGACCACGTTCCAAGCATCCATTCCTCGGCGCGCGTCGATCGCAAAGCCCAGTGCGCATGGGCTTATCTTGAATGACGACCTGCATGAGCCGATCACCAGGTCCATCTTCCAGAACTCCGTCACCCGGGCTTTTGGACAATACCCGTGAGTTACAGCATAGCTTCCCCCTTGTGTAGCCAGCAACGAACCCGTGCTGATCCCCAAGCTCCAGTATTGTCGAGTCTGTGGTGCAGCACATCGACCTCAACACCCTCGATAGCCTCTCCCGCACTTCATACCTCATCCACGAAGGCCTAATTCAATACCGATCCAGCTTGTTGAAGGCAACCCTACAATGCATCAACAGCGAAGAGCCGGTCGACCCCGAGTCGACCTTGCGCTATCGTGCTAGAGCCGGCAACCATTATTTCGAGACAGACTCTCGTTCTTTACGCAATGGCTCCTACCTACCCTACAATGGCAAGAGCGGCAAGTGTGCTCGCGACCTGGTGAGCGAGTGCAGGATGTGCGGTGTACCAGTCTGTCGGGTATGTCTTTATCCTGCCGCAGAGACTCACACACATGATCCAGAGAACGACTCGGCGACTCGGATTTTTGTGCACACGGGGCCGTGATCGCTGACCATGACTTCAGAACTGCACCATCAAGCGCCCTGGCACCGTTGCGACTACCGAGCGGCATCGCAGACTATGCACAGCCTGTGTGGACGCGCCCATTGCAGCCTTGCTTGGTTCGCCAATTGATCCGGACATGCCACAAGACTCGGACGAAGTGCAACGAGAGCTTTGTCAATGCGAGGAAGATACTGGAGTCTGGCTCTGCCAGCCCTGCGGCCGAGGCATCCGCGCTTCCGACTCGGACTACAACCGGTAAGGCTATCTGCGACTCGCGTTCCACGTACCGTATACTGATACGCTGCAGTGTCTGGAGATGGCGTAGCCACTACGGCGAGGTTCTTGGCGGCCTCGGGACAGGCATTGGAGATGGCGATCGAGGCGTCATATGCGGTCGCGAAGGCGACTGTGTTGCGGCTAAAGAGGTCGAGCAAGAGACAGATTGTGACGCCGAGGATGCGCGCGAATCTTCATTAGAGGCGATCACACCGCCCGGTACACCGGGGTCGTCCTTACACCGACACAACAGCAACAGCAGCGTCATCTCTCATGAGGGCCAGCGGACGCCATCGCCTTTGCAGCTCGGACCGGGTTATGAGAGGCACGAGATCGTGGGCATTGGCGGAGTGGTGAAAAAGAAGCTTGTCCGGATGGTACGGGTGGGTGCTTGCGTTCCCGAGTGGGAGGACGAGAAGTCCAAGCACAAGATCATGCACAGGGAGCGCAGCCACCAGGTGCGGAGCTTCTGTGGTTGGTGCTGCCGAGTGATCCCCAGCGCCAACGAGAAGGCAGAGGTTCGATCGGGCCAGGCCGTGGGTTCGTCGGGTCTTGTGGCGTAGCGTTTCCGGAACCGGTTCCCACCGCTTCGTCCGCGCCGCTTCGGCAAGTACGAGCCTCCGAGCTCGCTTCCTCCGCCGGATGCTTTCTCTCGCGGTATTGCTCAGACGGAGTTTGGGTGGTTTGATAGATATTGCGGCGCGTTGACTCAGTTTCATGGAGTTCAAAAGTATATATGAGTACACGACGATGAAGACGCCCTCCTCGCCTCGATAGGTAGTAATAGCTGACACAAAATTGCCGTCATGGCACAAACGGGACAAGGGCATTTTCCGCTCCACGCCCGTCGTATCTTACAGGCTTCCTCCTCGTTCCTCTATCGTCCCCATATGGCCAATGAGTGGTAATACAGCCTGGTAATCCGGGACACACAGCCTCGGCCCCTGAAGCTATGGCCTATCCTCCCCCGAGTCCAAGGTTAGACACGCTTTGATTGCCCCGACGATCCTATTACAGCTCGCCACGGAACAGCATGTCCTTCCGCTTCGTCCTCTCGGTCCTCGCCTTGGTCCGGATGGCGCCCCACCGGTTCTTGACGGCGTCGAGCTTCCGCTCGAGCCTCTCCTTGTGTTCCCGCGGGGCGGGGGTGCAGATGGTGATGAAGACCTCGGAGCAGTCGAACTTCTGGGCCAGCCTGTTGACGCTCCACTGGACGGGGTCCTCGGCGCGCAGGCGGCGGATCTCGGCGACGTCGTCCTTGTTGAGGTGGTAGCGGGGGTTTCGGGAGGGAACGTTGAGGGCCGGGGGGAGCTTGGCGGCGGCGGCGGCGCGCGAGGAGGGGGCGGCGAAGAGGGAGGAGAGGTCGGCGTGTTTGCGGCGGGGGTCGGACTTGGGAAGGAACTTGTAGGGGGTGTGGTAGATCGAGGGCTCGGCGGCGGGCGGGTTGAAGATGATGGTGTCGGCGCCCTGGGCCGGGGCGAAGGAGGGGTGGGGGGCGATGTTGAGGGCGCGTTTTGTACGGGACCAAGTCTGGTGGGAGCGGCGGGTGGCGGCACCGTGGGAGGAGAGGGTTGTGGTGAGCAGGCTCGCCGCCGGGCGGGCGAGGGTGCGGGCTTCCATTGTGATGGTTGTGTCGTGGCCCCTGAGTGAGGGAGCGGCTGCTAAAGGGAGAGGTGGTAGACGGCCGTGGGTGAGACCTCTTTTGACGGCAGAATGGGAACAGGTCCCTGTGACGATATTCGGGGTAAGAGGGACGCCGGTTTCGGGCGGTGATGCGTCGCCTGATTGTCGTCGATTGGCTGTCGCGTGTGCGTCGGCAGCTCGCGAGATCGAATTGGAGTTGACTGAAGTTTTTCGAGCTCCACGGCCACTTGCTTAGGTAAGGTGAGAGTGTCAGTCACGTGCAGCTTTGGGGGAAGTCGATTGTTCTGGCCAGGGCCCGGGCGCTGTACCGAGCCGTAGCGGGGACTCCACCCCAACGTCAAAAGCTTGACCTGGCCGGAGCTTCAGTAGCCTGTCTACCTTAGGCCTTTAGGGTGCAGGACGCGTTATCCTCAGTCGTGTCTCTTCATGCTAGGGAAACCCGAGAATGCTAGCGACACCGTTGAGTCTGTTTCAGCGGTTAGTGTCCCCCCTGAAAGATAGACGTTTGCCTCTTTTCTGGGTCGACGTGCAACTGCTTGCGCAAACGATGGCATTGATCATGCGGATGGGGCTAGCCAGGATGCCCAATCAGGCTGCGTCATCGGCAACCTGACATTACAGGGTGAGGTGATCTGCAGCGGGAGAGTCGGCCAAGGCGACCCTTGAAATCAGGGTCGATCGTCTCCTGATAGAGGACTTTCTTCGAGATGAACAGCTGGTCGAGTGCATTCCTGCGGTGCTGTTTCTGTCCTCCGCACATCCTGTCGACCCTGGCATGATCTGGCACATCATGCCCACCCGTTGCCGCTTGCTTGTGGCGCGTCATGGGCCACATGTTGCTCTTGATGCGGCCTTTTGAGCGGCCCTGTTGGGCCCTTTTTTTAGAGGAGGGATTTTGGGGCGGGCGGAATGCTCTGGATGAATCGCTTCCATCTGGATCTGGATGGAGCTCGTTAGGCGGACCGGTCGACCGACCGACCGATGGCATGGTAGGTCAGGAGGCACGAGTACCCTTGAAACTGGCCCCGAGGGAGGGGAGGAGGTGAGGAGCAGAAATCAAGCTCCGGATCACTTAGCACCAGGCACCAAGTGCTCAAGGGAGGTCCTAGTTCTGGTGCCTGACAGGACGTGCCAGCTCACTTACAGCAAACGCGCCCCTGACGACGGCGTACCCGTGGGGCTTTCTGGGGCAGAGCGTCAAACATTGGACGTTCATGCCGCGGGTGACCAGGCGAGCACTTTCCTGGTCCTTCCTTGCCGCTGATCGCGGTCGAAGGAGGAGGTGCGACCTGGTCCACGATCCGTCCTCGATACTTCGGGGGTACCTTATCGATTTGCTGCACCGCTACCCCGCCCGAGGTCACCTGCATGTGCCGGTGCCAGGTTTGGCTGGCAATTGGTCGTCATGTCCAACTTCCCTCCCTCCAACCAGTCACGACCAAGTCGTGCCCACCACCCGTATCGAGGTGCCCAAGTGCCTGCCTTGTTGCGTCACACGCTCCTCTCCCCTCGGGTCCTTCGTGCTGGGCCTGGAGTGTCAAGCATTGTTCTTCTGCCCTCCTCCTTCATCCAGGGCACTTTCCTGCTTCGCCTTCACATTCCATTCATCTTATCACACAGGGGCCACGGCTCGCACTCAAATAAGAGCAACGGAATCCCCAACTCCACGACCTACATCGAAATCTCCCTCTCCCACTTTCCGACCGCCCTCACACGACCTGCGCCCTCCCACCACTGCCAATACTTGACTCTGCCCCTACTGCTTCGTGGCACAGCCGGTCGTTCTCGGCACTCTGGGTAAGTTCGCAACCCGATGCGCTCTGCGTATCCTTCCATGCATCCGAGCACTCGTCTTGTCGCAGCCTGCAGAATCCGTCTCGCGATGTCTGCTGTCTAGGCCAGCGTACCTCACCTTACCCATCGCTTCCCCTCCCTGCCGCTAGCAACTCGACCCCAACTCTACAGCTCCCTGACCTCTGGGGTTTCGTGTTATAAGCCAGCTGACCCAGACGAAACCAGACCGAAGCCCTTTGCTCCTCTCCCAACTCTCACCCTGACCCATTGGCCATCCGAATGACAATATGAGCCTCGCAACTGGCACGCCGCAGACCACCGGTCAACAGCTCGAGCAGAGCGCAGTTCCTCAGCTGACGAACAAGTCGAGCGGCGAAGGCGAAGCAGTACCACGCGCAGACGAACATCTGGACACCGACCAGAAAGACGACGGGACCAGCAAGAGATCACTGTTCGGTTTTGGCAAGAAGAAGAAGAAAGACCAGCCCATTGTGTCCAGCAAGGCTGCATCCAGCATCGCTCCGCCAGCACTGCGCAGCGAACCGTCCAACATGTCCACAGCCACCACCCGATCAGCCGCTTCCACAGCCCCTACCGACCAACCGTTCGCGACCCCAACCTCGCCCGCCCGCGGCCTCTCCAGCTCTCCGAGGTTAGCATCTCCAGCCGGCTCGCAGATTTTCGAGCGCGATGTCGACACGATGGAGATCTTGCCGCAGTCGCCCGCCAACGCCGCCATCCCCTCCCACATCCGAACCGAGAACCACATTCCGCCCGTTCTCGACGCCTCGTCAGAAGCGATCACCGACACCCGTCTCGACCCCGACAGCGTCGAGATCATCACGCACGCGCAACACCAACCCGCCTCAGTCACTGTGACTGGCGGTCCTCAGTCCACCCAGCCCTCCCTGGAGCAATTGGCCGCCTCCTGGGCCGAGGAGTTTGGGCCGACCGGTGAACGTGAACAGGACAATGCCTCGATTTACAACTCCCTTGACAATGCCGACGTCCGCCGGTTGAGCTTCATCTCCTTCGCCGACGTGGTTCAAGCCGAGCATGCGGGTGCCCCCAATGCCTCGCGGGACTCCGTCACCATCGCCGGCCTGACCTCGCTCTCTGCCAACCGCTCGCCCTCGCCCATTCTGTCACCCGTGTCATCGCCAGGCGAGGTGGGCACCTCACCGCCCACCAGCAACCCCGGTTCGATCAAAGGCTTCGAATTGTCGCCGAAACGCAAGCCACTGGGCAGTCCCATTTCGGCTCAGCACGTCGGCAGCGGTGATCTCAATGTCGAGACCATGTCGCAGGCGCTCCGGCGCACGGCGAGTACGGATCTGAGCGGCGCTCGCAGCCTGCCAATCAGCCCGATCGAGGGTCCGTCGCGTTGAATGCCGTTAGCCGACAAAATTTCCATTTGGGAACCTTCTACCATTTACCTTATGAACAGACTTTACAATTGGAGGACAAGGGGAGTTGCACACAACGATTCGACACGAGATACCAAACCGGCGGTGACTTTCTGCTTCTCCGTTACTACGAGCCGCCTTGACTTGACTTTGATCCCTTTTTTACAGACCCCCAAACGAGGGTCTCTTTTTGGCGCAAGATGACAGGCGCACACAACTTTAAAGACGCTGGACCACCTGGGGCGAGACTTGGGGACTTCGAGCTTGGGGCCAGTGTGGCTCCTGGGCATGGGCCTGTCCTGAGATTGCTTTGATTCTGGGTTATTGCTAGGGACATGATGCGGCGTCGAGAGCCGGGATGCAGAACGGTCCTAATTCTCATTTCCGTACATGACAATAGTGTTCCGTTCATCCAAAGACCTGCCCAATGTGATGTGATGACAGGATTCTCGCGGTGAGCACCGTGGGGGGTTCGCTGGATGTCAGGCTAAATTGCCCTGTCATTTCAGCCTCGTACCCATCACACGGCGGTCAGATAACGTGACGAGGAGATCGGAGATTTTGCCTGCCTCATCTTCATGAGGGGATTTGCGAATTTGTTTCAGACAAAGGAGAACCGCGGGCGTGGGTTTTGCATTTGCTTGTTGTGGGGGATCGACAGGCTTAGCGGTGGGATGTTCCTTCATTTTCCCCAGCTGCGGTCTCGTCGTCCACTACCATCATCACAACGGGATCGGGATCGTGAAGTCAGCCGCTGATCCGCGATATGATATTGTCTGTGGCGCGGGATGAGACATGGCTTTGATTCTAAGCGAGTGGTCTCGAGGCGGCCGGGTGGCAGACCCGGGTCTGCTCAGCGGGTGGGGGAGCTGGACATGTAAGACACACGCGACGGTGAAGGTCTGGCTACCGGCGGCGCGAGACATGGTGGGCCGACTTCACGACCTGGTGCCTGGCGCGTTCAGGTACGCAGGCGTGATGGTGTGCCTAGGAGCTGCGTGCCTTTGGGCGGGCGGGCTGAGGTCTTACCACGCGCCGGGGGAGCGATGCGACCTAAATGGGACGAAGGGGGATGGATCAGATGATGGGGTATCATGACTGCATGGTATTAGTTGGGTGATCGCTCGCCCGTGTTGCTAAGTACTAGTGTTGTGGCCTCGACGTGCAGGCGCCATGTGCCTGGGTCATGTCGGAAAGTAAGACCAGGCTGCTGGATGTTGGGGATGCTTGCGAGGTTGGGATTAGGGTGGATATATTGGTGATGGGATGAGGGATCGGGGGATGAGGAGGTCATCCTTCCGGCGAGAACGATGATATCTGGTGCCCTGGTTTGGAGTTATGGCCAGGGGTTGACGGCTCCCTCCAGGTGCCCGGGGGGTTGGCGTTCAGCAAGAAGGGTGTTCCACTGTCCCTCCGGAACGGATAACCGGACAGCGGACTACGGATTGGCGGCTTTCGCTTTCGAGATGTCCAATCCACGACGATGGATCTTCGTTCCGGCTGGGGACAGTGGCTTGTCCTGGGCACGGGGCTAAGGTGTGACCGATGGGCTATGGGGTGGGCGTTTTGGGCGTCTGCCGCATTTCTTCTTCTCAGCTTCCCATCCCCGGTCTGACACGGCAGGCCCCGGACTGGGAGAGGAGAGGTGGTCTGAAATCGGTGCAGGTTTCGTTGGTCTTTAATTGGTGATCTGTCTGGGTTAGATTGGCCCGGCACAATGGCCATTCGAGCTCATCGTTCGTTTGCTATGCAATAATGTCCGGAGGTCATGTCCGTGATGGATGAGGTGGCCCGCCATCGCCTCGCGCCCTTGCCCAGCTCCACGATACGATAGTCACCATCCCTGCCTCTGCGGGTGATAGGTTCCCGGCAAGCGGATGGCGACTTGCTGTACGCTGGACTGCCAGACGTCTGGGCATCCATCGGGGGGTCCACAATCATGAAGGGTTCGGGAGCGCCAAGTTGGAAGAAGGCCGGGGTATCGAGGCCGAGGGAATAAGAACCGGCCACATATGGAGCTCACGGATGGGACATTGCATGGCAGGGAAGAGAAGGAAAGAAATCTTCTCGAAGATGGGCCGTGCTGGTGAATCATGCGCGGCCCTGGGAGGACAGGGGGGTTGTTGCGCTGTATTGAAACTGGACGGAAGGACGAGTGCGGATACAGCAGAGCGAGGAGAGGAGGCGAAGACACAGAGGATCCTGAAAAGTAAGTGTACCAGCTATCGTGCCGCTCAGAGGCCTCGCATCGAATCTGATAAGTCGAGGTGAAGCCACGACTGCCGAGATTCCTGGATGGACTCGTCAGTCAGAATCGAGGCCAAGGTCCGGAGTTCTTGGAGGCTTGGAGGGGGCTTGAGTCTTGGCTGCAACCCTGCATCCACATCATCCCACCTGACGAGCTGCCATTTTTTTCGTTGTTTCCTGTTCCTGCGGTGCACTTGCCACACCCCTGGCTTCTCCCCTTGGGTCCTTCCCCCTCCCCCCCTCCCCCCTCCCCTCACCCAACTTCCGAGGGACCCCCGCCGGGCAACTGCTTCCTGGAAGCACCTCCCCTACCGCCCTACCCTACCTACCTACCTAGTTACCCAGGCTCCCTAGTGCCTGTGAGGTGCTGCCATGCGACCCCCCAGGCTGCCATGACATGACCGCTACCGCTACGACCGACTACTGCTGCTGGTGCCAGCATTAGTACCTCCACATCCGTGACCTCAACCGCTCTCGCCGCCGCCGCCAGACCCATCTCCCATCTTCCTCATCCACCTTCATCCTTGTGTCTGCCGCTCACCAAACAAATCCTTTTCCAGCAGATTGGGCACCGACCTAGCAGAAGTGCTTGCTACCTCACCTGCTCACCTGCGCACTTGTGTTGAATCACTGCAGTAGCCTGGCATTGGCATCCCTAGACATTGAACGAGCATCCATCTACCTAGGAGCCTAGGGGCCGGGACGACCCTCCCCTCCTCCTCCCAACATCCTTGCCCTGCGCGACAAGACGAGAGGTCCGAGCAACTCGAGAGCAACCTCCCACACCTCTGGCAAGCTACCTATTTACCTACCTGCGTGCCTACCCACCAACCTGCCTTCGTCACAACATTGGCACATGATTCCCACTCAGCGCAGAGGGGACTTCGAACGACTCGCTGCCCTGGACGCCGCCGACACAGCTCCCTCGCCGTCTTCTGTCATCTCCACGATCTCGACCGAGCCGGCCCTGTCTACCCACCGCGCCCGCACCTCCAGCCTCACCACAACTGCTCCCTGGCGAGCAGAATAGTTCCGGGTCGACTTCCCACCAGGCCCCCGCCCGTCCAGCCGAACTTGGCTCCCGATCCTGCTCTGCCTGGTACTATGCTCATCTTCGCGCGAAACAGGGCCGAGGTACCTTCGAACCCAGAATAGCTTCGGCCACCCGAGTTGCAAACCAAGACAAACCTCCGACCTAGCTCGCCCCGTCAATGCCGTCAAGCAATGGCATGACCATGCTGCCCCCAGACATGGACGGACGAACCTTCCACACGACCAGCCCAGGCACCCACAATCCCACCCCGCCTCTGGAATGGCCCCAGAACACCCCTCTCGACGCACACCGTGACCCAACCCCGTCTCGCGGCCTGGAGCGCCTCTCCACCAGCAACCTGCGCACAGCTTTCCGCGCCACAGTCTCCTCTCACACCACCATTCGCGCTGTCACGCCCGAGTTCTCTGGTCGAGAGGACAGCACGCCCGGCCACGGCCACTCTCAACACGAACACGCATCCGCCGCCGCCCCATCCCTCCCCGCCCGAACGGCACTGGGTTCCACCTCGCCGCAGAGCTCCCCACGCTCCATTCCGCGCCCCGGCGACGTAGTAAGGCGCCAGGGCGTCGTCTTCAACGATACCTTCGGCGCATCGTACGACAGCAACTCCTCCAGCCCACCTCCCCGGCAACCGAGCAGTAGCTTCCGTCCGCGCACTCATACCATGGACGGCGCCTTCCGTCAGCAATATGCGGCAGCTTCGTCCGCGGAGGGACGCCATCGCGTTGGCTCCTTCTCTTCCTCTGGCTCGCAAGCTGTCTTCGACGACAACCGACCACCTCCGCCCCTGCCGATCGAGTCGATGGGATATCCGTCCGTTTCGTCGGCGAGGCCACCCGAGATAATCACGACGACAGGAAAAGAGAAGAAGGGGTCCAGCAGGCGGCTCATCAAGCGCCAGTCTTCGCGGCCAACATCGCCGCAAATATCAACCCCTTCGGTAGATTCGCTCCCGATACCTGTCCCGACAGACGACGCAAACAAGGTGCTTCTCCTCATGAAGACGCTGTGTGGTCGGATGCGAGGCGAGATAGAGTTTCAGACCGATCCCTCTGGACCATGGCAGAACGGAATTGGATATGTCGATGAGGATAAAGGGTCCCTCATGTTCGATTCGGGTCGCAATGGTCCTTTCCACAACACCATCATACAAGACCTTCGAGGATGCCGAATAACGCCAATGGACTTCTCGCAACCTGAACGGCGGTGTCTAGAGATCTCGTACACTCAGCCGAACCAGATGTCGGTGGAGTTGCTGATACACCCGTTACTGGCAGAGGAACGAGACCTGTGGCTGGCCGCCTTGCTCTGCTGGCAGCAGCTCAGGCCTCCCAAGGTAAAACTATCCAACGGAAGCAACAACACGACTCCAACGTCAGTCCGACCACCATTACGAACTCGAGGGTCTGACGGCAGTGCGCCAAAATCGACCAACTTCATCAAAGTCGGCCAAGTCAGGTTGTGGGACAAGGGTCTGGCAACAAGTCCCCGAGCCATCGTGAAGAGGCCGTCCACACGCGACCTGCGATCCCAGACGATATCTTGGAGACTCGTTTCATGTTTGCTCCAGGAAAATGGCGAGATCAGGCTCACCACAAACGACGGGGACTCGGTCATTGCCGTTGTTGAGCTGTCGCAGCTTTCGCGATGCGCCATCCAGCAGCTCGACAAGTCGGTGCTCGACGAAGATTACTGCATCGCCATCTTCCCTCACTATTCTACCATTTCGACGCAATTGTCCATCTTCCGCCCAGTATACATGGCATTTGAGAACCGCCTGCTGTTTGAGGTCTGGTTCGTTCTGCTGCGCGCATTCGCGCTGCCTGACATTTATCGTCTAGACTCGCCTGGAACCGAACAGGTCCTGGAGATCGTAGACCTGGAGGCGGAGTGGCCAGGTGAGATCTTCAGAGTCGAAAAGACGATCAACGTCCGCGTCACCGAGGCAAAATTGAAGCCAAAACTGGGATCACCAGATATTCCCTCAAATGACCGACACGCAAGGGGCGACAATGACCCTCTTGTCGGGAATTATCTGGCAGAAGTCATTCTCGACGGAGAGGTTCGAGCGCGCACCCCGCTCAAGTCGAGCACCAAAAATCCCTACTGGAGAGAAGAGTACCAGTTCATTGATCTCCCTGCAGCGATGCCGTTCTTGTCCGTCATTCTGAAGCGGGTAGATGGCAATCTTGATATGCTGTACCCGCAGCTCCAACCCTCGGCAAACATGTCCAAGTTCGGAAACCTATCTGAAGCTCTGTGCGGCGCCGTCGATATCCCCCTGGATCAGGTCGAGCCGGGGAGGGATCTCGAGCGCTGGTTCGAGGTGCTCGATGGACGGCAGCAGGTCGCAGGTACGATGCTCGTCAAGGTGCACTACGAAGAGCTTGTTGTCCTGCACTCCGATGCGTACGAGCCTTTGTCTGCTCTGTTGCACAGCTTCCCTTCGGGACTGACAACCCAGATCGCCCACGCGCTACCCGGGCAGCTGAGGAAGCTGTCGGAAATCTTCCTCAACATTTTCCAGGTGTCGGGACACGCCAACGACTGGCTGCAGACGCTCGTCGAAGACGAGATCGATGGTGTAGGCAGTCAAGCTCAGATGACAAAGTACCGTTTCAGCAGTCGTCTCAAGTCAAACGAGTCTTTGGAGTCTGCGAGTGATCGTGAGCAGCTTGTGCGCGAAACGGGCAAATCGCTCGCCGGGGAGGCCAATCTTCTCTTCCGGGGCAACACGTTGTTCACCCAGGCACTCGAATTCCACATGCGGCGATCCGGCAAAGAGTATCTCGAAACCATATTGCAGGCGAAGATCAGCGAAATCAACGAGATGAACCCCAACTGCGAGGTGGACCCCAGCAAGCTGAAGCCAGGAGAAGACCTCGCTCAAAACTGGACGCGCCTGCTTCAGGCGGCCACGGAGGTCTGGCAGTGCATCGCCAAAGAACCGACGAAGTGTCCGGCAGAACTACGGTCGATACTCAAGTATGTTCGCGCGGTGGCAGAAGACCGATACGGGGACTGGCTCCGGACAGTGACCTACACGAGTGTGTCTGGCTTCCTCTTCCTTCGATTCATCTGCCCAGCGATCCTGAGCCCGAAGCTATTCGGCCTGCTTCGAGACCACCCCCGGCCACGCGCGCAGCGGACGCTCACGTTGATCGCCAAAGCTCTCCAAGCGCTTGGCAACCTTTCAACATTCGGCAAAAAGGAGGAGTGGATGGAGCCGATGAACAAGTTTTTGAACGCTCAACGCCAGTCAGTCAAGGATTACATCGATGCCATCTGTGCTATTCCCGTGGAGCGAACCAAAGTCGCCCTCGGTCCTTCCTACTCGACACCCATCACAATTCTCGGGCGCCTGTCACGGAATGCACGCGAGGGCTTTCCGGCGTTACCCTATGTCATTGACCATGCGCGCAACTTTGCTGCGCTTGTCAGACTCTGGACGGGCGTCAGTCCGTTCGCCAACCCAGGCTCGAAGGTCCCACATGCTAACGGTGGCGGCGAGGACGATGTCTTGATATTCAACGACATGTGCCTGGGCCTTCAAAGGCGCACCGATACTTGCCACGCGAGAATCGAGGATTACCGAATCACCGACGGCGGTTCCCAGTCAGTTTCTGACCTTGCCGATGTCCTTGAGCAGAGCACCCTAGACGCCATCAATCTGTCCTGCAGCACACCATCACAGGCGATGCCATCGCCGGATAGCCACGGCCAAAGATCCGAAGCCAGCCTTCGCCCACCTCGATCCGCAGGTAGTGATATCACGCCAGAACCCCCTCAACCGTCCCGGCGCAGCAAAGAGCATCGCCGGGGCAGAGAGGTTTCGAGCTCCATGAGACACGTGTCAGGCCAATCTGAGGTGACATTTGCCGCAAACTCCTCTTCCGGCAGCGGCGGCACTCTGAAGCGCCACAACGGAGGGGGCAGGTCGACCCGCACGATCCTTTCGGGGATCATGAAGCCGTTTGCGCGCAGCGACTCGCCAGAACACGCATCGCCTGTTGCACGTTCTGGCAAGAGCCAGGAACGCAATAAGCCTCACGGTTCTTGATCCGAGTCGTCAGAAGAAGAAGAATTGATAGCGAGGGGCTTTCTTTTTTGCGGCAAGGTCATCGAGGTGATAGGTGCCCAGCTGGCGCTGCAAATGTCAACACAGAGTCACTCTCACGCGCTGGTTTCAAGGACAGATCTCGGCTTGGATAAAGAGTGGATATAGAGCTTTCTCGGAGTTCGAGAGGTGGCTGGCCGGCGCTTGTGGTACTATTGTCAATGTCCAGCGTCCAGCAGTCCGGAGTCAGCACAGGTATTGCTGCGCTCTGGAGAGGACTGGCAAAGCGGGGCTGTCGGAAGAAGAGGAAGCCTAGCCATATACAAAATATACCCTTTCTGTGTTCTCAACACATGATCACGCTCCGCATGCATTCAAAGGGCATCACATTGCAATGTCGTGTCAATGGTGGATCTTTTGATCGAGGTATCTAGCCGGGGGACTGCCATGTTATGCTTTTTCCTTTCGCTCCAATGTACGTCCCTGCCTGTCGTTCCTGCCGGTCATCAAGTCATACTCCGTGAAGCAAAGAAAGAAAATCGTCGGGGGCATACAACGACGCCCCTGCCCGGGATGCTGGCCCTTCCTGGCCCTTCTCTGGAGAAGAAGGAAGAGAGCAGCAAGTCGATCAGCCGGCCGGCCAGCGCCGCGCCGAACTGACGGGGGGAGGAGCGGCGAGCTCACGCGAAGAACTTCTTGTAGGCGGCCTTCTCCTTGGCGGACCGGGCGGCGGCCTTCTGCTTGACCGAGTTCAGCTCGTTGAGGATGACGGCGTCGGCGGGGACGAGCTTGTGGGCGGCCTCGAGGTCGGCGACGGCGGCCTCCTCGTCCTTGAGGCGGACGCCGGCGAAGCCGCGGCGGTACAGGGCCTTGGCGCGGTCGGTGTCCTTGACGGCGGCGCTGGGCTTGTCGGCGGCGGCGAGGGCCGAGTCGGCGAAGCGGTGGGCGTCGTCAAAGGAGTCGAGCTTGAGGGCGAGGAGGGCCGAGTTGTTGTTGAGGGCGAAGCGGAGGGCGTCGAGCTGGGCCTGGAGGGCGGGGCGGTCGGCCTCGGGGAGGGCGTCGAGGTCGGGCTCCTCGTTGAGGTAGCGGATGCCCTTCTGGTACTTGTCGAGGCCGAGGGCGGGGTCGCCGGCCTTGAAGGCGCGGTTGCCGTAGTCCTTGCAGGCGGTGGCGATGGCGAGGACCTGGGCGGCGTCGGGCGGGGTGGCGCAGTCCTCGGGGAAGTCCTCGTAGGCGTCGCCCATGGCGTCGGGGGCCTTGACGTCGGCGGCGAGGGCGGCGTCGCCGGTGAGGACGCCGCAGTCGGCGATGATGGCGTCCTTGACGGGCTTGTCGCCGTTCTGGGTGGGGAGGTTCTCGAGCTGGCGCACGATGGACTTGCCGTTGAGGACCTCGCCGAAGACGACGTGCTTGTTGTCGAGGTGGGGCGTGGGGACGGTGGTGATGAAGAACTGGCTGCCGTTGGTGTCTGGGGGCACGGTGGGTTAGCCGGGTCTGTGACGTGGAGGGTTGCGTGAGGGGGTGGGGGACGCACTGGGACCCGCGTTGGCCATGGACAGGAGGAAGGGACGGTCGTGGACCTTGGGGAAGGCCTCGTCGTCGAACTTGGAGCCGTAGATGGACTCGCCGCCGGTGCCGTTGCCCTCGGTGAAGTCACCGCCCTGGATCATGAACTGCTTGATGATGCGGTGGAAGACGGAGCCCTTGTAGTGGAGGGGCTTGCCGGACTTGCCCAGGCCCTTCTCGCCGGTGCAGAGGGCGCGGAAGTTCTCGGCGGTCTTGGGGACGAGGTCGTCGTAGAGCTCAAAGGTGACGCGGCCGGCGGACTTGCCGCCAATGGAGACGTCGAAGAAGACGCGGCTGCGCTTCTCCTTGTTCTCGACCGGAGGTGCGGCGTCGGTAGACATGGTGTCGGTGGGGTGGGGGATGTTGCGACGGTACGTGTCGGTTCTCGTCGGCGGTGTTGCGGACTGGAAGCTGTCGGAAGCTGGTCGTCGCAGATCTGAAGCAATTGGGGAGGGAGGAGCAGAGAGAGTCGCGACTGGGGGAGAATACAAAGGCACAGCTCTGGCGATGTGAGGTGAGGTGAGGAAGGTGGGGTTGGGTTGGCCTGCATGCAGCTCTGTGGGCTCTGGAAGTTTCTAGCTAGGGTCGTGGTTGGCGGTGGTGCGGGGCATCGAACCGACCCGGGACCTGCCCCTCGTTCCTCAGCCTTGCTCTCTGCCCACTGAACGGGTGGACGATGGTCAGGACATCTACATCTACATGCTTTGTTCTTGTCTATATGCAGCTTCGTTCCTATGCATCTCGGCATGGTCAATAGAGAGAACAATCGAATCATGCCTCCCTCACGTCGATTTCGTGGTATTCTGGGGCGGCTTGGGTGCTGCCGCAAGCTCAAGTGTGACCTGTGACAGACGATCAGCAGCAGCACGAGGAACAATCGCAAGGCGCTCTGCAATCAACCAGGAGGAAAACACCAGGGCTCACTCACCGGACCATCATTCACCAGAGCCACTTCCATCATGGCTTGGAACTTTCCGTTCTTCACGCGGTCCGCAACGTAACCGTCCTGGACCTTCTGCAGGAAGTAATGATACAGCCGGCTGGCGTCATCTCCCCCCATCGCGCCGTGGAAGTCTGGCTTTGACCCCTTGGTTGTCTTGGCCAGCAATGTGAATTGAGATACTGCATCAGTGTGAGCGGGTGCCATTGGTTGATCTGCGCTGCGCAGCCGTCATACCGCAAAGAACCTCTCCCTCGATGTCCTTGACGCTCTGCTTCCACTACGACGCCGGGACTGTCAGCAGGGCTCGAGAAGCAGTGGCGGGGTCTGGGAGGGAAGGGAAGCTCGCACCCTGCCGCCGGCATCGTCATCCCAAAGCTTCATCTTCAGGACTTTGGCAGCCAGCGAGTCGGCCTCCTTTTCTGTGTCTCCCGGTGCAACGGCCGCGAAGACCAAGACCCCCTTGCCAATGGAGGACACGACCTCCTTGTCCACCGTCACGGAGGCGGACAGCACCCGCTGGATGATTGCTTGTGTATATCATGTTAGAAGTGTGCAGTTTCCGATCAAGGAGTGGATTATTATACCTTTCATTGTCGCGGCGAGAGTGGTTTTGTCCTGGGGGCTTAATGGTTTGTGACGGAGTTGAGCGGCGGCAATTGGCGGAGGCGGACGAAACTCGGACCTGGGGATCAGGGGTCTGTTCGACTCGGACAGACTTAATGTCTACTACCATGCAGGCTCGCTACGCAGGTGAAGAGCAAGCAAGGTGAGTGGAAAAACAAATGTCTAGAGCAGGAGCAAATGACAATCATATCAAAGCCTGCTATATGCACTTCCAAAAGCTCTTGTCCAAAGGCAGGTGATTGTTTCTTCAAGTAGGGGCTAAGTAGATTAACGAGGCCTATGGAGCTACGGTACCTACCGACCTGGTGCAAGACGCTGTTGAGGCTGGGTACCTCTGGCCGACGATGACGAGTGAAAGATCTTACCACCTCCAAAAGGCCTCATGGCAAAGGTAAAATTCATAGAGTGACCCAAGCCCAAGCCAAAACACCAGCCTCAGCAACTCTGGCTGTCGCCCAAGCTAGTAGATAGCCTGCATTGGCCCATCGCATGTGCGTTCCGTCAAGAAAGCCCACAGCGTGGCACGTCGCCGCATGTTCGCCTTGCTGTGTATCCCTGCCGTCTGGTCATCCGGATGTCACACTGTCACACCGCAGTTCATCCACTGCCTACCCACTTTAGCGCCTAAATGCCTGCTGCATTGAGCGAGCTGTCTGCATGTACACCGTGTTTAAAGTGAATGAATTGCGCTAACGAGGCAAGTCTCCTTCATTGCCACAATAAAGGTTACAGAGCCTTAAGAAGTTATAATGACTGAAAAAGAGGAGAATAAGCTTCATAGAGAGTCTCCACTGCCTGATCATCTTTTCAAACCGCCGATGATGCCTGTATAAATGTAAGCTTTGACACCTCGGATCACGTGTCCGCCGAGATGTACCTGAACACTTAACGGCTGATAGTCGCACTGTGCACTGCTACCACGGCCGAGCTGCCACCTTCCTCCGTCAATCACCATTCGCGAAGCAGCCTTCTCGGGAAGCAAACTTCATACACATCGCGCAATCACAATCAACACCCCCCTACATCACTGCCTCTGCGGGACGAGGCACGACACCGCTTTGCACCACTCACTCTCTCATCAGCGTGCCAGGTCAGACAGCACGACTGGACCACCTCAAGCCGCGCCTGGCTCCGCCGAAACATTCCGATCACTCGACAAACGAGCCATCCGATCGCACACCTCCAGACGACAACCCGACCCGACCCAACTCCAACCACCTGCTTCATCACGCGACAGAAATTCACCATGGCAGCACGAAAATTGCAACAAGAAGTCGAGAAGTGCTTCAAGAAGGTGGCAGAGGGCGTGGCCGAGTTCGAGGCCATATACGAGAAGATTGAACAATCCAATAACCTCTCCCAAAAAGAGAAGCTGGAGGACAACCTGAAGCGAGAGATCAAGAAGCTGCAGCGCATGCGAGACCAGATCAAGACATGGGCCGCCAGCAACGACATCAAGGACAAGGGTCCCTTGCTGGAGCATCGCAAGCTCATCGAGACGGTTCGTGAACATGGCACCCGCACCGCCCGCGCCGGAGGGGGCAGCTCTCAGCTCCCAGCTCCCAGCGCCCGTGTTATGCTGCCGAGTCACTGACTAACGACGGGTCTCTAGCAAATGGAACGCTTCAAAGCAGTCGAGAAGGCCATGAAGACGAAAGCTTACTCCAAGGAAGGGTTGGCTTCCTCGCAGAAACTCGACCCCGCAGAACAGGCCAGGGCCGAGGCCGGCGAGTTCCTCGGCAACCAGGTGGAGGAGCTGGAACTGCAAATCGAGACGCTCGAGGCCGAGTCCGAATCTATACAGGCCACGATGAAGAAGGGAAAGAGCCAGGGCGCCAAGGCAGATCGCATCGCCGAGATCGACCGCATCATCGAGCGACATAAATGGCATCAAGGCAAGCTCGAACTGATCCGACGCTCGCTGGAAAACGGAGGCATCGATACCGAGCAGGTGACCGACCTGGAAGAGACGATCCGCTACTACGTCACCGACAGCATGACCGACGACTTCATCGAGGACGAAGAAATGTACGACGACCTCAATCTGGACGAGGAGGAGGGCGTGTTCGGCGTGCCGCAGGAGGACAAGGGATCGTCGCAAGACAACGCGTCGCTGGCAGAGGAGGCGACGCCAGAACCCGAAGTCGCCAAGCCCGTACCGGTGGCCAAGGCGAAACAGGTGACCGAAGTGGCCGCGGCGTCGACACGACGGCCCAGCGCGCAGGTCAAATCACCACTCCCTGCCCTGGCGACGTTGCACACACCGTTGGCAACCATCAGCAATGGTGCGTCCGCGGGGCCTGTCATGAAGCCCGCTTCCGTCCCGGCCAGGCCTGCCGAGGGACTCAAGTATGCTTCTGCGGCGGCGGCGGCGGCTGCGAATGATAAGATCGGCATCGCACCATTGCCACCCCCGCCAGGCATGTCGCCCGTGCCAGCTCCGCAGTCGACAGCGCAACCCAAGACGAGCGCCACGAGCTCGCCAGCGACGACGACGGCACAGCCTGTGGCCGCGGAGAAGGCCGAGCCGAGAGCCCCGGCAACAGCACCCTCGAGCAGTGCTACCGAAACGCCAACGACAAGCACACGAACAACGCCCGCACCAGCGAAAGCGGACAAGAGCAAGGCCGCGAGCAAGAGTGCGGCTGCCGTGGAGCCTACGGAGCCTGTCCGCAGCAAGCGGCAGCAGCGCAAGCTCGCCGAGCAGGCGGAAGCCGAGGCTCGATCAGCAGCGCAGGCGAACGGCACGACAAACGGCGGCAAGACGGCCCAGGAGCAACACGAGGAGGAGTCCATATATCACCTGCCCGCCTCGCTCCAGGACCTCGTCGAATCCTTCGAGGCGACGCGCAAGAAGCCGGCAAACCCGTCGTCACCAGCGACGATGCGCATGCTGCAGACCAGCCAGGCGACGTGCCCTGACCCGTTGGACTCGGAGGTCCCTAGAACGTACCGGCCGGACGTGAGGGTCCCCGCCACGGGCACGGGCTTCCCCCAGGAGCCGCTCGCTCTGCTGGATGACCCGCGACTGTACCAGCGCATTGAGCCGGACACGCTCTTCTACGTGTTCTACTACAAGCAAGGGACGCCGCAACAGTATCTCGCAGCGAAGGCGCTTAAGGACCAGAGCTGGAGGTTTCACAAGCAATACCAGACCTGGTTCCAACGGCATGAGGAGCCGAAGAGCATCACGGAAGAGTTCGAGCAGGGCACATACCGTTTCTTCGACTACGAGTCGACATGGTCCGTATTCACCCGTCCCTATACCTCCGATCCGCGCAGTCGAGCTAACACCACCGTGTGACAGGATGAACCGAAGAAAGGCGGACTTCAAGTTTGCCTACAAGTTCCTCGAGGACGATGTATGAGTATCGGCACACGGATCATTTTGCGGACACGGGCTTGGCACCGCGGGCTAAGGGTCTCTCTGGGTTGAGAGCCTTAGGAATCGGCGTTGCGTTGCCTTGCTTACTTCGGACACATGGTTAGGGAATGGGCTTCTCGAGAACCACACGACACTGGCACGAGAAGTCCGCTAGGCCCTCTGCAGAATTACACTTGCCGCCTGGCCACTTTTGGCCTGCGCTTCAGCGAGTTCAACATCCTAGCTAGGCTGCTAGGGTATGAATGAGTATTGTACGACGAGTGAACGTGTGACGTTGCCTGTGCCTCTCTGTGGTCTGCATGCATCTTGACGCCCGCCGTAGGCATCCGGCTACGGTGCACTACACCATCGTGCATCGCAGCTCCCGAGCCAGTCATGAGCTCGGGCCGCTAACAATTTACGATTGGCTTTGTTTCCTCTCCTCTTGTTGTACCCCCCAAATGTGACCGGTCTCGTCCATCACAATCACATCAACACCACATCGGGCAAGCAAAATCATGTGCTCACCTCAACAATGAGGCGGAAGCCCCTTCCTCCCACACACCGAAATGCTTCGGTACATTCCGCCCAATGGACACACGTCGGCGTCGTCGTCCGCCTGTCAATCGGTCGACAGCCCTACTTTCCCCTTGCGGCTTGGATGCCTCGTTTGATGATGGGGGGAGGACACGGCTGACCGGCCACCCGGTCTGGCGAACTGGAAGTCGATGGACGAGGAAACATCGGGAGATCTGGTGGGCTTCCAGGAGAAAAGAGGACGGCGACGGACGCATCTACCCACGTTGCCCGATCTCGCGTTCCCTACTCCCTCTGTTGGCACAGGCCGTACTTCAACCGGGCCTGGTTTCCTCCGGCGGACCGACAACGGACCACACAAGCGGCAACAACCTGCCTTTCTTTCTGTCTACCTGCGTCAGGTTGGCGCTGTCACCGGGACCCAGCGCGAGGCGGAATTGCCCTTTTCAGCCAGCCCTAGTTTTCGCGCGCGCCGCCCAGTGGACGACGTGCAACCCGGCGCAACCAGCTGTCAAACTCAGCTTGTCGTTTCAGTTGACGTTCTGTCCAGAGAAACGTGTGCAACGGCGGACGGCCGACTCGGATTGGGGGTCTCGTCATGTTTATGGCTCGGAGAAGCGGACCTGCAGCAGCATCGTCTCTCGCTTACAGCCGCCTCGTCGACCACGCCTTCTCGCCTGTGTGGCAGTGCTCCAGGCAGCAGCCGCGTTAGATCCAAGGACGAGCCCTCTGGCCTCTGCAGGATGACCTTTTTCATTCCAGCACGCCAGTGTCTTCAGCCCGATCGCCTGCCACGGGACCCCTGTGCTCCGATCTACCGGTGATGTGCCTTGCTCGGAGCCTATCCGTCGTCTTACTCCACGGCCAAGTGTGACTGGCTCTTGTTGACTGGTCCAAATCCGACCACCATGCCGACGATGTCTGCAAGCCGGTCGTCAGCCACAGTCGCTCGTCTGGCATTCACCGCCTTGGTAGTCCTGTCATCCCAGGCGTTGCTGCCTTCTCTCGTGGTCGCGGTGCTCGGTCGTCTGGTCGCCAGGCTCGTCCACCTCGCAGCCAACACCGCCCAAGTGGGACCAGCACACAACCGACGCTTTTGCTCCGGTCCCTTCAGGACGAAATACACTGTCACCTAAGGCCTGCCAACTCCTGAATCGTCTACTTTTCGGCAGCCCTGTAAAGTGGGAAAGGGTGTTCGGTCGAGTGTGGGTGGCCCGATCCGACTTGCAACACCACGCCTGGTTGTTATGTATGGCTGTTTGGCGAGCAGGCCAACCTGCACACCCATCATGCGTGGTTTCTAAGACTGCCCCCTCAGGAGGGTGGCTTCAAGGTCCAAGCCTCATTCTCGACATCTAACCCTTCACCGAGAAGACACTTCTGGATAGGCCAGTTAGCCCGCCAGCACTTTCTGACTCCCGACACGTTTCTGAGGCCGGCCCCCCGGTCTGCCATATCCTGGCTTGGCCGCATGAGTCGCACTCCACATCCAACCCAACCACGTTGTTTCGAGGACCAGCAGCGGCTGTACCTTAATCTCGCCATCCTCCCCCGAGGCTCTGCGGCGGTCTCGTTCGATCCTCGTCGAATTGGATCAAGACTGCGGCTGTGACGCTCCCGCCAGTCGAGCGTATCGGATCCATATCTACCCCAGTCTGCTGACGCGATTTGCCCTTTTGCCAGTACTCCCACTCGCCAACCGATCAAACGGAATAAAGTGTCACTTGAACGACACTCCGTCAACCAATCCCCCCCTTCGACGTTCCGGCTCTGGTGAAGCAAGAGATACATATATCCGCCTCACTGCAAAAGTGCCCTTTTCGAGACTTCGGACGTTTGCTTGACCTTCTTGATGAACCGCATCGGGTTTTGTTCGACGCACTTAAGAACCCACGGGAAGCAAACTGCTGTACATGACACAACCAGCTCACGGTACTGTGATGGGTTTCCGCATCTGATCTGCCGAACCGCATCGCTGAACGACTCCAGCTCTCCCCATTCCACCCTCACGACAACAGTGTAAGTCCCTCAAGACTGCTGTTTGCCTCGTTCACCTGTCGACTTGAGACGGTTTTTTAAATCCACGACGACCCGCCTCGTCCTCCCGTCATCGTCTCTTTTTTCAGTACTGACATGCTCCTCAGAACCCGACACATTGGGCGGCTTGACGAGCAACACTTCCACGGGTCTCACCCCGTCCGCTGGACACCATGACTTACTACACCGAATCACATTACTATGCCGGCACGGGCAGCAACAACTCAGCAGACCCCTACGGACGTAGGCGTTACCACGACTCGCCGTCGTCGCCCAGAGCCACACCCCTCACACGCCAGCCGTCTGATGCCAGCTCATCATATGCTCAGTCACAGCCCAGATCACCCAGTTCACCCCTTTCACCCTCCATGTACCGTAACATGAGCTTCCCGGCCGGTAGCGACTACACACGCTCTTACAGCTACGGGTATCCGAGCCCAGCTTCGTCCAGTCAACACTCCACCGACGACTACGCTGCTGTGCTGGACTGGGGGCACTACGACCGCATCAACACACGCGACGGAGCGTACTGGTGTCTACGCCCAGAGTACGCACGCACGGGGGAGCCTTCCGTCGTACCCGAGGAAGAACACTCGGCATCGTCCAGCCAGCACTCTGCCGACGACGATCTCGCCGAAACGAACTGGAAACATTACACCTACCACCCCACAGACGAAGGAGGCTTCTGGCGTCTTCGACCCAAATACGCACACACGGGCGAACCCCGCGTGCTACCACATCAAAAACCCTCGCGCTGCGCAACCGACGACGACGACGGCCGCGAGCCGGCCGCCGCCTACGTCTGCTTCTGGCCCGGCTGCGAGGCGAAGCCCTTCCGCCGCCAGGCCGACCTTCAGCGTCACTACACGCAGCGACACCTCAACGAGACGTCGCGCGAGTCGTTCCCCTGCGACCACTCAAAGTGCTCGCGCAGCGAGAACGCCTTTGGCCGCCTCGACCACTACCGGGACCACCTGCGCGACTACCACAAGGAAGACGTCTGCAAGCGCGGCAGCCCCGTCGACGCCGCCTGGCTCGAGTCGCGCACCGTCAGCAGGAGGTGGTGGCGCTGCTCCAAGTGCGTGATACGCGTCGACGTCGCCAAGCACCCCGACCACGTGTGCCCCAAGTGCAAGACGGGCTGCGAGGAGAAGAGGAAGCGGCTGCGGGGGATGCGGTGAACGGTTCGTCTGTCTCCCGGGGGCCGGGGGCGGCCAGGGGCTGTGTCCATTCGCGTGTGGAGTTTGCCGGGAGGACCTCTTGGGTTCCTTTTTACACTTTGGTTGATACGGCCAGAGTGACCTTTTTTTTTATTTCCCCTTTCAATATCGCGGTTCCCCGCGCCACATGCACCTCCCCTATTCGGCCATTGCGCCCATACACAGCCTCGCGCGCGGCACCACTCGACCCAACCAACCCCGACCCGACCGTCCATCCATCCATCCCCCTCAACCCGAACACCCGTGCTCTGCCCGCGTCGCACCTGCGTCATGCAGCGCCGGGAGTCGGTCATTCGCTCGATCGACTGGACGGGTGGGCTGCACCGCCTTCGGAGGGGTTCCAGAAGGACAGGGGCCGGGCCGGTCGACGCTTGGGGGGATGGGGGCCTCATTGTGAGGCGGGGTCGGTGCCGTGTTGGCTTCTTTTGAATTATTTCACGACGGCGCTGTTGGCGACATCGTATCTCGTCCTCGTTGATGAGCGGAGTTTTTAGGAAACGTCAGGTTTGGGCGACTCGGGACGGAGGCCGGAGGGCGGCCCGGGAGGGGGGGGGGGGGGGGGTCGGTTTCGTCGTCGAGGTTTCTTCACTGGTGTTTTGGGCGTCGTTCACGACTAATGAGACGGGTCTCCTCGCCGGAGAGGAGCGCTGGCCTTGTGTGGCAAAGAATCAATCAATGAAATCAGCTAGACGATGGCTTGAGAATTCCTCCCCATTGGTGAACGAATGCTGGCCGTCCCGCGTCTCGAAAAGAGTATCTACCGTGGCTTTCTATCTACACAGGATCCCACGCATCGCATCTCGCGCGTGCGTGCTGTATCTCGGCGGTGCCATGCTCTCGCGGGCACATGGTATGCTGTAGCTGTATCCATCCAAGGAGAATATGCATGATGTGCAGATCGGAAATGCGCCTCCCCTGCCTGACTGCTGCCTGCCTGGCTGCCTGCTGCGCGCGAGGCCTCCGACGGCTCCCTGCGCAGCCCGGCCCCTCGCGTCACAGCTCTGCATAAAGTAAAAGACAACGCTGCCTCCGCCGCCGGTGTCGTTCGTTGCCTGGTCATCAGCGCCTCCGTTCGCTCCCGTCAGCTGACGGGCGCATTTACAGCTTCTCCTTCAGGAGACCCTTCATCCTCCTCTCGACGGCGTTCAGGTACTCGGTGGTGGTGACGTAGTCGCCGCGGGCGGTCTTGCCGCAGGCGAGGGCGAGGTCCTTGGTCATGATGCCGTCCTGGTCGACGGTGTCGATGCAGGCCTTCTCGAGGCTCTCGGCGAAGGCGACGAGCTCGGGGGTGTCGTCGAGCTGGCCGCGCTTGATGAGGCCGCGGGTCCAGGCGAAGATGGAGGCGATGGGGTTGGTGGAGGTCTCGTTGCCCTTCTGGTGCTCGCGGTAGTGGCGGGTGACGGTGCCGTGGGCGGCCTCGGACTCGAAGGTCTTGCCGTCGGGGGTGATGAGGACCGAGGTCATGAGGCCGAGGGAGCCGAAGCCCTGGGCGACAATGTCGGACTGGACGTCGCCGTCGTAGTTCTTGAGGGCCATGATGTAGCCGCCGGAGCTCTTGATCATCTGGGCGACCATGTCGTCGATGAGGCGGTGCTCGTACCAGATGCCCTTGGCGTCAAAGTCCTTCTTGTAGGTGGACTCGTAGATGTCCTGGAAGATGTCCTTGAAGCGGCCGTCGTACTTCTTGAGGATGGTGTTCTTGGTGCTCATGTAGAGGGGCAGCTCCTTGTCGAGGGCGAGCTTGAAGGAGGCGTGGGCGAAGCCGCTGATGCTCTCGTCCGTGTTGTACTGGGTCTGGGCGACGCCGCCGCCGTTCTTGAACTGGTAGACCTCGATCTCCTCGGGCTCGCCGCCCTTGGGGGTGTAGACCATCTTGAGGGTGCCCTCGCCCTTGACGACGAGGTCCTTGGCGCGGTACTGGTCGCCGAAGGCGTGGCGGCCGATGATGATGGGCTTCTTCCAGCCGGGCACGAGGCGGGGCACGCGGGGGATGACGATGGGCTCGCGGAAGACGGTGCCGCCGAGGGCGTTGCGGATGGTGCCGTTGGGGGAGAGCCACATCTGCTTGAGCTTGAACTCCTCGACGCGGGCCTCGTCGGGGGTGATGGTGGCGCACTTGACGCCGACGCTGTACTTCTTGATGGCGTTGGCGGCGTCGAGGGTGACCTGGTCGTTGGTCTCGTCGCGGTACTCGAGGCCGAGGTCGTAGTACTTGAGGTCGATGTCGAGGTAGGGGTGGATGAACTTGTCCTTGATGTCCTGCCAGATGATGCGGGTCATCTCGTCGCCGTCGAGCTCGACGACGGGGTTCTTGACCTTGATCTTCTTGATGGTGGCCATGGTCCTGGACTGGAAGAAGGCGGCGCGGGGCAGGGCGCGGCCAGATGCGGCAGAGGAGGACGGCGAAGACGACGACGAGAGGACGGCGGCGCGGCGCAGGATGGAGGCGGTGGACGAGGAGGCGGCGAGGGAGCACGGGCGGAGGGCGACGCGGAGGGAGTTCATGGTGAGGGAGGTCGGGAGGCGCGACGGGGAGGAGGGGGGTGGTTGTTTGTAGAGAGGGGCCGCCGGACGGAGGGCAGAAGCCAGAGAGCCGATGCCGAGGATGCTGAAGCTGGGCCGGGGTGGCTTTGCCGGGTAGCGTAATCCGCGCGTGAGTGGTTGGTCGGTCGGCCTGCAGAGGTGCCGTGGGCTTGCCGTGGGCAGACGTCAATTGGCGATTTGACGGGATGCAGATCTGGGTACCACCGCAGCTGGGCTGCAGAAGGTGTTCTGGTCTGTCGGTCGCTGCAGATGATGTCGTCAGATGACACTGTCGCAACGGGCGAGAGGAGATGCGGATGACGATGCGGTGCGGGGAGATGAGGAAGAAGGAATCTGGGAGGCGAGAGGCGGCACGGCTGTCTCTTATGGCAGTCGAAGACGGAAGGTCGAACAAGGCCGTGGGATGATGGGGGGGATGAATTGGTGGGAGGGAGGTCAGGACGAGACACGGCGAGTGGGAGATCAGCCTGTTCAAGAGCTCCCGGTTTCTCCTTCCAGTCGAGTCAATGAAGCTGCGAACTCGCCCTCCAACCCCCGAGCCCCGGCCATCGCTAAAAAAGCTGTCTGCGGGGCGCCCAGGGGTCCCCCCCTGTCCCGCTGACTGATACAGCGCTGTCACCCACTGTAAAGTCGCTCACCCAGGCATGTGCCCGAGGCGCTACCGACCGCTACCGTCCGGCACACAGCGCACGGCGCCCTGTGTTACCCCCAAACGACACCCATCTTCTTCAGGCCACGCGCAGGCCTCAGGTGCTTGCACTGAATGCGGGGAAGACATCTCAGATGACCACCTTCCCCCCTCGGCCGGCAACCGTCCCCCGACGCATCCGCCCCCCCGAACAATCCCATCCGCTGACTCGAGTCGCGCGACCCGGTCTGCGACGAGCCAAGTCTCGGTGAAAATGCGCTGCTTTCGTGATATCGGCCTCTTCCATTCTCAACTCGACAAGCTCGCGACGGGGACCGCGCTCTAGCCCCGAACAGCCCTAGCGTACCCGCCCTGGGCCTGGCAGCCGGCAAGCCCAGGTGGGCCCGCCGCTTCCGATCTCGGTCTCGTCGCTCACCACCAAGAAATTCGTCTCGTTTGCTCTCCCTGTCACGGGGGGGCTATCGTCGGTTTACGAGCATCCCCGGCCTACGCCCGATTGCCTATTTCTGTGTCACCTCCAGTGAGTCACGTTCCCGGAGGCAGACCGTGATGATCGTGACCGAAGGCCATCGCAGTCCAGGTTAGGGCAGTTACCGTGACAATTGCCTGTGTTCACAGAAAATCAACCGTGCGATGCGTGCCATGTCAGGCCGAATCAGTGAATCAGTGAATCAGTGAATCAGAAATCAGATGAATCGACGAGATAGGAATGGCCGGTACAGCTCTCTACGCCTCGCTCCATCTCGTGTCTCCCAAAACGCCGCCCGCTCTGAGACCCGAGCGTCCCCTATGTATACAGACAGCCCTCGCACGCCGTCACATGCCTCCGTTCGCACACGAGATCCCAAACGCCTCCGAAATTGAATGCCCGGCCCAGCACCGAATGCCCGGACCAGCACGACATGCCCGCGCGCAGCTCCCGCTTCGTGAAACCTGGTCGTGCCGGCCTCACTCGTCGTGGCCCTCGTCCGCCAGCGACCGCCCGCGCGAGCCCGTGGGCGTCCGGCCCTTGCCGCCGCGCCGCGACGCCGGCTTGCCCGACGGCGTCTCCATCTCGCCCTCGCCGCCGCTCTTGCGCTTCTTCTTGCTGGGCCGGCCGCTCGAGCCCCCCTTCGGCCGGTAGCTCACGTCCTCGTCCCGTTTGCGCTTGGCCTGGCCCCTCGTGGACCCCGACAGGTTGAGGAAGTCGCCGTCCTTGTCCGCGTGCGCCTCGCGGGGGGCCTGGGGCTCCTCGGCCTCCTTGTGCGACTGCGCGAGGCTCAGCCGGTCGACGGCGCCGCTGCGCCGCTTGCCGCCCCGCGAGCCCCGCCCGCCGCCGCGCTCCGACTTGACGGCGCCGGCCCCGACCCCGGACTTCCTCTTGCGCTTCACGTCGGCGGGGGGGTCGTCGTGGTGCGCGTCGTCCTTGTCCGCGGGCGCCGCCTGCTCGGCGTCCTGGAGGAAGGTCTTGGGCGCGTTCTTGCGCAGCCAGTTGTAGACGCTCGTGGGGTTGCGGAGGGCGATGCTCTGGCTCGTGCTGTTGTTGGTGGTGACGCTGTTGGGGCGTGCCGAGGGCGCGAGCGTGGGCAGCATGTCGCTGTCGTCGATGCGCCTGTCGAGGTCCCAGAGGTACTCGTCGATGTCGTCCGGGTTGAGAAACGACGGCGGGTTGGCCTCGCCCGCGAACGGTTCCATGTCGGCGACGACGGCCGGGAAGCGGTCCTTGGCCTGGGCGTAGGACGTGTGCGGCACGTCTCGGACCACCTGATCGAGGGACTTTGTGGGTTTCGGCAGCTCGGCGTCGAGCGGATCCTCGTCGGCCGGGGGCGTGAGGGCGATGTCGAGCCGCTTCTCCAGGGGGATCTGTTGCGACTCGTTGAGCTCGAGGAGCAGGTCGAGCAGGCGGCTGTGACGCGTGTCAGGGTTTGTTGTCTTCAAGGCTCAGCCGGCCGGGTGTGGACTCACTCGTTTTCAATGGCGATGCGCTTGGCCATGGCCAACGCCTTCTGTTCCTGCTTGTGCAGCTCCTCGCCGTCGTGCATCTTCTGGTCGAACGTGATGCGCATCTTGCGGTACTTCTTCTTCCAAGACTTGTACGTCGGCTTCGAGTCGGCCATGCGAGCGTCTTCCGAGTCGTAGCGCTCGGGCTTGACGAGATCGTGGTCGGCGCGCGCCACGATGGAAGGCGCGTCGTCCTCCATCGTCGTTTTGGAGCGGGTGGATGCGGTATATGCCGGGGTGTGTCTCTCGTGGACTGGAAACAATTGCGAGGATGAAGCAGATTCGGATTGTGGTGATGATTGGGGCCGAGATGGATGTTGAGGGGGATGGAAAAGCTGGCGATGCTGCGAACAGAGGTTGTTGGAAAATGGCCCTATGCAGGGCGAGGCTGCGAACCCGATCGTCCCTGGCTGGCAGGAGGAGCTTTGCCCAATCAGAAGGGTGATTTCAGCAGCCGGGCGTGGCTGGAGCAGGAGCGACGATGGCGCGCCAGAAGTCTCCCCTGAATATCCCCTAAACGGGTGCCCCGATAGGAGTGAGGATAGTCCACAGTGGGGGTCGCCTTACCACATCTCTCCAGTCTCAGTCTTCACGACGACTCCTCACCTCGACCGCTGGATCTTCATCTCTGGTGCTCCCAGTCAGACCCTGCCAACACATCCGCTCTCATAAAAACCCACCCTTCCAACCCCTCACAGGAACTGCATGTTCCGTAATCTCACCTCACTCCGAATGGCCGAAAACGCAGCAAAACGCCTCAAGATGTCTTCCTCCTCCCTCACCATCGGCACCCACAACGGGCACTTCCACGCCGACGAGGCCCTCGCCGTGCACATGCTCCGCCAGCTGCCCGCCTACCAGGGCGCCAGCCTCGTGCGCACCCGCGACCCCAAGCTCCTCGAGACGTGCCACACCGTCGTCGACGTGGGCGGCGAGTACGACGCCGCCAAGAACCGCTACGACCACCACCAGCGCGGCTTCACCACCACCTTCCCCGGCCGCTCGACCAAGCTGTCCAGCGCGGGCCTCGTGTTCCTGCACTTCGGCCGCGCCATCATCGCCCAGAAGATGGGCGTCGCCGAGGACAGCGCCGACGTGACGCTGCTGCACAACAAGTTCTACGAGTCGTTCATCGAGGCCCTCGACGCCCACGACAACGGCATCTCCGTCTACGACCCCGCCGCCGTCGCCGCCGCCGGGCTCGAGAAGCGCTTCAGCGAGGGCGGCTTCTCCCTCGGCGCCATGGTCGGCCGCTTCAACGGCAACTGGAACGACCCGGCGCCCGCCGACCCTCAGCAGGCCCAGGCCGAGGAGGACGCCCGCTTCGAGGCCGCCTCGGCCCGCATCGGCGACGAGTTCGACCGCGACCTGCAGTACTACGCCAAGGCCTGGCTGCCCGCCCGCGCCGTCGTCCAGGCCGCCTTTGACGCCCGCGCCCAGCACGACCCCGAGGGCCGCATCCTCGTCTTCGACGGCGTCAGCGCCCCCTGGAAGGACCACCTCTACTCCCTCGAGGGCGGCAGCGCCGCCGTCCTCTACGTCCTCTACCCCGAGAAGCCCGCCCCCGGCGCCAAGTGGCGCGTCCAGACCGTCCCCGTGGCCAAGGACTCGTTCCAGAGCCGGAAGCCCCTGCCCGAGGCCTGGAGGGGGTTCCGCGACCAGGAGCTCGACGCCATCGCCGGCATCGAGGGCTGCGTCTTCGTCCACGCCGCCGGCTTCATCGGCGGCAACAGCACCTTCGAGGGCGCCCTGGCCATGGCCACCAAGGCTCTCAGCTTGTAGACGAGGGCGGCCTCACGAACCGGGTCGGCGGGGTGGGAGGTTGGCGGGGTTTCACGGCAACGGCAACGGCGGCGGCGGGGGCGTCTGGTACTCAAAAGGAGGGCATGATTGCTAGATTTTATTTTTTATTCACACACCAGAGGCCATCCAACGTCCCGCCATGATCTCCATACTGCTGCTGCTGATGAACGTGCGACGGCATTCCCCGAATGCTAAGAACAAGAATCGACCGTGTTTCTGCCAATCTGTTGTGTGCGAGAGCCCTGAAGAAACAAATCGAATCGAACCGAGGACGGACCTAGGATGGGCCAACAGTGTTTGGCATGCGGAAAGCACAGAGACAGACAGAAGAGCAGGAAACGCCACGATTCACAGGTCAACACAAACAAACGTACACAGACACAAACACAAACACATACAGAAACTCACACACCGACACAGCTTCGACAAGAGAAGAAGACTCTGACAGGAGAAGAAAAAAAGGACGGCTCGTCCGTATTTGAGCCCAGTCACACTCTCTCGTGATCCGCAATGTCCCCGGCCCGTTCCCAACGCCCGATAAGGAAAAATTCGACACGCGCAAAGAATCAAGCCCTCGTAATATCGTCAGGGTGATTTCCCGAAACACCCGTTTGCCGCCCGCGACTGGTTCTTCCCCCCCCTCCCTCTGCTTCGCCGTCCACGCCGTGCGCCGTGCCACGCGTCCCGTCGAGAGCGACCAGCCCCCTCTATCTCCGGATGGGGATGCCCTCCGACTTGGCCGCCGGGGAGGGCGTGCCCTGGGGCTCGGGGAAGCCGGCGTCGGGGCCGTCGCCGGCGACGCCCTCGGCGCTCGTCTCGCGGTTGAGGAAGCTCGACTCCTTGACGGGGCTGCCGGCCTGGGCGCCGCCGGGGATGCTGGCGTGGTGCTTCTGGGCGCCGCCGTTGGCGCCCGAGGGGGCGCCGGAGCCGTTGACGGGGCTGGAGAGGTGGGGGATGTTCTCGGGGACGGGGTGCTGGGAGCCCACGGCGCCGGCGTCGACGCCGTCGCCCTTGCCGGCCTTGGACATGGCGTAGTCGCCCGAGTCGAAGTACTTGCGGTCCTTGAGGTGCTTGGCGAAGTGGTCGGAGCGCGAGGGGAGCTTGCCGTAGAGGCGGAAGAGGCGCTGCTCCTCGGGCGTGAGGGACTGCGGGCGGAAGAGGCGACGTCAGCTTGGGGGAATTCGGTGTTGGTTCGGTTCGGTCACGGCAGCTTGGGGAGCTGATGGTCGCGGCGAGTCATGTCGTTGGGCAGGAAGGGGGGGATCGAGGGAGAGAGGGCAGCGGGGGAGAGGGAGTGAGTGAGGGGGAGGGGCAGAACAGCGTACCGAGACGTCGACCTTGTTCTTCTGGTGGGGGTTCATCTTGTCGAGCGGTCGGAGGTGTATGTGTGGTAGAGGTGTTTGTCTGGTTTTCTCGAGATGAACGGGCTCAATGCGTAAAGTCGTATCTGGGAAGGGCGTTTCGTGAGGTTAATAAGAGGGAGAGAGAGGGAGTGCAGGTGCTGGAGGTGGTTCAACAGTCGGTCGTCAGTGGTCAAGAAGGTCGAACGGGTCACATTGTGTTTAGCGGGGGCCCCTCACTTTTTTCCAAGGAAGGCAGGGGTGGGGGGCGTCACTGGCAGTGGCAGTGGCAGAGGAAAGTGTCTGTGCCTCTGCCACTGCCTCTGCCACTGGGGGGGGGAAGGAGGGTGGAGCTCACGCCATGGTACTGGGTAGATGCATCGCCCCGGCGTTGCATCCCGGCACCGAGAGTGGCTGGCGATTGGGCCTCCGGCTTGCTTCTTTCGACAACACATGGCCGTCTCTACAGCGACAGCATGAACGGGCAAGATGCACCCTATAACGTGGTGATTATGGTTTCTCAATTGTCCAGTCAACCAGCTCTGGTTTATCACAAGCCTGGATGGAGACCCCCATCTCCGTGTACGATGTATGAATCACAACTGCCGACGCTTTTGGTGCCCAACGTGGGCGAATCAAAATGAAAAAGGACGTGCCCAGAGATACGCGTCGACAAGGACCGGCAAACTCAGGATTCAGAGTTGGAGGGTGTGTTCCGCCGACACCCCTCCCACAGCCCCCTTTCCAACGAGAGATACCTGGGTCGGCGAGGCTCCAACATGTGATGAGGAGCAGAACACGGCGCCCCTTTTGTTCCGATGGCTGCCCCCTCCCTCCATCTCGCTCTGCGTCCGGGCCACGTATTGGCTTGGTCGAACACGCTTTCATTCGCGAACCCGGAGCGGCTAATGCCCATGTAACGATGAAGCGTAAGTACAGCTGGTGTGCTAAGCTGGTGCTACCCTGCGGACGTGGCCCGATTTCTCCTTTTCTTTGTGGTCGACCAGATGCTCCGCAAAACTGCCGCCATCCATGGACATGGTGGTCTCACTGCACCGGCACACCCGAGCCTAGTGTAACACGGAAAACCCAATTTGAGGCTCCCAAGCCCTGCAGCCCACTATCAAACGCGAACAATCAACGCTCCTCCTCGTCCTGCGTGCGCTTGCTGTCCGTGGTGTCGCCCCGCTCTTTGAGACGCCAGAACATCCAGAGCATGCAGAGGTCGTAGCAGACCTTCAGCGTGCCCGCGCCCGTGAGGACGACGATCCAGAGGCGGCGTGCGGCCAGGAAGCCCGAGGTGCCCACGCCGCCGGCCTGCGCCAGCGTCTTGACGCTGTTCACCACGCCCAGGATGGCCGTCCGTTCACTCGGCAGCACGACGGCCGAGAGGAACGCCTGCCGCGGCGCCGTGTCCATGCTCTGGCTGCAGGCGCGCAGGGATAGGAGGCCCATGGCTACCCAGGTACCGGTGCTCCCTGGCGGCACAAAGGGGATGATGGCGAGGAAGACGGCCGACGGCAGGTGCGTGAAGACCATGGTCTTCAGGGGGCCCAGGCGACGGATGATGGGCAGGGCGGCGAGGTTCGAGAGCGAGGCGAGGACGTTGGTCACCAGGAAGAGGGTGCCCAGAGAGCCCGGCTCCAGCGAGTGGACGGTGGTGAAGAAGTAGGTCAGCCACGAGGGCGACGCCAGGCCGGAGGCGAACGAGTCGACGAAGAAGACGGCGACGATCCGGTACAGCAGCGACCGGGACTGCGCCGAGATGGCGGGGACCATGGATCGGATGCGTTGGAAGGCCGTCAGCGTGCGCTGCGAGGACATGGACATGGAGGTGGATCGTCTCCGCGCGGCCGAGGGCGGAGCTCCGTCCTCGTCGTCCGAGTGGTCTGCCAGGGGAGGATCCTCATATTCATCCTCCAGCTCGGTGGGCACGGCGCGGTAGGCGGGCTGGGCAGCTTCGGCCTCGACGGCGGGGCTCAGGAAGAAGACGAGGAACATCTTGACGATGCCGATGCAGCCGTACATGACGAAGATGACGCGATAGGCGCTCTGGGTGTCCCAGTGCTCGAGGTCCTGCAGCATCTGCACGAGCCAGCCGCACGTCATGGTGCCGACGGCGGCGCCGGCGGTGCCCAGGAGGGTGGACCAGGCGAAGATGTCGCTGCGGTCCTCCCTCTCGGTGAGCTGGGCGAGGATGGACTCCTCCACGGCGCGGAAGGGTCCGATCTCGTTGCCGCTGGGGCTGATGACGCCGATGACGCTGGCCAGCAGGAGAAGCCAATAGTTGCCGCTCAGGGCGAACATGAAGCCGCTGGTGGCCATGAGCAGGGCGCCCGCGGTGAGAACGCGCCGGCGGCCGAGCTTGTCGGTCACGGCGGTCAGGACGAAGCTGATGACGACGTCGCCGAAGAGCGTCAAGGTCATGAAGACGCCGATGCGTTCCTCCGAGAAGCCGTGGCTCGCGAGGAAGTGGACGAGGATGAGGAACGTGGCGCCATAGCCAACGTAGCGGACGAAACGCTGGAGGCAGAGGATCTTGGTGTCGCGGGGTGATCGCACGAGGGTGACGGCGCCGCTGCCGACGTAGAGCCGCGACGCCCAGGATGGAGCGGAGACGGGCATGGCGATGGCTGCCCCGGAGGTTGAAGAGGTGCAGAGATGAAAAGCAGGAATTCGCCAGACCGATCGCAAGAAGCGCGCGACGTCCTATCTAGACGCGACGTCGGCGACCGAGGAAAAAAAGGCCATGACCGCATCGGTCAAGAGCGGGGAGAGGCTGGGAGCACCGATCCGCCGTCGGAGCCCAATCAGGAGCGGCCCGTCGTCAGCAAATGGCCTCCGCACAGTAGCCTGGGTGCCGTGATGCCGTGAAACCATCCGCAAGGCGTCCCTGGATCGGGAATTTCGTCCGCCACTCCGGGTGACAGGCCGTGCCAAGGTGGTCTGGGCCAGCAGGAGGAGGCATCGCTGGGCCAGTGGAGGAGCCGGGAGAAGACGTAATTGATCCTTCTCGCCGCGTCAAGTCTCCCCAATGAGGCCGTTCCACTGAGGCCAACCGCAGGAGAGGATGTACAGCTAGCTCACGGGCAAAGCTTACGCTGCGTTCGCGTTCTGGCCAGGTGTATTGGGATTGGGGCTGGACGACGCTTGCCGCTTGGAGAGATCAGCGAGCGCCCATGTCGGTCGTCCGAAACTCCGAGTCGGGCCAAACAGCGGTGACATGCTGGTGACCAGCCGAAGAGCGGGCGTGGCGGCAGACGGGGGAACGACGCAGGTTGCCGGTAGCAGCTCGGCCTTGTGGGCTCTTCGCCGGAGTCCCCGCCCTTTGATCCTTGGTTGGGGGAAGAGGCGAGGAGAGAAGGGTGGGGGAGACAGGACCAGGCAACCAGATGCTTAATTTCATTTGGGAGCTAACGATGAAGAGAGAATGCACATATCCAAATCTCTGCCCCGCAACCGAGCTGGCCGCTCTTATCGCTATCGTGTCCCTAGGCTAGTCCCTCCTCGGAATAGCGCATTGAGAATTTGTGAAATTCCTCAGCGGCCTCTTGCTCTTTCCTGGGACGGACGCTCGCGATCCCCCAACCTCTGCCGTCGAAGGAGCAAACCACCCAAGCAACCCGCCAGCCCGCCAGCCCGCCAGCACAACCGAAACAATGGCCGCGCCCGTGGGACCCCTCGCCCAGGTGAAACTGCCCTCAGGGCCCTCGCCCGTGACGGCCGAGCAGCGCTACTGGCAGTCGTTCAAGAACCAGCTCCAGATCCCCTCGCCCACGACATATCCCATCACCCACATCAGCGGCGCCTCCAACGACGGCCACTTCGCCGTCACCACCGGCACGCGCGTCCAGATCTACTCGGTGCGCACGCGGAAGCTCGAGAAGACGGTCACCCGCTTCGCCGACGTCGCCCGCAGCGGTGACATCCGCCGCGATGGCAAGGTCCTCGTCGCCGGCGAGGACACGGGCCGCATCCAGGTCTTCGACGTCAACTCGCGCGCCATCCTCAAGACGTGGATGAACCACAAGCAGCCCGTCTGGGCCACGCGCTTCTCCAAGACCCAGCTCACCACCCTGCTCAGCGCCTCCGACGACAAGACGGTCCGCCTCTGGGACCTCCCCAGCAACCAGCCCACACACACCTTCATCGGCCACCAGGACTACGTCCGCAGCGCCGACTTCATGCCCGGCTCCATGGCCAACCTGCTCGTCTCCGGCAGCTACGACTCCACCGTCCGCCTCTGGGACCCCAGGACCGGCTCCAACCAGGCCGTCATGACCTTCAAGCACGCCGCCCCCGTCGAGGACGTCCTCGCCCTGCCCTCCGGCACCACCCTGCTCGCCGCCGCCGGCCCCGCCATCTCCGTCCTCGACCTCGTCGCCGCCCGCCCCCTGCAGCAGCTCACCAACCACCAGAAGACCGTCACCTCCCTCTCCCTCGCCAGCGGCGGCACCCGCCTCGCCTCCGGCGGCCTCGACGGCCACGTCAAGATCTTCGAGACGACCGGCTGGAACGTCGTCTCCACCACAAAGTACCAGTCCCCCATCCTCTCCCTCCGCGTCCTCGGCGCCTCCGACGGCCCCGGCGCCGCCGCCGCCTCCGCCGACCCGGGCTCCAACTCGGGCAACGACCGCCACCTCCTCGTCGGCATGCAGTCCGGCGTCCTCAGCATCCGCACGCGCCTCACCGGCGCCGAGAGCACGCGCCAGCGCGACCGCGACCGCGAGATGGCGGCCCTCCTCGCCGGCACCCTCGACGACCACGACGCCCAGCACGCCAAGAAGAAGCGCCGCATCGCCGCCACCCGCCGCCTCGACATGGCCGGCGAGTCGACCGACGTGGTCATCGCCAACGAGCCCCGCGAGGGCGGCCGCAAGACCGAGGCCGCCTGGCAGCGCGCCCTGCGCCACGGCCGCTACGCCGAGGCCCTCGACCGGCTGCTGGACCCGGCCTCGGTCGCGAGCCAGCACAAGGCCAAGCAGAACACGCACAAGAAGGCCGCCGGGGACAAGCAGCCGCAGGCCGACCAGCCGGCGCCGCCGCTCGAGGTGCTCACCCTGCTGCTCGCCCTGCGCCACCGCAGCGCCGTCCGCGCCGCCCTCGAGGGCCGCGACGAGCGCACCGTCCAGCCCGTCCTCAAGTGGGTGTGCGCCCACGTCGTCGACCCGCGCTACGTCAGCGCCTGCGTCGAGGTCGGCATGCACCTCATCGAGCTGTACGCCGAGTACGCCGGCGGCAGCGCCGACCTGGCCGACGGCTTCCGCCTGCTGCGGCGGCGCGTCGGCGGCGAGGTCGAGAAGGCCAAGGCCGCCTGCGAGACGGGCGGCATGGTCGACGGGCTGATCCTGGGCGCCGCCTGAGGCCCTCCGTCTCGACCAGCAGTCCGACCTGAAGGGTGGGCGAGCAGCTTGGGGGCCGGGAGGGGTCACCTGCCGTGGAGGAACTGATATCTGATATACCCCGGGAGAGACGGCCGGGATGGCGCGGGGAGGGGCATCTCGACCTACCTACACGACCTTGAGTCGATTTCTCGTTTTTGCGAAAAGCCAGGGAAGCAAGGATTGGATTTGCTTTGCTGCATTGCGATGGCGTTGGGGGGCAACAGGGCCGGGAAAACAAGTAAAAAGAAGACGGACGGCTGTGCGAATAGACTGATCACCATCAGAGAGAAGGCCATCATCTACACCATCTTGCATCTACTCAATGCTACCACCTGCGTGATGTGATGACGGCGTGCCTCAGATGCGAAGTGAACCCTCGAAATGTTCGGTAAATGGACGTCTTACAGTTCCTTGCTCTATGTTTCCGGTGGCATTACTTCCGCTCACCATCCCGTTCCATCCTGATCCCACCATCCGTCCATTTGATCCTCCAGAAAACAAGCATGGCAGATGACCATGTCCAAACGCCAAATCATGCGATGAAATCATAAAGCATACACGTATCGTTTACATCCCGCGAACCTCGACTCGAACAGCAACATCAATACCCCCCGTGACGTCGCGACCGGCCGGCGCCAATGTCGATCTGGCTCATCTCGTGCATCAGCGCCCAGTCTTCTCCGCCACCGCCGCCGCCGCCGCCGCCAGAGCCTCGATGCGTCAGGGCGCCGCTCATGACGGGCAGAGGGATCTTATCCGGGATCGGAGGGCCGCCGCCGCGCGAACCTCCGAAGGAGCTGCCGTACTGCGGGGCGTGGTTCTCGTTGGGATAGTCCCACGTGGTCGCGCGAGGAAGGCGAGCGGGGGGCGTGAACCCGCCCCCGGGGCTCTCCTGATGGTTGTGGGATGAAATGGGCGCGAGAGGGCTCGAGCCTGCAGGAGACGGGGCCGGGAGGGCAGATGCTCGGTGCGTCCTCTTCTGCAGGCGGTTCCGGCCACCGCTCTGGGGTGTGACAGGAGGGTCATCTGGCAGAGGGTACGTCGGAGGAGGCGCCGCGGACTGGGAATGGGGTCGACCAGCGATCCGGAGGGGTCGGCGACCCGAGCTGGGCATAGGCTGCGCACCGCCAGGCCTGGCTCGCCCGGTCGGGCTGGGGGCAACGGGCTGCTTCTGCTCCGGCTCCGGAGCCCAGGTATCCATGGGCAAGTGGTCGGAGGGATCAATCTCGCGACCGTCATGGGTGATGATCTTGGCGTCGGGGTCTGCCTTTGACTCGTTGCCGCCAGAGTGAGACGGGTTCAACATGTCATACGAGTCGGGGCCGAAAGGCACGCCTGACAGGCGACGACCCTCTGGCTCGTCCGACGGCGGCGGCGCCGGACTGACGGACTTGCGCTTGATCGTGTGGTTCGGGTTCGGCATGGGCGAGATGGACCTCCTTGCCTTGACCATCTGCCCCTGCTGAGCCGGCGAGCCATTCTGATACGGGACCACAGATCTCGAATCGTACGATTGAGCGTTGTATGAGTGCTGTGAGCCCATGAACTCGTAGTTCGAGGGCTCGACTTGCTGCAGCGATTGCTGTCTGCCCCGCGGCGGGGTTGCAGCGCTCTGGGTGTAGCGCCTCTCCTGGCGCCTCTCCTCATGAACCCGATCGGAGACCTCCTGCGCCAAAAGGGGGTCAACGCCCGGAACAAGAGACGGGGGCACCGAGGGCATGCCGTAGGCCTGAATCTCCGTGCCCGACAGCTCAGTCCTGTGGGGAGCGTATTGACCCTGGCTGCTGTGCGAGGGCTGCGAGACGTCGCCCGGGCTGTGGGTGTACTCTCTGGAAGAGACCGGGGACACTGGCGGGGGCTGCTGGCGTCCATAGTCATCCTGCCGGGAGTGCGTGGGCTGCGGCGAAGGGTCCCGCTGCGCTCTCGCCGCACTGCCCCTTCCGCTGAGGTTCAAGGGCGCCGGTGATGGTACCTGGTCGTATCCCATGTCGTCGTTCATGGATCTCCGCGAAACAATCTGATGCGCGCTGCCTACCGACGGCGACGGCGACTCGGGGGCATCCTCGACGGTAGGCTGCATCGACCGGTACGGCTCGTACGCGGTATCGTACGAATGGTGACGAGGAGGCGACGGATGGTGGGAAGCCTCATCAGCGGGGGACTGGTTCGGGTTGGGCCCGGCGGGGGCCGAGTCGTAGCCGCGAAAGGCGGGACGCCCGGGGTATGACGGGGCGGAACGACGATGGGCTTCATGCTTGAGGACATCGTGCCTCATGAGAGGGGTCGTCTTGGGCGGGGTTTCGTAGGCAGGGCGGACCATCACGTCCTGGGCGTTCACGCTGCTATTGTGTCGGCTCCTGTGGACTGGCGGCGGCGGAGGCCTGTCGTCGTCTCCGGGAAACTCCTGCCTGGGATCCTCTGCAGGGTACATGTCGTGCGAGTCTCGGCGGCCGGCGGGCTGGGCCCGAGACTCGCGTCGATCCTGAGAGGGGTGCGGCTGGTGCCGGGGGCTGTACTCTCTGTCGTCGTGCCGGGACGAGTAGCTGTCGTAGCGGCCGGCCGAGGTGGGCGTGTGCGGCAGAGACTGGTGGGGGGACGAAGCATAGGGGTCCCCCTGGTGGTGGCGCGGGGCAGGCGGGGGCGTGTTGTACTCAATGCTCTGGAGCGGCGACTGATTCGGAATGTAGCCGCTGGGCTGCTTGGGGAGAGCCCTCGGCGGGGTGGCCACGGGCTCGGGGAGGGGTGCCGCGACGGCCGGGGCCTCGCCGGTGAAGGGGTCGGAGGGGAGGGGGCGCCTCTTGACGGGGCTCCTGGACGAGGGTTTCGGAGCGTCCTGCTGGTCGGACGCGACGGGCCTCGACTTGGCCACGGGCTTCTCGGGCTTGGGTCGGGTGTCGTAGTAGGTGATCTCCATGCGCACCTCGCCTGCGTATTTACCCTTGCAGGTCAGGGTGTGCCACAGATCGTTCTGGCCGCCGCCGGGGACGATGATGTCCCGGAGGTCGATCCATGTTTCTCCGATCAGGTCGGTCTTCTTGTCGTCGTTGAAGACGGAGACCTTGAGCTGGTAGTAGTCGGGCGAGTCGTGGACGGCGAAACGGAGCTCCTGGTCCCTGTTCTGAGGTCAGCATTCGAGGATGCACCGGGGAGGAGGGGCCACTGCTGATGCTTACCACTTGGGCGTCTGTCCTCCACGGATGTCGGTGGTGGTCTTCTTGGCCTCCTTGCCCAGGCGGGCAGCACAGTAGGGGTCCTGCTTCCCAATGGTCTTTCTGTTGGGCAGGTTCTTTGCGCGGTCGACAATGGCGACGAGGGTGCCGATGAGGGGTCCGTCGGCGGTGAGGTCGGAGAAGATGCCGGCCGTGTGCATCCCGTTGAGGGGGTGGGCCTTTGACTTGGACGCCAGCATGACTTGTTGGCCTGGGCGTGACGAGCCTTCTCTTGTGTGACGGTGACCGAGAGTTCGGTGTCGGGTGTTGGGGGTCCTCAGGCCGGGAAGCTGTTTACATGGGCGGCAAGGGCGAGGCTCTGTTGGCGGGGAGGGGTATCATGGGCCGTCCGAGAAACAAAACAAAACAAACAGTCGAGGCGAGGCGTTGTGGGTGTCGAGGGAATGGAGGCGGCGCACACGCTGCGATTGTCGCCTACAAGAAGGTCTTCCCAGAAAGAGTCGTGCAATAAAAGGAGAGGCGTCCCGACGAAGGTTGGGAGGAGGGAGAATCAGGGGAGGGAAGGAGGGAGGAGGAAGGGAGGAAAGCGAGGCAGGCAGGGCTGGAATGCTGCTGTTGATGAACCGGGCTGGATTGGATGCTCAGGAAGGTGGAGGGGACATGACGGGTGTTTTCTGGCAAGCTCCAGCGCCAAGGCCCCACCCACCTAAGCTCTCGAATTTGTTGTGGCTGGGGTGCTGGGGTGCTGGGGTGCTGAGGGGGGGACCTGCACAAAAGCGGGAGGCTGGCGGGCCCTGTATCGCTGCGGCCACAGGGGGCACGACGCTGGGGGGTCGGGGGTCGGGGGGGTCGCTGACGGCGCAGGCTCTGGGCGGTACCAGTGAACAGGACCCGAGGGTAGCACTTTGGCGGCTGCCTGAGACCTGCCCTGTCCTGGGCTCACCGAGCAGGGCACTTTGTCTTCGTTGCATCCCTGCATCCTGCATCCATCGAGATCGGCTCATGAGTGCCTCTTCTCCTCGGGTCTTCGCCTTCGCAACACCAGACACGACGACGGCAATACGCTTGAAACGCATTCGCGTCCTGCTCCCCCCTCCCCCCGCTCGTCGGATCTCTGCTCGCCTTCGCCCGCCCCAAGTACGCGTCCGCAGCCCGTTGCCCTCCCCAGCCGCCCCCGCTGATTGGCGCAGGGGGTGCGACCACAGCCTCGACATGACGCCGGCACTACCAAGGAGCCACGCTCGCCAAGAGATCCGCCGTGCTGGGCCTCTGTGGCGCTGGGGCCTGGGGGCCTAGGGGCCTGAGGGGTGACGGGCATGTTCGATCATTGCCCCTCGCGTGTTAGCACACCCGCTCAATGCGATGCGAGGCGAGGCGAGGCGATGCGAAGCGAAGCGTACCTGCTGGTCACCAAAATAGCATACACCCAATCAACCCCCCACTGTTTGTTCCGTCAGGAACCCTTCTCCTCCTATTCGCGTATAGAAGAAGCTGTCGAGCCAGCGCTAGAGCAAGGCACCGCTTACTCTCGTCGTCCCCGTTGTCTCGAGAACGCGCGTGCTTGTAACAAGGCGGGCCTGGGACGACTATTTCTCCCACGGCAAACCAGCAGAGGCGGTCCACGCCAAAGCAACCTCCGGATGCCTGGTCACCTTCATTCAACTAGACATCAGCATGACCTTCAGGGCTCCCACGTCAGAGCGCACCTCGCGCAGGCCGAGCTTCTATTCACAATCACTGTCAGTGGTGCAAGTAACGTCCAGCTCCATCTGATGTCGATTGGGGGCGGCCTGGCTATTGTACATATCTCCCGATGCTGACATACATCAGTCGCCACATCACAGAGAGCACACAGCACGGTCCATTGGAGAACCACGACATGGAAAATAGGAGTCTGGCCTCCATCGTCATCGCCATTATACTGCCTGGTCCTGGTAGCCACCTAGAACGCTAAAAGAAAACCTGGCCGGAACCAAGTCCCGCTCGTGGACATCATGGGCATCGTTTCCGATGTCGTCTCTTCAAATTCTTCATCACAGCATATCCCTCCCATCCAGCAGGTCTCTTACTTCCACAACACCCACAATCTCCCCCATCTCCAGCACTGCCAGCACCGAGTCGGCGCCGCACGGTGCCTCATTCTCCTCGTCCGCCGTAAGACCCATACCTCTCACGTTTCTGACAAACTCCAGTGCCCTCCGCACGCTTGTCCCCGCGGAGATGGAGAGCATTTCGTGCCTCGGCACCATCAGCCCGGGTATCTCCCTGGCCAGCCGGCTCAGGTCCTCAGGCCCCGACCCGCAGAGCCGCCGAATCCTGCTCGGCGACGCGACACCATCCCCGCCGCGCACCCACTTCGTCGCCGAGTCAAACCCTGCGCGGAGCACGTCTGCGCCAACGCTGTCGTGGTAGACCACATCCGGTACATCGGACCAGGCCACGGCCACATCCCGGATCGTCTCGGGCTTCTGGCGGAAAGCGGCGCCGATCGCGCCGCCGGGGTGGTTCCGAGCGAAAACACCAGCCACGCTGGGATGCAGCTCCTCTGCCGCTGCTATGGCTATCGCGTCGCCCACGGCTAGCGCTACCGTGGTTGATGTCGTGGGTGCTGAGACACCAAAGGAAGAAGCCTCGGACTCATGCACCGGTGCTGGCAACAGGATCGTGCCCGGTCTGGCTTGGACCAGGTCGCACGTATCCGAGCGGGTGTGCCCCGTGAGGATCACCAACGTCGATGACCTGTGAAGATGAGGGATGAGCCCCATGAGTTCTGACGTCTTCCCCGAGAAAGTGATGAACAGCAGCGTGTCGTTCTGGCCGACAATACCGAGGTCGCCATGAAGAGCATCCAAAGGATTCAGAAACACCGTGGGTATCGAGAGACTGTTGAACGTCGCAGTGAGTTTGTTTGCGATGTGCCCTGATTTCCCGACTCCCGTCACAACCACCTTGCCCCTTCCGCCGCCATGACGAACAATGGCTCCCACGGTCCGGTTGAACCCATCACGGGCGACAGGGTCTGTTTCGTACAACCGCGTTACAGACCTGAGAGCCAGGGCCTCTGTGTTCAAAACATGGACTGCGGCGCGAAGTCGTGACGTCGTTTTCCGCCTCTCCTCGTCCGTCTGATCGTCACCTGCCGCGGGCAGTATCAGTGACTCTAGGGGCTCGCAGAGCTCCTCGGGAGGTGACGGTGGCGATGGTGGTGGCGACGTCTTTGTTCGGGACGATCCAAGCACCAACACGGCGCTCGTCTGAATGGGGCGGTGGTCGTAACGACAGCGGTCAGCCATGTCGAGGTTGGGCCGTCTGATGACGGTGTATGGATGCGGATGCAATATATCCCAAGTCACCGACGAACACGAATCAAAGGTGGTGGTGCTGCGGTGCGACTTTGTTGGTGGATGTGGTCGTGGAGAGACCCGTCTGTGCTGATCACGGATCGCAGCGACACAGTCACCGCTTGAAGCAAAGGTCGAAGAAGAAGATGACAGACTCGTGCTTGCGATGCGTGTGGGAGCTCATGGCGAGAAACAGCGTGGGGATATGTGAGTGATTAAGGAGGCACCGTAAGTACGCCGAGGTGAGCAAGAGAAATGGAAGACGTAACCTACTAGAACCTAGGCCGGCAGGTGTGTGTCAGGACCCTGGCCCGACTGGGAGCTCCCGATCTGTATCTCGAGTGAAGTCCCCCGAATCAAACCTACCCTGCCTTAGCTCGGGACGGAGTGGGTAGCCCAGGCCAAGCTGGTTGCAACGACTGGCCGAGCAAGATAGCGGTGCAGCGTGTCGCGCGTCCCATGAATTGCTCTGCAGGCCGCTGCTCTGGCGTGATCGCGCCGGCACTGTCTGATTCAAGGCACTGTTCCAAAGACTCGGCAATCAAGGCAGCTCCTCGGCGAGATAGCGTCTGACAGCTCCGAGGCCGTCGCCGTGAGCCTCACTTGAGCGCTCATCCCCACCCCATCTCCGTGCCCAAGCGTCAGTACGTTGAGAAGCATTTCGCAGTTGACTTCAGCGGTGAGGAGATCCCCAAAGTGCACCGCCTGAAGCAGACAGGCTGGACAGGCAGCTTCGGGCGACGCCGGCCGAAGCAGACCGCTACAGGTACTGACTGCTTGTGGGCGGTCCCTAGACCAGAATAAGACGCAGAAGGGGGTACCGCTGCTTCCGGGGGCGCCGTTGGTGGCGGGGCGGGACGGGGTTGACAGAGCAGTGAGCTGCAGGACGGCCGAGTCTATGACCTAACGACTCTGGCAGAGCCACACCAGCACGTGTCAGAAGCCAACTCCCGTGCGATCTGACACGGAGAGTGATGATGCGTAGGCGAGGTGCCGCCGGGGCGGCTTTCTGGGGAACATGCCAGGCGTGTGGGCAATGAGGTGCGAGCGGTCAGAGGCTCTGCGAACGTTGGAGTGGTCATTGGTGTTACGCGGAGCAGCAAGTTGAGGGAGCCCGGCATGCTGGCGGTGGTGGTACCCTGGAGGGCGAGGTTGGGGGTTGGTTCGGGTCGACAGATCGGCTTTGGATGGCCCCGGGGAGAGGGTCAAGATCTCGGCGGTAATGGTGATACAAGTCTTGATCGCGAGACGGGGGGGGGGAGATCGATGGCCGGCTACACGGCTAGCCCAGCCTTACGGGAGAAGGTTTCGAAACCGTCGACCAGGGATAGCAAGTTACGATTGATGCCATCCATCCCACTGAGTCCGTCTGCTGCTTGAATGAGCTTGGCAGCTGGTGAAATCGTTCATCGCTGGAGTTGTTGTCGAGTGATAGCCAGATCTGTCGAAGGACGGGATGAATAGCTGCAGCTGATTGGAGATGGGAGGATGGGGAGAGTGAGATGAAGGCGAGATTGAAATTCGAGAGGGGGCCGAGCGATGGCAGGGTAAGGTAAGGTACCTGGGCAAAGTCAGGAAGGCAGGTGGTAGGTGGTGGACGGGCAGGTGCAGTCGTCTGGACGGCAGGGACCTGAAGAAGTGGTGGTGCCTCATCAGCTGAACATGGGAAGCACGGCGGGAAATAGGGCCCTGGCGGACCCTTCCAGCTCGCTCTGGCCCGCGATCCTGGCCCAATGCGGGGGGCGCGCGAGGTCAGTTCGCCGGCCTGTAAGGGCCTTCTCAGCCCTTGTACCGCTGAAAAACGAAGTTCTCCCAGGCTCATTTCGCGTCGTTCGGGCATGTCCCGGCGCCCAGGAAAGCTGTTGCAGATTGCTGTGCGCCCGCCAACCAAACCCCAACGCGTGGTGTCCCTCTCCTTGGCGACGAGAGGCCTCACGAGCTTTTAATCAATCCCTTGCCCCTCGTCTCTCGCCTCGCAACCAAACAAGCAACTTGCCCTCCGGTCCCTTCGACCACCCCCAGCGCCTCGTCCCTCGATCCGCCCCTCCGCCCGCCGCCACGATGCAGCTCTCCGCCCTCATCCTTGCCACGCTCAGCCTGTCCGCCCGCGTCTTCGCGCAAGATGTAGTGAGCTGCGGCCGCAACGAGTACACCTACGACCAGATCGAAGAGGCTGCCGAGGAGGCCTGCAGGCTCTTCGACAGAGGCCAGCAGCTCGGCAGGAACAACTACCCGCATCGGTACAACAACTTCGAGGGCTTCGAGTTCGACAACGTCAGGGGGCCCTACCAGGAGTTCCCGCTCCTCAGGAGGGGGAGCCTGTACACGGGTGGAAGCCCCGGGCCCGACCGAGTCATCATCACGGAGAACTGCGACTTGGCCGGCCAGATCACGCACACTGGTGCTTCGCGGAACGGCTTCGTGGATTGCGATGACGCCATGTGAGTGATTCTCGACGGTTGGGGCGCTTGCCTGCCTTGCCCATACTGATGCCATGACAGCTCGGTTCGCACGGAGAGGAACAGCAGCAGCAGCGACAGCAATGACAGCAACGACAGCAGCAGCAGCAGCAGCAGCAACAACAACAACGGTGGCAGCAGCAACAGCGACGATGACGACGACAGTGGAAGCATCCGCTTGGTATCTGGTGCTGGAGCACTGCTTGTCGGATCTGGAGCTATGATGCTGGCGATTTTCGTCTGATGTGCAAAGGGATGAGACCACGAGAGCAAGATAGAGGGCTAGCAATGGCAATGGATGAATGGTCTGGCGGACGACGTGGCTCATCTCAGTGAATAAATTGCTGAGCAAATCCATGGGCATCTCGACACGACCAGGAGAAATCGATAGCACCCCCTCACAGAATGCCATGGCAGCCTCCTCACCTCCTGCAGCTTAGCGCATCCCGCCTGCTTGCGTGCAACCACAACGATCGTGATCACTCGCTGTTGCACAGGCCTTTTCGAGGCCGTCATTGGCCGCTTTCAGTGCTCTCTCACCGTCTCTCAGCCACCAGCCACTCAGAGCGCCAGATACGCCTCCCCCACGCCGGGGATCCCAGCCTTCGAGGCAAGGTTGGCCCGGAAGGGTAGGCGCTATCCACTGAAGACAGTCGTCAGTGGTGGGGAAGGTGTAACGGGCAAGCAGGAGCAGGACCAGGCAGCCTTGAAACTGGGCCTTCCCATTTCTTGCAAGCTGTCTTGGCCGCCAACCCACGCAACCACCAAGAGCCGGCTCCTTATCTCACCTACCCTCCCTCCCTCCAGACCCTTCTCTCGACTCAGGCAGACAGACGCACCGCCAGTTCTGCATCTGTAATCCGACATCCCATACCAGGCATGACGCGAGTCTCAGTCTACAGCGCGGCCCTCGTGGCCTTTGTCGCTGGTAAGTCCAAGCTCCCGCCGCTCGCCCAGTGTCGTCATTGCTGCATGGCTCGAGTCGCGACCACCGCCGGCACTCGACGACGTGGTCACCGTGACCGTCACGATCGCGAAGCTGACAGGCTTTCTGCCGCGCAGCCACGACGATGACCATTGCTTCCATCACGGTGCCGCATTGGATCTCCTACTCGGCTACCACGGTCGACGGCCACACATACTCCAAGCACATCGGCCTGCACCGCACCTGCTCGAGCCTCTACGACCCCCCATGTCGCGAGTTTCCCACCCCCGACCAGTGCACCGGAGAGCGTTCCTTCTGCAGCATCTGGCGCACTGTCGGCTTCCTCGCTTCCTTCGCTACCATTCTGCAGCTCGCTACCATTGTGTCGTTCCTCGTCATCATGGTGGGCGGCAAGTTCAAGCGCGAAGTGGGCTGGAAGCTCCTCGGCGTCATGCTCGTTGTCGTTGGTCTCTTTGAGTTCTCCATCATGGCCATTGTGGTGAGTGGCATCGTTGATAGTCCCCGTTGGTAGTGCAGCGGAAAGCTAACTCATCGGCATCTTAGGCCTACCTCTTCGACCACGATCAGCAGTTCACGGTGCCGGGCTGGACCCTCGACACATCCTGGGTCCTCATCACCGTCAGCGCTTCTGTTTCTCTGCTCTGTGCCGTTGGCCTAACTGTCTCGGCTTACGTCCTGCCGTCTGAGGATGGCTACGAGTTCCTCGAGGATCCCATGCCTTGAGCGACCACGGACCGGCACAACGTAACCTCTGGTCTTTCCGTAATGGCTGTACATACACGACATGTTTGGGCGTTTGGGTCTTTCTTTCTGCATGACTGACGGCTGCATGCCCGTTCTTTGCCGATTCCTTATTTGGGTACGGAGGGAAATGGAGGGAGGGGGTGATGCATTTAGCTTGGAGCCCGATTTATGAGCCTCTAGGGAGGCGTTAGAGGCTCTGTGCTGGGGTCTTCAAGCTTAAAATAAACACATTTTCGTCCCACATCTCTGGAGGGACAGGAGTGTGTGTCTTCCTTGTCACATTCTCTTGCGTAACGCGAGGTGAGCTGGGCAGACTTTCAGGCAGGTCGATAAGAGATGGGCTGGCTATCCGACAATGCGGGGCAACCGATGCCCCCTCCTCTCTTCCAACCTCACCACATCCACGTCACTCGCCTAAGATCTCACTCTGAAGAGTGATCACAAACCACAGTCCCTGAATCCAATATAGCCATCAGGCCAACGTCAGAAGATACCGGTCTTTCCTCACGATGGCCGCCACAGCCCCTCACGACATTCCCGGCGGGCTCACCCCTGCTCAGCTCGAACAGTTCCGGCGCGACGGCTATCTCATCCTCCCCCAAGCCTTGACGCCCGCCACAGTCGCCGCCTGCCTCGACGAGACGCACAACCTCCTCGAGAACTTCTCCCTCGAAGACCACCCCATGACACGATTCTCTACGGGCCAGGAAGGCGCGGAACACGTCGGCGACGACTATTTCCTCACCTCGGGCGATAAGGTCCGGTTCTTCTTCGAGGAGGACGCCTTCGGCCCGGACGGCACGCTCACGAAGCCCAAGGCCCGCGCCGTCAACAAGATCGGACACTACCTCCACGAGCTCTCGCCGCCCTTCCGCGCCATCTCGTCCCCCGGCGCCGGCGCCGGGCAGCCCATCAACCCTGGGGCCGTGGCGCGCTCGCTCGGCTTCCGCGATCCGCGGTGCCTGCAGAGCATGGTTATCTGCAAGCAGCCCGAGATCGGGGGTGCCGTGCCGCCGCACCAGGACTCGACCTTCCTGTACACGGATCCGCCGTCCGCCGTGGGGTTCTGGTACGCCCTCGAGGACGCGACGCTCGAGAACGGGTGCCTCAGCTTCCTGCCCGGCTCGCACAAGTGGGCGCCCGTGAAGGAGCGGCTCGTGAGGAAAAAGGTGGACGGCAGGGACGTGGGCACGGAGATGGCGAGGAACGAGGGGCCCGTGTTCCCTCCCGGTTCCGAGTTCGCCGAGAAGGAGGGGCACGACGGCGACTACGTCCCCGGCGAGGTCAAGGCGGGCGACCTCGTGCTGATCCACGGCAACCTGCTGCACAAGAGCGAGAGGAACACGAGCCAGAAGGGGAGGATCATCTACACGTTCCACATCATCGAGCAGGGCGGCACCGAGTATGACGAGAAGAACTGGCTGCAGCCCCCTGAGCAGGGATTCACGAAGCTATCCGCCTCGGCGTAGGCAGTCTGGTGTCTGGTCTATCTCTCTGGCTGAGCAGTCTGGGTATCCATCCATTGCTTGAAGCGCCTTGCCGACAAGGTGTCTAATCATAGTCTAGTCTATGCCCCGCCTGGGTGCTCCCTCACCCGACGGGTTCTGATACATGGCCATTATCAATCATCCGGTATGCCTCCTGTCATGCGTGCGTACGTGCGTGCCTTCATTTCTTTTTGGGTTGCGTCTTCTTCGTCGGGGCCTCATCCTCATCGTCGGAAGAGTCGTCCGATCCGTCGCTGTCCGAGTCGGACGAGTCTGACGAGTCGCTGCTGGAGGTGTCATCGTCGTCGTTCGCAGCAGGTGCATCGTCGTCGTCGTCAGAGTCCTCATCGCCATCGGTGCCGCTGCTCGCGTCCGAGTCGCTGTCCGAATCCGAAGACTCGTCAGAGCTGGTATCGTCGGCAGTCGTGCGTATCTTGCGACGCCGCGGGCGCTGCTGTGTGCTGAGGTCTCGCGCCACCGCCTTGGTCTCGTCCTCGGACTCTTCCTCCGGCGCCGGCGTCGGCTCGGGGGCCGAAGACTCGGACTCGGCGGCGTCCGTCGTCGCCGTCATGGCGTCGCTGTCGGTGCTCTCGTCGCTGTCGGAGAGCTCGTCGAGCACAATCTCGGCGCGCATGCGCTTGATGACGCGCTGGGTGATGGTGGCGTCGGCGGCCTGCTCCACGTAGCTGACCTCGTCGAAGCACTTCCTCTTGGTTCCCGCGCCGAGGCCCAGCTTCAAGATGCCGGCGATGATCTCATCGTACTCGGCCTGCCTCGCCTGGACCTCCATGGTGCCCTCGGGGAACCCCGCCTGCCCGTCCGTCGAGTCCTGCGTCTTGATCTCGAGCGCCGTCTGGCGGAAGCGCTTTCTCGTGAAGCCCTTCAGGTCTTGTATGTAGTCGTAGAAGGCTTCGATATCGGCCGACGGGATGGCATTGGCGTCGAAGATGCGCTTGATGAGGGTGCCCTGGTGGTTCTTGTTGAACTTCCAGCTGTCGCGGGCCGTCTTCCACGTCCTCAGGTAGTCGATGGCGGGCTGGACGTCGGCGACGGGCTGCTCCTTCCTGGGCTTCTTGCTGGGTCCCTTGGGTCCCTTGGGCTTCTTTGCGGGGGTCGCGACGCCGTTCCGTTCAGCTCCGAGTGCCGAAGCAGGGTTCTTGGTGTCGTCGGTGAAGGTGACGGACTTTTGCTTTCTCAAGGCGGGGGTTGTGGCCGGCTCAGTATCGTGTGTGCGGGCCTTCTTCGACGGGGACGAAGACGTCAGGGGGGTGGAGTGTTCCGGTCGTTTCCTTTTGGCGGCGGCGGCATTGACGCCCAGGTCCTGCTGTCCGGCCCCGTTGGGCGTCGACGACCCGGATGCTGCAGCTGTACCGCCGGCCTCCGCTGCAGGTTGCTGCTTGAGCTTGAGGCCCAATCTTTTCCAGGCCGGGACTCGCTGCGCTGGCGCGCTCTGGGTGGACGACGACATGGTGGGCGGGCAAACAGGATTTCGGAAAGAGGAGGGGGATGAGGGAAAGGAGAGCAGCAGTCAGACACCCTTCGCTTCCTGTTGTCTTGTCAACTTGTGTCTTTCTTGACCGGTCCGCGTGTGCAGTGGTATGCGAGTCTGTCTGAGAAGAGATTGATGTATGGGTCCGCTTCGGTTGCTTTGGCTGCTGGCTAGCCAGTTAGGTTGGAATGCAGTGGTGGCAGAGTATGCCGTCCGTTGTCATTGGGTGCAAACCGGCTGGCGATGCTGCCCGATATTTTTTTTCTTCTCCCCTCTAAAAGCTAAGAAACAAGACGGATGTCGGCGTGATTGTCCCCGCTCCACGCATGGGCTCCACTCTAATGAGATCCGCTGTTTCCCGTCCCTAGCGCAGATTACCTAAGGTGACCTCAATGTTGGCCTGAGGCAAGAAGCGACTTCTCAGGCACCAACAGGCCAGCCTTGCCTCAGTGCGAAGCAGCTGGCAAAGTGGGGCGGCCAGGAGCAAGCTGAGGTGCACTGCGCTGCCTCGTGCTCCAGGCAAGCTCCTGCAAACGCGTCGATACCAGGAGCTTCGTCAAAGCTCAACGTCAACCTCCGCCTGCCAGCCAGCAACCTCGTCATCAACCCCCGAAACCCACACGAACCTCCCAATCCTCGACCTCTCGATAACTACTCCTAATCGCCCCTCAAACTACCGCTGCCTCGAACCAGTCAAGATGTCGGGTGCGTGCCGGATGCCGGACGATCCCACCTCCCTCCCCTCAGCATGTAACTGACGTCCCCTCGTCTAGGCGGCTCAGCATATGACCGACACATCACGATCTTCTCCGAACAGGGAAGATTGTACCAAGTCGGTATGGTCATCCCCTGCGGCCCCGACTGCCATCGAGCCCCTCAGCTCTCCTGTCATACCGTCATGGCAGCTGACTGCGCCGTCGACCGGTCGATGCACTCTATCAAGCTGGCCTAAGCTGACCATCGGCTCGTACAGAATATGCCTTCAAGGCCATCACAGCTGCGAACATCATGTCCATAGGTGTCAGGGGCAAGGACTGCGCCGTGGTGCTGTCCCAGAAGAAGGTGCCCGTACGTTGACTGGAACCGGCCCTCAGCTTGCGAAACGAGCTGACCCCCTCCCGCCCATAGGACAAGCTGATCGACCCTGCCTCCGTCTCGCACATTTTCCAGCTCTCTCCCTCTGTTGGCTGCGTCATGACGGGTTCCATCGCCGACGCCCGCGCCTTCTCCCAGCGCGCGCAGTCGGAGGCCGCTGAGTTCCGGTACAAGTACGGTTACGAGATGCCTTGCGATGCCCTGGCCAAGCGTCTGGCCAACATCAGCCAAGTCTACACGCAGCGCGTAAGCCAACAAGATGCTGTATAGCAGCACCCGGGCACAAAGCTGACACTTCACAGGCATACATGCGACCCTACGGCGTGGCGACGACGCTCATCTCCGTCGACTCGGAGTTTGGTCCTCAGCTGTTCAAGACGGACCCCGCCGGGTACTACATCGGCTACAAGGGCACCGCCGCGGGGCCCAAGCAGCAGGAGGCGCTCAACCACCTGGAGAAGAAGCTGCGCAACAAGGATCACGCCGAGGGTGACTGGACCGAGGTGGTCGAGCTGGCCATCACAACCCTCAGCACCATCCTGAGCATGGACTTCAAGAAGGGCGAGATCGAGATTGGCATCGTGGGCGGACCCCGGGCGGACGGCAAGGAGGGCACGAGTACCGCGTTCAGGACCCTGACCGAAGATGAGATCGACGAGCGTCTGCAGGCGATTGCTGAGAAGGACTGATGCGGGCACGCGATTCGGCCAGGAGAGAGCTGAATATAGCGATGACCGCTCGGGTTTGCCGTCGAAGGGCGGACACATGAGAAGGCTGATTGATGGACACGACCGAGAGCAGCACAGCAAGCCCGCCCATAAGGCCGCCGTGTCCACATGACGCCGACGGCTGTGACGACCTGAACGCGTCGCATCATGTTGTACTACTAGTTGTCTGACAGGCGTTATAGAGCCCACGATTCTCGAGCTGTCAAGTCGCCGCTGCTGATGATGACATGATGCCTGGGTCTGGAGCGGTCCAAGAGTGCCTGCCAAGCCCAAGCTGAGGCTGGATGGGGGAAACACAAGCTCGCCCCCGCCACCTCTCTCTCTCTCCCAATATCCCCCATTCAGGCAGCTGGTAACGTGAGAAGCAAGGACGGATTCGACACGATACGCCCCTGACATCATGGCGCCTGGACTGCCTCGTCAGCGAGGACTCTCGCCGGTCGACAAGGCCAAGGTAGCACCACCCACCCACCCACACGCACCTACAGTCAGGCCAGAGGCTGGAGGCTTGGGGGCTGAAGCCCATGAGAAGGTGGGTGTGACAGGAATCTGCTTGGGGCTCATAGGGCGACCAGTCGAATGAGCCGGCGCCCTCCCGCTTCGAGACAGCACACGAACTCGCTCGAGGACGGGTAGCGCCTCAACCGTTGAGGTTGAGTGCGCCTCGCGCAAGCCCCCCCCCCTCGTGGAGTGTGCGTGCATGCATTGCTACGGCCGTCCGTGAAAGAAAAAAAAGCCCGCCCGCGGATGAGTTACCGAGAGCCATTGGCGAACCGGGCAGATTGCTAATCCAGGAGAAACGTGGGGTGGGGTTTGTGATGTGCAGTGACGGTGGCATCCCATCCATCAGTTCATCGGATCGGAGTTAGAGAGGTGCCAGCTGGGGCCCTGCGCGCACCAGCCCGAGACATCAGGTAGCCAGTCGCCTTCGATATCGGGGGGTTCCCGCAGGCTTTCGCCAGTTCGCTCACCCTGCTACGGGCCGGCTAATGCAGGTGAGTCGAGCGAAAATACCCTTTCTCAGCTGGACCAGGTCGTCGGGAGAAAACACAGCAGGGCCAGAGTCTCTTGATTGGCCTCGTGGCGGTGCACCCCGCTGCATGCAAGTCTTCAGCCCCCTACCGGATCGGGCTACTTGGCCATCCCCGGGAGGAGCTGACAGTCGCACCTCTTCCCCAATCCAACCACTCTGTCTCGCTTCGGTCGACCATCCCATCCTCCCATCCCCACACGGACAAGCCTTTTCCGCCTGTGCAGCCGTCGATGGGCGTGGGAGGGGGCCTGTCATCTCGCCGGGTACCAATTGTACAACGCATCCGAAGTGCAGATCTTCCGAGAAAGCAATATCATGTCGACGAGGGGGGGGAGAGGGGCTCAACCCACGCAGACAGAGAGCCCCCCCATGCGACAACCTGTCATCATCGTCCATCTCATCGTCCCAACGGCCTCATGATCCTGGCCAGCCCGGCCATCCTGGCATCGTGGATGCACGGGCGCCAGGCCTCCGGGAGGCGCCAGGCCACTTACGGTTCGACATCAGGACGCCACGGCGCGGCTAGGGTGCAGGCTAGCTTTGAGCTTGCACGAGGCGTTCGACCTCCCGCGATACCTCGCACTCGTCGCCGGCGCTCACTGGCGCGTGGCCGCTGCCCGGCCCATGCAACCCTATGGGGCTTTGTTCTTCTTCTCCCCCTTACACGCATGCATGGGGCTCTGGGTCTCCATGCAGCGTCCTGTCGCACGAAGACCTGCCCTGCCCTGCCGTTCGGCACTTGGACGTCAACGTGTTGATCTCGCGGAGCTGGACAACCGTCCCGGGAGGCCTTCGAGCACGTACAAAAGGCCTTCCGGAGCCCGGCTGACTTGGGCCACCGGGTAGGCCTCGTCACGATAAGAGCTTCAGTCAGGTTCGACATGCTGTGCAGCAGTTGCTAATCATCCATCTCCCTCTTTCCCGTTGTCTTCACGGCCTACTTCCCTCTGGTTCGGTTCACTGTTTATTAATCCTCCGAATTTGCTTGTCTCCTGTCCTTTCTCCACGAGCTCCATCGACTGTCGCTATAATCGTTTGGTTAATTTTCCGATTCGTTGTTTTCCAAACCATCTCATAATGGACGGGTGTAAGTGGGCCGGTCCGTGGCGACTGTGAAGCCTGGCGTTGCCGTGGTGGCGAAGACCGGCGGCGCCCCGGACGTAGACTGACACTGACCCTCCCCATCTTCTTAGTGAACGACTTCAGGCGAGTCCGCGTCGCCGACGTCCTCTCGGACTTCCGCACTCTGCAGTACTACATCGTCGCCGCGCCGACCGAGCCCGACAACATGGAGGACTACTACGCCGAAGGCTGGGCCGCCCTGCGCCAGTGCGCCCTCGACGGGCAGCACATCCTCAACTGCGCCGCCGACACGAGCGTGCCCCAGGCCACCGGGGGTGAGATGGAGCAGGAGAAGGCCGAACTGAGACAGTGAGTCGAGCTTCGCATCTTGCGGCGGAGAGTGCTGACCGAGCTGTGCAGGATTCTCCTGGACTCGTACGCCCGGCGCCACGAGGGCCAGAAGATCTATCTCCGGCAAGCCGCTGCGCAGCGATGGGTCGACAACCGGAACAGCATTCTGCAGGGCGGAAGGCCGCACTCTGGGAACCAATCCCTCGTGCGTTCCTGCGACCGGCAGCTGCGAGCAGTGAGCTTTGACGTGCCCGGCAGTGAACCGAGTGAACCAGCTGACAGCATCACAGGAGATCGCGACCATCACGGACGAGGCCATCTACACGGAGCTCCAGGCCTCGGACCAGACCATGGGCCGCTGGACGGCCGAGGATCCCAGTCTACGCGGCGTGCAGCGCTGGCTTCGCGCACGCCGGCGGTAGCTTTTTAACTTAATCGTTAATCGCATGAGATAATCCGTCACGACTCATGACGTGGGGGCAGGACGACACGACATGTCTTTTCACGAGGAGAGAACGACGAAGCAAAGACCCTGGTACGATACACGCGAGGATACCCAGCATCTGTTATTTCACATCTGTAGCGCAGGACCACAGTAGCGCCAGGGTGCGCTCCTGGACATGGGATGGAGACGCTAGAACGGGGGGGGTTCGATATGGCCGGGAGGAGAGGCGCCCGTGGATGAATCTGCCTGGCGCAGATACTGTACACATTTATTCTTGGACATACTTACCGGCCTTACGCCACAAGCAGGCAACAGAACATACAAATATTTTAAACATTCGCTGTCAGACTATGCTGCCGAGAAACCGGCACGTGCCACGAGGCAGATGCATCATCTAAGCCCCATTCCGTCTATCAAATCAAAGCTTGCTTTGAACGCAGAGAGCGATGCCAGCCAGCGACAGCACCATCCCAACCCCCGTGTCTGCGTGAAATTAGACATGATGCTCGCAGGACATCGAGCTGGGACTTACCGCGGCTGATGACCTTCTTCTCGACCCACCACTCCCCAATGACAGTGAAAAGAAAAGCGAGCGTGTTCACGATGGGAACAGTCAAGCTCAGCTCTTCACGAAACATGATCGGGTTAGCGCAACCCCAGAAAATCCTCCCGCACCCGCAGCGTCGACAGGCAAGGGGGGGAGAGAGGGGGTGACGTACCGGCCTGCCCAATGAGCAAGAAGAACCAGATGCTTCCCGTCAGGTTGATCAGCAGCGGCACCGCATAGCGCGGGTTCCTGAGCAGGTCGATGACGCCGAAGAAGGCCCCGTAGAGCTTGCTCTTCAGCCAGCTCGACTTGACGGCCTCGGTGTCGAGAATGGGATGCGCGGGCGGGCTGTGGTCCTTGGCGGCGCGGCGGATGAAGGGCGTCGTGAGGCCCCAGGCAAGGCCGACCATGAGGAAGCCGATGACATAGTTGATGACGGGAGGGCGGTCCTCCGCTGGTGCTTCGGCTGACATGATGGGGGCGGCGGCGGAGCGGCTCGGGAGGGATGGCGGAGGCCTTTGGGGCGAGGACTGGCGGTCAATTGGTCTCGATGCCTGCCGGTGTGCCTTTTTCTGTTCTGCTGAGGCTGATCCGTTCGTGGCGATTTGAGCTGTCCTTTCGGGGATGAGACGTGACGGCAGGTCGGAGGTCGCGATGGAGGTGAGGTCAGAAATGGGCCAAGCCTCAACACAGCCGCATTCCGCGGCTAGCCCCTGACAGCCGCAGCGGACGTGATGATTGGCCGTGCAATTGCTCCACTTTGTTTTCTGGAGCATCCAGGTCAACTTCAGTCTGGGACCACTTCTGAGCGATGTTGTCACGATAGCTTCATCAGGAATCACCAGCAAGACAAACGCTAGCGAGTGACGCAAATGAATAGTCGATTTCATGATTCTCGAGGAGAGACAAATCAGCTCTGTTTTCTCTTTCTCGGCTAGCTCCCGAGTGTTGCGCACGATCACTCACCGCTTCCTCAGAAGACCACACAATGGCCGCCGTCGAGGTCAGCATGGCTTGCAGTGCATCCTGCTGCGTGTCTGTGAGCTTCCACTTCAACGTTGCCGCTGGTTGTTTCCATCGAACATCGACCGCGAGATGCCGACAAGGAGGCCCCCATTGGCTACGTAAAGCCACTGACATGCTCGACTGTTTACCGGGAACACCCAGGTCGTAAATCAACTGCCGTACCATATGAACCTCCAATTACGGCAATCGAGAATCGAATTTCAAAACCTCCGTGTCAAAGCTGCTAAAAGAAGCGGTAAGTTGTTGGACTTCGCTACCGGTCTTCCATGACATCATGACTAGCCGTGATGTGATATATACGAATGACATTTTGTTCGAGGTCCCGTCTGCCGGCGACGCACTGAGCCTCTGAACCAACATTAATGCCATCATGTTCACAAACACCTACTCTTTTCTCACAGAAACCTGTGCAACTCTTCTTACGCGAGGTGGGCGCGCTGGGCTAGCAATGGAATCGTCATCCATCGGCGACATTCGTGCACCTTTACATGCACCGTCAAGGCTGACATGCCAATGAGCCAGTCGTGCCTCGCTCTTGTTCCTTTTCCGACTACTAAATACGGCCGATCGTTTCCTTTCTCCGCACTACCCTAGGTCGAATCCCTAACCTTGACAACGAATCTATCTGGCCGTCCAGGCAACGGGCTATCCCTGATCGGCTCAGCCTCAAGTCGCCAGGAGCATTTCCTCCGACTCAATGAGGGGACATTATTGGCCATACTTTCAACATCCCGTTTGATCATCCCACCAGAACTGCGTCCGACGCGGGGCCGGCTCGATCTAGATCTCTAGATCGATCGCACTCAACATGAATCCAGGTCAAGTCGGTTAGTCGGTCAGTGCCGTGGGGAGGTACCCAATTCACAGTCCGTCGCTACGTGCCACAGACATGTCTGATAATTATGACTGAACCAGAACGGCCGACTTGTATCCGACGTCATGACTTGACAGGACACATCAAGCTGAACTGTTCGCCATCGAGATGGTACCAGGGCGAGGGAGGGCAAGACGGCCGAGCGGGGGAAGCGGTCTTGCTTCTCCGGCCTCTTCCATCGTTGACGACATGTTTGCACACGGCATGCCGCATGTTGTCGGACAGGCGAGAGTCTGGTGCAGGAGAGCAGGTTTTGGTTGAAGCACTCCTCTTGCAATGATTCAAGACGTCTATATAAAGAGGCCGTCCACTGCTCCTTCAGCTACTTTCTCTGCTCCTCATCACAACAGCTTCAAAACCACATCAACCTGCCTACCGCCTCTACAGCTACCGTCCACTCCTCACTTCCCAAACATCCTTCTTCATCCCCAACATGCCTACCGATGCCCAGGTTGCCGGCGGCCACAAGGCCAACATCAACAACCCCAACACCTCCGATGAGAGCAAGCAGCACTCTCGCGATGTCCTGAACAACGAGTTCGGCGGCGACGATGCCCCCAATGCCTCGTCGGCCGCGTCGGCCGATGACGATAACAAGAACCCCGGCAACGTCGCCGGCGGTCTCAAGGCGTGAGTATCACTTCGTCACTCAGTCCGGTTATGGTGTTGTGCTAACAGGATTTCACAGCACCCTCAACAACCCCAAGGTTTCGGACGAAGCTAAGCAGTCGGCCAAGGAGCGTCTCGACGGCATGTAAGCGAGTGATCAAAGCACGCGTCACAATTCATGCGCTAGGATACCTTAGCAGTCGTAGCACTGGCGTTGGTGTAAAGACCTGGAAATAAATCAATATTGTTAAAGAAAAGCTTTACGCCTCCTAACCACACGATGGAAGCATGTTTTCTTGGCAAACACTGATTCTCAAAAATTGTGCGCACGCTGTCGTGTCTCGGGTTTCAAGCAACCTTGATCGAGATGGTACACCTCGGGTGCTGGGTCAAGTTGTCAATAACAAAGTCACGGAAATTTTTGGCCTTGTGAACGTTTGGATTTCTAAAACATGTCATCGATAGCCTTGTCCGAATCCTTTTGGATCAGCTCGACCATGCCCTGTGAAACATTAGCTGAGTCCCCCAGTTACTCGCGTGCAGTTGATGTACCTCGGGCATCGCCGGCTTGCCGTCCTTGCCTTCAACGTAGCGGAAAGGCATCTGTGTGCTCTCGTGTTCGTTGAAGACCAGATCAGGGTAGTCCAGATAGGGAATCTTGTCGAGGGCGGCTGCATCTCCGTCAGTCCACGATGAAAGCGCGCTTCAAAGGCGAGATAACGGACTCTTTCCTTCGACCACGAGCCTCGTCACGCGGACGGCCGTGTCAGTGGTCATCTGCTTCGGTCCCAGTCTCCGGCCCTCGAAGCCCTTCTTCCTCAGCTCTGAAGTCCGGTCTGTCGCTGATTAGGTGAGCGCTCGCGTTCAGGGGCTCGGTGAGACGAACCTCGGGGAGGGTCATCGCCTAGGATGCCGCCGAAGAGGAAGGCATCGAACTTGTCACCGTCCTCGGGGCTGAGATCGCTCGCGGCGGCCGGGTCCAGCAGGCACACTCGTGACTTGTCGGCTGCGTAGAGCTCCTCGACACCCCTGTTCTCGGCCTTGAAGGCAGGGCTTTCCTGGAGTTTTGCGGGCGCCTTGAACCCTGCGGGGAGAGAGGAGAGGAGGAAGGTGCCCTTGGCCTCATGAGTTTCCTTGGCGATGGCGATGTACTCGAGCTCCGACCAAAGCCCGAGCTCGGGGTCGAGGTGCTCGACGATGTAGGTCTTGCCTCCGGTGGACGACATGGTGAAGTTGATGGTGACCGGGGTTGTGGGTGCTTGGGCCAGACTCGGGGCTGCTAACACTGTGGTGAATGTGGTGGTGGTGGTGGTGCAGAATTCTTTTTGACGAATGATATGTTTTGTGTCATTTATTCTCGTAGCAAGCTGTATGCAACAACCTGAGAGGACGGAAGCGTGAGTGCACACCCAGCATCTACAGTGAATTTCACATCTTAGAACCAATTCTGGCGCCCATTGTGCAGCCAAGACCGTCACCAGAAGCCCATGTCCAATGACGAACCTCATATCCTATTCATGAACAGATAGCTTTGGCAAGATGCTATTGACGTCCCCTTCTCATTAAGATCTCACGACCCAAAGGAGTTTAGCGTATGCTTGCGAGCGCCACTTGCCTCGTGCGCTGGAGGGACGGGTCGTACTCAGTGGGTCGCCGGCTCTTGCTCACCAATCATGGACCGGCTGATCGCCCCGTCTAATCCCAATCAGGGGTGAAACCTGAGTCCAGGGTCAGCGCGGACAGCGGACACCTTTCACCTCGATCTGGCATCGGAAACAGGAGAGCCAGCCTTCCTCTCGACCTTCATCAATGGCCGCTGCCGATTGCGACCCTTCTTCTTCCATCATCTCGCGCCTTCAAGATTTAACGCCGATCACTCCCATGCTTCCGAACTAGCTTCGAGCTACCACCTTCCCTTCTCTTCTCCTTCCCGGCAGCCCGGGGATCGTCTGGAAAGGCGACTCCCATCATGGCTCCGGCCATCAGGCAGCTGGCCAGCGGCCTCCTGCTCGCACTATCGTGGGCGCCCACGACGCGCGCCGACCAATCTGCCGCCGACTATTATGTCAAGAGCTTGCCTGGCCAGCCGGCAGGCCCTCCTGTCAAGATGCACGCTGGGTACGTGGTCCCCTGAGCTCCCGGCTCCCGACTCTCTCCCGCTGTAATGCATCCGATTGCTGACATGATCTCCGTCGCAGGCACATCGAGACCGACGCCGACCACAACGGTAACCTCTTCTTCTGGCACTTCGAGAACAAGCACATTGCGCAGAGGCAGCGCACAGTCGTCTGGCTCAATGGCGGCCCGGGCTGCAGTTCCGAGGACGGCGCCATGATGGAGATTGGGCCCTATCGTGTCCACGGCGAGCAGCTGGTCAACAACAATGGCTCGTGGCACGAGTTTGCCAACCTCCTCTTCGTCGATAACCCCGTCGGCACCGGCTTCAGCTACGTCGACACCAACAGCTACCTCCACGAGCTCGACGAGATGGGCGACCAGTTCATCATCTTCCTCGAGAAGTTCTTCAAGCTCTTCCCGCAATACGCGCAGGATGACGTACGTTGATCGAGACAAGCTTTGGTAATTAGCTGCTGACCTTGACAGTTGTACTTTGCGGGCGAGTCCTACGCCGGCCAGCACATTCCCTACATCGCGAAGCACATCCTGGAAAGGAACAAGAAGGCTCGCGCGGACGATCAGTGGAACCTCCAAGGCCTCGTCATCGGCAACGGATGGATCTCGCCCTTCGAACAGTACGGCTCCTACCTCAAGTTCGCTTACGAAAAGGGCATCGTCAAGAAGGGTTCGGACATGGCCAAGCAGCTGGAGCAGCAGTGGAAGATCTGCCGGAAGCAGCTGGCCGTCGAGGTCAAGATTGACATCGGCGAATGCGAGTCGATTCTCCAGAACATCCTCGACGTCACCGCCGAGCTCACCGTGACGGGCAAGCGTCAGTGCTACAACATGTACGACGTCCGTCTCAAGGACACGTACCCCTCGTGCGGCATGAACTGGCCCCCCGACCTGACGGACGTGACCCCCTACCTCCGCAGGAAGGACGTCACCGAGGCCCTGCACATCAACGCCGCCAAGAACACCGGCTGGAAGGAGTGCAACGGCGCCGTCGGCTCCGCCTTCCGCGCGCACAAGTCCGAGCCCTCCCGCGAGCTGCTGCCCGACCTGCTGAAGGAGGTCCCCATCACGCTCTTCTCCGGCGCCGAGGATCTGATCTGCAACCACATCGGCACCGAGGAGATGATCGGCAACATGGAGTGGAACGGCGGCAAGGGCTTCGAGGTGTCGCCCGGCAACTGGGCGCCCCGACGCGACTGGACCTTCGAGGGCAAGGACGCCGGCTTCTGGCAGGAGGCCCGCAACCTGACCTACGTCCTCTTCAACGAGGCGTCGCACATGGTCCCCTTTGACTGGCCTCGCCGCTCGCGCGACATGATCGACCGCGTGATGAAGGTCGACATCAGCGCCATCGGCGGCGAGCCCACCGACTCCCGCATCGACGGCGAGAAGGGCCCCGTGACGTCCGTGCCCCCGACGAAGGGCTCCGGCGACCACCCCGAGAAGCCTAGCGGCGACAAGGGCTCCGGTTCCGAGGACGACGAGACCCAGAAGCAGGTCGACGACGCCAAGTGGAAGGCCTACTACCGCTCCGGCGAGATTGTGCTCGTCATCGTCGTCATCGCCGCCGGCTTCTGGGGCTGGTACATCTGGCGCGACCGCCGCCGCAGGAGCGGCTACCAGGGCGTGGCGGGCGGCGAAGTCGGCGGCCCGGGCCACCGCGCGGGTGCCCGTGGCTTGGACAGGTTCCAGGACCGGAGGACCGGGCGGGACGTGGAGACGGGCGACTTTGACGAGAGCGAGCTGGACGACCTGCACGTCACGACGCCGAGGGAGGGGTCGAGTAAGGAGGCCTACGCCGTGGGCGACGACAGCGACGACGAGGACGTCAAGGGCAAAGGCCCGGAGCGCAGCGGCACGCGGTGAAAAAAAAAATAAGGGGTGCCGAGACTGAAAAGTGCGTTGCCTAGATGGATTCCATTTCCTTGAACTTCTGCCGGTTGATCGAAGGATTGGGCGTCTGAGCCAAGGCTTGTCAGATATAGCTGTGAGCGTAGTGTAGAGGTAAATATGAGGGATGAGATCACATGTTCTGTCGCCGTTTCGTCGTGGTGTCATATGTTGCAGAAATTGTGACATCTCGTGATGCAGTCGGATCGAGGTCAGAAATTTAGGAAGACACGAAAGATCTTGTTGTCTAATTCTTCTCTTCCTACCCAGGCATGCGCCTACTGCCAAATCCGCCTGAGCGACTCTTGTCGTAGACCAGCATCATCATGCTATCTGTCTCTTTTTTCATCCTCCAAATTCATCCCAATCACTCATTTGGTATCCCATAATCACGTCTATGCCATGTGCCATGTCTTCAACGCCCATACTCCAGCCGAATGCGCCATGAATCCCACCCAAAACATCCCCCGGGATGTTGACCTGCGCCCAAGTACAAGCAAAGCAGCCTTACAGTTGAATCTCGTTGTTGAGCAGCCGGACCTCCTCGCCGGGCTTGAAGGGCGGAAGACCGACGTAAGGGCTGCGACGTGTTAGCGGCCAGCACTCTCAGGGTAGGCTGCGAAAGAGGGGGGGAACTCACCAGCCGTCGCATCGGAACGCGTCGCCCAGGGCGCAGTTGCCGCAGCTGCCAACCTTGCCCTGGACGGTGAAGTCGACCTCGGCCAGGTCGTCGGCCGCCAGCTTGACGTCCGCCGCCTGCTTCTGGATCGCGCTGAGCTGGGCGTCGGCGTCGGCGCGCTTCGCGGCGTCCTCGGCCGCGAGCTTCTCCGCCAGACCGCAGGAGCAGTCCTTGCAGGCGCGGCGGCGCTTGCCGGCCTTGGGGGCGCACTCGGGGGCTGTGGCGTTCTTGTTAGCGATGAAACAGGTTTTCGGCAAGACGGGGGAGGGAACGTACGGATGTTGACGGGGCGCTTGAGATCCTCCTCCGTCAACAGCGTGTCCTCGTCAATCAGGTCGTCGTCGTCGTCGCCAAAGTCGTCGTCGAGGTTCACAAAACCCACGCCAGCGGGCGTGCTCTGCACAGGCGGCGCCATCGAGACGACCGCAGGCCTGCCGCCCAGCGAGACGGTGGCAGCGCCAACGGCGGGCCCGGCGTTGCTCTTCTTGTTCTTCCTGAACTTCAGCCCCAGGGACACGCCCTCGCCGGCGTCGCCGTAGTCGGGCTTGCTGAGGGCGCCGGAGGCGTCGGCGACGAGGCCGCTGAGCACGGCCTCGCGGGCGACGCCCTTGTCCTCGGCCAGGGGCCCGGCGGCGCTGCCATCCTGGGCGCGGAGCTGGCCGCCGGGACGCAGGGCCTCGACGACCTGGCCGAAGAGGGCGCGATCGTTGAGAAGGAGGGGCGTGGACTCGGCGCGCGAGCCATCAGCGTCGGAGAGGACGAGGATGAGATCGTAGGTCGCTTCGGGGAGGGAGACGAGGCCGGCGGACAGGCGGTCGAGCATCTGGAGGTCGGTGGAGGCGCGGGGGTGGTCGGCGAGGACGGCGGCGAGAGCCGAGGGATGGGAGGCTACGCTCGGGGGCGCGAGGAGGAGGGAGCGCTTCGAGGAGCCATTTTGGACGGCCGGGGCCGGGGCAGGGGCGGCGGCGCTGGCGGGGGAGGTGAAGTCAAAGTCGGAAGTGTTGTCGATGGTGACGAAGGAGGGAGCCATTGCGAGGGTGGCGTTCGCGGGGAACGGCTCTGGTGACGGTGGTGTGGCCTTGGATAGGGAATTGCCGGTGGGTGTATGAAGATGCAAACTGTCCAAATAGTCTGGCAACAGGGAATGGGGATCACGAAGTCTAAAAGGGAGGAGAGGAAGGGTTTGTGCGGTCTTTTCGCGGAGATGTTCTAGGCTTGGAGAATTAGTCAAGGGCGACCGACAACCGCCACGGTACGGTGCAGCTTTGTAACGTCACTGTAAAGGGAGGGTTTGTCAGGGTGGGGTTTATCGTTTGTGGTGGGATGTGAGGAGGGGCAGGAACAGTGCGCTCAGCGGGATCAGGGCACGGTGGGCAAGAGCAGGGTCGATAGCGACTGACACCTTCCGCGGGGTTGCAACTTCTACTTCTTTTTTTCCCTGCTGCCACTTGCAGCCTAGCCCCGATCTTATCAGATGGCCCTTACCTTATCGTGTGACAACGTTGACCCCCAACCTCCGAAAGCGGAGGCAGAAAAGGCGGGATGCTGCCCACCCAACCCACTGGCTGCCATCATACCTCACGTCTGGCAAATCCGATGTCGCTAATCAATCCTTGTGCTGACCTTTTGCCTCGACTGCTTTTTATCGGCATCAAGTCATTGGCCCGCGAATCTGGGGATAAGACCCAATGGGCGGGGGCCATGCCGCATTTCTGACATCAGCCTCACCACGTAGGACCGACATCGGCTTCCCGTGGCAATCCCCAATGTTTGTCACATGCAGCACCGGGGTGTGTCGTCAAACATGCTGCCAAGCATCACGGATAGCCTCACTCGCATCACCACTTCAGGCAGGCAGGTAGATCCCCTGGTCGGAGTAGCCCATTGGCAATAGTTAAACACAAGCTATCATGCGCCTTTACAGCTTGAAGTTGTTGCTCGACACCTTGGCCTCCGCCTTGGCCTTGTTGCCAGCCATGTCGACAACCTCGCCCTTGCGGTTGATGACCTTGACGCCGCCCTTCTTCAGATCCGCCATCGTCTCCTTCTGCATCTGCGCCCGCCGGCTGATGGGCTTCTTGCCGTCCGCCCGCGCCGCGTCCGCCCCGCCCGCCTTGCGGATCCGCTCCTTCTCCCGCCGGCGCCGCCTCTGCTTGTCCTCCCGCGTCATCTCGCCACGCGCCACCGGCAGGCCACTCTTGGCCACCACCTCGCCCTTCTCCACGTTGTCCCTACTACCGCCCGCCTTGTAGACCTCCTGCGGCGCCAGTGTGCTGTCGCCGCCGATGACGCCCTGTGCCGTCGCCGGCTGCGCGTCCTCCATCGAGATGGTCGCCGCGTCCGCCACCACGGTGAGCGAGGGCTCCGAGGGCCGTGGCCGGTAGTTCCAGCTGCTGAGCGCGTCCAGCGTGCTGTTGAGGTCCTTCCACATGCGCTCCACCTCGGCCTCCTCCTTGCGCAGCTTCTCGTCCGACTTGCTGACATAGCTGTCCGGGTCGGCGTTCTTCTGGTGCTCCTCCTCGTAGATCTCCGCCAGGCCCTTGGCCGACTTGGCGTCGTCAATCTCCACCAGCCCGCGGCGCGTCCCGGCGGCCACGCTGGCGGCGTCCGGGCGCCGGCGGAGCACCTCGTCGAACTCCTGCGCCAGGATGCGGCGCTTGATCAGCTCCTCGATGCCCTCCGTCACCTCCTCCGTGATGACCGGGATGGGCTTGCCCACGTGCTCAAAGTCCAGGTCCTGCTCCAGCAGCGAGTTCTGCGGCCGCTCCACGGCGCTCGCCTCGCCCAGCAGGGCCCACTCGCGCTTGGACACCGAGGCCGCCTCGAGCTTGCGGATCTCCTCCGCCAGCTTGGCCTGTCGGCGCTCGTGGGCCGAGCGGCGGGACCGCGGGTCGCCGGCCGAGACGTCGGAGAGAGCCGCGTCCGAGTCTTCGCCGTGATCCGACTCGTCCTCGAAGAGGGCGCGGCGCACGTCCTCCATGGCCCGGTCGACGTCTTCGTCGGCGACAGGCTTGGGGTTGAAGCGCACCGACTTCTTCGGCTTGTTCTTGTCGGCCTTCCGGGCGGGCGGCGCGAAGAAGTCATTGTAGAACACGTCGTTCGCGTTGAATTCCGTGTCCTCCTCCATGCCGTCGTCCATGTCCTCGTCTTCGCTCTCGCCTTCGGGGGCGTGGAGATCCATGTCGCCGAATGTGGGTCCGTCTTCCTCGTCGTCCTCGTCGTCATCCTCCTCCATATCCTCGCCGTCCACGTCGACGTCTTTGGACTTGGACGGCTTCGCGCCGCTGCTGGACGGGGCCAGGGGATCGGCGCCCCAGTTGATCTCCTCCTCGTCCTCGTCAGCGGCGTCCGTGTTGGGGTCTCCCCTGGCGTCCTGTTCTTCGAACCACTGCGTCTGCTTGTTGAAGTCGTCTATCGAGAAGAAGCCGTCGTTCAGTCCGTTCGGGTCCTCGACGTAGTCGTCCGGTCCGTCCGACTCGTCGCCTTCGCCCTCCCCCTCGTCGTCTTCCTCGGTGAGCAGCTCTTCGTCCTCCCCGTCGAGAGCCTCCAGGTCGTCGTCCTCGATGAACCCTGCAGCAGATGACGGCTCGAGTTCAGACTCTTCCACCTCGTCGTCCGTGCCGAGCTCTTGATCGTCGTCCTCGTCATCGCCAGAGTCCTCCTCAGAGTCCTCCCCGAGACCGTCCTCGTCAGAATCGCCAAGCTCGGAATCCCCCTCGGCACCCTCGACGACAATCTCGTTCCGCTCCTCGAGCTCCCTGAGCGCCTCCTCGGAGTGGCTCAGCGCGCTCTGGATGATCCTCCTCGTCTGCTGCCACACCTGGCCCGTCTCGAACCCATCGAGATGCACCTTTCGGATCTTCAGCACATCCCCGACGACGGCCTCCTCCCGTTTCCTCTTCTTGTTCTTGTTGGCCTCCTTGAGCCGCTGCAGCTGCTCGTCGCTGATCTGGCCCGCGAACGCGTCGAGCGTGTCCTTGACGATCTGCAGCGACGCCGCGGGGATCGAGGGCGGCGGCGCGAGGAAGGCGTGGCGGCTGCCCGGGGCGAGGGACTCGAGCAGGGCGCGCACGTCGGCGACGCCGTTTTGCTGAGGCATGTGGGCGGCGATTCCGGGGGCGAAGGTGAGGGTGTTGGAGGTAGATGTCATGGAGGAGGAAACGCTGCCCGCGGCCATGGCGTTTTTGTTTGTTTTTGGGCTGGTGTCCGGTTTTCCCCAGCGAAGGTTTCGGTCTTGGAGGTCCTCGCGGATTCGGGCTGGCAGCAGAAAAAATTTGGGACCCCGCTAAAAAGAGGTTCAACTGTGCGAGCTGCCGGTTTCATTGGCCAATGATAAGAGACGACGGGTTGAATGTCAAGCTTCGCTTTGTGCATGTCATACATGCGATTACCAAGTACATTGCATCGACGACCTCACGGGCTCTTCCCTCTCGTTTACTCCGGCTTACTTGTGGTAGATATTTGTCACAAATCTGGGAATCAACTGTTAGATTCTGTGTAACGTACAAGACGCACTCCGGACACAATTGTAGCTTATGGCTGTTGGTCAAGTATGGAGTTCGCTAGGATGAATGGCTTTCCTAGCTCCAAGGTAGCGACGTCGACTAGACAGCATCTAGACTCAAATATAACTGCAGCAGGCTGTCCAAACCAGTCCGAGTAACTATTCATCGGAAGAAAAAAAAAACACATGTTACGTCCCATGCGCAGTGTGGCTCGTGAACTGGCCCAGGGACCAATCTTGACGTGTTGGCCCTTGTCCCTAGGCAGTGGTGTCACTAGGAGGCCTCCTTCGATCGAATCATCACTTTACCTTGAACGCCTGACAGTTACCCAGCATTGCAAGGTACGGTGAGCCCCCGTGCTCAGCCCTGAGACTCCCTCCACTCTTCATACCCTCCAGGAAACTTGTCAACCAGCTCTCGCATGGACTTGATGAGCCTAGGTGGAGTCGTAAGCATCATCCGCAATGGTATTTAGTCAGGACACGCACATCTGTCGATACTCTTTGTCTTGCGTGTACAAGATGGAATCAAGAATGTTGACCCTGGTGGCATACAGGGCGTTGCGGTCATCGCAGTCCTCCGCTGGCGACGAGGGTGGGAAATACTCGTGATACCGGGCGCGATGGGCCTCGCCGAGATCGTTCCACGGCTGCCTCCAGACTCCCAACTCATCTTATCCTGTCAGAAAGGCTGACATGGCCAGTATAAAGCCCGTACTTACATTCGTTGTGCGCATACGAGGATGCTGCGTCAAACACAATCGGTTCTAGGGTGTGAGCGTCTGTGGCTACGTTGCCGTGCCATAGGTCACCGTGAATCAGAGACGGCTTGATAGATCGCCCATCCGTCTCAAGCGGCCGCAGCAAGCGCGGTATGACTTTGGCGAAGAACGGCCCGGCCAGGTCCGAGATGTCTTGGTTTGGCCCCTGTACGTCTTGCTCCATCTGCAAGAGGCGTTTGGTCGTGGCCGTGAAATATCCCTCCCAGGTCTCATGCCATCCGTGGTCAATAGGGGTGTGCCCGTGACACGTGGGCTCGAAGAAGCCGAAGCGACCATCGGGAGATGTTCCGCTCCCATGCAGCTGCGCCATCCTCTGGGGAAAGGACTCGACGCCGGGCAGCTCCTCAGACATGGCCCTGAACTCGCAAAGGAAAAAGTGAACGCCAGGCAGAGTCTCGTAGGACCCCCAAGCGACTGGTTTGGGCACCAACGCTGGCATCACGGCGTAGATGGCGGTCATGGAGCGGTACTCGCCGGACACGACCTTGCGTCCCCGATCGCCATGGACCGTCTGCACTGCGATCAGCGAGGTTTGCGGATGGCAGGGCTCCGTCGTTGACCTTGAGAAAATACTGCGCGGGCTGGCCTCTGCATTCTACCTGAAGCCTCGCGGTCTGGGTCCAGTGACTGGTGCCATGACTAATGACGCTGAGGACAGTGGTGCCAGTGGGTAGTTCTGATGGTCCGCGCCTCGTGAGCAGGTGGTGTTTCGGGATGCTGATCGACAGCGAACTGACTCTGGAGAATGGCGGGGTCAAGAGTCCGGACGGCCTCGAGGGGCCGGAGGTCGGAATCTTTTTCGGGCGACGGTACGTGGTCGAGACCCATGACGACAGGTAGGATGCGGGTTGCGAATGCGACAAGCTTTCCGAGCCGTTGCAGGGGGTTCTGATGACTTGCTGAATCCCTGATCAGGCAGACCGAGGTGAGTACCTTGGGTGAAGAAAGAGACGGCTGGCGAGGCGCCCCCCGGTCAACGTCGTATGAGTCAATTGGAGGGTGGACCTCGGTACTAGCCCCTGGACGATGGTAAACTAAGTGAACCGACCAGCGGTACACTAATGCTGGGTAGACCAGGCGAAGAGGGTACTGACAAACAAGCTTGACAGAGCATGAGTCGACTCGCATTTCTGCGTCCGCGCTTGCGAAGAGGAGACGACATGACATCCTGATTCGGTCGCGATTCTGTAACATGCACTGCACGTCTCATGGACGTTGACGCAAGACCGCAACGCCGATCCGAGAGGGGAAAGAGGTCATGTGCGCTGCTCAGCCATCCTTCCCATTTTGTTTTCATGCGATGGCGAGGATGGCGTCGCAGTGATGGGGGTTCTGCTTTCGTTTCCGCTTCTATTCTTGTGGCCTTATCTCTGACGGACAGGAGGGCCGTCGATCGAAGGTAACCCGACAGTGAAGTTAGAGATAAGTGGCAGGTGCCTGGTGGCTCGCTAGCAGAAGTCAATACTCGGTTGGCGGCCTGGTGTGGCTGCTTCCAGGGTAGTCTGGCCCGATAAGGGACAGCAGATGGGGCCCAAGGAGGGGAGGGGTTGGGCGATACGAATGATACAAGCAGGTGTCTGTCTGATGTGTGGCGCGAGGAGATGCATCGTTCAGGGGACGCCCAAGGCGAAAGAATGCAGGCGAACCAATCATTTCGGCGCGTTGAGGTCGAAGAAGACGAAGAAGATGGATGGCAGCTGAGGTGTGCGGCGCCTCAGAGCCGCTGCAGGGTCGCGAAGGAGCCGAGTTGCCGCAGGGCCGCAGAGGCGTGCATGCCCTGCCTGCCCTGGCGACCCTTGGCTTGGGCCGGGAGGGCTGCAGAAGCAATCCGCCGCTGTCGGCGTCATCTCGATGTGGAATGTCGGAGTAGGAGCTGGCCTGGAACATGCAGAGCAGAAGGCATGCCAGTACGAATCAGGTATGACGGATCCACGAGCATCGATGTTTCAACCGCAGATCTGGTTTGTCTAGGGCAATGTGGACATGACGCAGATGCAGGATGCAGAGCCCCCCCCAAGCAAGCAAGCTCAGCATGTATGCAGCGGGAATGGAACTGAGGGGCCCTCACTTCCCGCCGGCTTTCAGGAGAGAGGACGAAAAAAAAAACAAAGCCTTCATCGAGGTGCAGGCCCCTCGCGGGAGGGAGGGAAGCGGCCCCCCGGGTGGGTTCGATTTCTGTTAGCGGTTTTGGTGGGCCTGGCCCAGTCGACATTGGGGGGGCCTCCCTCCACTTGATGCTGCCCATCGCTATCCACGTTCTCTGTAGGTTGGCCCGGCGCCCGCTAAAAGCCTGCATAGCCCCCCCTTCAGTGGGTTCTCGACAGGATAATACCCCCCCGGAGGCCCAGTGCTGACCCATGTTCTGGACTCCAGTACTCCTCCAATCCCCCCAGTCCCCCGTCACACCTGCCCCCTCCCCCCCGGCAGCCTGCCCTGCCCTGCACCTACCTGACAACCTGCTCAGCCAGTCGACGTACATGCTACCCAGGGCCATCATGGCTCTTCTTCGCCGCCATCATTAGTTTGAACGACTTGTTTCCCACCACTTTCTTCTCCTACTTACCACCAATACTATCGTGTACATATCGCCATCGACCTGTATAACCACACCTTCCGCCCCCTCTCCACCAATTGCCCTGTCGCACGTCGCAGTCCGTCGCACCTGACGGTATCCGACATCGCTTGCGTCATTGCACCTGCCACTTGCGACCTGGACCCAGCGACAGTGTCGGGACTTGGCTGTCTGCCTCAGCCGAACCTTGACCTTGGCCGTCGAACTCGACCTCGAATCCGAACCCGATCCTGACCCCTCCTGTATCACAACATCGAACCTTCACTGCCTCGTACTGGCCAAACAACGAGCAGCACAGCTTTTGTCCATTGCATATCGCCACCACCCGACAATCCCTCGACCCGCCACTCATCTTCACCCACCCTCCCGGTCAACCCGCAAAACCCAGATCCGCCTGAACCAAGTCCACCAGGCTTCCAAGAGCTGATCACTCCTGAGGCCGAGTCCCGTCAGCGGGCACTCTCTCGAGCATGAAGTTTGGCGACCAGCTTGAACGGGAATCAGTCCCGGAATGGAGTCTTCGTAGGTTGCCCCCAGCGCCAGGTCTTTCTTCAGCCCCGTGGCCGGCTTCCTCCTCGGCCCCCCGCGCATCTGGGCCTTCTCTTCTCGAGCTAACAACCCTCTTTTCGCAGATAACATCGACTACAACACCTTGAAACATGAAATCAAGGTCAACACCCGCCGCGACCAGGCCACGGCCATGACCATCCCCGGCCACGTCGACTCGAACCTGCACAAATTCGAGGAGCGCCTCTTCCGCGAGCTCCGGAGCCAGCACGACCGTGTTGACATGTTCGTCAACAGCAAAGCCGACGAAATTCTGAGGCGCCTCGAATCCCTCTCTGTCCAGATCAACCGCCTCATCGCACGCTGCGACCTGGAAGGAGCCGCCGGCATCTCGCTCAAGCGCCAGCGCAGGTTCTCCCGCTACGAGCGAGACTTGCTACGGTGCGAGGAGGACATATTGTCGCTGCCCCGTTTCATCAATGCCCAAGTTGTTGCGTTCCGGAAGATCCTGAAGAAGTACAAGAAGTGGTCGGGCTCCTCCACGCTCGGCGTGCGCTTTCGCGAAGAGGTCCTCACGCACCCCAAGAGCTTCACCCGCCGCGATTTGACGTATCTGCAGAGCCGATACGAGCAGATCCTCCACCACCTCCGCACCGCCACGCCCCAGCTTAGCGAGCCCAGCTCGCCGTCAACCAACGCCACGACCCCGTCGCCAAGGCGGGTCAGCAGGACGGCCTCTCACGCCGAGGAAGGACACCAGCGATTCGAACCCCTCCCCCCGCCCCAGACTCACTATTGGAACGAGTACGACTATGGCAGCGACGGCGAGGGGCACGGCCAGGGCGGCGACTACGCCATCTATATCGACCCCAATGCCAACGACAGCTTTCCCGGCCTAGACGCCATGCGCACGATCATCCGGCGACCACTTGCGCTCGCCACGTCATGGTTCTCGCGCGGGCATGCCGACGCGGACACGTCCCGCCAGTCACTCCTTACCCCGGGCGGGAGCCACGCGGGCCCCGGCTACGGTGGCATCTCCCCGTTCGGCACCGAGACAGATGAGGACCTGGAATACGCCAGCTCGGAGGACAACTTCCCCTCTTCGGGCTACGCAGGGTACTACGCGGCGCTGCCGAGCATCGCTGACCAGCAGCTCGAGCGGTACCGCGAGGCCGCACTCGCCTGGGCCACGATCGGGACCTTTGCCGCGTCTTTTGTGCTTCTCGGCGTGGCCAGCATCCTCATCGTCACGGGCAGACACAAACTGCGCGTCGAAGTCGATGCGGGCGTGACAGTAGGATCGGTGACCAGCCTTTTCTGTGCTTGTCTGGGCCTTGGCATGGCGCTCTATCGACGGGACCCGCTGAGCGTGGTGTACCGGGCAGCCGTCTGGATGAGCTTCCTGGCCGCCTGCGTTCTCAACGGCATGCTCCTGATTCTGGTGGTGGGTAACACGACATGATATGGGGGCGGGGCATGAGTCGGCAGTTGGTCAGGCGTCAGGACACGAGTTTAGCGTAGTGTTTTTGCTTTTCATCTTATTTGTCCACTCTCTTTTGTTAGATACTCCTCCTGCAGCAGGATTGCGCTTGTATTACGCCGTATTGGACGACTGCGGTGCAAGGGAGGGCCGCCAGAGATATCTAGGCCTACGTAGCTTCACGTGGATGAAGAAAGAACAATTTGCCCCAAGGCTCAACAACAGAATGACCTTGACACGCGTGGAGCTGAAACAAAGGATCGCCATCGCGGCACGGCGCGGCACGGCGATGTTCTGTCTCGCCCTCCCGCTCGATCAGCGGGAAGTCCGTCCCTCCCCGCCGCTGCCACCCCTGGCGATCGTTGGCTTGCATGTGACGACGGCTTGGCAGGTGTTTTCATCGTCCAAACCGGAGAAATCGAGGCCCACCCACATCCACCCCTCCTCGTATGGATGCTGACAATAACGGGCTTCGAGCTCCGACTACTGCTGCATCGCCATGGGTCTCGATCCGCATCGTCCTTTCAGCTGACAATTTCACGATGCGGCCCTCGCGCTTGTTCCCCTCCGAGCTGCGCCGAAAAGCAGGGTATTCTGCCGCCGCAGACCACGATGAGTGATGACCGGCATCGACCCCCTGCTGGTCTCGGCCCAGATGGGCCCCCCCAGATGCCGCACCAACCGGGTCGCATCCGAAGCCAGCGGGAAATAATCTTGTCTTCATAGAGAGTTTTGGCGCATTCTTCTTGCAACAATCCGACAGGTTCGGTGGTGTAGTTGGTTATCACGTCAGTCTAACATCTGAGATTCATCCCAGAGTTCACTGAAGGTCGGGAGTTCGAGCCTCCCCTGAATCACTTTTTGTCTGCAGGTCCCATCTCAATGTGGACCGTTGCAGTCTGCTTTTGCTTTCCGAGAGGATCTACTTCCTCGCCTGGCGTTTAGTTGACTGTCGGCGTGCAGTTTGTTGCTGTCACCCTCTACCCTTGGGTGCCCTTAAACCATGCAATGGCATCGCAAGGCCGACTGATTAACTGGCGGGCTGAATGACGACCTCGGCCAAACTGGCAGGTTATTCGGCCATGCATCTGCAGCCTGGCTTGTCTTTGTTCAAATATGGAAGGTCGCATCATAAACGTGGCCGGCGAGACAGAACCGGCCCTGTGCCGTGCCGGGGCTGATCTGCTGCCTCAGTCGGTGCCCAGACACCCGGGCCGGCCGTTGACTCACTCCCCGGATGCGAAAGACAGCCAGTCGATCGACTGACACTTGCATGCGCGACGATCGGCTCGCGCGCCCTTCCCACGACCGCTAGGGCCTCGGGGCCGAGGTATATGAGGATGCGCGAGACCGCCTGAGCTCCTCCACGCTGCCCGCCCCATCCATCCGTCTCTGAAAGCCCGTTTCGTCATGGCCGAGTCGTCACCACCGCCGCCGACCGCCAAGATGCCCCTCATCCTCCGCGACGGCACCCCCGCCGACGTGCCCGCGATCGCGACCATCTTCCTCGCCGCCTTCGCCTCGGAGTCGCTCATCGTCCGCTCCCACCCGCACGCGCACCTCCACCCCACGCACCCGCTCATCTACTACCGGCGCCTCTTCGAGGCCCGCATCTGGGGGCCCGAGCAGCAGATCCTCCGCGTGGCCGCCGACGCCGCCACCGACGCGCCCGTCGCCTTCGCCTGGTTCCGCCGCCCGTGGCCCGCCGACGCCGCCGCCGCCCGCGCCGCCCACGAGGGGCCCCTGACCCTGCGCTTCTGGGTCAAGCCCGTCGTCAACGCCGCCCGCGCCATCGCCACCTGGCTGTGGCCCTGCCGGTCCGACGACCCCGAGCGCGGCGCCGCCTTCGCCGCCATGCACCACCGCGTCGAGGCCCGCATCGTCGAGGACGACCCCAGCCCGCCGAGGCGCGCCGACGCCTGGTACCTCTCCACGCTGGCCGTCGACCCCGCCCTCCAGGGCCAGGGCACCGGGAGCTGGCTCGTGAGGGATGCGCTGAGCGGCGTCATCGACCCCGAGGGCGCCGCCTGCTGGCTGATCGGGCTCCAGGGGGTTGAGCCGTTCTACGAGCGCTTCGGGTTCAAGGAGATCGGGAGGGCGAACGAGGGCGATCTGGCGGATTGGGATGGTGGTGCCGTGATGATGAGGGAGTGACACACACGCACAATGAGACATGCACCCGGGCTAAGCGGGGTAGCGAATTCGTTGTGAACAGTCCATGTTCTGTCTCAGCTATGTGAGATGGCCGGCGAGGCTTGGTGTATTGCGATCATACAAAGGAAAAGGCGGCCGAAGCCATGAGAAAAGACCGCAATGCGCAACGAGGAAATCAAGATATAGACCATCGGGAGCCCCTATCCAGGGCCAGCTCCCATATGCCACTGAACCTCCCTCTCTCTCTCTCGTCCTACCCAACGCCCCAGCCCATGTCCGGCCCTGCCGTCCACCTCGAGTCCAACTCCCGGTGCCTGGATAAAAACGCAAGCGCAGATTAAAGAAAAACCAAGTGTCCGCACTGGGCTTGGGTCCTGTGTGACACCCACTAAGCAGCCCATTCGCTGTTGTCGTGTCCATTGTGTCTCGTCATGAAAGGGCCCGATCATATTTTACGTGTCCCTTCCGGAATCATTCCACCGTTCCTGGCCACGCCTGGCTATACTTCCCATCCTGCGCCCCGGCCTTTTTTTTGGTCTGCCTTCCTGTCGTGTGCATCGCGAGTAGAAAGTAGGAGAGTGGCGTGCAAAGGGAATTACCGACGAACGCCGTAAGCGTCCCGAGGCGACTCGTCCTCCATTGTGGGACGACGTTGCGCCGGGGGAGTGCCGTATGAGACCCTCGACTGGTCGCCTTGCGGCTGCTCGTAGGACTGCTCGAAACGAGCGGGCATGTTCGGAAGAGGAGCGTACCCGTGAGTCGGGGCACCTCGATGCTGCATGCCACGCACCACGTTAGGGCTGCTCTGATGACGGCCATGCTTAGTGACGGGCGGAGCTGCCATGCGCGTGGTGGCGTTCATGCCGGACTGGTAGGGCGACGTGTCGTAGCCGTACTGGCGATGAACGTTGGTCTCTTGGTAATAGCTGCCCGCGGGAGGCTGGCTCATGGGCGGGCCCTGGCTGACGGGGGGCCCGGCAACAAACATGTCGTCCTCCTCGCGACGAGCAAACCCAGCGTTGTATGACGAGTCGTAGTCCGGTCCGGGGCCGTAGCCATAGCCGGGAGGGGGGTACTCGGAGGAAGAAGCCGGGCGGTAAGGATTGGATGATCCCGTGTAGAAAGCACCAACCTCACTATGGGAGCGCTGGTGAACGGGGCGTCGCGGATCCTGGTATCCAGCCATCGAGCTGTTGGCCTCCAAGTGTGAAGCCATGGACTGGCTGGGGCGCCGCTGGGGGGTAGGCGCGGGGAGAGGGCCTCCAGACGTGCTAACGGAGGCACCAACAGCCGGAGCACCAGTGCCATAGACGTAGGGCGACCCAAAGGCTTGCTGGCCCGGCGGGTAGTACTCTTCCTCGGGGTAGTTCTCGCGAATGTTGCCAAAGGCGGGCCGGTGGGCGACCTGCATGCGACGCATGTTGGGCACGGTGCGTTCGGCGGCTCGAGGGACGCCAGGCATGTTGTGACGGTCGGTGAAGTAGCCAGCGTCCATCTGCGCAAGGCGTTGGCGCTTCTCGACGGGGTTCTCGAACATGTCCACGTCCCAGTGGTTCAATGGCTGGCTGACGCGGCGAGTCATGGCCGGAGGGTGGACGTCATGACGAAGAGCCACGCCCATGGATTGGGATCGCTTGTGGCCGTTTCCACCGCTCGTCTTGCGTTTGAGTTGGGCTTTGGGCTTGTCTTCGCTGCCGTCGCTGCTGATGGCGGGCAGGATCTCGATGTCGGGGATCTGACTCAGATGGTTGCCGTGGATCTCAGACTTGAGCTGTTGGACGATACTCATGATCGTCTCGGTGCTGTAGTTGTTGCCACATCGGTCGAGAAGCCATTGGGGCACAGCGGTACCGTTCATAACGGCACCGTCAGCACCCTCGTCTTCAGACTCGTCCTGATATGCGCGCTTCTTGGATTCTTGCTTGTCGTCGAGGCGCTTCTGTTCTCGCTTGCGGATGGCGAGAGACCAGCTGGTCACCACGCCCGAAGCCCCGACGCGTTTGTTTGCGTCGCTCCATTCCTGAACCCGTTCGATCTGCTGCTCCACGAGATCGATCTGGAGCTTTGCGTACTCGTGGCCGTTGCGGTAACGGCTTCGTTGATAGTGCTTGCGGCAGTAGTGGACCCAGACATGAGGGGGGATCATGCGCGTGCAGAGCTTGTTGCGGCCGAAGATGTGAGAGATGGCTTTGCGAGGCTGAGAGCCTGTGTCGCAGTTCTCGATGTACATGCACTTGATTTCGGGGATTGCCACCGGGTTGCCCGCGTTGGGCTGGGCCTGAGAGGGCATGGCGTAGACCTGTTGCTGCTGGACGAATGTAGAGGCCTCGGAGACAGGCGGGAAAGGTTGAAAGCCTGACGGCGCCGAGAGTGCGGCAAAGTCAGGGGCTGAGACGGTGCGCTTATGCGATCGGGTGTGAAGCTGATCTTGGTGAGGGTTTAGGAAGCCGGGGTTGTCTTGTTTGGTGATCTGTTGTGGACTGTGAGAAGTTGAGTGTTAGCAAAATGCCGACCGAAGTATCTTAAGTAGAGTCGCTCGCGATGGTGAAAACCAGCTATTCTATGGGTAAAACGATCGCTATGACACTGAATCACGGCGTCGCGGCCTGAATTGAGGTCGGGGTTGAGGCGTGGAGCGACCTGAATAGGAGACAATAGTAAGGCCAGAGCTCCCGTACTGCGCTGGACACAACAGGTGACCAAAATCTCGGGTCGCGATGGCGACTCCACCTGCCGTATCAGAGGAAGGCACCCCGTGCTGCTGGGTTTCTTCAAGGCAGGAGCGTTGCGACGCTGCCTGAAGAAAGCAATGGGTAGACGCCGTCGAAACGTCGCCTGGAGACTTGTGCAAAGTGCTCTTTGATGTGGAGAGACTGAAAGGCAGAGGTGCTCATGCGGTTCGACAGGCTCAAAGTCGATGAGTTGCTCGGTGTGTTACTAGGGGGGTACGCGATGGCCCTCGTAGTTCTTGTTTGCTTCAGAGCTCATGCAGACAGCAAGTCCTGGCGGCGTGTGTCCGTCTCGCGATGCGTCCGTCTGTCTCGCGATGGCCCTCGTAGTTCTTGCCTGCATCAGAGCTCATGCAGATAGCAAGTTCTAGCGGCGTGAATCCGTCTCGCGATGGCCCTTGTAGTTCTTGCTTGCTTCAGAGCTTATGCAGACAGCAAGTCCTGGCGGCGTGTGTCCGTCTCGCGATGCGTGTGTCCGTCTCGCGATGGCCCTCGTAGTTCTTGCTTACTTTAGAGCTCATGCAGATAGCAAGTTCTGGCAGCGTGTATCCGTCTCGCGTCGCGTCGGTGCGTCTCGCGTCGCATCCAGAGTGTGCCCTGTGTCGGTGCTTTGGTCTGGTTGTAGAGAGATGTAGGCTATTGCAGTCGGTCGCGACAGCACTGAACAAGGTTCCTGCTGGGTCGAGTTGGCTACCCTGGGCTCAGGGAGGGTTGAACGTGGTGGCTCCTGGAAGTGGTTGAGGAGTGTGCTCTCGGTTGGCAGATTTCCATCCCACCGGCAGCCGAAACTGCCCAGTCGAAAAGGGGCAGGCGTGACTGCCTTGCTTCAACTTGATGTGCTCGCGGAAGGTGCGACCTCCAGGTGTCAAGACCAGGCAGGTGCGACGGCTCGAGGGCTGCAAGGGGCAGGTGCATCTCCTGAAAAGTCGAAAACCTGAGGATAATCCCGAGCTGCTCCTCCGTGACTCCTCGTGAGATGAGTCTCTGGGCTTGAGTCGGACTGCTTCCGCAAGCAAGTCATGAATATGGTTTTGGGTTTTCCTCGACGGGCAGGGCAGGCCATGCAAATCCATCCCAAGGCAAGAGCGGAGTCTCACGCCCCAAATCAGACCAAACCCGGGGTCACTCGTGCAGTGCAGTAATTCATAGCCGCGGGAATCATGGTGGTACGAAAGAAAAAGAAAAACCCAGTCTGAACCATGAGATGACAACACGAAAAGAGAAAATCATACACATACCTGAAATCCTCGGTCGGGCTTGACCGGTTGCTGCCAGTGCCAGTGCCGCGGGTGATCAGAATGGCGTCTGAAGGGCTGGATGGCCTTCTGGGATCTCTGTCGCCTTCCTCAAGCGCCGGTGGCGAGGTCGTAGTCCTGGGGGAGGGAGGTTGGAGCTCCAGAGATGCAGGCGCCGAATCCATTTGGTGTTCGCTTAGCTTCGTCTCAAAGGAAGGCATGTCATTCAGCAAGGAGTTGAATGGCTGAGTTCCGCTGACAGTGGACAAGGACGAAATCCTTGAGTGACCGCCCGACTGCATTGTCGAGGAGGTGTAGGATGAAAGGCTGCTATGGCTGTCTGAGAACTTGTGCCTCGGCGAATTGGGCAAGCCCATCCCAGCCGGCATGCCATCATCACGGGTGAACCTTGGCCTTCTTGACAGTCAGACAAAGTTCTTCACAGTGGCATGCTTGATGCCACGAGATCATAGACAACTCACCTGGCTGTGAGCTGCGATTCAGCTTCGCTCACACTGGGATGGCTGAGAATCAACACGTCAGCTAAAGAGCCCTTATGGAAACTACACGAACGGGTAGACGAAGCGAGAGGATGCCAGCCATGATGATTGACACCATGGGCCTTGCCAAGGTAGACTCGTGGCTAGATCCTCGCAACAAGATCAAAGTGGTGAGGGGAAGGGAAAAACATACCGGCCAGGATGTGTGCTCGTCATGGGTGTCACGTTCACAGAGTGTGCCATGTCGAAACCGACAGAGCTCAAGGAACTAGCCCTTGAGTGGTAGTTTGCCGAAGGAGCGTCGTACAGGTTGGGCGGCGCGGATTGATCAGTAGGAGATACGCTGTAGACGCTGGGCTTCCTGGAGAGGAGAGATAATTTCTTTGTATCGAGTGTCAGTGGAAGAGAGTAGCCGCCCGCATCCCATGGCGTGCGATGACGGGACAGGTTGTTGTCGCTCGTCCGCCTGGAAGAAGTGATCTTCCCAGGGGAGGGCGTCTGGACAGTGGTGGGTGCCGCTGACGATCCGTCGGTGGTGGACGCGTTCGAGGTTGATTCCAGAGAATGCGTGCGAGTGATGGGGTGTTTTGCTGCAGCCAGATTGAGGAGAGACGTAACGTCCATCGCTCAGTTCCAGAAATGGCCGGAGGAAAGCAGCAACAGTGAGCCTGGTGATGTCGAATTTTCGACGACAAGGCTCCTATCCGCGCTGACTGGTGCGCCAACTCTTGCTGAAGACGGGTTCAGGGGATCATTGATGGAGGGTAGACCCTGAGTGGTTGAAGAGGCAAGTGATGCTGTGGTCTGGCTTGCGACGTCTTGGTGGCTGGATGTGTTTTGAGGATGGTGAACTGTCGATGCCCTTTAATTTGGTTTCTCAAGGAAGGGTGCAGCGTGTAGACGACTAAGGGAGGGTGTAAGGTTGCGAAGGAGGTTGCTCGACCAAAAAAAGAACCGGAGACAGGAAGGACAGCAGAGAAGGTAATGATAGGATTATTAGTCCAATCGTTGGGACCAGGCGTTTGGAGGTCGCACTGACAGCCCGCAATACGGATTGAAACAGCCGAAACACCAGTGAGCCGGCCAGAGGTGGTGCTGAAGAGTCGTCTGAAGACACGAGCGCGGTCTAGCTCGAACACCCGTGTGTTGTTTGCAATGGTCGGATCCGTAACGAACCGAGAGAAACACCAAGACCTAGTTGTTCGCGCCGTGGGTCAAGACCCGAGTCTTGCTCGAACGTGAGATGATTGCCACGTTTGAACGTTTGGGTCGGGTCGCTGTTTCGTTCGTCGCCGTTGCGCGTGGTCTCTGGTTGTGGTTGAGACGGTAGCTCGAGAATATGCTGGTCACAGCAGAAGGTATTTAGGCCCTGGAGAAATGCGACATGCACATGGTATCGAGAGGGACTCGGATACGGCTGTTGCAGTTGGCGACGAGGGCTTCAGATAGGTGAGGAGGGGGGCAAAGCAACAACAAAGGACGGCGAGCTTCGAGAGGCAGGAAAAACGGAGAAACAAAGATAGGATGATCGGCCAAGGACAGGCAGGGTCGGGGTTAGAGACAGCAGCCGGAGGAAGAGTAAGGCTGTGCTGAAAACGCATGAAGAGACGGCAAGAACTGAAGACAATACTTGTTTGGAGTTTGGAGGGAGGGTGTCTGGGGCTATGAGGGTACCGGGATCTGGGAAGACGAGCTTGTCATGGCTCGGTCCCAAGCTTCGTGGTCCGTCCATCCACCACAACTAGCCCCAAGTTCGAGCAGAGCCAGAGCCAGAGCCAGATCCAGAGCCCGAACCAAGGTTGCAGGTGCTGTATCGGAGGAAGGCGGGTGGCGGGAAGAGGCTCACAACGGGAGCCAGCATGATCACTGTGCAAGCCACAGCTTTAGCCCAGGATCAGTCCAGAGAGAGTTTCCACTTGCGGCATCGCGAGGGATGCTGGGTATCATGCGTTGAAGGCAGGGGTTGTCGACGTTTAGACTTCCCCACAGTCGGCTTGGGCGCCGGCCGGCCCAGAAAAAGCCCCCGAATGGTCGCCCTTGTGCTGTGGTAGGGGCCTCGCGGCCTCAAGCAGGGACAAGGGTCGTCTTGGGACCTGAGAAGGTGTGACAGAAGAGGAGACGCCTTGCGATGACGGTGGGGTGAAGGGGTGAAAGGGTCAAGGGACGGAGGCACGAGGTACGAGGTACCTGGGCGCTTGCTGATTGCCGGTCGCCTAAGGAGCATCCCTGTGCATCAGGTTATGACCGTCGCAGATCATGGCGTTAGATGGTCGTCTGAACCACGATCTCCGCAGGGGAAATGCCCCGGGCAGGGCTTAGGTTTCCAAGTGCTCCAACCAAATGGCTAGGCCCAATCAGACCAACGACAGCCCGCGGCGCAGCTGGCGTGTATGCACACGAGTCTCCTTACCTTGTTGTCTTGCCTGGAGGTGGTATGTGTCTTGGGGGTTTGTTAATATGCCTGGCAACATAACGTCGCATACTTCCGGTTTGTATGCGTTGACCGACGACAACGAGACATGAGGCAGTGCCATGGTCTCAATCTGCGATCAGAGAGCAGCTGAGGTGCGCGTGAAACTTTTGCCAGTTGGTGTGGTTTGATGGTACACGGATGTGCACCTAAGTAGACTGGACAGAACAGGGCGCGACAACAGTGAATCGGGATCAGACCGCAGCCAGGTGGAGCTGGGAGACAGGGTTGGGCAGCCTCACCCTCACAGGCAGCGGGTGTGTGCAGGTCGCCAGTTGGTCGGGAGGTTCCGAAGCAAATGCCGGACGACTTGTCCTCGACGGCAGATCGTCTGGTCGTATTGGAGGCGGAGACAGCCCGATGGGCAAGGGAAGACAACAGACAGACACAAGTCAGGGCAGGACAGGACAAGGCGGGATCGACTGATGGCGACCCGGCCAGGCGACCGCAAGTGAGGCCCTCCCTCCCGAGTTGGGCAAGCCGTGGTGAACGAGCAAGAGCCGTAGCGACGGCCGGGTGCTTGCTTCTCTCGTCGTACTGGCACCAGCGAAGCGCATTGTACCCACGCGACTCCATGACGAGATGGGGCTTGCAAGGCGGGTGAGCGTTCTCAGAGGTCGCGCTGGGCATCCCTACAGGAGGCGCAGTACCCTTGATGCCGGCCATGGTGCCTGCATCACAACAAGATGGGGGCTGGGGGGGATCATGTCCAGAGAACCTGTGTTACTGATTGTGCATGCAGATGGGATTCACAGGGCTCGGATGATGTCCCCGCGCGCAGAACGGCCCACGTGTGCCTGATCTCTGTTAAACCACAAGCCAACCTAGAAATGACTGCATTTGTGCTGTGCAGACCGAGGCGGGACGAGAGTGACGATGCCGACGACAGGGCGAGGACGAGGCAAGCCCGGCCGGGGCCCTGGTTTTATCTGAAACAGTTGTCGACGGGAGGATGTGCTGCTCCAGGAAAAGACGCATGCCAAAGTCGAAGACGGGGAGGACGACGACATTTGGCAAGGTGAATCAAATCAGACCAGATCAGACTAGGGTAGCCGGACCATGCGGATGTGGACGTGGGGTGCTGTCCATGGTGGCTGGATGGCTATTTCGTCGAAACACAGCGCTGCAAGTTGCTTGTTGACGGCATGCATGGAGCCCGAAATGGCACCACCGTGTACAACTAATGGCGATATAAGGCAGAATACCAGCCTCTTGGCTTTAAACGCGAGCCCGGGGTCAGCAGTGCGGCAGAGAGTACGGACTCGTCGATGCCGCGCCATCTTGACATGGGGACTGGACAATCAGGCCAGCAGACCAGGTTGGAAACCAGGGCGTGCAGGGGAGGGAGAACAAGATGCGATAGGTGTGGCAGCTTCGACGGGGTTCCGCTCCTTGAACAGACGACCTCGAGATGATGTCGGCGCCGCGCCGGTGGTGTGCTGTGCCGGTAGTGGCAGAAGCCAGGGCAAAGACGCGGTAAGGACAGTGACAGCTCGGTGACAGGAGGCGACAGCTGCTGCACCCTGGACTGCCCAGGCCAAGCGTCGAGAAATGGCATCTTGTCCGTCTCATCCTCGGGGTGCGCGATTGGTTCCTGAGGTTAAGTCGCTCCACGTTTCATGGAGTGTGTATGTTTGGTGTTGCCATGTTGTCTTGATGCGAGGGAGGGATGGGCGGACGGCCAGACGACGGGGGGGAGGGGTTCACGGGCGACGAACGACGGACCACGGACGGTTCGTGGTGTGGGTGGGAGATCCGCCGTCGGAAGCTGGATCACTCGAGAGCTGGATCGCCCTCTCCCGCTGGCTCGCGGTCGCTCTTCACTCGCCGCTCGCTCGTTCTGGTCGGCGCGGATTGTCCGGTCTAGATTGCGGAGGTTTGTTGGTGGGAGCTTGCGCCAGGCAGAGACGGTCCCGAGACTCGACTCGCGCACCGGGTCCGAGACCGCGCGCGAGAGTCAGTCCGTCGTCGGCCAGCACCTATCGCTCATCGGTCGGACGACCAAGTCACTGCGTAGGCTGTCCCAAAGTTGCGGTCTAATCTGTTCAGGCCGTCTGTCCCACCGATCACGGGTTGATGGCCATCAGCTGGAGAGCGCTGAGGGCGCTTCCCGTCCTCGAAGGAAACTGACGAGGTGGGGTTTGTGGCGCCTGGCCCAGGCCCCAGGCCGTGCCCATCTTCTCTTCACAACAGAGGTCGTGGGATGGCTCAGGATAGCAATGGCTAGTCCCGACATAGTAACAAGCAGTGCGTGGAGAGGCCGGTGGTGTTTCAGCTGAAGTCGAGGGGGGTCGAGGCGACAAGGACAAGTCCCAGCGAGGCTAAGTCTGCTGAAATGCCAAGGAGGGGTACCCTGGGTGTGCCTGGATGTCTTAAGCCAATGTCTTGAGCCCAGGCCCTAGATGCTGGTCCTGGTCCTGGTCTGGTTCTGGTCCTCATCCTAGTTCGGGTTCTGGGGTGGGTTGGGCTCGGGCGGAAGACCGCGACGATGACCGTGTCATCTATTGGCGTTGCCGCATGGAACATTCATGCGTTTGAACCCGTCAAAGCTGTCAGAGGCCGCCCTGAGAAGACATCTTGGGGACTGACGGATGGATGCATGGATGGGTCAATCGATGACGGGAGCAGTCAGCGGGCATTGCTGTGAACGGCGCCGGATGGACCGGGTGGCGGGCGGCAGGCAGCACTGTTCAAACGAAGAGAGTGTGGGACGAACAAATCGAGGTCGAGCGGCCACAACGTTCGTGTCCGGAGGGGAAAAGTGACGGATGTACTTGTACCTGCATCATCTCATAGCCTCCCGTCGGTATTGTGGCCTTGGGTAAGGTACATGTACCTTATCCTCACCTGCCCTGGACCGCCGCACCCTTCCTACCTAACTTACCTAGCTAGTACCTAGGGTAGGAAGGTGGCTTACCTAATGTTGGTGGCACCTGCCTTACTTGCGCCCCCCGAGATGGTTGTCCCCAACGTCCGGCGTGGTGCCTCCGCAGACGGACTTGTTGCCTGGCTTCGTCCTTTCCCCTTCAACCACCAACCAGCTCTTGGTCCAGACGCTTCGATCGTCGGCCACGGCACATCAAGCGGGAGTCATCAACAGAATCGTCCAGTCTGATGACGATTCCGGACCCCATCCCTTACCCGGTCGACACCATCAGCCGATACACTTCATCTTCTTGACCCTCCATTCGGGTAGACAAGACAGACGACACTGGAGTTCGGCCAGCCGATCTGCCCGCCACCCATCCATCCAAAGTGGGTGGTCCAGATGGGGACGTGACGACTTGGACAACCATTCTCCCGCCTCCTAAGGGCATGGAAACACGGAAGGACTGTGCAAACGACCGAACATGTCAGCGCCGGAACGAACCTCTGACATCTCCCGACACAGGCCTTAGTCTGATCCCTGTGCTGATCGCCTCAACCCCGAAGCGAACGAACCCCAACCCCCAACGTTGAGGCCAAGAACTCGACGACAGAGGGCCTGCCAGGGTCCCCCCCGCGACCCATGATTTGCATTGGTTTTTACTTTGGTTTCATCCCATCTAACCCCTGGTGCTGCAGCTCACCACAACGGGATAACTTGTCCGACCACCGAGAGACCGAGTCCCCGGCTACGCGAGAAGCAGGTGCTGTACCTGCTCGCTAGCTTCACGGTACGATCGCGATGTACCACGATAACCCCCTTGGCCTTGGCCCCGTCGTGTGGCCCGGACCCTCCCCTCCACCCTCGTCAAGTCCTCGGCGCGGTGCCTGCTAGTCCGTCGTCGAGGCAGCCCATCCAGCATTCTCAGCCTCTGCCCACAAGGTTGACCGACCTTGCAGTCCGCCGAGTGTTAGTCCCGCAGCGAGCGAGCGGCGAGCGCATGTTTGGCACGAGGCGTGCTCTGATCTTGTCTTAGGCTGACACTAGCTATTAGTCTCACGACCCTTCATCATCGAACAAGATGACCTCTCTTCTGCTGCTCGGCCACTCTGCTGCTCGAGCCGTTGTCGGTGAGAGCCCCTGCAATTCTGAGCATGGCTTATTAGCAAACATCTTGCGAGTCAGCCTGCTTTGGCCCGCTTGCCGCCTCCATCATCTGCCTCCCGGCTCTCCCTCTTCTTCCTCTAACCCGGTCTGGCCCAACAGAGCTCCATCACATCACTCTCACCGTCTTTTCTGGTAACCGGTCTTTTGCTCCACGGACAAGAGCTGCTCGATCTGGGATCTTGGCCAAGCTCCTTCCCCTTTCTGATCACTGATTCGGTCATGGGACCTTCAAGAGGACAGCATCGACTTGCTGACTTGCCAAGGACGGAGAACCTTCGAAGCCATGTAGTTCATTGAATCGCCCTACCGGTTGAGTCAGTTCACCGCAAGTGGCTTCGACTTTTGGCTGACCTTTGGACGTCCCCAAAAACGTCCACACAGGCAATAAAGTGGTCCCTACCATCTGATCAACCCTGCTGATGTGAGCAAGAACGACTAGTGATGGAATCATGCCAACAGCTTGGCGAGTGCCGGGTTGCCAGTTCCACGACCGCCACGAGGGACATTTTTTGGTGGAGAATAAATCGCCAAACCTGCGAGGACCCGGGAGTGTTGTCTTCCGCTGCACGGCAGGAGGGGCTTCAGTCAGCTTCAGTCCGCGCTATTCGAGGACATTGCGAGATCATGAGCGCAAGTCCTTCACTTGATCGCAAGTAATGGTACGATGTTCTGGTTCCGGACCTGGCGATCGCGGAATTGGGCGGGGTCGTTGGACCTTTGCTGCGGAAAAGCATGCAGAGAGGTCAATAGTCTCGCCTCTACAAGCCGCTGCTGGCGCCTGGAGGAACAGCACATGCTGTATTAGCCCGCCAACAAGCGTCGAAAGCTTTTGCCGCGGATCACGGTACCAATGCCAGGCGGTGTATGACCGAGACGCCCCCTAGGATCAACCATGAGGCTGTGTTGGGGCATTTGTTGTCTTCCCTGTGCTTTGTGCAGCCACCATTCATCATTGTACTTGTAGATTGAGGTTGACGGTTGATCATTGATCCCATCCGTGGGACATTGCCATCTCATTGCCATCTCATCTCATAATAGTGCGAAGTAACATAGTGCAGGGATGAATTGGACTACGTTTACCCAGATGATTACCGCTGCATGTCGTGTTCGCGATATCTTTTGTGCCTCTGCCTGCAGTGAGGTGTTTTTCCGACCCAACGAGCCCTCCAGCGGACGCCCATACCATTGATTTGCTCCTGACGGGGTGGAACAGCGCTGTACACCGAAGACCATGGTAGGCAATGATGATTACCCGACCACGATGGAAAGCTCCGAACTCTTGTGTTCTCATTGTGTAGCGGGGCACCGTGGCATCCAGGTCGTCTGAAAAGGGGGCACGAGGGGACAACAAAGCGATGTGACCTCGCAAGCACGTCGTTTAATGAGGTAATCGGCGTGCTCCATACTCGTCTATCTTGACTTAAACGAAGACTGTCATATCACGAACTTGTTTCCGGGTAAATCGTCCGCCAACCTTTTATTTGTGTGTTCTTCGTGAGACTGCGCAATCCGGTGCGTCAGTGGTAACTCCTATTAGCCGTCAACGTCAACATCATCTTAACCTAATGTGATGTTAAACACGCCCAGGCGAGTTTTCAGAAGATAGGGCCAAGCAAGCCTGTTGTTACGCGCAAAACGTGGCCAGTTAGGTTGCGGTACGATCTTGGTTGAGCTCGCTGGCCCAACAGCAACAATGGAAGCCGATGTCAAGAAACTTGTTGACCAGTTTTCACTCCTTCGGCTACAGATTCTCGTCTGAACCTTTTCAAAACCGATGGCATGCTGATACTTTGCTGTTCTAGTGGTTTTACATTCTAGCTCCCAACATACATCTTCTTGCTTCCAGTTGTTGTCGACTCGAATCCGATCCTGCTCCCGAGATTACCCCAAGCCAGGCACAACGCGGTATGGCATCGGCTCGCAAGAGGGCGGAAGAACGCCCTGAGCTCAAGCGAGTCACCAAACCGGGTCCTACCACGACCGAAGAAGAGCAAACACCCACCAGCGACCCAAGGCCATAACCCACCCCTCTCATCACCGGCATCATCCCGCCACCACCCCCTTCACAGCACACGACGGCGCCACCAACAGAGTCAAGAGTGCGCCAGTACCCGGCAGGCAGGATATTCTCCGGCGGCCGGCCCTGCCCATGCAGCCGGCCGTCGTGCGACGTGCCGCCTCTGCCGCCACGTCATCCCACATGCCCTGCGGCCGCGGGAGGCTCCCGCTAGGCGGCCGGTGGGAGGCGAGGGAGGGGCTGTGGGCTGTGATCCGGACGGGGGGCGCTGTGATCACCCGCATCAAGGATGGACCAAAGAGGAGGCAGGGTCATGGCGAAGTCAAGGAGGCGGAATCAGGCTTTTCCAGACCACTGAAGGGTATCCTTGGACGGCGGCAGGGCTGCGCCGGCTGCTGATCTTCACGGGCCCGGTGTTTTGATTCGCAAAACCTGAGGATATGGGGATCCTAGGCCTCTTTGGATATTGCGGTCGAGAAGAGGGTGTCAGGGGTAGAACTCAATATGAGGTTAGGAGTGCCGAAGGGGCTTGGTCACCCAACACCGGCGAGGAGAGAGATTCGTAAGCTAGTGAAAGTCTCGTATATTGAGCTCTTGGCATCAGATCTCTGATTGCTCCGTCTTCCATTCAGCTGTCGTCTGACCTCACGCCGGACGAGTCAAACCACCATCACCAAGCCTGCGGCTCAGGATGCTGCCGGGTGCGCCGTGAAGGCAAGCTCGGCATCCGGCGGAGGAATTCGGCAACAACATCCCCAAGACGTTCAATAAAGTTCAGTCAAAGCTACGACTATCAATGACGGATGTTTCGTGTCATCCAAAGTGTTGATGTAATGGCAAGGCAACTTTGGGCATCAGCCCTAGAAAGCACTGTCCCCCTGGTGGCCTCTCCTTCATGCTCAATTTGAAACAAGTAAGCCTCCGATGGCAGCAGGCAGTTCCCAGAACGAAACGAAACGTGGAATATTCGAATGTCGCATGAATTTGTAAAGTCATCATTGACGGCAATCGTTTTATGTGATCGGTGCCCTTGAAGATCGGGTTCATCGAGAAGCCTCGCAAGTGCCTCAACACCCACCATCGAGATTTGCCGCAGCAGCATGGAAGCCTTGACCAGGAGAGCCCCATCGAGATGCTTGCCTACAGAATCTCTCCGATGGGGGAGCTGGGAACCGGGCGGGGGTCGCAGTCCTGCGCAGCAGCATCGATGCAGTACGGGGACATCTCGTTGGACATGCTAGTTAGTCGGAACATCCTGAACAATGAGCTTTCAGTCAGACATGACATGAAGCAAGCTACAATCATCATGTCGGATCGTTCTTCGCCTCAAGAGGTATCACATTGCCCATTTGAACCACTAGAACCACCAGAACCCCAACCCCGCGCATTGTTTTACCTCCGCATACCAAGGCAACCTGAACCACCGTTCGGCCTATCCTGGCCTATTCCCAAGTGAGCTACAAATACAGCGCTCGCCCAGCAGGCAAGCAGAGGGATGAGAGCCGTCCCTCGATTCACCAATGTCGAAGGTGACGAACATGTTTAGGCCGCCTCCTCAGCAACCTTGGCCTTCTTGGTGGACTCGTCCGACTCAGCAGGTTCCTCGGCCTTACGCTTGGTACCGTTAGACTCGTGGCCGTTCGTCTGTCCCTCGGCAGGCTGGGCGTCGTCCTTCTTCTTCTTTCGGACCAGGCCGGTGAGATCCGTAGCCGTCTTTTTGGCCTCTTCGACGCGGGCTTCGGTCTCGGCTGCGGACTCTCCCAGCGCTGAGCCCATAATGCCCTGCATAGCACTGCCGGCAGCCGCCTCGAGGGCAGCCTTGATGTCGACTTGAGGCTTGCGCATCTCGGTGAGCTAGCATGGAACGTCAGTATCGGTGCCGTGACGCAATGGAGGGACGACTTACTCGCTGCTCCATGTCCTCGATAATGTCGCGAACATCGTTAATCTGAGCCTTGGTGGCTACGTTCTCCTCGGGGTTCGCCATCTCAGCAAGCTCAACCTCCTTGGCCTGGAGCTTGAGCTTCGTGCTCTGAATCGCAGCCTCCAGCTCGGTAATAGCCTCCTCTCTGAGCTTCTCGTCGAACGGGGCCTGCTCGCCCTCGGCGGCGCCGTCTTCTTGCGTTGTGGTGGCGGAGGCAAACTCGAGGGCGAGCGAGAGCTTGAAGTGTGCCTCGGCAATGATCTCCGACTCCTGCGGGTAGAGCTCCTTCTTGAACTGCAACGATATGCGAGAGTCACGAACAGCCGCGGGGAACCTGGGATGGGGTTAGAACCAGGGGGCATGTAGTTGAGCGTTGACACCTACCTCTCGTTCTCGAGTGAGATCTCGGCGAGAAGGTCGTGGGTGTCGGCCAGACGCTCCTTGACGTGTCTCACGATGGCGCTGTCGCCCTCCGAGACCTCTTTGCCCTTGCTCGGGTCCTCGCTCTCTTGTTGAACCAGCTGCTCCAGTCGCTTCTCGAGAGAGATGCGCGCCATCTCGAGGATATCGAATGCGGCCTGCAGGTCGTCCACCTCCTCCTCGCCGTCCTCCTCAGCCTCGCCGTCGGCAGGCTGCGCAGGGTTAGCACAGGATCACGCAGCGAGACGAGACAGATTCTCACCTCGTCATCTGAGTCCTCGAAGTTCTCGTCGCCCTCGAACTGGAACAGGGGCTTCTTGTTGTCAACCGTCTCGGCCTTCTTCGCGCCGCTGGTCTCCTCGGCAACAGCAGCGAGACCCTCCTGGGTCACCTTCTGCTCCTCCGTCTTGGCCTCCTCCGCCGCCGCCGCCTCAGCCGGGGCAGGCGCAGCGGGAGCCTCCTTGGGTGCCTTGGGCTGCGGCTTCTCGACCTTCTTGCCGGCAGCCTGGCCGCCAAGCACGTCGCTCTTCGTCTGCCCCACCTTGAACAGGGTGCGGCCGTAGAGGAACAGGATCTCGGCGTTGTCGGGCTGGTTTTCCTCGCCGTTGATGTCGGCCTGCAGCTCGGCGGCGGCGGCAAAGACCTCGGAGGCGTCGTCATACTCCTTCCTCGCGTACATGGCGGTCGCCTTGGCTGTCAGATCGGCGAGGGTGACCTTTTTAGAGAGGACATCGTGATCGGACTGCGCGCCGATCGAGGTGGGCGTGCTCGTGCCCGTCTGCGCCTCTTCGATGATGGCAGCGACAGCTTCGTTGATGGGAGGGAGGACGGGAGCCGCATCCTCAGCGGGGGCCGCCTGCTGCTGCTGCTGCTCAGTGGTGTCGGCCATGTTGTCGGTGGATTGGAGGTTGGGGGTTGAGGGGAGTGTTGAGATGGGAAGGAGCAATTCGCTTTCTCGATGGGAGAGGAAAGGAATGTGAGGAAGGATTTGGTTTGTGTAGGTTGACGGTTTCGTCAAGGGTGGTCAGATCATCTGGGCGCAATTGGCCGTCGCCGCCAGTGGAATGACGCGCTAGGTGGACAGCTTCAGAAGCTCAGCTCGATGCGCACGCGTTTAATTGGCAGCGGGTGGGTCTCCCGTTGCTGCACGTCAACCGACCCAGCAACAGGAGCGGAGCCGAGATACAGTGGACGACAGGGACCTGACTGACCTGACCTTACCTTATCTTACTTTATGTAAGGCACCTGGGCAAGGTGCATCACTGCAGTCCGTTGGATGAAAGCCACTCACGCACGACATTGCTAGGCCGCGCGTGCGGCGCATGCGCATGTCACGACGGTAACGGGTAGTGGTGCTGCACGTTGGTCCCTATTCATCCATGAGACAATGCAGCTGCCTCCAAGTCGTATTATAACTGTAAACTCGTAGAAGGCGCTCGGCTCGTCTGACCTCGCAGATGGGCTGAGGAGCCCTTGAACAGGCTCTGCCATATAAAGGCCTCGCTTAGTAGCAGCTCAATGTCCTTTTCCGTCCACGATTTGGTAGGCAGACTCTGTAGGAACATCATGATTTCCTGAAAGTCCATCTTCACTAGCTTGTCTGACCACTTAACCAAGAAGGCCGCGCAGACGTAGAGGTGGAACTCTGAGAACCCCTGCTCCTCAGCCTTAGATGGTGTTAGATGAGTGTCTGTGAGTCAAACATGGGACGGGGTTCTCTGCTCACCAAGTATGTGTCCCACATTCGAATGGTGTTCTTGACGCTGATTTCTCGCATCAGGAGGCAGTTCATCCAGCGGAAACTAAACTGGATGAACTCGACATTCTCCTTTTCAAGATGCTTCGCAAGACTGCCATCGATGCGCGCAGTCAGATCTCGGAGGGCTGCCACTTGTCTCTGGATACCCGGCTGCGCCACAATGTAGTGATCCTGGATACCGTCCAGAAGCTTTGTGAGACACCAGAACGAGTCGGCCTCGACCGCGTCCAGCACGGGCTTTGGCAGTTGTCCTGGGTCCATACCACTCTCGACATTGGGATCCCCAATGTAGATTCCCAGGAACACCTGCCAGAATGGCGAGACCAAGTCGTTGATGCCCTGAACATAGCCGCTTGCCGGATGCCGCACGGCCCAAAGATACAGTATCCTCTCCAGTGATCTTTGTGTTGCCTCGTAGCTGTATAGTTCGATATGCGGGTTCGTCCGGGGCACATCAATACTGATTTGGTGCCAGATTGCTTCGTCGAGACCTCTGGCTTTGCCCGCCGTGGAAGGATTGCTCCCGCCGCGCTCAAACGCTTGCCGCACGCCGTCCAAGTACTCTTTTCGTTTCCTCTCCAGTGTTGCAACCCGCCTCTCGCTGTTTGCCGGGAGGTAACTCAGTAAGAGCTGCCAGGTCATAGCTCGAACCTCTTCCGGCACACCGGACCAAGCCAACTGACGGAGTTCTGCGATGGGTATCGTTGAGGCCTGGAGGATCTTCTTAAACTTGTTGATGCGGGTGATTCGCGAATTGGCGGCGTCAACCTCTTTCGGAGATGCATTGGCTGGTGTCGGTGGGTGATTAATGAGGTGGAGGGCGTTCGCTGGATCTGCAGATGGCGTTAGCGGGACAGGGCTTGGTGGTGGTGGATTTCCGTAGCACACCTTTCAAGATGTCCTTATACTGAGGCCGAAGTATCTTGCCCTCGCTTTTCTTGGGCATAGGATAGGCTGGCGCAGGCCTCTCGATCGCAATGTCACCGCTGTTTGAGTACCGCCTCGCATCAATGCCACCACCGAAAGACCCCTCCACCGCCGGGGAAAGCATACCACCGTGCCCGTCCGTCTTCTGAGCGGCCATCTTGCGCGTTCTCCTCTTCATATTGGATAGACTGGGCAGGCCGAAGTCATCACCATCGTCGTCGTCATAACCCATCATCTCGTCTTCTTCGTCCGCTTTCCAGTCATCATTCGTGTTCGATAGGAAGTTCATATATGTTTTAAAAGGCGGAGACGAGAGTCCGGAGGTCGGCCGCGAAGATGCGGACGCATCGCTCGTTCGGACCTTGGTCGAGTGCGATGAAGGGGGCGTCTTCGGCCTCGAAGAAGAGCCGGAGAGGTTGCTGTTGGCACGCCTTGTCAGCGCTGCAGCGCGGGTTTGGTATAGTAGACACATACAGCGAGTCGAACTTCAGCATGTCGGCATGGGAGTACGCCGCTCCGACCACCATATTGGGGTCGCGACTTGGTTTCTTGGATGCATCGTTGCGTTTGGGGGGGTTCCAGAACGGTGACACGGATCTGCCAACAGTCAGTCGATGTCTCGTAGGATGAAGGTCGACAATAAACGAACTCTGAACGATCTGTTATCGCATCGAAGAGCGCAAGTCAGTAAGTGGTGCCTTGTTTCAGGCATCTGGCCTGGTCAATCTGTCGGGGAAGGGGAAGACGACATACCGACCTGGACCATCTCTTGCTGCGGGGCAGTCAGTTCATGCGCAAACCAAGCAATAACGGGAGGGGTAATGGTAATAGGCATACCTGCTGAGGCGTCTTCTTCCCACTCCCTGAAGAGGAGAACATCGTGTTGGCGGACCTAGATTGGGTGTAACATGATGTGGTGGGGAGATCTCGAGGTTGTCCTCTGTTCCCCAGCGCAAGCAAGGTCCGAGTCCGGGTCTCTTGTGTCACTTGGTCCAAGGCGCAGGAGTGCCCGCCCGCCGCCGCTTTCAATCGGTCACGTCACAGCCACAACGCTCGTGGCTGGCATGATGACTAAGTCGAGGATTGCATCCCGATGCGAAGTCGAGGACGGCACAGACTGTGACGGCGACGCCTACCATCCAAGTCCGCATTATTTAGACGAGAGACCCTGTTCATTTGGCACGAGCATCCGAGACGTTCTTCTTGCTTCGGCTTCTACAGCTTAACATCCTTGCTGTTGAGAATGCACCGAGCAGTAGGCCGGACAATCCGGATCACGTGATCCCTTTTCAGAAATCCTCCCTCAGAACTTGATTGCTACACGTGCCACCATTGGACGGCGGTTTCTTCAAGCCGCCCCACCCTCAGTTCGTTCCTTCTTGGGCACCCAGCAGATTCTCGGAACGAACTGACGTCTACCTGTCTGTCAGGAACACAACACAAACCATCAACAACCACCACCACTCGCCGCTTTCTCCCTTCTTCCCTTCGTTTCTCATTTCCCCTTCCGATTCTTCATTATCTTAGTTCTGGCTCTGGCAATAATTTTCAGGAATCGTGATCAAGTAACCGGAAGCACTAGCAGCCGCCACGATGACGGAGCCGGAGAACTTTGAGGACGACCTCTTTGCCGACCTGTAAGTTGCGCTTCGAGCAGTTTCCATCAGCATCCGCCTGGACCTTTCGAGCTAACACTCGAACTCAGCTACGACGACGATACCGCGCCTTCTAAGCCAGCTGCGGCAGCCCCCCCCGCTGCGGCCAGCGCCCCTGCCCCCGTCGTGGAGCCCGCCGCTCAAGCGCCAGTTCAAAGCGAAGCACAGAACGAATCACCTGCCCAATACAAACAGGAGGAGTCTGCAGATAATCAGATCGCCTATGACGACGAGGACGACGATGATGTCGACTTCAACCTGGGTGGAGGCGCTCCCCCTCCACCTCCTCCCCCGCCATCAAACGGGTTCTCCCATCACGAGGAGCCGACATACGCTGGTAGGGGAAGCGCCAAGAACCCGAGTGCCAAAGAAGACGGGTGAGTTATTTCATTGATTTTAGTTTTTTGCGTGATGTCACCTTCACTCGCAAGTTGCGAGTGTCGGGAGAACCAGCTTCCAGTGCGCTGTGTTGGAAACCAGAGAACAAACTGGGTCGGAACAGCGGGGAACGGGCGACTTGAGTCTCACATCCGAGATGCGCCATGGTCTGTTCGGTCGCGGTGGAGAGGCCGATGGGATCGGCACAGAAAGAGCAGCGGCGCACCACAGCACGCCCGGGCATTTGGAACGGGACCGAGAATCTTGAGTTGTGGTCAACAAGGGACCAGAGGTCAAAGCAATACAGGCAGATGCCTCAGAAAGAGAGAGGAAACGGTCGACAACACATGGTGTGGAAGCTACCTGATATCAAACCGAACCCGCGCGCTACATCAACTAGTCGGAGCGGGGGTAATGGTCGAAGCACGACTCTGCATCTCATAGCCCAGTTGCGGATGAGCTTGTCCCGTCAAGGACTTTATTTCAGCTCTCTGCCTGCTGTAGCAAGATTGGCAGCGGATAGCGCTCGAGGCTAGAACCTAGCAAGACCAGACGGTAGCAAGAGACACCGAAACAATTTCCGACAAGCTTGATCTGGCTCTCCACGCTGCACATTTCTCCCGAGTGAGAGCATATGTAGCAGGCCTTCTGGAATCATCTTCGGCGCCATTTTTTGGATTCTGGCTGGGCCAGCAAGCGACATCACCAACAATCAATCGACGCGCCACAAACTGCGCTGTTAGAGAGCAAGGCCATCGACCACTATCCGAACCGGCGTACCCAGCTCGCCCTTGACTGGTAGAAGAGAAACAGGCAGCAAAGGACTGGAAAGCAAACGGAACCCAAGTCAGCAAACATGGTAGCCACAAGGCGTAGCTTGGAGATGGAACAGGGGGTCGAAGGACTGGCACCAACCACAATCGCGCCGACAGAGGTGACGCACTGTGCAAAACGAGAACATGCGCGCCAAATTCGCTTGCAGGCTACAGATCTGAGGGCTATCAGGATCTCTGCTCTGCAATAACCCGGGCCTTTTCGTTCGTCTTGCCTTTGACTGGCTCGCTATGCACTGCAACCCACACGTTTCTCGCTGTGCTTGTGGCTAGACTGCAATGAGCCATCTACACGCCCAGCATCGCAGATCTGCGCTGTTGTTGAATGATTTCTTTTCTCTTGTTGCACCGCCAGCAGTCTTCTGCGTCGAGCCTTTGTTTTTATTCAAGCTGCTGGAATTTTAGTGAAACTAACGGTATGGCTTTGCAGCAAGATGTTTATTGGTGGATTGAACTGGGAGACGACCGACCGTAAGCTGTGCCCGCCCATGTGCAATCACGGGCTTGTCGCTAATCATATCTCTCAGAGTCTCTCAGGGACTACTTTTCCCAATTCGGCGAGGTGGTCGAGTGCACCGTCATGCGCGACAGCACCACCGGCAGGTCGCGAGGATTCGGCTTCCTCACCTTCAAGGATGCGAAGACGGTCAACGTCGTTATGGTCAAGGAGCATTTCCTCGACGGCAAAATTGTATGTCCCGTCCACGTGGTCGACGTGAACGAGACGCAGGCTAACGCAGTCCCCAGATCGATCCCAAGCGCGCCATCCCCCGCGATGAGCAAGAAAAGACGAGCAAGATCTTCGTTGGCGGCGTCAGCCAGGAGACCACCGATCAGGAGTTCAAGGACTACTTTGCTCAGTTCGGCCGCGTCGTCGATGCCACCCTTATGATGGACAAGGACACGGGCCGACCGAGGGGCTTCGGCTTCGTCACCTTTGAGAGCGAGGAGGGCGTCGACGCCTGCCTCAAGACGCACCTGGAGATCCACGGCAAGCCCATCGAGGTGAAGAAGGCCCAGCCGCGCGGCAACCTTAGGGAGGAGGAGGAGGCTGCCCGTCGCGGCGGCGGCAAGTTCCGCAAGCCCGGAGACGAGCAGGGCGCCAACGGCCAGGGCGGCATGAACAACCAGATGGGCGGCGCCGGCGGCATGACGCCCCAGGGCATGGCGCAGCACTTCCAGCGGATGCAGCAGTACTTCGCCATGATGCAGCAGCAGATGGCCATGCAGCGCGGCATGCCCATGAACCCGGCCATGATGCAGCAGATGATGCAGATGCAACAGATGCAGCAGATGCAGAACCAGATGATGGGCGGCCGGGGCGGCGGTCCCAATGGGCAGAACCCCCAGGCCATGATGAACAACATGAACCCGCAGATGATGCAGCAGATGCAGCAGCAGATGCAGCAGCAGCAGCAGATGATGGGTGGCGGCGCTGGCGGCGGCGGCGGCGGCGGCGGCAGCGGTGGCAGCGACGGCGGCCAGGGCAGCCCGGCCCCCGAACAGCAGGCCCAAGGCGGAGGAGGTGAAGGGTTCAACAACTTCAACAACCCGCAGCAGCAGATGTTCAACCAGCAGCAGCAAGGCCCGCGGGGCGGAGGCCAGAAGCCGTACGGAGGCTTCGGGATGGGCGTCGGGCCGGGCGGTCCGACGTCGTGGGAGGGCATGTATGATGATGTCCCGCAACCCAACATTCCGCAGGGACCGGGCGGCGGCCGGGGAGGTTACCACCGTGGTGGACGCGGCGGGTTCCAGCATCAGCAGCAGCAGCAGCAGCCGGTCGATCCCAACCACGCGCCGCCGGCGAACGCGCCGACTGGGCCCAAGAACGCGGGCAGGCCGGGCGCAAACTACCGCGGCGGCGGCCGTGGCAACAACCGGGGTTTCCATCCATACTCCCGCGGTTAAGGATAGAAATAGCGGGAGGGCAGATGACACGGTCGGTTCCTTGGAGTGTAGAGGGTGCCCTGCGTTACTTCAGGCAGCAATGTATAACAGTGTGAGGGGGTCGAGGATGTTCCTGCAGCTCGACGGTCGAGCTATGGAAAGCTTCAGAGGTTGAAGCAGGAAACCTAACATCCCAAAAAACCCATCTTTTGACGCGGGGCGGCACACGGAGCTTACGTTTGAGACTTGCATTTGCACTAATTGAGAAGCTTTCCAACGATTACTGTCACCAAGTGAAGTAATCCGTGATTGAAAGGACCTGAGAGATGTGTATTTCGTAGTGATGTGTCGTTGTTCTTCTATTTTTGTTCAACCCCGCCCCATTTTGTTGGCTTCTATGCAAGTTTTTTGGTACAGGTACTCTAACACTCCGCCACATGGTACAAGATGCCGCTTGAACCTCGAACTATAAATCCCTTCACGGCGAGCTCCGTAAATTCTTTTGGTTCGACATGCCTAGAGATGCCACTCCGGAAGCGCGAAATTGCGCGTCGTCGGCCAATTGTCCACCCTGCGATGACGGTCAGCACCCTGTCACAGACACCAGAACCAAGAATCAACATACCTCGTGGTCAGCAGAAGCGTCATCCGCTTCCGCCTCTCAGCAACGTCCTCATCCGCGGTCAACCGCAGCCAGTCACCCAGCAGCTGCCTCAGCTGTCCGTCCCCCCTGCCCATGACATCGATACCCCGCTCCGCGCACGCGATCCTGACCTCCTCGGGCTCCAGCCCCGAGAGCCCGCCGTCCTGCATCAGCAGCCGGTCGTCGCCCTCGAGGAACGCCATCCTCAGGTTCCCCTTGATCTGCCACAGGCCGGGCATGATGAAGCCCAGCTTGTCCCACATGACGCCCACGATGTGCAGGCTCCTCAGCACGTGCGCCTTGACGACGTGCTGCGGGACCTCGGGGCCCAGGACGCCCTGCGGGTAGGCGGCCTCGAACTGCTCGAGCGAGGCGCTCCGGCGCTCCTCCGCCTTGGCCATGCTGGCGGCGATCTGGCGCGGCAGGCGGCAGGTGTAGGGCACGACGCCGTCGATCATGAGGACGACGAGGGGCGTGAACTCGCCGCAGACGAGCAGGACGAGGCCGAACAGCGGGACGCGGAACATGTCGTGGCGCACGCGCCAGAGGAGCAGCCAGTCGGCGCGGGTGTAGGAGGCGGGGACGACGGTGGGGGTCCACACGGAGGGGCGCTGGCGGTCCTCCTCGGGTTTGGCGGCGAGGGTCTCGCGGAGGAGGCGGCGGTTGGCGAAGACGGCCTTGAGGCCGGTCTTGTAGAAGGCGATGTAGGCCTTGCCGGTGGCGAGGAGGTGGCTGAAGGTGGAGGCCTGGGGGTCGCGCTGGGGGAGGTTCAGGGGCGCGGGGCGGGTGGAGGCTGGAGGGTTGAGGGCCGGGCTGTAGATCTCGGCGTCGGTCATGTCGGTGTCGTTCTTGAGGGCTGGCCTCTCGTCGCGGTTGAAGGAGGCATGGGCGCGGCGGAGGTGGAGGGCGAGGGCCGAGGGCAGGGTGGAGGGGGTGCCCAGGGGTCGCGAGACGGCAAGGAGGGAGGAGGCGCGCATCGTGCGCAGTGTCGTCGGGGTGTTCATGGCATCCTCTGGTGTTTGGGGAGGAATTGGAGGGAGAGGAACACGGTGGAAGTTTCAAAGGCGAGAGTAGGTGCCGTGGCCGGTGGAGGTGGTGGTCCCGTCGAGAATTGATGTTTCTGACTGAGGTAAGCAGCCAGGTGCACGCCCACCAATCTACCTGATTAGTGCAGCTCGGCAGCGACCACCGAGGTTTCCGGCCCAGCTGCCTCAAGTGGGTAGGTGCTACCTGCCCTACAGCCCGCAACCTGTAACCTGCAACCTGCAGGGCAGTCATGGCGTCACGATGTGCCGGGTCCCTCCTGCCCCAGGCATGTAGTTGCCCCCTTCCCCTTCCCCTTTCACCGCTCTGTTTGTTCCGGTGGCTACCCACCCATGAATCATGAGGCGAAATGCCAATTGAGCTGTCTTCGAGGTCCTCAGGAAATCGAAGGCGCTGGACCATGTCACTGCCCATCGCACCAGGATTCATGCGCTTCACTGTAGTCTGGGTTGAGGCACGCAGGCAGCGTGGGGCTTAAGCCGAGGCACGAATTCAGGGGTCCAAAATTTGACTTGCGAACCGTCAAGCGTCAACACCAGACTCAGTCTTTGCGATCAAGGCACAGGATGTACATTTTAAAGCTCTGAGCATCTCTCTCCATCCCGGAAGGAATACTTTCGGGGCCCCGTCATTCAGCTGTCTCCAGCACAGGGGCCTATTCTGGCTCTCACCCGCTCCCCAAATACTCCATTTGCTCCGTGGGTGAGTGTCCGCCGAGCCGATCATGATGCCCCCAAGCGACGCGAGAACACCGCGCAGAGCCTTGGAGCCAATGGCTCAACCGAGCTCCTCGTCACCCGACCCAGCTGCTAGGCACCGTGATCACCAGTCGCAGCTCTTCGCCAGCAACTCGGCCAGCCTCTCCAACCACTCCCGGTCAACCTCGTCAAACCCGTCCAGCACCGCGCAGTCCAGGTCAATGATGGCCACCACCTTGCCCTCCACCACGATCGGCACGACAATCTCGCTCTTGCTGTCCCCGTCGCACGCAATGTGCCCCGGGAACGCCTCGACGTCCTTCACGAGCTGCGTCTCCCGCGTCGCCGCCGCGGCGCCGCACACGCCGCGCCCAAAGGCGATCGTCTGGCACGCCACCTTGCCCTGGAACGGCCCCAGGATCAGCTGCCCCGGCGCCCGCGGGTCGAGCACGTAGAACCCCGCCCAGTTGACCGCGCTGCTCGGCGCGGGGAGCGAGTGGAGGGCGTGCCAGAGGAGGGAGGCCGCGTTGGACAGGTTGCTGCGAGGCGTGTCACGTCAGGAGAACGATCCCCGTGGGCGGCGTCGCACTATTGAGAAAAACTCACCAGACCTGCGGGCGTTAGTGACGAAGTTCCGGCTGAAGAGGTGACGGCGCGGCTTACCCAGTTTCGCTGCTCATAAAACAGGCCCTCGGCCTGGGCGAGGACCTGCTCGTAGGCTTCCTCCTTGGTCACGCCCGTGGCGAAGTTGGAGGCGTCGGCGTGGACCTGTCACATGTTCAGCCCCGGGGCCTCTCCGCAGGTAAGACAGAGAGACGGCCTACCATGGTGAGATGGCGCGAGTTTTACTTCGGTGCGTCTAGCTTTCCGGTTGACAGTTTCAATCATGTGAGTGACACGTCTTCGCAACCACACCGACACGGGAGAGCAATTGCGCCATAAAAAAATATGTCACGTAAGCGAGACTCAAACACTATACGCTATTTCTCTGATTCTTATCATTTCCGTCCCTGACTCCGCGGGCGTCTCCACCGAATCGGACGGCATTTTCACGGAGGATCGAGAGCAGCAGAGTGGGACGTGATCATTTTCCGTCTGAGTCGTAGCCTCAGGTTCAATCGTCTCGACGCAGGCCGTCACTTTTATGGCCGTCTACTTTTAACCCCCCCGTCTTTTGAATCCCGTGCGCCCATCATTCGTCGCATCTCATCATGACAAAACCCTTCCACCCGGACCCCCTTTCTGTCTCGTTCGTCCTTCTGACCGTCTATTGGAGAGCCTTCTTGGCAAAGTTGGGCAGGACGAAGGCGGCCTTGTGGATCTCCGAGTTGTAGTACCTGCACAGCTTGTCCTCCTCCTCGGCGGACCACGAGCGCAGGGGCACGCGGACGTTGCGGTTGGCGTCCTTGCAGCAGACCATGAAGCCGATCTGGCCGCTGGGGTAGGTGGGGATGGTGGTGTAGGCGTACTCGGCCACGGGGAAGATCTCGTTGCAGTCCTTGCGGAGCTTGGTGATCAGGGGGAGGTGCAGCCACTGGTTCTCGGCTGGAGGGGGGCGTTAGCTGGGGGTTCCTTCGATCTGGCCGTATTAACAGGTTCAGGGGGGAGGGGGGGAGGGGAGGGGGTCCGGGACGCAGCTGGGCGAGGCCAGCTGATCTTGGACGAAAAGGCGCAAATAAGAGGGGGTACCTGGACAAATCTTAGAGGACGTCGCCAGATACTTGCAGGATGGAGACGGTTCCGGAGGGGAGCAACTTACAACCTTGGGTGGTGATGACGCCGCCCTCGCGCAGGGCGTCGTGCAGCAGCTGGAAGTAGGGCTTCTGGAAGAGCATCTCGGCGGGGCCCTCGGGGTCGGACGAGTCGGTGATGATGACGTCGAAGGAGTTCTTGTAGTCGTCGAGGAACTTGAAGCCGTCGCCGACGTGCGTCTTGGACTTGGGGTGGTCGAAGCCGACGGCCATGCCGGGCAGGAACTGCTTGGAGAGGCGGATGACGGCCTCGTCAATGTCGCAGAGGATGGCCTCCTCGACGCACTCGTGCTTGACGACCTCGCGCAGGACGCCGCCGTCGCCGCCGCCGATGACGAGGACGCGCTTGGGGTCGGGGTGGGAGTTCATGGCGAGGTGGGTGATCATCTCCTGGTAGGAGAACTCGTCACGCTCGGTGGCCTGGATGACGTTGTCGAGGACGAGGACCATGCCGTAGTCGGTCGACTCGAAGATGAGCACGTCCTGGTACTTGCTCTTCTCGTGGTGGATGACCTTCTTGACCTTGAGGGTCATGGCCTGGCCGGGCCACATGTTGGAGATCTCGCGGAACCATCCATCTGAGGGTGCTGGTCAGCCCGTGTTCACGAGACGAGATCGATTGAGCATGTATGTGGTGGAGAGTGGGGTGGTTTTTTTGAGATGGCGGGGTAGACATGTCATGCCCCTCGTGTTGAGCTTTTGCGAGAGACACTGGCAGACAGGACGGCAGTCCCGAGCCCGAGACCAGGTCCAGCCAGACCCGAGGCCAGCTCTGCACATCTGGGCTTTCCATAGCGCGCAGAGCTCGCGATGTGCGTGCTGGAGGGGCTGGTTGTGACGACATGGCCGCGGGGGGGAAGGGGCGGCACCAACCTTGGATAGTGGGATGGGTAATTTCGCTCATGGTTGCGACGGGTCTGTAGGGGCTGCGAAGGCGTGGATGAGAAGTGATGAGGCGTGGGTGCCGGATGAGTGAGGTGCGTAGGAAGAGATGACGGGTCGCCAGGTCTTTTGATTATGTTGTTGTTCGTGGTGTAAACCGTCAAATGTCGTCACTTGTCAATGTAGAAACCAGGCATGGGGTGCGGTCGGTCAATTGAGGTTTATAACGTTTGGAGAAAATTTTTCTGGATCCAACCCAACCCAACCCAATCCAATCCCAATGGACGGCCGTGGCTGCCAGCGCAGCTGCCAAACAAACAAACAACTGACAAACTCGAATCCACTCTCTCACCGTCGTCCGTCGCCAGGTCGCGGTCACGGTGCTGTTGACGTCGCTGTCGCTGCTCGTGGGCCTCCATTTGGGCACACCACGCGCAGCCTGCCAAAGGCCGCCCGGGTATCGCATGATCCAAAACGGCAATTTTGCGAGACCACTGCGTCCCGTGATGAGGTGGCCATCGATAGTGCAGCTCGCTCGAGACGTACAGCACACTCTTGACCGCCGCCCCTCCTCGAGACCCCGCAGCCGGACCGGCGCCAGCCATCGGAGGAGCGATGGCGAGGCGGCCCATGGCTACGGACGGCTCGCACGGCGGGGCTCCAATTTGACAGCCCAGGCCTTCTCCAGTGGGACAGGACCAGCGAGACCAGACCAGACGAGACGGGCACGACAGCCGAGGAAACAACTGTGCAAACCGCAATGCACGACACCCGGCATTGCTGGCTGCTAGTGTGGCTGACGTCCTGTCAAATGGAGCTGCATCGGGCATTTTCTGTTCTTCCCAATCCAGCTCGCCCGTCCGACGGATGCATCGTCGGATCGTCGGTACCATTACTGAAGCGAGCGGGAAACGATTAGTCGCGGAACTGACGAGACATCTTCCTGGTTGCGGTCATGGGGCTCAACAGGAATCCGACACGCGATGACACCTCGAGGAGATTCAACTGCGCAGATCCAATTTCCCCTGCGTCTTTCCCCAGAAGCCCTCCTGGCCATTCTTGGCCGTCCTGGGCTCCGTCGGCCTTGCCTCTGCATCTCGCCCACGGGCGCTGTCGAGCCGGGTCGTCGCCGTCTTCGCTGCCGTCGCTCGTGGTCTCGGTGGTGGCGCGCCTGTTGGCTGCTCAGCAAGGCGTCGTCCAGGAAAAGCAACGAAAGCTCGTCTTTGCCACCCGCCCACGCCGCGCTGACTGGAACGAGTCGCGCAATGGCTCGTCTCATCAGTCATGAGCCGCTAAAGAGACAGGCCTCCCGCCTTTGAAACACCTGGCGGATCGCAAGGGCACAAGCGCCTCCGCCTAGGGGGGGGTCGGCAGTTCAGGAGCTCCCTGCCACCCAGGACGTTGCGCAGCTCGTCGCATTTGCTGGTCACGGTGTCCGGGTTTCAATGTCGTCGAGCAGGCCGCCCTGTTGGTTCCATAACGGGTAGTCCCCAACCGTGCTGAGACTGCTGCTTCCAGCGTCCCGCCGTCCCAGCGACCCAGCGACCCAGCGACCCAGCTCCCAGCATCGGACGGCGTTGCAGCTCCAGCACCACAACAGACCACCACGACGTGTGATCAGAGGACGGACGGGATGAAGATGCCGGTCAATCCACGTCCCTTCTGCGAACCTGAAGAGTCTTCGCGTTGCCGCCCCATCCCTGCTCGCCATGCGCCGCGCGCCCAAGCAGGGGTGTTGGCTCTGCTTGGCCACCTTGCCCTGCCACCCACCCACCCAGACCAACACGCCCACCTCACCGGACCCAACGGCGATGGTGCATTGGCCGTCCTTCGTGGTGTGCTGGTCAGCGGCCAGTGGCTCGCTGGAGCATGTTGAGGCACGCTAGAGAAGTCCGTCGGGCGTCTAGAAGCTGCGGGGTCGACAACACGAACGGACACTGGGCGAGGCGTCTGCCGCCAGAGGATCTCGAGACCTGCTGCCGGTTCTGGCACATCTGGGACCATCCTGTGTCGAGATCGCATGAGGTGCGGACGTCTGTGGGATCCTGCGGGGCGTGCTGCCATGTGCGCCCCATGCGTTCCTCTCCTGACCTTATGCTGTGCTCCATGCCCGAGACAGACAGGTAGCTGGGCCACGTACGTCCGCCACAGGAGAGGAGGATCCCGGACTGGGGGGGGCTCCGGGTCGAGGTGATAGATGACGGGCTTCCCTCGACGGACGGCAAGGAGGCGCCTGGCTGAGGCTGCCCGAGACGAGTACCGAAGAGTGCTAGAGACGGCCCTTCTTCTTCTTCTTCCAGTGAGCAGGAGCCTGTCTCGGACCTGGGAGGCGAAATCCAGGTAGAGGAAACGGGTCCTCGACAGCGACTGCCCCTGTCAAGGTTATGCACGCGGGCAGGTAGGTTGAGATTCTTCAGCGGGTACTTCCCACTGTTCTTGCCTGGCCATGTGCTCCGAAGTACCTCCTGGTTTGTTCCTGCGTCCCGGGCCCACCTTCCCACGTCGAGGTGGTACCTGACGGCTCATCTTCCGGCTTGCTTTCCAATGCTTCCGGCGGGCTGCTGCTGCTCCTGCAGGTGCTACTTTTGCCAATCCCAATTGGGGCTCCCATCGCTCTTGCTTGCTCCTTAACCTGGACATTTGGATTTCTCCCCAACTCCCCAACTCCACGCCTCGCGCCCCCCCCCCTTCTCTGGTGCACCCTTCATCTTGCAAGCATTCTTATTTTCTTTTCCCCTTTCCCGCGCAGGACCACCAAAGGCATTCTCGTCCCGCCTCCAGCATTGGCAACGCCTGTTCCATTGCAATCACCCCCCCCTTCCTTGCAACACACGCATCTACCCAGGCTTGCCAAGCTAATTGGACTCTCCCGGCACCTCATCCCCGTCGACCGCAACCGAACGTCTTCGCGCTAAAATCCCCTGCGATTCCTCGAAACCTCTCTCCATCTTCCTCACACACCAGCATCTCGACGTCTTTTCGAGCCGGCGCCAGCAGCCCTCGCCGTTCATACCTCGATACATCGACCCTGCATCCCGGGACGTCCCATAGAGCAACCTGCGCGCAACCACAAAGCGTCCAACCCTCCACCACGTCCGAACTTCCCTAGTCCCACGGGCTGTCGGTGATTCGAGCCACCCTTCACGCTCCCGATTTCCCTACAAACCCCCGAGAAAACCGACACGATGTGTTTCGGAAGCAGAGAGAAGGACAGCGGCGGCGCCGCGCGAACGAGGGAGCTGGACCGGGTCATTCGGCAAGATGAGAAGCGCATGGCCAAAGAGGTCAAGCTGCTACTGCTTGGTACGTCGGGCTCATCGCAGCCGGCACGGCTCGCGCCAGACACCACACCTACACTCGCTAACTACGTATGGCCATTTAGGTGCCGGAGAGTCGGGCAAGTCGACCGTGCTGAAACAGATGAAGTTGATCTACGCGCAAGGCTTCAGCAAGAACGAGAAGCTCGAGTGGAAGCCCGTCGTCTTCAACAATGTCGTCCAGTCATTCCGCCTCATCTTTGAGGCCATGAAGGAGATCGACGTCAACTTCGAGAACCCCGACAACGAGGTAAGCAGCACCGTCTCCGATGTCGCCGCCATCCCGCAGCTGCGCCTGGGACGAACCCGACTGACACACGGAACGCGTAGAAACACATGGCGCTTCTGCTAGTGGACAACGAGATCAATGCTTCGGACCCCATGCCCCAAGAATATCTCGCCCCCATCAAGTCCCTTTGGGTGGACAAGGGCGTGAGGCAGGCTATCGAAAAGGGCAACGAGTTTGCACTACACGACAACCTGGCATAGTGAGTAGCCTTTTCGCACGTTTCATTAGTCTCGTTCTGACCAAGGCGTTCAGCTTCTGCGACGATGTCGACAGGCTATGGAGTGAAACCTACGTCCCGACAGACCAGGATCTCCTCCGCTCCCGACTCCGAACGACCGGAATCACCGAGACGGTCTTTGACCTTGGACAACTCACCTACCGCATGTTTGATGTTGGTGGCCAGCGCTCCGAGCGAAAGAAGTGGATCCACTGCTTCGAGAACGTGAACTGTCTATTGTTCCTGGTGGCCATTAGCGGCTATGATCAGTGTCTCGTCGAAGACAGGGACGGGGTAAGTGACGACGGTGGTTGCGCTTTATCTGAATGACGGAACTGACGCCGGTTGCAGAACCAAATGAACGAAGCATTGATGCTGTGGGAGTCGATCGCCAACTCGCATTGGTTCACAAAGTCGGCTCTCATTCTCTTCCTCAACAAGATGGATCTCTTCAAGGAGAAGATTACGAGGAGTCCCATCACGGCGCATGGCTTTACCGACTACCATGGCCCGGCTGACGACTGGAAGGCGGCCAGCAAGTACTTCCTCGACAAGTTCCGCGCCCTGAACCGGAACATGGAGAAGGAGATTTACGGACATCTGACGAATGCCACGGACACGAACCTTCTCAAGATCACGATGGGCTCCGTCCAGGACATGATCATTCAGCGGAACCTTAAGCAGCTGATACTATAAGGCTGGTCATAGCACAACAGGCGCTGGCTGGTGTTTGGGTGGTGAAAGGCGGGGACCGTGGCCCCCGCCTTCGACCCTGAGAGCGGGGTGTTGCGCGGCCATCTTGCCGAGGGCATGCCGCGTGGTCCGCGACTGCCTGAGCAAACTGAGACATGGGCGGTGCCAGCAGCCCGTGGCAAACCCAATGTCTCGGTAAATGGGCCGATGCGAGCATCGAGCGACAGCAGCACGGTGTACATCTGTCCACTTCTTGTGTATATTTGCCCCAGGGTGGCGGCCGTTTCAACGGTCGAGTACGCTCAATAGCCCGGCTGGCGAAGGCCTTCGGAGGGCTCGGCATTGGGCTTTCTTGTGAGGGCTCCACCACGGGTCCTACATCGGCCAACCTGGCCACCACACGCATGCATGTTTTGGAGACGCAGGCGGAAGGTAGTGTCGAGGAGGGCTTGGGAGCGCAAGCTTCCATTTTGTCGTAGGGCGGAGACGACTGAGTTTATACTGCGCATGCAGCGATTTGATACCTCATACTTGGCTTGTCCAGCTATTCGTTTTGTTTACAGAAGAAGAGGGAGAGACGGTGAGGGAATGGTAGATTTGGATAAGGAGAGGGAACGACTGGACGATAATGCCGCGTCTGCGCATCCATGAGTAGGATGGACACCGTTTTAATCGAACCAAATCCGCCAATGATTCCCGAGTCTTGATTGTCCCGGTTTCGCGATACCTCACAGTCCCGAGTTGAGGTTAAGCAGAGGAGCAGGTGAAATTGGTTGACCATACGCCGACGTCTCGTCCATCCATCAGCACCGTCCCCAGGAAGCTTGCACAGAAGGGAGTAGTCCGTAGCAGCTGAGCTCGGATGACAAGGGTGAAGGCCTCTCCATTCCATCCGATCCCCCCCGCAACGCCGTGTCTTGATGATGCGTGTCACCCAGCAGGTCGACTCGTGGTACGCGCCCCACGCCCACGCCCACAGACGCGGGGCGAGACGGGATCTGGCATTGTGGCTGCGGCGATCGCGCGCGGACGGCGGGGTGGGGGGGCCGAAGATCTACCGCTGTGGGGGCTGGCCCGGTTCCGTCCAGGTCCGGGGCCGGAGACCTGATAAGATAAGGCGATCGATCACTCAGCAACCAGTGGGACAAAAGTCAACAAACGACGTCAGCTCCCAGCACGTACGAATGAACACCGGCGAAGCCTTTCACCGTATCAACCGGATCCAGACCCCTCGCCGTTTTCCAGAGAACTCATTGTCCTGATCCTATGCCCTGGCTCTATCCTGATTGTCAAGCCCAGGCATGATCCCATCGGCCCTCGACGCGCATTCCTGAGCAGACGCTCCGAGCAACTCGTCCCCACTCTCTTAGCACCAGCCGCGAGGCAACAGCAGCCGTTTCGCCATGTCGGAAATGCAGCAGTCCATGTACGAGTACAAGCACCACGGCGCCGAGGTCCGTGAGCAGACACCCTCCGTCTTCGAGCGGCTGCGGAACCGCTTCCCCTTCCTCGGCACCAAGAAGGGCATCGCCGTCGTCGTCGCCGCCGTGCTGCTCGTCATCGGCGGCGGCCTCGCCGGCCTGGCCGCCCTGCCGCGGGGCGTGAGCGGCGATGACGACGGCCAGGGGTCGATCGACACAGACACGTACTTCTACGGGCAGTCGCCTGGCGTGTATCCCTCTCGTGAGTGCCGACCTCGGTGCGGCCGGATGTTTTTCCCGCTCTGTTCTGACCGTTTGTACCCAGCTGCGATGGAGGGTCTCGGATCGTGGGGCGATGCCTACGAGAAGGCTCAGAAGATGGTCAAGCGCATGACGCTCGAGGAAAAGGTACGCCCCCCCCCCCCCGCCGGACTCCTTCGGGGTTACCCCTTCGCAGCAGGATTTGACGATGTGAACGACAGGTCAGCCTGACCGGCGGCGTCCCATCGAAGAACGGGTGCGCCGGCAGCCTGCCCGCCATAAAGAGGCTCGACTTCCCGGGCATCTGTCTCCACGACGCCGGCCAGGGGTTGCGGGCCACTGATTTAGTGAACGCCTACCCGGCCGGTATCCACGCCGGAGCAAGGTGAGCGAACCCCCTTCTCCGCTGCCTGCGAGACGTGGGCTGACAGTGTGTCCGAAAAAAGCTGGAACCGGAACCTGACCCTCCAGAGGGCTCGCGCCATGGGCGGCGAGTTCAAGAAGAAGGGCGTCAACGTCCTCCTCGGGCCGTCCGTCGGGCCCGTCGGACGCGTCGTGCGCGGCGGGCGGAACTGGGAGAGCTTCTCGGTCGACCCCTATCTCGCCGGCGCTCTGACGGGTGAGACGATCCGCGGCGTCCAGGGGGCGGGCGTCATCACGAGCACAAAGGTGAGCCTCGGACGGCCGGAAACGAGCGCGCGCTCTCCTGCTGACGCGACGCGCAGCACTTCATCGCCAACGAGCAAGAGACGCACCGGATGCAGAAGATGCCTCGCGAAGCCGTCTCCTCCAACATCGACGACAAGACGATGCACGAGCTCTATCTCTGGTGCGAACCACCGCTGCCCCTTCTCCCATTCGCGTTTCCCTCTGTCGCCGTCCAGCAGCTCACGTAAAGCAGGCCCTTCTACGATGCCGTCAAGGCGGGCACCGGAAACGTCATGTGCTCCTACCAGCGCGTCAACAATTCGTACGGCTGCCAGAACAGCAAGGCCATGAACGGACTCCTCAAGGACGAGCTCGGGTTCCAGGGCTGGGTCGTTTCCGACTGGGACGCGCAGCACGCGGGCGTCGCCGCCGCCATGGCCGGCATGGACGTCGCCATGCCGGTGCCGCACGATTTCTGGGGCGACCGGCTGGTCGAAGCCGTCAAGAACGGCACCGTCCCCGAGGCGCGCGTGACGGACATGGTCGTGAGGGTCGTTGCGTCGTGGTACCGAATGGGGCAGGACGAGGACTTCCCAGCCCCCGGCGTCGGCATGCCGAAGGACATGAGGGAACCTCATCGGATCGTCGACGCCCGCAACTCCTCCAGCCGACGGGTCCTCCTCGACGGCGCCATCGAGGGCCACGTCCTCGTCAAGAACGTCAACCGCACGCTGCCTCTCAAGGAACCCCGTCTCTTGTCCATCTTCGGATACTCCGCCCGAGCCGCGGACGAGCAGACCGGCCAGGGAGGGGGGTTCCCTGACTCGCTGACATTTGGCGCCCAGCCCGTTTCGTGGCAGGAGATCGAAGCCGGCTTCACCATGAACGAAGACTTCGACTGGTCCGGCATTGGCTTCAACGGCACCCTCATCTCGGGCGGCGGCTCGGGCGCCCCCGCCGCCTCGACGCTGATCTCGCCCCTCGACGCCCTCAAGGCGCAGGCAGACGAGGACGGCACCGCCGTCCAGTGGGATTTCTCTCGCGGCGACCCGTCCGTCCACCCGGGCTCCGACGCTTGTCTCGTCCTCGGCAACGCCTGGGCCAGCGAGTCCTACGACCGCCCGGCCCTCTACGACAACTACACCGACGGCCTCATCCTCCACGTCGCCGAGCGCTGCGCCAGCACGGTCGTCATCCTCCACAACGCCGGCCCGCGCCTCGTGGACCAGTGGATCGACCACCCCAACGTCACCGCCGTCCTGTTTGCCCATCTCCCCGGCCAGGCCAGCGGCACGGCCCTCGCCTCCCTCCTCTACGGCCGCGCCAACCCCTCGGGCAAGCTTCCCTACACCGTCGCCCGCAACGAGTCCGACTACGGCCCCGCCGCGGACCCCGACCTCCCCGACAGCCGCCACCGGCACTTCCCGCAGAGCAACTTCACCGAGGGGGTGTACATCGACTACCGCCGCTTCGACAAGGAGGACATCGCGCCGCGCTTCCCCTTCGGCTTCGGCCTCAGCTACACCACCTTTGAGTACGCGAACCTCACCGTCACGCCCCTCCGCAACGCCTCCTCCTCCGCCACGCGCCCCTTCCCCGCGGGCCAGGCGCGCGAGGGCGGGCCCCTCGCCCTCTGGGACGTCCTCGCCCGCGTGTCCGCCGACGTGGCCAACACGGGCCGCGTCGACGGCGCCGAGGTCGCCCAGCTGTACGTCGGCATCCCCGACGCCCCGGCGCGCCAGCTGCGCGGGTTCGAGAAGCCGGTGCTCGAGGCCGGGCGCGCCGCCCGCGTCGAGTTCGCCCTGACGAGACGGGACCTGAGCGTCTGGGACGTTGAGGCCCAGGCCTGGCGGCTGCAGAACGGGACGTACGAGGTCTGGGTCGGGGGCAGCAGCCGCGACTTGCCGCTGAGGGGCAACTTCTCCATCCTGAACTGAGGTGTCACGAAGCTGGGAGTGCACATGATCTGATTCGTCTTTTGGGTCTCGGGAGTTGAGGGGTCACTCGGCTTGATTTTGACATGACTGTATGTACGTATACATGGGAACTGGGTGTGGGCGTTTGCGGAATAGAGGTACGGGGTGTGACTTGTCCATATAGCTGGCAGTGTGGACACCAGGTCGGCACGGCATGTGTCGTACAATATGAATATCATGAACATGCCCGCCCTCCTTCGCCGCAGTTTCGGCACATGTCGAGTGCTGTGCTGATCAGTCATCATATAACGCCTGTTATTAGACACAGGGAGGAGTCGTCCACTCGGACCGTCGCTAGCATGGACATTGTCATCTGTGGAGGCTGACATGCCTCTCGCCCCCCTCCACTACGGCCCTTACTGATGACAGCTCACATTCTCACAAGCTCTCCCTCCTCCAAAGGACACTGCACGAGATAGCATAGGCTCAGCCTTGGCTAGAAGCAACACTGTGACCCGTGACCTGTCAGAGAGAGGGGGGAGGGCAGATGGCACACGGAACAAGCCCAGTAATCTGACACGTCGAGAACAAGCCTGCCGCTCCTTCGTCGGCATCAGATCAGTGACAAGCCTCCTCGGCTCCTCGAACAGGGGTAGGACACACACCTCTCGCTCCCTCCCATCTCATCCCGTCCAGGCGAAGCCTCAACCCAGGATGACGACGACAGCCAGAGCAAGGCATTGACATCCCCGTGTCCCCATGCCGAGCTGTCAACTTCGGGTCCCGGCCGAAAGGAGCACGTCGTCCCGGTTGGGATCGCGGCCGCCGCCCCGGACGGGTTGCCTTTCTTGCAGGGGTAAACCGGGGGAACGAACGCTCACGAAACTTCTCTCACATCTCACCTGCGCGGTGCGTCTGCCACCAACGGGTCCCGACGTCACATCAGGCCATGAGTGCCCCCCTTAATAGGAGTGACTGCCCTCTGGCGCCATCGGCCGAGTCTCACCGGTTTCAACTCGACGACATGGAGCCGAGCACCTGGAAGACCATCCCGCAGTGCCAACGCAGAATCCTGGGCCCTCGCCAGGTCACACCAATAAATCGCACAGCTCTCGGTCCACGGCACCTCTTCCCAGCCGCCCACTTGGTGAGCACGGTGGGCGTTCCTCGGAACCACTCAGTGGCGCTCGGCGGGGGACCCATTCAACTCGAAGAACTCCCGTTTTCTTCGTCTTCAGCTGCGTCGCCGGCCATTCTTTTGCGGTGGAAGGGATGAGAGGGCCGTCGTCTGGCCCGACGCAAACTTGCACGCCAGCAATGTACTGGCTCGTCAGGAGTCCGGCTGACAGACATCACGGACTGCCGTGTGGTTGGTCTTCGCTGAACTTCAGCTGGAGGAACAAGCTCCAAAGTCCTTCCTCCTGTGCAGCTACGGCTGACCTCCTGCCCTTGTATGCGAAAGGGCGGAGGAAGGGGGACCGCAAGCAAACATTCTTCAGCCACAAGGCCACCCCCTCTGATTATGATTGTTTCGTCGAAACCCGAGAACGTTGATAGGACCGCCAGACACTCATCTCGGCGCAATCTGAGGCACCTCTAACGATGCCATGTGTACGTTCCCCTTTGGAACGCAGCAGTCGCACCCTGCCACCCACCTATTTTCTTCCTGATCCTTTCAATGGGGCGCCCGCATACCGACGACGACGGTCAGCGGCGCCGCGGACAGGCCCGGCGGCGCGTGATAACTGACGGGGCAGGCACAGCAAGACAGGCGGGGCGAAACATGAGGACGAGTAACGAGGTGGCAGTCTGCTGCGACTGGCCCTGGAGAAGGAGGAGGCAAATTCCCTGCCTGCCTGTGCAGATACCTCCAAGGGCCCAAGCGACGCGACGATCGCCGACGCCATCAATGGCACGGTTCGCTTCTGGAGGCTGAGGCCGCCCATGGAACCAGCATCTCTCAATCACCCGTGAATGGCTCTCGAGGAGCAAGGTTCCGGGAATCGTCCTCCTCCGCCGCCGCCGCCACGTCGCTTCTGCGCGACAGAGCGCTATCCACACACGTCATATTTATTCTTCACCCAGAGACTGGAGACGGCCCGGACTGCTCTGCATCGAGGTGTCCGGGGACCGCTTGAAAAGGGGCGGGGCTGGCGCCGCGGAAGCAGCAAAGGGGAAAAAGAAACGTTGCTGAAAGGGGCCCACCCGAATGAGGCCAGTGGCGGCGGCCGAGCATTTCTCGATCATCTTGGAGATGATAGTTCAATAGTGCGAGCCGCTCATGTGCTCTTCGCCTTGTGGTCGTGTTTGTCGCAATAGTGAGGGCTGAGAACAGAGTCAAACTTTTCAGTCGCCACGATTTGCGCGATGGTGTCGCAGTCGTTGTGGAAGCTCAGGCTTCGACCGTGATAAAGGCACCTCGGCCTCGGGCTTGCGCCCGACTCGCCGGTCAAGGCCACGGCTTCCGCTAAGACCTGAGAGGCGGCAGCAGAAACAATTGCTTCTCGTAAGATGCCGACTGACTCTCGGTCTCCGAAGAATGATGCGGCACGATTCAGAATTTGACGGGCAGTTTTTTCGTAGAGGTTATGGGGCAGAGGGCAGAAAAGTGAAGGCTCGCTTCTCATATTGACAAGCCCACCGAAAGGCATGCATGCGCAATGGCGCGCGCCCTGTCATGACGTTCGGGGAAGAAGAGGCTCCCGCAGAAGACGTCTCGAAGGGCCTCCTCCCATCGTCGAGAGCTCTGTCCAGCTACAGCGAGGATATGAGAGGTGTTGGCTGGATGGAGGAGTGTGCGGGAGGCATTCTGTCGAGGAGTGTGCGCACCCAACCTCCTCAACCTGGCATCACATTCCGAGGCACAGCGCTCCCCATCTTGCACGCCACCCATGCTGCCGCAGCCCAGTGAGTTGTTTTTGGTCATGGTGTGTTTGTCTGATGAACCTTGTGAGTAGGCCTCGCAGATTCCGGCCCGTCTCGGGATGTTAGCACTGGAGCGCTAGGAGACAATTGGGTGGTGTCATGGGGTTGCAGGGAGGGCCTCGATCGCTTCGAGACGAGGCTCAGTAGATGTAGAGGGCACGCCACCATTGTGTTCTGTTGCCCCCTTGGGACGGCATGCTGAGTTTTGGAGCTTGTCGCATGTCGTCGTGGACGTTGGATCGGTCAAGATAGCTGGAAAAACGATCGTATGGCTCATCCTGTTCCCAGTCGTTTGTCTACTCCGAGCGGGTCAGTCGCCCACCCGCCAGACTCAGCCCACCAACCGCCTCGTCACCGTTCTTGGCGACCGGTGAGCGGAGATGTGGGTGGCTGCCGATCGGCCTGCCACGAGCATGTCGACCACATGGCTGGGCTAGGAAGCCAGGGTGTCCTTGCGTGTTTCGTCAGGCGCTCCTTGGAACGTCTTTTCATCCACCGCTTCTAGAAACCTTGTTCAAAGTATCTCGAACCGAGCTTTAGATTACACTCGTCCACAGAAGGAAAGGACCAGGTCCCTCGGCCTGTTCGAATTGGGCTGCTAAGACACGCTCCTTGCCCACGCAATCTCTGAACCTGTCCGCGACCGGGATGTTGAGTCGCAGAAACATTTCACGTAGGTCGGCCCCGATGTCACTGTACCTTTTTCTACAACAGTCAGTCAGCGCAGGGACGGGCATTTGATTATGGTGCGGCCAAAACTTGCACTGGTCCCAGACTTGCAGAAGGCCGAAGAGAAATCGAACGTAATGCCAGAACTTGTAACAGTCCCGCCGAATTTTGCACACTGGACAAATCGTGGACGTGTTGGGTGGTAGGCCGATCTCGCGTATCCCCGATCATCAGACGATCGCATCAACCATATCTCCCTGGCCCACTGTCGGTCAGATTCCAGGGAATCGCTTGGGGGGGAGGGGGGGTCAACTGCTTTAGGCTGAAAACGCCCGTTGCTCGAGATAAGCGTGCGTATGTATGCGGAGCTTCACACTGTCATCCGAGGTACATGTTGATAGGCTACCACGAGCCAACACGCGGGTGGAGGGAGACAGGGAGGGCGGCCTTAGCGTGTCGGTGATGGCACACGTCAGGCCATTTTGTGTCATGATATCTTCACATGCCGGTGAAGAACCTTAACGAATGAGCGAGATCCCATCTCGCGAGCGGTCCATTCCAAAGCTGTGGTCTGGACGCGGGGACGAACGTGTCTTTGGTGATCAGGCTTCGGAGCTGCATCTGTCTGGGAATCGGTGTGCCTTCTCCCACGCCCCCTCCCTGCCGCCTAACACCCCTGGCCACCATTGGGGCTAGATCAAGAGGGTGAGAAGCCCGCTCGGTATTACGGTGCTTGCCATTCGTCGAATGTGGCATATTGCTAACCCGTCCATCTGGTGACCACTTCTCGACGCCCCATTCGCGAGGCTCTATCCGAGGGCGTCTCACGTTTTGCTAACGTACAGCCGACGTTCCCATCCTTGAGCTAAGATGCGAGGCCTCTGGTTGTATGCCACATGGCCCCCAAGAACGCTGGCCGGAGCGGAGGTGAGACATCAACCGTGCCGTGCTGTGTGTGTGTGTCAGCAGCCTTTCCGTGGCAGCAGTGGAAGACCCAAAGGCGCTCGCTTGATTTCGCCAGTTTCCTTGCAGTCAATCATCCGTGAACAAGGCCCGTCGAGTGTCATGGATCGCTCCACAGGGAGAGCGAGTGAACCTCCGACTCAAAAACACGCTGATGGTAGCCAAGCAAAGGCACGACGGGGACAGCGCGATCGGGTGGCATGGGTTCGGCGTGGACAGGAGGATGGCTTCCGCATGAAGTATGGTGGCCGGGGTGGTCATATGGGCGGTGTCCAATCGAGCGGAAAAGTGTATCGAAGGGAATTTCCAAGATGGAGGAGCAGGGGTTGACGATTGGGTGACAGGCCTCCGAGACGATGTCGATGGGCTGCAGGCAGATGATCGCACGATCTGCCGCCCACGCATCTGTAACTTGAGCATCGTGTCAGATGAGGGACAAGATGAGGTGGGCGTTTGGATGTTAGGGACGTGAGTCCCGCTTGTTCGAGGACCGGCAAACTCGTTACTGGAAGACAGGGACATCCTGATCGTGACTACCACCCCAGTGGCAGGTAGATGAGAGGCTGTCATGCGCTGAATCGGCATGCGTTGGCAATCATCTGGCCGGCAAGAGAGGCATGACCTGCGCCCTCGGTCAGCATGGCAGTAGGGGGGTTTCGGACCCAAAGGATCGTTGCGAACGGGCTGCGGGCGGTGGGCAAGATAATCGAGAGGCTTGCAGGCTTGCAGGCATGCTGCATTGCTCTTGAGGCGTGAAGTAGACGGAGATGACGCGGGCGTGGACACGACGCATCGCTTGGGTGATGTTGCCGGGCTCTGGTCCCCTTTGACTTTCGGTCGATCGTCCGCATCGAGCATGGCGAGTGGGTCGCTGGTGACGACGACAACCACATGGGTGCCATTTGTGATGCTGCGTCGCACGGTAGGGGGAGGAGGAGAGTGGCCAAGTATTTGAGGGACAGGCCGGAAACATTTGGACGTTCCCCGGGAACTTGGGTAGCGTTTCATGGAGGGAAGTGAAGAGCAAGAGCAATGCCTGCTGGGGGTGGGGCTGGCAGGTAGGGGCCTGCCTCGCCCGGGTGCTCAGTGCTAGCGACAAGTGTCATAGGCAACGTGGTGAGGAGGGCGGACCCCAGTTCGCCCTGGTAAATGGGAAGAGGACCCACCCGGCGCACCTGTCAGAAACGGGAAGGCTCCACCTGTCTCGTGCGGGCAGGATGAACACACCGATACATCGATACCCGCCCGCTTCGTAGCATACTTTTAGCCCTGACATCGGCGACATGGATGCCTGACCACCAAAAGGGCCTTTTGCAGGGACATCGCTGACAAGTGACACGCATGCATGGAGTCGACGGAGCAAGATCTCATTTCGGGATCAAGGGATCTTAGGGGTCAAGAGCCTGACCCTCCCAAGGTCGACCCAACAACCAGTCAGGGTCCGCCGACCCGTACCCAAGTACCTCTCTCTCCCCAGGCAGGGCGTGAACCTCGCCCATTTGCCCCGTTTTCCCGAGTCTCGCAGCGCCCGCCTGCGATGAAGGTGCGGTGGTAGTGCGCCGCGGCCCCCGGAAACCCTCCCAGCATCTCCACAGCGACCCCGCAGGGACGTCTGGCGCTTCGACAACAGCGAAAGACCTCTGTTTGACGATAGCAAAGCAGAGCACCTGGAGTAGGGCCGTGGTGTTGGGCCAGGCTTCATGTAAAAGAACACTCGGGTTAGTAATCCACCGACAAGCCAGCCGGCCAACAGCTGGGTTGGAGCCTTGCAGGTGACACCGCGTTGCAGCTTGTGGTGCTGAGGCCTGGTGGTCGCCCCCCTGCCGGACCGGTCTGCAATGCGTGCCGAAAAAAGCAAATACAAACAAGAATCAAAGAACATCGGGGGAAGCATGACAGATCTTAGAGTGGGGAGACTCAGGGCTTTCGCTTGAGATCGAGGTCCGGTGTTGAGCCAGGGTAGTCCTGTCTGTCATGTTCTGTGCTTTTGCCGACTTTATCTCATCTCAGCTCGCCTTGCAGCCACCCAGCGTTCTGCGCCAGCCCGATCTCATGTACCCCGGGGGGGCTGGAGTGGACGAGGCGGCACGCAACGTACCGGCGAGGCCTGAGACGTCGTACGATTATCATCCGTGCATGCCATGCCACGCCATGGCCATGGTCCTTGGACGTCAGTGGTGTGCTTGCACCTCGTCATAAGTCTCGGCAGTTCCCATTCGCAGCCAAATGCCGTGCCGAGCCTGCCAATAATACGGCTGGAGTATAGGACGTCCGGCGAGCGACAGCAGAGGCTTGAATCTCCTGGGGGATCTTGGGCTGGCGAGCTCCCCCCGTCAGGTCATTCGACCAACGAACCGGGTGGCTAGCAGATTGTTTGCCTGCCAAATTGCAATATGCTCCGAGAATGCTGCATCGTCTGAAATGTGATAAAGTATGCGCGGACAGTGACCTACTTCGGAAGTGCGAGTGGCAAGACAGTTCAAACGACTTGCACAGCAAACACTTGGTGGATCGGCCATCGAGGAGGCTGGGGGATGTTTCGTGTTTCGATGATTGCCGTGTGTGGTTGGGGGAGAGAAGTCAGTTGAGCCAGCACAGCGAGGTGAGAGAGAGATTGCCAGATCGCGAGCTCCGAGGGGCCGGGCCGAGAACATGGCAACCTGCATGAGCGCGAACCACGCAGACACTACCATTAGAGGCAGTCTGCCGACATCTACTTCCCTCAGCGATAGAGATAGGGATGGGGTTGGTGATGGGTTGGTCATCTGCAAACCTCGTATTGTCTCCAATCCCAGGCCAGAGCCAGCAACATCACAGCGAGAAGACATTTCTGTCCTCTCTTCTTGGGGGACAGGCACTGCGGAAAGGGTTAGGTGTGTTCGACCGTGGCCACGGCCACGTCCAACGTCAGTTGCAAATTGTCTCGGGTGAGCTTGTCCGATATGTGCAAGATGCGAGCAAGAGATCGGCCGGGTACTGGAAGCCACGGAATCTTCATGTCCTCGTCTTGCCCTCCAGCAGCCTCCGGTACGATCATCGACGCCGATTCTCTGGTAGGCCGGGTCAGGCATCAACGGGCGGTGGCTTGTCGAGGGTACGTTGGGCGTGCGGGCATCGGTCCGACAAGTGCTCTGTTGCCAAGCACGGCACTCGTTTCGAGGCTTCTCATGTTCACATGATCTCGGTCAACTGGGCTCACAGCGACCAATTTTGGATCGGGAGATGCAGGCTGTAGATCTGGCGACACATCTGCCCGACCCTGGCAGGTTCCCAAACATCCCTGGAGGCTATTGGGTGGCTCTCCATGTCGGAGCTGGGAGGTCGAAACATCGGGAGGGGGGTGCTTGGGTAAGGGAACAGATCGTCGCTGCGCTGTACTCCTTTGGACCGTCGCGACTCCCGAGTCGACTCTAGTGCCCGCTTGGCCAGGGTCGAACGAGATAGCCGTGGAGCCAAATCAAGGCCGAGGAGGCGTGCACTATGCACTCAATTGTACTTGATCCAAGTGTACAGCGGGGCCCGGCGACATCTCGCACTTTCGCCGCTCGCAAAAGAAGGAGGGAATCATACCGGGCCCAGGCACGAGCGCAATCGCGATGGTGATTTAGGCGATTGGGGATCTTCGACTGCCAGGAAAGCAGAGCAGATGGCGGAGTCCCCCTGGTTCCCCACCACGACGGCAAAACCAATTTCTGTGTGCACCGTTAGCAGCCGTTCGCACCACACTAGGACGGTAGATGGGTTGAACGACAAACAACACGAGAACCATTTTGAGGGGAACAAGGACACGCTAAAGGGGGGGCATGCTAGCGACATTGCCCTGATGCCGCCGGGGCCGGGTCCATCAATCGTGATTGATCGCGGATGCATTGAGATGGGGCCAGACGATGCGCTAGGGAGCGCAGGCCAGACCCCTGTGAGCCACGCCCTGGACGGCTGGTTCCATGAAGAATCTAACTCAAGATGAAGCTAGTGAGCGTTAGCGCCCTGTCCATGGGGGGCCAGGGGCGATGGATGGACATGAGATACCCACCGGACGGGGGATTTTGCCCTGAGCACCTGCCCGTGAGCCCACGGCCTGTCAATGTGGCCGGGCGAACCTTGTGGTCGAGGGCAACGGCTGGCCGCCTTCGACGATGCCACCTGACGAGTGTTCGGCGAACCCAGCAGGAATAGGCGGACGGGAAGCGCGCGCAGCCAGGCTGACAGTGGCACAGGCGATCGCTGAGGCTTGTATGAGCATGAGGGGAAGGAGCGAGGTGAGGAGCAAGACGTGCTGAGTCGTACAAGGTCGCCGCGTGCGAAGGTCGGGGTCGAAAGCCAAAAAAAAAAAAAAAAAGGTCGTATCGAGGTTGCGAGCCGCGCCACGCAAGGCAGGACAAGGTGGTTAGGCCACGGAGACAACTTGCACGGTGCTGTACGGCGATGGGGATGAATGATGGTCGGAGGGTTTGCGTGGTGTCAAGCTGACGGAGGCGACTCGGGGCTCCTGCCAGTCGTTCTTGGGGCGAAGCTGATGCTGATGCTGATGCTGGCGCTGGCGAGGGATGCAGGTTGGCACAGGTGGCTCTCAGTTCCCTCCTCCTCCATCCTCCTCGTCCTACCACCCCGCCTCACGTGAGGTAAGGCGTAATCAGCAACAGCTTGACCATCGCCAGTGCCTCTGTCCCGTTCGGACTCTCTCGGCAACGACCATGGTTTCATGACCCAAGGGCAAGCATGGTGGGCTGAAGGGGTGGGCAGTTCTTGGTCGAAAATGTCATGGAGCAAAAAGAGGGTGCAAGCAACGACTGGGCAGGGCTACCTACCGACCATCCATCCACCACATCACGGCATCATACCCCCAGCACACCCCCTGGCCCAGCCACCACCATTCGATCGGGCCATACCCAACAGGCCAATAATCGCCCAGTTGGCTACCCTGGCCCTGTCTTGCCCGCATGTGTCTGCACGATGCGGTGCTCGCCTTGATGCCCGCTTTGCCCGCCAACCCGCTCAACCGCTGTACTGAAAGCTCTGGCGACACGGGGGCTGGACACACTCGCGGTTGGCGGGCGGACAGCTGGTGAACGAGAGAGGCGCGGGGCACCCCGAGCATCGCCTTGACTGGCCAGCAAGCTTACTGGCTGGTTGTCAGCCCGTGAGCGAGCGAGAGATTTCGTCGAGCAAGTCTGGCCCTCTGAGCACGCTGTAATCTTCTCTTCCCCTTCCTCTCGGACCTGGCCGTTTTTGACTCTCGAGCTATGAGTCGCCGCCCGGCGCAGACCCTCTTGGGAGATTCCAGGTTTATCGGAGCCTAACAATGCAGAAAACATGCTCAGAAACAGAACAGCACTGCATGCGGCGTGACATGAACGCCTCTGGCGTGCGTGCCGTGTCTGACGAGGAGCGCATCGTCGATGGATGGACCTATAGAGAGATGGCTGGCCGGACGCAGGGCATGGGGGCCAGAGGTGATGTTGAGGGCGCGGGAATGGACGACGAGCCGCGCCAGAGACTCAATTGTCACCAGGCTCTCGAGTCGATATGCCAATGCCCGGGGCGGGCAGCGTTTATTTTAGTGCTCGGCCCCGTCAGCCGCAGATCAGCGCTGCAATGCCAATCCGATGAGCGCTGAAAGGAAGAATGTTCCTGTTGGCGTTTGTCGCTCAAGTGCGACAACCTGACACTGTCAGCATGAGACCCCATCTCGATTCTTGAGCTTCGCGAAAGGGGNGGGGGGGGGGGGGGGGGGGGGGGGGGGGGGGCTGCCCAGCCCGGAGGTGGTGTGCTTCAGTGCGAGTCACTCCCCACAGCCTATAAACGGCTTGTGCTGGCGCAGTTGACCACCCCTGTCACACACCCCGGTACAGTGCTAGGTACAAGCTTGACAAGCTCCTTTTCGTTAGTCTCGTCTTGCCTCGATCCCTCCCCCTTCCCTTCCCAACACACTCACACACACACACACACCGCACTTCTGGGATCCTTTCCCCGGCACGCCCCCACCCAGTCGCCAGATCCAAGAGTAGCCTGGCCGTTACGTGTAGGGGAAGGGGGACCCGAGGCGGCAAAAGGGATCTATCATCATCTCGCTCCCATCCGAGCAAGGCTTGTGGGCGAGGAATCGGTTACCGACGTCGAGGCACGATACATTGGTTCCCCTCACAAGCGCCCCCCCCGTATCATGCATGGGTTGACGCTCGACTGACTTCCGTTGACGGCTGACAGGTGATGGGCCATGAAGAGGCGGGTGACGAGCATGGGCAGGTGGCTGTTGTTTCGCTCTCTGCATGGCCCTTGCCGTTAGTCAACAAGAAGCTGCGCGGTAAGGTATGGCAGGTAGGTACCCAGTAGAGGGGGTGAGGAGGAGAAAGAGAAGGGGGGGGGGGAGAAAGAGAGAGAGAGAGAGAGTGAGAGGTGTGATGGAGGTAGGCATGCATGTATCGGCGAGGTACATCGTACATCGTACCTTTTCCCCGGGTGCCCCTACCCTTACCTTACACGACACCCCAGCAAGCAGCAGCAAGCAGCAAGCAGCAAGGGGACGAGCGAGCAACGGCAAGAGCAACCCATCCGGAGGCAGAGGCCCATCATGTAATGCCTGCCCTGCCGCTGATCTCATATTACCAGCATTAGCATTAGGGAGGCTTGTCACTTCCCACACTCGCGCGCTCCCGGTCGCGCACTCTCGATACAATGTTTCCTTTCCTTCCCTGCCGACCCTCCTGCTCCCACTAACCAGTATTTCCTCTCCTCCTTCTCCTTTCCTTCCAAACCTTTCCTACAGCTCAACTCGCCTCACCTCTTCTCCTTCTCTCTCCCTCTCTCTGTCTCCCACTCACTCCCTCTCACCACCGGTCACGGCTCTTCCCACATCAGGCACATCTCGAGACTACAGCACCTCGAGCCAGTCAGCATCTGCCCGCCTCAGGACCCGCCTATTCCCCTCCAACCCACGCGACGACGACCGCTGCCTTCTCCCGTCACGCCTATCCGACTACCGCAGCATAGCTGCGTGACTTTGCTTGGGGCGGCACCGATCCCCTCCCTTACCCCAATTCGGTCTGGTCTCTGGACAGGCGAGGCTTCAGAAGCGACGCGGAATCAGAGCGAAAGCACGGCGGAACCCCGAACAGACCAAGGCCGCCCATCTCTCCCACGCCCACGGCAGCTCATCTCGCCAATTTGCACTACGACAGGCTGGGTCGCTTTCCACGTTGACGAGAAGAACCGAAGGAGAGGAAGCCTCCCTATTCCCGAGCCGCCCGTCGACGACGCCTCGAGCACCACGCACGCATTTTCGGTCTAGCTCCAGCTGTGCTAGGCCGACGGAGGAGCAGGAGAAGGAGCCCACTCCAGCCCCTGCCCCAGCTCATCAGTCGAACGGCGCCCCAACCCGCTTCCCAAGACGCTAGGAAGACACCAAAAACGCAAAAGGAACGAGAGATACCACCCAATCCAAGCATCCTGGCACCCTGGTCTCTCGGACAGAAAACGCCCACGCCCGCATCCTCGCCCACACCCTCACCCATACCCACACCACACCCTCCCCGTGGCGCGCCCACGCCCCCCCTGCTTCGGATCCTGACAGTGTGTCTTGGACTCCCTGTTCCAAAAAGCCGCCACTGAGCAGCTTGGTAACTTGACCAGCGCTAGGCGGCTTTTCTGCCCTCAGACTACCTCCTGGGGGATCTCAGGTCCATACCCTTTCTCGCCCGCCCGCCCAGCTCGCCCAACCTAACCTAACTCACTTACACACCACCCCACCCCCCCCCCCCCCTCCCCCCCCCCCCCCCACCGCCGCCACCAGCCAGTACACCGCGCCCCTCCTCCCGCCCTCCCCGCCCCCCCACCCCGCCCGCCCGCTCGCGNCCCCCCCCCCTTTTCCAACTCTTGCCCGAAGAGGATACACACGTTGTGACCTGGCACTCTTCGCCTTGCCGTCCCGCCACCACACGCGCGCCGATAGCTCTGATCAGATCTGCCCGGTTTCCCAAAGACACCGTGGACTACCACCCACGCCACAGGACCGCCTACCATCGACGCTGGCCAGGTAGCGCATAGATACTTGAGCCCGACCCTGCCACCGTTACCCAATTCCTTCATCATCTCCACCCCCCTACCCCCGACTGCGCAGCTACACCACACGCCCTCGAACCTGGATCACGACTCGATCCATCAGGCCGTCTCTCCCACCCGCCGACGAGTCAAGAGACTGGGTCCATCTCGTAGATCTCTCTCCTGGGGTTCCCAAGTCCACACACGGCTTCCTCAGTAGTGTCAAACTGCTATGGAAGCGGGTGGATCGGGCGCTAGGCAAAGGTTCGTTCGTCTCTTCTTTTCTCGGCCGCCAGCCCTCTTCTTCCTCTTCATCCCCCAGACTCCCCCTCCTTCCCGACCTCAGACGTTGACTCGAAGACTCCTCCTCTTCTCAGTGGTGCTACTTCTGCTGGCAACTCGGACCCTTACGATTTGCATCGTCCACCGCTGCCAAGAGAGCCTCTCGAAAGGCACTATCGCGACGGCCCTCCTGCTATGGCTACCGCGACCCTCATTCACCCAAACCACCCCTATTCCGGCCTTCCGCCCTCGTACCCAACCAGCCATCACTCGGTAGCACCTGGCCCCAGCATTGCAGGCATGATCTCCCCTGTCGAGCCTCGCCGCCCTTCGGACGAGAAGGACACGACGCATCGACAATCACTGCCGTCGCTCTCCGAAGTCATCTCCGGCGCGAAACCGAGTCCTTTCCCGCCCTCACAACCTCCTAGCATGGCAGGCTCCTCTCACAGCTTCCCGTCGCCATTCGGCTCTGGACCTGCGAGACAGTATCCGGAACCCCCCACCGAACGACAGTCACCCCGAGCACTTCACCCTCCGTCCTTCACACCCAGGGCTGAAAATGCACTCCCACCCTTCGCCGAGCCGTCCAGGCCCCCGCCGTTCGCCGGAAGACCTGCTCCTCCGCCACTGAACTCATATGCAGCAAGTCAACCCAGCCCGCCGATCAAGCCCGACCACGGTCGCGAGCCCGAACCGAAAATTAGCGAACCCAACGGCATCTACCAGCACCCGCCGCAACATGCTGTCCCGCAGCAGCACCCCCCGCCGATATATCCACAACCTCATCCGACGCAGCTCCCCCCTGGACAGGTTCCCTTGCCAGCCTATCCCGTATCGCCGCGGCACGGCTCCGCTCTGCCATCTCCGTATGAGCCCCAGCGTCCGGGTGCCCACCCCGAAGAAGCCGACTACGCCCCAGCTCGGTTCCAGTACGACCGCCCCGTACACAGGGCCTTGGACGCCTATACTTATCACGAGTATCTGCAGCGCGTGAGTGGAAGATGGAAGCCGCGGATGTCTTGTGCAGAGAAACTGACTGCCCGACAGATTTCCCACTCCTCCAGGACCATTGCCAACTTTGCCGAAGCTTATGTGAGGATTGCGGCCGAACAGCACGGAGTTTACCCAATTCCTGAACGCCTTCCCACCGAGCGCGAAGTGGCCGACATGATCAGCAACGCCAATTACATGAGGTCTTCGCTTGAGGCCGTCAGGCAAACGGTCCAGGAAGCCAATGAACGCGCCAACGCAGCTGGCAAGGCAAAGGGCTACGAGGACGAAGACAGTCACATGTATGATGGCGCGAAACCAAACTACGGCATGGGAGAGGTCAAGAAGCGACGAGGGGTGAGTTTTCGTGGACCGCCGTGATGCGCCCAGGAGCCTGAGGCTAACTCTCGACCAGCGGGCCGCGCCACCTGGGCGATGCCACAGCTGCAACAGGATAGATACACCGGAGTGGCGACGGGGACCCGACGGCGCGAGAACGCTTTGCAATGCCTGCGGTCTACATTATGCTAAGCTGGAGCGGAAACGACAGTTGGAAGCGCGACAGATCCGCCCCAAGAGCCCACAGCGGCCATGATTCGGCGATTCACATTCCGACGGATATATCAGCAAATACCCTGTCACCACTTGAGCGCGACTTGAACGCCGACGCGCTTCGAATCTGGTTTCCACAAGCAAGCCAATGTATGCTTTGGAAGCTACACACAAAGCGACGAGCCGAAGCTGTCGATCCGGGCGACGCAACCGCGCTTTCGACTCTGGCACTTTTTTTTCTTTTTTCTTTTTTCTTTTCCTTACTCTGATACCCGGCAATAGTCGACGATCGATTGTATATACTACGGAAGAGCCATACGGTTCTGGGTAACTGGCGGTTTGGCGGGGACGACATCATTCGGCGGCGTTCTCCAATGGATCTTTCATATTTGCTTTTTTTTTTGGTTGGCTGAGGGGAAATGTCCGTGCTTATTAGACAAAAGGACAATCCTGCAATGGAAAAGGGAGAAAGGGTAGGAGACCTTGCGAAGACGGAATACCAGAGGGGGTTACACGGACGACCAGCTGCTTTCCTTTCTTGCACTACGTGCCAGCGGGCTGTTAGCCGCCGTCTTCAGTTTATCGTCATGGAGGGGATCAGATCAGCGGTTCCTGCGGCACGACACACTTTCGGGGATGCCGGCAAGATTGAGGTGAAGAGACAGGGCTGGAGAGCGTCCAAGCTCAGTGTTGTCTCAGTTCGTAACACTGGGTTGGATTGCAGGAGATTCGGCAAGGCCAATCTACAAGGCTTGGTTGCGAAGGAGCTTCTGGTGTGAATCTCTCAGACTTCGTTAGCCGAGTCAAAATGACAAAGAATTAACTTCAAGCGCTGGTTCTCCCCCTTTGGTGACTACAGCCGAATGTGTCATTTCGGCACTTGTGAAATCGGCGCCCATCATGAGATTCCTTCCCTCGACCCGTAGGACTACTCATACGACTTTGCTCGACGTGCCTTGGCATTATGACGCTCCTCCACTTGAATGCTAGTCCCCTATCCACACCCCGCGCGGCGCCAGAGCTAGTCGCCTGGCTGGCATCTCGATGCGAGCGCTCAGATAGCGACCTCCGGAAAGTTGAGAAATCCTCCGACTCGTAGGGCAGACTTGTCTCGTCACTTCTTGTCAGTCACTTTTCAGCTTGACCCCCCTTTGCATTCCCGTTCCCCTCCTCCTGCCGGACGCATGCTACGCGGGACGAAAAGGGGGCTGGGAGAGGGGGGACCGGGGAGCGAGCCCCCTCGTGCTTGGGCCAGAGGGAGGGCGCCGGCGCTGGGGATGGACGGCAGCGGTGTTTGGACCGGGGAGGGGGGCGCCGGGGAGCAGGTCCCGCGTGAAGATCGCGATCTGAGTTTCTTCCCGGTTCGAGGTGTGGGGCCCGGGCGGCGAGTGAATCCTAAACCTCAGGTAGGTCGGTGATTGTGAGCGAGCTCGGGCCAGTTCAGCGGTCTGTCATTTTACAGGGCACAGAGGGGCGGCAAAGCATGGCGGGCACGGGCTGGTCGGTGGCTGTGGCTGCGAGGGTGACTGGACTGGGTGGTTGGGTCTGCCGGCTTGGTCACGGTGGTCTGGTTGGCTGTGTTTCTCTACCGCCCGTCGGTCATGACTAGGTGGGCAGGCCGGCAGACGTTGGGTGCGACGGGCGGTCGAAAGTGCCGTGCGTCTCTGCTTCGTTCGCTCTGCCCTCCCGCGCAGGAGAGGGGGATGGCGGCTGGCTGGCGCAAACATGGCTGCGTGACATGACACGGCACGCGCAGCGGTCAACCAGCGCAGCCTTACTATGACGGCTGTTCTGGCGGGGAGTGGAGTTGGCCCTTCCCTGGCTCTCTTGTTTCGTTTCGTTTACTTGGATGCCTGCTCTCGCTTGCCTTTGCGCGCGCATGCGAGGAACATGCCCTTCCCCGCCTGCCCGACCCCCGAACTGGCTTGTGCTGGATGGCACAGCCGCGGGAGCAGAGATCTCGGACGGGTGCTCTGCTCATTCCTATCTGTCTTCGTGCCACCTTGGATGGGGAGGCGAGACCCGCTTGCTCCGTCTCTCGCAGCTCCATGGCAGGTCATGCCGCTTGCTGCCCTCATTCGGTGCATTCGGGGCGAGCTCGAGGCTGCATGTCTTTGATCTCTGTTCCCTCATGCATCATGCGTGCCCCATCGTGGGGCCTCGTGGTAGCCACGGGTGTCCTCGATACATGGTGCGAATACAAGGGAGAATGGCACGCTGCCGCCCCGAAGTTACGACTTGGCGTGGCTGTCTCACCCGCGTAAAAGGGCGTCATGGCAGCCGGTCGGCAGGCGTCAGAGACGCTGCGCGACCCTGGCCGGACAAGTGGGACAGGGAGACCAGAGGTGTGAGAAGCAGGCAGGCGGTCTTGAGGGTCAGGCCATGAGATCGGCGGGGAAAAAGCAACGACAGCCCGCAGCCCGTTGAGCCCCGGGTGCTCCTCTTTCGCCCAAGCTCGTCAAGTGGCACAGTGGGCGGCCATGCGGGAGGGAGCAGGACCTCTCTGTGCGAGGTGAAATGTCGGATTTGTGAGCTGTTCTTCTGCGTTCCGCGTCACGCACTCCTCGTGCTTGTGCAACGTCACGAGCTCGTTTTCGAGCCTATCCCTCTCGAGGACAAGTGGGAAGTCGAAGGTCTTGGCCCGCGCGCCCGCTCCCCGATGCGACGGATGCGTTGGTTTGACTTGGATCAGGTACGGGGCGTGGAACGCTGTGGCGTGAACTTTATTCGGGACTCTATCTCGCGCGCAGGACGCCGTTCAGGTGCCAGGCAGGCTGACGCTCGAGCTGGCGTCATCCGCGTGGCGGAAGCGAGACCAGACCGCCAGGATGGTACGATGTAGGAGTCTGGCGGTGACCTAGTTTCTGGGTTTGGGGCCAAGAATGTGGCTTTCAGTCACTAGTCCCCTCCTTCCTCACAGCTCGGGTTTGGTCTGTTCTTGATGCTTCTGGCGTGGACGCCAGCGCCGATACCATGGAGCACATGGTAGTGGCGCCTCGCAAGCCCAAGCAAACCCTAAGCCTGCAGCTGTAGCGAGGATCATCCGGGCTGGGGTGCCGTGTGGTGTCGCTGTGTCCATCGCCTCGCAGCTATGCAGGGTTAGAACAGGCGGTGGGAAAAGGCCGTGGTCGAGGGGAATGTGATGCGTGGAAGGACCTCGACAGTTATGCTATGGTAGTCGCTAGGTTGATGGCACGCCGCCAGCGGGCATCGTCATGGAGACAATGACGACATTCACGGCCGGTCGTCGCAGACGGCATCTCGAAAGAGGGTCCAGACCTTGTTGGACTTGCCGATCTCCGGCGACGGGGTAGGCGGCTGGCGATTCGTCACGAGATGGTGCGACTGTGGCGATGGCTTGTCGAGACGCTCTCGAAGGTTGCGAGCATCGCGTGCGGTTTTACGCACTTGCGCACCAAGAAGCGATGGCACCGGCTCATGATGCCCTTATTAGTGGAAGCTCTCCACGACTGATGCACGATGCACAATGCATGCGCCTCGAGGCGGGGCCAGCTAGGCTGCTGGGGGTGTGTGGAAATTGAGGACGCGAGCGGCGTTGCTTTTTTCGAAGGTCTGCCTCTCTGTTGGCTCTGAATATCTGGAGGTGCTGGGGCGACACGAGGCGACTGGAGTTCCTGTGCGACGGCATCAGGATCAACTGCTGCAAGTAAGCGCATCTGCAGTCATTGGAGATCTGATTCTTCCTGCCGCACGCGCGCAGTCTCCCGTGGAAGTGTGAGTCGGGAGGTTGTGCGAGGGTGGGCGGCACAGACAGGACTGCCGGCCGATGCGCCCTCCCCTCCCTCCCTCTCCCGTTTCCCCGCGCCAAACGCTTCGAGGCTGAGGCGACATAGCTGAAGATGATTTCGGACAGAGCTCGTCGCGGGAAGAGCCTGTCGTCGGCACCTGAGTAAGATGGGGCGGGCGAAGGAAGCAAGGGCGTGTTTGTCTCAAGACGGCATGTTGAGGCACGGGGAGAGAAGGCGAGCTGGTGTCCCTCTTCGAGTGATGGGGCCGTCCATTCCAGGGAGGGCTGACTGGGGCGGGAATCTCGATGGAATCTGGGAATCTGAGATGTGAGCCGACGCACACGGAGCTTGGTGTCCTCGAGAACCACGCCACGCTAGCTCGCTGGGTCCCCCAATGATGATCCAGATCCAGATCCAGGTGCCGACGCTTGGTGCGTACGATACGTACGGTACGTACTCGAGTAGCACGCGCCCTGGGACGGATAGTAATCGGGCTGACGGTGGGCCGCGAGTCATGACGGGCTGGATCAGAGACATCATGACATCCGGCCGGCAGTCAGCGAGGGAGAGGGCCGGTAAAGAAACGGTGTCGCGCGCCGCCCCTCCCCGAGGTTTCTCATGTAATGTCGCCGGCGGTCGTTCGTTCTCTGGTCAGAGAGAGGCGGGCAGTCGATGGAGGGTAAGGCCGTGGATGACGCGGACAGGGGTGGCCCTGACCTGGCGGGCGCTGCTCACTGGCGATGGAGGGGGTGGGCCGCCGGCCAGGCTCGGCAGAGATGATTTGGCCCGATTTGGCCCCAGAGAGGGCCCGCACGTAGCTGCAGGCATCGGGGTGCAGGCGGGTCTCGAGCGATTGATGCGCGATGGAGCGATGTGACAATGTGACGATGTTCGTGCCGCGGCGCTGGGGCGGCCTGGGACTGGGGAGCCAGGCGCTGCGAGCGGCCAGGCCCTCACCTCCTAGAGGAGCCTTTCTGCGTGGGAGGCGGACGGCGATGCCAAGCCTCTGACTCTCGACGCCGCATGTCGAGCAACTGATTCACTGGGTGTCGTCGGGGGTGGGTAGAGTTGGATGTGGTGGAGTTCCTGGCCCAGCAGCGAGCGACTGATTCATGGGCACATGAGTAAGGGGAAAGGGGNGGGGGGGGGGGGGGGGGGGGGGGGGGGGGGGTGAGAGCCACGATGCTGCGAACAGACAAAATGGCCTGACTTTCGGGGACGGGCTTCGCCTAGCTGCATAAGGAGGGCCCTGTTGGCTGCCCGCCTTACCACTGTGGCATCTTAGTATGCGGGAGACAGCGGGGATAGATCAGGCAGGCACCAGGGGGGGGCAGCAGACCCGTTATACGCCTGTCTACGTTTGCAACGTAGAAGCTCCCTCTCTCCTGCCTCCTCGACCACAGGCTAGGCATCCAACCAATACAACCACATACACCCGTCGTCACTTGCGCAGCCCAACGGAAGAAGACCAAACCAGGAAGAACACGCGAGAAAGAAAGAAAAAGCACACCTCCCATCCATTCTGGAACAACCAGGATCACAAGAACCGCCCTGGAGCAGTGGGAAAAAAATCAATCCCCCGCCCGGGGCAGACTCCGGCACCACACTATTGGTTCTTCGACCAACCACCACGCTCGCCGTCCACTCTCTCCCCACCCCGCCATCTCCAGCTTCCGACACCCCCCTCTTTTCATCCCATCGGGCCCAAACATCAGTCATCTCATCAGTTGATGGGACCCATCAAGGATGCTTTCCGCCCTCGTCTAAGCTCCGTCTTGGCCATGGTATGGTGCTCCTTCGGCCAAGCTGGATCCTGACGCCGTGGCCCGTCTGTCTGGTCAATCGCCGCTTCCTTGGCACAGCCATCGTCACTCGACCGGCTCCCCACCATCTTTCCTCTTCGGTCTCGAGCGGCATCTTAGCCTCAACGCCCCCATATCCAATAGTTCGGGCTCCAACGGGACACCTTGCCAATGCCAATACCAATACGTCGTCGCCGACTGTTCGCCCTGCACGCGACAAGTCAGCGTCGGCGCCTCGCCATGTCCGATCGTATCGTCTTCGCCAATCGCATCCACGTCCAGCCCGGGACCCCCATCGTGACGTGAGTACGCTGCCGTCCTCTCCCTGGGAAGGTTGGGATGGAAGCTGACCATCGATCAGCCAGGCCACATACGGTTGTACACACACCACATGTGCCCGCCACGGGCAACCACGTGGGATACATGGTCGACCACCTTAGTACGACGACCTACCTCACCACCATCAAGATCGAGCAGCAGACCCTCAGCTCGGCTTTCGAAACCTGCTAGCCACGGAGCGACTTACCTGCTGCTTCTGCATCTGACAAGCAGCTTCGTCCCTCCGCCGTCCAGTCCGCCTCGCACCTTTCCCTCCCCTCCCCCCCGTATCGTTCTGCCGCCGATGCCCTGTCCATGCCTCTCCCATCCTGCGCCCCCGTCTCACGTCCCTTGCCCGCCCCGCACCCGCCTGACGACAGGCCATGCCACGGCGTTGGTTCGATCCAGCCGTCGACTCCACGGCATCCGCGATCCCCTGTGGGGCCCGACGCTGGCACCCTGCGGCGAACTGAGTCGGAGTCGACGTCGTCGTCAGGCCGCGCGCGGGAACCCTGCCCTGGAACCAGGAACTGCTCCCCGCCCCGGCCCAGCAGCTTCCTGGCAAAACGGCCGCATTTGCCAGACACGCCCTTGGCGGACCCAGGAACCCATTGGAACGATGCGAAGGGGAGCCGTCCAGAGAGCCCACCGGCGCCGAAGCTAAAAATGCCCGCTAGGCTCTGTCTGACCATGACTGCCGCTGCGTGCTCTTGGTAACTAGTGCCTCCCTGACAACCGCCTGGTGTCGATGCCGAACCCGCCCGCCCGCCCACTTCGCGCCCGCCAGCTCTGCTAACAGGGTGCACTGTAGGATATCTCTCGCGTCCACTGCTGCCGACACGCCCCCCCCTTCCCGCCGATTGTCCCTCGTCGTCCCAGATGCGCTACCGTCTGCTCGGGTCCTCCATCGTTTCTCCCGTGCTGCCAACTAACAGGGGTGGCCCCCCTTTCCTTTCTCTTCACGAGATTGCTCTCCTCACCGGAATGTGGCTTTCCGCTACACCACGCTGGCGAGTCCGGCGACGGCGCCTTGGGACGAGACCGCTGTGTCCGCCAGGAAGCGAGCTGCCTGTCATGCCATCGCGCCCCGCTGGCCAGATGGTCAGTCGGAACCATCGCCAGTTTATCAGAGACCAAGAACCCGGCCGTCTTGCTCAGTCTCCGTCCCAGACGAACCATGGATCACCCGAAAACAGACCGCCGGCAACACAAATAGGTTGTCGAATTGCTAACCCGGGGAGGGTGCTGTAATCGAATGTGGTACTGGCTTGTGACCGACCCTCCCTCATGTGCCGCTGACCACCCTGCCCACCCGTCGCCTGTCTCGCTTCTCTCACGGTCCAGCTCTCACCGCTCTCTGCTGAGGAGAAAAGCAAATGCCCAGCATTCTCCTCGCTCAGCTTTGGGCCTCACGCTCACACAAGGGCCAGGACCAGACAAATCATACCATCGATCCACTTCTTGACCGGTAAACCTTCTTCATCCCACGATGCGGCGAGACAAGAGACAGCCACATGCCGCAGCGGGTCATTGGACCCTGTTTGTGTGTGCTTGTCTTGTCCACATCGCGCGCCTCGCATGCTGCTCCCAAGACATGCACACACCCCGTTTCTGCCCAACTTGCCACACCAGGTCGACAGCCCACGAGCTCGCCAAGTGATCCGCGGGCGGGTGACGGTCACCAAGCGAACCACATCTCGCATCTGCCTACCTATTTCAGCCGTCGCTGCCGTCTTCTGCAAGATCTCTTTTCCGAAGAAGCAAAGTGATCGACCGCACCCCAATGTGACGGGGGACGGGCTCTGTAAGTCAATCACTCCATGACCCCTGTGACGTGCACTCACCATTGAGGATCTATCCGGTCCGGCCCACGGCCTAGACCCTCGATCCTCAGCGCTGTCCTGTCAGTTCAGAATCTGCGTGTTCCTAGGGACAGACAGCTTCCGTGATTGGCACGCGAGAGACCGGCATGCTCACGTTCCGAGACCATCTCAGTGTTCGGCAAGTGCGCAACTGTAATGTAGATGTTTGTGCCGTCTCGAGCACCTGGAAACCCTGGCGGTGTGATCGCCAGTGAGTCTAGCAGATCTCAAAGAGCACGCGCGAGTCCAGATGGGACGTTCGTTCGTATCTATCCTGGTGGAACATCGAGACCCTGCATGCATATGCCCGAACCAACAGCAGTAGCCCGTTCCGTCCTCCTCCACACCCTGCCCCTCGCTCAACCCCCCGGCTCTAAGGGGGGGAGCTGCTGCGCACTCAGCACGCTAACGAATCCCTCATGAGCGCTCACTTGCTGCTGCTGCTGACGCCGCCGCAGCCGCCGCGGAAATTACCCAAGAGCCCGGCCAACCCAGGTATGTCCATGCCTGCGAAACCGCTGCCGGCCAACTCACGTTCGCCGATGGCGATGACGGCGCCAATCAGGTCCTTCTGGATCTCCTCGCCAACGACGCTATCGTGCTGATAGGCCGGGTGGGCGTCGACGAGGTCGCGGATCCAGCGCGCGGCCGTCGCCAGCTTGCCGCTCGCGCGCTGGCTGATCAGGCGCAAGTACGTGTCCAGCTCGCAGCGCGTCTGGACGTCCATGTTGACGCTGTCGAGATAGCTCTCGACGATGGGGATGAGGCCCGGGAAGCCGCCGTCGGGACAGCCGTTGATGACCTCGTTGACCGTCATCTCGGTGTACTCGTCGTCGACGGGGCCGACGGGGGTGGCCGGCCGGCTGGGGGCACGGCTCGGGGCGCGGGACCCGGGACGCGAGCCAGGCCGGGAAGGGCCGTCGCCGTCGCCGTTGAGGCCTCGGGCGTGGCGGCTGGGGAAGGGGTTGCTGCGGAAGTAGAAGCGCTCGTTGAGGACGGCGTCGACGGCGTGCGCGCGCTCCATGTTCTCGTCGACCTTGGTGATGGGGATGTAAAAGTTGAGGTCGAAGGAGAGGATGGCGCGGGTGACGAGGACCATGAAGACGGAGAAGGCGGCATTCTCAAAGTCGGTGACCTGGATCTCCATGGGGCGGAACTCGACGCGCCAGCCGATGCTGTTGTCGGCGGGCGGCGGCTTGAAGCGCATGTGCTGCCAGTTGGTGGACTGCAGGTTCTCGAAGTGGTCCGTCTTGTTGAGGTCGAGCTCCTCGAGGTCCTCCTGGAAGATGACGATGGGGTCACGGATGAAGAGGTGGGCAAAGTGGGTGGCGAGGCGATCGTCCATGCCGCCGTCGACGAGCTGGGCCTTGATGTCCTCGTCCACGACGAGGTTGGGGTCCATGTACTCGGGCCGCAGGCGCGGGTCGGTGGAGATGTAGGTCGAGTTGGAGGCGTAGCGGGACTTGGGGATGCGCCAGCGGTCGTCCTTCAGGGGCCGCTCGCCGAGCTCCTCGGGGGTGCGGTCGTCGACGGCGCGGCTGATCTGGTTCCAGCGGACGTCCGTGTTGGCGAGGAAGCCCTTGTAGACGGGGGTGGCGGCGGTCAGGGCGAGCATGATGGGCCCGATGGGGCTCAGCTGGTCGTACAGCTTGCGGCCCTCGGTGATGTTCTTGGCCTGGAACGTGATCTGGAGACAGCAGCTGCCCATGCCGAAGGCCATGGCGTCCATGTGGATGAAGTCGTCCGGGGCTGCGCCGTTGCGGACGTCGTCGTCCTCGGGCCAGAGGTGCAGGTCGCGGTTGACGGTGGGATCCTTCCAGGGGGTGGGGGTGTTCCGGTCGTGGAAGACGGGGACGTTGACCTGGACCTTCTTGCCGCGGCGCCAGCGGATGTTGGCGGCGAGGGTCGGGAAGCGGATGTGCGGGTTGGCGATCTCGTCCGGGACGAACTGGGAGCGCAGGCGGGGGCCGGAGGGCGGGTAGTGCGGCGCCGTGAAGTCGCCGGGACAGCCGATGCGGGGGAAGGTGGTGAGGGTGATGGGGTACTCGTCGGCGCGCATGTGGTCCTTGGCGATGCGGCGGCGGAGCTTCATGTCGGGCTCGACGCCGAGGAGCTCGCGGAAGTCGATGCCCCAGGGCTTGCCGGGGGTGGCCTCGAGCATGAAGCGTCCGAACTCGGGGTGGAAGACGGGGAGGGTGGGCGCCGGGGCGGAGTCGCCGCCCTCGTCGGAGGCGACGCGGCGGCGCTTGGCGGCGGGCTCGTCGGCGTGGACGTCATCCTGCAGGTCGGGGACGCCGCCGCCGCCCTGGGCGAGCTCGGGGCTCGCGGCGAGGGCGGTCAGGATCTCGGCCTGGCGCAGGGAGAGGCGGACCTTGGGGTCATCCGGGGAGTAGGTGACGACGAGGTACTCGACCTCGTCGCCCCAGAGCATGGCATCGCGCTCCTTGCCCTTGGCCTTGTTCCAGATTTCAAGGAGTTGCTGGGGGCGGGTTCAGCAAGGGTCACGAAGAAGGGGAGGACGGAAGATGGAAGGGGGACGGGGGGAGGCGGACCTTGATACCCCACTCGCGGACCTGCTGGGCGTTCTTCTTCGCGTCGGGCCAGTCGAGGGCCGTGCCGAGGGCGCTGGGTCGTGTGAGCGAACGAGGGGACACGCGCAGGGGCGGGTGAGGACGGAGGAGGAGGGTCTTACAGGAGACCCATGGTGGTGAGATCAGGGTGTTGTTGTGAGTGAGAATGACGGGAGCGTGAGAGGTGCGTCGATCACGGCCGACGGGCGGGCGTCTGCTGAGCGGTTTCCGGGCCGCGGCAGGCGGCAGAGGCAGGGCGACAACGGAGGGTCGACGGTGGCAGGGCCGGTGGTGTGGGAGCGGCGAGTCGTCCTTGTGTGGTGTCGACTCGTTTCGTCTGGGACAGAGGAGACCGGCGTCAGCACCGAGCTCTTTGAAGCGCGGTGGATGGCTGGGCTGGGATGGGTTGGGACGTGGTAGCGCGATGGCGCAATTGCTGGAATCGCGAGTTTACCCCTCCTGCGGCTCAGAGGCGGCGACGGTCCATAGTCGAGTTCCAACGGGGCGGGAGAGGATTGATGGGTGTAGGTGGCTGTGCCGTTTCTGTTCCCCTGCTTTAATTTTTTTTCTCCTGTTCTGCTCCTTCGCTGTTTTCGTGAGAAGGGGTATCGGGAGAAGGTCTATGAATACCTCCGGGATTAAGAAGAGGGCCAGTCGAAGAATTCTGCTTGCCGGCCTGGGAAAGCTAGTCGAGCGCAGAACGGCCGTGAACGTGGGGTTTGGTGGGGTCGAGGTTCGAGGCTGAGGAGCCCATTTCTGCATCTGCTTAGCAATCACGGCCTGGGACCCGGCAGGCGAAAGCATAATAAGCAGAAGCACATCAGTAAGCTGGTTGGGGTGTGCGCCCTTTGGGTTTGACAAGAGGGTTGTCACGAGAGCCGAGGTATGGTGTGTCTTGTCTACCTGCACATCGCGGGATGCCTTCCGAGCCGAATCAATTGAGATGGGCCACCGATAGGACGCCTTGCTGTGCATTTCTTTTCCATCATCAATCAAGCAATCCCAAAGCAAGCAAGGCTGAGTGCCTCCTGTTTGCGCACCGAAATAAGTGGGTCACCGGGCCCGAGAGACGCCGGATCCGGAGCAAAGTTCCCGGCTCCTTCGCGCCTCATATGATTTGATTTGCCCCTTGGCCATCATGTCACTAAGACGTCAATAAAAATCATGGGACGTGACAGTAGTGATTCGTGTTTCTATTGACGAGTCCATGCGTATTAAGAAGAAAACTGTAAAAAAAAAACTTTAGAAAAAATGCATACACGGTTGCCGCGTCACGAAGAACCCGGCTGGCCGGGCTCCTCAAACTTGACGTCTCCCTTGCTGATGTCGGGATACACGTCGAAGCGCCTCTGCGTGGTCAGCGGAATGTTCTTCCGGACCTCGTCGATCCTAGCCCCGTCCAGCTCCCACACGACCGTCGACTCCTTCTCGTCCGTCTCGGCCACAACCTGCGCCATGGGGTCGAGGATCATGCTATGACCCCACGCCTGGTACGGCCCGTCCGGGTCGCGGGCCGGGCTGCACATGGCCACGTAGATCTGGTTGTCCAGCGCCCGCCCCTGGGCCAGCAGCTTCCAGTGCAGCGGGCCCGTCGTCAGGTTGAACGCGCCGGGGTACACGAGCGCGAAGCACCCGCGCCGCGCCGCCACCGTCGCCATCTCGGGGAACCGCACGTCGTAGCAGATGGCCACGCACACCTTGCCGTACTCGGGCAGGTCGACGATGGTCACCTTGTTGCCGGGGCTCAGCACGTCCGACTCGCGGAACGTGATCTTGCCGGGGATGTCAATGTCGAAGAGGTGCGTCTTGCGGTGCGTGGCGAGGAGGGCGCCGTCGGGCCCGAACGTGAGGCTCGTGTTGTAGTACTTCTTCGCGCCGCCGGCGTCGTCCTCGACGAGCTCCGGGATCGACCCGCCGATGAGGTACGTGCGCGTCTCGGCGGCGAGGGCCGCGAGCGCGTGGAACGACGGCGACTGCGCGGGCGTCGGCGGCGACGGCAGCAGCGCCTCGGCGTACTGCGGGAAGAAGTCGCACCCGTACGGCGAGTTGAAGCACTCGGGCAGCACGATGATGCGCGCGCCGTCGGCCGCCGCCGCCCGCACCCGCGCCGCCGCGAGGTCGAGGTTCGCCTGCTTGTCGGTGCCCGCGGGGATCTGCACGCACGCCAGCTTGACGGGCTTCTTGAGGACCGACGTGGCCATGGTGCGGAGGAGCGTGCTGCCGCGTCTGAACCCGAATCGGGGGGTGCCGAGGAGCGCGCTGGCGGGGGCTCGGAGGGGGTGGGCGGTCGTGGCGAGTGAAGTCAGAGCGCGAAGGGCTGTTCTCATGATGGGGTTTCGCGAGAGGCGAGGCGGGAGTGAAGGACGGGGGTGACGATCAGGGCAGTGGCGGTGGTGAGCGGGACGATGAGTTGGAGCAGCGAGCGGTTCGGCAGAGGGGTCCGACGTTGGCCGACGTCGGGATGATGGAGCGGCCGGTGGGGTAACGACTTGGGACTCCAACTCGCGGCCCCCTCCCTGCTTGCGCTCCAACAGCCTGTCCTGCCCTCTGCCGCTGTACGAGTGCTGGGCCAGTCAGGTTTTGACAGGGCCCATTTGAGCACTGGCTCGTGGCCCTGGTGTTGATCGGCCAGGACCCCAGACTGATCGTTCCTGATGCCGGTCGAGGGAGTAATGAGTGTCGACGTGGACGCTCGGCAATCGACTCGACAATAGATGACCCGAAACCCTGACTCGCAGCCACGGCCGTTCGATCGACAAGGCCCAAGAAGCGAGGGAGGCGGAGGCATCTTCACATGCCTGCAGAGACAGCACGTGACCTTGTTGAGCACGTGACCGCTCGGGCCGGATGCGGGGATCCCGCCCGATGGACATGGATGGCCCGTGCGGATCATCCCTCGTGCTCCCTCGTGCTTCGGGGAACGCCCAATGGGAGACGCGGGCCCTGGCTGCTGACGGGACCGAGGTTCACATGCGACAAGAGTCGTCACTACTTCATTGCGCTCGACCTCCGACAGCAACCCCAGACGGACTCGACTCTACCGTGCCTAGCCTAATATAACCCGCCTGTCCTCCGCATTTCCCCAGACCGCTTTGCCTCGTCTGCTCTGCTCTGCTCTGCTCTGAACTGCGTCCTCCCTCGAACAACCCAACAAGCCAACCCGATCATTCCCACCGCCAACATGTCTCTCCAGAACGGTAAGCACTGCCCTGCTCTGCGGCGCAGAATCCCCCTCCCCCCCTCGCGGCGCGACCCTGCTTCAACACAGCTGACCGCCCTCCCCAACCCCAGCCAAGTTCCCCTCGTCGGCCGCCTTCGACGCCATCAACGACGCCCTCAACGCCACCGAGGCCGACCGCAAGGACGCCATCAAGCAGGGCAACGCCATCTTCGCCTTCACCCTCAAGAACACGGCCGGCGAGACGGACAGCTGGCACATCGACCTCAAGGAGACGGGCAAGGTCCAGAAGGGCCTCGGCACCAAGCCCACCGTCACCCTGTCCCTGTCCGACGCCGACTTCGCCTCGCTCGTCGCCGGCAAGGCCAACGCCCAGAAGCTCTTCATGTCCGGCAAGCTCAAGATCAAGGGCGACGTCATGAAGGCCACCAAGATGGAGCCCATCCTGAAGAAGGCCCAGACCAAGTCCAAGCTGTAAATCGCGGAGAGAGAGCGAGGGGCAGGACCTGATGCGCGTGATCCGGGAGAACCGGGTCATCGTCATCGTCGTCGATTGGAGTTGTCGCTTGGGATCGCCGCGCGCGGCGGGATACCCTTCCCATGTACACTACCGATGTCTGATGCATGGGGGGAGGGGAGCAGAGGATTGCGATGCGGGGAGCTTATTTCTGGGATGTAGTACTCTGTTGCAAATCTACAGCCCGTCTGACGAGCATTTCATCATGCAGGGAACTTGTCGTGCATGCCGCGTGGGCGTGATGCACGTCCCGTGTCTGAGAGACTGCCCGGGCATCGCTGGGTCGGGATGTCACTGCTCGGCTGGCAGCATCTTTCCAATTTTCCGAGGGGGTATGAACCCTCAAGATGCTCGGATCTGTGTCAATGATGTCGAATGACGGCGCAAGAAGGCCAAACTCCCCAAGGTACCTAACCTACCTTATTAAGGTACCTAGGTAATTAGCCACTGTGCCAGGCCCATGACAGCAGCTGAAAGACGCTGAACCAGCGGAAGACCCAAACACGCTGACTAAGCACATGCTCTACGCGCCTGGAATATTATCCGGCCGCCGCTGCCCCAAAACAGTCGATGGCGCATCGCAGGAGCTGCCTCAGGCGGCACACCAGGCAGGTGCATTGGTCGGGCTGACTGGGTCAAGACCGTCAGAAAAAACGGACCCCCCTCAGGAAAGAGCAAATGGACGCCAGTCGAGCAGGAGCTTCCCATCCCAGGCCCACAGGCAGTTGCCCCCCCACCCCCCTGCTCCTGCTTTTTTTCATCTCTCTCCCCAGTGCACTTGCTCGCCCGCACGCTCGCTCGCTCACTCACAGCCAGCCGGGACCACGGGCGCCGAAAAAACACCTTCCCTCCAAAACCTGAACCCACGTCTCCATCCGCCATCCACGTCCAGGGACACTTTCCACCACGTCCCATCTCGCGACGACATCCGGTCTTCTTCGAAGCCTCGCCAGGGTTGCGCTCCCCCATCGATGGCCTTCTGAACTCCGTGTTGCTGCTGAGTCTTGGACGTTTTTACCTTCGCCTCTTCCACCCTTTTCCCGGTCCTACACGCGTTTCCTGCACCGTGTCGACCCTTCCTTGTTCCTTCACGCCCTGCTGCCACCACCACCGCGGCCAACCTGTGTCGTTGCCTGCCGTGTGCACCGAGACGAGGCGCCATCCCTGACGCGACCCGATCCAAATCCCGATCCCGACATCTTCATCGTCGCCATCATCTCATAGCCCCCCCGGCGACGCCCTCCTTTGTCATCTTCACACATCGCTACCATCCTCTGTCGAGGTCTCCATCTCCCATTCCCTTCGAGCCGTCATCCATCATGGATCATCACAACGGCACGCCGCGAGGCCGCCCCGGCCTCAAGTTCGCCGCGAACCGCGTCTACCAGGCCTCGCCTCTCAACCCCAACAAGCGCCTCGGCACCCCCCAGACGGCGCCGTCGCGCAAGACGGTCAACCGCGATGAACCTTCGTCGAGCACCCTCGACAACCACTCTTCCTCCATCTCTGCCTCGCGCAACATCTTCCGATCCTCTTCCATCAGCAATAACTCCTCCACTACCCCCTTCTCCCCAAAGCTGCCCGCCGACACGAGAACCAAGGTCTTCGCGCCTGGCGGCACCCCCGTTTCACAGAAGGTCTACAGGGAGGCCACCGCCCAGGCGACCCCCCGTGGCATGATGGCCAAGTCCACCTCCGCCGAGCTCTTCACCATGCGCATCCCCTCCCCTCCCCCCGAGCTGTCGGGCGAGGCTCTGGCGAAGAAGGTCCCCTCCCACCTCGATTCGAAGGGCACCGTCTATGCCGACCAGTTCCTCCAAGAATACGTCCCTCGCGAGTACGACGACCTGCAGCGCCGCCAGCTCTTCTGCATCCTCGACCTGCGACGCCTCAAGCACTCCGCGAACGAGGTCTTTGCGAAGAAGGACTGGAAGCTGAACATCATGAACTTCGCCAAGGAGTTCGAGAAGAGTCGGAGCCTGATCATGTTGCGCTACGGTCTCTACGAGTTCAAGAACGTCAAGCCTTCAGGCGACGTCCTCCGGAAGTGGAGGGCCGCTCACGGACTGCCCGACGAGGACGAGGGCGCCCCCACCCCCACCAAGCAGAACGGAGCCAGGTCGAGCTCCTCCAAGCGCAAGGCAGATGAAGATCTCAGGCCAAACGACATTTCCTCGTCCGCAGCCTCCCCCAGCACGAACAAGAAGCGCGCCTTCGACCGGAACGAGGCGCCCTCCGCCACCCCTGCCCCCAGCAACAACAAGAGGAAGGCCTCGGTGAGCAACGAGGCCGAGGACAGCCAGCCCTCCAAGCAGCAGAAGTCCTCGACTCCCTCGGCCACCAGGTCCATGTTTGAGAGCGCTTTCAACAACAAGGCCTCCACCGGCTCGACGCCCGCCAAAGGTACGCCGCAGTCGTCCGAGTCTGATTCCGCGCCGAAGCCCAACCCCTTCGCTGCCGTCTCGAAGCCCGACAACGGTGCCCCGGCTCGCTCCGTGTTTGAGAACCTGAAGCAGTCTGAGGGTCCCAGCAATATCTTTGGCTATCTCTCCGATACCAGCGCAAAGAACAGTGGAGTGGATGCTGATGCTGAGAGTGAGACAGACTCGGACGAAGAGGCCGACACCCAGGACACCGGCCGACAGAGCGACGAGCCCAGCGTCGTCGCCAGCGGCGGTGCCGACACGCCCTCGTCGCAGCCTGCGAGCAGCCTCTTCGCACCCCAAAAGTCCCTCTTCCCGAGCGCGCCCTCGGCTGCGGCGTCTAGAGAATCCACGCCGGGGCGGAGCCTTTTCGACCGCGTCACCAAGGACAACTCTGGGGAGCCCGTCCGCGCTGGCTCGGTGGAGGCCACCAAGAAGACCGAGACGGCCAGCGCCGAAAGCGAGGCCAAGGCTGCCAGCCCGACCAAGGAAGCACCTGCGGCCCCGGTCAATGCGACGTGGACACCCGACACCCCGATCAAGTTTGGTGCCAGTGCCTCCTCCGGTGGCGTCAGCAACATGTTTGGGGCTTCGACCACAAACGGAAGCTCGCTTTTCGGCGCCTCCAAGCCGACCTCCACTCCGGCCTCCAGCTTGTTCGGCGCGCCTAAGCAGCAGGATGCCCCGGCCAAGGACCAGCCGGCGCCTGCCAAAGCAACCTCGGCGGAGCCGGACAAGTCTGGAGAGTCTGACAAGGAGAACGACTCCCAGCCCGCGGCCAAGCCCGTCTTTGGCGGCTTCGCCCCCAAGCCGTCCGAGACCCCAAGCGCATCGTCGCTGTTCCAGCCGAAGCCCAGCATCGAGTCGGCACCCACAGCTGCCGCGCCTACCTTCTCTTTTGGTTCCTCCAAGCCTGAGGAGACGAAGGCCGCGACGCCACCAGCGTCCAGCCTGTTTGGCGCTCAAGAGAAGCCGAAGGACTCGGTCCTACAATCCTCGACTCTGTTCGGGGGATCTAGCAAACCTGCCGAATCTAGCGCGACCCTAGCGGTCGAGCCTCCTAAGTCTACTCTCTTTGGCTCTTCCTCCGCGACGGCACCTTCCTCTGCCGCGCCCTCGAACCTGTTCGGCTCGAGCTCTCAGCCTGCGGCCAACGCGTCGAGCCTCTTTGGCGCGAAGCCATCGACTGGAAGCGACGCAGGGAGCAACGGCGCCTCGAGCCTGTTCAGCAAGCCTGCCACCCCTACCCCTCCTCCCAGCTTCGATGTGGGCGCTGCCAAACCCTTCACCTTTGGCGCTGCGAGCTCGGGCGACAATGCGTCCTCGCAGCCCAGCACGCTCTTCGGGGGCGCGTCCAAGACACTCGCTCCGCCTGCCTCCTCGAGCGCCCCGATCTTCGGTGGAAGCCCTATGAAGCAGGACGACAAGCAGAGCGAGCCGCCTGCCAAGAGGGCATTCGGTGGCTCGTCCACTGAGCAGGCGTCGACCCCGTTCGCCTTCGGCGCGTCGCAGAGCACTCCCGCGGCTGGCGGCCTCTTTGGCGCTTCATCCCAGCCGAACGGGCAGGCCTCCGCAGGCTCCCCCTTCACGTTCGGTAGCGGTGCCGCCGCCGCCGGCAGCAGTGGCGGCGACAGCGGTGCGGCTACCTTCAACAACCCGTTCGCCTTTGGTGGCAACGGTGCGTCAGCGTCGCCCGCCCCCTCCGGCGGGATGTTCAACTTTGGTGGAGCAGGGTCGTCGGCACCGGCCGCCCCCACCTCCGGGAACGCCTCGCCTTTCCAGTTCGGCGGCGGCACAGCGTCCCCGGCAGCCGCGTCGGCCAACTCGCCCTTCCAGTTTGGCGCACCTCAGCCAGCGCAGCCCGCGGCCGCGACCACCAACGCGGGCATGTTCAACTTTGGCGGCAACAGCGCCTCCGCCCCGTCCCTGAACTTCACTTCAGCGTCCCCCCAACCCCCGAACCAGCCCGATAACATGTTCGCGCCCAAGCCCACGCAACCCGGCGGCTCCGTGTTTGGTAACCTGCAGCCTCCCGGCGCGGGCGCGTCTACTACAGGTACCAATTCACCCTTCAATTTTGGCGGCGCGTCCAGCCTAGCCACGACGCCAGCCTCCGGAACCCCCGAGCCGACCGCTGACCGAGAAAAGACATCAGCAACCGGCCCCGAAGCAAGCCAGGGAGCGCCTGGCGCCGAGGGCGACGATTCTGAGAAGCCCCATGAGCAAATCACCCTGACGGAGGGCGGCCCCGGCGAAGAGGATGAGACAGTAGTGTACGAGATTCGGGCGAAGATCATGAAGTTTGTGCCACCCGGCCAGGCAGGAAGCGACGACGAGGGCGCATCCAAGAGCAAGAGCCCGTGGTCGACCAAGGGCGTAGGGCCGTTCCGACTTCTCAAGCACAAGACGACAGGTGCCGTTCGCATGTTGGTCCGCGCCGAACCGCGCGGCCACGTCGTCTTCAACCGCAGCCTGCTCCCGAGCGAGACCTACAAGGGGCAGACCAAATACGTCAAGCTGATGACCTCCAACGAGACCGGAGATGGCTTGGAGACATGGATGGTGCAAGTCAAGACGCCAGAGTTGGCGGACAAGCTTGCGCAGACGCTGGAGGACACGAAGGGTGGCGACAAATGAGCGAGCAGCGCGAGCGCTTTGGGCCTCATGTTGCCTCTTGATGCTTCATCTGCTTTTTTTGCGCGGCGCCTTCCGTGGGCGTTCGTTTCTAATTTCTACGGCCCCCTTTGTGGCCATTTTACCGCTGTGTCGGCGGTCTTCTTATAGATAGACGAGTCGATTGGAGGGCTTACACGGCCGGGTTTTACTCGGATCACTAGTCATTCTCTTTCGAAGCAGAGGGCATAGCATTGATTTCATCGTGGTGGTCCCCTTATTTTGAGAGGGGATCAGGCGTCGGCGTTTTTGGCCCTTGACTCGAGGGTGGGGGGCAATTCGACCTCGTTGCTGCGAGGGTCGAAGGCTGCTCCGGAGGGCCGGTGGTCCTCCGTCGTGGCGGTAGGAGACAAAAAGAAGTGTAGAATACGGAGGAGGAGGACCAGTGTAGGAACAGAACACGTTTTGACTGCATGACATAATCACATAATGCCTGTCTATCGGCGGGAGGACAATCGATTTATCGATTTTAAACGATGAAATAGTGTCTGTAGCCATCTACTTGGGTTCCTTCCCTCTTCTGTTGTCGTTGGATATCATACAAATGAAACAATCATTCCCTGCCCGGCGCCTGGTATCAATGGTCATTCACGCTGTGCCCCCTAACGCCCGTATGCAGTCCTGTCGTGTCGTGAAGAAGAAAAGAAAATGAGAAACGTCGTCATGCACTGATGTCTCAATGCCTCGAGACCGCAGGCGGCGGCGTGGTGATCAGCGGCGGCGGCGGCGACGACGCGGCACCGGCGCCTTCCCGAACGGCGCTGTAGTCCGGCGGCAGGTTCGGCGTCGCGTCGGCGGCGGCTGGTGGCGGCGGTGCAGAGGGCGAGGAGGCGCCGTCGGGGCGGTGCTCGAGCTGCTGCAGCTCGATGCTGCCGTCGCGCGGGGCGGGGACGGCCTGGCCGGGCTTGGCCTTGGGCTCGTAGGCGGGGGGCGCCTCGCCGAGCTCGTTGAGGCCCTCGCTGCTGCGCGGCGCCCAGGCGGCGCGGGCGCCGCCGCGGGGGTAGGGACCGCGGGCGCGGGCGCCGGCTCGCTCGGGGTCGTTGGGGTGGGAGCCGGGCCAGGCGGGGTTGGCGCGGCGGCGGCGGCGGCGGCGGAGGGTGAGGCAGGCGAGGGAGGCGGCGACGAGGGCGAGGATGAGGATGGGGATGAAGATCCAGGAGACGGGGGCGGAGAAGTCGAAGAACGAGTCCGAGTCGGTGTCTGTCGGCGAGGCGGAGGCGGAGGGGAGGGAGGAGGTCTGGGAGGGGTCGGACATGTTTGGTGATGCTGCGCGCGGTAGGGTGCGGTCGCGGCGGGGTGTGATGAAGCTCTTTGCTGGTTGGTTGAGATGGTTTGGGAGGTTGGCCTGGGAGGCGAATTGTGTGTGTGGTCTCCGAGAGATGGACGGAGGAACCCAAAGTCTTTATCGGATTGTTTCTTTCGGGAGGGAAGGCCACGCACGGAAGGCTGCGGAAGGTGGCTAGATAATGGTAGGTCTGGACAGGGCGACGAGGAGTGTCTTGCACGTCATCTGGACGTGGCTCAGCTCGTCCGGGTCGGGGGTTGGTTGGGCTGCTTAATCCCGGGGCGGTTCGCGTGGAGAAGCCGACGTGGCGAATCGCTTGGGATTTCGATAGACGGACGACTGCCAAGTGGTGAACAGGCCCGGGCTGTGCTCGGGATTCGATTTTGGGGGGTAGTGATTTGAGTTGCCTGGCGTCCTCGGGAGGAAGAGGGGGCGGCAGCCTGTGAATGATAAGGAGAGTCGGTTCAACAATGCGGCCGGCCGGGAACGAGACGAGGGGAAAGGCTAGCGAGTCACAGTCTGCTGACGACGTGGTGAAGACTCAGCCTTCAAGATATTTGGAAGCCCGGAAGGGGGATGGGCGGAAGGTGGCTCGAGTGGGCGTGTGATTCGTGACTGATCGCCAAGGGGACCAGAGCTTCGCTAGCGTGCAGAGGTCGGCGGCAACGTCATGAAAATGGGGATGCGTCGTGGCAGATGTCAGTGTCAGGGGTGGAATGCCTGCAGCTCTGCGTTGGAGCGACAGATCACCATGGTGATGACCGACCGTGCTCCCTCGCATCGGCCTGCGTGTGGTTCTGGCTCCTGGTCCTGGTGTAATGTCCGACGGTCACCGTCGATTTGGCGGTCGTGTCACATCATGTCAATCAGGGCCAGCCAGGCGTTCGACGGAAAGGCCGGAGCGATGATTGCGTCGCTGGTCGGAACACGGCCCCACCGGTTCCCCACCCAGGCCGAGGGTCTCGGCAGTGCAGTGCATGGGCCCCACTCAGTCCCTGATCATGCTGAAGTCACTGATTACGTTAGCTCTAGCTTCGCTGGCGCACACTTTCTCCAGTGCACCCACCCACCACCAACCGCGATCTGCAGGAGAGACCTTCCCTCGCCCTCCACCACGCGATCAGGGACCCCTTGCAGGAGCATCCATCTACACACGACATCTGAGTTCATCCCCTTCGAGGGCAGACATCACCATGCCGCGCGCGATTCGAGGCACGTGTCCCGCCTCCCCCCGACCAGCGGCCCCTCTAACTCGCCCTAGGAGTCCTCGTTGAGTGTGATCCCTCCATCAAGTCGATCATTGTCAACATCGACGCCTCCAACCACGACTTCATCATCGAGGACCTCGACGACCAGCGCGTCGTTGTCAAGGAGAACATGGTTGGCGAGCTGAAGAGGCGCCTGGACGACGTACGAACTCCCCTCCCCCGTGGCGGTGGTCGAAGCCCGCGTGCGATGGCTGACAGTTGTTCTGCAGCGCCTCAAGGAGACGCAGCAAATCGTCGAGGACTCTGGGTCCGAGTGAAGAGTCTCACGCTACGAAGGGGCGACCCGCATCACAATACGAAGCCACGGTTATTTGTTTGTCACCCGGAGCCGGCCGTGACCAGAAACACCAGAGATACGAACACCAGAGATACGAGAGGCAGAGTCGCGAGAGGCAGAGTCGCGAGAAGCAGAATCACGAGAGGTATAGTCACAGAGGCAGAATCACGAGAGGTATAGCCACAGAGGCAGAGACGGTGCGGGGTCCACTCAATGGTCTTTATTCGTACAGGGGATATCACGAAGACGGGCGTTCCTCTAGAGCTTCTCGAACCGCGGCTGCTTCTTCTGCAGCCCCGACTTGAGCGCCACCTTGAAGTCGCTCGACTGCAGCGCCGCCGAGTTCCACACCCCCGTGTACCGCAGGCCTGTCCACCAGTTAGCGAGAATCTGAAAGCGGCGGCACGCCACGTGGTGTCGGGCCGCAGCGCGCGGTCCGGCGACGTACTCTGCGCGACCGTGTTGTCCTTGGCGTAGTTGAGCAGCTCCTTGGTGCCCTGGACGGCGACGGGGCTCTTGCTGGCGATGCGCGCCGCCATCTCGAGGCCCGCCTCGACCGCCGCCGCCTTGGTCTCGAGCACGCGGCTCACGAAGCCCACCGCCAGCGCCTCGTCGGCCGAGAAGTCCCGCGCCGAGAGGCACACGTCCTTGACCCACGACATGCTGCCGACGATGCGCGGCAGCCGCGCGAGGCTGCCAATGTCCGCCGCGAGGCCAATGTCCACCTCCTTGACCGCGAGCCGCGTGCCCCGCGCGCAGAGCCGCACGTCGGCGCAGCACGCAATGTCGATGGCGAGCCCGAGCGCGATGCCGTGCAGGACGCAGATGACGGCTGGACAGTCAGCTCTGGTCAAGAAGCAGTTGGGGGGCCGGCTTACGCTTCTCGCACGCCTCCATGGACGTGATGCAGCCCTGGAACTCGGCAATGTGGCGCCGCAGCCCAACGGCGTTGCGCGCGGGGTCGGCGCCCTGGTTGGCGACGGCGCCGATGCTCTCGCCGGCGGACTGGACGTCGAGGCCGGCCGTGAAGGCGCGGTCGCCGGCGCCGGAGAGGACGACGGCGCGGACCTCCGGGTCGTGGCTGAGGCGGTCGAAGAGGCGGCCGAACTCGAGCCAGACCTCCTCGGAGAAGGCGTTGAGCTTCTGCGGGCGGTTGATCTCGACGTGGGCCACGTAGGGGGAGGGGGAGGAGACGAGGAAGTGCGTGAACTTGTAGTCTTGGAGCGCCATGATTGCTGTGGTCCGAGGGCGGCAGGGGTCAAGCGGCTAATCTACGTGAATAACGTCGTCGTCGGTGAGATGAATCAAGATGGCGAGAAAAGGGCAGAAGCAGGTCGCTGGCTGGTTCGGGAGGTGAGATGTACAGTGTGCCGTGCCGGAGGAGGTGAGCTTGAGAGCCAGATTGAGCCGAGGCATGTGGTGGATGTCAGTGGCGCCAAGAACTGGGGTACCGATCCAGCGCCTGCAGCTGACAAAGTGGGGCGGCTCATTCACCTCCTCGCAGCGATCTTAGGGGTTGCTCAGGGTCAGCTTCCAGGACCACCACACCTTGCGTAACGGTCTAGTGGCCCCTGTCGAGAACGGAAGCAGTACGGGGGTGGAAGGAACCGCCGGACTTGGGTTGTTGCTTGCTGTCTGGGCAGTGGCAGGCAACACCGCTACAGATAGAACGCGCCATCATGAAGGGAAGGAAGCTGCCTCTCCCCGACAGGTGACGACTGCCTCCAAACACGGGGTACAGCAAGCCTCGTCCTTGTCGCCTTCTCGTCTGCTTTGACCCTGCTCTGTCTCCTCACCCCCAGACAGCTCCATGCAACTCGTTCAACATCTCTATCAACTTCTCCTTCGTCACTCTCCCCGTCCCCTCCCAGCTTCTCCTACCATCCTCCTGAACCACTCGCTCGCGTATCCTACCAGTATCTGTACTCCTGACACGGACACCCATATCGCTCCATGGGCTGCTTCCGATAGTGCCCATGTCTGAGGCCTCGAGGCATCGATCTCTGACGCCCTCCATCGAGGTCCAGCACATGACAGATCCTCTTTTCTCCGTCTTTCGACGCTTGAAGTCGCGCAGCTACAACTCCGCCGACGAACTCACAGTCCCTGCCGAGGAGTCAGGATCAAACTCCCCTGCATCATCGGCCAAGACGGTCATCCACGACGAGACTCCTTTGCTGGACACAGCCTGTCTTCCCGCGCCATCTCCGGCTCCAGCTCCGACCGTCGACAAACCTCCAAACTCAAGCCCGAACAGACGCCAGATGTTCGCACAATACTTCAGCTTGACCAGAGCGGGCCCTGCTCAGCCAGAAACGCCTGGTGCTGTAGCCGGCGACTTTGACAACACGCCCCTTCCAAGTTCCCGCCCCTCTTTCGAGGACATGGCCTCTCGGACGCCCGAAAAGGACGCAGCCTCGAGCTTCTCTTCCGCCTCCAAGCTGGCCGGTCATCGACACGCTTTGCTCAAGAAAACCTCTGGGCAGCCCACGGCCACTGACAGAGACCTCCCCGTTCCGCCAGTCTTGAGCCGAGAATCTTCTGCAGATGCCGTCCCGACCCAAAGCCGGCAGCAACCAGGCACGGCCGCGATGACACGCATCGTGGCGCCGGGAGAGGAGGCTTCATTCAGAGCCACGCAATCGCCATCTCCCGGTCGGCTCCCCATCGAGCCTCCTAAGAACCCAGGCAGCCAACGGGAACGCATCTGCATCGACCCGGCCATCCACACCATGGAATCACATGCAGAGGCGCACCATTCGGGTCTCCTGAAGGGCGCGGACTTTTGTGATGCCGGAGTATCAGGAGAGCCGGCCCGTCAAAGACCCTTCTCGCCCGCGGGCTCGGGGGTTGTTTCGTCGGGATCATCGGAGCCTGAGGTCGTGCGGGCTCAGGTCCAACGCACCCTGACTGGCGATGACTTCTGCTCCACGACGATTCCCATCGAGATTCCTAAGCACTCCGGCCATAGCCACGCTACAAGGGTTCGGCCCGCTGCAGATCTCACTCCCTTTTATCACCATTCAAATTTGAACCGAGGCCAGCATGACCACCCGGCCGTATCAAAAGTCATTCCGTTTGATGCATCCAGGGAATCCGAAGATCCAGACGAGCTGGAGAGAGACATGACAACTGAGGCTTCACACCTCCTTGCCTCGTTGCACTCGGGGTCACTTCCCGAACACACCGCTTCCGTGGAGGATGAGCTGCCTCGAGTATCTCAATCAAACCGTAGAAACGCTTCCAACATCCGTCCATTCATCGAGCACCCGCTCGAGGACGAGGACCACTCTGATCGCACAAATACTTCAAACCCGGGGAAGGTTTCACGAAGTATCTCCGTTGCCCACTCAGACGGCCGAAAGGTCTCTAAAGCATACCACAAGCTCGACCAGTTTGACGCAAGCGCACCCTGTCTGGGCCACCAGCCTGTCTCCAAGGTACAAACCTACCGTGAGCAACCCGGAGTCTCCGAAGAAGATCAGACATTTGCCATTGATTCTGATGTATCGCTCCACGATGGGGACGACAACCCGCGTACCTCACCGTCGACCAAAACCTCACCCTCCAGAGCCACAACGCTTGATTACAGGCGCACGGCACAGTGGCTGCGAGACTTGCTCATGAATCGTGATGGTTACAGCGCAACATTGACTGACCTTCCGGAACGGGAGAAACGGGGATCTCGTGGAAATATTGGCAACGAGAACGTCGAGCCGCTCCCTGCATTGTCTGCCCGGAGCTCTGTGCCCTCTCGCAGCTTGACGCGAAACTCGACCCTCCCTCCGTCAAAGATTGAGCCTGGTGCTTTTAAGCACGCCGTCAATGAAATGGAAAGACTACTCGACGAGGCCTTGGCTGTTGCCTGCCAGATCGTCGACCGTCGAGAGTCCATTCAGGGAGGCGCTGAGAGCTCACCACCGCCACCCGTCGGCCAGTCTTCCGGCGAAGGAAGTTTCCCGATTAACTTCAAAGAAGATTTTGATAACGTCGATCTGGATGACCGAGACGGGCCCGAAAAGCGCCAGCACAAACGTGCTGCCACGCTCCCTGTGCCTCCCCGGCCCCGGCTGCGTCATCTGGTCGACAATTACGACTCGCATCCTCTGGTGCCCGAGGCAACCAAGACTCTGGAAGTGCGGGCACCCAGGGACAGCTGCGAGGACTGTGTGCCTTGTACGGACGAGACATGTCAAGTTCCTCGTCCAGTCCGAGCTTTGCGAATCCCCGACCGGGGGTCAAGCATGCAACAACGGGCAGTTCGTCGCCAAAAGCCCGGGCGGGAGGCACCCTTGTACAAGTGTCCGGAGGTCTCTAGCCTCGATGGCCTGTCCGACGAGGTTGATATCATCGATTTCAAGACCCAGTACAGTACGTCTCAAAGGAATAATGGGTCGATTCGAACAAGGCTGGCCAACCGCCACGCACGAGAGGCGAGCGACAATGCCAGCCTTCCTGAACGTGACGTTGCAGGACGTCCCATGTACAACAACCACGGGATCAGCCTTCGGAACAAATCCCACGCCAGTCTGCGGGGCACCCGAGGCTTCAATTTGCCCAAGTCGCATCGGCGACAACCCATCGCGCGAGATTGGTCGCCCGTTCGCAAACAATATGTGGCGACAGTAGCCTGCACCAGCACCGCACTGATCGGGGTGCTTCTGGGCATCTACGCCGGCATCGTTCCATCCATCCAATACTACATTCTCGACACCACCCATGCAATCATCTACGGCAATGTGGGGTGCTTTTTCGGAATGGCTCTACCCACGTTCTTCTGCTGGCCACTTCCCTTGCTGCACGGCAGAAAACCTTACATATTGGGCGGCCTTATCGTGTCTATGGCGCTGCTCTTTCCTCAGGCCTTGGCTGTGTACTCCCAGAGATTCCACAACATCTCCGCCTAGAGGTTGGTGTTACTCATACCGCGGGGTCTGATGGGAGTATCGTTGGGGTTTTCAAGCATGAACTTTCACTCCATGCTGACAGATCTCTTTGGCGCTTCACTGATGAGCGGCAACCCCCACCAGGAAGTCGTCGATGAGCACGACGTCCGGAGGCATGGCGGCGGCCTAGGTGCCTGGCTAGGAATCTGGACTTGGTGCTGGATCGGGTCCCTCAGCATCGGCTTCCTGGTAGGCGCAGCAATCATTGATAGCCTCCGGCCAGCCTGGGGCTTCTACGTCAGCGTAATCCTCGTTGTCATTGCCCTTCTACTGAACACGATTTGCCCCGAAGTCAGAAGGTCAGCATTCAGGCGCTCAGTTGCAGAGGTCCGAACCGAAACAGCCATATCCCGCCGCCTTGCTCGCGGAGAGGTTATGATGCACAGGGTCAAGACGGGTCCCAAGTGGTGGGGACAGGAGGTTTGGCACGGCATACTTCTTTCGCTGGAAATGCTGTGCCAGCCTGGCTTCGCCATCATGGCTGTTTACGTTGGTTGGATTTATGCTCAGGTTGTTTTGATCATCTTGTTACTGGGGTCTCTCTCCTCCAGATTCTACAGGATGCGATCGCCATTCGTCGGCCTCATGGTCGTTTCCATTGCCCTTGGAGCGTTGGTCGGGATTCCGTTCCAAAAGGCCAACATCTTCTCACGAGCCCGACACCGGGAGCAGAACACGAGCAGGATGACACTGGACAGCAAAGTTCTGTGGACGTCCCATCTACTCCGCCGGACCGTATTCGCAATAGGCCTTCCCTTGGCTGGCCTAATCTACACCATGGTCTCCGAGGGACCACCGATGCACCCCAGCGTCCCCGCCGTCGTCGCTGCCATGATCGGCTTTCTCTCCTGCTTGGCAATCTCGGAGTGCAATGGCATCATCATGGAGAGTTTTGATACATCTGACCTACAACCGGGGATGACTGGACGACCACGAGGTGATTCGGCTTCACCCGAGAAGAGAACAAACTACTCGTCTTTCCCCAGAGTCAGTGCAGGTCTTGCCCTTTGTCACACTTTCGCCTTTACCTTCGCCTCAGGGGCTACTACTCTGGGTGGTTTGGCTCAACGTAACCTGGGACAACGAGCGGCAACTGGTGTGGTGGCCGGCATTCTGTTCATCTTGACACTTCTTCTCCTGATCGGTCTCATTCGCTTCAAGGAGGTCCAGATTATCCCGACGTGCAAGTCTTTCGAGATGGACCGTTGGACAGAGGCTCGTCGCAAGTCCATGCAACGCCGGGCCTCGCTACCCAAAGGCACACCCCTTGGCGACGATGCTTTCGCCGAAGACGAACCTTGGCGTCCGATCATGATTGGCAATCCAGTGGCCAAAACGCGCCGTGTGAACATTCTCGAGCTGGGTTCCATGACGCGTTGGACCGAGATTCGCAAAAAGAACAAGCTCGTCGATGCCAACGTCAGCGCCGGTCGCGCAGCCCTAGACGTCGTGCGTGATGTTCGAGAGCTCGTGTCACGCTCACCAAGTCAGCGTAGCCTGGCGGACAGCGCGAGAAGGGGGCATTTGCACCGCAGCGGCGGCTCAGGCAGCGGCAGCGAGGTCGAACTGGATACCTTCAAGCGCCCAGCTGCGGGAATAACCGCCAGCAGTCACCGCAGCCGGGCTATGGCAGACCCCTATGTTGAACGGGAGTGTGTCATGGGCCAGACCGTGCGAGAGGAGCGGGAGGAGCCTGAGGCTAGCTATCTCACGACGGACACGAGTGCCGATGAAGCAGTGGTGAAGGAGCACGGCTCGCACATGCTGATCTCCAAGGTGATGCCCATGTACGAAGGGCAGCCCAAGGGTAAAGGAAAGGGAGACTGAGCGTGGAGCCTACACCCGTAGACGCCCGGTGCGACCTAATCACGGAAGACATGCTGCGGCCTTAGATTGATTGTAAGCTTGAGGCAGAACGAAATACCACAATACCTATTCCCGCCGGTGTTGGATGGGGTGAATACAGCATGCGCTCACTTGAGAGTAATCCACTCCATCGTCGTGGTCACGAACAAGCAAATGGCATCAATCAAAATCTAGTCCATTACAATCATAGTGCTGTGCGTATGCCGAAGGTATGTCCGTGTGTGTATACATATGACCCCCCGAAAGGATTCTCGCACCCCCGACACTAATTGCCACGCCTTGGCGACACAGCATGTGATGCTGACCGACGGCGAGCAACTGCCTTTGGACACGGGAATCTGACGCGGGTCAAAAGATAACAGAAAGTTGATGACAAGAAATGCCCATTTTCGAACCCTCCCTTCAGCCATCTCCTGAAACAGTCTCTCTCAAAACCACGTTTACAGGAGGACGGCGCCGAAGAGGGTGAAGACAACGGCGGCACCCGTGACAAGGAGAATGTCCTTCTCGATGACGAGGCCACGGGCGGCGCTGTCGTCGTCTTCGCTGCTGTCGTCGCTGCCGCCGTCGCCGTTGCCGCCGCTGCTGCGGCGAGGAGCCTCGCTGCCGGTGGGCGAGGGGGCGCCGCTGGCGATGCCGCCGGTCGAGGTGCCGCTGTCGGTGGAGTTCTGGGATCCGCCGCCGCGGAGGCCGGGGCCGTCGCCGGCACCGTCCTCCATGTACTGCTCGGCCTCCTCGGGCATGGTGGGCAGGTCCTCGGCGTCCACCTCCCACAGCGAGTCGCGGGTGGGGCAGGCGACGGAGTGGGTGGTCGAGTGGGCAGGGCTGCCGGCGCCGCTGGGGGCGGGCCAGCGGCTGAAGGCGTCGGCGAGGTTCTGGAACTCGTCGCGCTCCTCGATGTCACCGTTGCTCTCGATGTCGACGATGCCGTAATCGTTGTCCTCCATCGAGTACTCGTACATCATGCCGCCGGAGTAGATGGACGTCATGTTGCTGTGCATCAGAGACTCGATCTCGCCAAAGGTACGCTCGCCGTTGGTGATGCAACCGAACTCGGACAGGCTAGGATGTGTAAGTACGTGGGAGTGCCCAACCGCACCAGGATCTTGGGCGACGACGGCAAGGGAGACTCACAAGATGGGCAGGCCGTAGTCGGTGAAGTTCTGGACCTTCTGGCCCCAGCCGGCCTCGACGAAGTTGGTGTTGCACCAGGAGTAGTCGTTGAAGGCAAAGAAGTCGCTGCGGGCATCGTCACTGCCACAGTTGAAGTACTCGGCGGTCTGCATGCGGTTGGAGGCGACATCGGCGGCGGAGTAGCCGACGGGGACCTGGCGCAGGCCGCGGGCGCGCATGTAGTTCTTGATGTCACGGGTGGTGGCCTTGACGTAGGGGGCCGAGTCGGTGTTGTTCTCGTTGTCGACGACCTCGTTGCCGGAGAAGAAGAGCATGGTGTTGTCGTACTGGGCGAACATCTCGACCGTGGCGAAGACGGACTGGAGGTAGTCGGCGTTGTACGAGGGGTGAGGCTCGTCGCGGTTGATGGAGTAGTCCGGGCTGTTCACATCGGCCATGAGGTAGATGCCGGCCTCGGCCAGCATGTCCATGCACTCGTCGTGGTTCTCGTTGTTGTCGAGGGAGTAGACGCGAATGGCGTTCACGCCGAGGCGCTCGAAGCGCTCGATGTCGCGGGAGCAGACCTCCGTGTCGATGAGAGGGTCCTCGTTAGCGGCCGCACCACCGGGCTGGTAGTCGATGCCGCGGACGTAGAAGCGCTCGCCATCGGCCCAGAAGGCGTTGCCGGAGACGGAGATGGCGGGCAGGGAGCGAGTCCTGTGAGGGTTCTGCCTGGTGGTCTTGGTGGCGGCGTTGGCAACGCTGACGGCCGCGAGGGCGGAAAGAAGAGCTGCCCTCATGTCTGCGGTGTGGGTGTGTCGAAGTGGAAAATGAGTCCCGAGAGAGTGAGGGAACGAACAATCGAAGTTCAGCGAGTGTTGTAGAAGGCGTGGGTGAGAAATGCGCAGGTCAACCAAAAGCGAAGGAGTCGAGCCTGCTGTATTCCGATCCGCAGAGGATTAGAAGGAATTACAAAGTCCTCGGAGAAGACGAAGACGTGAGGGAAGTGAGACGGCGAGGTGGGAAGGAGGAGGAGAGGCCGGAGGAGAAAAAGCGCAGAGCAGGGACGACGAGCTTCTTGTTCTGATCTGACCTGTTGGCAATATGCGGGCGCCCAGATTAGCCCAGAGGCGTGCAGGTCGTTGGCGTCTTGGTGCCGCCCACCGCTGCCCACTATGGTTGCGATGCCAAGACATCGTGCCTTCCCAGTTGTTTTGGGTGAAATGGCAGTAGCTTGTCTAACCCCTCGCTCGTGCCTGCCCTCTGCCAGTCCTGCTCGGTACTTGGCCGGTGGAGGGAGGGAGGTACTGGTCATTAAACATGCCTGTTTCTCTTTCCCCTCCAGCTCCGGTGTCTTGCCCCGAACGCGAGGCGAAGCTCGTTCGTGGCCCATGATCAGACACTCTAGACTGTGAGACCAGCCAGCAACTCCCTTGGATTCTTGGGGTTTGACATGGGAGATGATGCGCCCTGTAGTTCCTTCCCCGGACGATTGGTAGGTGCCTCCTTCCTCCCCCCCCCTGCTCTGCACCATGGCAGCACCTGCCATCTGAGACCGGGCCCCAATGAGCTCCCGCCACTAAACCGCCGCCAGCAACCTTAATGACGCACTAGCCAGTGTTGTCGCCCGTCGCCATGCAACCGGGCAGTGGCAGTGGCAGGAAGCGACATCCACCGTCCGCGTCGCCCATCGGTTTTAAGAAAATACGATCATCCCAAACCCCGTCCGCTCGTTCAACTGCTCAGCCAAGCCGCCAGCAGAGAAACCAGTTTCTCCGACGGGGCCCATCTACCGTACTGGACTCATCACCATCGTGGCTGTGCTGCCCTCCCAAGAACGATCGGCTCCCCTCGTCGCAATCATATGCGCCCCGGGTGGCAATCAATCAACTTCCGGCGCAATCTTAACGTCCCCATGCCCCTCTCTCTCTCTCTCTCTCTGGAAGGCCCGTTTCTCATCAGCATCTCCAAAATTTAAGCTCGGCTCCCTACCCCTGTACGTCCACGCAGACCCCTGACCCCCCCACGGCGCCTCGCCATGATTGGCCCTTGGTTTTTCAATGCCAATGTCCATGTCACCTCTCGACCTGGATGGAAGCTTGGTCGGTCCCCCAAGTCTTCTTCCTTCCTCGCTGGACGAAACGCCAGCACGTCTTCGCCCGCCCGCTTGCTACCTTGGCCCCTTGCTCCCGCTGCTGGTGTCTCCGGGCGATGACGCGCGCGCCGCCCTCGTCGACATGGGCACCCGTGGACCCACCATCGCGAACTCTCCTCCATGCAGGAGACGGCTCGGTATCCATCGCTCCAGTGTCTCGTGGTCCGAAATTCAGTTCACAACTCGTGGATCCAAAAACATCAATGGCTCAACGCCACAACAACTGCCCGTTCAGGTTGGATGCAGTGCAGGTTAAACTGAATGAATGCATGCCCAGAATCTACAATCTTCGACGTCACCTGATCAGACCAGGCGAGCCAAAACCTCTCAAGCCCCTTCCTTGCCCCGATGGCTAGTTCGCCATGCGTATATACGGATCAAGCACGTAGATGATACAATGCACTGGTTCAACTGTGGCGCACTGGCTGGCCGCTTTGCCCATCCATCGCCCGGCATGTCCGAATCGCCATGCTGTGCCCGCTCTGCCGTGTCAGGCGTCGCTCCCGAAGACTGGGATTCCGTCGCACCAGCCGCACACTCGTCACCTTCGTCAGTCCCTTCGGCCAGGTCGATGGCGATGGTGTCGTCTGGCTTTGCGCCCCTTTTGTCTCGGCCTGGAACGGTCCATCATGGCCCTTCGTCTTGCCAGTCTCTTTGCCAGCCCATGTCTCCCCCTCCTCCTCTCCCTCCTCCTCTGCAAGCGCCTCCTAGACGACTTGTACGTAGCTCGCTGGGACGCTCTTTGTCTGTCCTCCCTTCTCCACCTCCGCCCACCCGTCGCCCGGGTCCTCCTTGATGAGCACAAACCTCTCACCTTCAATCATGCTGTGCTCCGTGTCGCTCTGTGCCGTGTACTCGTATATCGCCTCCACGTACTTCAACTTCTTTGCTCCTCGCTTCGGCGCCACTGCTGGGCCCTTCTTTTTGGCCGGCCCTGCTGTCCCGATGGACGATCCCGAGTTGCTATACGTCGATTCCGGTCGGGCTGACGCCCCCGTGTGCTGTGCCACGACCGGCGCGGGTATGGGTGTGGCCAAGACTTCGATGTACGTTGCTGGCACCAAACCCTCCTTGTACCCAGCACGAACCTTCAGCCAGCCAGATCCATCTGCAGATTGAGTGTCAGTGGTGGCAGTAGTTCCAGTCACGGGACACCAAACTTACCATCTGGTTCCAGTATCACAACTTCACGTCCCTCGGCAACAGTGAGTTCTCCGTCGCCCGATGCTTCAAACGCGTACATCATCTTGCCGCTCTGATGCTCTGCGATGGACGACCCGTTGGGAGCGCTACCCGGTAGCTCGCTGACGTAGGCGGTGGGTGGAGGTGCCATGATGCGGTTCTTGCGTGCCGTGGCCGTGCTGACCGTCGATGCTGGCGCTGCTGTTGGTCGTGGGCTCGCTGGCTCAACCGGGGGTGGCGTCTCATCCACTGGCGACCGAGGCCCTGAAACAGACCCGGAGATCGATCGCTGTGCGCTGTGTGCGTACCCGGAGCTCAGGGAGTTCATGGTGTTCGTCCGGCTCAGGTCCGGTAGCTCCGCCGTTTGGCCCGATGAGCCGTTGGACGGCTTCAGCAGCGTGTTCGCTGTCCCCTGTCGCTCGGCCTTGAGCTTCTTGCGGTCCTCCTTTGTTTGCTCGCCGGGACAGTCGGCAGGCACCTTCATCTCACACTTGCTATGGCATGTGTATCCGCAATCCCGACAGTCGAAACCCTTGGCCGACAGGCCCCAGATCCTCTCGCCGCAAAGATCGCAGTTGGTCGGGATCTTGAAGGTTTGGCCCTTAAAGTTGTGGTTTTTGGCTCCCAGTGTCACGTCACCGACGACCGAGGTGATCGTCGAGGTTTCCACTTCTACCGTCACCCTCTTTCTATCCACGGCGTGCAGCTCCTCTTGCAATGCAAATAGCTGTGTGACCACGGAGACTTCATCTTTCTTCTCGGTCCCGTTGCGAATTCGTTGCTTGACAGCCTTCACGCCTTCAACCTCCCGCCTCTTCTTGTCCACTTCACGCCGGAGGTCACCCAGCTGACCCTTGGACTTGCCCAACACGTTGCGCAAAAAGACCTTGGCGAACTCGTCAACCACCATCAGGTCGTCGTCATGCCACACAGGACTCGGCTCGAACGTCTTGTCGGCAGGCTCTTGCCAGGCGCCAACATTGTGCTGCATGTACATCAGCGAATCCAGGTGTGGCTGGTTCCGAGTGATTTCTGAGGTAAGGGTCTCCATCAGGCCATGCCCCTGTTGCAGAAGGCCGGACTCGAGTTGCGAGGCCACTGTCCACAGGCCATTCAGCTTGAGGGTCCGGAACTCGGAGAGGTCCTGTAGGCTGTCCATGACCTCAGGGACGTATTCGTGGTAATATTGCTCCTTTTGCTTGTTTGTTACGTTGATGGCGATCAGATATGTGTTCTTGACGTTGTTCATGTCGTAAATGTGTTGCTGGTAGGTGCTCTGGGCCTTGGCCTTGTCGTAAGAGGACTCGGCCTTCTTGCGCTTGCTCTCGACTTCTTGACACGAGGCATCGTATTTGGCCTTGACCTTGCGGAGGTCGGCGTATTGGGCGTCGCGTTCGGATTCGAGCTTAGTCGCAAAGTCGGCGTGGCGTTTGCGCAGCTCCTCGAAGCGGGTGCCGAGGAAGCGCAGAGGCTCGGCAACCTGCGAGACGAGGTTGTTGGCGTATCGATCGTGTTGGTCGGCGCGGTTTTCCAAGGTTGTCAATTGTGTGGTCCAGGTGGTCAGAGATGCGCTCTCCAGGGACCCAGGCGTCATGCTAGGCGTGTCGCCTACGCTGAGGGCTGCCGTCTTCTTGTTCTTCTTGTCAAAGTATTTCTTGGCCAAGGCATTCAGCTTGCCGGCATACTCCTTCTCGATGGCGCTGCGTTCGCGGTAGAACTGCTGTATGTCTTCGAGCCAGGTGATGCCGTGACCGACCCAGGCGTTGGCGGGCTTGAACCCATCCTATGACTTCGTGTCAGGCGCGGGCCGAGGGCGCAGAAGAGGGGAGATGGGCGGGGAGGTCTGATGGTGTAGAAGTCAGGTACTAACCTTCAATTCGGCACCGAACGTGGGCAGGGCGTCCACTTCAGCCATCTTGAGAAGATCCGGAGCTCAATGCGCGCATGCGACAGGTGGTTGAAGGGCCTCGAGACGAGGGAGTTCAATGCGCAGGGCGTGGAGGTCTGCAGTGAGTGGTGCTGGCCTCAAATAAACCCCGCCTGGATTGGAGGCCCGAAAGTACCTCTTGCTGGCCTTCCAGGCAGCGTGTTCGGACAGAGCTAAGGCGTCTTGGTACGGCACGGAGCCTGAAGCGGGAAAGATTGCAGCAGTCAAGTCAGACTCGTGTGGGCACCAACGAGAAGCTGCAAACGCGAGGCACAGGCGAGCCAGTCGGAAGTACCCTGGTGGCAGGTGTAGAGATGGCCGGATAAGACGTTGGGGGACGCCAGTTGGCGGTACTGGATGGTTACGTAGGCTTGTACTGCTAGCAGATGTTGATGAGAACGTTGGGCAAGTTGGACAACTCGGCCTTGGTCTCGTTGCTGAAGGAGTCAATAGATTACGAGGCCAGGACGTCGTAAGCCTGCGCCTTATGCCTCCTGAGCATGGTTCGGGAGGTTCCTGGGTTGTTCGGGTTGGGCCAGTCCCACGCCAGGTACGATAGACAGGCGTACCTGCCCCAGCGCCTCGTCGGTCACCTGTGGCTTTTTTCCGGATGCTCGGTCCAGCAGGTGCAAGGCGCTGACGACCGACCATCGGGCCACCCACCCTTGGACGTGTGGGGAGGACGGGGTGGCCATCCAGGGATTGTCATTGGTGCCCAATGCAGGGGTTGCTCCTGCCTGGTGCTTTAGTAACATTAGGTAAGCAAATGGATGAGCGGCAGATCATCGGCAAAACCTGAGCTTGGATGCCCCGCGCCCGACAGGTACGTGCCTTCTCCTACCTGTGCTGCCCCGCCAATTGTTGTCGCCCCTGTCAGGCAACTCCAAGGCAGGAGCTCCTAGAATTTCCACCTGGAACTGGATCGTCAAGAGCTCGACCTCTCTTCGCGAACCCCCCATTTCCTCCCAAGCACACAAACACCTGCAGCATCTGGCCACTATACTACGCCCCCTAAAAGAGGAACAAGAACCTTGGCCTTCCGGTAAGCTTGTCCCTTCCCCTCCCAATGCGCATCAAATCGCGCCTGTCTTCTGCTCTTAGCTGGTCGCTACCTTCATCACCGCCCCTCATCTAATTCGCCTCACAGCAGCAGCTACTTCGCGACCCGGCAGCAATCACTACCTTCTTCTGCCGCCTTCCTCGCACCGAATCAAGTCTTCGACACCCGCTTCGGCACCAGACCTGCCTTTCGATTTACGCGAAGACAGCAAAATGGCTGACGCCGATCCCACCACCAACCCTCCCGCCGAGGGCGACAACGCCAGCCTCGAGGCTGCCCAGGTCGACGGCGCAAACTCGGGCCTCATTGAGAACTCATACGATGTCGACATCAAGCTGGGCGATCTCCAGGAGAATCCCGACAGCACCCTGTACTCTGCCAAGACCTTCAAGGACATGAACCTGTTCGTACCTCGATGCCCATGTTCCTGTACGCGCTACATCATGTGTCTTTGCTGACCACTTTCGTTGAAGGTCCGAGCCTATCCTCAAGGGCCTCCTCAACTTGAACTACTTCAAGCCTTCGAAGATTCAGGAGAAGGCCCTCCCCCTCATGCTCCAGAACCCTCCTCGTCACATGATCGCGCAGTCCCAGTCGGGAACCGGCAAGACCGCTGCCTTCGTTGTGACCATCCTGTCGCGCATCGATTTGAGTCAGCCCAACCAGCCCCAGGCCCTTGTTCTCGCTCCGAGCCGTGAACTTGCCCGCCAGATTGAGGGCGTCATCAAGAAGATCGGCCACTTCTGCGAGGGTCTGAATGTCGCTGCCGCTCTTCCCGGCGCGCTGGAGCGCGGCGCTGCTGTTCAGGCCAACGTTATCGTTGGCACCCCTGGCACCGTCATGGATATTACTCGCCGCCGACAGCTCGACGTGTCGCAGCTTCGGCTCCTCGTTATTGACGAGGCCGACAGCATGCTGGACCAGCAAGGCCTCGGCGACCAGTGTGTGCGAGTGAAGAGGTAGGCATGCACCAATCCATCTCGGTTTGGCCAGTTCTGACACCGCACAGTACTCTGCCCCGTAACATCCAGATTCTGCTCTTCTCCGCAACCTTCCCCGACAAGGTTATGGGCTTTGCCGAGAAGTTCGCCCAGGGAGCTGATCAGATCCGACTGAAGCACACCGAGCTCACCGTGTCGGGCATCTCGCAAATGTACATTGACTGCGATAGTGAAGAGTCAAAGTACGAGAATCTTGTCAAACTTTATGGCCTGATGACTATCGGCTCTTCGGTCATCTTTGTCAGGGTGAGTGTGTCGCCTTCGGTCGTGCTGACTTGATGCTAACAAATGTCTACGATAGACCCGCGAGAGTGCCAACGAGATTCAGAGGCGCATGGAAGCGGACGGTCATAGAGTAGCCGCGCTGCACGGTGCGTTCGACGGCAATGATCGAGACAGGCTGTTGGAAGAGTTCCGAAGCGGCCGGTCCAAGGTTCTGCTCACCACCAACGTGTTGGCCCGTGGCATCGACGTTTCGAGTGTCTCGATGGTGATCAACTACGACATCCCCATGAAGGGACGTGGTGATGCCGAGCCTGATCCCGAGACATACCTCCACCGTATCGGCCGAACCGGTCGCTTCGGTCGCATTGGTGTCAGCATCAGCTTCGTCTCGGACAAGAAGAGCTTCCAGGCCCTGGCGTCCATCGCCGAGCTGTACCAGATCGACCTTGTCCAGCTTGACACGACCGACTGGGACTCCGCCGAGGAAGCCGTGCAGAAGGTCATCAAGTCCAACCGAGCCAAGGCTGCTTTTGCCCCGAGTGCCACGGATGCCGCCAAGGCGGCCGGCAACGAAGCTGCTCCGAGCGTTGAACCGACTGCAGCGGCTGCCGAGTAGGGCTTTGGTAGCCGACAGTGGTTTTGATGGCTGGAGAGCGGGGATGGAAGAGATGAGATCGTAGGTCAGGGTTCAGCAGACAGCGGTCTGGCGTGACCTGCCTCTTCTTTGGTGAAAAGTAGATGAATCAACGAGACCCAAGATACCAACAATGAGACGGGAGAAGAGTATGCAGCATCTATTTCCAATTTATGGTGATTCATATACGGGGATGACTTTGGGGGCGACGGAGCTGGAACCCTATGTAATAGTCCTTCGCCCTCATGTTCCATTCTGAGCTCGGGTGGTATTGTCTATGGACTCAGCCCGTTGCATCGGGGGCGGCAGTTTTGGTTTTGAACAAAGTCCGCTGCCATCTCCCATGTCATCCCAGACTGGCGCCTTCTTTCGCCACGCCAGCTGCAAGCCATCTGCATTGTCACACTGTCGCAACATGATGGGCGGCGTCCTTGAAACGTGCCCGGAAGCGAACAGGCCGCAGAATTGTAGCGGCCGTCTTCCCAGGGCGACTAAGAATTGGGGTTAATGAGCGCTGGTGATTGGCACGAAGGGCTGATTCAGCGACACGTGACCCGAACGTCATCTTCAACAAGGGCGCTTCGCCCCGCGCTTACCGGGCGCCTAAAGTCGGAGCTGGCAACGTCCAACCACGGCCACCCATCTTGCATGCCAGCGTCTGTCTATAAACAACTCGATTGGACATGCGTCGCCCGACCCTCTTCGACATGGTGTGGTGGGCTGGCGAGGAAGTGCCGCGGGGCCTAGGTTCAGATGGAACACCATCGCCCCCGAAACGGCCAGGCCCGGCCAACCACCGTCGTTGGCGAGCGCCCGACATGCTCTCACTAGGGCTTCACCGTGAGATGCGGGAGGTATCCGGCGACTAGCAGGCTCACATCTTGCCTACTTGAGCACATTTCCCTACTCCCTTGTCAGAGAGCTTTCGTCATGACGCCGGGGTATTGGCCCCCTCCTTCGTCAGCCCTCGAGATCTTCCGCATCCTAGCGCCCCCAAACGAACAGGCACCAGGGGCCAGTGGTACAACCCGGCTGCAGGAACCGGAGCGAGAGTCGAACTAGCAGATTGGCAAGCGTCACGTCTGTTGGCGCCGTGTCGGTATCATGCTACGATGACGACCGGCGTTTGAAGAGACCGAGACGGGGCTGAGGCAAGGTCGCAGCGTGTAGTGCAGTTCTAACTAGTGTGATGGGAGCCAGCCGTAAGTATATGGGGTCGCCTTGGTTTCATCGCGTGTGCAAACGCGGATACGTTCTCGTTTCCTTTTTCTCATGAACCGCCGAGCCCCAGGTTTTCTCTGCACTCGCATAATCTTCTCCTTTGCTCCCTCTTCTTTCCTATTTCCTACCTCTGGCGTGGCTTAATCTTCTGTTTGCCGCCCGTCTGCGCTTCGGTTGTAATTACGGCCACATACTTGGCCGCTTGTCGTTTCTAATTCGAACATGGGATGCTGGTCGTCTTGAATGATACCCCTTTTCGATTGACCATACTCGGCAGGGACTTTGCTGTCTGCTGTTCATCTCTCCGACCGAACGCCCCTGCGAAGGAAAACCTCGTCTTGCGGGTCTACTACATTCATCATCCAGCCTGCGACTCAACGCCATTCCGTTGCATCGTATGAAGGATGGGACGGACATTCAGGTGAGCTGATTCGAATGGTCGTACTGCCTTAGGCATCACTGACGGAAGCAGATGTCCCTTCATAGGATGGTCATCACGCCGCTCACCAGCTTACTCTGGGTCATTACGCTATTCAATGTCGCGCACGCCTCGGAACCTTTCAAGTTCACCGGGCACCTCGCGCGTTTCATTCCAGATTGCGCCAGCGAATGCCTCGTCTCCTTTCTCAACGACAACTTTGCCGAGACCTCCTGCGACACCACCACGTCTCTTGAATGTCTGTGTGCGGAGACCGGCGCGTCCGGGTTCACAATTGGCGAGGGTGCAGTACAATGTATTGAGGCCGAACAGTCGATAGGGTCTTGTTCCGTGGGAGAGGTTAATCGTACGTCAGAGTCTCCGAGCAGGGCACACACAGTTGGTCATCAGAAGCTAACGCATCAGCAGGAAACACGGTGGAAACGGCGTATTTTATGTGCTCCGATCAACCTGGTGCTGCTCAACCGACGCACACAGCAATCGAAGCTATTTTCATAATTCCGTCCACAGGGGGTGGCGTTGTTCTGGCCCCCCCACATACCTCCAGGACCTTGTCGACGTCGCGCACTCCCCCGACATCGACGTCCACGTCAACCTCTCTGTCGCAAGCTACGACCACCACGCTTGTTACATCAACCAGGCTGACGGTCTCGTCGAGCTCGGCCAGGTCATACTCTGCCCCGACCTCGACAGAGATATCGACCACCCAATTCAGCCCCACCCCTGGACCTGCAGAGGCCGAGTCCGGCGACGACGAATCTGGTGGGCTAGGAACCTCACAAGTCGTGGGACTGTCGGTTGGAGTCGCAGCAGCCGCAGGCATTCTTTTGGCGGCCTTCCTGCTGGCGAGACGGAGAAGAAAGAAGAGGCTCTCCGAGTCGGACTACAAGTCGAAATTTCTTTCTAATCGCGACTCCTGGGGGTTCAACCCCAAGGAGGGCCAAGATAATGTCTTCCATATATCTCCGCCTATTCACGGGAAGTCGCCATCCCTTCGGCCGATTGATTACTCAAGGAAAAGCTGGCGTCCCGAGGCCATTGGTTTGGCTTTGTCTCGACCAGCAAGCGAACAGCGATCGGTTGCAAAATCTACTTTCCACAGGAGGACTTCCAGGCTCCTACCCCCGAAGCCGCACTCGCCACCGAAGCCCACGCTGTCTTTGGCTATTCCCAAGGTCAGCCTCACGACTTCGACACCTCCTGCGCGCTACGAGCCTTCCCGGCAAGGGAGGCAACGCCAGCCTCAGACAGACTCTCAGATACAGGCAGCCCAAGTCGCCCAGTTGACGGCCCCGCCACCGGTGCATGCCAACCTCCGGGAGAGCACCATGACTGAGTTTGAGGAGGATGGTTCTGGGCATCCGTCTTTGGTCGGTCGTGGAGCGTCACAAGTTTGGCGGCCTCCGTCATCGAACCCGCAGTCTGCGACGACGTACTACGTCGCCGACACCTTCGGCAATTGGGTTCTCGGCGGCTCCAAGCCAAAAACACAGGCAGCCGAAGTCGCTGAGCTGGAGGCTCCCACACCACAGACAGCAACGGCCAGCGAGAAGACATTTCAACTCGCGGCAGTCAATGCATCTCTGGCGTCGCAGGTGGGTATTGGGCACGGAGCCGGGAGTCCAGTGGCTCCTTCGGCACCCAGGGGCCCTGCCAGACCTGCGCAGGTAGCTCTGCTGCCGCCGGCACACATCAAGCCGGCTGATGATACGCCTTCTGCCCGCCCTCTGACGGTTTGGCCGGAAAGCAACGCACAGTTCGGAGTTCAGGCGCAGACATCGTCCGCACACCAAATACCGCCCATGAGCTTCTCCCACCCCGAACCACCGCGCCGTAGGAGCAACAGTCTCAACCAACGCCGATCTCATCGCAAGGGAACGAGCCAGGATGGGATGGATCGACATGATTCGTACAAGTCGCAGCAATCAACTACCACTATCGCGAGCTCGAGTGGAGGACTTGATGCGGACGACGGCGTTGCGCCTGAGCCGGGCAGCCTTTCACCCGTTGTCGAGTCGCCGTACTCGGGGACCGGACGCTCTCCGGTCTCCTACCCTGACATTCCTGGGCGACTAAACAAGTCAAACTTGCAAGTCAATCCGCCACCGGTGCGCCCTGTTTACGCATCACCGCCTGGCCAGCCCAGCCCAACACTTGGTTTGATGCAGCCCGCAGCCGGGGCGGCATCAAGAGGTCCCAACCAAATGGCAAGCCAAATTATGCCTTCGAAATATCCCGTTCGAAGCGGATCCCTGCCGTCAACAGCCGGACCACTGCCCCTTCAGCGTCCCGATCCATCTCAATTCAGGACCGGGTCGCCGACGATGCGTGTCGTGCCACCCTCTCGCTCGCCATCATCGTCACCGCATCCGCAGCCATTACGTCTCCAGCGGCCACAGCTACAGAGAGCCGACGTCCCACTACAGCAGCCACAGACCGCGACGGTGCACGGGACAACGGAGCAGACAGACCCTCAGCTGGTGAGCCAAATTCATCGCGCGCTCTGGGCGCCCGGAGCCACGACCGCCTATCGCGCCCCTTGGGACGATGGACCTGCCCCGACCGTTCCGACGACGCACCACGACCAGCACCAGTATCACTGGCATCCGCAGCAGCACCAGCAGCAGAGACCTGATCTGCCGCCGCCGAACCGCTCCGATGGATCATCTTCTTGTTCGTCGTTTTCTTCACTAGCCACCAAGCGCGTAGGCAGTGAGCGCGCTGCCGGCCTGGCCCTGCAGAGCGACGACCTGGGTGCAGGTGCCAGATGGCGCCGTGACCAAAACAACCGTGGCGAGAGAAACGCCTTCTCGCGGGAGGAGCAGTCGCTGCAGCCCCCGACAACGCCTGGCTGGCATCCGACACTGACGCCGACGAGGAGAGGCGACGATTTGTTCCTCGACGTGCAGTAGACAAAGCTGCGCACTACATTCCTTTCTTTGCTTCATATACCCGGTGGGACGCACACACACGAGAGCAGACTTCCCCAGATGGAAACGACCCAGTCAGGCACAACTACTTTTCTTACAACTGTATCATACCCGACGGATTGCAAATTAGAGCCCTATTGGAGACATGTATCATAGAGAAGAGGAAAGTTCTTTTGAAAACAGCAGGTGTGCCTTCGACATGAGCAGGTCGCCGGAGAAGGCTAGGGAGATGTAACGAATAATCGAAGAGCCTTAGGATGCCCTGGGAAAAGGGGTTGGAATTTGAAAGACGAAATTTCTGCTGTAGTTTTTCCAGCTCCCAAAACTCACGTTCTTACTTGCAAGAGGCATACAGTGAACGTAATCTCCTGACCAAGCACCTCTCTGGCTCCGTCTTGCAAGCACCGTTCCGGATCCTCATGAAGCGTTACCACCCCGTCTTTTCCAACCGCTCAGCAGGAACGGGTGCAGTAAACATGGCTTCAGCTAAACAAGCCAGCCCAAGGGTGAGGCAAGCTTGTGTCTACAGCTTCGGTAAGTCTGTCCTTCTACCCCATCGCAAACGGCTCAAGACAGCCCTCTCCGCTCACAGCACAGGGGACGTCTGTCGTCGGGGGTGACCTTCGACGACAAGGGCTACCGTTTACGACACCGTCCATCCACTCGCTGGACCCCATCTGCCGTTGGTGGGATGCTGTCTTTCTGGCTGGCCCGAGTGACGTGGCTTCGCGAGACGAAGCATGACCATGGAGACTTTACTGTGACAGCACACATCAACCTCCCTCCTCTTTGATGTCCCTCGTTCGGAGATGTTACATTGACTTGAAGTCCCCGGCGGGGCTTGTACGACCCCGGAACCATGGCCAAAACAGGTATTCTCGTGCACACATGGTCCCTGTTAGATTGCGACTTGGTTGAAACCACTGTCGGGTTTTCACGTCAGGTGTCTATCGGTAGGGATTGCATGCTGCTCGAGGCAGCGGGCTGTTGAACAGCGCCGTTTCCTGGTTGATCACATGTGCAGTTTCTCGCTTCCTGACCTGGCAAGGAGGCCTCGTAGGGATACTACCCTAATCAAGCCGCTGCGTTCAAGGAGTTTGCAGACAGCTCCAGTGCCGAGTCAGTGTGTCGATTCAGCACCTGGTGCCGAAAAGAGGGGTCTGGCCAACAAACGCCACTCGGCATCACCAACACCCTCCCTCTCACCAAGCTCTCAAGGGCCACCCTTTTTACGTCTGGAAGACCCCCGCCAGACGGACAATCGACATAGCCTGGCCCAGCTCATATCGAGGACACGGCCGGGCCGACACACGTGGCTTGCTGCTTGACAGCAATCAAGACCTCATCGTGGGGGCCTCTACTCGAGACACTCCACCCAAATCAACTCCCGACCAAGTTCGTCCCAAGCCCAGATCCAAGGGTGGATTCGTCCCATCCGGCCTCCTCCGCCAGCCGACTATCCCTCTTGGCTCCTGAATTCCGAGATCCTGCCCTGGTCCCCTTGGCCATCGGTCGTTACTCTCGTCGTCATTCCCTTTTTTCCCTCACATCAAGACCCCAAGGCGGGGAAGGACCGGAAAAAAGGCGAAACACTGACAAGAAAGCCCCTCTCGCCAATCCCGCCGTCAATGGGAACCACCCCTCGGACCTAGTAACTCACTGTCACCGGGAGCGACCTGCCAGAGTCCAGACCCAGGCGCCATCCCAGGAGAGGGGGGGAGGGGGGGTAATATCACAGGCTATATGTGACCTCCTGTTTGACCGCGTACGGCTATAGCGCAGCCCGCCCCTCGTTCGTCGCGTCCGCCCTGGTCGTTCGTCCGCTCCCACGGTGGTGGGTGGGCTAGGCTGGGCCTTACAGATGCCCCCGGGACTAGGGGACAGGGGGCGGCGATTGAGAGCAGCAGCAGCGGCACAGCTGGGGGTTCGCAGCTCGCCGGGCATGCTGCAGGGGAACCCGCTGCACCGTGACGGGCTGCACGCCCAAGGGGCGGGGGTGATTCTGACATGACCCGGGGGACAGGGGGTCGCCGCATTGTGAGACGGAGCTAAGGATGCACCACGACGGCCTTCAATCATTCGAAAAGTCGCTTCCTGTGGTGTGCTTCCTCGGCCGTGGGACCTCATCTAGATCGAGTGCATTTCATGCTGATGAGATGCAGAGGGGAGGGTGGTGGAGACCAGTTCTCGCTGCGCCTGGTTTGGCTGCCGTTGCATTCCGCATCTAGCCCCCGATCTCGTGGCTCCAAAGTCTCGCGGTGCTCATCGGCTTACCATCGAGATTATCGGTCGTTAAAGTCCGCTTCCGTCTCTCGACCGTCATGCTGCGTACGGCGTGACAAGGCAATCGAACGGGGAGGTTTTCACATCCTGTGGAAGACCTGACACTTGACTGCCGATCATCAGGGATCAACGCGATCAGCGCTCAATGCCGCGCGAAGTCCACGAGGTGACCGGAGACTTTGTAGCGATCGACCTGATCGAGAAACGCCGCCATTCCAACTTTAGGCTCATTGGTCAACAGTGTCCTACGCCAGGAAACGGGTAACTGTGTTTCGCTGCTGATCTTCTCCTCAGACGCGTTTGATAGACGGGACGAGTTGGCAATTGAGACCATGACGTGATTTTCTCTCCGAACAGTACAGCGATGTTTGGGAATTATGCGTTGAGAGTGTACCCTGGACATTCGAATTTGATTGATGCGAAGTCCCGCCAACACCATGGTTCGCTATGGAAGCCAATGCGAATAGATCCAGGAGAAAACATCATCACAAGGTCATCTTTGTTCGACTAACTTTCCATTTTGTCCCCAACCACCTCCCGTTATGCAGTAAACTCCTCAGAGTCGATGAACAATACTGTGACAATTATGAAATACAGGGTGACACCGTTGATGTGTGCCGTATGCGGACACGATGGAAGAACAAGGAAGATCGTGCAACGGATGGTTCTTGTGAGAAAAGCCCGAAAACAAAACGCCAGGAACGCCAGTCATAGATTTGATGACGTTATGCAGCAAATGATAAGCAAAAAAAGCACGAAAGAGCAGAAAACGCGACGCGTCTGAGAGGCCGATGCGAATGGGTATCTGATATTCGGAGCAGAGGCTCGAAGCAAAGAATCGTATGGTAGACTGGCCGTGAAAAGTCGTTGCGACATATGGAGCGTGTAAAAAAAGAAAAAGGTTTGGCGTGGAAGGAAAAAGGAACCCGAAGAGGGGTTAGATGTGATCGAGGGTTCGTGAGTGGTAGACTGATTGCTCGAGTCCAAACAACTCCGCCATAGTGAAAGAGAACAACCGCCGTGGTCGAACTCACGGCTTGAACACGGCACTGGTCAGGAAGATTGTCTCGGCGTCACCGGTAGGTGCCTGGTTGTCGTTGAACGGGTCTGCGGGCCCAGTAGGTGTCGGCGGAACGAGAAAAGAGATGTCCTCTGCGCTGCCTCTTCCGTTTAGCATCTCGTGGCTACGGGCACGATGGATATCCTTGCGCTCGTCTTCCGAAAGGGGGCTAGCAACCTCCTCCCGAGACTCGGCGCTCATCTTTGCGATTTCGTTCTCCACGTCAGCAAGCAGTGCATAGACGTCGCTGTCGGCGTAGACGCGAATGCTCTCTACGTCTGCCCTTCGTCGAGCGGCCTCGGCATCTTCTTTGGACATGGTGCTGAACGAGTCCTCCGCAGTGGGATGCTCAGGGATGGTGCTAGGAACTTGCGCGACGACCCGCTGGGGCGACGGCGAGTTGCTACCGTTGCGCGGGACGGCGCTCTTGGTGGGACTTCGCGGGGGAGTCGAGATGTTGCCCACGCCAGATGCGGAGCATCGGACGCCCAGAGCTTGTTGAAGAGAGTCGCTCGCCGCGGCAGCGCTGACTGTAGGGAGAATAGCGGCGGCAGCAACGTGCTCCAGAAGCTTCTGTCGCACACGAGAACGGCGGTTCTCGGCGTGCTCCAACTTGTTAACCCAATCATCGATGGAGGCATCAAGCTCGCCGAGGGCCTCTTCTTGCTTGAGCATGGAATCGGTGCTGAATCGAGCCACGCGAGGAGAACGCAGGTACTGGCAGATGCGGGAGTGCAGATTACGACGGCCGGATCTCAGCGAGTGGTAAGTACGGCGCAGGTACTCGGTTCGTTCGTCCAATTGACGGAGCTCCTGAAACGTCGTCAGCAGGGATAAATCAGCAGGGGGTGAGGGCTTGGCGGTCGTACTCGTGACAATGACTCGACGTCCTCTTTTTTGAGAACCTCAAACCGAGAAGCCTGACCGAAAGCCTGCTTCTGCAGGGCTACGAGCTCCACTTGGCTCATTTGGTTCACAGCCTCGCTGGCCTTACATCCAACGGGGAGCTCCTCAAATATTTTCTGGTCAACGCTCCTGGTGGAATCACCACGCTTGGCAGAAACCGATCCATCTTTGCGATCGGTCCGCTTTCGGGGACGACCCCTTTCCATAATGCTGCCGGTCTCCGACTGTCCCCTACGATGTCCCATGGGGACAGCTCGGGGCTCGGTTTCCTTCTTGGGTGTGTTGTTAGTTGTGTTCGGGCCGGAGGGGACAACTGTTGCGTCCTGGGGGTTCGGCGAGGCTCGCATGTCGGCAAGCGGAGCGGAGACAGGCGTGGGAAGCGCGATGGTAGAGTGTGTTGTAGCAGAGGACATTGGTGTTGTGAGCGAGGTGGACGCCGTCAAGGGAGTGTAAGGCGTGCGGGACAGAGGCGAGTCGTCGGTGCGGGCGGAACGTTGGATGGAGTCGACAGACGTGTTGCCTGAACGGAGGCGGCTCATTGAAAGTTGGCGGGTCAAGCCAGAGAACATGCTGGTTTGAGGAGGGGGGATGACGAGTGGCGCGAGGTTCTTGGGAGACATGGGCTGCCTGGGCGTCTCTGAAGCCGATCGCTGGTGGGATGAGGGCTCGGCAGTTGGTGAGAGTTCCAGTTCGGCATTTTCGTCAAGAGCATCTTGAACGCACGCAACGGCTTCGGCAACATGAAGGCGTCTCCAGCTGTTACCGGGCGCACTGATAGACCTCTCGTGTAGTGGTGGCCTGCCGGGAATGGTGGCTAGAAGACGCAGATGGTAAGTCGGATGCGCTAGAAGGTAGATTCTAATAAATTCGGTGCTTACGAGAGTCCATGGCAACTTCTTGAACGGTGGTCATGGGACCCAGTTCAGGAACGCTCACCTTGCGGCGACGGATGAGGTTGTGTTCCTTGATGCGCACGCGAAGACCGGTGCCGGTGGTCTTGTCCTTCTCCTTTTCTGTCGTCGTGGTCTGGCCGAGAGCATAGGCTCTGGCCTGTTCGGGATCGAGCGCCTTGGAGACCGGGGCCGGCTGGGGCCTGCCTTTGGGGAAGAGTTGGTACTTCCTGGTGTTGTCGGGCTGCTGCTGGTGTTGCTGCATTCTCCAGACGTGGGGCTTCTGCTCCGAAGCCTGGGAGGAAGAGGAGGACTATATGGTTGAGGTTTGGGTCAGTGATCTGGGCGGATGAATGGACGTCGAGGGTGTGAATGGGCCGTCATACCGAGTCACTGGAGGGTGTAGGAGAGGGCGGCTTGGTTATATGAGTGGATGTCAAGATTCCGTTTCCGTTTCCAGGTCCAGCTACCCTCTCGAGATCGGCCTCGACCATACAAGTGGCGATGTGTGCCATGGCAAGGCAATGCGAGAAATATGACCAGGGGTGGCGAGCTGGCTTGTGTGTGTGCCGTGTATGAGGTAGAGGGTTGGCAGGCAGCTTGATCCAGGATGTTGGACCCAGTTGCCAGCTAGAGGGGACGGGACAGGTGAAGGGACGAATAAGTTGGCACACTATAAGGAGAAACGGACGGCTGAGGCTATATATGTCTCATGCGAACAGGGTCCGATGTGGGGAGGAGGGGGAGAGCAAAGAAGAAAAAAGCTACCATGTACACCAGAACGCAGAGTACGACATTGAGCATCGGGGAGCCAAGATGGTTGACGGGTGACGATGGGCGACATGGAGAGGCTAATATGTGAAGTTCAACTCTTGACAGGGAAGGCAGGAAAGACAGGGAACGGGGGGCCGCCATGAGGGACTCGGCTTGGCGGGATAAGGGGCAGGGGGAGGGGGGCAAAGTGACAAGGGGCAGGGGAGGAAGGATGGGGGGCGAGCAGTAGGCAGGAGCAGGGCGCCTGGCCAGAAGAAACAGAACGCACGGAAACAAAAGCGGGATGGTTTCTGAGACGAGGTGTCTGCACCGAGATTGACTCGAGGTAACCTCACCCAGGCTGGTGGTGGTGGTGGTGGTGGTGGAGGGGATGGGACGCAGTTGCCAGGCAAGCACGTTGCTGGAGAGTGGGGTGCTTGCTGGGTGCTGGGTGCTGCTGCTGATGCTGCATGGAAGCCCGGACGTGAAACCGCTTAAGCCCTGGAAGGCCCAAGCGGGAGGTCCCACCTGCCCTGGCGAGACCGGGGTGCTAGGGACCCTGGGAGCCTTTGGAGGGGCGATACAGGGCAAGGTAGGTGCCATTGACAGGGGTGTGCTCTTTTTGGTCTTGGGTGCCCCGGATATTCTTGCCTCTACGCCTCTACAATCGCGAAAGAAGTCGCGGACCCATATGACCCAAGTGGCCCAGATGCACTTGCCCTCGCACATCCTGGGTGTTGGTGATGCCTGCGCTGCACTTGTGCTTGGTAAATGAGAAGGGTTCATGCGGCTGCTGGGCTCGCGCAGCAGAGGCTTGTCCTTTTCCTGAACCAGAAAACCAGGCCGTCTGGTACTGCTGAACCCTTGCTCGAATGAGTGAGCAGCCGCAGGAGCACCAGGAGCACTCGGCTTGTCTGACGCAACATCGTCCTCCACCTGTCATACCGACTAAGGGTCATGTCAAAGAGCAACTCCCGTCCGTCGTCGCCTCCGAAACGTTCCGGCCTGCCTGCCTGCCTGCCATTGCCCCATCCGCGCTTTGTCGACAAACAATCTCTGTCGCGGCCCTCATCCTGTCCATTGCAACACGAACATCACACGCCTCGAGATGGATCCATCGTCGATGCACCCCGCCGTCACGGCACTATCGTGCCCGAGCCTTGCAATGAACCGGCCGACCACGGGACCCTACCACGATAGCATGATACCACCACCACCGACCACACACGCTACGCCGTCAGCGCACGACTCCAGCAAGGTGCCCTCGACCACTGCCGGCGATCGTCGTGCCAGACGAGGCCCCTGCACACACCCTCCCGGTCGCTTCATGGCGATCTCTGCCCCGCGTTGCTTTCTCAACCCGTCCATCGTCACCTCACCACACGCAATCCCCCTCTCGAACTGTCAACGACACGCCGTTTGGTCTCGCTCTGACCCCAAGCCGGCATGTCGCTCAGCGCCGTCTCCAGGATCGGCGGCGGTCATTCTCTTGGCTTGTCTTGGGCGTCATCCAAGACCATGAATGTTGCCGCGTTATCCTGTCCGAACGGCATCTTCCTTCTCCTCCTCAATCCTGCCTTACCGCACAGCATCTGTGCTGGCCCTTAGCACTTGTCCGGCTCCCGCTTCGGCTGACTCTCGCCGGCAACCGCCCGCCTTCCTAAAACGACCATCCCCACAAGCCTCGTACACAGCAGCCCGCCTGACCGTCTTGAGTCAACAAGCTGCAGCCCATACTAGATCGGCCGAACGAGTCGAGTCGAAGTTCCAGGCCAAAGGACGGTTTACATGTGGCTGAAGAGACAGGATGAGGAGCAGCAGCCTGCACTGGGTGTTGGCGCATGAATGATCTGCTCGAGCATGCCAGGTCCGCCCCAGGAGCCGAGATCTCCTCGTGTAGCTGTGAACATGGCAACCTGGTATTTCAGGAATGGCCCGAAGCCCAGCCAGCCGTGCATGAACACCTGTGGCGAAGTGAAGAACAAGGCAAGAGAGGCCTCGCGACGACCCATGCGCTCGTGCGGTGCTCAGGAATCATGACACGCTGGAGGGCCGAAATGGCATTTCACCTGGCCAAGATGGAATTCTCACGAGCCCGCGCCATCCGGTACGACTCGTCATTCGCTGTGCGTATTGCACTGGCCATCGCCCGGCCTCGGAGCCGGTCCAGTTCGCTCGGGCGGGAGATTTGCACTTGACTCGGGGCCACTGTCCACGCTACTTCAAATGCAACCCTGACGACGATGACGACCAGCTCACAGACTCGCAATCTCCATAAGCGTTGATCAACTCTGTTGACGGGAGCCCGAAGCGCGGCAGTGCCAGCGATCGCATCCCTTGTCGTGTCTCAGGACCCTGGACATCTCTGCCCAGATAGACTTCTGTCACTTGAGAGTCAAGACCAAGAGTGATGGTAGCAGGCGTTCCTCCACTCGACCGTCGCATCTTGCGCGCATCTCCGGCCAGTTCCAAGCAATTTGCCCAACTTTTTTTTCCATCGGGCTCGTCTCCCTTCCCCATATTTCCATAGCGCGGTGCCGCCGCCCAAGTTATCTAGCTGCACCGCCAGGTGCTGGCTCGTGTGCAGGCTTGTCCGTGGATGGTGGTGGGTTCCCGTTTCGACTAAGTCCGGCACGTCCGCCGAGATGTCCATACAGCCTACGATCAACTCCCGCGAGGTGTCCCATGGCAGGAAATCCACTTCTCACACTACGCAACAAGATACCCTTTTCCCTCTATCCATCCACCCGACCAAGCCGCCATGGAGCTAAGAGGCGGGCTGCATTCCCTGGCTTATTGGCGTTGGCCCAGTGAGCCCTCAAAACTGACGACATCCAGAGAAAGTTAAGGTGATTTGGAGGTCAAGTCATCACACGGCCTGTCAGAAACCAGTCGAGGTCAATGTGAGCAGGGCTGTCAGGCTTGACCTTTTGAACACAAGGCCATCCACCTCGTCTGGAGCAGGCGCCGGCGGTGTCGTCACGGATTCTGGCATAGTTGCCAATCCTGCCGCCTGACTGGCAAAGAGTCACCACATTGCCAAAGGCGTCGGTATCAATCAGCAGCAGGGGCGAAATCGAAATATGTCTCTCAAAGCCCACTCGAGAGTCATTACGACAGTCGATGAGCGAACGCCCGGAAGCCTGAGCTAGATGTTATCCCCCACGACATGATCAGGGGTGCCCCATCAGGTTCCTGGCTGGAAAAGAATTGGGACTGGCTGGGGGTCCTTGTCGGTTGACGAGAACCGACTCCGTCTTCGGTTCTGGCCCTTGTCATGGGTCTTCTTAGTGAGATATCCCCTGTATTTGCAAAGGGGGTGATACTGAGATTCTGCTGGTGGTCCATCGAGACTTCTCATCAGACGCCAGGTTTCATCCACTTGAAGCTGCTGAGAGATAACGATGGATCCCACCACGCAAAGGCAGGGCCAGCCGAAGTGATAGCTCGAGAACCAGGCCTATCAGGTCGAGTCACCACAGAGAGGCCCGATGCTGGACGAACTTTGGTTCTCTCAAATCCATGCAGCAAGCGCGGCCAGGGATCCATTGTCCCCGGCTGTCAGATTCCGGAACCCAACCAGCAGCCTCCTGAGGTGCGGAGGCCGGGTCTGATGGCAGACCCGACCTCGCTATCTTGAGACAAGGTCTTCTTTCACCACAAGTGCCGACAACATAAAAAAAGGGTGCAGGTAATGGAGGTCGAGGGAAGCACACTACTACCTTCATCACTGTGGCGTTGTTCCGAGTGCCGGTCAAGTGAAACACTCGTCATAGCCGACGCCTTGGGGAGAGCCCAAGGCCCCAACGGCCGGGAAGTTCACCGTCCCATCTTTTGTCTTGTTTCCACCTGTTCGCAGGAAATCTGGCATGCAGAAGGCTCCGTTTTACTCGGAATTATGCAGCATACGCACCGCGCATGGCACGAACACCCGGATTCACAAGTCAAGCTGGGCGGGACTGGTGTGAGAAATGACGAAGATGAAGCACGCCCCGCCAGGCCTGTTTCAGTCCTTCGACAACATTCATGAACCACCATAAGGGCATCGCCGTGCCGGAGACCAATGTCGAGAGCCGGCCCAGCTTCTCTTCCGATACTTGAAGAGGAGTGCTCACAGACATCAAGCGGGCGATGGCGCTCCGAAAACTGTTTTGACGCAATCCGCGGCTGCTTCCTAATGGGGTTTTTTTACTTGCGGCAACCGCGCTGCCAGACCTACATTGCCGTCGACGCATCATCCGCATAAGACGTGCCCGCATGAGCGATGCTGCGAGCTCATTCTCACCGCCGTTGACGTCCGTTGCAACGATGTGACGTGAAGGGGATGGTGCTTGCGGGAGAGCTCCCGTGCGCGATCGTGAGGGCATAAGGGGCTGACAGCAGATGTGCTGCTGATAGCGACCCCGCAGACGCAAGGACCCAAGCGTTGCATCGAGAGGCGTCGCTGCGGTCGTCGGTCGAAGGTCAGAGCAAGGGACGGTGAGGCATGAAGGATTTCCGGGGAGGCAACACGGCCGTGGACAGCCATCCTCACTTCTACCACACTTGACTGTCGAGACCAGTTGCAAACTGATTGCCGCAGTGTAGTTCGTCGGAAATTCGTCCCAGAAGGGTTCTAGCCAGGTGAACGAGAGCTGAACCTTCGCATCCGTCGACGAACGGCGTTTGACGTGCAGCGCGCTTTTCCAGAAACGCCGTAAGGTTTCAATGACAAACAACAGCGACAGCGACGGCACCCTTCGTTTCGACTCGGACGGTTTGAGCTGCCCTTGTCCAAGCTCGGCCTATATTTCTTGCAGATATTGACAGGCTAGATCCATGACGCTCGGCCGGAGCTAGACCAGGGGGTTCCATGCTAGCTTCATTTCCGGACTCCGGCCTGTGGAGGAGCTGTTCGAGCTCAAGCTTAAGTACGAAAAAAGGGGAGCTGGGGGGAAGAGTTCCGATGCAGCTTCATGCCCGCGCCTGTGGAGCACCGCTGTCGGTTGGGAGGAAGAGAGGAAGGAGGATTCTTGCTGAGGCCTTGGATCCTGGGTTTCAAGGCCCCGGCCAGGTCGATGAATTTTGCACACGACGAGGTTTCCGAATCTGAGGGTGGACGCAACGTCGCGACTTTGTTCCCAGTCCTCCGTTCCACCAGCACATCCCACAAGTGCGGGGTTGAAACATTGGGATGCCTCACTCGCTGCCCTCCCGCCCGTGATCTAGCTGCAGCTTCAGCCCCTGGTTCTAAGCCTGAGCTTTCCTGATGGTGGCTGGCTGTGACCGATGGTCACTCACCACCGTCCGCCACTTTCAGCTCCTCGCATCGCGCTGTCCGCGCTCAGATTCGGTCGCTTGATGGCGACTTGTGCGGAACGGCTTTCGAGCGCACAAGCCATGGTCAGCAAGGAGAAAACTCTGGAGACTCCTCGATGGATCGGTTGGTCGACCCGTGCATTGCGCGCCAGCGCGGCACGATCTAGCCAAGCATCAAGCAGTGACAAGTTCAGACGATTTACTACCGACCCTCGTGGGCCACCTCTACCGCCACCGGACATCCTGCCGACCGAAGTCGCTCGCGCATGGAGCTCCCGACGAAAGTCGGCCGGAGCCCAATGCTCTGCTCACTTTGCACGACATGCATACTCGTTCGCGGGCCTAGTAATCCACGAGAACTAGGATCGTCTGTTGTAGGTGATGGCTGGGGTGTCTTACGCCCAGTCGAGCATGCAAGAGAAAACGGTGTCTACGCGTCGTATGTGCAATCTGATGACCTTCGGGATGATAGAACACACTCTAGCCTGGAGCCGGTGCCGCCAATTCGTCCTCACGACTTCTAGCGGCCCGTCTTGCAGCATCTTTTCTTCCGGAAAGCCCACCGCACCGCGGCGTTGGGTGGGTGAGTGGGATATCAGGCCATGTTGGAAGCAGCGAGAGGGGCCACTGGGGCTTGCCTGGAGCGGCCTTGCTCAAATCGTGCTGTCCTCCGTGGATGCAAATTTCCCGCCTTCTCGAAAAGGGAGTTGAATGTGTGGGGGAGCGCGAGACGGGGGCGGCACAGCCACGGTCGTGACTTGGCTTGGGACGTGAGACAGGTCCCGAACTGGGGTCCTCGGGATCCTACCCGGATATTGCGGGTGAGAGTCAATAGACCGACGATGACTGTTCGTGTTTTCGTCTTGGTTCAAGGGGTTCGAATTCAAGTGATGGATGTTGAATCGGTGACGGAGATGACAGGTCGGTGGGCTTGAGTATTGGACGGGTATTGGGATGGAAGGGGAACAGTGTGCTTGGAAGTGCATTTCCGGTGCGGCGGATGCAGATCACGAACGCCTTCAGCCTCCTATTCTGGACGGCGAGATATTGCCTTCTCGCGAGATCAGAGATTGCTATTTAGAAATGAAATGACTGCGGCATGAAATGGGCTACGAGGCCCTGGATCAGAATCGGTCTTCGAGAAGGTTGGAACCGACTATGAATCCACCGTGCTGTTTCGTCTTGTGATCGGACGATATCTTCGAGCTTGATAATTGTCATCTCGGCACACACCGTCTGCGTACTTTCGAGCGCGACAAGTTGGCCCCGTCTTTTGATCCGTTTCGCAGGTTGACGGAGTTCCGGGCGACCCCGAGTCCGTCTCGGTCACGGGAGACCATGCCGCCGATAAAGCCGGGTGCCTTGACCACACCGTTCGGCTTGCCTATCATGACAAAGTCCGTGGTCATGACAGGTCGTTTCTGAAGTGACTCGAATATGTAGCTACGCATAGTCGGCAGGCTCCATATCGCTAGGGTTTTTGACGAGCTTGTATGGCTATGAAATATCGGCACTCGCTTGGATCATCACCTCGAAAGGGTACAGCCAAATGACCAATACGTGGTTAGTTTGAGCGTAGCGCTTGATGCGAGATGTCGATATTGAATGAAGGACGTCTTTGACGAATAGTTTGGTTCTTGGGTGTTCTTGATGTCGTCTTTCCCAGGTTGGATACCGAAATGCTCTGTCCTCTGTATTTGATATCGTCCATGCCTCGGGTTATCAGACATAACCGACGGTGGCTCACAACATGTCCCTATCTAGCCAGACACCTCATCCACGAAAGAGGCGTCGGCACTGATGCTTATCGCTGGGATTATATGATTCTCTTGACCTTGTGAGACGGTGGTTTGGGATGTTGCTCTTCTCGCCTGTGGTCACGGCCGCCTTTGCGTCTGACGGCATGGCCACTTTTCTGGGTCGGCAGTTCCCTCGATAACTTTACGTGTCCATAGGGAAAGTAAGTCCATCTATACATACGGCTTGTGTGGGCTTCAGCATTCAGTGTTCAGTTGCGTTACGTCTGGAGCAGTCGCATGTCATGAAGAGGAAAGCCTGGCCCAGACCGTCTTAAGTATAAATGCCTCTCGAACAGATCCTGTGTGGTTCGAGACGAGAGAACCAGTCATCCCAAAACATCATCGCTGAAGAGTAACATGGCTGCGGATGGACTCGAACCACCGAACCCCCGGGAAAGAGTAACATCATATCAGGGTCTGCGGAGTCGGAAGGGTTATGGGAGAGGGGAAACCCAGGCGCTCTACTACTGAGCTACGCAGCTTTTGTCGAATACCCGTACAACCCATAAAGGTTGTGATGATGGTGTCTGGGTTGTAGCGGCTTCGAGGACATCGTGGACTGGTCACCCGGCTGAATACGGGGAGGATCGCGGTCCCGCTCTGGTGAGACCAGAATAGGTCAAGAATCTATGACACTAACAGAGAACATGGGAATCCAAACGGCAGCGACTTTGAACCTCTTCCTGTGCTCCTGGGTCGGAACAGAACATGCGTTGATAGGCTCCTCGAGACTGCGACTGAAATAGACGAAACCCAATGTTACTGTCTGCATGGCCCTGTTTCAGTCGACACAGAAATGGCAGTTTGGTCGCACAGAATGGTCATGTCCGAAAGCTCATGCACCTGGTCGATCTGTGATACCCCCTTGACCGTGTATTGATACACATGGCCGAGATTGATCTAAAAAAGGCCGACGTTGGAATTTGGCGTTGGTCTCTTGGCGGTCCGGATTTGCAGGGGACGGCACTTGTGACGTGGTGGACTATGTGGAAGACAACAGTCAATAATCATCGGAGACGGCGGTCTTCAGCTGATAACCAACTACTAGCTGCTCAAGGCCTTCTCGCTCCGTAATCTCCCTCACCAGCGTCAGGGCTTTCGACTAGAGTGTGTGGGTGGTATCTGGCGCAGTGTTCACAGTAGTAAATCGCGAGTTGTACGCTGGCACCATCAACTGACCCTGGAAACCCCAGGGTACAGGTGCTTGCATCTTGGCTTCAGTGGCCTATGTAAGTCATCGCTCTGGTAATCAAGGGAATTTGCGAAGTAAAACGGAGCGGGGAGGTCGTTGAGTGTATCACACATGTTCTGTAGTCGCGTGATTATTTTAATTGTTGCTAACCGTGTTTCCCTTACACTTTCCGGCCCCCCCAGACATACTTTTACAAGACCAGGCTTCACGCAAGTCCAAGGTCCTTCTCGACCATGCCCTTGCAGATGGGGTGGTAGAAGTCACGGTTCTTCTCGAACGTCTTCAGCGCGAGGTCGCGGTCGACCTTGTTCAGCGCCCGGTAGAGCGGACGCACGTACTTCATCCTCCCCACGACGCCGAGCAGCTCGGTCACGCCCTGGTAAGCGGTGGTGTCCTTGGCCTGGAGCGCGATCTTGTAGTACGCGCTCTTCAACTCCGCGTTTTGCGACGAGGCTAGGGCGTACGTCTTGCCCATGACCTGAGACCGCTCGGCGGTCAGAGGCTCATCAAACTTCTCCACCGCCTCCAGGAACACCAGCTTCTGGTTTCCAGTGAGAGACTCGACGTCTTCGGGGCTGGGCTCAAAGTCCTGTTGCTGTCAGTGACCGGGCATTTGGGATTGGTCAGGGAAAGGGGCATGCATACCTTGTTCTTCCAGTTTTCCGCGAGCTTGTAGCAGACATCAACACGGGACGTGTCGAATTCGGGCTTGGGAGGCAGACCAGGCTTGTAGAACCAAGCGTCCCAGTCGATAGAAGCTACCTTAGTCTTGATCAAATCGTCGCCAAGCCCGTTAAAAAAGTCGAGGAAAGTCGCCTTGAACTCGAAAGAGTCAAGCGACTTCCTGGCCCACTTGGTGAAGTAGTGAGGAATGAACTTGTCGAAGCTCTCTTGGCCAACCAGTTTCTCGAGATAGTACAAGAAGTGGAAGCCCTTCTCGTATGGAATGGTGCTGAAAGCGTCATCAGGGTCAATGCCCTTCTGGTCGATGATCAGCTTCGTAAACTCGTGGTCGTGGCCAAAGAGATCGACGGCATCCTCGAGCGCCTTCCAGCCGATAATTGCAGAGAAGTCTCTCTCCGTGTCGCCGTGGATGGCCATGCCGATGCGTCTCTCAAGGTAGATGGTCCAGCCCTCGTTGAGCCAGAAGTGCTGCCAGTCTGAGCAGGAAACAAGGTTACCGCTCCAGGAGTGGGATAGTTCTAGGGGGATTAGTGCCATGGAAAGGAAACAAGAGGAGCGGTAAAGTTACCGTGTGCAATAACGTCCACGTTCTGGCGGTCACCACTGATCAGTGTCGGGGTGGCGTAAGTGAAGACGGGGTTCTCCACTGGGTCCATCGCGTTAGTCGACCGTGTTCTAGCAGATGGCTGAGGGAGCGAAGAAAGGGGCAAACTTGCTGCCGCCGTAAGGGAATGATCCGGGCAAGATGAGGACGTTGAACTCCTTCCATTGGTAGGGCGAAACGAGCTTCTCAACAACCTCGACAAAGTGCTCAACACCGTCCAGCTCCCACCGACACGCCTCGAGCTCCTCCGGTCCCGAGGCCACGACACTGCGGGGTCCGATAGAGGTCGTAGCAATGTCGCCGGAGGCAAGCGCGAAGAGGTAGGAAGGAATGGGAACAGTCTGCTCGAAGTGGTAGATGGTCTCATCTCCCTTCTTCTCGTCTGAGCCCTGCACCTTGACACCACTAGCGATGACGGCTAGAGGCGATTGAATGTTGAAGGTGTACGTCGACTTCACATCAGGTGTATCCTGACACGGGAAGAGAGACCGGGCGTGGATGGCCTGGCACTGGGTGAACATGTAGGGGTGCTTCTTGTTGGAGGTCTGGGCCGGTGTGAGGAACTGGACGGCAGTGCACTTGCTCGTCGTCTCAAGATCAATTTCGACCCTGACGATGTCGCCCTTTGCCGCACCCTCGGGGACCGAAACGTGAAGAGGAGAGCCAAAGGGCTCGGCCCGGTCCTTGAGATCCCAATTGGACGTGGCCTGGTTCACCTTGACTTCCGAAACCTTGACGAAGCTGGAGTCCAGAACAATCTCCTTACTCAACCTGTCGGTGAGAGATTCGAGCTCAAGGCAGACCTTGCCCTTCAGAATCTTTTGCTGGAAGTCGATGGCCAAGTTGGCGGTGGTGTGCTTGGTGACCCACTCATTGTAGTTGGAGAGGGTAGCGGGATCGCGTTTGGTCATGGTGGCGTAGTTGCGGCTGCGAAATGCTGGGAAAAGGGTGGTGGCGGTTCTGGCAGCAGAGATACCTTGTGAGAGGAGAGGTCGCCACATTGGCCAGGAGACGATGGTGTTGAGGGGTAATTCGAGTTTCGTGTGGTCGTCCTATTGGGGTGGGTTGGTTGAAGGGTCTGGCTTGAGGCTCGCGTCAACAGCCGCCTGTGCCGGTCGCTTGCCGCTTCCCGCGTCCCGCATCCGCTTGCCATCGGTCCACGGCACCGCGGCAAGGAAGTGCAGACCAGGCAGGACCAACCCAACTGGCAACTGGCAAGGCGGTCAGGCACGACTGGAAGACCTCCTGGGTGAGAGAGGAGGACCCCTACACATTAGTCAGCAGACGTCACCCCGCTTGCCCACCTCTCATTAGTCCAGTGGATAAAATTGGCACGTGAACCCCCCCCAACTTCCCCCAACTGGGTTGCGCGCTGTAGCTCGCAGGCAAGCCAATGTCCCCCTAGCACGCGTTCAATCTCAATTGTTGACAAGTATTGTTGACTGCGGCGCCGATGAACGAAAACCACCAAGCCTTCGCGAATACTGGCAAACGATACCCGAGACAGCGGCATTCCTCCTGCGCAACGTCATAGGTTTTCGACTTCAACAGAAATCGCGACTTCGCGACTTTCCACCTGCGACACATCGAACGAACCTTTGGCTTGTGCGCTGGGTTAGGGGCTCCCAACAGCTCGGAGACGCAACCCCTCGCCTTTGGACCTTCCAAGAGAATGACAGCACCGGGACGCTGAACGGTGCTCGAAACAAGCAGAGAGCTGCGTACTTCTTTCGACAGTCTCAGCAGCAGCGGCACATCAGGATACAGCAACCACTTTTCCTGTGTGAGGGCGGACCTAGCTGGGTCCCGCCACACCCGTCGTCAACATGCCGCCAGCAGGTGGTGGAAACATCAAGGTGGTGGTGAGAGTGAGGCCTTTCAACGGCAGAGGTGAGCAGCATACTTCCGAGCTTCCCAGGGAGGTTTCAACGTCGCCTTTGAATGCGACGGCTAACGAGAGCAGAGGTGGACCGCGGCTCGAAATGTATCGTCGAGATGAAAGACAACCAGACCGTGCTCAGCTCGCCACATACCTCCGGAAAGGAAGCAGGACCCAAGGTCTTCGCGTTCGACAAGTCTTACTGGTCCTTTGAGAAGAAAGATAAACACTACGCGGGACAAGATAACCTCTTCGACGACCTGGGCCAGCCACTGTTGGACAATGCCTTCCAAGGCTACAACAACTGCATTTTTGCATACGGTCAAACGGGTTCCGGAAAGTCCTACTCCATGATGGGATACGGCAAGGAAATCGGCATCATCCCCAACATCTGTCAAGACATGTTTAGGAGAATATCGCAGTTGCAAGAGGACAAAACACTGAAGTGCACCGTCGAAGTCTCATATCTCGAAATTTACAACGAAAGAGTTCGGGATTTGCTTAACCCAGCAACGAAGGGAAACCTCAAGGTTCGAGAGCACCCGTCGACTGGCCCCTACGTCGAAGACTTGGCCAAGCTTGTGGTCGGCAGCTTCCAGGAAATCGAACACCTCATGGACGAGGGCAACAAGGCGCGAACGGTAGCCGCAACCAACATGAACGAAACATCGAGTCGAAGTCACGCCGTCTTTACCCTGATGCTCACGCAGAAAAAGTTGGATGTGGAAACCAAGATGGAGATGGAGAAGGTGGCCAAGATCAGTCTTGTCGATTTGGCTGGTTCCGAAAGAGCTACATCAACAGGTGCAACGGGCGCGCGCTTGAAGGAGGGTGCTGAAATCAACAGGTCGCTCTCTTCGCTGGGCCGTGTAATATCTGCGCTGGCAGATCTCTCGACGGGAAAGAAGAAAAAGGGTAGCGGTTCGACGGTGCCGTACCGAGACAGTATTTTGACTTGGCTTCTCAAGGACTCCTTAGGAGGTAACAGCATGACGGCCATGATTGCTGCCATCAGTCCGGCAGACATCAACTACGACGAGACCCTCAGTACGCTACGATATGCTGATTCTGCCAAGCGCATCAAGAACCACGCCGTGGTCAACGAGGATGCGAACGCAAGGATGATCCGCGAGCTCAAGGAGGAGCTAGCACTGCTTCGAGGCCAACTCGGTGGTGGAAGCAGTGGCGCAGCCGCGATTGGCGGACCCGGAGCGACGATAACTGCGGAGGAAGTCTATCCGGAGGGCACGCCTCTGGAACAGCAGTTTGTCTCCATCACATCTGGCGATGGTGCTGTCAAGAAGGTCTCAAAGGCGGAGATCGCGGAGCAGCTGAACCAGAGCGAAAAGCTGTTGACTGATCTCAACCAGACTTGGGAGCAGAAACTGGCAAAAACCGAAGAGGTTCACAAGGAGCGCGAAGCGGCCTTGGAGGAACTTGGTATCAGCATCGAGAAGGGGTTTATCGGACTCTCAACCCCAAAGAAGATGCCGCATCTTGTGAACTTGTCCGACGATCCACTTCTGGCCGAATGCCTGGTCTACAACCTCAAGCCTGGCCTGACGACGGTTGGAAATATGGACACCAACGCAGACAACCAGGCCAACATTCGGTTGAACGGCACGCGAATTCTGCACGATCACTGCGCTTTCGATAATGCCGCCGATGGGACTGTCACGGTTGTTCCAAAGGAAGGCGCTTCAGTCATGGTCAATGGCAAGCGTATTGACGAGCCGAAGAAGCTTCACTCCGGTTATCGTGTGATCTTGGGTGACTTCCACATCTTCAGATTCAACAACCCAATGGAGACGAAAGCGGAGCGAGCCGACAAGAGCCTCCTACGCCAGTCCGTAGCAACTAGCACGCTTCAGAACCTCGACCGAACCTCGCCTACCCCGACTGCGAGCCCCCGGCCAGGTCACGCCCGAAACATTAGCATTGCGGGCTCTGACTTTGGCGACAGTCGGCCGGAGTCGCCTCTGCCGTTCGCACGTAACGGGCGGGACTCCGACTGGAGCTTCGCCCGTAGAGAGGCAGCCGAGGCCATTCTGGGCACGAACCAGAATCTGACGACCCTCACCGACGAAGAGCTCAACACACTTTTTGAGGATGTCCAAAAAGCAAGAGCGGAGCGTGTCAACGTTCGCGAGGGCGATGAGGACTCGGAGTCTGTGACGTCGTACCCCATCCGAGAGAAGTACTTGTCGACAGGCACAATTGACAACTTCTCCCTGGACACCGCACTTACAATGCCATCAACACCCAAGCAAGGCGCAGTCGATGACCAGCTGAAGGAAGTTCGCGAAGAGATGCAGTCCCAGCTGGAGAAGCAGAAAGAAGAGTACCAGGACCAGCTCAAGACAGCCGAAGCTTCGAACGTTGAAGTTGAGGAAATCAAGAAGGAAAAGATCCGCATGGAAGAGACCCTCAAGAGTCTGAAGGAGGACATGCAGAAACAGCTCGAAGTCCAGCGTCGACAATTCGAGGACAAGCTCGAGAAGATGGACCCCCTGAAAAGGCCGAAGGCGAGCCCAAAGCTCTCAGATGAGGAGCTCGTGCTTGCAGCTGAAGTCATCCGGCATTGGAAGAGCAGAAGACATGTCCGCATGGCTGAAGCTGTCCTCCAGCACGCATCGACCCTAAAAGAGGCACAAATTATGAGCAACGAGCTTGACGAGCACGTTGTCTTCCAGTTCACCGTGGTGGACGTAGGTCACTCTCTATGCTCGTCTTACGACATGGTGCTAAATGGGCTCACTGGGGAGGGCGACGACGTTGCCCTCGAACAAGCTCCGAAGCCCTGCATTGGAGTGCGTGTCATTGATTACAGGAACAGCGTGGTCCATCTCTGGAGCGTCGAAAAACTTCATGACCGAGTTCGACAAATGAGACAGATGCACCAGTATCTGGATCAACCGGAGTATGCTCAGCATCTCAGCCTCGATAACCCATTCGTTGAGAACTGCATGCCGCAATACACTCTTGTTGGTGAAGTGGACGTGCCATTGCGGGCCGTCTTCGAAAGCAGGGTGCAAGACTTCGCTTTGGACGTTCTCTCTCCTCATACGTCACATGCCATCGGCATCATCAGGCTCTCGCTGGAGCCATCGCATGCCCGGGCGCCGACCAACACATTGAAGTTCAACGTCGTCATGCACGAGATGGTTGGCTTTGCTGAACGGGAGGGCACGGAAGTTCACGCACAGCTCTTCATCCCAGGGGTGTCAGAAGAAGACGGGGTCACGACCACGCAGATGATCAAAGATTTTGACGAGGGTCCGATCCGTTTCGAGAGCGTCCATAGCATGACGATCCCGCTGTTCAGCCCGCCCACCGTCACGCTAAGAGCAGCTGTCTTTGCCAATGTTTCCACAATGCATCTGGACAAATTGCTCAGCTGGGATGACATGAGGGATGCGGTGCCAATTGCCCAGGGCAAGCCAAAGGGAGCGAGGATTGCGGAGTCTCAATTCTACACGGAAGAGAAGCATGACCTCCTCGCCCGGATACAACTGCTTGAACTCAACGAAGAGGGTCAGTACGTTCCTGTCGAAGTCATCCAGACAAACGAGATGGATGGAGGCACTTTCCAACTCCACCAAGGCTTGCAGCGACGCATCACAATCAACCTGACCCACAGCTCTGGCGAGGCCCTACCCTGGGATGATGCCACCTCACTCAGAGTGGGCAAGGTTCAGCTGCTCGACCAAGCTGGAAAGTCCCCTGACATGGGAACGCCGTCTCCGGACATCGCGCTCAAGCTTGCCTCAAAACCGGTTTTCCGGAACAATGCAAATGGCACGCGAGATATCACCCTGACTGGTCAATGGGATTCTAGTTTGCACAACTCCCTCCTTCTGGACAGAGTGACGGCGGAGAAATACCGGGTCCAGATGACGGTGGCCTGGGAGATCAAGTCGGAGAAGTTTGTCGAGCCCATGCGTTTCTCGCTCAACGTTTGCTGCCAGATCATGTCGCGATCGTACGTGCGACAGACATCGATATTGTCTTCCCTATGGCAGAGCATCAGGATCGTGCATTCCTCAACCGGCATCTTCACACTATCGGTACGCCCGGCGCCCATTAAACGGGCGGGCGACCTGTGGAGGATGAACAGCCAGCACGACTACGTCAAGGGAGAGGAGCAGCTGACAACCTGGACACCGCGAGGCGTGTCTCTCGTGAGCGACTACATCATGGCACGGAAGAAGAGACGGCGAATCACCGAGATCGGGGCGGTGCAGCTCCTGCTCAACCAAATCGGCCTGCCGGAACCCAGGGACCAGGCCGCAGACAATGTTTCTCTGGCTGACTCGATACCAGCCGAGCCAATCCGACCCAATGACGATGACCTCCTCAATGACACTCCCGAAAGCTCGCAAACTCCGGTTGACGACGATGAAGGCATAGAGGATGACAACCAAGACGATGAGGGTACGAACACGCTCTCGGCGGTTGAGCCGGTCGAAGAAGATTTCGGCTTTACGGACCAAGAGAAGACGCTTTTGGAGCGATGCGTGAAGCTTTGGACCCGATACCCAGACCCCTTGCTACGGATTTTGAGCCCCACAAACACCGACCCGCCGGCGAACGGCGTCACGGCCGAGGCGGCCGCTCCTCGCACCCTCGTCACGACGATCATCAAGGTGCCGAAGAATCCAAAAGTGCTCAAGGGAGGCTACCTGCTAGTGCCCAACAGCAATTCGACGCGGTGGGTGAAGCGATTTGTCGAGCTTCGGCGGCCTTACCTGCATATCCACTCGGCCACGGACGGCGACGAGGTAGGCATTGTCAGTCTTCGCAACTCTCGGATCGACAGTCAGCCGGGTGTAGTGGGCCTGTTGCAAGGCAGTCCTCACGGCCAGGACGATGGGAGCGGCGGGGAAGACTTCCGGCCGAGCCACCGGCGAACGTCGTCCGGACGTATCATCTCGACCATCTGGACGGGCAGCGGGGGAGGCGGACCGAGCGGAGGGATGCAGCGGCTGAGCGAGCGGCTGCAGGCGGGCGTGTTTGCCATCTACGCGACGGACAACACTTGGCTTTTCGCGGCGCGCAGCGAGCGCGACAAGATGGACTGGATCTTCCGGATCGACCAGAGCTACGTGTCGAGCAACGGGAGCGCCAACGGCAGCGGGACGGCGAGTCCGGCCGCGGGCAGCTACAACGAGGGCGTCGGAGACTACTGAGGCCCCCCTTTTTGATGAGGATGAACGGTTACGAAGTGACGGAATGAGTGATTTACACTGCGCTGCATGGATGGGACGGGAGGCCATCCGCCCGCCCACGAACGACCAACCAACCAAACACCCCCCACACGTATATATACTACTACCAGGCCATTTCGCCCTTTGCTTTGTCTGTACGACCATGACTGTACTTCACCATATACCCCTCGAGTTTGAATGGGAGGATGTTTGTTGGATGGCACGCTATTGAGGAGGGGGTGCGAGACGAGCTCGACTCGGAGCGAGGGGTTAGGTAATTAGATGCTGAGCTCAAATGAAGCCTGCTCGATGGGTCAGACGACCGCGATGCTTTGCCGCCGTGATGTGAGGCCTGGCTTCTGCGATACACGGAGCCGTAGGATAAGCACGGTGTATCACGGAGAAAAGGGTTTCGCCAGAGGACGACGCGTGAGGGAGAAAAGAAAAAATGTCAATAATATCTATCGTCTCAAACCAACCCTTGCCGTAGCCCAACTCCAATCCAGATGCCCGACTGCCCGCCCTCGCCCGCCCTTCCGCAGCGTCGGCAGCCACGCTACAGCTTGGCGGCCTCCTGGACGGTGCCGATCTTGAGCTTGCCGCCGTACTTCTCGAGGACGTGCTCGTTGTGGTACTTCCAGAAGGCCTTGGTGGCGTTCTTGCCGGCGAAGCGCTTGAGGATCTTGGCGCCGCCGGGGTGCTCCTCCTGGAAGGCTGGGGGTGAGTGTCAGCCGGGCGATCCAAGGACACGGGATGGAGCGCTCCTCGTTTTGATGGCTACGGTCAGGGAAATGGGGGTTGGGGGGGAGTGTACCGGTGATGTCGTAGACGCTGTCTTCGACGATGAGCCACATGTCGGACTCGGTCTTGTGGTTGGCGACCTCGGCGGTGGTGAAGGACTTGGACATTTCGGCGTCGGGTAGGTGGTGCTGGGTTGCGTGGCGGAATGCGAATGGCGAGGTGTCTGTTGAAAGGGATGCGACGCGGTGGTGGTGAGGTGGATGGGGCGAGATGAGAGAGGTCGTGTGTGGTCCGCGGCTATGCTCTCGTCTCTGGAGGTTGAACGTCGACGGCCAGCGGCGAGTTACCTCGGCTCATCTCTGGGCGAACAGGGATGGGGTGGGTTCCCCTGTGGGCGCGTCATCTGGGGGAAGACGGGGCCGCTGGGGTTGCCAATCACATGGCACGCATTAATCATGCGACGGGCAAAGGACGTGATGGACGTGAATTGTGTATTTGGAGTGCAAAGTAGAGTTGGATATCGAACGCCGGGTATTCTGTCTATCGTAGGCCGCCCTCCCTGTTCTCTGCGCGGCCGAGGCGCGGCACCGCTCGCTCTCACATGTACATGGTCTGGATCTGCGTCCCCCGCTCCAACGCCCGCCGGAACGCATCCGCAAACGCAGACGTCCCCTGACAGTCGCTCGTCTGGAACTTCTCCAGCGCCTGCGGCAGCCAGCTCTCAATCTTCTCGATCCGGTGTTGGTTCTGCGAAGCAAGTCAGCGTTCAGCTCGAGGCCGCGGTCCGCCTGCCGGGCACTCACCGACGGGTGCGTGCTCATCAGCTCCGGCACCTCCTCGCCCTGCCGCCTCGCCGCGGCGTCCATGCGCTGCCAGAAGCCCACCGCCTCCCTCGGGTCGTAGCACGCCTCGGCCATGAGCATCAGCCCGATGTAGTCGGCCTCGCTCTCCTGCATCCTGCTCATGGGCATCGAGAACATCATGTCCAGCAGCCCGCCGCCCAGCGAGTGGATGAGGATGATGCCGCCCGGGATGGCGTACGACAGGGCGTAGAAGCTGTAGAGCAGTATGTTGATCCCGATCGACCCGCTCATGCGCTCGCCCACGTGCGACGCCATGTTGTGCGCGATCTCGTGGCCCAGCACCGCCGCCAGCCCGGCCTCGGTGCGCGTCGCCCGCAGGATCCCGCTGTGCACGAACACCTTGCCGCCCGGCAGCACGAACGCGTTCATCGTGTTGGGGTCGTCGATGACGCGGATCTCCCAGTCCACCTTGCCGCCGCCGCCGCCGCCGCCGCTCTCGCCCTCGCTCCCACCCCACCACGTCTCGGGCCGCCCGTCGTGGTGCTCCCCCTGCGGCAGCTCCCCGCCGCCCGAGACGGGGATCAGGCGCGCCATGACCCGCTTCACGAGCTTGGTCCGCGGGTCCCACTCGGGCAGGAACCGCCCGCCCTGCCGCTCGACCTCGTACTCGATCTGCCTGACCTGCTGGGCGCTCAGCTCGGCGACCGTCTCGTCGGAGAAGCAGTTGAACCGCCGCCGCCCGGACACGGGGACCGTCTGCAGGTTCGAGAAGTAGAAGCCCGCGGCGGCGAGCACGGCGACGACGACGACCGTGTGCGTGCGCGGGCTGCGGACGGTGCGCCGGACATTGTCGGCCGTGAAGATGGGACGGGCGTTGCGGAGGCGGTCGTGGGGGTCGTTGTGAAGCCAGGGCCGCCGGGGGCCGTGGGAGAAGGCGCGTCGGGCGGTCGCGAGCTGGGGCCCGGGGCAGCATCGCGGTCGGAGGGGGAGGGGTCGGGGACGGGGAGCTGGTAGAGGTATGCGTCGGGGCGCCGCGAAGGACCGGAAGGCGCGGGAGGGAATCATGGCGATGGCCCCGAGGACCTCAGTCCGGATCAAGTCGGGAAGTCGGAAACAGGCGAGCTCGTGTACGCTCTGCTATTGGGATCGCTCCAGTCGTCAGTGCTGAGATCAACAGGCAGGCGTGTCAAGGCTGTGATGATTTTCCGGCACCAGATCACCAAGCAGCCAGGCACGCACATGCGGGCGTCCGCCGACCGAGGGAGATAAGGACGGGGCAGATAAGAAACGGCTTAGGTAAGCCTGGTGCTGCCCCGTCGGCCGATAATGACAAGGCACAAGGCACCAGCCACCTCCTGTTTAATCATCCCATCTCGCATTGGGATTTCCTCGAATTCCCGGGGCATGTTCTCTCCAGTGAGGCGAAGCACTTGCAGTCCATCCCGAGCGGTTGGTTCGCCCGAGCGGCCCCCCCAGGCCCTGGCGTGAAGCACCCCAGAACTCGAAATCGAAATTGCGATCGATTGAGCATGCCCTTTCCTACTCTACCCTGCCTGCCGTACATTACCGTGCCGCACCGTACCGCCGCGCCGGGAGCGGCCGTGTTCGCCACCCCGTCTGGCACGATTCAATCCCTTCAACCACCCCTCTCTGCCCTTGTCGTGGACAGAAGCCCAGAAGATCGCTTTCGCCGTCATTTCACTTTGAATCTTGAGTCGACTGATGTTGAAGAGCGTGCACACCAAAGGCAGCGTAGATCAGAGACATATTGTCTGCGCGACTGCGAATGTACATGCATACTTAAAAAGAAATAAAGCCAGACGTTCCACCGTGGTGGCCGTCTCAAAAATAATCATCACCGTGCCGGACCGTCGCAATGCACCCCGGCTTTACCAGTGCCATCAACCCCTGTAACGCCTTCATTAACCAAAGGCCGTGAAGCCACATCACACGTCAAAAGCTGCCATCGTAGGCTCAGTCGGCCATCTCTAGGTCGCCGCCGTACCCAGCTACCTCGTGCGGATATGGCTTCCGCCCGTATACAACGTACACCTTCTGGTAAGCGTGGATGTAGGGGTTGCAAAAGTCCTTTCGCACGTCGACCAAGGAGACCTGGGGTCGTGTGTCAGTTGCTGACTCGTTTTCTTCGCAGGCACGCGCGGCGGGCTGGACTCAAGCTTACCTCAACCTCCTCCGGCGTCCGCCCGAGAACCTGCGTAAAGAGCGACATGCTCCAGCCGCTCAGTCCGCTCATCCAATTCTGCTCCCACAGCTTGCCAAGCGCCTTGTAACGGGGGTCCTTGGCCCAGCCGTTGAGCGGGATCTTGAAGGTTTTTTCGTGGATGTCCACGAAGCCCACCTCCGCCAGCCAGTTCTTCGCGAGATGGGCCTGGGAAAGAGGCCGCTGAATCATCTCGCTGGCGGCGTTCATGTCATTGAACCAGTGCTGGAGGGCGCTGTCGGGTCGCAATGTCCCGTCGTCTGACTGGCTGTCGCAGTTGAAGTCTTGCGACTCAAACCAGCCCCCGGGTTCCAGGTTGTCAAAGGCCTGGCGGACAACCTCTTCCTTGAAATTCGCGAAGGAGCCAATGCCACCGCGAACGAAGACGAAATCGAGGGGCTCCCTCCAATCCCATTGTTCAGAACTATGTAGCATGCACTGTCAGCACTACGGCACTACGAAAGAGCATGTAACAATTATCTGAAGTAGCCGGGCACTTACGCATCCTGCACAAAAAAGTGCACGTTAGATGGCACGGCGGTGGGCTGGATGGGAGAGAGGTCGATGCCGTAGACGCGGGCCTCCGGATACCTGTCACCCATCTCCAGTGCCCAGATGCCTGTGCCGGTGCCGACGTCAAGGATCCGGCTTGGTGGGCGCTCTGGCGAAAATGGGGCCAAAAACCACTTGCCACCGAATAGCTCGGTCATGACGAGGCCTTGTAGCTCAAGGCGCTCGCACTCGACATTGTCGTTGGGAAAGACGTAGGCTGCTGGTGTTAGCCGGGTACCTGTCGTGGGAAAGGGGGTTGGGATGGAGCGCAGGACGTACAGCCGGCTTGGTAAGCATGGTAAGTGCGTCCGAATCGCTGTGGGAAGTTGGCGATGCTCTCGGTGATGGACTCGGAGCCTCTATCGCAAGGTTGAGCACGTCAGTATGGAAATTCTCCGACTGGTAGGTCATCGCAGAAGGGGATGCTAGAAGAAGAGGATCATGTTCATACTCGTCGTCGTAGCCGGGCTGCGATGCAAGGGGTCATGGTCAGTTTTCCGAGTCGGTGAATGTGCCAAGAGAAGCGGGTCGGGGCGAGAAACGCACATCGGAATCGGGTTCAAGGTGTGAGTTATTGCTCACGGACCTCCGGTCGGGAATGGACTCGAATGTGAAGGCGTACGGGTCCAAGGGGCGCGGCGGCGGTTGGGGCGCATCGATAGCCATGGTGACAGCAGCAGGGGACGAGCGAGAGTCAATCGAAGGTGGTGGCGATAGGGCCCGCGGCCGTAGCGATGAGCGGGGTCTTAGGGGGATGGTTGAAGCGAGGCGACGAGATGAGCCGGGAGGTTGACTTTATGGTTCGGCCGGGCCAGGTGAAAAGCTGTTCGCGCCTCGAGGCATCCGGAAACGTAGAGGCGTGGGCTATTCCCCGGGACAAAGATGGAAATTTGAAAGAGGAAAAAAAAAAAAAAGGCCAGAGGCGAATGGGCAATAGCGATTCCAAGGCGGATGGCCCGTCTCGGCTCGAGTCCAAGGGAACAGGAGAGGAGGGATTCTTTTTAGATCAGGCCGGCGGCCACAACAACGCGAGAGACCCAAGAAGATGCCGGAGGAGAGCTGGAGGGAGGAAGACGGGAGATGGAGAAGCAGACGTGAAGAGAGGGTGGAAGGGTGGAGGGAGGGGCTCGGGAGAAGAGAGCAGGAGGGTGGGCGGCCAAGCACACTGGATCCAGCGAACCGGGTCGGCCAGGACTCTCGAACCGTGAGGTCGGGAAGCGACCCAGGGTCGACGAGCAATGAAGAGGGGGCTCTGTTGGGTTGGGGGACCACAGAGGGCCACAAGAGGACCAGAGAGGACCAAAGAGGAGGGCAAGGCGCGAGACGCAAGGCGCAAGGAGGGGTCAATGGTACCCGGTAATCTGGAAAGGTGCCCTCATTCGTGAGGTGACATGCAACCCTGTCGCACTGCAGCGACTGGCGCCACGTCTTGCAGGTCAATGACCGCCCCTCGGCCTCTGTCTCTGGCCACGGTCGGAACGAGATGAAAGCCCCACGGATGTGGACGTTCAGTTCAGCGCGGCGCAGGGTGGTGCGGTGCAGTGCAGTGCAGTGTGGTGATGGGTGTCGGGTCCCAGTCCGGACCAGACGAGACGGAGCGAATTTGACGGAAGGATCCATCGCGAGGCGGAAAGAGGGGTTGCCAACGGATTTAGATTCACTCCGGCCTTGCCGTTTGGCCATTTGGCCATTTGGCATGGATCGGACGGGGGCAGGTTCCATCCGCTAAGGCGAACCTGCCTCCACTGAAGGGGAAGGGGAAAGGGAAGGGGAAGGGAAGGGGGAAGGTACTTTCTTGCTGAGCCCACCCGCATCGAGGGGAGAATTCCGCCTGCGAGGGTACCGAATGGCAGATGAGGTGACATTAGACGGCAGGCATGTGGGAGGTTCCGCGACGCCGGGATAGGTTCATGGATGCTTCTAGGCAAGAGCTAGGGGGAAGCTACTTTTCCCTAAGGTCGGGGGCCGGAGCCAAAATTCCAAGGAGGTAGGTAGCTGGCTGAACCTGTAGCTGCCACACCTCCCGGGGCTTGCGCTAGCGGCAGCGTAGCGTAGCCCAAGACCCTGAACCATCCATTTCGCACAAGCATCCGTGGGTGGTTCGGTTCGCCTACATGTACTGTGCTCACTCCATCCCTTGGATCTCACCACATCACGATGAGTGCGAGTGCCCAGAACCAGAACCAGAACCGAAACAATCCACGAGGAAAGAATGACGTGCGGGGCCGTACGTGGTCGTTTCTCATCTCTCTCGGTGAGACAATGGGTGGTCAACGACACAGCCCTGTTCAGCCGAGCAGACGAACCCGGTACCGGCAGCTTGGTTGGCCCTGCCCACAGGCCACCCAAGCCACTGTACGCAAGGGAGGCAACGTAACGCAACGCAACGCACGCACTGCACATGTGATGTGATGGGCGCTGGCGACAAATTGACTGGATGCTGGGGAAATTCCCGATGCTGTGCAACGCACCCTTTCCCCAGTGCCGGCCCTGCTCGCCTTGTGCTGTGTGCCGTGTGCCATGCACCCCTTCCACACAGCAGGAACTTGCATTCCCACTGCCTCCCCTGTTGCCTGATGCCTGCCTCCCGGAACACCGCCTGTCCCCTTGTTTCCCCCAACTGGTCGGGCAGGTGGTCCAGGTCCAGGTCTGGGTCCCAAGTCCACACCCGGCAGGCGCGCCTCTGCCTGCGATTGCCTGACTCGCACCGGCTGTCCCATGCTGGAAGTCAACGCTCAACATCCTCCACCAGAACCCTCTCCCAGCTCCATCGTTCCCCACCGCCCTTGACGATCCCCAGTTCCGCATCCGCAAACACGCATCCTGACCGATGCGCCCGCGACGCCCATCCTCGGCCGAAAAAGAAAGTCTCGCCACGGCCTGCACCGATGCCTCGGACGCATCGGGCATGGCAAGACACCGGTGAGCGTCGGCCCTGCTGCGGCGGCAGTTGATCATCGTCACGCTCAGACTGGAAATTGCTGAATGCGGATGAGACCACCACACATGAGAGGCGGGCGCTTCCCGAATCCCGTGAGTGTCACGTCCTGTCTGGGACATATCCACTCGCACGCCGAGTGTTCACTCTGTCCTGCTTTTCGATGTCTTGCCCGCCCTGACAGGCGGCCATTACAGCCCGCCGGCGAACAACAAGAAGCAACGTGGAAGACACGCAGCATGCATGGAACAAGCAGCGATCCCCGGACTCCTTCTTTCTCATCGGTCAACTAACTGTCACTGACCGGTTCCATCGCCAGCAACTCGGCGCTTGAAGCGGTCCGTCCGCGACCTGGACCTTTGTCTTTCACCTCCCGAAACCCAAGCTCCCTTTCAACGCGTGGACCTCCCCACGCCCACGAGCTGCCGCCGTCCGCCGTCCGCCAACCGTTGCACCGTCACATTGAATCGACCGTGGCGATCATCAAAGGTCTGACATTGCGACATGTCTCTATTTACCAGCGAAAGATCCAATCGCAACGCTGGGTCACTCATCAGCTTGTCTGTCTATCAAACCTCTCTCCCTCTCTCCCAGATCAGATTGCCTGGCGGTTCGCTCAGTCCACCTGTTTCGCCAATCAAAACACACCGACAACAAGGGCGCCGACATTTCCCATGCTGTCTATACGGCAAAGATGTCTGTCACCCCATTCCAGGTTCCTCGTGACCGCTCCTCCCAGTACGAGTCCTTGCCCGCCTTGATCTTCCACACCTCTTCTCCTTCCGGCCCGTTGCCAACCTTGACGAACCAACGTGGCTTGTGGTCTTCACCGCGTTCCTCGAGATCCTTGCGCCGCTCTCGTTGCGCCTCTTCGAGCACCATCTTGGTCTCCTCCGCCGCATCCAGGTCGCCCACCTCCGCTTGCCGCTGGTCGGGTCGCAACCGGCTGTCTGTTGGCGGCAGTCGTCCCTTCTCGATCTCGGTGACCTCGTTGAGGCCCACGGCAAACTGAGTCAAACCGTATGTGTTGGCCGCGTTGTCCACCAGCTTGCCCACCTTCCATATGTCATCCCCTACGGCCTTGCCGTTCTCCGTCCGGCGGAGGCCGCTGGTCCACGCGCCTGTCAGCCCGCTCCCCGAGTTGCTACCGTCCGAGGTGTACGTCTCGACCACCACGTCTTCACCGCGCCCGCCAAACATGCCGCCCTTGCTGCGGAACTCAACGGCCGCCTTGGCCCCGGTCGTGTCGTTGTTCACATGCATCGTGCCCACGGGCTCGACGTACTTCTCACCCATGACGACGTTACGCAGGAACATGGCCGCATGCGTCCACGAATAGAGTTCGTCCGTACCGTCTACCAGCCGCAGTGCGATTCTGACACGGCCCTCCGTGATGATCTCCGCACTCTTGCCCCAGAACTTCTGTGAGGGGGCGGGCGACTGACTGAAAGACCAGTTGGACGAGTCGGCTTGCATCGCCAGTCTGACCGGTCGGTGACTGACCTTTTCCGCGAGAAGTCGGAATCCACCAGGCACCTCTTGCTCCGTGCGCAGCAGCTCATACGTTTCGCCCAGCAGTGGGTTGAAAGGCTTGCGGATAGCACGCTCCTTTGCCCTATTGCTGCTGATTTGTGATATCGCAAAAGCTGTCACATACAGCAACCGGTCCTTCGCCGTTTTCTGCTGCACTGCCAGGTCGAGTAGCTGGGAGTACTCAAGCTGTTCCGCAATTCGTTGGAGCATCGATGTCGGTTCGTTTGCCGAAACCGGCGCACTGATGTTGCTAAGATCCTTGCCAACGTTCTTCCTCACGATGCCTATAAGGCTCGGAGGCTGAACCAGGCCTGGCGGTATCTTTGCACGTCTTTCGACCGAAATGTCGACTGGGAGAGGCGCCAAAGATTTCGGTTTCGATGGATAGCAACTCTCTTCATCCAGAGCACCCGTGTCTTCTTCGGCGATAGTGGAGGCGGCTGATGAAGAGTCGTGTAGATCGGCCTCGTCGGCTTCAGACTCTGGAGTGTCGTCCTCTTCGCTTCTGTCGATACGAACAATTTGGGAACCCGTTTCGCCCACCTCGGCATCGAAGAACTCGTCGGTCGAGGTGGTATCCATGCTCAGTCTCGAAGCCGCAGCCGAGAGAGGTGCCGGAAGGCGCCGACGCTTGCTGTTGGCAATCAACGTAGTGAACTCAGTCACGACGGAATCCAGATCATTCAGCAATGCGCCGCAGTGATCTTGCATGCTCTTCTCCTCTTGCGCCACACCCCTCGATTTTTTTCTGGCATGCTTAGACCCATTCGTCGATTGAGTAGGCGTTGCGGACCCCGGTGACGGGACGGCCAGGGAGGATGACACGACAGGCTGGAAAGCCTGGGGAGTGACGATGCTAGACTTACGCTTCCAGAAGGGCCTCTTCTGGTTCTCCGGGGGGAAGTAGCCGTCTCTTTCCTCGCTGTTGATAGAGCTGCTGGCGGGCGACAGGAAGTTGCTGCTGCCGCCGTGGGCGGGCCGCGGCGAGGCAGCCATGTCCTTAACAAGGCGACGCAGCGCATCTCTAGTGCCGACAGTTCGACTAACCAAGGACTCGACTTGTTCCCATTCTCGATCCTCTTGGGGATTCGAGGCCACTGCTCTCAAGTGCCCCGTGGTGACGCGCAGAGGTGAACTGGCTCCCTTCACCTGGGTTGACTGTCCCTCTCCTGGCTCAATACCCCTCGCGATGCGAGTGGCTTTCTCCAGAGCACGCGCCCACTCGCCGAATTCCTTGACATTAGAGGCCTTGAGATGCCAGATCTCGGCACCCGAGTCGATGCTGATTTCCCGTCGTCTTTCATCGGCGGCGATAGCTGCGAGGCTCAAGGGAATGGCGCCACGCAGCGCCGACGAGTTGCGGTTGTAGAAGTAGGACAGCGTGCAAGACGAGTAGTCAAGAGAGAAGAAACGACGCGCATATCCCTGTCCCTTCTTTCTCCTCCGCTTCAGCAGGTTTCCGACATGGTAGTTGGTGGTGCCGTCACTGCGGCCTGATACCGAAATGGGCCTGCCCCCAGGCAGGTGGCTGTGGAGGCTGTCGAGAGAATCCGAGGCGACGGCGTTCATGTGGGGGCTGCCGTGCCTGCCGAGGCTCGTCTTGCTTCCGCTCTTGCCGGGGTTGCCCAGTGACAGGTTCGGGACGTTGTGCGCGTTCGCGGGCGGGGAGCCGATGGGGTAGGTCCGGAGAATGAGGGTCACCGTCTTGGAGGTCTGCTTGGAGAAGGTGTTGTCGAAGACCAGTCCGTACATGCCGGCATGGCCTTGCTGGACGTCGTAGGTGCCGGTGGTCTCAGCTTCGGCCTCGCATCGTCCCTGCCACTTGATGGGGATGAAGCCCTTGCTGGCGAGCTGGTCTTGCGCGGTAATGGTGTCCTTCTTGGCGAAGCGGGCGGGTTTTGCGTCGTTGACGCCCGAGGTCACGCCCGAGGGGGTCGCGGGGTCGTCGGACGGGGTCGGCGCGATGATCGTGGCGCCGGTGCCTGGGTGTTTGACGATGCCGAAGTTTCTGCGAGGAGGGACTGTCAGTTGGGTCCATCTCGGGGGACTGAGGAAAGGGGGGGAGGGGAAGCAGACGGACATGGACTTCTTGTGCGGCTGGACATTCCAGGCAACGGTTTGGCCATCTTCAACCTTCAGCCAGCGCACGATGTACGACTGGAAACAGGTGTTAGCTGAGTCGGGCGCGCGACAGGAGAAGCAGGAGGCTGCGGACCTTGCTGTGCACCTCGAGCTGCTCGATGCCGGCCATTTTTGCTGCGTGTTGAGGGTTCGGGTTCGGATGCGAGGTGCCCGGAGAGGCAGAGGTGGAGGTGGTGTTTCTGTTTGGTTGGTCGCCCGAGTTCCAGCACTAGCAATTCTCCATGGCGAGGTGGCCGGCGAAACACAGATGGATCGTTTTTGTTGGAAGGGAGTGATGAGGTGGCGTGGGAATTAGATTGGTTGTCAGCTGGGGAGTTAAGGTGAGGCTGGGGGCGGGATGGCAGGCTTTAATTGTGACTTTGCGCTGAGGTGAGGTGAGGTGAGGGTGAGCTCGGGCGCGCGGCGGGGCTGGCTTGGAGGGTTCCATACCTTGGCGTAAGGTACCTGCCTACCCATCCATCCGTTGGCTTTGGCGGCGGACAGCGTAGCCACGTCACTTTTCCTAGGGCATTTCACGGCATACGGTCGGTACACAGGTACAAGGCGGCGAGCCACACCTACGCACATCACTGGGCTGTCGGGGCAAGGGGGGGAGCTGTTGCGGCGGGTCCAGCGGCCCCCCGGGGAACGAGGCACACCGCGCGGCTTCCGCTATTTAGTGGACGGTCTTAGGTCATCGGCGGCTTTATTTTGGGATGGAATCCATTCCACCGATCAAGGTCCTGTTTGCCCGTCCCATCGCATCCGCCTTTTGGAGTCGTCCATCGTGTGGAGGTTGTCGTCCGGACGCAAATCGCATTTGACGAGCTCGGACGGGCGGGCCGTTTGACTTTGGACGCGGCGCACCTATTCTACTGTGCACGAAACACAGCTGGTCTGGCGGTGCCTTGCCTAAAACGCCGACTTGAACGCAGACGGAGAGAGAGGCTGGCGAGGCATGGCTCCCGCCGCATCGCGGTATGCCCGCATCCTGCACCTCATCGAGTGACCGCTGTGGGAGGCATGAATGCCCTGCTGCGCCACGGTATGAGGCGTGTGGGTATGGAAGTCAGGGGGACGCTCACTGCATTTTTATTCCTCGCGCTTCTCGGGCTCGTGTTGTTCGTATCTCGATGCGAAGCGCGGGTGGAAGAATCGGCGGGTCGGACCCCCATGAGAGATTATGTACTGTAACGAACCTGCTTACATCTATCTCCCTACCACCTGGCGGCGGCAACCTCCCTCCACCAGGCAGCTGTCCTGGGCCACCATCCCCCCTCGTTTCGGGCGTTCGCGAGGTGAAGCCGCTATCGCCCGGCGCCGAGGGTCCATGATCGGACGGGAGCCCCCTTCTTCACAGGGCTAGCAGGGCATCAGGGGGCTGCTAGCGCTGGTGCCGGGCGGTGGGTGCCATCCAGGACACCAAGGGGATGCTATTGTTGCTGAGCCACGACGTCCTCCTCCCCGTGATCCGGGCGCAGGTATCGGACAGTGTGGCTGGCCTCGAATCCAGCCACACTCACGTCCAATCTCCTCCTCCTTTTTCTCCTCCCTCCTGAGTCGCGTGCAGACGCTCGACATGCGCCGTCGACTCCATTATTGGCCGCCATGGCCGCTTTCATGACATGGGGGCGAGAGAAGACGGACGAGATGGTCACCCCTCCTTCCTTTCCAGTCCCTCCAGGTCGTCCCGCCAGACACTAGGAATGTCTGTCCCTGGTGGTAGTCGGTTCTTTTGTGGGTTCTGCTCTGCTTTCTGAGGTAGGGAGGTACCTCGCCCGGGTTGAGTAGGCAGGCAGAGTCCCCCCGAACGACGACTGGCAGTGACAGCCCGCTCTACCTACCTACCCTAGTGCCCCGCCAATGGACGTCTTCTACGGCCTCTAGTTAGAACTACAGGCCACGGGTGGGCAGAGAAGATTTCGGTTTCTCTTCGTTCTGCCTGCTCGTGATCAGAGCATCACCACGCGCCCTCTGTTTCTCCCTCTTCCACTCCCCGACCCCCGATTCCCCTCTCGCTCGTTCCTGCATAACTTTTTCGGCGTGTTTGTACCTCCTCGCAACAGGCAATACTACCTACGTACAGAGGACCAGGGTTCCTCTCCTCGCGCCATTCGCGGGCGGCCCAGTTAATCTGACGCCCTGTCCCTGGCACCCTTCCAACGGGCCCCAGAGCACTCTTATTAGCAAAGCCCACCACTCGCTCCGATCTGGGTCCAGTGTCCGACTCCTTCGGCTCAGGTTCAGGCACAGGCTCAGGAGCAGGCTCAGGAGCTCCATCCATCCAGCCAGTCTGCCTGCCAGCCCAGGTCTTCCCTCCATCGCCCAGCAACAACAACAATACCGCGCACCACACGCATTCGGCCATCTCAACGCCTCCCTGCCCCGTCACCCTGTCTCGCAGGCTCTGGGCGCACGCATTTCTTCTTTCCGCCTAACCCTAACGTATCCTCCCCGCCTCGAGGGCCGCCCACCACCGCCGCGCGAGCATGGCATCCGTCCTGAGCAAGCGCCAGCAGGCGCGCAACGAGAAGGCGCTCCAGGACCTCGTGGCCAAGGTCCCCGGCAACAATTCGTGCGCCGACTGCCAGGCCCGCAACCCAGGTGCGCACCGACTCACTGCTCTCGACGGCTCGTATTGAATCATGTTTGGCTGACCTGTCGCGATAGCATGGGCATCATGGAGCGTACGTTTTCGACCCCGTCCCCCGCCGACGGCTTTCCTCTTTTGCGAGACTCTGGGCTGACAAGAAGGGCAGTTGGGCGTGTTTCTCTGCATGCGCTGCGCTTCGATCCATCGCAAGCTCGGCACCCACATCTCCAAGGTCAAGTCTCTGAGTATGGATGGCTGGTCCAACGAGCAGGTCGAGGTAGGTTACACGCACGCGGCCCGTCATTGCAAGGGGTGATCAAGCTCACTGTTGTGATCCCGCAGAACATGAAAAAGGTGGGCAACGTCACCTCGAACCAGATCTACAACCCCGAGAACAAGAAGCCTCCCGTTCCGGTGGACGCCGACGAAGCCGACTCGGCCATGGAGCGCTTCATCCGATCCAAGTACACCACCACCCCCGGCCCGACGAAAACACAGAGCGCGAGGACCATGGATGAAGGCATTCCTCCTCCCCTGCCCCCCAAGACGCCCAGCAAATTCAGCTTCCGATCCGCCTCCTCGATCCTCCCGCTGTCCTCTCGGTCCAAGAAGCAGGCGGCCATGCGGAACGCTTTGCCGCCGCCGAGCCCTCAGGATTTCCCCCGCAGCCCGTCGCCTGATGACCACCTCCAGAACAAACCCTCCAAAGTTTTCGGCGCGAGCGTCCAGTCCACCAACGTCGACGACACGGAGAAGAAGTTGGCAAGCCTGCGTGACATGGGTTTTGGAGACACGCAAAAGAACATAACTGTTCTGCGAAGCGTCAATGGAAGCCTGGAGCGCGCCATAGAAACTTTGGTCAGGGCAGCCGACGCCGACAGGAGATCCCCCGGCATCGCAGCGACTGCCGGTAGAACCTTGCGCACTTCACGATCAATGACCCCCATGTCCTCCAGCTCGGCGCCCATCCCCCAGCAGTCAACCTTTCAGGACAGGCCGTCCCCACAATCGGCAACATCGAACAACCCCTTCGACATGTGGCCAGCGCAGCCTCAGACTGCGCAGTCTACAGGAACGCTGCAGAACAAGAATCCGTACTTCGGTTCGAATCCTTTCGGTGCACCATTGCAGCAGCAGGACATCAGCCAAGCCTTCGGCAACATGTCTCTTGCGCCGCCCCAGGCGCAACCTCTCTTTCCCAACCACACCGGGGGGCTGCCCCAGCCCACCTACGAGCAAACTGTGGCACCTCCGCCCATGCCACAGGCACCACAAAACTATGCGCCCATGAATTTTAATAGTAATATGACATATCCTCAGCCCGTCCAGCAGCAGCCCACGGGGAGCAACCCCTTTTTCGCGAACCAGGCACAACCCTCGATGCCTCAACAAAACCTGGCGGTCAACACTGCAACCAACTCGCCCGCTGGATTCGCCAACAACCCTTTCGCGCGGTCGCCGACCAGGATGCAGTCGCCGCCTCTCGGGCAGATCCCCGAGCAGACGCAGTCGAACTTCTATGGCTCCCCGCAGCCGCTGTCCCCTTCAGCAGGCAACCCGTTCTTTGCCCAGACACAGAACCAGCAGCAGCAACAGCCGCAGTTCCAGCAGCAGCAACAGCCACAGTTCCAGCAGCAGCAGCAGCCCCAATTCCAGCAGCAGCAGCAGCCACAGTTCCAGCAGCAGCAGCAACCGCAGTTCCAGCAGCAACAGCCGCAGTTTCAACAGCAGCAGTTCCAGCAACAACAGCAGACATTCCAGCCGCAAGGACAATACACGCAAGCTACGTATCAACAACCGCAACGAGCGGACAAGGCCTCCATCATGGCGCTGTACGGCCAGTCTCAACCCGCGCCTCAGAGAACGGCCAATCCATACGCACCACAAGCTGAGGCTGCAGCGTCAAACTATGAGAATCAGGCTGTTCAACCAACGGCACAGCCCACACAGCACCAGGCGCAGCAACCTACTCGCAGCGCCTCGATGCCGTTGACTGGTGGCAGCAACAACCCCTTCTTCGCAAGCGGTGTTCCAGCGGCCGCTCCATCAGCGGCCGCACCTGGCGCCAATGCCAGCGCACAGCAAAAGTCGCATGTGAGCCGCGAAAGCATGGCCTTCGCGGACATGAACTGGGCCAACGGGCGCCACAGCCCGGATGCGTTTGCCAGTTTGAGTGCGAGGCACATGTGACATGGTGGATATTGGTTGTAATGCAGTACATAACGAGTTTCTTTGTATAAATATAATGGTTCGCCGAGTTGCACCCTCGCCCGGTTCGTCGGTCTCTCAAGATCCAGCGTATTCAATCAGCAAACATACAAGGCCGTGTAGAAACCATGTCTGGAAGTCATACATAAAAGTACAGGAGCTGCTAGTCCCACAAGGTAGGTAGGTATATTATGTAAAGGCGTCACAAAAGCTAGTGATGGGACAGAGAGGTTGGTCACCTGACTTCGCTCCACGGCTCCACGGCGCGTGCCGTTCCAGTCGCGTCCCGCAGGCACCGCCTTGAACCCCCAGCATGCCTGACTTACCCCGCCAATCCACCGTCAAAGCCCACACCCCGACGGCTTGCTACCGACTGTTGGAGCCCAGCTAGGTAGCATGAGCGACGATGGCGTTGGACACCAGCAGGAACGTGATCGAGATCCCCTCCGATGACGAAAGCTCCCCCGAGGACGACGCCCCCGCGCAGCCCAGCCTCAAGGCCCTCGGGAAGCGCAAGCTCGTCGCCGACTTTGAGGAGAAGGTCGTCTGGGACGCCGATTCGGATGACGGGCTTCAGCTGAACGCGAAGAAGAGGAAGCGAAAGTCCACGGCTGGGCCAACGGGCAAAGGCAAGGGCAAGGGCAAGGGCAAGGGCAAGACGAAGGCGCAGAAGGAGGAAGAGGTCAAGAAGGAGGAGGAGGCGGCGGACCAGCGTGATGACTACGAGGTCGCCGGCGCGCCGGACTATCTGCGCGAGCGGAGGCGGGAGTTCGACGTGAAGCGCGAGGCGCTGCGGGAGGCGGGGCTGCTGCTGCCGCCGGACTACACGGACGTGGACTTCTCGGACGACGAGCGCGCGGGCGAGGTATCCGAGCGGCCGCAGTTCGACGAGAGCACGGGCGTGAGGCCCTGTCGGCCGTACGAGGACGTCGAGCTCGAGTACTCCGGCGGCGTCCTGCCTGCGCCGATCGCGCAGTATCTGCGCGACTACCAGGTCGCGGGCGTCAAGTTCCTGCACAGGCTCTTCGTGTACCAGAAGGGGGGCGTGCTGGGCGACGACATGGGACTGGGCAAGACGGTGCAGGTAGCGGCCTTCCTGACTGCTGCGTTCGGCAAGACGGGCGATTCGCGGGACAGGAAGCGCATGAGGAAGATGAGGAGGGACGCGCGGCGGTGGTACCCCCGGGTGCTGATCATCTGCCCTGGGTCTCTGATCGAGAACTGGAAGAACGAGCTGAATCGCTGGGGTTGGTGGTCCGTTGACCTGTTCCACGGGTCGGGCACGCAGAAGGAAGACGTGCTCGGCGCTGCGCGCGCGGGCATGCTGGAGATCATGGTGACCACGTACCAGACGTACAAGAACCATGCGAGCGCCATCAACACCATACAGTGGGATGCCGTGGTTGCGGATGAGTGCCACGCGCTCAAAAGAGGGTCAGCCGAGATTACGAAGGCGATGAACCAGGTGCGCCGGGTGCTCCCTGGTGATGTCCTGCTCTTGCTAACAAGCAGCAGATCAATGCTTTGTGTCGCATTGGCCTCACCGGCACCGCCATTCAGAACAATTACTCGGAACTCTGGACACTGCTGAACTGGACCAATCCAGGACATTTTGGCACGGCGGGGGAATGGGACCGGACGATCGCGGGCCCTCTTCGGCTCGGGCAATCCCATGATGCCACGTTCTATCAGCTTCGAAACGCACGCGTAACGGCGAAAAAGCTCGTGACCAACCTCCTCCCCGGTTTCTTCCTCCGGCGGATGAAGTCTCTGATAGCGCATCAGCTGCCGAAGAAGAGCGACAGGGTCGTCTTCTGCCCCTTGACGGATGACCAGCGAGTCGCTTACAAGAATTTCATAGAGAAGCCCGAGATCGAGCTTCTCCGTACGCTTTCGGATCATTGCGAGTGCGGGTCTGGCAAGAAGCGAGGATGGTGCTGTGACGCAGTGTTGCCCGACGGAAAGTCGTGGCAGTCGATCATCTTCCCTTCCGTGGTGACACTGCAAAAGCTTGCGAACCACCTCACGCTTCTCGTTCCGGCCAACGCAGAGCCCGACGAAAAGCAGGAACGGGAGATTAAGACTCTCCAAGCTTGCTGCCCGGAAACATGGCAGGAGCTGCTCAACCAACGGGACGCCATCATGAATCTCGCTAATCCGGAATTCTGTGGCAAGTGGAAAGTCTTGAAGAAACTTCTCAAGTTCTGGCACGACAATGGCGACAAGGTTCTCGTCTTCTCGCACAGCGTCAGGCTGCTGAGGATCCTGCAGCACCTGTTCAACAACACCAGCTATAATGTCACCTATCTGGATGGCTCTCTCTCCTACTTGGACAGGCAGCAGGCTGTTGACGACTTTAATTCGGATCCAGCCCAGTTTGTCTTCCTCATCTCAACCAAGGCTGGAGGAGTCGGCCTCAACATCACGGCAGCCAACAAGGTCGTCATTGTCGACCCACACTGGAACCCGTCCTATGACTTGCAGGCGCAAGACCGGGCCTACCGCATCGGCCAGCGGCGAGACGTTGAGGTCTTCCGTCTCGTGTCGTCAGGCACGATAGAGGAGATCGTGTACGCGCGGCAGATTTACAAACAGCAACAGGCCAACATTGGCTACACGGCATCCTCGGAGCGGCGATATTTTCAAGGTGTGCAGGAGGACGAACATCGCAAAGGGGAGATCTTCGGCCTTGCGAATCTCTTTACCTTCCGGGAAGACAGACTCGTCATCCGCGACATTGTCAACAAGACCAACATCGCCGAAGCAAGAGCCGGCAACGGCATCGCCGTGTCGGGCGTGGATATGGAGCAGGCTGCCAACGACGAGGAGACCAACTGGATCAAGCGGGAAGGTCCAGAAGGCGGCAGTGCCGAGGATGGGGGCATGTCGCAGCTCGCGACCCTGCTGACAGTGAAGGACGCGGAGAAGAAGGCGGTGCAGCCGCAGCAATCGGCCAAGAGCGACGCCGTCCAGGCCATCCTGGCGTCTGCCGGCGTCGAGTACACGCATGAGAACTCGGAAGTCATCGGTACATCCAAGATCGAGGAGCAGCTGTCGCGCGCCGCGCAGATGGCGTCTCAGACGGATAATCCCGACGGCAACAGCGCCCTGTTCGGAGACCAGCTGCTGGAGGGCGTGATGGACGCCAGGGCGAGCGGGAGGCTCAGGCGTTACGAGTACAATCCGCCGGAGGATGTGTTGCGCAGGCAGTTCTGCAGCATGGCGCGCGAGTTCGGCTTCGCGAACGCGACGCAGTTCGCGCTGGTCGTGGAGAGCTGGACGCAAGAGCAGAGGCGCAATTGTCTCGAGACGTTCTACCGCATCAGAGAGGGCAAGCTGCTGGCCGAAGAGACCACCCCGGAGAACGAGTCAGGTGAGGACAACGCCCTGCCTAGGCTAGACGATACTTCGGCGGTGAAGGCGGAGGCCGAGGTGCAGGAAGACAAATGGGGCGGAGGCGGCGACGAGGCGCAGCTAGATCGTATCAAGCCTGAAGCTGCCGCGGGAGTGATCAAATCTGAGACCCAGAATGATCATAAGGTCAAGGAGCACAGCGTAGAGGCGAAGACTGAGGCGCCATCGGTGAAAAGGGGCTCGATTTTCATTTACGACACAGAAGACGATGAGACGGATGAGCTCTGACTAGGGGTTTTGGTGTTTGGCGCAGAGAGCAGGTAGATACCCAGTTGAATGAATGATCTGGATTATGAGGCACGGCAATGCTGGTTCAGGCCTTGTTGACAAATAGGCACTTCTACCACAACGACCTGGCTTCAGAAGACAACCACCGACCTGGCTACCACAACTTCCAGGATAAATTTGTCTACGCTTGGTGTTTCTTGTTGGGCACAATTCTGCTAGCCCAGCAGGTGTGCACCACACTTTACAACCAGAAGCTATGGCTCAAGTCATGCCCAACCAACCTAAACCCAAAAAATCCGCGGGCCTCGTGGCGGTTCCGTAGCTGGCCTTTACTCGCCCTCCTCTCCCCGATGTAGGGGGTCGAGGGCCGGGGAGGGCTCATGTGAGTTTTGTCGATTCATTTTCTTGCGGGCAGTAGAAACTCTATCTACAAAAATTGAATATGTGGTCGTGTAACCATGCTGCCGTGTAACAAGCTATTCCGTTCTCTGGATTTGGGTAGTGAAATTCTTGTCAACCAAGTGACTGACGACCATCAAGCGGCTGCAGAGTTGGGCTCGGGCGCAGTTGGTGACGACAGCCCAGCCCAGCCGCCATAGCGGGGACGCTGCATCTCGATCCAAGTACCGGCATTAGATGGCATCGAAGCTCTGCAGAGGGCAACCTGACGGGTTCTCGCCGGGGAACGTTCACCGCTCGCCCTCACCGAGGTCTGGCGCGGCCACGCGGACAGTAGTGTGGGGCCGGGCGTCAGCCACCGGACACACGCCAGGCGCGTGACGTCAGCGCCACGAACCTGATTTGCGCCCCTTGCAGCCACAACCTCTTGGACGACGACATGCATCAGACAACTTTTCCAACTGTCCCTTGGCCCAACAGGGCACCTCGTGATGCGCTGGCGGCGCAATCAGAGACCCTGGGATCCCTGCTCACGAATGAAGATCCGGAGGTCCAGAGCCGTCGAACCACACGCGCACGACGCTGTGACGACCCTTGTACCGCATCATGATCAGGATACAGCTGCCGTCTTTCCAGTGCCCCCGTCCACAGGGCTGGGCATCGTCAGCAGGCTGGTCGAGAACCTTAGGCCAACCCTGGGCTGCTCATTCCTCTCCCGGGCGCCTAGGCGAGGTTTCAGATTTGGGCAATCTTTCGTCCACGCCCTGTCCTGTTGCGCCACGAATGCTGCTTCCCCGGTCTGGATGAGGTCATGGTCAAGTGGTTTGCAGGTTGTTGGCGACCACTGACGATGCGTGCTACGATCAGAGCTGGATTCATTGGTGGCTTGACTGTGGCAGATCGGGAGCTCGACGAGTGAAGACGACTTGCCGGCATTCGGGCGTTTGCACCGCAACCTGTTCCTGCGCCCCTGTGCGGGAGGACTACCGGTGACGTGGGTCATGGTGGTCGCCCTCTGCCGCGTTCAACGAGCCTAGCGGGCTGCCGGTAGACACGAAAGAAGAGGTCAGGAGGACAGTCGTGAACCCTTGGAGCAAGCCAAGGTATCGGGACATGGCGCAAGTGCACCATACCCTGCATCTTGCCCTGATTCAGGGTCCAACACGGGTACCCACTACACTGCCCAGATGGCCCTGATGCGTACCTCACATCAACCTTACGCGTGCCGTGGCTGACGCTGTGCCGTCCGATCCAACGATTATGACGCCGGCCTGGGCATTTTGCAGTGCATCAAACCGGTCTTGGGGGGTGTGTTGGGATGCGCGACTCTGGTTTGGTGTGCCCCAGCTGTGTGCTTCCTCGTCGATAAATACGTCCTCTGCCTCCCATCTGTGCACAAACTCTTTCCACTCATCGACCAACCAGCATAGCCAGCAGACACCACCTCTTGCCACCAAGCAACCATCCTCATACCCCCTTTACTTCCACAACACTCAGCAACAACACTCAACACAAGCCGCACCACCCCCCAAAACCTTCATCATGGCTCTTGACCGCATCCTCAGCATGATCCTCCGCGCCGCGGAGCTGGCCTTCGCCTCCATTGTCACCGGCCTCGTCGGTCACTACCTCGACGTCTCCCAGGCCTCGGCGTGGACCAACGCCCGCCACATCTACACCATCGTGGTGTCCGCCATCTCTATACTGTTGGCGCTGTTGTGGATCCTTCCCTTCTCCAGCACCTTTGTGCACTGGCCGGTGGACCTCTTCATCTCCATCCTCTGGTTTGTCGCCTTTGGCCTGCTCGTTGACGTAAGTTCCTCCTATCCTTCCCCAAGACACGCACCCGAGGCACAAGAAGACTGACAGCGCAACAGCTCATCGGCAACGGCTGCGGCAACGTCTTCAACTGGAGCAACATCACCGTCCGCGGTGACGACGCCTGCGGCCGCTTCAAGGCCATCGTCGCCTTCGCCTTCCTGTCGGCCATCTGCTGGCTGGTGTCCGCCATCATCGGCTTCTTCTGGACCCGCCGCCGCACCGCCGCCGTCGACCGCCACCACACCACCCAGCGCCGCAGCTGGTACCGCTCGCGCGTCTAAGGACGTGCACGCCCGACGCTGCGAGTGCCTTCCGACGATTTGATCACACACTCTGAATGCCTTAATACCAAAAACACTACAAACATGCCACCAACTGGTGGGGGGGATGAGGATGAGGATGCTTTGCAAGCGAGAGGGGGGGTTTTGCCCTTCTCTACGACTCTGACGAAAGACTGGATCATGGATATGAGAAAGCGTTGCGGCCGGGGGATACCCATTAATAACCTGGCCGTTGTATTATATACCATCAATTAATACCCTTTGCACTGAAACATCTTACTGAGTGTTGTTTGTTGTTTCCTTAACCAAAGGAATGATGTGAGTGTGCTCTGGATTGACTCACCTTTGCATGTTGAGACTTGCACGGTCATTTGGGCTCTTCACCTGATGTACAAGTTGCCTTGGAGGGCCCCTCTGTCCGGCTAACCACGATGGCACACCCCAGTGGTGTAAACACCGACTCAGGCGCCGAACACCACCGGCGCGGAGACCCACTACCGGCCCTCGCCGGGTGGAGCCACTCGTCCGGGGGAGCTCGAAGGGATTTGCAACTAGCACCCGCCACGATCGATACGATCACACACAGAGCCACAAGCCACAGCCAAATATAAACGAGGCGCAAAGCTCCCGACGACTGCTGTCTGATGTGCAAAGATCAGGCCACGCATGCGAGACGAACGTCCCCCCGTTTGTCCCGCCGGCGCCGAGGTGCAGCTAGCCGACAGCTGAACACAGTCTGGGCGTGCGTCGACAAGGTTCCCCCCCCGGCCGCCATTTCGCTTTCGTCGGTCTGGACCGCCTCGGTCTCCGTCGGCTGGCGTCAGACAAGCAAGACCTCTATTCCTTGCACAGCTGACACACGCCCCTTCTCGGGTCATAGCACGGACAAGACACAGCATGGCACGACGTGGCGCCCCGCTGGTGGGCGGGGCAAACGTATGTGGTGAAGCAGTACGAGACACCACGGCGGGGGAAACCCCAGGAAAGAAGCCATCGCGGGCTTGCCTGGCCCCGATGCTACGTAATCGGGCGCCCAGGCCAGCGTCGCACATCGCGATCCAGTGGCATTCGGAGTGGGCTGGCGCATCTCGGGTGACCACTGTCGCACACCGGGGGGAAATGGGGAGGGTGGCAGGCCAAGGCCCAGGCCGGCTTTTACTCTCTCGCGCTTCGCTTGGCCAAGCGTTCCATCGCCCTGCGGTCCCAGCTGTGCCGTTCCCGTGGCTTCGCCCAGCACTTGACTGCTTGTCCTCTCGAATCGCACACTGTTGCTGCCCGCCGGTCGAAACTCTCTTCTGGCATGGCACATTTTCGTTCCTCACCGTGGGTGTGATGCCGGGGTGGCACACGTCTTACTGGACGGCAATGGCATCTCGTGACGGACGATGGCAGGGAGAGAAACTTCGCCATTGCCCGTCCGAATGAGATGAGATGAAACCACCCGGCGCCGGCGCCAGCACCAGCGGCCGATCGAATCGGCAGAGGTGGTGATGCAGAGAAGGACGGAAATTAAAACCAGCTTTTTCTTCCTGTTTTCGCGCGTGCCGGCGTTTTTTCCCGGGATGGCTTCCCGCCTGCGTGCTTGTGTCGCGGATCGCGACATGGGGCCACGCTCGTCTTCGCATCAAGGACCGATCGGGATGATAGGCCAGCAAGGGAGGGCAGATTTGTTGCGGCTGGGCGCTAGGGACTGTGGCATGCGGATTTAGGCTGTCCTCAATTCAAGGCAGCTAGCGCTGGACGCTGTGCGCATCACGGGATGGGCGGCATATTGTGAACGGCGTGCCTGAGGGGGCTGCTAGGGGCTAGAACGGAGGGGTGAAGGGGCCTGGATGGCTGGACTGGAGGTTGGGGCGTGGTGAGGGCCCGAGATCGAGATGGGCTGCGTGCTTCCGAAGAGGATCGAGACGGGGGAGGGGAGGGCTTGCAACGTGCTACGTGTCGGATCGGAAGATTGGCGGGCTGGCGGGAGAGAAGGCGAACGAGTCGACAGATCGTTGCCGCAATAGAGATGATGGCAATGATGGCATTGATGGCGTTGAGGGGGGGGGGGNGGGGGGGGGGGGGGCGTGATGGGCTGGTTGGGTATGTGGTGCGAGGTACGTAGTGGCGGGGTCACGCGAACGGGCGGGAGATTTGATGCTTTCCCATGTTTGAAGCATGGGAGAGAAAGAGCTCTCGCCCGCGGTACGTACCTACCCTTGCCTGCCCTTGCTCGCCCCGCAGCAAGACCAAGAGGACCTAGGTGGAAGTGGCAGGCCGGCCGTTCCTTCCTTCAGAGAATGAGATCTCGATGTCGTAATGAGTGCGTAGTAGTCCATGACGGCATGGTGTGGGGTAGGTGACGCCACAGCCCCGCGGCAGCACCAGCCACAGGTTGGCAGGCTAGCACAGCTAGCGACACTGTGGGCCCCAATAGGGAGCTCTTGCGTCATTGCGGCGGGACCCACCTTTGACCTCACCTCATCCTCTCTGCCTCTCTGCCTGCTCTCCAGCTGGTTCTTGCAACGCTTCACGTCCGTTGGTTGGCCTGGAGAACGATCTCTGGGCTTGGCTTTGCCCGTGATGGAAATGACACAGAAATGGATACGACCGACCCGTCAGGCCAGAGCCTCCCACCAGCCAACGGAGCGCCGCTTTGTGCCGCCGACGCGCGGCTGGTGGCCATCACCCCCCATCGCGCCGCCTTATGTCTCGCCGTCCCTACCCTGTGCATCGTGCGGCAAACGAGCGTCCCACGTTGAACCCTGGCCGAAACCCGGGACCTACGTTTGCGATCTCCAAGAAAAAACCTCCACCGGTCCAAACAAGCTCATGGTGATCCCACTGCCGTCCGTCACCAGCCACATCGCCACTCCGCTTCTAGTCTCCAAGCTCCCCAGCGCACCTGTCAGACGTCCGAAACGGTTCCCACAGATGACGATGGCCCGACGCCCTCTTGCGCAATGAGGAACCTCCCAAGCCTCCCCCAGAGCCGTAAACGGGGTAGCTTTCCAAGGACCGGAGCACGAGCTCTCCCTCGTCCCCTTCTCCACCCAGAAGCCTGACAGGGGCCTAATCTGCTTCGGACCAGAACCGCCGGTGTCGACAGGGTACCAAAGCTTGTAGCTCTGCTCGTGAACTCTGGGCCCGGCCGGCCAGACAGCCAGACAAACAGACGCCCCAAGACCGATGACGCCACAGGACCATACGTTGGCGGCACCAGGGTGGACCCGATGAGGGAAGAGGGTAGGGACGCTGGAGCATCCCGGCAACCCAAAGCAGGTCCGTCGTGCAAGCAGGCAAGCAGGCTGAGCAGAAGCAGGCAAGCAGACGCGGGCAAGACGCAATGCCATGTGCCTTTCCGCCCAAATCAAGGCATGCCGTGACTTCTGGCCGCACTGTCAGCCCGATGGAAGACTCCGTTCATCACGATTGCCCGTACTCATCGCTCTCCAGACACGCTTCAGCAACCCCGCGCCTGCCCCCTCCGACGTATATAACATCCGGTATCCCTCCCCCTCGTCATCCTTTCTTCTCTTCTCTCATCATCAACAAGATACCAACCAAACAAAACAACCAAGCAGTTTCTTTCTTCACTCTCAAGATACCCAATACCCATATCATCATCGTCCCCTAGAATACATAACCACCCATCATGTCTGGCCTCATCAACAAGATCAAGGACGCTGTCCACTCCGACAAGCACGACTCCACCACCGACTCCCACACCACCGGCACTCACACCACCGGCACCCACACCACCGGCACTCACACCGGCACCCACACCGGCAGTGACGCGTACACCACCGGCACACACGGTACCACCGGCAACCCCGGCATCCACCACAACACCGGCGCCACGGGCACCCACGGAACCACGGGCACTACTGGCTACGGTAACACCTCCACCAATGCCGGCCCCCACGACAGCAACCTCGCCAACAAGGCCGACCCCCGCGTCGACTCTGACCGCGACAACCGCGGCAACGTTGGCGGTGTGACCGGCTCTACTGGCACCTACGGTAGCTCTGCCACCCACGGCACTTCTGGCCTCGGCTCCTCCGGTGTTGGTTCCACTGGCACTCACGGCACCACCGGCCTCGGCTCCTCCGGTATCGGCTCCACGGGCACCCACGGCACCCACGGCACCCACGGCACCCACGGCACCACCGGCCTCGGCTCCTCCGGTGTTGGTTCCACCGGCACCCACGGCACTTCCGGCCTTGGATCTTCCGGCTACGGCAACACTTCTACCAACGCCGGTCCCCACGACAGCAACCTCGCCAACAAGGCCGACCCCCGCGTCGACTCTGACCGCGACCACCGCGGCACCGTTGGCGGTGTGACCGGCTCCACCGGCACCTACGGCAGCTCTACCACCGGCGCCAGCACTGGTGCCTACGGCAGCTCCACCACCGGCTCTGGTGGCATCGGCTCCGGTGCCACTGGTGTCGGCTCCGGCGCCACCGGCCTCTCCGGCACTGGCTACGGTAACACCTCCACCAACGCCGGCCCCCACGACAGCAACCTCGGCAACAAGGCCGACCCTCGCATCGACTCTGACCGTGACCACCGTGGCACCACCGGCACTGGCTACGGCAGCACCACCACTGGCACCCACGGCACCTCTGGCCTCGGTTCCACCGGCACCCACGGCGCCACCACCGGTCTCGGCAGCTCTGTCAACCCCGGCCCCGCCCCCAACACGGCCGGTCCCCACGGCAAGGACTTCCTGAACAAGGCCGACCCCCGCGTCGACTCCGACCGCGACGGCTCCAAGACCGTCGGCCAGGACAAGACCTACGCTGCGTAAGCTTGTCCCTCACGTCACACCCACACCCGGCGCGGTTCCGTGCCACTCCCTCTGACCGGCTGCCGCGCTCGCTTCTTCGGACCTGGAAAACTGACCTGGATTTCGTCTGCGAAGGGATAACAACACGCCTCTGGCTCAGCGCGACCCCACCGACGCCGCTCAGGTGCCCCCCTCGGTCCTGCAGCAGGCTGTCGGCGGTCCCCAGATCGCCCACGACGACCACGGCCACGACCGCGCCCGCAGGAACAGCAAGGCCACCGCGCAGGAGGGCCACCGCGGACTGTAAGGGACTTTGAGTTTATGGAATGATTGCGCTGGATGATTAATGTCTACTTGCGATGGGGTTTCTTCATCATTCGAATGCCACGAATGTATCAATAGCTGCTCACGAATTGACGAGTTAATATTTCACAACCTCCCATGCCACCTGTGATGATGCTGTCACCCACCATGATGCTGCCGACCCATCCGAAAACAGTTGGGATAGTGTGCTCCCTCCAAGCTTGAGACACTTTGTTGAAGCGAAGAGTTTGCCGGTGGCGTCCACCTCGGACATTGCGCCCCCGTGATTGGATCACTACCACACCATTATTGTGTTGTCATCAAGGTGCCATCGGGCATCAAGTCGCTTGTCAGCACACATGCGCATGCCCCAACGCACGAACAGCCGCACCACCCCCTCTCTCACTAGCACGACTTCCTTCTCCCACCCGGCCATCGCCGCCCGCCTCCTGAGGCCGCAAACATCAGGAAGGAAACGGTACATAGGCGGTACTTCAGGCGCGCATGCGGTTGTGCAACCCTCCGAGAAGAATTCTGCCGCGAATTACCAGGCGTGCCGGGCGTTTCAGCTGCATGGCGTTGCCACGGCGTGCATGGCACCGCAGGCGGGACAGTCAGCTGACGTGTCGAGTGGTCATGTCTGACCACGGGCTTCTTTTTGGGGGTGGAGAGGGGAGGCAGAGGAAAGCAAGTCTGTCAGTTCTCGTGTGCATGCGGCGTGAGGAGAAAGGGGGGGGGCTGAAATTTGAGTTCTGAGTGGTCTTGCTTTGCTCTTGTGAGTTACCTCTGGTGAGAGGTGACAGAAGCAAGGTCAATGGGGCCATGTTGGGGATTAGTGATCCAGGGGGTCAGCGGGATTGGACGGTAGGGCTGTTGGCACGGTGGCGGTGGACGTGATGGAAGAGCCAGGCCCGGTTCCAGACTGTTCGGAATGTTCTAGCAAGGAGGTTTCGCTTGTCGAGATTGTGATATGGGATTGATGAGTCCGATGGCCATGGGCAAACTGATAGCGGACATCTGTGCGCCACAGCATGGATGAGCCACGGCGGGCAGGCTTCAGCCACCACGTGTTATGGATACCGTACCGAAACGGGTTGCGAGATGCGCTATCCGTTCGAGGCGGGGTTATGCAGGTGACCGAGACTACACGACGGCCGCTCTTGTCGTGGCAGAGACACCGCGCTGCAGCCTGGCATCGCTCACTTGATGGCTTCAGACTCATCTCATCGACTGTTTTGCTTGTGAGGCAGCAAACAAGACATCAACCCGTATCAGGCAGACGATTACATCCGGGTTCCGTATCACGTTGAGAAACAAACAGATTGCCTCCAGATGGTCACAGCACAAACGAGTTGGTGCTCATGCTCAGCATGATTGAAGTAGAAGCTTCTCATGCACCTTACAAGTTGACGATCCCGCCCCAGGATTCACCCCCGAAGCACCAGCAACCACCATCACCCCAGAGCTCGCGATGACCACCCTCTCAGAGACCCTCTGGTCTCAAAGCATCCCCCTCCACATCACCCACCCCTCGCACCCCAACAACCCCTTCATCACGACCCTCCCGCGCTTCAGCTACCTCGCCCTCCTCCTGCCCCGCCTCGCCGCCTTCTTCCACGCAGCCGACACGCCCATCACCAGCTTCCACCACGAAGACCTCCTCCTCCGCAACCTCCCCCTCGGCCTGCTCGTCGACCTCTACACCCCGCCGCTGCCCTGGCGCCTCACCGTCGGCGACGGCCCCAGCTGGGACATGGCCGACACCTTCCTCAACGGCGTCAAAGAGGTGCGCCCCGTTCCTCTCCCCCCCCCTCTCTCCTGCGGGGGACCCTCACCAGACCCCCGTGGCTAACCCCGCCAGGCCGACTTCACCCGCTACGGCACCGCCAAGCGCATCATGTCCCTCTCCAAGGCCGACACCGCCGCCCTCTGGCACGCCGTCCAGGACAACGACCACCCGTCCTTCGCCCGCATCAGCGCTCACCTCCTCAACGCCCCCACGCCTCTCAAGAGCATCCCCCTCCGCCTCTACATCCCGTCCGCGCCGCCGCCGCCGTCGTCTCCCCCGCCCGCCGGTGCGGCTCCCACGCTCGGTCCCGGCCCGGCACCCGGCCCCGGCGCCTTCCGCGTCCTCCAGGCCCCCGTGCCCCCGCGCCACCCCTCGACCCCGCGCCAGCCCCAGCTCCTCGGCCACGTCCTGCGCTCCCTGCTGCCGGCCCTCTTCCCCAGCAGCCGCGACCCCGTCCTCGCGCACGTCGTGCTGCACGGCGCCCCCGTGCCCTTCTCCGCGCCCGTCGAGGACCTGATGCGCGAGGCCGCCTACCCCGACGGCTGGCTGTGCCTGATCGTCGTGCCGCTGTGAGTCTTCCGACGCTGGCCCCGTCGGCGCGGGCGGGCGGGTGCTTCTGTCGGTCTCACGAGGGGCGGGAGCAGGGGTGGTCAGCACGGCAGAGCACATGACGCGAGATGAGCATCGGCGAGATTAAAATGGTCTTCAAGTCGTGTTCCTGCCCAGTCTCGCGCGGGCTGAGAACTATCTGGTTACTGCAGTAGACTGCTCACTCAAAGAAAGCCCTGTATATACGTACGGCTCTTCCGGGCCCCGACGAGCACTCCGACACTATACCTTACATCACTCATCCCTCGCGTGTCCGATTCGTGACTCCCTACCGCCTTCAACCCTTCGTGTGCTATCCTCCAGTATCCAGCCGCCCCCGCCGTGTTGTTTGTTTTGGTATCTCCTCCGAGTCCTTCCTTGAACGAACGGGGAAAACCCTAAAGCTCTTGCCGATCATCGACCGTGACCCCATCCACCCGCCCCGTCGCAAGGGCCAGGACCCGAACAAAAAAAGGGGGGAACCTCTCTCTCTTTGTCTCTCTCGGCGTTCAAAAAAAGTAAATAAAAAAAGGAACTTGACTTGCTACAACCCCGGCTACTGGGGTCGCGTTGCCGGGCACAAGTCAGCGGTCCTGCATGCTATGTGGTGATACAGAAAAAAAAAAACCAGTAACAGCGGCTGTGTGCGTGTGGCCAACGGCGCGTGTGCTCGGCAGCAACGATGGGAATCCAAAGTCCAAGGGGCGCGGAGCCGACCTTCGCCAAGGCCGACTGTATAGTTGCATGCCTATGTCAAACTGCCTGACCCATGATGATTTCAAGTCCGCCCATATGCGACGTCTAGTAACGCCGCGGGTCCCCTCCTGTATGTAAAGACGACCATGTGGCTCGACTGTTGTTGGTAATCGAGATGATAGAAAACGTCCCCGTTGAATGACTTGGCTCTGTCAGTCATGCACGGGGAATGCAAAAAGAAACATTCCCGACGACGCCGTACGTGATGCATATCGTAGTCATGTCCTGACGAGGATCATGAAAAGGGAAAAAAAGGCTCCTCGTCCTTCGCTCACATGCGCATCGGCTGTTGCGACGGGTGCGGCTGCTGTGACGGGTGCGGCTGCTGTGACGGGTGCGGCGGCGGTTGCTGGAAGGGCATCTGCTGCGGCTGGGCTGGAAGCTGCTCGCTCGAGGTCTGCGGTGAGAGGCGCTGATGCATTGGCTGAACGGGAGAATGCTGAACGGACTGTGGGTGCCCGCTCGCAGTGCTGGAAAAGCTGCGGCTCGACTGTTCGGAGAAGATACGATCCCGTACTCCCTCGAGCAGACGGATGGCGATGGCCAAAGAGCTCGACGGCTGCGCGCCGAGGCCGATCCAGGTGATTGTCTTGTCAAAAAGGTTTCGGAGTATATTGCCGTCGACGAACTGTTGAAGATAGTGATCTTCGTGACAGGCTGCCAGAACGTGCAGGTTCCCCCATTGCCTATGTCGTGGTTGTCAGCGTTGCACGTCGCGGTAGTCATAATAGTCAACTTACGCCATGGCGGTTCCGAAGAAGTTAGTCAGGATAAGTCGGCCGTCGCCGAGGCCGTGGAATGCCCTCGTGCTCTCGACCAGAGCGTGAATACCTTCACGAGCATACTCGATAATCTCCGGGTTGATGTCTTGGTAACGATAGGTGCCAGCCGCGATGTGCGGTGCTTGCACGTTCTTGTTGAACTTGGTCTCGGCGAATATGGCAGTGCCAGTCCCCTGCGTGTCCCGCATACGGAGAGCGAAGTCGAGCATCATCTTTACGAAAGGGCGCAACGTGATGACTTGGAAGCCCCAGTACTTGGCGCGTAGCCGTGCGGCCAGCATATCGGTGGCGGGCGGGTCCTCCGGCGAGAACCTGAACATGGAGGGAATCCACGTCACTTGCGCCGTGGGGTCCATGCGAATCGTCTCGCGCACCTCGGCCACCGTCTGGGGCCCGTCGTGGTCGGATGCCCGGGGGCTAGGATTCTCGTCGTAAAACTTGGCGCTGACCAGGTTGAGCTGCTTTCTCAGGTACACCTGAGCGCAGTAGCTGGCAGAAATCCTGTCATCGCCTTCAAATAGAAATAGGTTAGGATATGGAAGGCCGTCTTCATAAGACAAAATCCCCGAGCGAGGCAGGGCTAATTCCACGACAATGTCGCTAGAAAAGAGGGATTAGTAAGAGTGCCATCTCGGGCAGGCCTTCTTGATGACTTACCTCTCAAGCTGCAGGCACGTCCAGAATGCCGTCAGGAGGAGGTGATCCAGCTTCTTGGAGGGCGGTCCCGGCATGGCTTGAAGGCGCGGCAGGTGCCTGCGCATCAAGATCTGTACAGTCCAGGCGGCGTCCACAATATATTTGAGGCTGGGTACGACGTAGCCCAGCTGCCCGTAGTACAACCCGACAAAGATGTTGGCCTGCACCTGTCGCAAGAGCGAGGAGCCGTTTTGGTTGCCCAAAATGTCCGTCGCCAGGCCGAGGTACTCCAGCCCAGGAATCGCGTCATAGTTCCGCTTCATCGACAGGGCATGCTTCTGCTGTCCCGCCGTCGTGCCTTGCAGCGACGTCCGCCGGCTCGTCGAGTTGTTGCTCTGCTCCCTCGGCGAGTGCAGGCTTCCAGCCTGCGACTGGGACTGGGACGGCGGAGACGCGTGCGCTGGGGACCCCGGATGGCCGTTCTTGACGATGGGCGAGTTGTGCGAGCGGTCATCGGACGGAGCGACCTCGGTGATCTTCCCCTTGTGCAGTGACAGTTTGCCCAGGGCGAGGGCGGCAAAGACCAGGGCGTTGTCCACGGTTCGGTAGGGCTTGCCTGGCTTGGCGCCTGGTGATGTGGCCTTCTCATAAGAGTCGCTGCCGCCCGTCGGTGAGCGCTTGCGCTTGCCGCCGGTGCTTTCGCCGGGCGTGAGCTGAGAAATCTGCTCCTCTGCGAACCTGGCCACGCTGGACAGCTTCTGACCCCGGCCCTTTTTCACGGCTGTCTGGTCCAGCAGGTTCTTGACCCACACCTTCAGATGCCGGGGCGGGAAGATGGGATGGAGGCTGAGAATGTTGTCCTGAAAGCTCTGTATGTACTCCCTCACTTTGGCCTCGCTGAAGTCGGGCATACCATGGGGTGTCAGGTTGGAGCTCGTGTAGTCGACGCCGGGGCTGAGGCTGCCGAGCTGACCCCAGTCCGCCTGCCCTGCGGGCGACGAGCCCGGCTCCGAAACGCTCTCCAGGTCCACATCCAAGACGCCGTGTTCGGACAGCAGCCCGGACGCCCGGCCGTGGCCCTCGCCTCGGCCGTAGAGCCGGAGGGGACCCCTCCTCTCCTCGGTGACGAGAGGGAAGTCCTCTGCATATTTGATGCCTTCCTTATGGAGGAGGTCACTCGTCAATGCCTGGATGGCGGGCCACTTCAGGAGGAGCCCCGCCGACGTGGTATGGTTCACCGGGATCGACGGCTGGCCGGGGGGGCGAGCCCGGCCTGGGGGCTCTTCCACGTGATCGTCGTCCCTCTCATCCTCGATCACCGTGTGAGGCAGGTGAGCCTCTTCCGCGGCGACAGTGTCGTGGGCCTGGGGAAGGTCCTCGTGGTGCTCGGCCGGGTCGGCGGGTGTGTAGGCTGCCTGGGGGGTGCCGTACGCGGTCGGCGGGCCTTGAGAGCCGTGATGCGGCTCTGACGTGTCGTAAACGCCATCCGTGGCCGGGGTGGGTGAGGCTCCAGGCTCCAGGCTCTCCGTCTCGTGTTCCAGTTTGATACGGCTGTGAGGAGGGGCTCCCCTCTCGAGCTTGCCTATCCTCTTCTCGACGCTGTCGAAGCGCGCAGACAGCATGCTCTTGAGATCGGCTATGCCCTCCAGGATGTCGGTCTGGGTCTTGTCCGTGGGCTTCGGGATGGGATCGCGGTACTTGCACTCGACGTTCTTCTCGCGACACGTCTTGCAGGGCCTCGTTTCGTCGCACTTTGCCTTGAGCTGGCGACAGTTGTCGCAGGCCTGAGAGGCGCGGGTGGCTTTCCTTTTCTGGGTTGCCGCGTAGGAAACATGGCTGCCGTACACCGTATCGGGTCCGGGCGGAGGTTGGTGGTAGGTGGGCTGCTCGTAGGGCGACTGCTGCGCGATGGAGGGCGGGGGCGGCGGGTAGCTGTTGCGGTACGCGACGGGGGTCGGGGGCGCGTCGTAGCTCATGTGTCGTCGTGAATCGTCCTGGTACTGCTGTTGCGGGGGGGGCGGCGGCGGGTGAGGAGGGCCCGGCGCGGCGTGGTTCTGGGGTGGCGGCGGATGGGACGAGGGATGGGGAGAGGGCACGGCGGGATGACCGTCGGGGGCGCCACCGGTCGAGTGAGGGCGGCGGGGCGCGGCGGCCGAGTCGTCGTACATCTCCCTCTTTATGCCGGGATCACGAGGCGGGAAGGCGTAGGTGTTGCTGGGCGCGCGGGCCGGAGAATGGGGCTGGCGATAGTGCTCCTGGATGGGCGTGTACGGGTCCTGCTCATGATGCCGGCGGTCGTTGGCGTAGGGCGGCGGCGGCGGCGGCGGCGCGGACTGCTGAGGCGGCGGGAGGGAGCGCGAGAGAGGTTCGGCGGTGCGCGGCGTGTACGGTTGATGCTGGTGAGAGTACGGCCCAGGCCCGCCGGGCGGAGGCTGTTGCGAGGGCGTGGGCTGCGGGAGGTTGGAGGTCCAAGGGTGGTTGTTGCCCGTGTCGAGACGAGGGCGCTTGTGGTCAGGCTGCCCCGGATCCATGCTGGGTATATATGTACATAAATACAAAGCAAAAAGCTTTGCTTAGCTAGGGGAGAGCGTCTGAAGCAAGAGGCGGAGGCGGCAGCGGAGGCGGAAAGAGGTCAGACCTGGACCAGAGACGCCCGTGGCCATGGAAAAGCTTTGGGCAAGCGAAAAGAGAGATCCGGGAGGTCGTCTGAGGCAGCAATTGGACCGCAGGGTGCTGCTGGGGCGGGAGAAATTATGACAGGCCAAGGTCTAATTGGGACTGGTGCTGGTACCCGTCGACGTACAGGTACAGGTAGGCAGAGGTAGACCCAGAGGTACAGGTACCGGTCCCGGTACTGGGCTGGTACTGGGAGTGGTACGTGCAGGCACCCGGTAACCGCAGCACGCTTAGGTCGGTCTGCGAGGGGAATGATTGACCCGAGTCGAGTCGTTCGGTATCAAGTCAAGGCGGCCGGTAGCGGAATTGGGAGTCAAGGCCCAGGCGGCGTTCCCGGGGTCGTGGTTCTTGAAACTGGCACTGGCTGTTCTGGCGGCGGGGGGGGGGAGACGAGGGAAAAAAAAGCGAGAGGGAGGGAGAGAGTGAGGAAGGATTTCCGCGCCGCAGCGCAGTGCGTTCGTTGCCTCCTCGCCTTGCGCTATGCTGCCAGTGCTGCGCCCAGTTGCCGGACAGGTGCCCAAAGGTGCGAGAAAATCCGGGGGGGGGGGAGGGATAGGATCAGCGGTTGGGCAGTGATGGAACGGGGCCGTGTCGCTGGTACGCCTCTCGTCTGTCTGGCCTGACCTGGAAGAAAGAGGGGAACCGAGAGGGAGGGATGGAGGATGGATGGATGGAAGGGATGGGTAGCTGAAAGGTAATCGGTGTGTCCGTCCGTGTGAGCGCGCGCGCGCGACGTCCGATGTGCGGTGTGCAGTGTGCAGTGGCAGGTCGGCGCGAGTCCCTCGTTTTGCTTTCCCTTCTGTTTCCTTTCTTCTTGGTTGACAGGTCGGCAGGGAATTGGAAGAGAAGTGTCGGAGCAGAGTCGAGGTCAAGCGGCGGCGGGTGGGTGGTGATGTCGGATTCCAGGCAGGCAGGTCCTGGTTTCCTGGGTCTCCTGGGTCCCCTGGGGCCTGGCCTGGTCCCGGTTCTGGTCCAGCAAGAATAGGCAAAGGCGGTCAGACGGTAGCTGGGCGCTGGGCGCTGGTGGTGTGTGGGAAGGGTGGAGAGGGGGAACCAGGTGAGGTAGCTCCAGGTACGCAGTACCTCATCGCGTTAGGTCCACTCGTGGCTCTGCTCCGGCTTTGCTTGTTGCGCCGCCGCCAGGCCTGCCCGTCCGTGGATATCCTCCAATCGACCCTGCCGAGTCGCCAGTCTCAGAGCGACCAGGGCCGGCCGGCATGTCCATGTCCATCCATGCCCATCCATGTCCACCACCACCACCACCACCCCTTCTCTCTCCAAGTGCCCTCCCTCCGTTTGGGGGACAACAACAAACACCGTTTCCCGGCGCGTCCGTCCGTTCCGCCTCCCTGGTCTCTCTCCAGCTGCTGCGACGGAGGTGATGTGACTGCCAGGCCCATCCTGCCGCGTCGCAGGAACCAACGCTCGGATGCTGCCACTGGTCGCAAGAAATAGCTTTCTGTAGTGTAAATGCAGCCCTGGACGAGGCTGCCATGACGCTGCAGCAAGGCGAGCAAATCTCGCCCGCGCTCGCAATTGGTGCACCGAGAATCTTTCTAGCCCGCCAAAGACCAGTGATCCCAGCACGCCAATGACCGGCTCTTGAGAGATCCAAGCCCGAGACTCCCGCATTTCGAGGCTAAAACAGGAGCCTGCGGCCAGCACTCTTGGTGCTGGTGTGTGTACCAGTACACCTCGACGCCCGACAAGGGGAGCCAGTCGATCGTCGCGCGCGAACATGGCCGTGGAAGGCCTGTTGCGCTGAGTGACAGACTGGGTGTGAGAGCGTTTGTACATGCCGTAACGGTGTGCGAGCGCCGGGAAACGGGTACCTGGAAAAGGTTGCGAGCCTTGCCCAGGCTTTCGCTGCCTGGCAACCTCACCAACGGGCGGCCATGCTCGGCAAACGGTCAGCCGATGGTGGGTGGGCGAGGGGGCCTGAGAGCCGAACACCACGGGTTCCCAAGACCGAACGCCCAGCGCTCGGCGAGGGGGACATTCCCTTCCTTCGGGTCGCAGGCTGATGGGCGGCGGGCGATCCTGTCATCTGCCATTTGTCAACCCCTCCTCGTCCGCCCTCCAATTCCTTCCCTGCTTTAGTGCCGCAGCACGGTTCTTGTCATCGGTTCGTAACGCCCGCTTGGCCACCCAAACTCCCGAGACCGCTCTTCGTCACTGTGGGGTTCAAAGATACAAGCAGCCCACCGCCGCTGGCCCCGTCGCGTCAAGGTGCTCGACGTGGCGATGGCGGTGAAAGGGATCGAGCTGTCGGTGTTGCCTTCGCGCACCAAACAGCTAGCATGGCAGGCGAGCCCGCTACTTGTTGGCCCATCCTGAGGAAGCCGTTCAGAACATTGCTTCTGGGGATGACCCAACCTTCTTTGGCCGCACCATGCTCTGAACGGGTTAAAGCCCGCCGAGCGCCGCCCGCCGCCAGCCAGGCCACGCGCAAGTCACGCCGCCCCAGATTGCCAGGACAGGACCGCACCGAACCTTGTCGCCGCCAGGGGTGTCCGTGGCTGGCCAGCCCTGGACTTTCGCCCTGCTCCCCGCATACCCTGCACTAATCACCAGTGCGTCCTTGTCTGCCAGCAGCTTTAAGGCTGTTGTTGTCCTACAATGTCTGCATGTACAGTACTTGAAGAAGCGGGCAGCATCATGCAGCCGTATGTTGCTGTACATGTGAGTGCTTCCGCATGGGGATCGAGTCCCGCACCGAAGGGTCGGTCACCTGCTGGCCGCTGCTCGGTCGCAGAGTTTAGACGGAGGCGAGGAGATGCTGGCTGGTGGACGGCGAGAAAAAGCAAATTGAAGAATCTCGCGAATGAGCGCCCAGACGTGCCCACCGCACGATCGGCCTGGACGGCAAATAAGAGGCCTTCCCTGACCTGACTTTCAACTGCCTGACTCTCGCCCGAAGGCGAAGAAGAATCGTCCGGGCTGCGCTATGCAGGCCTCCAGTGGATTTCCGATTCTTCGTGTTGCCAGGGGTGGGCGTACGTGGGGCCGTCGAGTCAACCATTCGCCCCTTCCATCACAGCTGTGCGTTGAGCTCGTGATGAAGTGGAGGGGAGGGGAAAACAACTTTCCTGCGCACTTGGCTGCTTTTTTCCTGCCGCAGTACCACGCCGTCATTGGTAGTACAGAGCATCTGCATGCAGACTGTCACCCATCGTCAGCTGTTGGGAAGTACGCTGATCGCGCCCACCGCCCCCGTGATAGGGTTTAAATCGCGCGTAACAACAAGGTCATCTGGGCTATTGGTCGTCACCGCTCTTCTGATGCCCCGAAGCAACCTTCACGACTTCGTCGGCGAGTAGCGTGGGCGAGCCGAAGCTGCGAGTCAGGATTGTACGTGTGTAACCTTCAGAGCGGGCGTACGTGCGGTTGTCGGCTTCGCTTCTAGCCATCGAAAGAGTCTGGGTCATGTGACTCCCAAGTTTGTGTCATATCACGGTGATGATGCAGCTCATTGAGGTTCGACCCGACGGCGCCTGTACGCAAAGACGAATCGAGCACATTTGCCATACATACAGCCTCTGGCAAATCGGGCCCGGGCGATGCCCAATGAGCTTGTAGGCTCCGAATCCGGTACCATGGCAGGAGAATCTTCCGGGGTGAGCTGCAGGACCGCTGATTGGACTCGAGGAATTTTCTGTCGCTTTTCACATCTTCGAAGTTCAGGGAGATTCGGCTGCAGGGCATGGTGCTGATCTACCAGCCGCCCGTCGATATGAGTTTCGTCCTATTGCGCGTGCTCGGATAGCCAGTTGCGAGATGGCGAGAAGGCGCCGCCGGGAGAACCCGGCAACAGGTGAAGATGACCAGTCCAGCGGGCCAGAGTCCTTCATCAGTGGCGTTGCTCCGTCCTGCTCAGGCATGCGAAGCGAGACCTCGCCTATGATGTGATGGGTTTGTGCCTGGACAGGACGGTCTGTACCTTGCTTGACCTTGGGCGGACCGGACCGCCAGCGACCGCAGCACCCTCGACAGCTGGAAAACTTGCGGCTGACAATCAGGAACTGGATGCCGACCGTCGCGGCATGGCCTTGGCAATGTTCCTATGTCCTTGTATGGTCGTGTCCATACCGACGAACGCCGTGTGGTTTCTGGGTCCGCGGAGCCGCATTGACACTTTGCACAGGTCGCTCTGCCGCCACGTGGTCTGGTAAAAGCACTGTCAGTACAGGGCCTGGCCTCAACCAGCCTTGCAAGTGTTAGAGAGTCTCTCCCGCGCTCGACAACTTCACATCTCGTCTACGTACTCAACATGTAGACGAGCATCGGCTTGAAACGGTATACTGTGAAACGGCCTCGGTAGGCGTCGCGAGTGGGCGTACATGTCAAGACTTGTTGTTCCTCCACTGTGGCCTGGTTTCACGTTCTCTGCGTGCGACAGATTCCCTGGTCTGCCGCAGGCTTGTGCGACCGGGCCCACGTGGCAAAGCTAGCCAGCCACCTCGAGCCCAGAGCAAGATTGGAGATGCTGCATCTTGAGAAAGAAGCAACAGCGCTCTAATGATTGTGACTCGCTCACGTCGCCGTCAGTCGCGGCTTCCGAGGATTCGGGTGGTGAAGACCGTGCTGTGAATCAATGCACCATGATAGGGCCTAGATGCCAGACAACTAACCTTGTATGACACGGAAAGTGAGAGACCCTCAGTCTCCAATGAGCAAGCTCATGCGTTGTACGAGCGAGGGCCGACCGACGCCCAGTGGCTGTTTGGGTTTGCGGGGCGTGTAGCGAGGTCCAGGTGCCGAGTCAGCAACATTGAATCTTCCCGATTATGAGACCGCCTGACTGACACCATCCAGTACGTCCCTGCGGAAAGCCCCCGTTTCTTGTTGGACATGCCAATAGACTGCCTCGGGAGGCTTCTCGATACGAGACACGCGCTCAGATGGGAATTTCCCCGTGCAAGTCTCCGAGATGCCCAGAGACCAGGGGCGCGTTAGCGATCGTAAACGCTACCACATCACGAGTCGGTGTTGATCTCGGTGCCCAACGGTAAATTTGGCATCTCAATAGGGTCTCTGAACTTGTCAGTGTGGCGTGGGCATGACTCGAAGGCCTGGGGGTGCCAAGACGCTGATTGGCCTCCACTGCCTCTGGGGATGACGAGGGGCGCATCGCTGAGGCTCCTACAAGTCGCAAGCGAGACGCGGGCATTTCTTCTATTTGATGGTCATATAGGCGGGGGTCTAGGATATTCGTTGCGACGCTCAAATCGAATTTATGTTCTCCAGCTGACGATCTAGGCTGTGTCCGTGTCAGCGGCGTCCATCGCTGCGACTGCATTGCGTTGCAGCAAGGAGCGATGCCGGGCTTCCAGTGGGCTTCCTGTCGGCTTCCTGTCGGCAGATTCGGTCCCGGCATGTGGCCAAGATGAGCGAGAACTGATGTGCCCGAGCCAGCAAGTCAGTCACATTGTCCACGATTGAGGAGCAGCGTCGACGGGCCAAAAGCGCGGTTGTAATACGGCAGTTCAACGGCACATTTCCATGGCCTCCAGAAGTGAAGGGTGAGGCGGGAATTGGAGCATGCGCTCGAACGGTCCCCGACGCGACTTCCAGCGCAGCAGAAGTGATATCTGACAGGTCGGAATAATGTGATTTGCAGGAGGGGCGGCGATTTCGAACTTGGTCAATCTTCGTCGAAATCGGTCACTTTTCGTCTTTTTCGTCGCCTAGAAGACCCAGGCGCCTGAAAGCTCACCACGCTCGGGGCCGGTTGGCCGCGCTGGGCTTGATCAGGGCGAGACTTGGCTCGGACTTCCTGGCCTTCCGTGAAGACCATGTCGCCTTGCTTTCCCACCGTCCTGCGTCCGGCCTCCTCGAGTAGGATGCCAAAAGCAAGGAGGGCCGTCTCGTCCATGCTTGTCTCGTCAATGGTGCGATTGCCAGCATGCAGTGTGGACGGGACGGAGAGACCGCGGGCAGAGTAGAAATGGCTCGAATACGCATGGACAGCCTTGAGGAGATCACCGTCGGGGAGAGCGCCTCTCGCGGCATCTGGCAGGTGCCGCTCGTGCGCCATGTAGACGTCGTGCTCTGCGTAGCGCTCAGGTGCCAGACCGCGACGAAAGAGAGCTTCTTCGGGTGCGAGAACAGAAGAATGGACGCTAGCCTTCCTCAAGCGGGGAGTTTCATCATTGGCATCGCGCGGCTCATCTCGAACAGCTGCCTTGGCTGGCTTTGTCGTGGTGAGTCGGCCTGCACGGGTGAATCAGCGGCTCGGAGTTGTGTGCAGATTCTGATCTTGTGATGACCAACCTGCGACGGCATCGTACACGTTTGCTTGTCGCCACGTCCTATAGTCTCGAGGCGTGGGATCCGAGGTTTCCGTGTCCTCCGCCTCGGTTGCACCCGGGGATTCAGCAGCAGGCATCGATGGACGACGGAGTTTGGACGACATGATTGAGGGCGTGGATCTCGATGATCGACGTCGTCTCGGGACGATGCGAGGCAGGGAAAACTGGTGTTGTTTGTCGCAGCCCTCTCTGAGAACACTGGTCTCGTGACCGAGCCGAGGGGAGGTGAGGTACCAACCTGGTCAGGTACGAGGGGCACGTTGAAGTACTGGAGGCAGCGACGACCACGACTGCGCTCTCATCGCGGTTTCCGTCGAAGTGAATGTGACCTCAGCAGGGCTACAAGCTACCCAGACTTACTGCGACCCGGGTAGGTGCATCAAAGGTAGTCCAAAGCTCGGGCCATGTACCGAGCGAGGGGGCGGGCACTCTGCTCACCCCACCGAGAGGGTCACGACCTCTGCCTGGGCAATTACCCTACCAGCTTGCCTCTTCTATGCTCAACCACAGCTTGCGACCACATCAACAGCTCAGCGGCGCATGGACTCTGATCTGGACGAGTAGCCGACAGCCCGGCCGCACACAAGTCACGACGCGTCCTTCTGATGAATGCAGGACCGCCTGTATGCCCGTTCAACTGGTGACCTGAGCCCTCAGGCTCTGGCCAGAAGCACCACGACCGACCTTTTGCGCCGCTTCGCCCATGCGCCCCAGCATCGCTTCGATGGCGAGACGAACTACGTAGACGCCCCTGGGGCCGCCAGCATATGGGCACATCGTGCTGGCGTCAATGCTCTGGCGCTGGACAAGTTCGACGGCCGCCTGTAAGCCGCCACATCGCCGCGGGCGACCACCAGCACATGTGTGCCGTTTCACGCTGACGAACACACAGCCTGCTCTCGGGAGGTGCCGACGGTGCCCTCAGGCTCTGGGATCTCGAGCACTGCAGCAATCCCCATCGTCATCATACCTTTCGACCCGTTGCCGACGTGCCCCGGTCGGTGCGCGACAGCACCAGCGGTCACAAGCATGGCATCACCCATCTGGGTTTCTATCCCTTTGACGCCGACGCCTTTCTCTCCAGCTCCTTCGACCGAACCCTCAAGCTTTGGTCCACCAAGAAGATGCGCACCTCGGCGAGTTTTGATCTCGAGACCGTCATCCACAGCCATGCCACGAGCCCCCTCCCGGGCCATCTTCTGGTCGCCTGTGCCACCCAGCACTCTGCCGTCCGCCTCGTGGACCTCAAATCCGGCTCCGCCGTCCAGGCACTCGCCGCGCACGGAGGGGCTGTCTTGTCCGTGGCTTGGAGCCCTCGCCACGAGCACGTACTGGCCAGCGGCCACGCTGACGGCCGCGTCCGCATATGGGATGTCAGGCGCGCCAGCGGCGTCATTGGCATGCTGGACCACGAGGACAGCCTGGGCGTGGTCCACCGCTTCGATCATGCCATGGCCTCGGGCACGTCGTGGGATGACGGGCCTCACTTTCGAGCCACAGCAAGAGCCCACGACGACGCCGTCAACGGACTCTGCTGGACCGATGATGGCAACCATCTCGTTTCAGCCGGGCTCGATCGCCGCATTCGGGTGTGGGATGCTGCCACGGGTGCCAACACGCTGGCGAGCTTCGGCTCGATCGTCCAGAATGGTAATACCAGCACAGCGAGCATGTTTGTGTCCCCGTCGACCTTGACGACCAGCCGCCGAGACCTCCTCTTTTGGCCAAACGAGCAGGAGATTCTCGTCCTAGATCTCTACGAGGGCACGCTGGTGACACGTTTGCGCGTACCCGGACCCCCCAATGTGGCCACAAGCCAGGGCGCCGGTGGCTTGAACATTAAAAACCGAACCACGAGCATGGTGTGGCGCGGTGCCGGCGGACACGGACTTCAGAATGGCACCATCATGGGCGGCGGGAGCTCGGTTGGTTCGGTGTACACAGCCCACCTCGATGGGCAGATACGTGCCTGGATGCCCCAGCTTCCCGGGCCGGACGACGACGATTCCGAGGAGGCTCCTCCGGACGATGGCGACGAGGAAAGCAAGCAGCGCAAACGGAAAGCTGTAGACGACGCCTTCAGGAGTCTCATGGGCAGACAGGTCACCTTCACCTGATTGATGATCGCCAGCGTGTCTGGCCCTGCCGTTTCGCTAAGGCCACGTCTCCAGGGCCTAGCGATGTCGGCGGTGTTTTCACCGGTGACCGAATCCATGGCACCGGTGAGCTGCTGGTGCGGCCGCAATGTGCGGAGTCCAACCTGGCTGCTAGGCGTCCAGGGGTCATCGAGGGTTTGGTGGCGCTCGAGAGCATGGCGCAGCTGACGAAGCGATCCGTGTCACGCACGCGACCAGATTTTTTCTGCAGCATGCAAAGCCAGGAGGATCAAACAGGATGGGTTCCTCTGTTGCAGATTAGAGCGGTAGTTGTTCATGGGACCTTGCATCATGGCGGCAGTTTTCGGTCCTACGCCCAGGAGGCCAAGTTCGCCGCAGAGAGAGGGAGAGACAGAGAAGGGCAATATACCATACTTTACCCCAGCCGCCCCAACCAATATGGGATCCTTCGCGTCACGTCAGCCTCACCTCGCCTCACAACCTAGCAGCCTTGCCGGTCTTGCCGTCGATCACATCCGGCGGTTAGCCCGCGACCCCACTCGCCCCCGGTCCCCCTCCAGAACTCGTATTACTCACCCGCCCTATACCTCGCCGCGGCACTGAGAGTTCCAGCCCGCCAACCCTGCCTCAACACCACCCACACACCACCCACACATCGCACCAAAACCATGGCTTCCCTGTCGACCATCCTCTGGGCCCTCCTTGACCCCTGGCTCTTCATGGGCTGCTCCCTCTACTACCTGCCGCCGACCGTCCTCGGCCTCCTCCGCACCCGCGACCTCGCGACCCTCCTCAGCTGGCCGCGTCTACAGTCGGCGTGGTTCGGCCGGTTCTGGGGCTGGGCCGGCCCCGGCCTGCGGGAGATGGCGGACGTGCGGGTGGTGCCGCTTCTCGAGGGGCGCGTGCGCGGGGGCAAGGTCGAGGAGACGCCCGCGGGGCCCGCGGTCGGCGGCGTCGTGATCGAGGTCGGCGCCGGGACGGGCACGTGGGTGGACCTGTTCGCCAAGGTCGGCGGCGTGAAGAAGGTGTACGGCGTCGAGCCCAACGAGCTGTCGCAGCCCGCGCTGCGGCGGCGGGCCAAGGAGGCCGGGCTGGAGGGCGTGTACGAGGTCGTGCCCGTGGGCATCGAGGAGCTCTCGGACGCCGGGCGGTGGGACGGCCGCATCGAGCCGGGGAGCGTGGACTGCATCGTCTCGATCATGTGCCTCTGCAGCATCCCAGACCAGGAGGCCAACATTGCCGCCCTCTATGGCTATCTCAAGAAGGGTGGGCGGTGGTACGCCTACGAGCACGTCAAGGTCCGGGGCGGGCTGTTCCTGAAGCTCTACCAGCGTATGGTCTCCCCGATCCACTCTCCGTCCCTTCCACGGTCCGCTGACATTTTACCAGGCTTCGTCAACCTCTTCTGGCCACAATTCATCGGTGGATGCGAGCTGTGCCGGGACACGGAGAGCGCACTCAGGAACGCGGGGCCCTGGGACAACGTCGACCTCGCTCCTCCGGCCGAAGAGCCATGGTATCACATGCTGCCGCACGTTTGGGGCGTGCTGACAAAGTAGGGCATGCGGTCAGATTAGTAGGCAGAGCCTTTGAACACCTGTCGTGCGGCCGAGGAAGCACCAAGGAGGAAAGCAACATGGAATAGCAGCACTCGATTTTATTTTTGGGGGGGTTTTCTTGCCGATAGTATCCAGTCCGGTCAGCTTCGCCCATCAAGATCCAGATCCAACCCTAAGCAAGCTTCAATTCGTGCGTGTAATAACCTCAAAAAACGGTCAACGCATTGCTCCTGAACCTCGCGCGCACCTCTCCTGCACCCCCGAGACCAAACAAGCTCTACCGCCCTTCAATTGCGTGGCCAAGTGCTCGTGTCGTCGCATGCCAGGACGTAGGCACCGACACCATCCTCCCACTGGCTCTGAGCTCCCACCCCGGCCTGCGCAAACGAAAGGCTCCAGCCGTTGATGCTCGCGGCTAGGAAGCTGATCGTCCTGGTCACTCCGCTGCTGCGGTCGACGCCGCACTCAAAGGTACCCACCGTGATGGCCTCTTCAGACTTGAACTGGAAGAAGCTGTCCCAAGGTGCCCAGTCGACCGGCCCGGCCAAGGAGCTGACGTCGGGAGAGGCCCCGTCGTCACGAGTGTAGACGTGGAACCACTCCATGCCCGACCCGGCTGACTCTTCCTGCTCCGACCCGCTCCAGTCGAAGCAGGGATACCCCTCAGGCAGCTCAGTGCAGACGGGAAGACGGAACTGGAGGGCGCACCGGCGCGTGATGGCGTCGCGGGGATGGTTCACCCACAGCGGAGGCATCTCGAACTCGAAGATGGTGCTGTTCTCGCCGTTGATGCTGGCCTTGCCGTCAGGGTTCTCATATAGCCGGTCCAGGGGACCTGACCCGACGCGCTTTGCAGGCAGCCGAGTGGACTGGTCGCTGAGCGTGCAGCTCTTGCGCGCAGGAGGCACCTGCTCGACTGTCCCGGTCACAGGAGCCGCAGTAGACTTGGTGGGCGACCTGAACTTCTTCAGGTCCTCGCGGTTGAAGCAGCGGTCACTCGGGCCCACCTGCTCCAGCGACACGTCGATGCAACCGTCCGAATTCTCCTTGGCCTTGGAGTAAAGAACAAAGCTCCCAGCATCGGAGCTTGGCCCGTCCGAGGGGCAGGCGAGGAACTTGTCGTGGCCGTTGTACGTGAGCACGACGGGCCCTTCCCCGCTGTTGACAGCCTCGTCGAAATCAAAGTAGAAGCTGTCTTCGCCGTCGACGCCACTCAGGCACTGGAGCTTCATCGTCGGCGCGTTGAAGCGGCAGTTGTTCCCGATGTTGTCCTGCAGCTTGAAGAAACCCTCATCGGCGCAGAGAAAGGCCTCGGGAAAGTTGCTGTTGACTCGGAAATCTCCAGTGGTGCCGTGCTTGAGCTTGCCGCCGAAGCCTCCCGAAACTGCAAGGGTGAAGCAGCAGTCGTAGCCGTCAGTGGGCTGGGATGAGACGATGCCTGCCAGACCAGCGCTCACGATGGCGATGGAAGATGCTGCAGAGGCCCACATGATGAATACACGAGCAAGAAGTCAGTCCTGAAAAGTAACCAAGAAGTGAGTGATGCGGTTGATGGGACCCAAAGATGTCCTAGGATGGGTTTCGACGGGAGTTTGGACGGTGCGGTGGAGAGATCTGCTGGGTGGACGCAGGGAGGATATGCCTCTTATAGCCACCCGAAGAGAAGCAATGGAAGCAATGACCGGGTCGGAGAGCGAAGCCTCGATCCTGACGCGAGATCTGCCGCATGCTTCCTGCCAACACCGACAAGTTCAAAGGGGGCAGGCAGTACGATACCAAACATTGGACGGTCACGCACACAGCCCGTCATACACCTCAGCTGCAGCTTGCCGCTGGAACCGGCTCGAGACCATGCCAGCCCCTTCATCGTGACCGGCCTCTCCATGGTAGACTGCCGAGGGGACTCATTGACGAACCACCATTTCGTGGATGGACCGGCGCTGCTGGCGGCTCCCATGATGTTTGCAGTCTGACAGCGATGCTTGACCCGATGCTGCAAGCCCCTGCCACCTGTCTCGTGCACCGGCCAGTCCCACCAGAGAACATTCGGCAAGCCGCCTGGGTGGCACCCGTGTTCTCTCGATACAAACGACAGCGAATCAAGCGTTTGCACCCTCGGGGGGAAACACGAAGTCTGGCCCAGGGCCATGCGTCCCTCAGCGATCATGCCGATCCACATGCCAGATACCGGCTGACACGCTGGAGACGGGACGAACGAAAAGGCAACAATCCGCGGGATAGCAACATTATGTTGTATAACCTATCTAGTCAGCCCATCTGCTACATCATCAGTCCCGAGATTTTGGCATCTTCTTCTCCTCGAGTCCTTCCATGTCCTTCTTCTTGTAAAAGTGCGGGGCAAGCTCGGCAAGCCACTTGGGCTCGATCGGCATACAGCTGCGCATGTACTCCTTGGTCGTCTGCACCAGCTCGAAGTACACGAGCATCTTCGTCGGCGGGTCAACGCCCATGAGGACAGAGCTGGGGTGGATGTATACGGTAGCGTTCTTCTTGACCGTGCGATAGCTGTCGCCGCTGCGCTGCAGGCGCCCGGCATTGGGGAAGAAGCCGGCCGTGATGGCTCGTCTGATGGGGGTCAGGTTGGAAGCACCGCAAGACGAAGGCGCAACTTCGACGCGTTCGCACAGTTTGGCCAGCTGATCGCGCACGTCGCGGGCCCGCGTCAGTGATCGCTGCTGCAGGAAGTTCTCACGCGACCAGATGGGCGAGAAGTCGCTGTCGACCCACTGATTCCAGATGTTGAGGAGCGACAGATGGTCACCACCCTCCTTGACAGTGAATCGGGCACGGGCGCTGTCTGCGTGAATCTTCTTATCCTTGGGCCTGAAGAACAGGGCCGAGGCCTCCGAAAGCATCGAGACGATGGACAGGACTTCTTCCACGCAGCCCTCCTTGTCGGCGGCCAGGACTGCCTTGGCCAGCATGGGATCTGTGGGGAACTCGGCCATCTGGCGGCCCATCTTCGTCATTTCACCCTTGTGATTGAGAGCTTGCAGAGCAAAAAGCTGATTCAGAGCACCGATGAGCGCCTCCGTCGGAGGCGGGTCCATGAACTCGAAGTCGAGGAGCTCGTTGATGCCCAACGACTTCAACTGTAGGACAACACCGTTGAGGTTCGTGCGCTGAATCTCGGGCATGGGCGACTCGTCCATTTCGTTCATGTAGGCAAACTTGGTGTACAGCCTGAAGCACTTTCCCGGGCCGACACGACCGGCACGACCGCTCCTCTGGTTTGCCGACGCGCGAGAGCACGGCGCCACCACGAGGTTCGACATGCCGGTGGCTGGGTTGTACACGTTCTCCTTGACGAACCCGGGATCGATGACGTAGACGATGCCGTCGATTGTCAGACTCGTCTCGGCGATGTTCGTAGCCAGAACGACCTTGCGCGCCCCTTCAGGGGTTGGCTCGAAAATCTTGGCCTGCAGGTCCGAGGGCAGGTTAGCGTAGATGGGGCAAATGATCAGCTCCTTGACGCGGTTCCCAAGCTTCTTCGCCGTGTCGGCAATCTGCTGCTCAGCCGAATCAATCTCATCTTGACCAGTCAGGAAGACGAGGATGTCGCCCTTGCCCTGCGTTGTATGGATCTGGAAGACAGTGGTGATGGCGGCGGCGAGGTAATTCGCTTCCGGGGCTGGCGTGTAGTAGATATCCACGGGATACCGACGGCCGGGGATGTTGTAGATGGGGGCGTCGTCGAAGTAGGCAGCAAACTTCTCTGCGTTCATGGTGGCGGAAGAAATGAGCAGCTTGAGGTCTGGACGTTCCCTAGCCAGATCTTTCAGAAGAGCAAGCAGAATATCCGTGTGGACCGTTCTCTCGTGGGCCTCGTCGATCATGATGGCGGAGTACCCGGCGAGATCAGGCTCAGTCATGAACTCTCTCAGCAGCATGCCGTCCGTCATGTACTTCAGTATCGTCTTGTCGCTGGTGTTGTCCTCGAACCGGATGTTGTAGCCAACCTCCTGACCAACCTTGACACCCACCTCATCGGCAACACGCGCAGCGACACTCATGGCGGCCACACGGCGAGGTTGCGTGCAGCCGACCTTCAGGCCGTCCTTGGTGTAGCCCGCTTCGTGGAGATACTGTGGCAGCTGTGTAGTCTTTCCTGAGCCCGTTTCGCCCACGATGACAAGGATCTGATACTTCTCCATGGCCGCGAGGAAGTCGTCGCGGTACTGGAAGATGGGCAAGCTCTTCCTGGTCTCCTGTATCGACAGCTGCTTCTTCTCGGCAGCCTCGATCTGGGCCGCGAGGAAAGCCTCCTCCTTCGTCATGGTCTTGCCCTCACCTGGCAGGCGCGAGTCCAGGTTCCACTGGATGTATTGTTCTTGGTCGAGGACATAGTCGTAGTCGTCGTTCTCCCGCTCGGCCCTGTTGATCTGGGCCTTGGCCTTGGACGCCTGCTCCCTTTCCCACTCGTCGTGCTCGGTGACAAACTTCTCCTGGCCGTACTCGTCCTTTTCGACATATCTCTTGTACAGCGCGTCCTCCTTCCTCCTCCTGTCGATCTTGCCCTTTTCCGTGATGTAGTCCTCGGGCATGTAGTATCCGTCCTTGTGGTCGTCGATCTTGAGCCGTTCCTCCGCAAGGCGCAGAATCTCCCGATTCTTCGCAAACTCGGCCCGCTCGCGCTCAGACAGCCTGACGCCGCTTCGCAGCTCCTCCGTCTCTTCGGCGACCTGTTTTCGAAGCAGCGCGAGCTTCTCGGTCTCACGCTTCTGCAGGTACTGCTGTCGACTCCGGAGGCGCAGATCCGGCATGGCGGCGAGCCGGTCAGCGGCGCTCTCTGGCCCTCGTCTGCTGTCGCGTGGCTTCGATTTGCCATCGTCCTTGTCCCTAAGTCGCTTGGCGAAGGCCTCCCGCTCCTCGATGTCGCGCTGTCGCTCCAGCTCCTCCCTGGCGCCATCGGACAGGTCGGCGTCCCGCTCGCCATCTCGCTCGCCCTCATCATGACTGAGTTTGACGCGTTTCGGCGCCGACTCCTTGAAGTCGGGCTCGTCTTCGACCTCCCCAACGTCCGACGGCGGCTCCTCGTCGGCCCACCTGTCGTCCGCATCGGTGTCGCGTTTTCGGTACTGCTGTGTCGGGCGCGCAGGCGACCGTGACCTGGATCTGCTACGTCTCCTCGAGGATCGCTCGCCGCGGTCTCTGTCGCTACGGTCGTGGTCGCGATGGCGATGCTTCGACCTCTTCTCCTTCTTTTCCTTGGTGACCTTTGCTGGGCCGATCTCATCGTCACCCATGGGGAGGAAGGCGTATTTCTTGCTCGACATGACAGGCGACAGCTTTCAGGGCGAGCAGGCTAGGTTGTCGATGTCAGGTCAGAGGAGGAAGACAGGATGCGAGGACGATCAGCCATCAGCCTGCCTAGCATAGGTCCCGTAAGGTAGCGTCTTGTCTGGTCCGTCTGGTGGAGACAATTTCTAGGTGGAGCCACAACCGATAACAGCTCCGCGACATATCTTATCGCGTCTTATCGCAACCTCCAAAGCTCCATTCTTAACACGTTGGAACTTCTTTATCTGGTCGCGAGCCATGGGACCCTGAGCCAGTCTGTCCAGCGCCACGTTCCCCTCTACAACTAGCTCCTGCGACTTGACCCTTTTGCCCTTCCAGTCTCTCCTTAATATCTGACACTTGTCTGAGCACATAATTGAAAAGCGAAAGCTGTAACAGAGGGCCCCCGCGCATCCCTGCCAGAACTGCACCGCAATCATGGTGTTCCGCGGAGCGGCATTGCTGCTGCTGCTGCTTTCCATCGTCACCATTGCCCTCTGCGCCGAGGACTACTACAACCTCCTCGGCATTGGCAAGCAAGCGACAGACCGCGAGATCAAGTCGGCATACCGCAAGCTCAGCAAGAAGTACCACCCGGACAAGAACCCGTACGCGATTCCCTCCTTCTGCCCCTCTCTATTCCCACTCAATGTTACTGACCAGGCCTGCCCCTGTCTTACAGTAACGATGACTCGGCAAAGGAGAAGTTTGTCGAAGTGTCCGAAGCCTACGAGGTCCTGATCGACGCCGAGCAGCGCCGCGTCTACGACAAGTACGGCCACGAGGGCCTCAAGCAGCACCAGCAGCAGGGCGGCGGCGGCCAGCACCACGACCCCTTCGACGTCTTCTCGCGCTTCTTCGGCGGCGGCGGCCACTTCGGCCACCAGCACGGCGTCCGCACCGGTCCCGACGTCAACGTCAAGGTCGGCATCGCCCTGCGCGACTTCTACAACGGCCGCACCACCGAGTTCCAGTGGGACAAGCAGCACATCTGCGAGGACTGCGAGGGGACCGGCTCGGCCGACGGCACCGTCGACACGTGCCAGCACTGCCACGGCCGCGGCGTCCGCATCGTCAAGCACCAGCTCGCCCCTGGCATGTACCAGCAGGTCCAGATGCAGTGCGACGCCTGCGGCGGCCGCGGCAAGTCCATCCGCAACAAGTGTCCCACCTGCAACGGCGCCCGCGTCGAGCGCAAGGCCACGACGGTCCAGATCAAGATCGACCCCGGCGCCGCCCGTGAAAGCCAGATCGTCTACGAGAACGAGGCCGACGCCAGCCCCGATTTTGTCGCCGGCAACCTCGTCGTCACCCTCGCCGAGAAGGAGCCCGAGCTCGAGGGCACCGACAACCCCGACCGCGTCGACGGCGTCTTCTTCCGCCGCAAGGGCGACGACCTCTACTGGAGGGAGGTCCTGTCGCTGCGTGAGGCCTGGATGGGCGACTGGACCCGCAACCTCACACACATGGACGGCCACATTGTGCGCCTGGGCAGGGAAAGGGGCCAGGTCGTGCAGCCCAGCTTCGTCGAGACGGTGCCGGGCGAGGGCATGCCCAAGTGGCACGAGGACATCGACAGCGTGTACCACCAGAAGGAATTTGGCAACCTCTACGTCGAGTACGTTATCGTGCTCCCCGACCAGATGGAGAGCGGCATGGAGAAGGAGTTCTGGAGCGTGTGGCAGAAGTGGCGGGGGAAGATTGGTGTCGACCTGCACCAGGACAGTGGGCGCCCCGAGAAGCCCCATATCCGCGATGAGTTATGATGAGGGACGAGATCCAGCGATGAGGTACATAGACGAAATTAGACGAAGATATCCGGGCCGAATGTGTAGGCAAACAAGCAAGCAAGCAAACATTTCAACATCCGACTTCACCCGCTGGTCCTACAAACAAGAAGTCAAACCCACGCCTCGTCACCCGTGAACAAAAGAAACCCCCTCGAGTCGTGTCGTACAGCCATGCCGCTCCGCCTCCCTCATCGTTACAATCATGATGTAAACAGCCGCTTGAGCGCGTTCCTGAAGCCGTTCTTCTCCTTCTCCTTCTCAATCTCACGGTCACGTACCCTCTTCCGCTCCTCCTCTCTCGCTCTCCGCCTCGAGTCCTCACCCTTGGTGCTCGATCCCTCCTCGGACGCGGCAGTTTGTTCCCGCGCCCTCCTAGCAGCCCGCCTTGCCTCTCTGGCCTCCTTGGCCTCCTTGGCCTCGCGGGCCTCCTCAGCTACGGCGTCCCTGGCCCGCGCCAGTTTCGCCGCGTCTTCGGTGCGAGACCTGTGTCCGTGTCCAGGCTTGGAGCGGCTTGTGCTCGACCGCTTTGGGGTGTCGCGCGGAGGCGAAGGTGTGGCCTCGTCAAATTTGGACGATGCAGACTGTTCTGGTGTTGCTGGCTTTGGTTGAGGAGAGCTTCCAGTGAAGCCCAACCCTACACCCCCCTCAGCATTCTTCATATCGAAGAATTTCTTGCTCGAGGACGATATGGGTGCTGAGGCAGGCGCCTCATCCTTGGGTGACGACGAACTGTGGCGTCGCGTTCGGCGGTGATGGTGCGAACGCTCGGTAGGAATAGATCTGTCGATCTCAGGTTCCTTCCCCTTGCTCTCCTTCAATGTCGAACTGCGCGACCTCTCCTTCTCCTTCTCTCTGCGCCTCTCTTCCGCCTTCTCAAGCTCCCTCTCCTTCTCGCGGACAGCCCGGCGGCGTTCCTCTTTTCTTTTGTCGTGTGCTGCTTGCTCCTCAGGGGTGCGCTCGCGGCGCTCTTCCCTCCTCCGATCATGTACAGCTTGCTCCTCTTGAGCACGGCGTTCCTCCTTCCTCTTGTCGTGGGCAGCCTGCTCTTCAGGGGTGCGCTCGCTGCGATGGCGTCTGCGAGACGAGCTACCAGTCTGAGGGCTTTCGGCGGAGAAACCACTATCTTGCCGCTTAGGGGTTCGTGGCGGCGTCTGAGGATCAGCATCCGCAGTTGAACGGCTCGAGCGCTCGCGTTGGCGATCATGTTCTCGCTCGGCATCGGTGCGGTGCCGGCGATGAGATGAGCTGGAGTGATGCGAGTGGCGACGGCTGCTGCTCTCTTTGCTGGGATCCTCGGGCCTGCTGCGGCTAGAGTGGTGAGAGGAGTGGTGAGAGGAATGATGCGAAGAACGATGTCTGCGGCGTCTTTCGCGGTCGTGGGAGGACTCTGCCTCTCTCTTGTCATCTGCATTGTCTGCGAAGAGGTCAGCAACGGACTTCCGAAGTTCACCCTCTTCTCCGGGTGTATAAGCCACAGGTTCATTGCGCGCGAGACTGTGGTTCTCTTGAATTGACCCGTCCAACATTTGATGCTCAATGCTTTGCAGATTCTGTGCCGGAGCAGGCCGTGAGCTTCCCAGAGTTGGGCTGGCAGGTGGGCTGAGAACTTCCACGGCAGCATAGAGAACCACGGCAGCGGCAACCATCTCTTCAGCGCGAGCAATCGACTGTTTTCGTTGCCGTCTCCTGATCCTTTCCCACTGCCTGCTTGATGGGGACAAGGGAGGGGTGAGCTCGGTGGCATCTGGCAGGACAATCGCCGGCGTTGCCGCTCGTTGCTCCGTTTCTAGGAGGGGCGTGAAGGGACGCCTAGGCGACCTGAGGAACGCATCATCTGTCTGCGTGCCCTCGTCGACGAGGAGAACATTTGTGGAGGATGCTGGCAACTGAGGCACCAGGCTTCGATCAGCCTCGATAAGCGCCTCAGGCTCAGGGGTTGTCGTGTCGAAAGTCGCCTTGGCGTCCTTTTCGTGGACTTCCCCATCTCCCATTGGGACTGACCCTTCGAAGGCAGTTTGGGTCAATTTATCAGAAGAGGGCCGATGTGCGACATGCGATATGTCCCTGGGCTGCTGCTGGTCTTCGGCCATGAGAGCGGAAGCGGCCAACCCACTGGCAACGACTGCGCCCGCAGCTACTGCTACAGCAGGGAGGCCGTGGCTGCTGACTTCGTCGGAATCTACCGCTGTCGACAAACTTTCAGTCGATACGTCTTCGTCCACGGAATCTTCGGTGTGGATCATGCCCTCAAGGCTCTTGACGTCTACAGTCTCCAGGGCCTCAGACATTGTAGAGTCCGTGGGTCCGCTGGTGTCTTGAGACTCGTCGCTGACTTCGGATTCCTTCAATTCTTGGAGCTCCGTGGTCTCCTCGGGGTTTTTGGCTTCGTCAGGGGCCTTGAGTTCTTCAGGAACATCATGTATCTGTGAATTCGCCGAGACGGCTGTATCAGAGGCCTCCAGAGCTTCAGTGCCGGCCGTGGTAGGAACTGCATCATTCTCCAGTGATATGGCCCGTAATGCAGAGTCCTCTCCGACGATCGACTGGACGCCCTCTGCAGTAGTGTCTGACGCAGCCTGGCCATCGACAACGGGCTCTTCGACCAACATGAGAATATCTGCTGACTCATTTGTCGCATCGGGGCTCGACTGCTGCTGGCCGTCACCTTGATTGCTGCTAACCTCATCGTCATCGACAATGTCCTGGGGGTCTTGTATGACGCTCTCGTTCTGACCGTCGATGGCAGGTTCGTCAACCTCAGTCAGCAATGGCAGGTGATGAGCCCGAGTATTCAAGACCGAGACTTCTTCTGTCTTTGATTGAAGCTCATGAACTTGTGCTTCAGCTAGAGGGACGGTTCCTTCATGCGAAGTCTCAGTACTGTCGGTTGTGGAAGCAGGTCCTTCAGGCGCGGCTTCTGTGACTCCATTGTCTTGCTCGGCAGTACCAGGATATAGTTCGGGTAGTTCGGATATGCAGTCCTTGGTGTTTTCTCCCGCGTTCGTTGACTTCTCTGTCACTTCCACATCGAGGTCCTTTGCCAGCTCAGACACCACTCCATCTTCCGGATCTTGGATGGGAGTCTTGCTAGCATCTCCCGTTTCGAGCTCACCATCTGGAGAGGTGCTCTCGTCCTCGGATGTGGAGGCAGGGCTGAGATCAATGGCGAGGGCATCAGAAGGCTCACCAACAGCTGACCGGCTGGTAGTGTCTCGAGATACAGCGGAGACTTCGCTCTCATCGTCAAGATGGACAGGCTCTGTCTTGGCTGTTTCTTCAACTTCAGGCCCGTCGTCTGCAGGTTCGACTGGCTGATTGTCAGTTGCTGAAATCTCTGAAACAGCTGATAGCTCCGAAGACTCGCTCTTGCTGTGGTCTGAATCATCGTCGCTGACTTCGACCGCTTTCTCCGGAAGAGGCAATGCGGCTTCTTCGCTGACCGCAGTGTCGGTAGAGCTGTCGGTCGGAGTGCCATCATCGACGTCTTGGTCGGGTCCCGGAGCTGGGTGGGTTGATGCTTCCAACTCGTTGTCAAACTGAGTGGGCTTGTCCTCTCCGAGTGGCCCTCGCTTGTCTTCAACTGGCTCAGCAGCAGCTACGACATCATCGGCGCCGTGAGGTAATTCTTCAGGTAGCACTTGAACCGTTTTTGGCATGTCGGTGACGTCCTCTGCGATTGTCGCATGCCTTGTGACTACTTCTTCCTCGGTCGCTTCAGCACCAGATTGGCGCTCAATAGGAGATTCCAATTCCGATGCGACTCTCGTTTGCTCGTCTGGAGTAGATGACGTCGTGTCTTCAGCAAGGCTTGACGCGGCTGGGGCCGATTGAGCAGGATGACGGACGACAAAGCTGGGTGCGTCTGGCATTTGTTCAGGCACAGTATGGTCGAATAACTCGTGGCCTTCTTCCCCGGATATGGTGTCTTTCGAAATGTGTCCAGTTCGTGGCTCCTCAGCATCAGGAACTTCGGAAGCCACTAGGTCAGTGGCAAGCTCGGGATCTGGTTCACAAGGTGTTTGGCCGGGTTGGTCATCGGCCCCTGTTGTTGTTGCTTGCGGATCGTTGATTGCGAAGTTCTCCTCATTTCCTTGCAAAGTTCCTTGCGGCTCACTCCGTAGCTCGGATTCTCCTCCAGTGACAGATGCAGCGTTCTTCTCGGCGTCATGTTGTGGAACAGAACGGTCACTGGGTTCAGCTTCCTCTTCGGCGCCGTCCGCGGATTGGCAGAAGGACTTCTCTCCCTCAGCCGCTGAATCGTGGACTTGCGCGTCAACAGGCCCTGGTTGGCTGGACAGGTTTGGCGTATTACCTGCAGCTGCCTCCAGGCCCAGATCTGATGGCTGGTCATCAAGACGAAGACCAGTCTCAGCCGTAGAAGCCTCATCGAGCTCGTCATCTCGAGAGTTGTGGACCCCAAGATCGATCGCAGATGTTGGGACTTCAGGGACATCGTCTGCGCGATCACTCTGGACAACCAAATTCGAAGTAGCTTGGGCCTCGTCCTCCACCGAAATGAAACTCGACTGCTTGGCCTCCTCAAAAGTGGCTGCAATGTCGGTCGTATTTGCCTCCTCGAGGGGTTGCGCAGCGTCGAGATCCGGGAATTGGTCGTTGTTGATTTGCGCCACTTCAACATGGTCAGATGACCTAGGCTGGTCTTCGAGGTCCTCAACTGCATGAGCTGACGAAGGCTCCTCGGTGATTGGTAGGTTGTGAGGGGCTTCAACACCGATTTCGCTGAGTGATGCCGGTGCGTCCCCTTCAGAAGGCTGCTCTGCACCACCTTCCGTCGGCGTTGGTGGCACTGCATCTGCTTCTGTGCTTGAGACGCTGTAGGAGGGGACTGGTTCGGGCTGCTGGAGAGTCTGATGCTCAATAGGTAGACTGGACTGGGCGGCAGGTTCGTTGGTAGGAGACTTGTCCGCGGGATCTTCCTTCGGATGTTCCACCGGAGTTGTTGGACCATCGCCTGCCGGTGTGGCCGCCTTAAGGGTCCCAGGCGCAAGGTCGTCTGAAGTGGCAGAACTTTCGGCGCCAAGGTCGTCGGTCTCCTCTCTTGTCTCTGTGGGAGGGTTTTCTGGCTGATTCGCAGCCAGGCTGGGCACGACTGCGTCGGCCTCGTCGCTGGTTCCCTTATCCATCTGACTAGAAGGTGGCTGCTGGGCTTGATCCCCGGATTCGACGGGTGGCTCAGACCTTTCAGGCAGAGTGAACTCTTCTTCCTCGAGCGTTGATTTGTTGTCTTCGGGCTGGCCGACTGAGTTCATAGCGACATGTTGTGGTTCGGTGGCTGCATCTGAGGCTGGATCGGACGTGTGTTCGTCAAGTACCGCAGGCAAGTCCTCTCGACTCTCAGGTACCACGGGTGAATTTTGACTAGGCTCCGGGGCCAGCTTCAACTCGGTATCGTCGAGTTCGCTTGCCGGAACAAAACCAGTGGGCTCCTCGCTAGCCAGCAGCCTAGGGGTGCCATGCTCTGATGTGCCATCAAACGCTGGCGTCAAGGGGCCGCAAACAATCCCATCTCGCACATCCTCGCCATTGATTCCCGAAGCTGGTTCTTCTACCACGTCTCGCGCGCTTCCGTCTAGGGTATCATGATCAAGGAAATGGAGATGGGTCTCACCTGATTTTGTCTGTTCTTTTGGCTCTTCGTCACCCGGAATGGGCCCAACAGTGTCCTTGCTCTCTTCCTCCTCGACTGATTTCACCTGATCAGTCTCAGGTGGCGGGGTTGGGGGTGCTGCATCCGTTGGTTTAGCACTTTCGTCAGGTTCTGGTTCCGTTGTCGCTTCACATGGCGGTGCCTTCTCAGGTTCGGGAGGTACTGTCTCTGCAGAAGTCTCAACAGTATCAGGCACCGCGTTAACCTCTGGCTCTTCAACTTGGTTCGGTAAGTCGGTAGGGATAGTTTCGGGCTCAGGTTCTGAGGCTGCAGGCTCAGCAGCTTGTTCGACGTTCACTGTCTCGCTTTCTGTCGGTTGCTCAACAGCGATAGTCTCGCTGTCCGGCGCCGCCTCGACAGCCTCAGAAGTTGGTTTGACATCTTGGGTTTCGGCTTCAGCGTCCTTTGCCCCTTCTGCAGGAGCGCTCTCCGGCTCTGTAGCAGCCGTCTCAACTGGCTCAGGGGTTGGCTTGTCTGCAGCAATCACCGCTTCTTTCGGCTCCTCCTTGGAGTCGTCATCTGCTTCAGGTTCAGGGGCCGGCTTGTCCTCGTCGCCCTCTGCTTCCTTTGGCTTCTCGTCAGGGGTAGCAGCTGCCACAGCATCCGCCTCAGTCTCTGGGGCTTCCTCGTCTGATTTGTCGTCTGGGCTTTCCGGTGCCGTTGCCACGTCAGCTGATGGGTTCTCTGGTTCTGCTTTATCCCCTGCAGCCTCAGCCGCTTTAGACTCCTCCACAGGTGGACTCTCCGGTCCCAAGTCAGCTTCAACAGACTCAGGCACGGGGTTGGCTTCGTCCGATACCGCTTCCGTAGGTTCAGGCTCAGCGGTGGCATCACTGGGCTTCTCGGGCTCGGTTTCCAGAGTTTCAGCCAGCGGTGTCGAAGCTACATCTTCCGTGGCAGATGGCTCGGGCTCGGGTGCTGTAGTTGAAGCATCCGGTGTCTCCTTGGGTGTCTCCGCAAGCTTCTCAACCTTGGAGGGTTCTGTGACATCAACCTTCGAATCTCCAGTAGCAGACAGCTCAGACTCCGCAACTTGCTCCTCCGTCATCTTCTCAGGTTGGGCTTCCTTGGGAGGGTCTGACTTCGTGTCATCAGGAGTAATTGTCGGATCTGGTTCTTCGCTAGCAGGCGCTTCCGGCTTAGAATCCTCGGCCGTACTCTGATCCCCGGTGGCGTTCTCAGGCTTGTGGTCCAGAGTTTCGGCCTCCTTGGGCTTGGACTCCTCAGCCTCGAGCTCTTCCGTCTTGGGTTCTTCGACTTCAGGCTCTTTAGCAGCAGCTTCCTCATCTGGCTCCTTAGTTGGTTCGTTGTCGGCGTCTGGAGAGGCGGCCTTTTCAGAGTCTATTGCGGTGTCAAGCTCTGGAGCATCTGTTTCCACAGAAGAATTCGGAGGTTCAGAAGAGTCAGCAACCGGGTTTTCAACCTCAGGCTTGCTTCCGTCATTTGTTGGTTCGACTTCAACCTCCGGCTGGTCGGGCTTCAATTCTTCAGCAGCATCAGGCTTGGGCTCTTCCGCAGGCACATTTTGGAGCTCGGAGTCCTTGGCTTCGTCCTTGCTTCCCTCAGGTTGCGCTTCGGCATCGGTCGAGGATTCATCTGCCTGGTCCTTCTCTGCGACTTCTGCGGGTTCATCGAGAACGGCCGCCTCAGGCTCAGGCTCCTTTTCAGCGGGCTTGGTGTCGTCCTCCACTTCGTGTGTCGTAGCTGGCTCGCCACCTGTTGGTTGCACTTTTGAGGCTTCTGAGTCAGCTACTGGATCAGCCTCGACCTCTTTTGGGGATGCCTCTGCAGCTGCGGTATCAGAAGACGGGCCTCCTTCGTCGACAGCAGGGTCGCCCGAAGTTTCGATATTGACAGTCTTCTCTCCCTTGCCAAGCTCCGCCTTTGTATCAGCGTCGAGATCTTCGTCGGGGTTTTCGGCTGCCTTAGGCTCCGGAACGGTGGCCTCCTCGGCACCCTCAGGTACGGCCTCCGGAGCCACAGGCACGTCGCTGGCGGCGGGCTCAAGAGCGTCAGAAGCCTCTTCGGCTACTTCGGGTGTCTCTGGGTTCGCTTTGTCCTCTTCAGGGGCCTCTTGGGCAGGAACAACAGCTGACTTATCGTCGGGACTAGCTTCAGGGCTTGCAGTCTCCTCACTAGCAACGACCGAGCCAGCCACAACGGCCGCTGCTGCTGCGCCTACGCCAGCGACTGCAGCTGACGGAACGTCAGACTTCACCTCTTCAGACTTGGGCGTGTCTTCCTCTTTGCCCGGGCTTTCGTCGGTGTCAGCAACCGGCTGGTTGTTTTCCGGCTCGCCACCCTTCGTGGCGGCTTCCACAATTTCCGGAGGTGATGCCACAGACGTAGCTTCCGCGCAATGTGCCAGAACAGCTTCCGTGCAGCCAATGTTTTTACCGTCACCTGCAATTCCGTAATTCTCAAGGTCTTCGTCAGAAATATCTTTGTCCTCAGCACACTCCGTCTTGGGCTCAGTGACCAAGGGGGCATCAGTGGCTTCCGGGCTATGCTCTGCTTCGACCGCAGCATCGTCTTTCGCCACATCAGGAGAGGTCTCGGAACACTTCTCGGTCAGCGATTCATCTTCGGCCTCCTTCGTTAAGATGGTTGGTTCAGCTGCTTCAGACTCATCAGGTTTATCGGCGGCTTTGATGTCGATGGCAGATGAATCCTCAGGGCTCGCCGATTCCGGTGCAATTTCCTTTGCAGGAGAACTGTCATCGGCAGGCTTCTCGTCTTCGCTGGGCTGGCCTTGGTCGGCGGACACTTTGGCGGCTTCAGCAGGTTCTTCGGCACCTTCTTCCTCCGACGCTGCATCCTTGTTGTGTTCTTCAGCATCTGCATCTGTTTGAAGCGCGGGGAAGTCCCCGTCATCGGCAGCCTTTTCGACGTTGGCTGTGAGTAGTTCGGGCGCTTTGGCGGAAGACTCCGGCTCTGAATTGTCCACAGAAGCTTCATCGGATTTGCTGGCTGGTCCGGCAATCTCGGTAGAAGGCTCTTCAATGACAGCTTCGCTTTTCACCTTTTCATCTGAAGAGCCTTCGGGTTTGTCCCCGGCGGCGGATTTGTCGTCTGTTGGCTCCTCCGGGGCTGGTACCTCTGTTGCTTCAAGAGTCTCTGCCTTGTCATCCTGCTTGTCCTCGGCGGGCTTGTCATCGGAAGGAACTGCCGCTGGCTCTTCAATTGGCGAGCTTGCCTCCACTGGATCTGCGGGTGGCTGAGGGGGCTCCTCTTTCGCGTTGCTGGGCATTTTGGGATCTGTCGCAGGAGCTTCGACGACTCCGGCCTCCGGCTTCTCATCTTCAGCCTTGTCCACAACCACAACAGCGGCTGGGGCACTGGAACTGGTATCAGTGGCCTTGGATAGCTCCTCGTCGCTGACAGTCGTTGCAGATTCGTCTGTCTTTGGATCGGAGACGGTCTCACTGCTGGACTGGGTAGTCTCGCCAGCCGGATGAACACTTGCATCGGTAGCTTCTGCGAGACTGTCATCGACGACTTTGTCGTCCGACGGGGGGGTGGCAGTTGCATCCTCGCCTTTGAGCTCCGGCTCACTAGCATTGACGTCTGCTACAGTGCCTTCAGGCTCGGCTTTGACGGTCTCCAACACATCTGAACTCGGGTTGGCTTCCTCCGAAGACGACGGTTCAGCAGACTGTTCCAAAGCAGGTGTTGTGGTGAGAACATCTTTCGCGTCTTCAATCTGGGTATTTGATGCTGTTTCCTGCGGTGTTGCTACTGCGACAGTCGCTTCAGGCTCAGCAGCAGGCTCGGCAGCAGGCTCAGAAACAGGCTCAGCAGCAGGCTCGGAAACAGGCTCAGCAGCAGGCTCAGCAGCAGGCTCAGCAGCAGGCTCAGCAGCAGGCTCAGCAACAGACTCTGCGGCGGGCTCAGAAACAGGCTCTGCAGCAGGCTCAGCAGCAGGCTCAGCAACAGACTCCGCGGCGGGCTCCGCAGCGGGCTCGGTGGCTGGCTCAACAGGAGGTTCAGCGGTAGGTTCAGTGGCGGGCGCAGTAGGAGGTTCCGCAGCGGTCTCGACGGTAGGTTCGGTAGCAGGCTCAGCGAAGGACTTAGCAACAGACTCCGCAGCGGGCTCGGTGGCTGGCTCAACAGGAGGTTTTGCAGCGGGCTCAACGGTAGGCGCAGTAGTAGGCTCAGTAGGAGGTTCTGCGGCAGACTCCGCGGCTTGCTCGGCAGCAAGCTCAGAAACAGGCTCAGCAACAGACTCCGCGGCAGGCTCGGCAGCAGGCTCAGCGGCAGGCTCAGCGGCAGGCTCAGCGGCAGGCTCAGCGGCAGGCTCAGCGGCAGGCTCAGCGGCAGGCTCAGCGGCAGGCTCAGCGGCAGGCTCAGCGGCAGGCTCAGCGGCAGGCTCAGCGGCAGGCTCAGCAGCAGGCTCAGCAACAGACTCCGCGGCTTGCTCGGCGGGTTTAGTAAGAGGTTCCGCGGCGGTCTCGACAGCAGGCTCAGTAGGAGATTCTGCGGCAGGTTCCACGGCTGGCTCTGCAGCTGGCTCTGCAGCAGGTTCGGCGGCAGGCTCGGCGATAGACTCAGTAGGGGGTTCGGCGCCGGTCTCAGCAACGGGCTCGGCAGCAGGCTCGATAGCGGACTCGGCAGGGGGTTCGGCAGAAGATTCGGTGGCTGGTTCTGCCTTGTCGTCCACTTCGGCTGCGGGAGGAGGAGCATCGGGCTCGTCCGGTTTGTCAGCTTCCGCGGCAATTGGCTCTTCGGTGAGATTTGTGCTGGCGTCTTCGTTGGCTGGGGGTGGGGCAGTAGGCGCCGGTTCGTCTTCTTTGGCTTCTTCAGCGGTTGCCGACTCAGCGGCAGTCTCTGGCGCTGGGTCAGCCTCGGCCTGTGCGGCAGTCTCATCGGTCTCCTTGGCGGCTTCCGGGGCGGTTATCTCCTCGGCTGCTTTGGAGGCGTCCTCTTCTTCAGCTGCTGGCGCAGGAGTGTCGGCGGCGGGAGCCTCTTCTTTGGCGGCTTCTTCGACAGGAGGAGCTGCCTCGGCAGCTTTTGCGGCCTCTTCGTCAGCAGCAGGCGCGGGAGCTGATGCAACAGTGCCATCCGGAACGGCGGTATCAACTACGGCGTCCTCTGCCGGGGCCGGAGCAGCGGCAGCATCCTCATCGGCGGTCTTTGGGCTAGGGTCCTCGGCTCCCGGTGCTGGATCCGCAGGCTCCGTTGCTTCAGGGACGACCTCAACCACGGGCACCGGAGGCGGGGGTGGAGGCATGGATCGAGATTTGTCGGCTGCCTCGGTCTCATCCTCGTCATCGTCATTCTTGCCCTTGCCCTTCTTCTTATCCTTCTTCTTCTCCTTCTTGTCTTTCTTGTCCTTGCTTTTCCCCGCCTTGGACTTGGGGGCAGCAGGTTCCTCTTCGGCGGCCGGTGCTTTACTCTCCTCCGGTGACTCAGGGGTTGCAGGTGTGGCCTCTGCCTTCTCCTCAACAGGGTCCGCATCCTTGCCTTTGCCGCCCTTTGCCTTCTTCTTGTCCTTCTTCTTCTTGGATTTCGCTGTCCCTCCCCATTCGTCATCGGGATCGGCAGCTTCTAGCGCCGCCGCAGGCTCTTCAACGGTGGGGGATGGTGGTGCTTGTTGCGATTTCTTCCCCTTCTTCTTTGATTTTGGAGCTGCTGCCCATTCATCGTCTGGGTCTACTGTCTCCTGGGTTGGTGTTGGATCATCGGCTGGTGGAGGGGGGGGAGGGGGGGAGGCAGCTCGCGCTTGCGCCTTCTTGGCCTTCTTCTTGGACTTCTTGTTGGAGGTGGGGGGTGGTGGCGGCGGCTGTTGTGATGTACGCTCGCCATAATACTCTCCGCTCTCGACTGGGCACTGTTAGACACTAAGTGAACGGGTAGTTCGAGTATGGAGAAGCTCACAGTTCTGTTGGTTGTCGTTCTCGGACTCTGACGGTTCGAAATAACGGACCTGACCATAGTCGGAGGTAGAAACCTCGCCCATCTCCATCTTGGCCCTGTAAGGGCAATACTGAACGTCGTCTTGGGAATCCATTTTGTTCGGGCCTCACGAGGCGGAGGTACTCGTGGCTCGCTCTGCGGAATGTCGGATGATTGTTCAAAGGAGCTCTCTTCACAGGGCCCGAATCAGATGGCCGAACTGTCGCAGGGATATCTCCAGACAGGCAGGGTCTCGAGGTCTCGTGGCGCAAAATACAATCTCGCTCAAGAATCAAACGCTGGTGCTGAAGACAAAGAGCGACTGCTACGAATCAGTAGTCAAGCAGTGCTGGAGGTGTATCGTTACAGTGAGACCGGTGGCCCAGTACGAGAGACTTGGGCTTGTATGTGACGGATGTGGTGTGAGGTCATGAGAGGGAGGGCAAAGCAGACGAGGTCTGGGGTTGCTGGCCCAAGGCGGAACATAAACAGAAAAGGACGCTCAGGGATCGGAGCTTCTCATTGTCACAAGCATCATCGTCATGGGGCTGGCTAGTCCAGGGTCTCCGTCGAGTCGAGTAAGGTAGGGGTGTAAGGGTCTCGAGGTCTCAAAGCACACTACCACACAACGGTACGTGAGCCAGCGACCCCACGTCCCCACGAAGGGATCTGGCTGCGACTCGTCTGGAGACTTAGGAACCACTGTCGTGCACAAGGATCATTGGCCCACGAAAGCAGCATTGGCGCCACGTCGGCATCGGGTTGGGGGGTTGGGACAGAAGACGCGCGCGAGAGAGACAGACAGAAGGGGGAGGCACGGGATGCCACATCGCTCAACCCAACCTGAGGGCCGGTGCAGTGTAGGTAGTTGGGTCGATTGCAGCGGCAAGAGACACGACAGCCAGAATGGAGTTGCGGCCCAACGACGTGAATGGCCGGTGCCAGCAGGTCGCATGGACATGAGGCGGCTGTCGGCGGCCAGCATTTAGCCAGCGCCAGCGAGCAAAGACGTATGAGCCGGGATCGAGCCAGGACGAAAATCTCTGCCGGTGCTATGGCACGGGATGCTGTCCTGTATGACCCGGCGAGTATGGTGCAGAATGTAGTATAACGTGCTTGTGGGGGTTAATCGTGGGTCTGCTAATGGGAGGCTCTGTCGCCCATCCAAGTCATGGCGGGACATGCCTCACACGCATACGGTGTGGTCGTAGACATTGGGCATCTGGGACAGGGAACCACGGGAGGATGAGCTGCTAGCCGGGGGGGGGGGAGAGCTGCACACCCGGTGTGGTGGAGGTCAGGCCACAAGCGAGACAGACTGACAGGTCAAAACACGGGGCCGGTGGTGTCGTGCCTGTTGAGATGGTGGGCAAGGGAAAAGCCGCAAGAGACATTTGCGGTCAAGCGTTGGGGGGGGTTCGGATGTCCACGGTTGGGCGAGCGAGCAGCGAGCGGGACGAGATTCGATTCTGCACAAACAACATCAGTAGTAGACTCGAGGTGGCAGGGTTCGAGCCACCCGTTATTGGGTGGCCCCCATGTCGAGCGACGTGCAACGTGGCTCGCCTCCAGGAGCCTCGTCTGCGGTAATCCATGCAAGACCGGACGAGTCAGTCCAGTCCGGCGGCGGGCCGCGACAGACGCGGTGGAGCAAGCAAGCCGAGGCGATCGGGCCCGGACGTCGAAGAATGGAGTGAGGCTTCCATCGGGGGCCGTCTCGTCTCGCCTCGTCTCGGTTCTTGTCTCGTTTCTCGTCTCGTTTCTCGTCTTCCTTCTCGTCACATTCTCCGTCGGGCCTTCATCACGGTGAGGGTGCCCCTGGGCCTGATGAGAGTGGTCGCAACGGCTGGGCCTCGGACTGGAGCTGTCCCGTGTCCCCCCATCGCAAACAGAGGGGGGGTGGTTGGGCTTCGCTGCACGCTGCAGTCGTCTGCAGTCTGCACTGCAGGCAGCTGTCTCGACCTCCTGTACGCTGCGCGAACCCGACTTGGGCCGGGAGAGGCACGCCGGCCGGGTTGCCGCGGGAAGGGGAAGGGGAAGATGGTGTCCAGGCTGTTTGACTCTCGTGTCTGGGCATCCCGCTGATCGTTGGGCTGCAACAGCTGGTGGAGGGAGGCTAGCTTGATGGATGGGTCGATGGATGAGTGTGATGTGTCCAGTCTGGTCCGCTGTGGTGAAGTGGCAGGGAATGGATGGCAGACCAGCCTCGCTGGCCCTGGGACCAAAGGCAGCTTTCGTCCGGCCTGGTGGATGGGCAGTAGCGACCAAGCAGTAGCGATCATGCAGTAGCGGCCAGGCACTTACAGTGAGCGAGCGATAGGGGCGATAAGAATCCCGGTGGATCAAGACGCTCACCTTCGGTCTGACATCACACCGCTGGGCGCATAACGGACACCGCCAGCCTCATCTCTTCCCCCCATGTCCTGTCGAACCGTGTCTCCGGAGGACGCAAAACAAATAAAACCCATGCTACCGCCCGGGTCGTCGTCTCCACCACCTGAATTCCGGGAGCAACCCTGTAAGCAGCGGTGAAAACGTCAGGAACTCTCAGGTCACCATGATTCAAGTCTTGTTATTACATCCAGCAGGTACCTGCTTGAACCACGAGTCCCCCGCTCTTCAAGATGGCACATCCCCGCCAGCATGAAAACACAGCACACAGCGGCGGGCCAGGCGGTGGGAAAGAGCTGGACATCATAACACCATGAGTTGTGTGCTTGTGATTCCTATCTTGGAAGAACTGTCTGAGCATGGACAGGGACGGAAAGAAACCCAATAAACTCCCCCCCTCGTCTTCCTCCGCCGCATCGCAAACCAACATGTTCCTGAACTCAACTGAACAAATTCCAAAACGCCGACGCCAGGAATCAAGAGCACATTGCTGCCGCCGGCGAAGCGATTCGCCGTGCGTGGCCTAGCTTGTGCCGCGCGCTCATCCTCGAGGCCGTATCGAAATCAGTAGCACGCGATGCGCCTGGTACGCCATGCCGCTCGCTCTCCTCCGCTCACATGGCCATCTCGGCCTGCAGCTTCCGCAACTCGGCCTCCTCCTCCGATTCCTGCGGCACGGCCTTGCCCTTGACTGTGTTCGTGTCAGTCCGTGCCCCAAACGTGGATTGGATTGAACACTGGGCGTGGGGGATGACTTACGCTCTCCGTTTGCCGCCGACGGCAGGTCTTTGATCTTGTCTGAGACAGGTACGGAGCCCGTGTTGAGCATTTCCTCGTCCAGCTGCTCTTGTCGCATCTGTTCGAGCTCTGCCTCCAGGTCGTCGTCCTCGAGCTGGCCGGCAGGGGCTGCCATGGCCTGGGAAATCTCGTCGTTCATGACGCTCTGTTCGCGGATGCTCTCCCTGTAGTATGGTCAGCAATGCAGTTCTCCTCCCGTGCCGGCATACCACAGCCACATACATCATATCGTCCACCTTCTCCACAGAGATGCCGGCGCCAATCTGCTTCATCGCCTCATTGATAGCCTTGGTCTGGCGGTACTGCTCCTGGTTGAGGTTGGCCATGTCGAGAGCCGACTGTTGGGTCTCCATGGCCATTCTCGCGGCATACGTCTGGTCGTATTCCTTCTGCTTGAGGTTCTTGCGCTTCAGTATCCGGAGAGCCTCTGATTAGAGAAAGTCGTTAGCTAGTTGCCTCGGAGACGGATCGTGACGCGGTGCCTCATACCATTTCGGTTCTTTCCCAGCACGGCCTTTGCATCCGCCTCTAGCTGGTCGATTTGCTGCTGAAGATGCGTCTCCTTCTTTTGCAGCATATCCACGTGGGCCTTCATCGCCAGAACTGTCTCCTTTACTTTGGCCTGCTTTTGCTTCTGGTTGGAGCCACCGCCCCACCAGGACATCCAGCTGGCCATGATTATATGAGGCGGAAGTTGTGTAGAGAAGGGTGCGGTTGCGCAGGATACTGCGCGAGATGACCAAGGGTGTTGGGATGTTGGCGGGGTTGGTAGGGTGACCCGCAGTACTTGGTTCGTGGGGTCAGAGAGGTGTTCTGGAGGCGATGGTGCCTGTCGGATCGTTCGTCGTTTCGATGAGCAAGTCCGCAGAATCGACCTCCGTCGTTCGATTCAAGGTGTTCCGCAAGGGTCGTGGTTGCGAGGCTGCCTGATGGAGGGGAGAGATAAGTGTAGGTTGGTAGGTCGAGGGCGGGTATGATGCAACCTGAGGTGGAAGCCAAGCCGTCCGCATGACTGGTCTTTTTGCCGCAGCCTGCTGAGTCCAGGTGGGGCTGACACGACTCCCGAGATTCTGCCGCCACCCAGATCAGCTGACACGACTTGTGGCTGACATCATTGGACGAGAAGCTGATGAGTCAGCTTTCACTCCGAGAGCTTCCATGGGCGGTGAGGCACACCAGTGAGGGCATCACGGGCTGCCTGGTGACGTTTACGACCGGAAATCTCGGTGAACACATTTCTCACCGGGAATCACCAAATCTCCCGATGAATACAAGCCATGAACCCTCAATAAATAATGTCTAGAGGCCCGCTTCCTTCTCGGCTATGTCTACTTCCAGACTTGGCGACCAAGTCAACTGGTGACAAGGTCAGGTTTTTAGGGTGGTGTGTACAATTCCGTTTGCCTTTCACAAGAAATGACCTTCGTCTTGATTCTGGGCATCTATATCACTTCAAGCACATTGTGCTAACTTGAGGTAGCGTAACGTCATACACAACCTCAACAGCTACTCTGGTCTTGGACCACAGCTATCCTCGAAAGTCCAAGATAGTCGCATGTGTCGATGTCAGTCTTGTTCTCGAGACCCTCTCGGCGGATCAGGTGAGAATCGGAGAATATGTCAATGTAATTGGCTATATCATGCCTTGTCAATCCAGGCTCGCAAGCCGCGATGACCCTCGGCATACCTCTTCTCAACAAGAGGTGCGCGTACAGGCACTCCTCTTGTGGTCTGCGGGTCCTTTGGAGGTCCAACGCTATGAAAGGTCGCTGCCAGGACTCGAAGACGAGATAGACTTCGACGATTCGACCTTTCCATGACTGAGCTCCCAATCAAGTGGACCTCAACTCGTCAGCTCTCATGTTCTCGACATCGGTGCAGCATGGAAAAAGCCACTGCCACCATTGCGTTTCGCTCAGGCCACTCCACAGCCACAGAGGCCTCGACAAGAGCCAGCCCATGGCGTGTATTCCCCCCTCGATTCATGCCGAAATGTTCAGCCCGGCCTCGATGATGTCAGTTTCCGGCAAACAGCCTGCTAACAGACGCTGGCGTGTCAATCTGCTGGCCTTTGGATTCTACAATCAAATCGGCTACGACCCACGGTCTTTCAATCTGGGGAAAAGATAGACGATTCTACATAATACTTGGGATGACGACTCTGTGCCAACTGTGAGAACCCCCTCGGGACTCGCACGACGCGGACCTACCCCAAGGGTCCGTGGTCCATTCAACTAGGCCAGATATTGTTTCTACCGTATCGATTCACTGCCCTCCCCCGCAAGACACGCGACGATCGTGAACCTAGCGTCCAGGGTCTTGAATGGGCGCAGAGGTGGGGTTCTTCCGAACAGAACCTCATGACTGCCCAGCGACGTCGCGCCTGCACTTCCCGTGGATTTCATGCCATGGAGTTGGCCCAACCGAACAAAATCATGCTGACAAATGGTCGAACTGTGCAATCTCAGTAACTTGTCAGGAAACGTATCAGTCTTTGTCGGTAGAAAGGCCTCGGTCATCGTCGACGGTCATCGTCGACGGTCATCGTATCTTCGGCTCCCCTCGTAGGGTCTCCGCTCGTCCTGCCTCCTCCGAGACGGCTCAGTGGATGCCCTAGATATGAGGACTGGTTGGTGCAAGGGACGCTTTAGTGGTTTGTCGGTTTCCTGGGACTTGGCGGCGGCTTGTCGTTCCCACATGTCCCTGGATTTCGTGCAGATATCATCGATCTGCTCCTGTGCGTACAAGGCGGGCATGAGTCAAGGGTCGGGTATCCAAATGCAGTGGAACGGAGCAAATTATTGCTCACATCTGTCAGGCATGGCCCCGGCGTGGTGATCAGGAAGCCGTCTTCCCCCTGGCAGCTTGTTAGCCACGCTTCATCTGTGGGGTCGAATGCCCGTCATACCTCATTAGTGTATGCTCGCACGGTGGCCTCTGGACCTAGGAAGTAGGGAAGCTGCTGGACGATGATACTCTTGTGGATATCCAGACGGGGTATCCAGTATCGATTCATTTTGAATGAGGACCTGGCAAGCAAACCAAGGCGCCGGCACCAAAAGGATCGTCTACTCTGATACCGCTCAGACAGGAGCAAGAAAGGCTATCATGACCCGATCGATCTCGAAGGATGTACGAGTATTTATCGCCACCTCACCGATCAGCCACGACTCACAAGTTCGAAAGTGACCACCCAGGTCACCTCCGTGGCTGCAGCGCACAAGACGCACCTCCTTGCACAACGTAGGGGGAGGAGACGACTTCTATTTGGCCCTACGCGTCTCACCGCTTGGCCGTCCCCGAGGTTTTCGAGAATGCGTGCCCCCTTGCGTACACCAGAGCAGACAGCACCCATTCAGAGCTGACCAGGATGTGGATCCTGCTTAGCGAATGCCTATTCTCAGTTGTTGAGGACTGCAGCATGCTGCAATGGACGTCAAAATGAGGCGGACGGCGTCACTTGCCAATCACGCCCTCCACATTGTCTCGCCTCACCATGGATTGATCTGGGATTCACAACAAACGAACGGGCGGCCGACAAGACTTTCCCTTTTGCGATTTACGTCCACACTACCCGAAAGCCCGCTGCTACACGATGCCCGATTGATGCAGCGCTCACCTACCTGCGCCGGTGAAACAAAGTGGTGCACCCCGGTACCTGCGCATGTGCCCAAACCTGGCCCCGTGTTCTCGGGACCCGGGCGACGGTCCATGTCGACATGTAGATCATCTGCGATTCCAGGCTCTCCCGTAATCGCCAGGCGTTGAGTTATGATAATTTAATGGGTAAGGTAAAAGAGCGGGGCGTACCAAGGATCTTTCTACGCAAACATATCAGTCCTGGTCATCCTTCCAGGCAGGACTTCAGATGACCGCGGCAAGGCTGTCGATGAGGCTCGTTGTAATTTGCGTTGCGTACACATTGATATTGCGTTCTGCTGAGCACCTTTCGCGGCTGAAGAAGACCCGAGGTGTATTCTATCAATAGCTCTTCTGTTCACCTAGGCTTCCACCACCCTCCAAGAAATTAGGCAACTGATCATACACCCCACCTGCGTCGGGGTTGCTCGTGCCAGTGACAGAGAGAAGAAGGATCGGTGTCGACAGACCACCCTAGACTCGATGGGCTCAGCACTCAGCTCGAGTGCCCGACTGTTGTGGGGATGTGCCGACATCAAGGTACCTACTGCCGAAAGATGAGGCGACGCCCCTGGCTCCTTGGTCATGTCATCTGGTATGGCCGCTCTTCTGATAACAACGCACATCGCGCGCAGCTGGGGGTCGCCTGACGTCGCCCTGTAGGTCTCATGGACTGCTCGGGGGGGCGACGTTGCTCATGAGCTTGCCTTGCCCGTTGGTAGCCCGGCTCCCACCATAGTAGTCGGTCTCTCAAGACACCTGTTCTGTGATCCGTTGAACATTGACGATAACACGATGCTTCGAAGTTGTCGAGCCGTCAGATCAGAACAAGGGAGGTGGTTTGTCCAATCTGTCCAATCCGCGCTGCTCACGCCAGACGAGACGCAGGCATTGAGTAGGGCTGGTAGCAGAAACACGTGTGCCACTCCTTACCACAGGCGTGCCCTACTATTGCTGCACGAGCAGAGCTCGCGGTGCCACGTGGTCCGAGATAGAGGCGCGAGATGGTGATAATACAGCACCCAAACCCACCTTCGTGTTAGCCCCATGGTGCCATTTGTCTTGTTTGCCCACTCCTTCGAAGTCGTTTTGGGTCTATCGAGTTACCTGGAGCTAGGGCGTTGGGCCACAACGACTGAGGCTCTGTCCTTGCGCTCGCGGTCGCCTAGCACGGCCGATGTTGGTCTCTGCGCAGCCAACTTCGTGGTTCAAAGTAGGCAGTTGGGCAGTCTTCGGCCTAACAAGCAACTCCGCTGGCCAAGCTAATGGAAGGGAGGGGTCGGGGCGGGTAGACGCTCGTCACGGCCAAACAAGAGACCGAAATCCATTTCCCCATGTGAAATGCTGCTACATTTAGGCTCAAGGCCCTTCATGCTCTTGGCATCTTCATCTCATAGGCATCTTGCGATTGCACTTCCCATGACCCGAGCGGCAGGTTTCCAGATGTGATTGTTTCGTCCTCACTTCGCCATTCTGGGCCTGGACGTCCTCAATCAGGTGGTCACGCCGTCTCCGTCCCCCGATGAGGCAAAATGTGAGCATAGGATTACCCCAATGGAACCCTCCAATTGCCGACATGATTACTGGGGTGTAAGTCGCTCCGAGGTAGGATTGGAGCTGTGATTTGATCGTCCTGCTTGGCTCAGCAATACAGCCCTTTATTATTATCGTCGCGCGTTTGGTTGGATGGAGCTTTCATCCATAGTGCTCGTCAATCCCGCGCCTTCTGCCTAAGATCAGCCGCCGGGTGGGGAGGCACAGCAAGATTGCTTCAAACCGCGATGTTTATAATACGGCGAAGAACAGCGTTCTAGTGTCTATCGTGCTGGCGTCACTCTCACGGATAGCGTTTTCGAGCTGGTATCACGGAACAGCCCCATAAACACCATGCGTGCCGCATCATTCCTTGCAGCGGTTCTCGTTGCAACAACGGCGACGGCCCAGACAACGACCCCGAGGCCAGTCGTCACGGTATGGGTCACCGAGTGGTCTACACAAACCACAGTAGTCACAAACATTCAGACGGTTTGGCGGACCGTCACCACATGGGTACCTCCCCGGACGACATCAACATCTACATCGACCCGATCAACTTCAACAAGCCGGCCTCCACCGCCTCCGACAACCACGCCGCCGCCACCCCAGCCGACGCAGACACTCTATGGCCAGTGCGGTGGAAACAACTACAGTGGCGCGACGCGATGTGTTGCGGGATCGTCATGTCGGGTTCTGAATGAGTGGTACCACCAGTGCTTGCCATGAATTGCTGTGGTACTGGGGATGATTGGCAAGCGATGGAAGTGTTGCGGATGGTTGCCATACATGTACTGAGCTCTTGTCCATCGGACTATCACATCGTGGCTTCACTTGAGAGTAGCATCGGGCGCATGTATACCAGGTCGAACATTGCTGCTCTCTGCGACGATGTTGTGATGTAGCTTAACCGGAAATGAACCTTCGAAAAGGGGTTGACCGTCTCGATGTCGCGCCCTTAATCATCGGCCATCGTTGTCTCTAACATGTTCTGTAGGGAGACGAGGTTCTTGGAACCTCCAGTCTCTTCCAGACTTAAGAGTCAGCTCGGGGAGAAACGAAGAGCAAGACTTGCAATGCCCGTCGTGTACCTCAACCACACCGACCCAGCCTTGCTTCCGAGGTGAGACGGTCAGAGAAGTCAAGTCATCGTAGTGTATCTTTCGCGAAGCAGCCGTTCGAGGGAAACCTGGTCGCGGAGACCCTTGATGTGCAAGAAGTTAGGTACCTAGGTACCTACTTAGAACACACTGGAGGGCGCTTTGGCCACAGGCTACAGGGCAGTGCCACTAATCTCGCTTAGTAACACACCAGCCACGACGGAGCACCTACAAAACTTTTCTCTTGCGATTGCAGCAATTGCGACAGCTCTCTCTTCTACTCACCATCAGACAGCTCGCATTTGCGAAGCTGTCGGTTGGCCATCAGGCAACCGGCCGAACCTCACGGGAGATTCAGCGCCCTTGAGATGTTACCATCACGGTCGCCTCATCGCAACCTACCGACTCGACTGCCCGATTGTTCCACCCAATTTTTTCCCTCCCGGAACTACGGCGTCGAGTCGGCTTAGGAAGAAATGGTATGTTTGCTCTCTCACTTCAACACCAACCCTCCCCCGTGTCACCTGATGAGACAAATATGTTACACAGTCTATGAAATCTATTTATGATTATCTTCCATATCACACTGAAAATCCTGAAATGTCACCTTTCTTCCCGCTTTTTTGTTCGGACTGTTCTGGGGCAAGAATATTTGGCTGACAGATACACCAGAGCTCCTCGTTTGCCTCTCACGCTGAGAAAAGATCTCGAGCCTTGCCTACTGTCGGGATGCTACCCGGCATGGCCCGTGGCGCGACAGGTTCTGATTAGCTCAGATGGTCAGGTATTTTTAGTAATTGTCGGTGAATCCTGATGAGTTTGTCAGCTGGTTCGCTTGAGAGCATTTCGCTGGCCTGTCTTGCATAGCATACTATACAATAATCGCAATATTTTGGCGGCATCATATTTGCGCATCCAGTGGATCGTGACAATTTCATAGTGGTGAATAGCTATCCGTTTAACCAGCTGGATATGTCTTGACGATGTGAAGGGGCTCGCTCGCTGGTTGCCGGTCAGTACCAGTGAAGCGTCCAAACCCAGTTTGTGCGTGAAGACCCGACCGACAAGCCACTGCGGGTGGAAGCTTCGATGATGGACCCCAGCGACATGCAAGACGGGTATAATCAACACGATATAATCTCAGATCTGGAAAATCGGCAGTTTGGCATGGCACAGGCATGGTGTTGCGACTCGTCCCAGTTTCCTGGCAGCCACGACAGGGTTCAAGCAGGCACGCGGATTACCTAAGCCTAGTGCGGCCTGGTCGCCCGAGCGGATGACGTACGACGTGGAAAGCGGGGTGCTCGGGCGCCGTCAGCTCACTCTTTCTGTCTCATTACCAGGCTTAGGCCATCCTCGCCTGTTCAGCAGCTACAAAAAAAAGAAGACTAGAGAAATGCCACCTCGACTGCGGACATGGGGAGACAAGTCGGCTGAGTTTATCATGAGAAATGTCTTGGGAGGCCTCGAACAAGTCAGGTGCCGCGCATCGCTTCGACAGCCTTCTCTGCCGGTCCCGTGGATTGTGTCGCGCAGCTCATGCAGTAGCGGGGTCATTCGCAGTCAAGGCCAGCCTCTCAGGATTGCCGACCGCCCACCCAAGGTGCGATGGGTCATGGATGGATGGCACGCAGGCAGCCAGCCGGCTTGGGGCCAGCCTGGCCGAACCGTGATTTGCGTCGTGGCTCGGGCGGCTGCGTTGACTGTACCAAGTAGTTCCAATGTTCGAGCCCAACGTTAGGCTGCCTGTTTTGTAAGATCCCACCTCTCAGCAGACAAAGACCCGGCAGGCCGTGCTCTGTCAGGGGCAGAACAAGGGAGAACCCTCCAGCGACGCCTGCGACTTACCTAGCAGGTCGACGAGAAGGAGGAGGCAGGGGGGCTAGGGTACAACAAGCCTTGGGCAAGAAGGAACAAGGGAGAGTAGATGGGGGAGGGAAGGTGTCGTCAGTGGTCGTCGCTTCCCAGCCCGATACGCCCGGGGCACAAGCAAGACAGGAGCCCCGCGTCCAATGGGATCCTCCTTCCCCCCTCCTCTGCCCTGGCCCCCCATGGCCCCCCTCCCGTCCCCTCCAGCCCAGGCGTTGTAAGCCCAACAGTCGAGCGAGTGATGAGTCTCTGACAGTAAAGTGATTCCCCAGCCATTCCGAAATCCCCTCTCTTCTCGTCACTTCACTATACAAGCGCAGTTGCATCTTCCATCTTGTCCAGCGCTTTTGCTTCGCTCTGTACAGCGTTCTTTGCGCTTCTATCGATCCGAATACCCTGAACTACTTGTTATTTGTTCTTGTCAACACATCCCAACCCACAGGCCATGGCCTACCGGGAAACCTCCCGAGTCTACCAAGACGACGACTTTTACGATGACGATCCCTACCGAACCACCACCGTCCGCCGATACAAGGTGACGCCCAGCCGCGTCGACCGCGTTGAGGTTGACGAGGACGATCGTCGCTCACACTATTCCTCCTACCCTGCCCGCAACTCCGGCGACCTTCTACCCCTCGACACCCGCGACCGCGATCGTGCTTACGCCCCCGACCGACCCCGCTCCGCCTTCGAATCCAGGGCCGACTTCGATCCGTATCGCGATAGAGAACGCGACAGTCACCGAGACGGCCGAACCGTAGTCTACGAACGAGAGCGCGAGGTAGAACGCGAAAGAGATCCCCACTCTGCCCGCGACTGGGACCGCCGTTCTCGGGGGCCGTGGGACAACCAAGACACGGAAACCGACGTTCGCGTCGACAAGCGCGTCGAACGCCGGGACGATGGCGAGATCAAGGTCGAGAGGCGCGTTGAGGAGCGTCGCGAAGACCACACCGGCCATGGCGGTCCCGAGATTGAGAGATACCGCAAGGAGACCGAGTACTACGCCCCGTTGAGCCCTCCGCCCGTGCCACAGGCTCCCGTCGTCATTCAGCGCCCAGCACCAGAGCCGCAGAAGATCATTGTCCAGGAGGCTGCACCCCCCGCGCCCGTTGTCCTGCAGCAGCGCGAGAACCCTGGCGTCATGGTTGTGCGCGAGCGTGAGCAGCCACGCGAAGTGGCTCGGCGGGACCCTCGCGAGGACGAGTACTACTACCGCCGCGAGACCCGAGAGGTGGGACCCTACCGTCGCGACGAGCGTGAGTATGCCATGGAGCGCCGAGACCACCGAGACCGCGAGTATGACAGGGGCTACGGGAGTGGCGAAGACGATTACTGGGTCAGGAGGAAGACGGTGGTCCGAGAGCGCACACCGAGCCCGGACAGTCACAGACGCCATCTTGCCGGGGGTGCCTTGGCTGGTGCCGGCGTGGCCGCCATCTTAGCCAGTCGACGCGACAACCATGGCGAGATCGCTCCCAACCGTGGCCGTAAAGTTCTGGCCGGCGCTGCTCTTGGTGGTCTGGGCACCGAAGTTTTTAAACGTGCGCGCAGCGCCTATGATGAACGATACGGCGACAACCGATCTCGGTCTCGCCATCGCCACGACGACAGGTACCGTGATGACCCGCGCTACGACGATAGGCGCTACGAAGACAGGCGCTACGACGACCGCCATCGCTCACGGACGAGATCGAGATCGTCGTCTCGATCCAAGATCAAGACAGGCCTTGGTGTTGCAGCCGCCGCCCTGGCCATCGCGGGTGCCGCCAAGTACTACCAGAACCAGAAGGTTGAAAAGGAAGAGGCTAGCCGAGGGCGCAGCCGCACACGTGGCCGTAGCTACTCGTCTTCGAGGTCAAGGAGCGCTCGCAAGAAGAGTCGCAGCAAGTCAGTGGCCAAGGCGGCAGCTGCCACCGCTGCCGCAACTGGTCTAATTCAACATTTCCGCAACAAGTCCGGCTCACGAAGCCGATCGCGATCCAAGTCTCGAATTCGACAGGGCGCCGAGGTCGTCGCCGCAGGTCTCGCGGGAGGCGCTGCCAGTAAGCTTTGGCACAGTCGCAAGGACAAGAAGGAAGCTGCTCGTGAACGAGAGCTGAGCGATGAAGAATATGAAGAAGAACGTCGTCGGGACCGGGCCGCCCGACGCCGGTCCCGCAGCAGGTCACAGGCTAGATCCCTCTACTCCGAGCCGCGAACTGATGGCCCGATAGGACTGGTTGAGTACGGCACCGAACCGCTCCCTCCTTCGCAGCCGCCCTACCCGACCACCGACTACGGGTACGAGTCTGCTTCAAGCCAGCGCAGGCGACGGCGATCGCGGGGCCGCGAAGCCGACGACTACGCTGGCTCCGACTCGGACACTGGCAAAAAGCGTAGTCGCAGCCGGCTCAGAAATATGGCGGCAGCGGCTGTGGGCACGGGTGCCGCTGCTATGGGCATCAAGGAATACAAGAAGAAGAAGGATGCCGAGAAGGAAAGAGAACTCGAGGCAGAACGCAAGGAGAGGGAACGGTCTCTGGAGAGAGATTATTCCCGGGATCGCTCTCGGAGGCGAGACCGGGACCGAAGACGTACGCACGACCCCTTTTATTATCAGCCCGAGGCACAGGGCGTACCGTAGTCAATCACTTACTGACGCCCTCTCAGGCTACGAGGAAGAATCCAACCCTGACCCGCACTACGACGACTACAGCCGGCCTCCCTCTCCCCCACATGCTTCGGGGGGTGCCTACTACCCTCCGCCGACGGGGTCGTCGTTCTCTCAGAACCAGCCCGTCAACGACCCATACCCGCCGTACAGCCCCCATGATTACACAGGGTTCCCCCCGCCGCAGCCGGGCGGACCACCGACAGCCTCAGGTGCCGCTGGGGGCTTCCCTACGCCGACGCCTGGCGGCCCCCCCACGGCCTATCCCGGCGGACCTCCCCCTATCGGCAGTGGCCCGCCACCAGCAGGCGGCAGACTCGGCCCTGACCATGTGAGTGATGACACATTTCACACCACTCCTACAAAGCAAGTTGTCCGAGACGCGGCGCCGCCAGTTGCCACGCGTGAGGGTGCGTCGATCTGAGTGCAATGTTTGTCGTGATGTTTCGCGTGATCGAGCATAAGATGTTTGTCGTCTGCATGATGCTGACCCGGTCTACAGATGGTCTGAGGAGGCACTCCCCTCGACGCGAAGTGCGATCCCCGTCCAGCTCGTCTTCACCCGAGGCAGCGAGGTCTTTTGACGCCCTGTCTGCAGTGGCGTCGACGGCCGGCCCAAAATCCGTCACCTGGGGTCCTCTCTCGCCCAAATCGTCTTTTACGCTGGAACGGCATCGCCAGATCCATGAGCAGCAACTCGCCGAGGAAGCGGTAGCGAGCGAGGAAGAAGGGTTCGAACCGCCCGTGTTGAGCGAGGCGCAGCTGGCAGCTCTCCGCCCCACTCCTTTACGGCGCCGCTCATCCGACCCCACGTCGGACCGGCTCGCAGCACGACGCGGACGGGCTTCCGAGACCGACAACGACGTCGAAGATCTCCCGGACAGGTTTGATGATCACGGAAGACCGCTGGACAACAGGGGCCTGGCCTCACGAGGGCCGGGATACCAAAGTGGGAGCTTCGACTACCGACCGCGAAACGGCGATGTAGGAAACTGGAATGTCAAGGGCTCGTGGGCCGCTACCGGAACGGACAACGAAGCGATGCAGAGGCTCATGGGGGACGTGGAGGGACTGGTATCGGGGCGCAAGGGCTGGGGGGATGTTCTGCAAGATCTGGTCAAGGGAATGGAGGGCGGCGGGAGGATTGAGGATTCTGACGAGGGGGATCACCACAGGCGGAGGAGGACCAAGAAGAGAAGGGACCACCAGGATTACGATTGATGAGCTTTTCCTATTCTACCAACGTTACGTATGAGTGTGTTAGATGTTTTTACGACTGATGACGGACAAGGGGGGAGTTTTGACATTTTTCACATTTTGACATGCACCGCAGGTAGAGAGTCCGTCGAGGGCTTGAAACTATCTAGTCTGGGCAACGCGGATGCTTGGAGTGAAAGCTTGTTCAGTGTCGGCGTGACTGGCGTGGCATGTGATAAATCGTCATATCACAGCTCAGTGTGCTGCCAAAGACCCGTCGTACTCTGTTCTTGACAGGCACGGAAGTCGAGGGAGGGCATAGCCAGCCGGACGAAGGGCGCTGCCCACCGTGAGCAACCCGCCAAGGCACGTAAGCAACTCCACGGTGCCAGTAGATTGGCCTCGCTGTCGTTGCCGGTAAAGATGAGGCGAGTGCTGCAAGCGCAGGATGGGTCTACCTGCAGAGCCCGGTGGGCGCAGTGCAGTGTCCACTCTTTCCTGGCATCACGGCCTCTTCACTGGACTACTAACTGCCTGCCGCAGCCGGCGTCGCGGCCAATGTGTGCAGTGCAGTTTGCATCTGGCCCCAGGCTGATTCATCGAGGAGGGATGCGATAAGTGGACTCTGGTAGAACGGGGGGATTCGTAGGTAAGGTATGCTAAAAGGTACCTATGAGGGTAGGTAGGTAAGGTAGATGGGACTGGCAGGACTGCGGCACCTCATCTACCCGCCCAACCTCAACTCATCCATTGCCAACACTCTCTCTTTCTCTCTCACCGCCCGCCGGACTCCAGACTAGAAAGAGGGTCCCGTTTGTTTAAAACACATCGCCTCTGCCCTTCCCGACCAACCTGCCTGAGCCTTTTTACCAGGTGCACCTTAACCAAATCGCAAACTATCATCTCCACCTCGGCCAAAAATAAAAAAAAGGCTGCTTGTGTGTTGAGCAATACAGCGGTACATTTTTTTATTGACTGGTGTTTTTTTTTTTGGCATCGACTCTACTCTCGTTTGTCAAGTCAATTGTTGTGCGTTCTGAACTCCGTTAGCGGCAAGACCCAACGACCAAAACATCCCGCCCCTCTGTGTCTCCGGCGACACTCACTCACTCTCATCCATCTCTCATCATCCCGACCCCGACCCCTACCCCGGACCCCTCCCCCCCTTCACTCCCACCATGGCCCCAGAAGACGAGCGTGACACCTCGTCATCGGGCGAGGAGTACACTGACTCGAGCGACGAGGAGACGGCGTCAACCGACTCCGGCGAACACACCGACCCCGAGACCCTGCGTCTCTGGTACACAAACCTCCTACCCCGTACCGTCGACATTGTCGGCGACTTTGCAGGCAAGGAACTCTTCGTCATCCACGGCGAGGGTCTGCTGAGGCACTGCATTACGGAAGCCAAGGTCGACTTTGAAGATGGCTTCCAACTCCTCCACGCCGTCTACGCCGTGGAGAAGTTTCTCGACGAACTGAGGCAGCGGGGCTGCAACTTTGACGTCCTCTTCTTCAACGCCCACGCGAATGCCGTGCTGCCCGAGTCGGTCACGGCCGAGAGCGCCTCCCCGGCGGCGGCCAAGTTTGCCCTGGCGAGAACCGTTCTGATCGAGCACCTGAAACGGCATGCGAAGAACGGAGGGGACTCGCCTGATCGCCGCCCCAACATCGCCGTCTTTGGCGACTTTGACTCGGACGACTTCCGTCGCTACCGCGCCGAGAACGCCGTGCACTTCTTCCTCTGCAACGAGGGCACCTCGTACGCCGAGAATGACGAGAGCGTGGGTGCCGGCAGGACCATCGTCTTGAGGCATTTCATCTACAGGCTCGTGTCTGAGGGGTATCACGTGGCCGTCATCAACGACGTCCAACTCCTGAGCTCCAAGGTATGTCATGTTTTGCTGCCTACCCCTAGGAAACCCCTCACTGACTCTTCCAGATTTTCACAACTCTGATCTCCGGATCAAACACGAGGCTCGCTGAGCTCGACCTGCCTGAAGGTGCTCCCCAGTCTGGCAAGACCACGCCTTCGACGTCTCTCGTCGACCAAATCAAGACGCCCCTGGTCCAGGAGAACCTCACCGGCGACCCAGAGGATCGGTTTACCGTGCGAGAACTCGTCACGATTGCTGCCCTGGGCCAGGTTCTGCAATCCGGCAACTTTGGCCGCGAGGCTGCCGCCCTCCTCGTCCACACTGCCATTCTCCGCACATCCAGTCTGTCGGAGAGGCTGTGTGATAACGCCTCAAAATCCCTGGACAAGGAGCAGGCTGCCTTCGTGGGCACTTTCCTCAAAGCGACCCAAGGCATCGTCGACGGTCTGTCCGGCGATGCTTCGCTCAACGATCTCGCTTGGGATGTCTATGATCTAGTCGACGGTAACATCTTCGCCTCGCTTCTGCAGCAGGACGATGCGGCCAAGTCTGTTTCCGGGGATGTTCGCGCTCGCGCGAACTTGCTGAGGAAAGCACTCGCCGAAGCCACGGATGACGCCAAGGTGGCGTCCATTCCCGTCTATGAAGAGGACGAGCTTGATGGCGAGGATACTGAGGCGCCGGCGACCGAGGCCCGCACAACCTCTGTCCTGCCCTTCTCGCACCCCGTCTTCGACAAGCACCTCGACTCGGTCCAGGTCCGGGCCGACGCGCGCTCCTCCAAGTCTACCACGACAGCCAGCATCTTCGAGGAGCTGAGCCACTGGCACAACGACAAGAAGCCCGTCGACCCCCGCAAGCCCCCCCCGAAGCTCGGCTTCTGGGCCAAGAAGCGCCACCAGAAGCTCATGGCCGACATTGTCACGTACTCTGCCTCCCTGACGAACGCCACTGGCAAGATCATCGACCCCGAAGTCGTCGTCTCCGGCACCGGCAACCAGGTCAGGGTGGCCAAGCAGGTCGAGAAGGCGAAGAAGGTGGGCGGCGGCAAGGCGAAGGCGCTCGCAGCGGCGAAGGCCCTGCAGGCGTCGAAGCACGAGAAGAAGGGCAACACCGCCGTCGAGCACTGGAAGTCGACTATTGCCGAGCTGGACGAGGAGAAGAACCTCGTCAGGCGGTACAGCAAGACGCTGAAGTACATCCACAACCGGCCCCAGGAGGCGCTGGCGGTCGTCGGGCCCGAGGGCTACCTCTACATGTGCAACGTGCTGGTTCTGATGTGGAAGAAGCGATGCGAAACCACCAAGAAGAAGCTCAAGGGTAAGCGCCTAATACCGACACGCTCACTGAACAATGACTAACCCTGAGCAGGAATCGATATTGTGGCCCTCCTCTGGGACAGGCTTCTCTACGTCGCCCGCTCCCCGAACGCCACCCCCGAGGTCATCAAGGCCGTCGAACTCATCAAGAACTGCGTGAACCTCCCGTTCCCCGAGCTGGTCAAGACCGAAACCGCCTCGCGCGACCTGAGCTTCAAGCTCTCCATCAAGGCTTCGAACAAGGACCTCGCCATCCCGCTCAAGCCCACCGAGTTCCAGCTCGAGCACTCCGGCCCCTACATGGAGCGCAACTTCGACTCGAAGCCCGACGACAGAGTCACCTTCAACCCCGACGCCTGGCAGAGGAAGGTTCTCGACACCATCGACGCGAACAACAGTCTGATGGTGGTCGCCCCCACCTCCGCGGGTAAGACTTTCATCTCGTTCTACGCCATGAAGAAGATCCTCCAGGCCAACGACGACGACGTCCTCGTCTACGTCGCCCCCACCAAGGCGCTGGTCAACCAGATCGCTGCTGAAATCGCAGCGAGGTACTCCAAGTCGTACACCAGGGAGGGCAAGTCCGTGTGGGCCATCCACACCCGTGACTACAGGGTGAACAACCCGACCGGCTGCCAGGTCCTCGTCACCGTACCCCACGTCCTGCAGACCATGCTCCTCGCCCCGAGCAACTCCGACCGGCCCAGCGCCTGGTCGCGTCGCGTCAAGAGGATCATCTTTGACGAAGTCCACTGCATCGGCCAGGCCGAAGACGGTATCGTCTGGGAGCAGCTCCTGCTGCTCGCGCCGTGCCCCATCATCGCGCTGTCGGCCACCGTCGGCAACGCGGGAGAGTTCCACGACTGGCTTGCTGCGTCGCAGGCTCAGAAGGGGTACAAGATGGAGCTCGTCGTCCACAACGCTCGTTACTCCGACCTGCGCAAGTTCATCTACTGCCCGCCTAAGCAGCAGAAGCTCGAAATCCTGGCCAAGCAGGACCAGCTCCCGATTCCCGGTATCGACCAGGGAGAGGAGACGAACCCGCGGTTCTTCTTCGCGCACCCCATCGCCGCTTTGCTCGACAGGTAAGCCAAACACTTCACATGCTCTGTAGGTACCCGCCACTAACGCTGAGCAGCAACCGCGGAAGCCTTGACGATGTCGGCCTGGAGCCCCGAGACTGCTGGACTCTGTGGAAGTGCATGGACAAGCACCAGACGGCGGATTTCCCTGTCACCAAGTCTCTCAACCCCGTCAGCACGCTGCCGGAGATCATCGGCAAGGCCGACATCCTCAGCTGGGAGGTCGAGCTGAAGAAGATCCTCCAGCAGTGGATGGCCTCCCCGGAGTCGCCGTTCAACGCGGTTCGAACCGAGCTCCTCGGCTCGGCGTTTGTCGAGCTCAAGAAGGACTTCGTCTCCCAGGAGAAGCGTCTCAAGGAGGGCACGACGATCGTCCCACTGCTGTACGACCTCAACGAGAACGACAGTCTGCCCGCCATCGTGTTCAACTATGACCGCACGCAGTGCGAGGAGGGTCTCAAGACCGTCCTGGCGCACCTGTCTGCTAAGGAGACCGCGTGGAAGGAGTCCAGCAGGGAGTGGAAGCAGAAGCTCGCCGACTACGAGGAGTGGAAGAAGGCCGGTCTCAAGGCGGCCAAGGCCAAGCCCAAGAAGGACAGGCCCGCCGCCGGCAACAAGGACGACAGGCAGGGCGGCTCCCGCGACGACAACAAGAACTCGAAGATGCAGACGGCTCAGGCCAACGCCAGCATGGAGATCAGCCCCTGGGAGAGCTTCGACCCCGAGGACCCTCTCGAGCAGTTCAGCTTTGGCGACCGCACGAGGCTGTCGCGGGCCGAGTTTGCTGAGATGACGGACGACCTGAGCGGCGACAAGGTTGACTCGTGGCTCGTTCAGTCCCTGAAGAGAGGTCTCGGCGTGCATCACGCTGGTATGAACCGGAGATACCGTCAAGTGTAAGTTCCATTGTGGCCCCCTCTTTTATCGACTGTGCCACGAATATTTGCTGATCTCCCACAGTGTCGAGATTCTCTTCCGCAAGGGCTACCTCGGTGTGGTCATCGCAACCGGCACCCTCGCGCTCGGTGTCAACATGCCTTGCAAGACCGTCATCTTCAATGGCGACTCTGTCGACCTGACGGCTCTCAACTACCGTCAGGCTGCCGGTCGTGCCGGTCGCAGAGGCTTCGACTTGCTCGGTAACGTCGTCTTCGCCGACATTGCCCCCAACCGCGCCTTCGAGATCATGTCACTGCGCCTGCCCGATCTCAGGGGCCACTTCCCCGTCTCCACGACTCTCGTCCTGCGCCTCTTCGGCCTGCTTCACGGCACGAAGAACTCCGACTTCTCGATCGCTGCCGTCAACTCGCTGCTGTCGCAGTCGCGCCTGTACCTCGGCGGCCCCGAGGGTGCCCTGGCCATCAAGCACCACATGCGGTTCTCGATCGAGTACCTGCGCCGACAGCATCTGCTCTCGGAGAAGGGCGCTCCTCTCAACTACTCGAGCCTGGTGAGCCACCTCTACTTCACCGAGAACGCGGCTTTCGGATTCCATGCTCTGCTCAAGGGAGGCTACTTCCACCGCATCTGTGGCCGCGTCGGCGAGAACCCCGCCGCCGTCCTCAACCAGCTTGTGCTCGTCATGTCGCACCTGTTCGGCCGCCAGCCCATCCGGAGCAACGACCGGGAGTACATCGAGGCCATCGTCCGCAACTCCCAGTCCGTCATTTTCCTGCCGCGCATGCCCAAGGCGGCCGAGCGTCTCCTGGTGTCGCACAACCGGGACACTCTCAGTCTGTTCAAGGGATACGTCAGGTCGTACGCGTCGCAGCACCTGTCGGACTCTCCAGACAACGTGCTCCCGTTCACGCAGACGTCCGTGGGCGCGAGCGAGCCCAGCCACGCCCAGGTCCCCTTCGAACGCACGCCCAGCCCGGCGATCCGCTCGACCTTCGCCGCGCTCTCCGGCCAGACCGACGAGACGCTCGCCTCGGTGCACGACCTCTGCTCGACGGTCCGCGCGGGCGTCTTCCTCGAGGAGTCGACCATCCCGCACGTCCCCGTCTACCCCATCGACTCGGACGAGCGCCTCAACGCGTACATTTACGACTTTTTCAAGCACGGCGACCTGGTGGCGCTGACGCGCGACAACCGCATCAAGGGCGGCGACGTGTGGTTCCTGCTCAAGGACTTCTCGGTCGTGCTCGCGACCATCGTGACGAGCCTGACCAACTACATGCGCGCCGACGCCGACGCCGAGGAGCTGGGCGAGCTGGACGAGGGCGTCGCCGAGGACGAGGTCAACAACTTCATGCCCTCCCAGCAGGCGGAGCGGCCGGCCAAGGTCGCCGTCGCGGCCGCCGGCCCCGCCCTGCAGGCGCTGCCCGTCCGCAAGAAGAAGAAGGTCGCGGACAACTGGGACGACGACGACGACGACGAGGCCGCGCAGGCTTCGGCGTCGTCGGGCGAGGAGGAGACCGACAGCGACGGCGACATCGAGGACGAGGAGAACCTGACCAACGTGCTCAAGGCCTTCACCCTGCTCAAGGAGGAGTTTGACGACAAGTTCTTCAAGATCGGAGCTTAAGTCCGGGGCGCGAGCTCGGACGGAGGAGGCTGGCACGGGGGGAGGCATGTCGATGGTTACGGTAGACGACGATATGCGGAATGACTCGATGCCATGGTGCGATAGACGGCCAGGTCGCGAAAGAAAAATAGGTGCGATGAATTTGACATGCTTTTGGTACTCTGCCCGCAGCGGACTGCACTTTGCGCGTGACACGTTCAGTTTTGCTCAATTTCATGTTCATTGATTGCCATGGACTCCGTCCAGATCGAGGGACATGTGCGATCATCAGGTCGTCGACTGTCATTACATCGTAGCCGGGGCGTACTATGGTGCCGCCGCGGCGGAGGGGGGGTTTGTGTGCGAAGGGTGTATGTACGTGAAAGGGACAGCCGCCCGCTCGCCCGTCTTTTAGACTTCGTCCTCCTCCTCGTCGCTCGTGGCCTCAAAGTTGGACTTCTTCTGCTTGGGCGCCTTGATCTTCTTCGGGGCGTCCTCGCGCGTGGACGCGCCGCCCGCGTCCTCCGAGTCCTCGACGTCGTGGCCCATTTCGCGCAGCCTGGCGCTGATGGCGGGGGCCGCCTTCAGGAGGGCGTCGAACTGGGGGAGGGTGAGGGAGATGCCCTGATAGGGAAGGGGTCAGCAGGCGGTTCTGGCGCGATCGTCCGCGAGAAGAGAAAGCGCAGAGGGGCAGAGTGAAGGGGCAGAGTGAAGGGGCAGAGTGAAGGGGCAGAGTGAAGGGGTTTGGGTTGGGGTACCTTCTTCCCGGGCAGCAGTTCGTCGTCCTTCTGGTAGTACTCGCGAATGTTGATCATGGTCAAGTCCTTGAACTTGGAGATGCCGACGCGGCGCTTGGAGGAGAGTTCCCAGTAGGGGTTGCCGTCCTTGTCTCGGCCGGCGCCGGCGTCGGGCGAGGCGGTGCTGGCGGTGGTTTTGGTCTTCTTGATGGGCTTGGTGAGGATGGGGCCGTCTTCGTCGCTGTCGTCGATGCGGGAGACGCTGCGCTTGGTGCCTTTGGTGCCTGCCATGGCGGAATAGCGGTGTGTGTGCACGTGTATCGGTCGGTGGATGACTGATTGGGAGGGACTAGGGAATAACTGTCGGGGCGATTGGGTTTGATGTATGATGGCTGCTGAGTCTGTGACTCAAGGAGATTTGTGGTGTTGCGGTCTTTGGGTTCCCACTGGCAAGTGGAAGGCGGGATGGCTGATGGCGGGATTGAAGGGAGCCAGTTGGGCAGTCGCAGAAGTCCAGGGGGGCAGGTGTACCTGACCGCATGTTTGTCGCGTCGATTTGGGCAGTCGCGCTTGCCAAGCATGACGTGGATGGCTCGACGCCTGGACACGTGACACATCGCTACTCGTATTACACCTCCCCAGGTAGGTACCTAGTTCAGCACTCTGCGGGTGGTGCAGGTAGAGCCAGAAGGCGCTATGCCCAGAAGGGCGTTTCAGATCAGGGGTCTCCTCTTGACAGGGCAGCCACGATGCGCGCAGGTGGTCGACAGCACTAAAAGGACGCTGCCTACCGAAGGGCAGGTCCCCTGGCAGACATCAGAATCAACGTGATTCACCTTGTCTATTCTTGCTTCACCAGGGCCCATCAAAGGAATTATTTCGTGCTCGACGTGATTTCACTGGCAGATGAAGACACGCGCTGGCATGGACAGGGCGTGGCTCGACGCGGCGGGCCTGCAGGGATTAAAGCTCCTGGCACGCACCAACGCACACGGCAGACGCATTTTTAGAGCACGCCAAGTTGGAGCTAGATTGAACAAACCCCCCAATCTCGAATCTGCCATTACAGGCATCCATCCCCTTTTACTCCTTGCTCCCGTATACCTCCACCTCCACGGTCAGACCTTTCAAGCTTTCTGGGGCAAGCCCCGGCACTCCGAAACACCAAAGAAGCACCAACACTCTTCACCAACCTGTTCTTTTGCAGCGTGTGCACTTCTTCTGCCCCTCTTTGCCTGTTCAATCGATCGCATTGCATCTCCCCTTCCACCGTTGGCGTCGTCCTGTTGCCCTCTCGTCTGGTATGGTATGGGGACGTAAGCCTAGCTGAGCACGCGACACCATTACGACTCCCGCACCATGAACTCCAACCACGACGACGCGCTGCCTGGCGCGTCGCCGCTCGAAGAAGTGGCAGCACCTGCTGTCGACCAGCCAGATTCGTCAGACGAAAAGAAGTCCGCCCCAGCAGGACAGATCCCAGCCTGTTCTCCAGCCACCACTCCCCTACCCGACCAGTCCGGCGCCTCCGACGATGACCTCCTCACCAAGGTACTCAAATTCCTGTCGACAGCGACCCCAGAGACCCTCGGTGGAGTCGGCATCGGGCTGGCGGCAGCTACATACATCGCACTTGGCAAGCTTGGCCTGGTCCTTATGGGTGCCTTTGGCGGCGTTGTCCTCTTCATATCCTACGAGGCCCGCCACCCGGAGATCTCGCGCGCGGTCCGCGGCGAGAGGGGTGTCGAGGTGCTGCAGCGGTTGGGGATCGAAAAGGTCCCCGAGACCAAGGCAGAAGAAGACAAAGAGGAGGAAGAGCGTCTCATCAACTCCTTCGATGACTTCAAACCCGAGACACGCGACGCCCTGTCCGGCCTGGTCGATGCCGTCGTGCGAGACTACGTCAAGTGGTGGTACTCGCCCATCCTCCCGTCGGACTCGTCCTTTCCCCTGGCCTGCAGGAAGGTTCTCAACTCGTTCCTCCTGTCCGTCTCGAATGCTCTCTACCGCAAGCGTCCCGCCGACTCTTTCCTCGACTTTTTGACCAACACGTCCTCCATCGTCATCGTCTTCCTCTCGGAGCTCTCGGCCGCCTTTGCCGACGTCTCCGCCGAGTCCAACGTGACCGCCGCCGACGCCGTCTACAACTACCTTTCCGAACATCCCGACTCGAGCCTTGCGAGCCTCCTCAGCCAGACGCAGCAGGCGACCAAGTTCCGCATGGTTGCGGAAGACCTGCTCCAATACCTCGATCGTCAGACGCACAAGTGCGACCCTGCACGGGTCTTCCTTCGTGAGATTCTCGCCGGCGTCATGCTGGAGACGTCGCTGCAGACCTGCTCCAAGCCCGAATGGATCAACGGCTGGATCGTCTACCTGCTGGAGGCCGGCGAGCCCGACTTCAGCCAGGCTATCGACGTCGGCATGCAGACCGGCCCTGATGCCAACACGATGAACAATAATCTCTTCGCCGACATTGACGGCAACGTGGGGAACATCGCGCTGGCCAAGGGCAACCGCAACTCTTTCGAGGTCGAAAAGTCCAGACGCAAAGAGTCCATGACCCACAGGAAGAAGCTGAGCAAGGCAGACGAGGAGATGGAAGAGGCCATGGAGGAGATGAAGCGCATGAACGCTCTCCTGGCGCATGCGGAACGCCAGTCTTCTTCCAAGGAAACCCCGACGACCACCGCGGCTGCGGAGAAGCCGGCTCAGGTTGCCGCGGAGAGGAACTCCAACGACACCGACGGGCAGCGACCGATCTCTACGTCGGGTGATATTTCTCCCCGCTCCCAGGGATCCATGGAGAAGCCATCGGCGGACAACTCGAGCAAGCGCGAGAGTCTGCAGTCTCCCATCACACCTCGATCGCCCGTCGAGACGTCGAGCCAAGCCTCATCGCCCAAACAGGGCGAGAACGACGCCAACGGGCACTTCACCAGCTTCGACCAGATCGTGCCGCCTGCCAAGGACGAGCCGGAAGCCCCTGGCGAGGGTCCGCGCAAGCCCCTCCTTACCCTGCACAACGCCAACATTGTCCTCCACGACGACGCGCCCACGGACAGCGCCCGCATCAGGAACAAGCCAACCTGGGACTACCTCGTGCAGATAGAACCTGCGTCCTCCCACTATGCTGGCTGGATGATTGTGCGCAAATACTCCGACTTTGAGACGCTGCACGAGATCCTTCGTCGCATCGCCAACATTTCAGGGGCCACGGCTTTCACAGAGCAGCACACGACGCTGCCCAACTGGAAGATGCACTCCAGGTCATCCCTGCGGGGCGAGCTGGAGCGATACGTGCGGGACGCGTGCTGGTACCAGCCGTTGGCCGAGAGCGAGGGGATGAAGCGATTCCTCGAGAAGGAAAACGGCCACTCTCGCGGGGAGTCCAAGGGTGGTGTGCTCGCCTGGGACGCCTTCAGCAAGAATATGACGGACGTGCTCTCTCTTGGCTCCAAGGGTGCCATGGAGGGAGGCAAGGCCGTGTTTGGCGGCGTCACGGGGGTGTTCAACAACATCGGCCTGGGTCCCCGGAGGCAGACCAACACGTCGCTCAGCGACATCCAGACGCAGTCCAACCGCCTGTCGTTGGGCTCCGCCCCCAGGATGGAAAGCACAACCAGCCTCAACAGCCAGGTCATCTCACCCGGGGCGCCCCGCAAGCCGCGCGACAGCCTCGACAGCCAGCGGTCATCGATCGTGTCGGTGCAGCCCGGCATGATGGCGCCCATGGAGAGGAGGCCCAGCTACGACTCGCGAGGCGAGGCGGAACCCGAAGGCCTGAAGCCCAGGGTCGACCGGTGGGAGAGGGGCGTGCCGAGCGCACTCGGCAGCCGAGAGCACAGCCGCGCCTCGAGTCTGGCGGCGCTGCGGTCGCCGCTGCGGTCGCCCTCGACCCTGAGCCTGGACGGCATGAAGTTCCCGATGCCGGCGGAGGAGCAGCCGGCATTCCAGCCGGTGCCGACGACGAACGGCGAGACGCACCTCAAGGCGCGGGAAAGCACGCTGACGAGGGAGAACTCGTCGACCAGCGTCACGTCCCCGCTGGCGCAGACGCACACGCAGGCGCAGACGCACACGCAGGCGCAGACGCACACGCAGAAGGCGTCGGTGACGAGCCCGATCACGCCGTCTGCGGCGCCGAAGCCGGTGCGACAGTACGCGCAGCTGTCGGAGCAGGAGACGCACGTGGCGGTGGAGCTCGTGTTCGCGGTCATCAACGAGATGTACACGCTCTCGTCGGCGTGGAACATCCGGCGCACGCTGCTGGCGGCGGCCAAGTCGTTCCTGCTGCGGCCGGGCAACCCTTCGCTGCTGTCGATCCAGAAGATGATGCAGGAGTCGGTCATCGAGGCCAACACGAGCGACGCGGGGCTGGCGCACCACCTCCGCAAGATGCGGGAGAACACGATGCCGACGGAGGAGGAGCGAGCGGCGTGGCCGGCGGAGATGACGGCGGAGGAGAAGGAGAAGCTGCGGGTCAAGGCGCGGCGGATGCTCATCGAGCGCGGCGTGCCGGCGGCGCTCACGGGCGTCATGGGCCAGGCGGCGACGACGGACGCGCTGGGGCGCATCTTTGACTGCCTGCAGATGGAAGAGGTCGCGCGGGGCCTGATGTTCGGCATCCTGCTCCAGGCCGTCCGGGTCGTGACGCACTGAGGGCCGAGGCAGGAGGGGCGCACGGTTAATGCTACGATACGAATTCTGATGTGTACGAGTAGGGGGGGCTGTAAGAGTACCACAGCATGCAGCATATATTCTTATAATGGACGGCGGGGATGGGCAGACGGAGGCGTGTTCGGCCGGGACAAGGCGACGAGCAGCCTCGGCAGACGATATACCAATTTTCCACGAGGAGAAGAAACACAATAGACTCCGATTTCATGCATCCGGATGCGCAGGGCCGCGAGAAGCAAACCGTGACTGGTATTCAGGGGGTAGAACACCTGCAGGCATTCCGGGTCAGCATCCCAGGACCTGCGTCCCTCGGCGTCGCCCCGTCTGCGACTCCTCCCCTGGTTGTAGGGGCTTGCGGGTCTTGCGATGGCGGAGCAAGGCAGGCATCCGGGCGAGGTTCTGCACCTAGGCCCCTGTAGCCCGAGGGACTGAGCGCTGTGCTTCAAGGGGCGGTCGAGGGGCTAAGCTCTGTACTCCGAGGGACTGCGCCTGTGGCTCTAGGGACTTGGCGCTGTACTTCAAGGGACTGTCACCTGTGGCTCTGGGAGCTGAGCTCTACGGCTCTAGGGGCTGACACCTGTGGCTCTACGACCAAGCGCTGTGATTCGAGGGGCCGTCACCTTCGGCTCAAGGGACCGAGCACTGTGCCCAAGGCACTGACACCTGCCCCCCGGGTACTGGCTCAGGGGACTCCTCCTGGCACTAGCCCCGCGATGGCGGGGTAATTAGCGGGCCCTCCATCAAGGTCAATTGCGAGATAAGAGACGAACCGATAAGAGCTCCCCTCTCTCACCCCTCTCCGCTCTCTCCCCTCCGTTGACGGCCTCGGCCTTCCTTGCCTGGTGACGTGACGACATCGGCATCGGCATCCGCATCGGCATCGCCTGAATTTGTAATGACTTCTCTTCCTATTTTGCCTGTGTCTAAGCCTGAACGCCTGCCACGACTTCACGCGCAGGGGTCCCGAAACCATCAACCATCCTGCACCACCGACACCATAGGCCATCCCACCCACGACCTGCATCCATCTTGACTTCACCCCTCGGCCATCACCACCGCCACCACCACCAGCATGAGCGGCACCACCGCGCGCACTCGCGGCGTCCGCATCGCCATCGACCGCGGCGGCACCTTCACCGACTGCGTCGGCGAGCTCGACGGCCGCGAGACCATCATCAAGCTCCTCTCCGAAGACCCGGCCAACTACGCCGACGCCCCGCTCGAGGGCATCCGGCGCATCATGTCGCACTTTGGCGGCGACGACATCCCCCGCGGCGCCGCCCTCGACACGACCCGCATCGACTCGATCCGCATGGGCACCACCGTCGCCACCAACGCCCTGCTCGAGCGCAAGGGCGAGCGCATCGCCCTCGTCGTCACCGCCGGCTTCCGCGACTGCCTCGCCATCGGCAACCAGAGCCGCCCCAAGATCTTCGACCTCGCCATACGCAAGCCCGACGTCCTGTACGAGGAGGTCCTCGAGGTCGACGAGCGCGTCACCCTCGAGGACTACGCCGAGGACCCCGAGAGGACCGTCACGCGGGTCGACGACGCGACGGGCCGCGCCGACCTGGTGCGGGGCACGTCCGGCGAGGCGGTGCGGATCCTGAGGCGGCCGGGCGAGGACGGCGTGCGCGCGCAGCTGCAGGCCGTGTTCGACAGGGGGATCCGGAGCGTGGCCGTCTGCCTCATGCACGGCTACACGTTCCCGGACCACGAGGCCCTCGTCGGCCGCCTGGCGAGGGAGATTGGTTTCGAGCACGTGTCGCTGAGCCACGAGCTGATGCCCATGATCAAGCTCGTGTCGCGGGCCACGTCCGTCTGCGCCGACGCCTACCTGACCCCCGCCATCAAGAAGTACATCTCGGGCTTCCAGGCCGGCTTCGAGGGCGGCCTCGGCACCAGGAGCGTCCGGCAGGAGCAGGGCGCCAGGGGGGCCCGGTGCGAGTTCATGCAGAGCGACGGCGGGCTGGTCGACGTCGAAAAGTTCACCGGCCTCAAGGCCATCCTCTCCGGCCCGGCCGGCGGCGTCGTCGGCTACGCCGTGACCTCGTACGACCGGGACACCAGGATCCCCGTCATCGGCTTCGACATGGGCGGCACCAGCACCGACGTCTCCCGCTACGGCGAGGGGCGCTACGAGCACGTCTTCGAGACGACGACCGCCGGCGTGACCATCCAGTCGCCCCAGCTGGACATCAACACCGTCGCCGCCGGCGGCGGGTCCAGGCTCTTCTGGAAGAACGGGCTCTTCGTCGTCGGCCCCGAGTCGGCCGGCGCGCACCCCGGCCCCGCGTGCTACCGAAAGGGAGGCCCCGCGACCGTGACGGACGCCAACCTCTACCTGGGACGCCTGCTGCCCGAGTTCTTCCCCAAGATCTTCGGCAGGAACGAGGACCAGGGCCTCGACCCGGAGGCGAGCCGAAAGGTCCTGCAGGAGCTGGCCGACCAGGTCAACGGCGAGACGGGCAAGAGCATGTCCGTCGACGAGGTGGCGTACGGCTTCCTCACGGTGGCCAACGAGACCATGACGCGGCCCATCCGGTCCATCACCGAGGCCAAGGGCCACGACTCGTCCAAGCACCGGCTGGCGACCTTTGGCGGCGCCGGCGGCCAGCACGCCGTCGCCATCGCCGAGGCCCTGGGCATCAAGCAGATCTTGGTGCACCGGTACTCGTCCGTCCTGTCCGCGTACGGCATGGCCCTCGCCGACGTCGTCGACGAGCGCCAGGAGCCCGACTCGAAGGTCTGGGAGTACCCGGGCAGCGCCGTCGACGAGCTGAAGAGCAAGATGGAGAAGCTCAAGGACCGCTCTCGGCAGGCGTTGAAGGACCAGGGCTTCGAGGAAGGCGACATCGTTTTCGAGGAGTACCTCAACATGAGGTACCGAGGGACCGAGTCCGCCCTGATGATTGTCAGGCCGAGCGCGGAAGAGGTCGAGAAGGACTTCGGCGGCAGGGACTGGGACTTTGGAAGTGCCTTCGTCAGGCAGCACCGCTACGAGTTTGGCTTCACGCTCGACGACCGGGACATGATTGTCGATGATGTGCGGGTGCGGGGCATCGGCAAGAGTTCCCGCCATACCGAAAAGTCGGTCGACCAGCAGTTGAAGAGCCTCGAGCGCAAGGCCGTCGATGAAGGCAGGATCCACGATCGACAGCAGGTTTACTACGAGGGTGGCCGACAGGAGACGCCGGTGTACAAGCTGGAGGACCTGAGCACGGGGCATACCCTCAGCGGGCCAGCAATGCTGGCGGATGGAACACAGACCATCGTGGTCACGCCAAAGGCTACGGCCTACATCCTGGACACGCACGTGGTCATTGATCTCGAGCAGGAGGGCTCAAAGGAAGGGTATGATCGCTTCACGAACCGCTCGATGCTAGTGACTGACGTGTGTACAGGCAGCACCAGGGCGAGGCGGACCGGGAGGTCGACCCCATCATGCTGAGTATCTTTGGCCACCGGTTCATGGCCATTGCCGAGCAGATGGGGCGCGCATTGCAGAAGACGAGCGTCAGCACCAATGTCAAGGAGCGCCTCGACTTCTCCTGCGCGATCTTCGATGCGACTGGAGGTTTGGTTGCTAATGCCCCTCACCTCCCCGTCCATCTCGGATCCATGTCGACCTGCGTCAAGAGGCAGGCTGAGATCTGGGAGGGACGTCTGAAGAAAGGAGACGTCATCATCTCCAACCACCCCTCATACGGCGGGACGCACCTGCCGGACATCACACTCGTCATGCCTGCGTTCAACGACGCAGGCGACAAGATCCTCTTCTACGCGGCCTCGAGAGCCCACCACGCCGACATTGGCGGCATCACAGCCGGCAGCATGCCGCCGCACTCCAGGGAGCTGTTCCAGGAAGGTGCTGCCATCAAGAGCGAGAAGCTCGTTAGCGAGGGCCGTTTCGACGAGGCACGCGTGACTGAATTGCTGTACAATGAGCCGGCTCAATATCCAGGGTGCAGCGGGACGCGCTGTCTCGCTGACAACATCAATGACCTGCGGGCCCAGGTCTCGGCGAACCAGAAGGGCATCTCCCTGATCGAGGGCCTGATCGAGGAGTACGGGGAAGAGACGGTCCAGTTCTACATGGTCCACATCCAGAACAACGCCGAGCTGTGCGTCCGCAACTTGCTGAAGGACGTCAGCAAGCGCTTCGAGGGCGCGGACCTGCGTGCCGTCGACTTTATGGACGACGGCAGCCCGATCCAGCTGAAGATCACGATCGACGCCGAGAAGGGCGAGGCGGTCTTCGACTTTGAAGGCACGGGCCCGGAGGTCTACGGCAACATCAACGCGCCCGAGGCGGTGAGCTACAGCGCCATCATCTACTGCCTGAGGTGCCTCATCTCCGAGGACATACCGCTGAACCAGGGCTGCCTCAAGCCCATCACGGTCAAGATCCCGCCGCACTCGCTCCTCTCGCCGTCGGACAAGGCGGCCGTGGTCGGCGGCAACGTCCTCACGAGCCAGCGCGTCACGGACGTCATCTTCAAGGCGTTCCAGGCGTGCGCGGCCAGCCAGGGCGACTGCAACAACCTGACGTTCGGCTTCGGCGGCAACATCGGCGGCGAGGACAAGGTCGTCAAGGGCTTCGGGTACTACGAGACCATCGCGGGCGGCAGCGGTGCCGGCCCCAGCTGGGAGGGCACGAGCGGCGTGCACACGCACATGACGAACACGCGCATCACCGACTCGGAGGTCTTCGAGAGGCGCTACCCCGTCCTGCTGAGAGAGTTTTCGCTCCGCAAGGGCTCTGGCGGCAGGGGCCAGCACGACGGCGGCGACGGCGTGGTCAGGGACATCGAGTTCCGCATCCCCGTGCAGGTGTCAATCCTCAGCGAGCGTAGGGTGTACCGACCGTATGGACTGGCGGGCGGCGAGGACGGCCAGTCGGGGCAGAACATCTGGGTCCGGAACGTCGAGAAGGGCAGCTGGGAGAAGTCGCTGAAGAGGCTGCAAGAGGGCAGACGGGACAAGACGGAGGGCGAGAAGGTGGAGTACGAGGAGAGGCGATTCAACCTCGGCGCGAAAAACAGCGCGCCGATGAAGCCCGGCGACCGCATCATCATAAACACCCCCGGTGGCGGCGGATGGGGTTCTCCCGGAAAGGAAAAGGGGGTGCAGAACAGGCCAGACCCCAGGGCCGGGTGGAGGGGTGGCAGCCATGCCAACAGGGAGGACCTGCAGCTCCAGGCTTGATCTATGTTAGAGATAAAGCTTTAGATTTTGAATAGACGGCAACAGTGTTCAGTGTGTTCAGTGTATCTGGGCCGTCTCTTGTGATGATCAAGATAGGGGCCCACACCGAGGGTACACCGAGTCGACGCTAAGGCGGGCGCTCGGTGTGGCCGCCCCTCACCCCACCCGGCGACGTCACTGGGCTCGGGAAGGGAGACAGACAGACGCATGCATCTCATCTCATCTCACCACGCAACCACAAGCCATCGGAAGCCGTCCTCATTGGCTTGGCCTCCTAGCAATAATATCGATATATCAGACGGAATGAGAAGTGTCTTCGGAGACCAAACTTCTTCATCTTGACCGACAGCGAAACAGTCACTCAAGGCCTACAACCTCTGACATCATCGGCCGCACGATAGGTCACCTACAGCTTGACCCCCTGCGTCGTGCCCCTATCACCGCCACCATGTCCCTCTCCGACGAGGACTACGCCCAGCTCGCCCAGGAGATACCCTCTCCGGACGACCCCTTCATCCGCCAGTTCGTGGCCGGCAGCACCCGTCTCCAGGACCAAGAATCCGCCCTCCGCGCCGACACGGGCTTCCGCAACTCGCTCTCCCCCCTCGCCCGGCGCGCTGCCGCCATCGTCGCCAAGATCCGCGCGCGCGAGAACGAGACGGTATGGACGGGCAGCCAGGGCCCCGACATGACCGTACACGCCGGCATGCCCTTTGCGCTGGCGAGGCCGCTGCTCGAGACGACGGACCTGTGGCGCATCGTGAGGCGGATGCCCAAGGGCGGCGTGCTCCACGCGCACCTGGACGGCATGGTGGAGTTCGACTGGCTCCTGGACATCCTGATGAAGACGCCCGGCATGCACGTCTCCGCCGGGGCGGCCTTGGACTCGGGCGACGCGCTGAGGGACGTCCCTGTGAGCTTTCGCTTCCGAAAGGCCGAGACGAGCGAGACATCCATCTGGAAGGCCGGCTACGCGCCCGGGACGTGGAGGCAGCTGGAGAAGGCGGCGAGCGAGTTCCCCGACGGCGGGAGAGATGGTTTCCTGCGGTGGCTCAGGGCGCAGTGCACCATCTCGAGAAAGGAGGCGGTGGAGCAGCACCACGGCCCCGAGGCCATCTGGAAGAGCCTGGAGCGGTGCCTCGAGTTCGCCGCCGGCATCATCCACTACGAGCCCGTTTTCCGCGCCTTCCTGCAGCGTCTGATGAGCAGCCTGCACGCTGACAACGTCAACTGGATCGAGCTCCGGTAAGTCCAACCCTCCCCCCCTCGAACCCGCCGGCCACGAGCACGCAAGCCCTGACGCGTTTCCAGCGTGACCTGGGGGCCCGATTACTGCCGAAAAGGCCGCGAGACGCCCGAGGCCGACTACGACCACATGTACCGCGTGATCGAGGAGGAGCTCGCGCGCTTCACGTCCGACCCGGCCCACGCCTCGTTCTGGGGCCTCCGCCTGATCTGGGCGTCGGCCCGGTCGCTGCCCACGCGCGGGCTCATCCAGGACATGGACAACTGCCTCACCACCAAGCTCGCCTACCCGCGGCTCGTCGCCGGCTACGACGTCAGCGGGCGCGAGGACGCCGGCCGCTCCCTCCACGACCTGCTCCCCGAGCTGTTCTGGTTCCGGAAGCAGTGCGCGCAGGAGCGCGTCGAGGTCCCCTTCTTCTTCACCGCGGGCGAGACGCTCGCCGCCGGCCGCGGCACCGCCGACGACAACCTGTACGACGCCGTCCTGCTGGGCACGCGCCGCCTCGGCCGCGCGTCCGCCCTGCACCGCCACCCGCTCCTCGTCGACCTCGTCAAGGAGAAGCGCATCCTCGTCGAGGGCTGCCCCGTCAGCAGCGAGGTCCTCCGCATCGCGGGGCCCGTCCGCGCGCACCCGCTGCCCGCGCTGATCGCGCGCGGCGTGCCCTGCGCGCTCGGGAGCGACCGGCCCGCCGTGCTGGGGCAGGGCGCCTCCGGGGCGTCCCACGACTACTGGCAGGCGCTGCAGGGGTGGGACGGCCTCGGGCTGGAGGGGCTGGGCGCCCTGGCGGAGAACGGCGTCCGGTGGGCGGCGTTCGAGGACGAGGATGCCAAGGCGTGGGGTGCCGGGGTCCGCGAGGCGAGCTTGGGAGGGAAGGTGAAGGCGCAGAGGCTGAAGCAGTGGGCGACCGCTTGGGAGGAGTTTTGCCTGTGGATTGTGACAGAGTATGGGGAGGAGCTGGGGGACGAAGGCGAGGGCGGCGGCGATGACGGGCTGGAGGCGAGGGCTCCCCAGGATGTTGGTGAAAGGGAGTGATGCGTCTTGTCATCGGTGCGTCATGAGCAGCCTCCGGCGGATCACGATAAGCTTGACCAGGCAGCGGGTACGAACATGACACTAGGATGCCTATCAGTCATACGACTGAAACCCGGCACATCGACGGAGTTCCCTATATTGCCCTGTGAGATAGTCGACCTTATCCTTAGGCCGTGAAGCACGAGAGCGGCGCAGCACATTGCACACCCACGACACTCGGATGAGATCTCGAAGCACTGATTCTCCGCGTTAGGGCTGCAAGAATAGAGAGCCTGTGAATTTTGACCTTGTCATCCATCTCGGAAGAACGATCTATTATGGGAAATATAATCCGAATCTCGAATTCAGCCGACGATCCACGAGGAGAAAGATGCTTGTCGGTCGTTGGGGGCCAAACCCAGCATGCCATGTCCCTGCCTCTTGATAGGGCGATCGACAGAATAAGGCACGTCAGACAAAACAAGGTGTGGCCCGAATCCATGGTTCTTCAAGGGGAAACAGTCAAATCATGACGACAACCCTGCCAGGCCCCTGTGCTGTTTCTTCGGCGAAGTCCGGCTAGCAGGGGTGACAGGGGTGGCTGCGATCTGATTAGGAACAGTCTTGACCGTATTTTGATGGATGAAGTGAGGGGTGAATCTTGGACATTGTGTGTCCCTGTGGTGGTAACGGAGGAAAGAAAAAGGTATCATGAGATAAACAAACACCACGCCACGTGCCCGGCCAGCCTCTGACCGCTCTTTCAGGTATCTGCTGCCCACTGTGACGCCAGCCACGCGCGAAACCCAACAGGCCGGACTTCGGGGTCGCTCCGCGCGATGGCTTCGTTTAGATTCGCTTGCCGAAAGTCGTACCGACCATCGGCGGTGGCTCGCAGCCGTTGGATGTACCACCACTGCGGCCAGTCCTGGGATGATTCACACTGGATCTGGTCCTGTTCGAGTCTCGAGTGCTTTCGTGTGCGAAGGCTGAGCCCGACTGCCTTCATTTCAGTTTCTGAGCATAAGAGACAGGGGTGGTAGACATACCTCCGAGGACGTTGCTGCAAGCAGCAAAGATGTCGCGGGTCGACATGCGATCGCCTCGCAGCTTGAACTCCCTAGGCCATGACGATAACCCCATCTCAATGGCTGCTGCAACATAGCGAGCCAGATCGTCTATGCTCGTCAAGCACACTTGGACCGGTCGGCCGCTGGAGTTTGTTTCCACAATGTCTGCAGTCCCAGCTCCGACATCGACAAGGTAATCACCCTGGTTCGCGAGGTTGCTGCTCGTCCCCATTCCATAGGCTCCGAGACCCCCAGGGCCGAACCGCTCGTAAAAGATTCCGCAAGAAAACGCCGTCCATTGAAAGCTTCGCGATTTGGATCCTGCGTGTTGTCGGAGGAGCGCCAGTGCCTCGGAAGAGCCGTAATCTAGGGGGTCGTTTGCCGCAGGCCGATGAAGGATACCACCTTCGAATTCTGCGGGGACGAAGTGTCGAACACCTGCTCGCCGCGCCGCGTTGATCAGGTTGATTTGTGCCGAGCCGCGAAACGTGCTGATAACCAGGTCCACGCCCTGCATTGCGAATTGAAGGGCACCGGCGTCGTCGTAGTCGACGACAGCAACTTGGCAATCGAATTCAGCCTCGAAGTCTGGCCGGGGCTGGGACGAGGTCAGCGCTCCTGCTCGAGGCCCCCGAAAGGAGGAAACGCGGAAAACTTGCGGTTCTCGACAAGACAAGGACCGGGTTGCCCGTCTGTGAGATGTAGAGAGTGAGAAGACTGGATAGCCAGCCAGCTCCGGCAATGACAATCCGCATCATGGCGTCAGTGGCGAGTTGCTTGACTGAGGGTAGAGTGTTTTCGCTCGGCGGTACATTCGTTGGTGTTTGCTCTCTTCTGTCTTCCGTACAGCTTCAGGCTCTTCAGGCGGATGTCGCGAGCCAGGCTCCAGACTGAGCTTCTCTTGAGAATCACCCACACACCATTACAAAACATTCGAGTCAAGAACCATTCGATCCATCAGGACCTGCTGTGAGACAAGGAAGCCTGGTTCGGCTCATTCGACAGTCAAATAAGACAAGGCCACTGGTCGCCTGCCCTCTCTGAATAGCATGATGGGTGTGTGGGCTGTGGTGGTCGCCATGATGAAGCAAGGTCCGTCGAGCCCTCAGTGCCACCTTCATTAGCAGCATGGGCCAATAGGCATTTGCCCGGCACCTGCTCAGTTCGATACAAGGCCGTCGTCGGGATCGTCACAGCGGCGAAAGCCCGCAATCTGGAGCCACTTGCTGACTTGCATGACACTGACAAGCGGGTAAGGCCCAAGGCATTGGGCAGCTCCGAGTGGCACGAGCGACCCTCCAACTCTCTCCAGACCTGATGTCGTGCCGTGGTAGCCTGTACCTGAGGAGATCCAGGGAGCGCTTGCCGGCACTTCGTCCCAAGCTTTTGGGTTTTGCCGTTGATGCAACGGTCCCGCACGCACGCCTGACTCGAGCGTGGTCCTTGGTCTAGGGATATCGGGCTCTGGAGGTCATCTGCGAGACGAGCTTGCATTTTTGGCTTGCTGCTGCTGCGGGAAGGAAGCCGCTAGGGTGCCACCCCCAGGGCCACGGGTACGCCTGACAGCCCCCCCGGACGGCATCGATCCCGCGAAACACCGGCCGCCTGTCATGGGGAATGTTGATTCAAGGTTCGACTAGGGCCGCCAAATCTGCCGTGGTCGAGAAATCAGTGACGGAATCCTCGGCTTGGCCGACAGTCCGCGTGGCCTGGCAGACATAGCCGGGGGATTCGTGGCAGATCCATATCAACCGGAGCCGTTGGGGATGACTCCAGGCCATCCGAATTCGGCCTCGGTGAACAGATGGACGATGTGTCTCCAATACCTCCGCAATGTGCTTTCAAGTGATTGGTGCCCACTCTCGAGAACCTGGTTACACGACCTCACACAAGTTCCGTCGCATTGCTGCAGGGTTGGGGCGCTAGAGAAGTGGGATGTTCAAGGCTATTGTCCGAGGTAATGACGCTTTTGCCCAAATAAGGAGCCAGGCCGATGTCTAGACTCGAGCTCCGGGGGCCCGCCTAATGATCATCGATGCTCGGAGTTGCAGCTTGTCCGAGCTGTGAGCCCCGCGGTCGCTCCATTCATCGTCAAGCCGAGGCATTTCGTTTCCGGGGGGGAAAATGGCGAGCCAGGGCCAGAGAAAGACCTGATAGAGTGTGTGAGGAATACTGTTGAGGGTTGGGCAGGGGGCAGAGAGGAAGGATGGTGTCATGCGTTGTGAGAAGTCGAGGGAACGTGGGGGCCAGACCGTCTGGATCTAGCGCAGCCTTACGGGGCGGGTGTTCTGTTTCACCGCTCTCACCGAGCTCACCGAAGCATCGGCCAGTGCACGTCGGTCAGTCGGAGATACGGAAAAACTATGCAGCCCTGATTGGTGGAGAGCCCCGCCGAACTTTTTTTGGCATTTTCCAATCCCACACGAATTTCTGTCCCGCGATTTCGCATTGAAGACCTCTCGATCAACCCACGACACCCGACACACACGCAGGATTATTACCTCTTTGCGTACTCATCACCCCCCCATCCAGCAAAAATGGCTCCTCAAGCAGTATGTACATGAACACCGCTTTGCTGTTGGCCCAGTCTCGTTCGCGAGATGATGGCGTGAAACAGTAGGCTAAGATCATGTTTTCATAGGCGATCAAGAAGGGCGGCAAGGGCCCCAAGAACACCAAGAAGTTCATCATCGATGCTTCGCAGCCCGCCAACGACAAGATCTTCGATGTCGCCGCCTTCGAGAAGTTCCTCCAGGACCGCATCAAGGTTGAGGGCCGTGTCAACAACCTTGGCGACAACATCACCATCTCTTCCTCTGCCGACGGCAAGGTCGAGGTTGTCTCCCACAACGACCTCTCTGGCCGCTACCTCAAGTACCTGTAGGTTATCACTGGATCTGCTTGCTTTGCGTAGACATGCGCTGACCGCTCGCCCCTCCCTCTAGGACCAAGAAGTTCCTCAAGAAGCAGCAGCTTCGTGACTGGCTCCGCGTCGTCGCCACCTCCAAGGGTGTCTACACGCTGAAGTTCTACAACGTCGTCAACGACGAGGCTGAGGACGATGACGAGTAAATGTTCACGACGGAATGCCTTCATGATTCTTCGGTCACCGGTCAAGGAAAACAGGTTGCATGGAACGGCGTGGATGAGGTGTGGCAGGATACCTTAGGAATCAAATCAAGAGCCAGCACCCTCGTGTGCGCTTGACCTGCCAATATTGCGTTGCTCCATTCGCTGTGAATTGATGTCTTCTGGGGTATCCTTGTTCTATCGTGCCGACTGGTAGAGAGCCTCCTGGCCCGTCGCCCTATGGTACAGTTATGTACATGCTTAAACATGCTCTTCTTTGGTTTGCCAACCCCTGGATCATGGCAATGATCGCATGACGCCCTCAAACGCCACGAGCGCCACCGCGTTCGCCGGGAACGCTCTCAGAAAGCAGGGCAAGAAGCCGCGCCAGTATCCTCTCAATCCCGACTCTCTCCAGACCGCGACGGCAGCGTCTCTCCACCGCGGGAACCGCCTGACACCGTCGCCGAGCCCACCTCCTAACGGATCCGTCATGATCCTCTGTTTCACCACGTCCGAAGGGTAGCTCGTCAGCCAGAACACCTGCGCGCTCAGCCCGCCGGCCCAGAAGTTCACAGCCGGCGCGCTCAGCGACGTCTTCTCCCGCATGAGCCTCGTGAAAACGTCGTAGCTGCCCCACCAGCAGAAGAAGAAGCCGCGGAACAGCAGCGTCGACCCCAGGCCGTGGTAGATGCCTCTCAGTCCGTGAAATTTCCAGATCTTACGGATGCAGTCGATGGGTCCGCTGTATAGTCGGCCGGCCTTGTCCGCGGCGTACTGGATCTGCAGACGCGCCTTGACGTGCTCGACCGGCGCGGCGATGAAGCTGACGGTCGCGCCGGCCAAAATGCCAGCCATGCCGTGGCCGTACCAGGGCAGCGTGCTCTTGCCGAGGCTGGGGGTGGCGCCGGGTTGAAACTCAGAAACGTGGAATAGGTTTTCGGAGAGTAGCCGGCGGTAAACTGTGAGGGAGCCTAACATGACGGAGTCCATGAACATCCAGCCGACGAGGGGCGGTGAGGCACCCTTGTAAAGGGCGAAAACGCCTTCATTGCGGACGGTCTGGGCAACGCATTGGAGCGGGCCTGCGAAGCGGCTGGCGTCTGTGGTCTGAAGGCGGACCTTGACGGTATCGAAGGGATGGCCAACTGCGGATAGTGTCAGTGGATGACGCCTATTTTAGACAAGGTTCGTCGCATACCGGTCAGCTTGGCGACTCCCGAGAAGACGCCGGCCACAAAGCCTTTGTAGTTCTTGAAAGCAGGGGCTTTCTCCTCCGGGATCTCGGCGGCCATTGTGACGATCCTGCTGACGCCAGATTCGGGGGCTCTGTTCTAGGGGCCGATGGATTTGATGACCTGCTTGGCTGAGCCGGCGGCAACCGGGTGTGCCTTGAAAAATTGAATAAGGAATCGATTGCCGTGAGACCTTTTGAATGAGATCATTGGGAGACGAAAACGCGAATGAACATGCCAGAACGGGGGATGAGTCCGAGGTTGTGAGCTGTGAGGTCCACCGAGATCGGCAGACATGCCGGTTATAGCGGATTGGGTCCGTCCGGGAGATGTTTAGTTGCATAACCAAGGTGGCCGGCCGGGTCGCCGTATTGGAACCCGGGACTTCGGATGAGTGTTTGAAAGTCACCATAATAATCAACAGCCATGAAAACTGCGAACGGGGTTGGAAAGCCTGCTGCCATTTTCTTACGACAGACTCGCTCGACTTCGGAAAAGACGCTCCGGGACCGTCTCCAGAACCTTTGCTCCATGGACATGCTGGGGCACTGTTGTCGAAAGTCGTCGCTGCCAAGCTATAGATCGCAGCCTCTGGCTGGCGGCAGTGGATGTAATATTTATCGAGGATATACATAATTTGCCCTTATTACACCAATAGGTCGAGATGTTGGTCAATTTTGCTGTTCGGGATATCCGCAGCTGAGGAAATTCCACATTGCTAGAGAAATTGTCTCCTAGAGATTCATATTATCCAAGCACCGAAGCTGTAGATAATTCATGAATCACTGTAGGCTAGAGTCTGACGAAGGCCGGGTTTTATGAGCGGCAAATGGATGACATTCATGACCGTCGTTGGTCACAATTGCATTACAAACGGCATTGCATGGGATTTAGGGTCAGCTCTGATTTATGTGGAAAACTCCATGCTCAATCTTTTATCTGCTTATCATTGGCACAGCAAGCGTCGGAATGAGGGACGTTTACTCCAGTGATCTCTCGACAGGACGCGTGACCCTAATTCGCCCGAACGAATTTAGCATTGAAGGCAACCTTGTGGATGTGGCTCAATTGTGTATGTCAAAGAATCCTGTACCCATCACCCGACAATTTATCAACGTAGGCCTGGCTTAGTCCGTCATTATTGACAGGCTACGTATGCGCCAAAAGCATGATGCGCAAAACTCGCGCTCCCCATCCCAACTCTACCGACATCGCCCAAGCACGACCCGTTTACAACAGCTCAAAGTCGTCCAGCTTGTCCCTGTACTTCATAATGTTCCTCTTGATCTTGCTGCCCGTCGTCCATGTCACCAAGTCCTCCATATTCCTCGTCACGAAGAAGGCCGGGTCTGTGATTGTCTCGGTGCCTACTCTGACGTGCCCTTGCTCGATGAGCTGACAAATGTTAGCAGCCATCAGAGGTCTGAAGCCAGGACAGGTAAGCTTACCTTGGTGGCAGCCTGGACTGTAGGAGCCATGTGAAGCCTCGTCATAACAACGGGAATGCGCCGCCTGGCGAGGGCGGAGACAGTCGCGCCGTTTTCTACGGCGGAGAGCTTGCTGGTTGTGGAGAGAATGCCCATGTCGTAGAGCTTATCGAGGAGAAGCTTCTCGTGCTTCTGACGGGCGGCGCTCTCGGGAGGCAGGAGGGAGAGGCGGTGGGCGAGCTGACGAATAGACTGTGAGGTGTGTCAGTATGCGTGCCCGGGAAATCGCCAAAGGAGGACTGGTGCAACATACGCCACATATCCTGTTGTACTTGTGGTAGTCCTCAGGCTTCTGAATCATGTATCGTCTTCGGATGGCGGCATCGCGGTGGTCGTTGTCTTGCTTGTAGGTGATGAAGTCGACCTTGCGAAGGAGCTTCGACTCGTGGTGCTTGAGCGCGCGACCCATATTGGCGGCTGGCGGGTAAATGTGCCAAGTCGGATTGTCGTTGATAGCCTCGTAGTTTCGTCGGGTTTACAAAGCGCAGGTCGACCGTCTATGGGGTATGTCGTCTTCAGCAACAATGTCCTTGAATCCTGACGAGAAGACGCAAGTGGGATGCAGAAAAATCCTTATCGCCATCGTCAATCGCACTTATCAGCACCCCGATAAGTGGACCCTTCCCGTTCAATGTGGATCCCAAAAATCCAACGCCTCGAGAGCTTCAACCCATCGCGACTCGGCTTTCGACTTTGACGTTCATCTTCCAATTGCACCGACCACAATCGTCACGATGCCGCCCAGACTACCATTCCTACCCGCGGCCACCGCGCCGTCCACCTTTCTCCGTCGGCTGGCACGACCCCTATCCACGACACCCGCCCTCAGCCGTGCGTACCTCCCGAACCTATGTCCGGCCATCATGGGCTAACCCCTAGTCACAGAATCCAAACCCAACTCGGCCTCCGACATCCTCACCCTCGACGAGCGCCCCGCCCCCGGTAACCACGCCGAGCGCGTTCAGAACCTCGTCCGCGGCGGTACCTTCGCCCAGGGCGAGGCCCAGCTGGCGCGCAAGCGGTTCGAGCTGCAGCAGCTGCGCGAGCGCAAGACGAGCGACGACTACATCAGGCAGATGCCGCGCAAGTGGCGCACCGGCGACGTCTACGCGCCGCACGACATGCACCCGCACCAGCTGTCCAAATGGAAGAGGAAGGTCGGCCCGAAGAACGACGTCACAGACCTGCTGGCCCTGAACCCGCTGGACATGTACAAGGTGCGTCGGGTCTCCTCCCCCCAGACGGGGACTGAGAGTGAGGAGATACACAAGACTGACGACGGCATAGAATTTCTCCATGATTTCGGAACACATGACCTCTTTTGGTCAGATCAAGCCCGCGAAGGACACTGGCCTGCGGCCACGGAACCAGAGGAAGATGGCCAAGGCGATCCGGAGAGTCATCGGCATGGGCATCCACCCCAGTGTCCACTACCACCCTGAGATTATTATGAAGCGGATGCAGGGCCCGAAGTGGTAAAAATAGAGGCAGGACGAAGGGGGTCACTGTGTAATTGTGTCAAATTGTACAACACCTTGGGTAGCATCTACCACACTATGTACACATATGCAAAATGATATCTCTAGAAACACGTGTTGTACAGGGTCATGCTTTCAACACCCGCGGCAGCTTGTACTTTGTCAAGCCGTTGGCAGCCCGTTGATAACGCCTCTTCCTCACATCTGCCCACACCTTGGGATGTGTCTCACTCGCCCAGTCTGCAAACTTGCGTTGCAGCGCCTGGCCTGGCAATGCGTTGTATGCCACGCCCAATCTGTGCATCGTTAGCTTCACGCCCCTGGAACCAAGTTTCGGACGTTGAGACTCACATTAAGAGGTCCGGACCATATCCAACAGTCTGCTGCATCGACTTGATCGCGTCTTGCACTGCGGTCACGTTGCCGTTGCCCCCGATGCCGCCGAGGTAAGATGCAAAGACAGATGGGGGCACGTCGACTTCCTGTGCCTCCATCTTCTTCCAGATCTTCTTCGCAGTCTGGTCGCCGTAAGGCAACCTCTCGCAGACCGAAAAGACAATCTCCAGACTGTTGTACGATGGTCCCTCGGATGAGCGGATAATGTCGTTCCAGAAGTCGAGGGCCCGAGACGGACGCCCGCACGCCGTGTAAGCAAGCATCAAGGCGTTGTACAGCTTGGTTGTAGGCTGCATGCCGAGGTCCATCTTTAGCATGTTATGAACGAGACTGACGTGCTCCTCCGAATCGGAGTCGGCGCACGCTCCGAGACCCTCAAAGCACTGAATGTATGCCTCTGTCGAGGGGTGGAACGAACGGTTGACGTGCTGCCTCATGTGGCCGAAGGTGTGGACCGCCATATCGGGACGCCTGCGATCGAAGAAGGTCTGCATGAGTCTGAGTCGGTCCTCGACGCTGGTCTCCAAGAAAAATTGCCGTAGTATTGAGTAGGCATCCCATACCCTGGCTGTGCTGTTCTTGCGATCCAGGCAGTAGGAGACGAACGCGTCTCGCACTGATTGCCTCTGGTCGGTACTGTGCTGGAAAATATTGAGGGACAAAGTGTCGATGATATCAAGTTGTTGATCGTACTTGAGGTAGACTGTGCAAAGCGCAACGACAGTGTCCGGATCAAGCGTGACGATCCGCTGCTCCAGGACATCCAGGATCTCCCGGATTGCTTTGAGATCGGGTTGCGGTTGATCGCAAAGAGCTTGCAGGTACTTATTGACGACAGGGAGATCTTCTTCGCCTTCAAGCTCCGTCCTCGCGAGCTGTTTGTAGGCTTCTCTCGCGGCAGACAGATCCTTGGCCTTGATCCGAGATTCAATCTGCAGCACAAAGGTCATGCCATTCGGCTTGATATCGTACTCGCTGGCAAAGGCAAGTAACCTGTCCGCCAGATAGGGGTCGTTCTTGTCCGAAGCGGCCTCGATGAGACCATTGATGGTGTGAACATCGGGCAGAACCGATGAGTCTTCTGGGTTGTGCTTCGCAACGACGTCAAACATGCTTCGCAAGTCATCCAATCCTTTGCCCATGGACAGGACCGCCCATTGATACACAATATCCCAGTGCGCCTTGCTCGGGTTCGAGTCGACAAGCTGCTGGAAGATCGGATCGCACCACGCTTGCTGGTTGTTTCGAATGGAGAATTTGAGGACTTCTTTGTAGGTCTCGTGCCTGGGCTGCTTGTTGCCGGGGATGGGCTTCGAAAACCACCTCTTCGTCTCTTTTGCGCGGTCTCTGGTCGCAAAGAATGTCGTCATGGCCTCTTGAAACCTCGGGGTGTACTCCATGCCTCCCTTCTCAGCCTCCGCCGCGGCCTCGAGCAGCTCCTTCTCGCGGCCCTCTGCCGCCAATCCTCGCAGAACGTAGATCCAGAGGGGTCTCGCATTTTGTGTTGACTGATTCGTCGCCTGGAGATGGGCCCAGTGCTTCCGTAGTTCAGTGAGCGCCTGCTTGGATGCGCCGTAGGTAGTCAGTGCCCACATGTACGCCTTGAGATCCTCCACGGTCGGGTCTGTCGCGTCCAGCTCGGTTGGCTGGGCATCCTCGTACTCGTACTCCAGTTCCCTCTCCTTTGTGATCTCTTCGTAGAGCGCTTTGCAAAACTCGAGATGCTCTGCTGTGTCCTCCTTTGGTGCCTTCAGCAGCGCATCACGGGCGGCTGTGAGTTCCAACAGGGACAGTCCCTCGCCCGGCTCTTCGTCCTTGTTCTCCACCAGATATTTCAACAAGTTTCGGCAGTGCCGGGCTTGCGTGCTGTTGACCGTGACGTGGAACCGCTGCTTGTAGGTGAACAGCTCCCGGAAGGCGTCGACCAGCTCTTTCCGTGCCGGAGGACGTAAGTTGTCGAGCAGGCGATTCCTCCACGTCAAGATCACGGTCCACCCTGGTTCGTACTCTGGTTTTTTAATCTGCCTCGGGGCCTTCTGGAAGATGCCGAAAAAGGTTCGACGGGTGGTTCGCCGGGTGACAGGCGCGATTATCGGTGATGACTGGCGGCTCGATGGCGTCAGGAGGAGAGAGCTCGCTGGGGTGCAGCCTCTGGCGACCAGGGCACGTCGGTAGACATGGCGGGCTAGGTGCGCCCTCATGATGCGGGTTTGGGGTGTGAAGGGGAGCTCCTGGTGGGCCGTGAGCAAGAGTCAATCGCGGTACTAGCTTCAATTAGCCTACCTGAGCATTTTCGACACAGAAGACCCAGCGGGAGAGTAATTGTTGGAGGCCTTGCTGCCGTGCGATAGCTGTTGAAGATTCTAGGCTTGGAGCTTCGCGACGTGCATGTAGCCAGTGGTGTCTGTGGCATGGTTCAATCACCTTAGCGTCCATGGGATCTCGGGCGTTTGCATGACCCCGAAAGCATGTATACATGCATATAAACATATTCTTATGGTTTGTTACATACATTGGCCTCGACTTCGACCACTTGCTTTTCACATTGCCTTCCCTGCTGCTTCAGAAACTCTTTGCGTGTTATGAAGGCTGAATATTTTCTGTAGGTCTTTTTTCACGGCTGAAGTCGAGACAATTTACCCCTGTCGCAAATTTGCACAACCAACAACCACATATACACAATATGAGATGATCAAGGCGCGACATTTCGTGTCTATTATAGACGGTTCTATTGTACCGTACAAGGCAAATCCAAAACTCCATCCCTTTCGAAGTACTCTCGAAGCACTCGAGGAGAACTCCATGCCTAGCCCAAATCCACGCCGTTTCAAGAGTACCCGACTTAGGTGCCGCCACCGGTGACCTTGATGACCTGGCCTGTCGACTGTCAGTACCTCATCTCGAGAGAAGACGCCAGAGGGAGTCTTACCATTGATCCATTCGCAGTCGTCGCTGCATAGAGCCGAGATGGCCTTGCCAATGTCCGCGGGGACACCGACCCTCTTGAGGGGGTTCATGTTGGCGAGGCCCTGGTCGATGATCTCGATGGGCATGCCCTTGTAGCCGCCGGGGACGTAGTGCCACGAGTTCGCGTCGTACATGTCCGTCTTGACGCCGCCAGGGGCGACGGCATTGACGGTGACGCCCTTCTCGCCACAGTCGACGGCGAAGGCGCGCGTGAAGCCCTCGACGGCGGCCTTGGAACCGGCGTAGAGGGCGTGGTTGTGGATGCCGCCCATGGAGGCGGCGACGGACGAGGTCAGGATGATGCGGCCGCCGCGCGCGCAGTGCTTGAGGCCCTGCTGGGCGACGAAGAATTGGCCGCGGCAGTTGAGGTCGAAGATGTCGTCAAAGAGCTCCTGGGTGACCTCGGTCTCGGGGCACCAGACCTCCTTGCCCGAGTTGGAAATGACAAAGTCAAGGCGGCCAAAGTGGGCGACGGCGCGGTCGAAGAGGTCGACGACCTCGGCGGGCTTGCTGATGTTGGCCTGGAGGGCGATGCCCTTGGACCCGAGCTTGGCGAGCTCGGCGACGACCTGCTCAGCAGCGGTGGCGGAAGAGCCGTAGTTGACAATCACGCTGGCGCCGCGCTTGCCGAGCTCGAGAGCGATACCCTTTCCGATGCCACGGCCGGAACCGGTGACGAGGGCGACCTTGCCGGCGAAGGGGCGGGCAGGGTCAGAGGGAGCAGTGGCCTGCTGCTGCTCGACAGCAGCCGGCAAAACGTCCTGTGTGGCGACGGGAGCCATGGTGTGTGATCTGGAAAGTTGATTAGGGGTAGAGAGGGCGAGGAGGTAGCGAGATGGTCGCTGATGAGTTGATGATGAGAGAGTTCTCGTGGTTTAATTGTCGCCGGGACTCCATGTTTATATACAGACAATGAGCCCGTGTCTGCTCAGCGACCGTCCGCAACTCCGGACACCTCGTGGAGGAAGGACGTTGGGGAACTGTCTCGAGGGACCGCGGCGAACGGACGATGGGTGAGGTAGGGGGTTGCAGGGGCCGGGTCCGAGGAGGGTGGACAAGCCGGAGTCCCTTTGTTGAGTGTTCGGACAGCGCGCTTGCGGCCAGGTCAGAGATGGCGGTGCAGTCGAGCTGCCGGCCTCCACTTGGGACAGCTTCAGGTCCTCACCAAGGTCTGCGGGCCCCCGGGGCATCACGCCCTCAGGTGCTCAGGTGCTCAGGGGTGCAGGGGCTCAGGCACGAATAGCGCCTAGCTTTGGTAGGGCAGTCCGCCAACCTGATGCCTCCGGTGAGGATGCATGCGACTCTTGCGTGCCCGTTACCCGTTTGTTTCGAGAAAGCGGCCGGGCGTTGCGGTCCGGTGGATGCGGCGCTCAGGCATGGTCATTCAAATTCCCCAGCGGAGGTCCGAACGGATCCTGGCGGCGCGCTCATGCTGACCACTTGGGCGGGCGTCCGATCATTGTACTTGGCCGCAGCTAGCCCTCAGCTACGGCTGCTTTGTTCCTGACCATCCGGCTCCCCTGGCCATAGGGCTTCGAGGTGTCCCGCGACCATGGATGGTGTTGAGTGGGCAGGCGACGATCATCAAGATTACGATCAAGGCACCTTTTGGACCTTAGCTTGGTCGTGTACCTGAAGTGCCCGAAGCTTGGGTACCTGAGGCCCCTGTGACGAAGAGGCACAAGGGTAGATAACGCTTAGTCATCTATCTCATGCTCCGGCTCCCGCCTGCCACGCCCCAGTTCGCTTCCCAAGAACCCTCGACAGAGCAGCACCGATTGTAGCTTGGTGGCTTGATTTGCATAATCACATCGCCAGGTGTATTCGGCCGCTAAACTTTGCCAAGAGATTGGAGGCTATGACAACTATATTCTATTCATCCTAACACTGGATACTTCTTTGAAGACCACGCTGTACCTGAAGTTAGCGTGGCTCACCTTGTCAAACCTTTCCTGAATTTTCGTCCGCCACTGGGCTTCCTTCCTTTTTCTTCTGCACCTTAGCAGGCATGTCTTTCCTTTCACACCCTTTCGCCCAACAGGGGCCATACGAAGGACTCGTTCGCCTCTTACAGTGACTTCAGGCCTCTAAACTGCTACAGGACCAGGTACAATACATCCTCTCCTACGCTGCAAAAGAGCCTGCAATCCTGCCGCCGTCATTTTTCATCAGTCGTCTAATTGAGATGGTGATGATTGCTAGGCAACAGAGATATAAGTGGTGATCCCATCATTGCTTTCGCTGGGGGTTTGGGGAACACCAACGCCACTTTCCCAGAACTTGGGTGTACCGTAGGACGCTTGTCCTCGTTTACGCTAGCATCAGCCCAATAATCTGATCCACGAATTGTACGTTGGCAAGGCTGGGTATTCGTAATAAACTCTAAGACCTAGACTATAAGCTGGATCTTCACGCAAGCCTCGAGCTCTAGGCTTCTCGGTGGCGTGGACCGGAGCCTATCGTATGTGACTCTCTGTGAAACCGGGCTTACAGCTGGGCGCTGAAGCCAATCATCTTCCTGGCGTATCATTCTTGAAATTTCCAAGCTGAAATTCCCTGAAACTTCCTACGCGGTCACTATTGAGATGTGCATGGTGCGGCCAAGTCAAGAGTGTGAGACTTCAGCCGCTGGCACTGGACCGAGCGAGCCCCAATTGCGCAACAGCGAGGAGAATGTGTAAAAGGGGGTGCGCGCCGCCAGACACCCCGTTGATTCCATCAGTGTTTTTCCTATCCCGACGCTAAGATTCGAAAACCATGATCATCTCCAAGATTCTGCTCGTGGCCGTGGCCAGCGGCCTTGTAACCGCCTGGCCTGAGCCCACTGCAGCAGCTGCATATCGCGATCCCAGGCCCGTCAACTGTGCAAAGGTGACTGGAGCTCTCGGCGCTCTTAAGAAGATTGGTCCGCCGGCGACCTCCTTTTGCAGCTCCTTTCTCAAGATTCGAACGCAGACGATAACAACCACCGTTACACCTGCTACCGTGTAAGTCCTGCACTAGGCTGTTTCCATGATGCGAGGTCACTGACGAGAGTTCTATGGGCAGGACCCGCACGACGTCGACGACGACTGTTACGACAACTAAAGTATCGTGCGACCAACAGAAGAGGGACGCGCCCCTGGACTATCGAGCCGTGGACCCTGCAGACTCCGACGCCGCTGAAGGACTCGAGAAGCGTCATGACTTTCATCACCTCCTCGCAGGCTATGGCGCCGCCAAGATATCAGAGGGATGCAAGTGTCTGAGCCTGCAGCCTAAGACGAAGACCGTCACAAAATCTGCTGCTACACCAGTTCGTCCCACCTGCACCAGCCATCCCAACCCCCTTTCCGGGCTAACAGTGTGCCTACAGACGACAAACGTAGTCGCAACTGCCACGCAGTGTGCGGTAAAAAGATGTCATCCGAATGGCGTGGGCCAAAGCTGCGCTCAAGACAGCGACTGCTGTCTTGGGGCTTGTGGCGTGCAGTTCGGGGTGCCCACCTGCTGCACCCCCAATGGCGCCGAGTGCAACTTGAATAATCCGGGGACCTGCTGTAACGCAGCCTGCCAGAGCAATGGCCTTGGAGGCTTCCAGGGAACATGCATTGGCTGAGGCGTTGTTGTTATTGTGATGCTGCGTGCGGTTCTGGACCCAATGTGATCTATCCTTACCGTGATTAGTATCATATCATAGCTTCAGCGCGAATAGTCAATGACTGCTTGCGCTTGGTAGATAAAAATAATCATGTGTTTATTTTGAGCGTCTATCAGCTCCCATGGGTTGAATGCCTGAAGGCTGGCTTCCTCCATAGTTAACCCCGACAAATCTTTGCCCCCAAATCCGTACTGGGTGCGGAGTCTGAGCTGTGGCTGCTTTAGTTTGAGCGAATAGTGGCATGGGGTGAACATGGGATGGGTAGACCTGCCTCGGATGAACCTTATCAGCTGAATCATGGCGGTCCATGTCCTGGCGGTTGGTGCTGAAAACCATGATGCTCCCCTTAAAAAATGTTAAGCCCGCTCAGAGACCAGTCCCCTCATAATAACGTAAATCAGGAATGTCTGGGACTGGTACTAGTATCGTGACGATACATGGCCCTGGAGACTAGTACCACTACCAGTCCAAGGAGCAATTACTTTCACATACACACCAGTGGGCTGGGCAGATCATCGTCGCTGAGGTACTAGTCGTTCAAACTATTCTTGTATATGATACTGGTGTCGTCACCTTGAACATTAGACCCCCAATTATGACTGACCTTGCCCGTTGAGTTTTGTCTCTCGGAATCGCGCTTTAGACAGCGTACTTGGTCCTAATAAGCTCGTAGTTGATGCGCGTGACGATGTTGCACGTCTCTCCTCCCTTGGAAGACGCCCTCCAACTCGAACCAAACTTTCTTCTTCTGTTGTAAGTCCAGTCCGCATCGTTGCGCAAGTCCTGAGTCCCAATAGTAACGTCACCGCCCGGGAGAATCTTTGCTCTGTAAAGAGCATTGGCCCCCGAGTTGGAACCGGCGACGAACAAGTTTTGCCAATCCCAGCCGTCAAAGCGAAAGTAACCACCACTGTGGGCTCTCGCCCATTGGTACATGGTGAGGACACCTCCTGAATAGGGTCCGTTAGGGCCGGTGTGATCCTGTCTCCTATGCTCTCTGCAATGGTCGGAAATCCCATGCCCGAATTCCATGCCGTTGGCAATCCTCCAGCGCTGCTGCCGTTTGACCAAACTCTCCTCGTCTTGATCGTCTTCGTCGACGAAGCTACGATCAACCCAGATGACAACGTGGTCTCCGTCGTCACGCTCGATAAGCGAGTGTTTGTACACTGTCACCAGGATGTAATTAGTAAGTGATGCCAGGAAAAATGTCCAAAATAAGAGAAGCTCACTCTCTGTCAAGTTCACCCCATGGAGCTCAGCAAGCTCAAGGTCTCGGGACTCCAAGACAGAGTCACGTTTGAACTTATGCATCGTCCCCTGCGGCACGTCAAGATCCGTGTCGGGCTCCTCGGACAGGGTCGGGAAGCCCATGGCGACGGCGGCCAAAAGGCTAGAGAGAAGAGCTTTAAGAAGCATCTTTGATACACTTTTGGGACACAGTCTGATGAAGAATAGTGCAATTTTGATCTGAATAGAGCGGATATTTACACTTTGAAGTTGGGCGGGGCAACCATTTTATGCCTTTGCGGTTGTCAACGGTGGCGGTCAATCGTGAGAACGATTTTGTTCTACATGGAGGTTGCACGGAGATTCTACCACCTTGAGATGTGATTCCGATGAAGGATCGAGTATTGAAATCTAGACTCACTTGGCGCTGCATCGATCCGGGGAATTGGGGGCAATTGGTGGTTGGCATTTGGGCCGGTCTACCTTGGGTAGCTTGGCAACATGAGGGGAACTCAACTACTCGAATGTTTGCTTGCAGGAGCCGTTTCCGTGCCCAACGGGGTCTGTGACTGTCAAGCACTGGTTTACCTAGAAGCCAGCCTTTTAAAGATGATGCGCCCTCTTAGATGCTTGACAGGTTGCTACCGGGCGGAGGAAAGGAATCCGAGCAATGTTCGGGAATGGTGATCACTGCTTTGAAAACCGGCTTCGCGGGCCATGCGAAATCAAAGCCCAGCTCATGTACATAAACTTGATACCGCATCAAGGTGTTTGCCCAGCTACCTACCAGCGAAGACGCGAAGGATTTCCTCTAAGCTTGGCTCGATTCGCGTCGCAGAAACCGGCAGAACTTGGCATGGTGGCCTCTCTGCTCGTCCTTATCCTCATGCAACTATGATCACAACAGCTTCAAGGGTTGTAACATGTTGTCAGATTACTCGTCAGACATACGGCCGTCACATCCCAGGGGCGGGGTCCGGCAGAACCTCGGGCCAGTTCGTCGTACTATCTGCTACCTTAGATTTGTGTCAGACGTAGCGTCGCATTGTGCGACAATTTGGTAGATAGATAGGTATGTCAGAGTACCCGTCTCATTCTCCCATCGTGTCCCAAGGCACCCATAGGATTTCCTATGTCATCGTGGAACATTCACGAAACCCAATCGATATGCCGGTGAAGTCCTGTCACTTTCAGAGGACGACCGAAGGGGATCGATCCAATAGCTGGCGACATCCCCATAGAAGGATTATATAACAGCAGTCAGCCAGCCACCGACCGGTCGGGAAAGCTCCAGCTTGGCTCGCTTCTCGCGTCTCGCTTCAACTACCAACTCGCGCGAAAGACTGTTCTACATTGACAGGCTGATGTAATCCCCCAAGTCTTCTCTGACGAAGACAGTGATCATCAGCTCAATCTCGGGCGAGATGTGACGGGGCCGGGTCATCCTGCTCGGTCTCTCCGTTTAGTAGCGGAGGCCGACCTTGTACGCCGACACGGTACGGCGCCGCTTTTTGCCTCATCTCGTCTCTCAGGGCCCGGCCATCGTATTTGAAGTCGGGACACCAAGTGGTCCGGGAGGGCGTTTCTCACGACTGTAGCTACTCTTACATCAATCAACTGTTGGACCAGTCGATACTCCGGATCAATCAATCTGTCAATTGACCTGCCCTTCCTGCCCAAGACCCGTCATCCGAGCGACCGCCTGGCTCATACATGCCCCATATCCCGTCCCATCGTTCCATCTTCAGACTCCAACACCAGCCATGTGGGTCGTACTTTTGGTCGCTGTGGCTCTCTTGGCCGTCCTCTTCCGGACGACCAAGACCAAGATCCCAGCCTACAAGGGCGGCGGCTGGTTGTCCTTCCTCAGCGACGCCGAAGCCTACTCCCAGACACCCATCGACATGCTCACCAGGGCCACGGCGCAGTGCGGCAACATCTTCTCCATTCAGGTCCTGACCGTCTACAACGTCTTCCTCCGCGGCAATGAGCTCAACAAAGCCTACCTCGAGGTGCGCGAGGATGTCTGGTCCTTCGGCGGCGGCATGGTGAGTCGGTGCCGAATCAGCCAGAACATCGTATGAAGACTGACAAGGCCAGGGCATCTTCATCAACAAGATTCTCGACCCAGGCTACTTTGACCACCTGAGGACCATGGTCGGTTCTCTCAGCAGGTACATCAATCGTACCGTCGCGCAGGACTACGCCGCGAGGTGCACCGCCGAGGAGACACAGAAGACGGCCCTCGCGAGCTCCGCCCAGGCCAGTGTGCCCGTCTTTGACACCGTCTCTGGCATGGTCCACAAGATCATCGTCAAGTCTCTCATGGGCGACGACTTCTACGCCGCGGCAGACGAGCTCCTCGACCTCCTCCACGCCATGGAGGCCGACATTGGCAGCATCTTCTCCTTCGTCTTGCCCTCCTGGATGCCGCACCCGCCCGCCCGCCGTATGGAGAAAGCCCGCCAGCGTTTCAAGCAGATCTTCTTCGAACGGCTCGACCGCCGCGGCGACTTCCACGGCGCCAAGGCCTCCGAGGCCCCTGACTACATCACGTACACCATGAACGACAAGGCCACCGCCTCACTCCGCCACTACATGCCCTCCCACCACACGGTCCTCATGTTCGCCGCCCACACCTCCACCGTCGCGTCCGTCTCCTGGGTCCTCGTCTCCCTCCTGCGTCACCCGGACCTCCTGCGCGCCGTGCAGGCCGACCTCCGCAGCGACCGCGGCGACCTGCTGCTGCAGGCATGCATCAAGGAGACCGGCCGCTTCTACTCCGGCATGAAGATGCTGCGGCTCGCCAAGAAGGAAATGACAGTCCCCGGTACCGACGTCACCGTGCCCAAGGGCGCCGTCGTCTCCATCGCCCCCTACCTGACGCACCACGACCCGGCCAACTTCGCCAACCCGGACGTCTGGGATCCGAGCCGCTGGATCGACAGCAAGACCGGCGAGCTCGTGACCGTCGAGACCAAGGGCGCCACGGGCGTTAAGTACATGCCGTTCGGCTACGGCAGCCACAGGTGCCCCGGCGAGAAGATGGCGGGCATTATCGTGACGGGGGCGCTGACGTCACTGCTGCGAGACTACGATGTTGCCTGGCCTGGCGGGCAGGTGCCGCAGGGCGTTGATTTTGACAGGCTGGATTTTGACAAGATCGGATCGCCCTGGCTGAAGGTACGTTTGCTCCCCCGTGCTCCTCCCAAAACGGTTGATTCTATTTGCGTTTGGTGCTACGTGCTGACCACGGCCCGATTCTTCTAGGGTGATGTCAGCATCAAGGTCTCGAGGCGCACATGGCCGGATCACGGGGCAACTGGGTGCTGATATGTGCGGGGGTGCAGTTCGCGCATCCTTTGGTAGGCTGGGGTGAGAGCCGGGTGCTGTGTAGCGTGCCTTTTACTGTAGGCTGTCAGCACAGCCCGCGAGTCGGTAACGTTGCGTGTCTCGGATGCTGTTAGTGCGAATACGTCGGAGGTGGATAGGTAGTCAAGAGAGTCCTGTCCTGCCGTTATGCTTCTGCAAATTGTAAGTTTGAGACAAGTGCAGTGCTAAGAATGGTCTGGAGCTGTCAAACTACGACTACCGGATCTAGTGTTCTGAATACCGTGTTCCACAAGACTGACCGCTGACAGAAGCGGACTAGCATTAGTTCATGATAGCTTCACTTAACCCCTTTCCTCATCCCGCCCGCCGGGTCTGGGCGAATCATGATGACAAGCGGTAAAGCTTCTAGAAGTAGAGTAATAAACGCCGAGATGGTGCCTGTATTCATCTAGACCATCTTTTGTAGCCCTCCAGGAACCTCCGGAGTCTAGCCTCTACACCCGTGTATGTGTACTACCTCCATGGTCGCCGCAAATGACATGTCCCTTTCTAGGTCACGGAATAAGCGGCCGCTCTAGTCCCTAATGCAACAATAACAAAGAAATCCAAAAGTTCCGCCCAGGATATATGCCCACCCCTCTCAAGAAAGGACCTCCCTCCGGCTCGGCCGGAGTCGGCGCAGGGTCTAATTCCCTCACCCCGTGTCCTCCAGGCATCTACGAAGGATACCGCTCAGCTCGCCGACAAACGCCGGCTCAAAGGCGCTGTCGTGGTCGCCGCTGAAGGGCAGCACCTCGAACCGCGCGAACCGCGACGCGTCCCACCGCATGGCGTCCTCGCGCATGATGTCCCTGATCGCCTGCGCGCCCCCCGTGTCGACGAGTTCGCGGGACGCGTAGTCCGAGGGCAGGATCGTCCTGCACTTGATGAGCACCGCGTGCAAGTCGGACCGGGCGTCGGGGGGGAGCAGGTCGCCGGGGCGGACGTTGGCGATGAGCTGCAGGCCCTTGCGCACGTGGAGTCTGATGTTTTCGAGGAACTGCTGGCCGTCGTCGCAGTCCGGGTCGTCCATGTCCGAGGAGCTGTCCGAGGAGTCGTCTGGGGTGTCCGTGTTGATGTCGTCTGCTTTGTCCCAAACGGAATCGCAGTCGGAGCCCTCGGCACTGCTGTCTTGCAGAGAAAGGGACGAGACGCGGGTCCATGGAGGGCGCTCCCCAGAGCCAACGACAGAAGAAGAAGTCGAATTGGTGTACATTGAAGGCCAAGGATCGTTCCGTCCTTCGAAGGCGTCGTCTTCTTCGACCCCGAGGCTCTTCCATATCGTCGTCTGCTTGGACGGTTCGACGCTGGGCGGAGCGAGCGCCCTCATAAAAATGACACGAGCCAAGGCATCATTGTCAGTCTTGTTGGAGAAGGCAGGGAATGCCTCTGGGTTGCCAGAATCAACCATGATTACTTTGAGGATCTTCTCCCCACGGGCGAGCAGAATGTGAGCCATGTTCATGGCGACCATCCCGCCCATCGACCACCCGCCGAGCAGGTAAGGTCCATGTGGTTGGATTGTGGTGATCTCTCGGACGTACTGTTCAGACAGAGCCTGAAGCGTTGGAGGGAAGATGAAGGTCTCGTTGTCGAAGCAGTGTAATGGAGATGTGATGCCGTATACCGGCCGGCCGCCGTCGCTGAGTGGTTTGAGGCGAAGGAAAGGCAAAGCCAGGCCGGAGATGGCGTGAACGAGAAAAAAAGGGGTAAGCTTTGAGTCTTCGGACCCCTGAATGAGAGTTATGATTTCCATCGCGAAGAGTGCAGTATAAGGAAAGAAGAGGCCTAGGGTAACGACGCTGCCGACACCTCAAAACCGTGATTCCACTCCCTGCCTTGAAGTATAACTCTGGGAACTGCTCCGGAGTAGATGGGCTGCTGCCTCAGTTGTCTACCGGTCTGACGTGATCCCGACTAGAGAGACTGACTAGACACAGGTGGGTGTAAGTGGTCGGCAGCAAACTGCATTCGGGGAATCTTTCTGGAAGCTCCGACGCCACGAGAGGGCCGACCATCCGCCCCGCAGCTCCTTGTTCTCTTATACAGAGCACTCTAGCAGAAGCTCCGTTGTCCTGGATCACTAGACCGTTGCTCTCGGGGACGCCACATCCAAAGTTGGCAATGTCAATGGCGTGCGTCGACGGGAAAGAGGTTGTTCCTCGACTCGGTCGCAGTGACTGAGCCTGACAGCTATGCCATAGGGCTGAGGGAATCCTGCTGTGCACCGTCGTGCGACGGAAACCGTTGACTTGACCTGGCTAGACCGTACGGAAGTCCCTTCAGGGCTGTCGAAAAGCACCTTCGAAGTCTTGGCAAGGCAGAGACTATGGGGCCTATAGGCCTAGGTGTCTTCCGTGCCGGAGCGGCTATTTGCATTGGCAGCCCTCACACGATACTCGGGCTCCGCGAATAGAACACGCAGGTGCCTCAGCTGTCCCATTGGATGGAGCGAGGCGCAATAGTGCCCAGCCAGCCACACGAAGCTGATTGTATAGCCCCTTGACTTGGAGTCATCGGCATTGCCGTGGAAAGTGACTCAACCCGCCACATATTTCGGGATTGAAGATGGAGACCCCTGAACACCGTTGTGGCTCGGGTCGATAGTCCTTCCGCATGGGCGCGGAAGCTGAGAGGACCAAGTAAGAGGTGACCGGAGGATCTCCGTAGGGCCGGAGAGAATAAAAACAAGACTACTTGCCACAAGTAAGACGCACAATGGATTCTCCTTGCTGATCCCACACTGATCTGCTCCTCTTACTGGCCCGGTTGCGTGCACCAAGCCTTTCCAATACTTCCCCTCCTCAGCACCTTGACCCTAGCCCCGCCAGCAGACACCATGCGTACGCTCGGAGTTTCGCTCCTGTTCCATTTGTTTGCCTCTCAAGCGGAGGCCGCGGTGGCCAAGCCGGGAATCGCACCCCGTGGTAAAGGTCATGGACGGTATGACCTGCCGCTCGACTGGAGCCCCTTCGGTCTGCTCTCAAGCATCAAGCTGGGGCAGCCCCAAACAGATATCCCCGTATTTGTTGACTGGACCTGGATCAACACCTTTGTCCAAACACCCAGGTGTTACGGCAAGTATGACCCGGATGCCTGCCTACATCCCGAACAGCCCTACTACGATCCCCGAGAATCCTCGCGATATCGGAACAAGACAGAGCAGTACCCGAGACGCACCTGGCTGCCAAACCATTTCTTCTTCTCGGAACCGGCAACTTGCGACCATGGTATCGATTCTATCCAAATCGGACCGCCAAAGTCGGATGTTCTGCTCCAATTCGCCGATACGGAGTTCGACGCCTCGGCCTTTCCCTTTCCTTTCGGCGCCGTCCTCGGTCTCGCGCCGACGTTCAAGGGCCAGAACAGTAAGATGACCAGATATTGTTGAGATGATGATGACCGTTATCTGATGACCACCAGGATCGTACGAGTCTGCATTTTACCAGCAGTACAAAGAAGGCTTGTGGAAGAAGCCCCTGATGAGTTTCGTGTACTGTCACGAGGACCGCCTGAAGGAGGCCTGCAACGGCCGTGACGGCATGCAGTCGTTTGGCGGATACCACCAAGACCTGGTCAAGAACTCCAAGGTCTACTGGTATCAGAACGTGGTGTTCCCCGACGTCAACGAGCTCAACTTCCGATACGACCCGCCTTTCTACAACTACTGGGCGACCGGCCTGGAGAAGCTGTGGATTGGCGATGAAGTTCAGAAAACGGAACCGACATCCAAGGCGTCGGGCAAAGCGGCCATTTTCAACCATGCGTCGTACGGAAGAGGTATCCCGCTAACTCCAAATGCCTACCAGCGTCTGGTCCAGATCGCAAAGGCGCGGAAGCTGACGCTGGACGACCCCGAGATCGTCAATAATGGGAATCAGACATTGTACTCTGTCCAGTGTGACAAGGTCGAGTCCCTGCCTCCGATCAGGTACCAGTTCAAGGGGCATGGCAAGGTGTGGGACAGCCACCCTCGGCATTACGTCGAGCAGCTTGAGGATGGAACCTGCGTTCTGAACGTCCGTACGTTGGCGTCTGGAGACCGATTCATGGGGAACTTTGGCGAAACCTTCTTCAAGGATAAGCTGGTCGTGATGGTGAGTCTGATTGCTGGACAGCGTCGCGCCAAGAGAGAGAGATTGTTGACACGAAGCAGGATTTCGACAAGCTCAAAGTTGGAATTGCCGATGTGCAGTGGTGAGTGCTGGAAAATTCTTGAGAGCTGCCTCAACTAAGCAGTTCGCAGGCCGAAGAAGTACGACGACGTGAATTCTGGATCAGGCTACCCGACGCTGGGATAGACAGCTGCGTTCCTCGGCGTCGTCACATGGCTTCCGGAGTGTGGTTGATTAATCATGTGAACGCTGCAGACTGAAAAAGCCACCTGTTGTTTGACTGATAATGGCGGGATAGTGACGCAGGCAGTTGGCAGGCAGGACGGGATGTGATGAAGCCTCAAGGGACATGGATCGGATGGGGGCCGGGGGCTGTATTTCAATGCGAAGGAGTAATGTTGGTCACAGCGCAGCTCGTCGTGCTTCGTCGCCTCGGACTTGCCGAACGAGAAACCGCGCGGTACGTGATCGGCGTCTTGCATATCAATGTACTGTAATTAATTTGGTGCCGACTCTGGAACGTGTCTAGGTGGGTGACGACGGCTTGTGATGCTGTGACACGAGGAGGAGGGTGCTTTGGGGCGGGTCGCTGACTGATGACCCTATCTTCCAATGCAATTACTGTGATCTCCGCGTCGCGATAAATCCGGATCGCGAATGGTGCATGTTCACAGTCGAAGTAGCGGTGATGAGACGCGGCAATTGATGCGAGGTGAAGTCGAAAGAGACAATGGTAGTAACATGGTGATGGGGGTGCACAGGATCGAGCTCGGGCCACTAGCAGGCTTGCTTACCTAAGCGGACAACTGCCGTGATGTGGAAGTTTGTTTGGGGGCGGGCGGGCAGCGAGCAACAGGGAAGGGCCGGGGGGGCCACCATCGCTCCTCATCCATTCCTCCCACAACCTCAACTCTGCTCCAGCAGATCGCATCTTCGCTGCGCCCATGGCCACCTCATCAACTGCTGCTTACGCGGATACCAGGACTACAGCGAGGCTGGATAGCTGGACCACATAGCCCTACCCCGGCCATGTCCCCGCCCGCAATCAAGCGGCATGACGCGAAGCAGTACCATCAGGCAGCGCAGCATCAGCACCGTCGTCATCATGCCGTTCACTGAAGAATCTCACCGACGAGATTGTAAGACCTTTCGGATCTCAGTCCAATCCCCATGGGCCACCATCTTCTCCAAGCTGCTCGCGTTTAGGCTCGTGCTTGAGGTTACGACAAGGTGAATGCCGAAGGCGCGAGGTTACACCGCATATGCGTCCGCTTGTGGCGAAGCCAAGGCACAGGCACGCTTCTTCCGTCGAATCATCGCCCTCCGTTCTGGCTCGGTGGACTGGTCTATGCCTGATGGTGTTTCTGCACAGGCAAGACCGCCATCACCAGATGTCGCACTGCATTCAGCCAAGGCTCAGCTCCCCGCCGCCAGTGTCGCCCTGTCCATGTGCCTCCTCTGAGCCTGGGTTTGGCACCTGCCCATGGTCCTTCCCACCAAGATCTCCGAACTCGGCTTGCGTTCCGTCACTCTACGGCCGGCGGGATCCTGTCAACCACGGCGCGATGGCTTGCGTTCGGGAGCTTCAACCTCACCTCCGAGGGTGGACGGACTGAGATCATGTTCAGACACCGTGCATGGCGACGCATGGCGGCGATCTCAGCTCTCGGGAGTTTCCTGGGCGATACTTAAGGTCTTCAGCGTTCGGAAGAAGTATCATGGTCTATGTATCATGAACATTCTCCCAGAGGCTTCTTGACGACACCGTATTCCACCTTCTTTCTAGACTGACGACCAAAATCCTGCAACATGACAGCCCCCACGGTCGACGCGCAAATCCTGATAGTCGGCGGAGGCATCGGGGGACTTACCCTCGCTGCCATATGCCATCGCCTCGGCATTACGTGCAAGGTCCTGGAGCGCTCCGACGTCTTCACACCGGTAGGCGCCGGCATCTCGCTCTCTCCTAACGGCCTGCGCACCCTTGACCAGCTTGGAATCTACGAGAAGGCACTGGCCGTCGGGCAGAAGCTTCGAAAGGTGCAAATCTGGCGCAACAAGACATTGTGGAACACGATTGACTGGTCGGGATGCGAAGCCAAGTTTGGCTACCCTGTCATGTCAATGGAGAGGCACCGCTTCCATCACCTGCTCTTCGATGCAGCCGGCGGTGACTCGACGGTCCAGTTCGGCGCCAAGGTTGTCGATGTCATTGACGAAGCGGACCAACCTCATGTCCGAGTCGTGCTCGAATCGGGTTGTGAGCTCACCTCAAACATTGTTGTTGGTGCTGACGGCATCCGGTCGGTCATTCGGAGGTGTTTGGCCAGAGCCGAAGGCACGAAGGAGGCCAATACGATCAAATTCACCGGCCGTGTCCACATGAGCGGCATCACCGCCCCTCTTGAGCATCTCGGCAAGCCGGAGGAAGGCGTGGGCAACTGGCTTCTTTACGACAACTGTTCGCTAACGACGTGGCCGTGCCACAACCACCAACAGTGGTTTATTGGCGTTGCCGTAAGTTGCCGGGACCTTATTTGACAAGCGCTCCGACTAATTATAGCGCAAGAAATCGTCCCAAGCCGTGCCCAGCGACCGCTCAGTCTGGGGCCAATGTACACGGGACACGATTAATGGGGTCTACGGGAACGAGTACCACCCGTTTGCAGAGAGCGGCAAGGTCAGCGAGCGTAGGTGCACCCCAAGGCTGCCGTGGATCCAGTGTCTTGCGCTGACGCAGTGCTGCTCCGCAGTGGTCAACCAGAACGAACGAATTCTCGCATCGAACGTATTCCAGGAAGTCGAGTTCCCGTCCATGGCAAAAGGAAGGGTCTGTCTCATTGGCGACGGTATGCTGCGCCCTGTCCCGCCTGATGCACTGCTCCTCCTCGCATGCCAACTTTCCGCGTCCCTTGACTAACCTGACACAGCTGCGCATTCCATGTCATCGGCCTTGTGAGTACGCCTGAGTCAACTTGTTAACGTTGCATGTCGTGAACATTACGATTTCCAAATTTGCTGACAGGCTCCCCAATACCACAGTGGCCAAGGCGGAAACATGGCGTAGGTCTCCCCGATGATCCGCGCTGGGATACCCCTGCGCAGCCATGCGGGTGCTAACGTTCAGGCTAGAATCGAAGATGCGGCCGAGCTATCCAATCTCCTCCAGCAGAATCGTGAATCGCTGGAAAATGCTGCCCCCGTCTTGGCGCAATTCAGCCAGATGCGCGAGCAGAGGGCCCGCGACGTGGTCAAGTTCAGCTTCAGGTTCATTCTGCTGCACGGAGCCATTCTTCCTTACGGCATCGGACTCTTCCTCCGCTGGTTCGTCTACGCTCTCCTGCCCTCCTCGGCTTGGCTGTGGTACTTGCAGTGGTTGTACGGCTACCAGCCCAGCGTGGCTGCACTGGATGCTGCAGGCCAAGGATCCAAGGGGGAGTGAGGTCGAGGGGCGGCAATGTGTTATCATGCCGCGATCTCCAATGGTGCCATGCATTGGTTATTTGGCGAAGGAGCACAGCACAGCCCAGGAACAGGCACCAGTGCAGCAGGTGCAGGGTACAGGCGGACCAGAATCATCCCGCGTCTCGCGTTCCTCGCGTCACGGAAGGCAACAGTAAAGCATAAGTTGCCTTACCATCCCATACCTAAGAAAATAGAATGTGGCGTTTCCTAGACACTACCTCCCCGGTCGCTCTACCATTGCCGTCCCTGTGCTATTGGCCGAGTTCGTTTTGATATGCATAAAGAGGAAAACCTACTCTTGAGCTTCCGCAATGTGGTGGACGAGGCCGTCCACCGAAGACTCACCCCGTATGAGCGGTTGCAAGTCTGCCTTTCGTCCCGGCACTGAAACACTGGAAGGACTAGTGAACCTTCTCACCGATCTGCCTTTCTAGAACTTCGTTGTCAGCGGGAGGAGGAAGACGACACCTGACTGCCGGTTCCGCGTATCTGAGCCCTATCTGAGCCCCCTCCCCCAAAGATCACACCGGGGCGTTGCTGTGCTGATGGCGTCGGCCGCATCTGACCGACGTATCCGCAAACAGAACAGAGTCAGAACCAAGACTACCTAGGATCGGGAACAGCCCCCCACCGACAGGGCTGAGGACCGACTCGGCCTCCCCATGCGTTCCTCAGCACAGTCTGGGGCATCCGTGGCTCCCCGTAGTACCATTGTCATACTAAGCGGGCACCTTGTGTCAGTAGGAGTATCCAAACGGGGCACGCTGTTGGGCTCCCACGTCGCGGGATTGGGGACCGTTGCGCGAGGCCCGCATGAGGTACCGCCAAGCTGGCTGAGGAGGACGCGGGAGCGTGGCCGACGTTGCATTCGCCTCGAGCTGAGAAGGGGGTCCCCTTTTCTGATGGCACCCCACCCCCCTCTTCAGCTCGAAGGATACGCCCCCCCTCAGGGACCCCGAGTATGCGCGAGGAGCGTCAAGCAAGGTTTTGGTTTCTTGTGAGCGTTACTGCGCCGCCTGCCGAAGTCCCCCGTATAATTGGACTTTGGCATCCGCGCGGATGGCGATTCGGAAAGCCAATATATCACGAGTTGAACGAACACAAAGGTCTGACCATGGTCTGCTGTTCAGTCTCGATCGTTCTTTTTCTTGTCGAATCTCGTCCCATCAGATCATACCTATCATATCAATCCCTGTAGCAAAGTAAACTCCAATCGTCGTTACCGGACATCTGTCGATGTTGAAGCCCTTGTTGGAGCTATCAACACATAACACCTAGCCTCCTCCTCCTCCCCTCTCACAATCCATCATGCCAGTCGCCTCAAGACATCCGCTCCGAAAGAGCTGCAGCTTCTGCCGAGCACGAAAGATCAAATGCAGCAACGGTACCATCTGCGAAGCGTGCAAGAGACAGAACGTCGACTGCGTCTACGACTGGGACTCCCGGCCGACCAAGTCCCGCACCATACCACAAGACAACACCAAGATTACCGTCGAAAACACCTTGCAACATGGTATCCCCAACCAGAGGCAGTGTGGGTCAACCGGTGGCTCCCCAAGAGCCTCATCAAGCACCATCATGGAAGAGCCGACACCCACGGAGGGCAACAGTCCCACTTCGGCGCCCTCCGAGCACAGCGTGGACGTCGCCAGCGTCCTCAACCAGATGTGGAACGAAAACTTCAACGAGGACAGCCAGGCCAGCACCAAACCGAACCCCTGGCGCGAACGCATCTCGGGCTATCACGAAACGCTACAGTCAAACTTCCATGACGGCTTCGAGGATGTCGTCCATGCCAAGTTCACTCCGCGAAACGTCAAGCAGACCGGCATCCTCAGCCTCCTTGCCCATGACCTGGTCGGTCTCGTCGTCGACAAGTTCGGCGGCCTCGGGTCCATGTTCATGGAGCAGGGTGGCGGGCGCTTTTACTTGACAGGACTCGCCAACGACACGACCCAGACCATGTTCGACCCGCCCCGTCCCGGGCCCGGCCCCCTCCTGGACCTGGGCCACCGACAGATCACCCAGATGGTAGACGTGTGGTTCAGCATGCATCCTCTCTCCTTCCTCGTTTCCAAGACCCTGCTGCTGCGAGAGCTCCGGGATGGTACCCACGATGAGGTGCTCCTGGCAGTCATTGTTGCGGACGCCTGCTTTTCCCTCGAGGACGACGAGTCGGTGGTCCGCGGCCATGCGATGCTTCGTTGGGCCACGTCTCAGCTGCAGAACCGACCCATGTCGACCAAGGTCGAACAACCAGGCGCCGCCGCCGTCCCCCTCCCTAGCATCTCCACCGCGCAGGCCCTGATGCTGCTGGGTTGGAACGCCCTCTGCCAGTACCAGGTCCGACGTGCCACCTGCTACATCGGCCTTTCGGGCAGGATGGCCGGCGAGCTCAAGGACCAGTACTCGTCCCGGGCCTCCACCCTGGCGACGAGCCGCATCAACGGCATCGACGTGTTCGAGGTGGAGAAGGAGATCATCGCCTACCTCTACTGGACCACCTACACCTGCACTCTCTGGACCTTCATGCAGATCGGGAGCAACTTCTCTGCCCTTCTTCCCACGAGCCTAACGTCCATCTTCCTGCCCGTTGACGAGAAGAGCTCTGTACTGGTCCGCCTCGATGAGGTGTCGGACAACTTCTCGACTCTGCAGAAGCAGAAGTCGACCATCAAGGAGATGTGGCCGCTGGCTCATATTGCGTCCATAACGGCCTACATCTACGCATTGTATCCCCAGGAGCCCGACCGCAGTGATTCTGTCAACACCAACTTTTGGCAAGAGGCGCCGCTTCTCGCCCTTCAGCGTATACAGCAGGGCAGCACGCCCCAGGACATGGCCTGCCTCTGTCGCGAGGTCCACCGCGTGCTCATGGAGAGCATCCATCTCCTGAATCGCCAGGTCGCTCACCAGCCATCGCGCTCTGTCGTCCTGGCCGTCTACCACACCATGGCCATACACCTGCTCTTCCCGGGTCCGGCTCCGGGGATGCAGCTGGCGGACAACTTCAGCGCCACTGCCGAGACCATCGACAGGCTCATATCCTCCGCATCAGAGCTCATCAACATCTACGACCACGTGTGCGAGCAGAGCCAAGAGCCTCTCATCATGCCCTCGCAGTCCCGCAACTCGTTCCCAGACATCATGTGCCTGGCGCTGGACTCGTGCGCCCGCGCCATGCTTTTCATCAATGCGCAGAAGAAGTCTGGCGCGCTCCTCATGGAGGTCCAGATCCTCCAGGCCTACGAGAACCGACTGTCTCAGCTGGCCAGGCGCCTCCACGCGGTCTCGCGGTCGGACGCCCTCAGCTCAGGAGGCTCCATCCGCCTCATCAAGAAGCGCCTGAAGGCCGTGGTGCAAGCATACGGCAGCCAGGCCACGCTCTCCTCAAGCCGCACGTCGCTTTCCCCGCAGTACGATGGCGCGCTCCGGACCGGCTCGAGCTCCCTCTCCCGCACGCCCTCGCGATCGCTCAGCGCCACCAGCCTCTCAGAGCCCGACCTCCTGAGCACCGCGCCCACGACGGCAGGGACCGGGTCCTCCCCCTTCGTCAACCCAAAGGAGACGACGCTCCTGCGGCCCTCGTCCCTCTCAGGGGCACCGCCCAATGGGAACGCTCCCGGGCTCTCCCACTTCGCAGCGACCGCCCCCTTCAGTGCCTTCGCTGGCCCCCTGCTGCCTGCGCCTGGACGAGGCGACCTCCACAAGGCGTCGGCCGTCGGACATGCCGATTGGCGTGCTGGCGGCGTGGGCAAGCAGCTGCTGTCCGTCGACGCGGCGGGCCACTCGGCGATCGACGGCGTTTCTTCAGCGGCGGCGCCGGAGCACATGGCGCTGCTGGGGATGGGCGCGGGGGATGCGCAGGCCAGCTGGCTGCAGGCGAATCAGATGATGATGGATTTCGACATGTCGGGTCCCCAGATGGCCTTGCCGTGGGATTGGTCTCCGACCGAAATGGCGCACCACTTCTAGAACGCGCTTTCCTTGCTCGAGTACACCTCTTCTTCCTCTCACCGGAGACGGTGTGGCTCTCTCGCGGCCGCGAGCGGTGCGAATGGCGGGTGGGGGTCAGCGTGCCTGGTAAGAGGCGCCGAAGGAAGAAGAAGGGGGAGGGGTGGAAGGAGTATGCAAAACGACTGAGCGAGTGCGAGAATTTGGACTGCGGTTTCTTGGCTTACACGACTATCCAGACACCCCTTGACCGGGACATCACGACCTGACACGGCCATCGGGGGTACTTGTTTGCACGGTGTTCATGGGGCGTCTCTTCATCTTCCGGCTAGGCAAACGGCGAGGCAAATTAGCAAGTCTCAATCAATGTGTGCAGTAGATCTCAGTATAATGCAGCGCCTGTCTCCTTGTCTTACTTCCCAGGCAGCTTTCCCCCAGATGAGACATGGAATAATCAGCTGGGGCGGTCTGCGCCTTGCTTGTGAGACGTATCGCCGCCTCGTGAAGTGTCGCAGAGGCAGAGACATCTGGGGAAGACGGGACAAAGGTACACTGCAATCTGCCCGCCGGATTCGGTGCCTGCAAACGAGGCCACCCTGGCTTCTGCCGGACACGGTTGTGTTCGTGAGCCCTCCGGCGACCTGCCAAGACTCGAGGCAGAACAGGCTGATCGGGGCCGTGGTGATCGACACCCAGGCGAACCCTTAGCTGACCGGTCTGCGAGGTATGCGGTTCTGAGGCTATCAGGGTGATTGCCTGACAGTCAGACAGTCTTGGCACGGCGCTTCACAACGGACGGGGGGTGCGGGAAGTGCGAGATCCAGGGTCGTGGCATGTACCGAAAAAGTTGATCCTTGCCCAAAGTCCCCCGACAATTATCGCAGCGGCCAAAAGCCGGTGCCGTGGTGGTCGGAGATGCACTGCCATGGGGGGGGGAGGCCCAGTAACGCCACAGCCGCTCGTTCTCCCTCCTTCGTCAACGGCGCGTGCTGATTGCTCAGTCATTTTACCGGGCAGCAGCTCGGGTAAGCCCGCGGTTGCTGGGGATGGGTGAGAAGTCCCCGATGGCCTGCTTCGCGGTTGGTTCTGGCCTGGCGAAGCCGATGGTGATGTGGATGGAGGGTGGGAAGTAAGATGTGGAATGGCGTCAACTGTGCCCATCCCACCATGGACGTCTCTTTTCGGTCTTCATCCTATTCCCCACCACCACCACCACCCGCGTCGCCGTTCGCGGCCGATGTCGGGTACGTGCATGGTGGCCAACCAAGAGGACGTCAGGATGTCCATCTCCCGGCTAGTTGCAGAGATGGCGTCTGTCTCGGGACCTGGGTGGCCACACCGGGCTCGTGTCTGCGGTGGGCTGAGGCCCATGGTCGCTCGTCGGGCCAAGGGAGGGGTAAGCGCGGGACGATCTTGGGAGGCACAGCGGCTAAGTGTACGTCCTGTCTGCCGTGGGACGGCCGCATGCACGACGCCGATCATGCTAAAAGGAAGTTGGCCGAAGCGACTGCACCCACTCGCCATGTCACCCATCCATGGCTGGAGAGCTGGAAGGGTCTGAGGCTGGCAGGACAGAGCATGGCGGTTGGCTGCCACCATGTGGTTGCCGGGGTTCGCGTTCCACAGCGGGTTCCGGGGCTGACGCTGACGGGGTGGCAGGGCTGGCTGGGCCGATGATTGTTTATTATCTGGCAGCATGACCCATTCGGCGACGGCCTGCTGGTAATGGTAAAGCACATGGTGATGCGCAGGTCGCGAGCTGAAGGGACGGGAGGTGGTCAGCTAGACAGGAATACGTACCGCGCCGGCACGACGTCTAGTGTCGCTGACAGGATGGAGCGTGGGGGCAGCACAGGCTGCCATGCGATTAACGAAATAGACAGTTGCCCCAAAGACGTATATGCATCCAGGCGGGTACATGCTCTTAGGAGGCACTCCTCCTTCGCGTCTTCGCGTTCAAGTCTTTTGACGCCATTCCTTCCCTGATGTCACGATCTCAACTGCCTCCCTTCGCCCATCTATCCTCTGTCATCCTCCGGCGGCCGCCACTGATACACACGAGCTCGCCGATTGGAGTTACGGAGTCTTGGCGATTGAGCTGGTACTTTTGTCAATGCGCCCACCTGCAATACCAAGCTTCCTCCAGACGCCCGCCCCGCCACCACATCGTTTCATCACCGACGTACCCGAGGGCTCTTCACTGCATACCACCTCGGCTGGCAACCGAGCCTTCAAACCTGCAGACGCCAGCTCGGTGGTGAACTCGCCCAAATCTTCCGAAGAGTTCTAGAGAGGTCCACCACATGTCGTAGCATGTGCGGAGCTCAGAGACATCCACACGATCACGGTGTCCAAAAACGACGTCGCAACAACTCGAACATGCACTCAACCAGGGCAAGGATGATCCTACGAGGCAACATGCAGATACGTACTTGACTAGTCGTCAGGTATCACCTGTACACCGCACGCTGTCCAGAAGTCTGGGTACTCTCTCTCGTCTAAATCCGTCCCATAAGGTGAGACAAACCATGGGCGGCGGATTGTTAGGACAAAGAAGAATCCTTCGGCTTTTGTCTCACAGACTGGCCTTCCTCAATTGGCATCATCTTTCTCCCAGCGTTGACCTAATGTCGAACCCTGGAGACAGGTTGTGTACGCAACCTCAGACGCATGCAGGATATCTCGCTCGCTGGTCTGCAGTCCGCGCTGTCAACTATCGACCGCGTCTGCTACGCGGACCGCGCGCCGAAGTCACAGAGATCTGACATAGACCCATTCTCCGGCGGTTATACAGACACACCCCTTCAACCTTCAGCCGTGACATGCCCCACCTCGCCGCAAGACCCTGATGTGGCATGTTCCTGGTCCTCGACTTTGGAACCCATGTTTGTACTTACCCAATGAGCTTGCCGCCGTGCCTCAGCTCTACCACCATTACGAGACGTGCGTCTTTACTCGCGATGCTATCAAGTACGAACTGAGTTTCGGAGTGATCGATAGGCACTTGTTCATGCTTACCACCATGACCTCCGGCTGGCGGGCCTTTCCTCGGCGGCCCTGAGAAATTGCGCGCCCTGTGTTTCCTTTGGCACCGTGTTGTGCTCTCCGAGTCCGTACCTGGCCGGCGAGGCCGCTCCACCTCCGGCGTGCTACGGAGCTGGTGATCTCGAGGTACAGGAATACCATAGGACTTCGGCGAGAGAAACAGAGCTCAGCCCGAAATGCCATGTTCCTCAGGTCAACCAAGCCCGTCTCGTTCACAGGAGACGTGCATCATATCAAGGCTCGCTGGCCCCGATGATGAAGACACAATGTTTTCCTTACTACAAGACAACAGCTCGAACATCACTGACCTTTAACCACCGCACCTCCTCTCTATGCTTCCTGTATCAACGGCAGACTACTACGAAAGAGGGCCAGCTCTCCCTTTTCCTGCCTACCAACAGAACGCCATCTGGACAGTAGCTTGCGACAGAGACATTTTCCTTCCCAGGTGAAAACTCCCTTCACTGACAGCTAGATTCTACAACTCGGCATAGAAGATCCTAAACCTTCTTTACCATTCCATCCACCTGAGCTCGTCTCCAGTATCTTGACCCTTTTGAGAAAATACCGTCTCCGCAAGCAGAATCTCATCACCATGCCTGTTCGAGCCAACATTCAGAAGGATGACCCTTCGGTCATCGTGGGCCTTGCCTGCCGTGTCCCTGGAGCCTCTACTCCGAGCAAGCTCTGGGACCACATCGCGGCCCAGCGTGACGTCCAGCAAAAGATGCCAGCAGACCGCTACAATGTGGATAACTTCTATCATCCTGATGGTACCCGCAAAGGCCTTGTAAGTCTTGAACATCGAATAGAAGATGCTTGTCTAACCTTGTAACAGACCAACGCTCGTTTTGGCTACTTCCTTGATCAGGACATCGCCCAATTCGACAACAGCTTCTTCGGCATCTCTGGCAAGGAGGCGGATGCCATGGACCCCCAGCAGCGCCTGCTGCTGGAAGTTGTCTATGAGGCTCTGGAGAACGCTGGCATCACCCTCCAAGATGTTAGCGGCTCTCAGGCTTCTGTCTTCTGCGGCTCCTTCACCAATGATTACTTGTCCATGACTGGCAAAGATCTCACCGCCAACTACCCCAAGTACTATGCTACTGGCACGGGCAATGCTATTCTGTCGAATCGCATCTCATACTTCTACAATCTTCACGGCACCAGCGTCACACTCGACACGGCATGCTCTTCTTCTCTGGTCTGCTTCCATCTCGGCAACCAGTCCCTGCAGTCTGGCGAAGCCGACATTTCCATTGTGGTCGGCTCTGCCCTGCATTTTGACACCAACATCTACCTCACCATGACTGATCTGGGAATGCTTTCCACCGATGGCCGCTGTCGCGCCTTTGACAGCTCTGGAAGTGGATATGTCCGTGGCGAAGGTATTTGTGCCGCTATTCTCAAACGCAAGGGGGACGCCGAGACTGCCGGCGATACCATCCGAGCCCTCGTTCGGGCCACGGGCTCCAACCACGATGGTCGGAAGAACGGCATCACTCTTCCCAACAGCATCGCACAGGAAGAGCTCATTCGCTCTACCTACCAAAATGCTGGTCTGAGCCCCCTCGACACGCAATACTTCGAGGCTCATGGCACCGGCACGGCAGCTGGTGACCCGATCGAGACCCGGGCCATCGGCGCTGTCTTCGCTGAGGGCCGAAAGACGCCCTTGTACGTTGGCTCTGTCAAGACGAACATCGGCCATCTTGAGGGTGCCTCCGGCCTGGCCGGTGTGATTAAGACCACGATCGCCCTCGAGCGCGGCATGATCCCCCCGAACATGCACTTCAACACGCCGAACCCCAAGATTGACTTTGAGAACTGGAAGATCGCGGTGCCCACCAAGATGACTTCGTGGGACGTTCCAGATGGAGTCTCCCGACGCGCTTCCATCAATTCCTTTGGCTACGGAGGCACTAATGCCCATGTCATCTTGGAGGAATATCACCCAACCGCCAGCAAGGTCACTCGCGCCATCGCTGGTCTTGAGAATGGAACGCATGCTCGTCCTCATCTCATTCCTCTTACGTCTCATTCCGTCAAGGCAGGCGAGCTTGCTGAGGAGGCAATCAAGAACTACATCATCAGTTCGGCTGAGACTGTCAGCATCGAAAATTTGGCTTACAGCTTGTCAACCACGCGGCGAACCCAGCACGACCAGCGGTCTTTCGTTGTCGCCAATGACGTCTCTGGTCTTGCCGAGCAACTTACAACCCCTCGGCCAGCCGCAAAGTGGACTTTGGCCGGCAAGACTACGCCTCGCCTTGGGTTTGTCTTTACTGGACAGGGCGCGCAATGGTTCGCCATGGGTCGGCAACTGATTGAAGAGTCCCCGCTGTTCAGGCAGACCCTGAAGCGATGTGACAGCATCCTCAAGGCTCTTCCCGACGCCCCCGAATGGTCCATCTTGGATGAGCTGTTCAAAACCAAGGAGACCACACTTCTCGGCCAGACCATGTACTCTCAGACCATCTGCACTGCTCTGCAGCTTGCCATCGTGGAGCTTCTGCGCGGCTGGAATATCGCCCCCTCGGCCGTGGTTGGCCACTCATCCGGCGAAATGGCGGCTGCGTACGCTTCAGGCATCCTATCGTTCGACAATGCCATAATTGCGGCTTACTACCGTGGCCGGTACATGTCTGCGCCAAATGAGTCTGGCGTTGCTGGTGGCATGATGGCTGTTGGCCTGACCGAGACTGAAGCCTTGGAGGAGCTCAAGTCTTACAAAGGCCGCCTCTGCATCGCTGCCGTCAACAGTCCCCAGACAATGACTATTTCTGGCGATGAAGACGCAATCATCGAACTCAAAGAGTCGCTGTCCGAGAGAAAGGTCTTCGTTCGCCAACTCATCGTGAAACAAGCCTTCCATTCTCACCACATGAACGCTCTAGCGCCGGCCTACGAGGATGCCCTGAAGAAGTGCGAAACCTTTGTAACCAAGAAACCGACATGCCGCATGTTCTCCAGCGTCACTTCCCGTCTGGCCGATCACGAGAACATGGGGCCTGCATACTGGGCGACGAACATGACAAATGCCGTCCGGTTCTCGGATGCGCTCACGGGTATCCTCCTCGACGATGAGGACGAGCAGAACGTTGACGTTCTTGTCGAGATTGGACCTCACCCTGCTCTGAAGGGTCCTGCTCGGCAGATTGCCCAGTCGCTCAAACTGGATTTGTCGTACATCGCTTCCCTGACGAGGGGTGTTCCTGACTTCGAGGGCCTGCTCACTTTGGCCGGCACGCTTTTCTCGCTTGGGTACCCGGTTGATCTCGTGGCTGCCAACCAAAACCTGAGCCTTGATGCCGAGGGCGCTCTCGTCAAGACTGATACAGGCTCAAAGCTATCCAGCTTGCCCACCTATACATGGGATCACCGCCGGTTCTGGCACGAGACTCGATACATCAAGGAGCACCGCCTTCGAAAATACCGCCACAGTCTGCTTGGACACATCGTCCCTGGGTCTGTAGCCAAACATCCTAGATGGCGCAACTACATTCGCATCTCCGAGATCCCATGGTTGACTGAGCATGTCGTTGACGGCAAAGTTGTCTTCCCCGGTGCCGGATACATCTGCATGGCTATCGAGGCTGCGATGCGCCTGGAAGAGGTTCCTGCTGTCAAGATGATATTTGCCAAGGACATCATGGTCAAGAACGCCCTTCTCCTTCCGAGCAATGACGACGGCACCGAGATTCTGCTCGAGCTGAAGCCAGTGACATCTTCTGCGAAAGACAAGTCTGAGACTTGGTACGAATTCACCGTCTACTCCTACGATGAGAATGCCAACTGCACCGAGCACTGTTGTGGTCTCATCAGCACTGAAAAGGGAACACCCCACCCTGTGCCCGAGGGCACAACGGGTGCCATTGATATCGGCAAGTGGCGTACGCAGACAAACCGCTCCGTACCCTGCGCGCAGTTCTACAAGCGCATGGCTGAGCTTGGTCTCGAGTATGGCGAGAAGTTCAGACTGCTCTCCGGGCTCGTCGAGAGCGGTCCTGGCTTCGCTGTCTCCGATCTAACGTTTGACCCAAGCGTGCTCCCCCTCGAAGTTGGCGACGAGACCATCGTGCATCCAACTCTACTCGATGCCTTCTTCCACACCATTTTCCACGCCATAGAATCCTGCCTCGGCCGGCCTTTGGATGAGCCTTACGTTCCATCGTTCTTCCGAACCCTCAAGATCTCAGGCCAGTTCTGCGAATGGACAAAGTCTACCGAGACCAAGAACTTCCGCGTTGCCTCCTTCTCCCAAACGCCCTCGCCGCGTGTTGCCATCAACGATATGTTTATGCAGGATGCGGACGGCCAGCTTATGATGGAAATCGGTGGCTTGGAAGTGACGGCTCTCGGCCGCGAGCAGCCTGAGGGCGCAAATGCTCGTACTCTCTTCTACAGCCAGAGGTGGCAGCCCTGTTTCGATCTCCTCACCGATGCTGCAGACCGGTCGCTTGCAGACATTGTGGACATTTTTGCCCATCAGTACCCCAACAGCAAGATGCTGCACATCACATCCGATATCGAGAAGACCAGACAAGTGCTGTCGAGCCTTGGTGGCGACAAAGGACAGCGCCGCCGGTTCGGCAGTCTCGATGTCTGGTCTCTCAGTAAAGGGAAGCTCACCGAAGAGTTCGATGACTTAAGTAATGGCATGGGTGGTCTTGTCAAGGTCGTGGAGCCTACGACAGCGGCGTATGACCTAGTCATTGTCAGCGAGAGCGCCTCTGTCAGCGCTATCCCCTTCATGAAAGACAACGGCTGCATTCTCTTCGATGGCCGGCAGGCCAATCATGAACACGGCCTCAGCGAGCTTTTCTCCGTGTCTGGCATCACGGCACACCGAAAGCAGAAGAATATCGGCCGGGTTTCTGGACCGATCTCCGTAATCCTTCCTTCTGCTGGTCGATCGGAGCGAACATCAGCTATTCTCAGCTCTCTGGAGTCTGATTCCAGCGTCAAGATTGAGGTGGCCTCTTTTGCCGAAGTGGTGAAGAGTGGACTGTCTGTACTCCGAGACGACATTATTGTCCTTTCAGGCCTCGACGAACAAGTCCAGACCGAGTCCGACTTCAAAGGAGTCCAGACACTCCTTGGAGCCACCGAGAAGAACACTGTATGGTCGCTCGAAGGTGCTACGCAGGAGGCTTCACGTCCTGACCTTGCTGTCTTCGTGGGCGTGGTCCGCGCCGGTCGTTCAGAGAACGACAACACACGCAATGTCATCTATGACTTTGGGAAAGACACCTCATCTAGCAATGCTGCCAGTGGTATTCTCCGCATGCTCGACATCATGATCGGGGACGATGAGTTTTCTGAGCGCAACGGAATCATCTCGATTCCACGGATTGAAGCTGACGACGACCGCAACCGACGACTTCGAAACGGTCCTGACAGGGAGCCCCGTCTGGAACCTTTTGGAGAGCGCCGGCCTTTGAAGTTGACCTTCGGCAAAGTCGGTCTGTTGGACACTCTTCACTTTGTAGAAGACGAGGAGATCATTGACACAGACCTCGCTGCCGACGAGATCGAGATTGAGGTGAAGGCTTCCGCCATCAACTTCCGCGATCTGGCTGCCTCTCTTGGTATCATTGATGACTACAAGCTTGGAGACGAGTGCGCCGGTATTGTCATCCGCGTCGGATCGAAAGTCGAGGGCTTCCAGGCCGGTGACCGAGTCATCGCCTGGAGGCCTGGCCAGGGCGCCCATAGGGGTATTTGTCGCAACCCTGCCTCGCTCTCCTACAAGCTTACCGGAGACATGCCCTTTTCTGCCGCTGCAGCCTTACCCTGCATCCTGACCACCGCTTGGTTTGCGCTCGAGCACACCGCACGGGTGCAGACGGGCGAGGTTGTATTGATTCACGCTGCCGCCGGTGGTGTTGGTCAGATGGCGATCCAGGTAGCGCAACGGGCTGGCGCTCGTGTGCTAGCAACCGTCGGCTCTCCAGCGAAGCGGCAGCTACTGAAAGAGAACTACGGCATTCCGGAGGAGGACATGTTCTCTTCCCGTGACGACTCTTTTGTGGCAGGTGTCCTAGCTGCCACTGGTGGGAGAGGTGTGGACATCGTGCTCAACAGTCTGGCTGGCCCCTTGCTCCACGCGACTTGGGCCTGCTTGACACAGTTTGGTCGCTTCATCGAGATCGGCAAGCGTGACATTCACGCAAACACTAAACTGGACATGGAGCCCTTCCGCAAGAACGTCATGTTCGCGTCTGTCGACCTCATCACGATCTTCAATCACAACAAGTCTCTTGGAGCTCGACTCGTCAAGGAATGCTGCGAGCTGGTTCACAATGAAGAAGTCAAGCTTCCTGCCACTGTCCTCGAAGTATCCTATCAGGATGTCTTGAAGGGATTCCGTCTACTGCAAATGGGCAAGCACACTGGCAAGATTGTGCTCTGCCCATCCAAGGACGACATGGTCCCCGTTGCACCCGCTTCATTCCGCAACACCAGGCTGTTCAAGTCCGAGAAAACCTACCTGCTCGTTGGTGGTCTAGGCGGTCTCGGTCGGACCCTCGCTCAGTGGATGGTTCGCAAGGGTGCTACCAAGCTAGCCTTCCTCTCCCGCTCAGGTGCCGACAAGCCAGAGGCGCAAGCCACTGTTGACTGGCTCACCTCGCGCGGCGTTGAGGCGACCGTCTACAGAGGCGATGTTGCGCAACTTGCCCATGTGCAAGATTGTGTTGCGAAGATCGGGGGCTCGCTCGGCGGTATCTTCCAGGCTGCCATGGTTCTCCGAGATGTGCCCCTTGAGACGATGACCTACGACCAGTGGCAACGTTCCGTTGAACCAAAGATCACGGGGACCAAAAACCTCCATGACGCCACTCTTGGTACCGACCTGGACTTCTTTGTCTGTTTCTCTTCTGTGGCTGCAGTCGTTGGCTCCAAGGCCCAGGGTAACTACGCGGCCGCAAACTGCTTCCTTGACGCGTTGATGCGCCACCGTAGGGAGCTGGGCCTCGCCGGCACCACCATGAATGTCGGTGCTGTCTCTGACGTTGGCGTTGTCAGTGAGACAGCTGGTCTTTCGCAAATCATGGAGAGACTGGGCGTTGACCCTATCAATGAAGAAGAACTCCTTTTCCAGCTGGAAGAAGCCGTCAAGGGCGACCGCAACCTCAAAATCACGCCACGTGGCGTTGATGCCCATCAGATTGTTACTGGCGTCGGTCTCATCAAACCCGATGTCTACTGGGCAGCGAAGCCCCTTTTCAAGGTATGATACTCATGTACTTCTACGCCAGGCTTTGAAGCTAATGAGTGCAGAATCTCTACGAGAACCACGACTTCGAGGGTTCAAACTCCTCAGACAAAGGCCGCAAGAACATCATGGCCGTACTTGCCGAGGAGTCTGATCTTGACAAGCGTATTGCGATTGTCCAGGATGCTTTCCTCGACAAGATCGCCAGCGTCCTCGGCACGCCCAAGGATTCCATCATCCCTAGCAACCCTCTCTCGGCCTACGGCCTCGACTCAATCGTCGCTGTCGAGTTCAGGAAGTTCTTCCGCAAGGAAATCCAGATCGACATTGCACTGTTTGACATACTCGGTGCTGTCTCCATTTCGGCACTTGTCGTCAAAGCAACCAAGATGATTTCTGTCACTGCCGCGAAGGGCTCTGAACCCACGGAGTCCACTGACACGAAGGCCAAAGCTTCCGAATCGAAGAAGACCGAGAAGACCACCGGTGTCTCAGCCATGGCCTCGGGCGAAATGTCGAAGATCGATACAGAGGGTGGTGTTCCAGTTCCACTGTCGAGCTTCCAGAACCGCCTGTGGTACGTCCACTCTTTCCTTGAGGAGAAGAATTTCCTCAATCTTCCAATCATCATGAAGATGAAAGGACGCCCCAACCTCGACATTCTCCGGAGGGCAACTCGTGAAATCATGGTCCGTAACCCTGTCCTTCGCACCGCATATTTCGAGGGCGACGACTTTGCCCAACAAGAAGCCGTCGAGGACTTCGACTTGGACATTGCCTACCGTGATCTTTCTGCAGAGTCAGATTCACAGGCGGCTCTCGACCAATTCGTCAAGTACAACCGCAGCATCACCATGAATGTCGAGGAGGGCGACGTTTCCAGCTTTGCCCTGGCCAAGCTTTCCGAAAATGACTGGGCTTTCGTCTTTATTGTACACCACATCTCCATGGACCGTGGCTCTATGAAGGCCATGATGAAGGGCTGGGTGAGTCTCTACGACACCATCGTTTCGGGAAGAGACATGTCAACCGTTCCCGCGCCGGCCTTCAGCTATGCCGACTTCACGCTATGGCACAACGCTCGCTTGACGTCCGAGCTCATGAGGCCCGACCTGGACTGGTGGAAGCAGAAGCTCACTGGGATTCCCGAGGCGAGCAAGCTGCTACCATTTGCGAAGAACGGCCGCCCCCCTCGTAGTGAGCCTGGGCGTCAGGTTCTCAAGACAAAGCTCAACTCGAAGTTGTTTTCCCGAATGAAGCGAGTTGCGGCCCAGGCGGGCGGTACACCGTTCCACTTCATTCTCGCCGCCTTCCGCGCCTTCATGTACCGCTACACCGAAGACAAGGACCTAGTCATGCTCATGGTCGACGGCAACAGGCCTCACACTGATGCTGAAGACATTTGTGGCTTTTTCGTCAACCTTTGCCCCATCCGATGCGATGACGACTGCGAGACGACCTTCGACCAGCTATTCGCCGGCACCAAGCAACAGGCTCTCGAAGCCATGGCGCACAGTGGTGTTCCTTTCGATACAATTGTCGAACTCATGGACGTCAAGAAGACCCCAAGCCACATGCCAATCGGCCAGGTTGCCGTCAATTACCAGATTCACGGGCCGGTTCCTGTCTACACCACAACCGATTTCGTCATCGAGGAGATCGAGACGGATGATATCCCCACGGCTGCTGATCTCCAGCTTGAGGCTCTCGAGACCAACGACTCATCGCTTGATTTGCGAATCGAGTACTCAACTGCCCTATACGACGGCACCGACATGGAACACTTCATCGATAACTTCCTGGCATTCCTGACCAGCGCCATCAAGGACTACCGCCAACCCATTGGAGAGATCAACATGTGCGGGCCTCTCGAAATCAAGTCTCTGGAGCAGAGCAGCTGGAACACCGAGACCCGCCCCAACCAGTGGGAGGGCCAAAGCGTTCTAGACAGGATCGCCAACATGGCCGCCAAACACTCAAAGGCCACGGCAATCGAAACATCCGCTGGCGACAGCATCACGTATGAACAGCTCCTCCGAAATGCCGAGAATGTTGCTTATCAGTTGCAACAGGCTGGTGTAAGACCTGGCGAGCGGGTGGCGCTCCTCGCGCTGCCCGGCGTCGAGGCCGTGACGGGTATGCTCGGTACACTCATGACCGGTTCTTGCTACGTTGCCCTCGACGCCGACTTCGCTGCGGACCGTCTATCTTTCATGATCGCAGATGCTGGCTCAAAGGTTGTCCTTGTTGGCCCAGAAGTCGACGCCATCGCGAGCCGTCTAGTGGACAAAGCACCTACGATGCTGAGAGTCGTCAAGATCCAGGACGCGGCGACCTCGTCACCCCTTTCCTACCCCCCGCTTCGCACTCGGGAGTCCCGGGATCCTTTCTACATGATCTACACTTCGGTGAGTATTTTTAGCGATGTATTGGGTACGATTGAATCAAAACTAATGACAAACAGGGGAGCACTGGCACGCCGAAGGGTGTGTTATTGACTGAGTCGAACACACACCACATGCTCGCCGCCCTCAACGAGGATTACACTTTCACGCCGAAGGATAAGTTCCTTCATCAATCTTCTATGTCATTTGATCTTTCCATCGTACAAATTTTCTCCGCTCTCACGGCCGGCGCTACTGTTTGCATCGCCACTCCGGAGGCTCGCAAAGATCCTAGCGCTCTGGCGGATTTCATGGGGAAGTCCGGCGTCAGCGTCACCTATTTCACCCCCACCCAGTTTGCACTGCTCATGGACCTCAACTCGGACGCTCTCAAGAAGTGCACAAACTACCGCATCGCCTATTTTGCCGGCGAACGTTTACCCGTGCGCGTGGCCAAGGCGTTCTACGACCTCGGCACCCCGGCCACGGTTTTCAACACATGGTCACCAAGCGAGCTTGTCGTTCAAACTTGCATCGGCAAAGTCGAATACCCCAAGGAAGACGATATCAGTCTGCCGATCGGGTATCCCATGTCCAACTGCAGACACTACATTCTTGACACCAAGGGCAACCCCTTACCTGCCGGCATGATTGGTGAGATGGTAGTCGGTGGCCCTCAAGTGGGCGCCGGATACCTCAACCGACCAGAAATTACTGCTCGATCTTTCATCAACAACTCATTCGCATCCGAGAGAGACCGCCAGAGAGGATGGAACACCATGTTCAGAACCGGTGATCGAGGCCGTTTCCGGCCCGACGGCCAGCTTGAGTTCCACGGCCGCATCGCAGGCGACAAGCAGATCAAGCTTCGCGGGTTCCGTGTCGATCTCGGCGAGGTCGAGCAGCGGATTTTCCAGGAGTCGCAATCTCTCCAACGAGGCTTGGTAGACATTGCAGTTGTCCCAAGGTCTGCGAATGCCGGTGCCGAGGACCTACAGCTTGTTGCCTTCTTGGTTCCCAAGAGGACCATGAATGGCGCCGAAGCAATGACCTGGGTATCCCAAATCCATCGCAAGATCGTCCCTCATCTCAACAACTACATGCTTCCGAACGGCTACCAGATCCTTGAAAAGTTGCCTGTCACGATCGGAGGCAAGGTAGATCGAAAGAACCTTCTGGGACGCACCCTCGACCTCATTCACCCGGCTTCGGAGGCAGAACTCGCCTCGAGAGCCCGCCAAGCTGCTGGTACATCCTCTACAGCTCCATCTGACGAATTGGAGAAGTCGGTCATTGCACTCTTCAGAGGCATTCTTGGCGACAAGTACTCGGACCCCAACGACAACTTCTTCCAGCGGGGAGGCCACTCTGTTCTCCTCGTCAGACTTCAAGCTCGCATCCGGAAGCAGTTCAAGATCGCCCCGACACTGCCTCAGCTGATCAAGGAGCCCACAGCGACGGCCGTCTGCGCCTTTATTCGCCGGAACAAGGGCGGCGATGCTGGAGGCACAGAAAACTTCGAAAACGCCATCAGCTGGAACCTGGAGACGAAGCTGCCTACCGACGCTCGATACATTCCCCGTTACGGTGCTCCGCGCGTTGACCGCGAGGACCTGACAAAGATACTCATCACGGGCGCCGACCTGTTCATTGGTTTGCACCTCCTGACTGAGATCCTGGCTACCAAACGCGATGCAGTCGTGTACGTTCTTGGGTCTTTGGAGCCGATCGGCATGGACAAGATAGTCAGCCTGCTTGAGAAGCATGGATTGGTCGGTGACGGTTCCGACAGTCGCCTCATCAAAGACGATGTCCTCTCACGTGTGAGGTGCATCTACGGCTGTCTAACAAAGCCAAACTTCGGCCTGACCAAGTCGGACTTCCGCGAGCTTGGTCAGGACGTCCAGGCAATTTACCATCTCGGCGGCCACGTGTCGCTTCTCAAGACGTACACCTTCCTGAAGGCGGCCAACGTCTCACCGATACTCGACCTCATCCAGTTGGCCGGCATGGGCAACCATCTTTCGGAGATCCATTACCTGTCGACCTGGTCTGTTGCGCATCTTCAATCATGGCCGAAGGCCAAGCGCACGCGCGACAGCTGGGTCACCAAGGAGGACGACATGTCCCACTTCCAGCCACCCGCCGAGGACGACTACGGCTACTTCAAGACGCGGTGGGTGGCCGAGGCTCTTCTCTGCAGCGCAGCGTCGCGTGGCTTCCCGGTCACCATCACGCGCGCGCCTGCAGTGACCAGCTTGAAGCACGGCGACTCTATGGACCCCGGCGACGAGTTCACGCTCCGCATGGTCCTCGCCATGGCCGACTCTGGCACGATTCCTGTCGTGGGGCCCTCGGAACAACCCAGCTTCGTGATCGACATGATTCCAGTCGACTATCTGGTCCGAGGCTTCTTCGCCCTAACGTCAGAGAAAGCAGCCATCGCATCACACTCCCCATCCAGCGACAAGCCGCTCATCTACCACTTCAGCAACCCCAAGCCTCTGAAGCTGAGCGATCTCCCGGAGGTGGTAGCGGCGCTGCGTGAGGACGGCCGGCGGCCCAAGCTGGTCTCTCTCGATACTTGGATGAAGACGTTTGAGGAGCACAGCAAGAGAGAGGATGGTGCGGCGGAGGCGGTGCGGTCGATGGTGCTTAAGGAATACCTAGCCATGGGCCATGTCATGTTTGCTCTTGACACAACCAAGACGAACGAGGTCTTGGAAGACCTGGTGCCGGGCCTGAACGAGCAGTGCCCACAGATTGATGCTGGACTTTTGGGACAGTTGTTTGAGAGACTGCGACGGGCTGAGAGGGCGTAGATTTTGCGAACTTTGGGAGCGCGGTTTTCAGGAGTTGCATCCATTCCTTTTGCTGTCTTTTGTCTATTACTGTACTTTTATTAGGAAAGAATTCATGCCACGTATTTTACCATCGCGTTTCGGTCAGGCAGAGGCTGAGTGAAGCTGGGCCCCTATCCTCCTTATTGAACCCCCGCCGGGGACATTCTCCAAGTGACGCCCATGTTGAACCCCCCCACCAGTTGACCCAAGACCCACATCACAATCATGGGTTGCCTTAGATAAGGCAACTCCACTAAATTTTCTCGATAGGCCCCGCCGCCAGCAGGTACGGATTTTCTCCCCGTAGACATTCCCTTTTCGATTCCTCGACACCCGGTCTCACCATTCAAACGAGTCCCTGCCATCTTCCAGCTTTCGCCATTTCTCGACAACAGCCACACAGACCTCATCGCAATGGCTCAAGGCGGCATCAGGAGCTCCGCGCGGCCCGCGCCCACAGGCAAGCCCAAGCAAACGACCAAGAAGCAGTCCAAGGTCAACAAGCCCCAGAAGGCCAAGGCCAACTCGGCCGCCGACAAGATGCAGAAGAAGTACTGCGCCGGTCTCATCGGCAAGACGGAGAAGATGCTGGGTGAGCGTGCCGGTCATCTCGAGCTGATCGGCAAGGGCAAGAAGGCGGACAAGAGCGAGAAGGGATTGAACAAGGGCGGCAGCCGCAGGTACGGCTGAGCCCGTCCGTCGCTGTCTGTCTGTTCTGCCCCGTCGGCCTGCCTGTCCTCACCTAGGCAGTCGCGGTGGTGTACGGACGACCCTCGGCGACGGCGGTCAGGATCGCCTTGACGACCGCAAAGTCCCTCTCGACGTCCACCCGCCAGCTCCCGACCGCCACCCTTACCGCCTTTCGCCCACCCCACGATGTCCCGCTGACATACATGTCTCTCGTTTCGTTGATCCGCGCCACCAGCTCCTCGTTCAGCTTGGCGTCCTTCGCCCGCAGCAGCACGATGATGTGCGTGTCCTCCATGTCCGCCTCGCCGTCCGGCAGCCAGTCGTAATGCTCCGAATCCCTCACAAACCCGGCGATACGCCGCGCGAGCTCGACCATGCGGGCCAGCATGGCGGCCATGCCCTCGCGGCCTTCGCTGCGGAGCACGGAATAGGCGGGCAGGGCGCGGAAGCGGCGCGAGTTTTCGAGGCCGACATTCAGGGGGCTGGGGACCAGGGCACCAGCGGACGCGGCGAGGTACGCTGCGTTTGGGTTGGTGAAGACGTCGGTCAGGGTGGACAGCGAGCGGGTGAAGAACATGCCGCAGTCGTACGGCTTTGGAGAGGGATTGCGTTAGCAGAGATACCCAAGGTGATGGTCGGGAGGTCCAAATAAGCAAATGACACGAAAGACGGGTCTTACCACGTTCAGGAGTTTGTGTCCGTCCACTGCGATGCTGTCCGCGAGGTGAATGCCGGAGACCCGTTCGCGGAGCTTGTCGAAGGCGTGTCCGGGAGGGAGGGCGGCTGCGAAGATGCCAAACGCTTTGCCATGTCAGTAAGAGGGTCGCGCCGGAGGCTGCTGTTGCGTGTCCGTGCCCAGCGGGGAGAACGGCTGCTCACCTCCGTCGACGTGGATCCAGCTGCCGTACTGGTCCGCGAGCTTCCTCAGCCGCGCCATGTCAGCCAGCCCGGCAGCGAACCGTCCCGTGTTCACCTCGCCCGCGCTGATGGCGATGATGGTCGCGACGCCCGTGCCGTCCCTGGCCCGCAGCTCCCTCTCCACGGCGTCGACGTCCAGCAGCCACGGCTGCTCCGGGCCGACGGCCACCTGCCTGACGCTCGCCCGGCCCAGCCCGACCACGCTGGCCGCCTTGGACAGCGAGCTGTGGCCCATGCTCGTCAGCACCTGGACGTCCGTGACGCCGGCGGCGGCGCACGCGCCCAGGATGCCGAGCTCCCCGACCGAGGGCGACCCGGGCGGGACGCGCCGCGCGAGGACGTGCTCGCGGGCGCATGCCAGGCCGAGGATGTTGCTCCCCGTGGCGCCGGTGGTGAATGTGCGGCCCTGGAAGAGGCCGCGCGGGCCGGTCTGCGGGTCTGCGAGGCCCAGAAGGTCGGCGAGGAGGTCGAGGGCGGAGGCTTCGACGTCGGTGGCGATGGTCTGGTCCGGGAGGTGGACCTGGACGTTTTGGTCGAGGGCCGAGACGACGGCCTCGGCGGCCTGGGCGGCGGGGTGGACGCTGCCAGTGACGAAGCCATAGTAGCGGGGGGAGAGGGACTGGCCCGAGAGGGCGGGAAGGATGTCGGCGAGCAGGTGGGCGGTTGTGGCAGAGGTGCCCAGGGGGTGCAGGAGGGCATCCGAGGGGCTGGGCAGGGAGGCGGCGGCGTGGGCGAGGGCGGAGGGGTGTGGAAGGGTTGGTGGTGACGTGGGCGGGAAGTGCTTCTTGATGGCTTCGTCGAGCTGGGCATGGACGGTCTGCATGGTGAAGGTTGTGTCTGCCATTGTGGGCGTGCGATCGAGTGTCATGTGAGGAAGTATATACTATCGGTTAGTTCTTGGCGATGAAGTCACGATATCACGGTGGCAGCAACACTGGGCGCATCCATGGCGGAGTGACTCAACATCGGCCTTTGAGGGTGAGGAGCCCGGTGTTTGACTAGAGGTGACGAAGGATCGTGTGATGAGTAAGCTGGTGTCAATATGGACGAGAAGCGTTTCGTGATCAACTGCCTTGCGGCAAGGCAGGTAGTAGAAAGGAGTGCCAGTACTGTCGTTTCCTAATGATGTCATCGAAGATGTTTTGACAGTTTGACGGCTTGACACTTATGTCGTAGCTCAGAGCGAGACTCCCCATCTCGTGTCTATCTGCACTATCTTGCGGGAGTAATCGTCCATGTCGAGAAGCACACGTGTGGTCGCACGACTGATTGTGCGGGCGGCCCACAGCGACTAGCGCTTGAATCTAGAATAGGCAGGTCGTCAGGTCAACTGAGGGATGCAGACCAAAATGGGCCGGCTGGTTCTAAGCTTGGAGTTGTGACAAAAGAGCCCCTGCGAGTTGACTTGTCGTGGAACCATGTTGCAAGCCGATGACTGCTGCTCTGTTTTTCTCTCCCTGACCGGTTCGATTCAGGCAAACTGACCGGCTGGCAGTCCCCTGTACTGCCAGGGCACTGGGGGTACGACATCACAACATGGCAGGAAATTGCTTCTCGGACGAGTTGACCCTCCTTTTCGTCAGGCAAATCAAGTCGAAGCACCCCCCCCTGAACCCCCATGACCCAGGCGAGGGGCTGGGGGATCTTTGTTCACGTGACTGTCACCATCCCAGCACGGACCAAAGACGGGGATCAAGCTGCATGTGAACAACAGAAGGACCCCACGGGGCTGTTACTGCCTTCTAGAACGGGATACGTAATTACGCTTCAACCAGGCCGGGCCACTGCCTGCTTGCCCCATCCCACTTTCCTCACTTCAACGCCACGCGACAACTGTGTTGACCCATCGCGACTCGACTCAACCTGACTCGACTCGCTTTGTTTTTGAAGCCAATAGACGAACCTGAACTCTTGCATCCCCAGGCCACACCCGACTGAGCTCCCCAGATCACACGACTCGCCCGCTCCCCCAGGGACAACCTGATCATCATGCAGCCGCAAATCGCCGTTCCGGTCACCTTGGCCCTCGTCGCTTACGCGCACCTGAAGAAGAAGCTCACCATCTCGGGCATCGCCGCCGCCATCTTCACCGCTGCCGTTCATGCCTATCACCCGTGGAACCTACCCTTCGTCCTGCTCGTCGTCTTCTTCCTCGTCGGCACTCGGGTCACCAAGGCAAGCCATGCCTCGACATGCCCGTTCGTGGAGCTGTGCTGACCCTGTCACAGATCAAGCAGGACTACAAGGCCACCCTTACCCTGACCTCCTCAGGAGCCAACAACGAGGGCCCACGCACTCACGTCCAGGGTCAGTTCCAGACACTGCCGCTCGGCCACATAACCTCCTCCTCGTTGCCACTGACACTTTCCAGTCTTTGCCAACTCTCTCATCGCCACCTCCCTGACGTGGATGCACGCGCACCAGATCAGGAGGCGCGAGAGGCTCTTCGCTGACACGGAGACCGAGAACCCCAACTCCACGCTGTGCTTCTCTTGGGGACCCCAGATCGACCTCCTCGTCATCGGCATCATTGCCAACTACGCCGTCGCCGCCGCTGACACCTTCAGCTCCGAGCTCGGCATCCTCGCTCGCAGCGAGCCGCGCCTCATCACCGACCCCGTCCGCAAGGTCCCCCGCGGCACCAATGGCGGTGTCACCATCGAAGGCCTCGCTGCCGGACTCCTGGGCTCCATCATCATGACTACCACTGCCATTTTCTTCTTGCCCACCTGCGACGACACCACCGCTGGCACCGTCGGTGGCGGCGCTCCCTGGACCACCCAGCAGCGGGCCATTTTCATGGTCCTGATGGCTCTGTGGGGTCTTGTCGGCAGCATCTTCGACAGCTGGCTCGGCGCCTCGTTCCAGCGCACCGTCAAGGACATCCGAAGCGGCAAGGTCGTCGAGGGCGAGGGTGGCAACCGAGCCATGGTGTCGGCCGACGAGGGCTTCTTGACCAAGCGCTCTGCTCTCAAGGACGCTGCTCTCAAGGGCGAAGGCCCGGACTCCGTGGAGAAGCCTGACAGCAGCACCGCAGCATCCAGCAGCGCCATCGATGACACTCCCTCGGACGTCACGTCCCGCGCCAAGTACGACCCCAAGGACAAGCACCGCAAGTCGAGCTTTGGCGATTCCCAGCCCACCCGTACCATCGAGAACGGCCTGGACATCCTTGACAACAACGACGTCAACTTCTCCATGACCTTCTGCATGAGCTTGAGTGCCATGGCCCTCGTCGGCCAGTACTTCGGCGTTCCATTTAACAGCATCTCGACCGTGTAGTGTGCGATTGCGGGAGTTGTTCCCTGGTTGGTCAGGAAATTATGAAGTTCCAAGTGCCATCATCATGTCGATAGTGGCACGCCTAATGAGCACGGCAGGACAATGGCTGTTGTCTTGGCTGGGGTCTTCTTTGAGCATAGGCCACGGCCTCGATTCAGTGGAGGGAAAACGAAACGAAGCATGCGAAGCTGGCGGCAGATTAATCAATACAAATCACTTCGAACCATCGTTAGCACCGTGTATTCGTTTCGTCAAGTCTCAATTTCAAGGGTATCTCGAACTACCAACACCAGTTCCGTGGGCTTGCTTACCCAATATGCTTCATCTCGTCTCTCCTTCCGTCATCCGACGATTACAGTCTTCCCTCTATACATGTCCCTCTCCACCCAACTTGACCCAAGCCACGGGTCCTTCGCATCAAAGACGACCCGTCTTGATCCACCAGATCTCTTCCCACTTTGCAACAGCGCACGCCAGCTCTGTCGACACACCCGCCTCGTCGGCCGCTGACCGAAAGCTGCCAAACACCCCGTGAAACAGCGCCATCCTGACGTCCCCCCCAAAGGCGCTGGCCCCGTACCCGGCCACCCACGTGGGATCCTCGCGCCGGGCCCCGTCGATAGCCGCCCCCACGGCCGCGAAGAAGTCACACATGCGGTCCTCCCTGACAATCCCGTCCTCTGCGTCGTTCAGGCCCGGGTAGTACTTCTCACAGGCGGCCGCGGCCCTGAAAAGGTCGACGAGGTAGCCGTCCATGCGCGCCGACGCCGCGGCGACGGCGTCCTCGCGCGTGTCGTGGGAGAGGACGATGGGGCTGGTAGGGAAGCCGAAGGCGCGTTCGATAGCGCGCTGCTGCTGCGGGGCGAACATGCGCGACGCGGAGGCGTCGGGGTCGAAGCCCGGGAGGGAGCGGAGGTAGAGCTCGAGGTCGAGTTTCGGAGGGGGAGGCAGGCCGAGGGCTGCACGGAGCTTGGCGTTGAAGTTGGCGGGCTTGTGGCGCGGGCTGGCTTTGGGCTCGACGCGGATGACATCTTCGGTCCTGACGTAGATGACGTCTCTGGGGAGGGACGGGGTGCGAGGGCCCCGGGTTGTGCTCGCGGGAGGGGTGGGCAGGTAGCCGGGGGGTGCTCGGGGAGCTCTCGGTGACTTTTTCTTAGGACTGGGGGTGGTGCTCTTAAGGGGGCGAGTCGTGGTTTTGGTCCTCTTCTTGGGGGTCCCGGCTTCCTTGCGCTTCTTAGGGCCGCGGGCCGCGGGCTTGGTGACTTTCGCGGCTGGGGCCTTGGGTTTGATAACCGTAGCGGGGATGCGGGTGAAGATGACACCGCGCCTGATCTTCTCGGCAACTGAAATACCTTTGAGAACCGGCATCTTGCTGTCTGCTTCTTTGAAATTTGCGAAGGTTGAAAAAGGCAGGTGGGATATGAGTTGGAGTGTGGCCCGAGTGAGATGAAGGATCGATCGCTTGGAGCCAACGGCAAGAGCGTTTATCTGATGGATTATGAATATTGTAGTCTTATTGAGACCGAAGAACAATGTGGCCAGTCTATATAATGATGTCCCTGGGCAGGATGAATAGCAGGCGTAGTATTCTTGGATGAAAGTGGTCTGTCTGCGATGAGAAGAGAGCATCGTTCGGCTCCAAAGCCTTCGGCAGGTGTGCTGTACTCTTAAGTACTTTTATTCAAGGACCAAAGTCCTATCAAAGTTCGCAATGGACATCGGAGATGGCTACAAGGAGGTGAAGGTTCGAGGGCCCGCCTTGTGGCTGGGCTGATCATGCGCCGTGGGCGACGGTAAAAGACATCTAAGTAGGTACGCCAAAATCTTTTAATGTTATCCGATATTAAGCATAAATCATTGTTCCCATACCAGCAGGGTTGCCGGGGCGAGTGAATCATACTCGAGCACCTTCCCACCGATGGGATGGAAAGGGGATCGCGAATGGCCCGTGCGCCTGTGGCGTTTGGTGTTGAGCTTTCCCATGGCGGTCATCATGAGTGGCAGCGCTGTAAAGAAAGTCAAATGTGCAATATAGACCTTGATGGCAATGAGAATAATTTATATTTTCGAAGAAGCAAGCACTGGCTGTTTTCTAACCTCAGATCTGAGAGCTTAATCTAAGTAAAGCCACCATGATGTTCTCAAACATTTGGGTTGAGTCAGGATGAGGGTTTGTTTAAAGGCATTGTGGCTGGTCCAGAGACGTTTGCCCAACATCCAAACCAGCACTGAAGATAGAAGGTGACTAGAACTGCTCAGTACAAATGTTGGCTCACTGCATCGACTCGTACCAAGGCCATCTCGCGATCCGTTAATGACAGGACTGTGGTGATCTTCGACAAACAACAGCAAGCCATGAAATTGGCCGAGGCTGTGCTCTCCGAAGTTGGCGATATTACTGAATACAATGTTCTGATTCACGTTCACCGGCCTCAACAGCAGAGGTCCCGTAGCACAAGGCCATACCACCGAAGGTTGGACATTTGATCAAGGCCCCGAACGTGCCTCCTAGAGGCACGTGATCTGAAGCGAAGATGGTATAAATGCCCAGCAGCCTTCCCAGCGGCGAAGCCACATTGGGTGCGCCACAAATGGAGGAAGACAGCGAGAAAAGGATGTTGTTGATGAGTTCTCGGATGAGGGTTGGCCAGACATCGCCTCGCCACTCACACCACTCGACGGAGATCAGAGGCGTCACCAAGACTGCAGCACGCTGACCACAGTTAAGCATAACAGCGGTGCTAATTTCGGGAACAAAAGCACCGGCGCCATAATCATCGACAATGCAGGTCAGCTGATGTCTCGAGTTACGCCGGTCACATAGCAACGTTGGCATGCATGCATATGGCGCCCGGTCGTGGCAGAAGGCGCCTAATTTCGCGTACGAACCATGTTGTGAAGCTGATCATGGCTCAGCATGCCGCAGTATTGTCGCCACCGCTGTCCACGACCATGCGTCCAAGGGGCGGAACCAGCACCACATCTCGACATGCGCCGTGGAGTCGCCAACGCAGCCCGGCCGCGGCTGGACTGGGGCTGAAGGCAACCGGCGACCGCTGACCATTTAATTGATGCTGTAAGCAATATTCGGTCTCGGCGACTCAAGAGGCAGCGCCCCAGCAATAGCTGGATGCAGGCTTCCCATGGCGTTTGGGAGTTCTGCTTTGGGTCGACTCGGCCATGGCTGCGTCGGGGCTTTGTTCCTCTGCATGAGGCAGGCAAGCAATGGTCAGCACAGGCCCCCAACTCAACGAATGGCCGGATCGCTGGCCGGTGTGTGGAACGTGCTACAACGGGCGTCAAGCGGGTGAGGAGCTAGGGTAGCTGCAGGTCTCGGCCGAAGAAGAGAAAGAGGGTGTGCTGAGTTGTGCCCTCTGCGCCCTGACGCCAGTGCTGGTGCCGGTGCCGATACCCCTCGTATCGCTCCGCTTCCCTGCCGGGCGTGGCGCTTGGGCTCTTTTCTCCTCGCCCTGAAATGGGACTAGGCAGCGGCTTTCGCATGGCGTCTGTCGGTGAACTCAGGTCGGTCGTGGGTTCTCGCGGCTAGGGGCTGCTCGGAGATGATGGGGCAACGGAGCGGGAGACGGTGGTGCTTGGGCGCTTTCCATTGGGCTCCGGCGTCAGTTGTATCAATCAATGTTCATGCAGGGTTCCATGCCAGAGCAAATGGTTTGCTGGAGGCGGCAAATCAAATGTATTGCTTGACGGAAATCCCATCATTCGGGATGATTGTAGGGGGGCTGCCCTGATCAAGCACTATGCCGCCTAACGTAGCCGGGGGACAAACACCCCGGTAGGTTAATACGGCCTCCGGTAATCCCCCCCACTTCTCCGTCTCGCCGAGCCTCGCGACTTCATCCAACCTCACCTTGAATCGCCACGGCCTTCAGTCGATAGGAGCCCTGCAACAGCTGTCCCCTGCAACCTCCTTCGGCCGAGGTGGGATGCGATGTGGGAAGAGGCGGCCTACAGGTTTCCTGCATCTGGACCAACTACCCGATGCCATTGGAAAAACGCCACGCGTTCCTCTGCTGTACCTCTTGCATTCGGTAGGCGAAGCGCTGCCGACCTTGTCATACGATGGATGCATTTCACGTTTCTTTCCTCTGACCAAGCCACAGCACTCAGGAATCGAATGCCCTGGCTACCCTAGCTACCCCTAGCTAAGGGTCGGGTGAATCAACAGTCTCTTGGAAAACTGGCCCCAGGTCTGCGGCATGGTACGATAACTGCAATCAAGTGCAATATCGCCAGGACGAAAATGAACCAGCCTCGTCAAAAACCCGAGCCAGGTCCCGGTCCTGTCGCCACGAACACCAAGACCCAAGGATACGGCGATTTGTTGTCTCGGACTCCCGGACGTTCCCCCCCGCCCCTCCTCTATGCTTGCTTCCGGATTGGGAGAGCACCAGTTGCTCGGATCGGAACTCTATGGCGGCACCAGGCACCCACGGCGTCCTAACGGCCGGTAGGCCTGTCTGTGCCATCCACACTTTAGCCCTTGTCCGACAACTCCCGCCCTGTCGTCCCACCCATGCAGCTTAGGCTCTGCAGAGTCATCCTTCGACTTCTCATCTGATTTGCTGACTGGAAGACTTCCGAGACGCTGCTGATGGCCAAGTAGACTATTGAGCCACCATGCCATGTGGTGGCTGTTCCTCGTCCCGCCAGTATCTTGTTCAACCACGCAGACCAACCCGAGCCGCCGAGGACGTTCAGCTCCGCCGAATGCTTGGGTTCAAGAGATGCGGCACGATCCTCGCGTGCCTCGTGCTTCTTTACCTGCACCGACACACTGGCTAGGGCGAGGTGTCGAGGCACTCGCCCAGACTGGCCGAGCCGCCGCGCTCCAGCTTGGGTACCAGTGCGGCCAACTTGTCCGAGTCGGTCTCCGTACAGCCCGGCTCGATACAAAGCGCGTGATGGTGTGCCAGTGCTCTCCATCACTAACCAGGCCGGCCCCTGAAGCAAAGTCCGCCGACCATCCACCGTCGGGAGGCCCCCTCCTGGGCATAGCTCGGCTTCAGCACACCCTTTGACCACGGGCCAAGATGCGAATGACAAGGGAGAGGCTTTCACAAATCTTTCTACCAACTTGGTAGGTGGCGACCGTCCGGCTCCCTGGCTCTTCTCTCACCTACCTTAGCTTGCGCCTCAGGTTGGCGCAGGTGGATATTGCGGCGGCCCAGATTCACAGCAACCCGTAACACGTCATCTGTGTATGTGTCAGTCCATCTTCGTGCCAATACCGTAGCTGGTAGTCGGTTTTCCTCCCCCTTGCCCTAGCCCAAAGCGCTAGACATGGCTGAGAGCTGACATTGGGTGCGTGCCTGGCCAATTCGTTGGCCATGAGCATCACCTGGTCACCACCTAGCAACCACCACCACATTTAAAGTCTACTGCATGTCCTCTCCGGGAACTGATGAAGACGAGCCTTCATCCTTAGGCACATTCTTCCCAGCCTGTCCTGGTTCGTCACTCCGTGGCAGTCATTCTTTGCTGTGCCATCTCTTTTTGTATCTTCCCAGCCTCCAGAAACCAGCTCTCGTTCAAGCAAAGGGCATCATGCGTCCCACGCATTTCCTCGCCGTAGCCGCAGGCTCCTTGAGTACACTAGTCTCTGCTGAGGTTATCACGTACCACTGGACTGTGGACTGGTTGACTGCAGCGCCAGATGGCTTCCCGAGGAATGTCATAGGCATCAATGGCCAGTGGCCTTGCCCAACTATCGAGGCCTCGGTGGGTGATACTGTCGTGGTTGAGCTCACCAACAACTTGGGCAACCAGACGACTGGGCTTCACTTCCATGGCGTCAACCAGGTCAGCACCAACTTCATGGATGGGCCCAGCATGGTCACGCAGTGCCCGCTGCCACCTGGATCGAGCATGACATACCAGTTTACCGTCAGTATCATTCTCCAACTACATTCTGTTACAGAAAGAATCAGCTAACCGAAGACCTCCCAGGCCGATGCTGGTGGCACGTATTGGTATCACTCGCACAACATGGGACAGTATCCCGACGGCTTGCGCGGCCCCATGGTCATCCACGACCCCAATGACCCCTACGCTGGGCAATATGATGAGGAGTACATCCTCACTCTGTCGGACTGGTAAGACCCGTTAGCCAACACAATATTCCGACATATCCAGCTCACACGTGTGACAGGTATCACCAAGAGACCCTCCCGTTGGTGCGGGACATGCTGTCGCCGAACAACACCCTACACAGGCCACCCCTACCGCAGTCCGTACTAGTAAATGATGGCGCGGGATCTCACTATTCCTTTGTCAAGGGCAAAACATACCGCTTCCGTATCATCAGCTTCGCGGCGTTTGCTGGCTTCATGGTCCACTTTGACTCCCATGACATGAATGTCATCATGAACGACTCCGCCTATGTCAAGAAGAAGCTGGCATATCAGCTGCGCGTGGCACCGGCTCAGCGGTACGACATTCTCGTCAGCTGTATCGACCGGGACAACCGCAACTACCCCTTCCTGGTGGCTCTGGACCAGAACCCCGATTACACAAACCCTAGCCTATCACAGAGTTGGCCTCTCAATCATACTGGTCAGCTGATCATGTTCCCCGATCAGCCTCTCCAGGAAGACGTTGTGAAGACGTGGCGCCCGTCCGACGACGCGCACTTTGAATCTTTGGATGGACCTGGCAACATCCTACCTTCTCCGAACCACACCATTGTGCTTGACTTCACGACCTGCTTCGACACCCACGGCATCCCTCGGTAAGTTGCCTGTCGAAGGGAATTAAATAGTAACCGTTGGTGGCTGACCTCGCTGCAGGAGCTGTATCAATAACCAGCCATATATCGAGCAAAAGGTTCCCACGCTCTATAGTGCTGTCACGACAGGGGAGCACAACACAGACCCGACTGTGTATGGCAAGGTCAATCCATTCATCGTCTCTGAAGGCAGCATCGTAGACATTGTTATAAACAATCATGATGTCGCCATCCACCCCTTCCATCTCCATGGCCACCATTTCCAGGTCTTGAGGAGACCCTCTTCTAATACTGGTATGTGGCCGGGGGACCAGCGGGCCCGCCTCAATATCAACCCGCCGTATCGCGACACCGTGTCTGTCATGGGAAACTCCCACGCTGTCCTACGCTACAGGGCTGATAACCCCGGCGTGTACCTCTTCCATTGCCATATTGAATGGCACGTGGAGATGGGCCTGACGGCAACCATCATCGAGGCGCCAGAGGTGCTCCGAGACCTGGTGATCCCTCAGGACCACATCGACATCTGCAATGCGGATGGCATCCCCATAGCAGGTAACGCGGGCGGCAACGCCGACGACCCCTTGGACACCTCCAACTTCAACACGATCCCCCCGTCCGTGTACAATGGGTATGTACTCACCGAAGTTCTCCCGCCGCTGCGTGTATGCTAACAAGCTGTGTTTACAGAGCTCACTGGCCAATTCCAACCCAGGCGGCCCGGCGTGTGCGTAGCGTGTGATGCGAATAGGCACATGGCCGATAGGCTCGTACGATCTTGCTTCGGTCAGCGAAAACTTCCCATAGCCTTCTTCTCCTTCTTCTTCCTTGCTTCCGGCCAAGCCTGGCGCGGTGATTAGTCACACCCAGGATGGCGATGGTTGCACAGCATTGAGTTGGCAGAGAGGCGCCTGAGCTGAACCTACAGCATATCGACCATACTTCTTCTTTTTTTTTTCCTTTTAACTACTTACATTCTTGAGTTCTGGAAGAACACAACTTACTTCATGGTTAGACCGTTGGGGTGAATACCTAATGTCTTTTTTCTCCCTCTTGTTTCTGTCAGTTGGTCGAGAGATTGGATACAGACAGTCATGTGATTCGCGTGTTGTGTTGCCATTGAGAATGCAATGATGTCGTATGAATCTATTCTTCTTGTCAGCACTTGGTCTGAACTGACCGACTTTGAGTGCTTCATCTTCGTCGTCGTAGCGTTTCCATCGTGAGCCATCCCTGGCATGGGCACGAACACGAGTGTTCAGGGTGAACGACCGGCGGCACGGCCGAAGCCTGTTCCCTCAACAGTGCCACGTAGGCGATACATGGATATTATAACAGAGAGCCCGGCCCGGGTCGCTGGGGAGGTACCGCTGCGATGACCAGATTGTCTCGTCTGAGAACCAAGATTCAACAGACTCGAGGGGAGCTATAATCCGACCCGACTCACCTTGAATGTTCTAGACCTCATTCCTGGGATGAGATCTCACTCTATCGCATTTCTCTGGGAGGACCATAGCGCAGACGAGGCATGAGTCGCTGGAGAATGTCACAGAATCATCCTGATGGGGCAACAAAGAGAGACTGGACTGCCAAGTGATAGCAGTACGTGCTGGTGCCCCAGACGAGACGCATTGAAGCGTCTAGTACGGACACGACGTACTCGTAACGTGTGATACCAGATGAAGAAGAGATGTTTCTCAGAATATGGAGTCAGTGTAGAGGGCTGGGACAAACAGGCTGCTCAACGGGAGGAGCCAAGCACAGGTATTTACGTTTCTGCACTGGCTCGACTGGCGCATAGCTTGCTTCCTGTACCTCGCTGTTCCAGCTGAGCGGCTTGGCATTGTGATACACCTGCCTACGCCACGGGGTGCTCATCCGACGGTCGACGGAGCGTAGGCTGCATCTTCGTGAAGTTGGGCGGTTAGGGATACGGGCTGAGGGCTGAGATCGCACGGAGAGGACTCTGGTGGCAGCCATCCATCCCGTCTTGATGCACGCTACTGGCCGGCACGTCGGACCCGGCCAGGCAGGTTTCAAGGAACATGGCTGGGAAGAAAGGGGGGGACCTTCGGCTGGCGAGGCAGACAGGCCGGCTAGCTATTTGGAGGAAGCCATGCACGGTGAAACCTGCGTACGCATGTCTTAGACGAGGTGTGATGTGATGGGCGTGGGCTTTCATGATAGGCAGTAATGCGTTGACCACTGGTTTCAAGGCTTGCAGTGCATAGTCGTGTGTTGGCATGAAGGTGATAGATAGTTTCGGGCTGTCACGTTGAGGCTGTCCTTCGGGGCTGATGATGATGGGCGGTGCTGACGTTGCGATGCGCCAGGCACAAGAAACATGTGTTTCCATGCCGTTTTCTAGATCGTCCCAGCCCGGTATGACTGGAATTCATCTCTTCGGCCTCGTTGGGCGCATGTCTCCGAATCAAGGCTTGCCAAGAAACATGGTGCCTGGGACAGGTGACACAGAGCAACTCAAAAGTTCAAAATGCACGTTACTCAAACACACAACAGCAAAAGATAACAACACAGCAGCGAAGACGGCGTGTCGGGATTGCCTGAGCTGAAAGCGCTGTGTTTCCCGCGACCACGTCGTTATGACTCCCGACAGGACAGAAATCCTACGGGAGGACGCTGCTCCCAGGTAGTCTATGGTACAACTCATGTCGCAGCACCGGAGTTGACTGGGGAAGCCGGCATCACCCCTGCTACCGAGAACTCACTTGTTGTTTATCGCACAGCTGACCCAGCCCGTACCAAGCCGGCGACCACATGCTGCCCGATCACGGCCCGTGTGCCTCGTCTTTCCAGGTCGACGGGCTGGTGGCTGACACTAATGATGGCGACAAGAAAAGATCGGCGGCGGAAATGCTGTGCTGTCCTGCGGAAGAGCAGGTGAATGGGAGGTGGGTAGTTGCAGCATCGAGATAAGGCCAAAAAGGCATCCGGCAGCGAGGTTCAAGATCGGCGAGTCGCACACGCCACCGACGGACTGGTAAGGCCATCTTGGCGGCCGAACAGCTTATCAGCCAGGCCGTTGCGAAGGATCACAGGCAACTGCTCGAGACGCTGGAAGAGGCGTTACAGCGGCGGCCCAGTCAGCTCCGCTGGAAGGAACGGGACAGCGCCGGACGTCCGTGGCCGCAAGAATGGACGGCGACCATGGCATTCGTAGTGGTGTGCCAGCCTGACGGGATATACTATTTGGGTACAACGCAGAAAGCCTGGGAAGATCATTGGCCTCATCCCGCACGACGCGGTCACACCGGGCCTACCTCGTTCTCGTCGTCTTGCTGGATATGGTGGCTGCTAATTGCGGTGACGGGTCAGCGGCCAGATGACAAGCGGACTTGGAGTCCCACCCCACTCACCCCGCGCCAATATATCAGACCGTCAACCCGAAGGATGAGGGAGGATAAGCAAGATGACTGGAAGCGAGGCTGGTGGACAAGTGACGGCAGTGATTTCGTGGCGGCAACGGAGGCTGGCAGTCCATGGCGGACGGCCGTGGAGATACGGATCAGAGGGGAGCAAGCCCCGGGCGAGGGATCTGCCTATCGCTCGGTGAGGAATAGGAGGCCCTATTAATTAGGGTGAGAGTCTCGGTGAGCCGCACTGACGCGGTGGCGTATGGCTCGCACCTCGAGCGTCCGTCCGCCGGTGATTTCGAAGTCGATTACGATTAGCGCAATGTTTCGCCTTTCGGTACATCGACCGCTAGAACAATGAAGGGTCCCTCCACTCCCTTGGCGGTGAATTGGTAGCCGCGGAATCAGGTGCCCCGTCGCGTCGAGCTTGGCTGTCGTCTTCTCTGCCTAAACTTGGCCTCGAACCTAGAGTGCGCTTGCCTGAGCACAGAATACGAGCCAACCGACCGACCAGCCGGTGCGTGCCAGCGCTGGCCTGAGACACAGCTCGACCTGGAGGCCACCTAAGCCTCCGCGGTAGGTGATTCATTCATGGCCGACAACCCGTACCGTGGTTCGCGCAGTTGTTTGTGCGACGCGGCAATGCAAGTCGACCGCCAGACTTGGGCCGTTGACTCACACGACACGCCTTGACCCTGGCGCACGTCAGGCTGGTTTAGAGAATCTCAGGTGAGATCAGAACCTTGGGATCCAGGCATGATGGCACGGCAGCCGATAGTCTGTCGGGAGAACTGGTTTGTGCCGCTGATCCGGGGTGGGAGCTGTCGAGCGGACGAGCCATCGAGCTGTCCTCTCGGGCTGACGAGTGGGTGAGAAACTCATCAGTCGGACGGACATGTGGGAGAATGAGGAGAGGGGCCGAAGTGCTCCCGTTGGAATCAATCAGTAGATAGCGGGAATATGCAGGCGGGAATATGCAAGCCATGTTGTGATGAAATGTGAGTTCGGGATTAGTAGTAGGTGGTCATGGTGATGATTGTGTCTGAGGAGGATGGAGGATGGGATTGCCGATCACCCTCAGCAGCCGAGCCACATGGCAAGAGCCCCCCACCACCCACCCCTCCTGCTATCTGTCCGTACCTGTTTGTCCGCCCGCACCTCCCTCACCTCGCTGAGTCGGACGCAAGTCCGGAACAACACGCCATTCGCCAAACCCCACGGCCCCTCCGTCGGGGAAAATATGATTGGTCTTCGGGTTACCAATGTCAAGTGTCAGTGGCGGAAGGAAAGAAGGCCCCGGGGGGTAGGGGGATGGAGGTTGAGCCTCAGGTCTTACAAGTCGCGACTTCACAGCATCTCCTCCGCCGTGATTCACCTGTCCTCCACCACCCCGCTGCTCCGTCCGCCTGGGATATTGGGGGTCTCCAGCTCCCGCGATACCTCCGATTGCGTGCCGATGAGCTTACATCAGGTTTTCGTCGATTGTCCTCCCGAGAGAGCCGAAGCGGTAGGGCCACAATCTGATCCTGCCTGGGCCTTCTCCGCCATGGCCCAAGCCCTTGGGGATGTCCGTCGGACCAAGTTTCCTCGACCACCTTTCCCTCCTCACGACCCACCAATTCCCACGGACTTGGCTCGAAAAACAGACAGGATCATCAGCTTCCTCGATGACATGCCGTTTCGTCCGAGCTCTCCAGCGATGGCGTCCCGCTGCCGCTAGGTTTCACCGTCTGGCTCGCGATGCCTCAGACGCTCCTGTTGCCCTTCTGATCGGGTGACCTGGCGCGAGTGCGTGTGGAGGCACCATCCCCATCTCCTTTGGCTCGCCAGATCCCGACAGGGCACACCGACGCTGCTTGATATGGCCTCCATCGGTCTTCTTCATACGAGTTTCAGGCCGCGGGTGACTGGCTGGCGCCGCCGCCCACGTCCGTTCCGTTCGCCTTTCTTCTCAACCCCCGGCCTGTGCCTGTGCCTGTGCTCGTGCCTGTGCCTGCGCCAGTGCCAGCACCTGGGTCTGAAGCCCGAGCAGTCGACCATCAGATCACGTCATGGACCTCTTGGCATCCCTGGCACCTCTCACAGACGAGACCGCAGCGAGGCAGGCGACAGCACACTGGCCCGAGTACGCTGTCAGATGGAGCCTTGCGTCCGTCCGTCCGCCGCCTCCTGTTCCCCAAGGTACTTTGCTACTCCCTGTTGCTGCCGCCGGGTGGCGCAGACGCCGCCTGCCCTGAACCAACGGCTCCGTCCAAAATAGGCAACCTATGATCTTTCTCCCACAAGCTTCGGTCACCGAGATTCTTCAGGGCCGGTCTCACATGAGTCTTCCTTCTCCTAGGATGGGTGGGACCAAGGGGAGTGTGCATCCATCGCCGACATCTTCGACCCTTGGCCCTGTCTCGGTTTGCCCTGCCATGCCTCGGACTGCCTGTACTCGCTTTGCCCAGAGGATGCCTTCCATCGAAGACTTCCCGTTTGTGGTGGGTGGCCGCCGTCAGCACCAGTGACGTTCAGACCTGGGATGACTTTATTTTCGGCCAAGGAGCCCGAGATGGGATCCACCATCTTGGGCCTCCCCTCACGATATAAGATCATGTCGGGTACCCAGCACTCTGTACTCAACTCCATGATACCACACAGTTCATCCAAGGAAACCTTGTCAACCAACACTCACGATGGCTGGCACCATGTCTTTCCTCCTCTTTGGAGACCAGTCGCTCAACACACACGCCTTCCTGGCTGACTTCTACCGCCAAGGGAACCCGAGCATTCTCGCAAAGACCTTTCTCGAGCAGGCTGGCCAGGCTTTGAGGGAGGAGGTTGACCGCCTCGGCAGGCTGGATCGTGTCAAACTCCCCATCTTCCGTACCCTCCAACAACTCAACGAAAGGTACCACGCACAGAGCATCAAGCATTCCGGCATCGATAGTGCGCTGCTGTGTATCGCTCAACTAGCACACTACATAGAGTATGTCCCGAGAGCCCTCCCCAAGCCGAACAGACAGAACCTGGCACTAACACATCTGGGCAGCCGGGCTGAGAAGGAGCCTCAAGATGTCACCGCTCACGGGGACACATACCTCCTCGGCCTCTGCACGGGGCTGTTCGCCGCTGCAGCTGTTGCCTCGACGCCTTCCGTGTCCACTTTGATACCCCTTGCCGTTCAGATTGTCCTGATGGCTTTCCGGACCGGCTCTCACGTTGCCTCACTTGCGGAGAGGCTCAGCTCCGCTACTAATCAGTCCGAGCCTTGGACACACGTCCTGGTCGGCGTCACTGAGTGCGATGCCAACAAAGCACTAGAAGTCTTCCACTCATCTAATGTATGCAACCCATTCCGACACCTTCATGCGCGATCCAACTGACCCTTTTAAACAGTCTATTCCTCTGGCCAGCCACGCATACGTCAGCGCTGTGTCAACCAACAGCCTGGCCGTTTCTGGTCCTCCGGCAACCTTGAAGACTTTGACCGACAACAACGTCTTCGGCGTCCAGCCCGCCTCGATCCCGGTCTATGGCCCGTACCATGCCCCGCACCTGCACTCAAGTGTTGACATCGATCGCCTGCTGCGGCTCGATGACCCGGACGTGGCCTGCCTTCTCGAGCAGACTAAGCCTCGCTCGGCGGTCATGTCTGGAGCCCAGGGCACCTGGCTTGTCAACCTCGATACCAAAGATCTGCTGCGAACCGTTGTTCGAGAATGCCTGACGGAGCTCCTTCAGTTCCACAAGGGACTCGACATTTGCGTCGAGACTGCTCAGGGGTTCGACGGCACAAGCTGTCTCGTCATTCCCTTTGGCCCAACCACCAACGCGGAGAGCCTCTCCAAGCTCATCGAGATCAAGACTGATCTCAAGGTCATCATTCGACAGGCGCCAAAGGCAGCCATGGACACCAGCGCCCGCATCGGCAACCACGGCTCCAGCGGAAAGTGCAAGCTTGCCATTGTCGGCATGGCTGGCCGCTTCCCCGATGCTGCGAGCCACGAGAAGCTCTGGGAGCTCCTTTCTCAGGGCCTGGATGTTCATCGCGTGGTCCCCGCAGACCGTTTCAACGTCGACACTCACTACGACATCACCGGCAAAGCCATCAACACCAGCCACAGCCAGTACGGTTGCTGGATTGAGAACCCCGGCCTCTTCGACCCCAGGTTCTTCAACATGTCGCCCCGAGAGGCGTACCAGACTGATCCCATGCAGCGCATGGCCTTGACCACGGCCTACGAAGCATTGGAGATGTCGGGCTACGTTCCTAACCGGACACCTTCAACCAGGCTTGACCGTATCGGCACTTTCTACGGCCAGACCTCGGACGATTGGCGAGAGATCAACGCGGCACAGGAAGTTGATACATACTTCATCACTGGCGGCGTCCGCGCTTTCGGTCCTGGCAGGATCAACTACCACTTCGGCTTCAGCGGCCCCAGCTTGAACATCGATACAGCGTGCTCGTCCAGTGCAGCGGCCCTCCAGATTGCATGCACCTCTCTCTGGGCCAAGGACTGTGACACCGCAGTCGTGGGTGGTCTGTCCTGTATGACCAACCCCGACATTTTCTCTGGGCTCAGTCGCGGCCAGTTCTTATCCAAGACTGGCCCTTGTGCCACGTTTGACAACGGTGCCGACGGCTATTGCCGGGCCGATGGTTGCGCCTCTGTCATCGTGAAGCGTCTCGATGATGCCATTGCTGACAAGGACAATGTTCTTGCGGTCATCCTGGGCACGGCTACCAACCACTCAGCCGACGCCATCTCCATCACCCACCCCCACGGGCCTACCCAGTCGATGTTGTCGTCGGCCATCCTGGACGAGGCTGGTGTTGATCCCCTCGACGTCGACTACGTCGAGATGCACGGTACAGGCACCCAAGCTGGTGACGGCACCGAGATGGTTTCTGTCACAGACGTCTTTGCACCCGCCAACCGCAAGCGTCCCGCCGACCGTCCTCTGTATCTAGGGGCAGTTAAATCCAATATCGGCCACGGCGAGGCTGCTTCGGGCGTCACAGCTCTCTGTAAGGTCCTCATGATGATGCAAAAGAACGCTATACCTCCCCACGTGGGCATCAAGAAGGAGATCAACAAGACCTTCCCCAAGGATCTTTCAGAGCGGAACGTTAACATTGCCTTCCACATGACCCCTCTCAAGAGGAATGATGGCAAGCCTAGGAGGATTTTCGTCAACAACTTCAGTGCCGCTGGTGGCAACACCGGTCTGCTGCTGGAGGACGCACCTCGCCAGAAGCCTGCCCAGGCCGACCCCCGAGGTGTTCAGGTCATCACCGTCACGGGCAAGTCCAAGACTGCCATGATCAAGAATGCTGAGCAGCTGGTCAGCTGGATGGAGAAGAACCCCGAGACTCGCGTCTCCGATGTGGCCTACACGACGACCGCCCGTCGCATACAGCACTACTGGCGCATGAATGTCTCCGCTTCTGACTTGACTGAGGCAAAGTCAGCCATCAAAGACAGGCTCACGCAAAACTTTGTACCCATCTCGACCGAGCAGCCCAAGGTTGCTTTCATGTTCACGGGCCAAGGCTCTCACTACGCTGGCCTGGGCAAAGACCTCTATGCCCACTACACCGTCTTCAGGGACAGTATGAACGAGTTCAGCCACATCGCCCAAATCCACGGCTTCCCTTCGTTCATGCCACTCATTGATGGCAGCGAGCCTGATGTCTCCAAGCTTTCGCCGGTGGTCGTACAGCTTGGCCTCTGCTGCTTCGAGATGGCTCTAGCCAGGCTCTGGGCTGCGTGGGGCATAAAGCCCGCTGTGGTTCTTGGGCACTCTCTTGGAGAGTACGCCGCTCTGAACGTTGCTGGCGTCTTGTCTGCCAGCGATGCCATCTACCTGGTCGGTGCTCGGGCTCAGCTCCTTGTCGAAAAGTGCACAGCAGGCACCCACGCTATGCTTGCTGTACAAGGCCCTGTCGAGACTGTGAAGGAGGCTCTTGGCTCCGAGGCTGCCTCTATCAATGTTGCTTGCATCAACGGGCCCCGCGAGACCGTTCTCAGTGGCGAGGCTGGCCAAATGTCTGCCATCGCAACGCAGCTGGCGGCTTCTGGCTTCAAGTGCACCCAGCTCAAGGTTCCCTTCGCCTTCCACTCGGCCCAGGTCGAGCCCATCCTTGGCGAATTCGAGGAGCTTGCTCGCTCTGTTGACTTCCAGCCTGCGCGGATTCCCGTCATCTCGCCTCTCCTTGGAAAACTTGTCGAGACCGAGTCGATCAACCCTGCTTACCTGCGCGACCATGCTCGCGAGGCGGTCAATTTCCTCGGCGGCATCGTCTCTGCGCAGCAGTCTGGCGTAATCGACGAGAAGACCGTCTGGCTTGAAATCGGTCCTCACCCTGTATGCGCCAACATGGTCAAGGCCGCCTTTGGTGCGACCACTATTGCCGTGCCTACTCTCCGTCGCAACGAGCCTACCTACAAGACTCTCAGCAACGGACTGTGCACTTTGCACACCGCAGGCATCAACCTCGACTGGAATGAGTTCCACCGGGACTTCAGCCAGTCCACTCGTCTTCTGGACCTGCCCACCTATTCCTTTGACGAGAAGAACTACTGGCTGCAGTACACCGGCGATTGGTGTCTCACCAAGAACAGGGGTCCCCTTGCGGCAAAGGCTCCAGCGCTTCTGGAGGCTCCCAAGCCCAAGCTCTCGACGACTTCAGTTCATGCTGTCACCAAAGAGGAGATCAAGGGTGATACTGTTGTCATCGAGACTGAGACCAACCTGTCCCGAGAGGACACGAGGAAGATTGTTGAGGGACATCTGTGCAATGGTGCCCCTCTCTGCCCATCGACTTTGTATGCCGACATGGCCATGACCATCTGCGACTACGCCTACAAGCTGCTGCGGCCAGAGATTGGCAAGGTTGGTTTCGACGTTGCCAATGTGGAGGTGCCCAAGACACTCATCTTCGACGAAAAGCTCGAGGCTCACATCCTTCGCTGTACCGCGACCGCCGATGTTGCTCTCGGCCACGCCGACCTCGTCTTCCACACCGGCGAGGGCGCGAAGAAGACCGAGCATGCCAAGTGCAGGGTCAACTTCGGCAACACCGAGCAGTGGGCCGATGAGTTCGAACGTGTCAACTACCTGATCAAGGGTCGCATTGACTCCCTCGTCGAAGCTGAGAAGATTGGCAAGGCCTCCAAGATTGGCAGAGGCCTGACTTACAAGCTCTTCACCGCTCTCGTCGACTACCACCCTCGCTACCAGGGCATGGAAGAGGTCATTCTCGACAGCAAGACATGCGAGGCTACCGCCAAGGTCTCGTTCCAGGCCACCGAGAAGGACGGCAACTTCTACTTCAGCCCATACTGGATCGACAGCTGCTGCCACATCTCTGGCTTCATCATCAACGGTACCGATGCGGTCGACTCCCGCGAACAACTCTTCATTTCGCACGGCTGGGGCTCGCTCAAGTTCATTGAGAAGCTCGACCCCAACAAGACGTACCGTTCTTACATCCGCATGCAGCCGGTCAAGGACTCGAAGATGATGGCTGGCGATGCCTACGTCTTTGATGGAGACCGCATCGTCGGTGTCTGTGGTGATGTGAGGTTCCAGTCTATTCCTCGCAAGGTGATGAACATGGTTTTGCCGCCTCGCGGGCGTGCCGCGGCTGGCATGGCTACTGGTCCTGTCTCCAAGGCCGTCACGAAGCCCGCTGCCGCCTCGCCGCCGAAGGCGTCTGCGCCCAAGACCAAGGCTTCCAAGCAGTTGACACCCTCCAACCTCCAGACCATCAACGAGAAGCTGGCGAAGCCCACGTCGGTCATCTCCGAGGTCATGGACATCATTGCAAAGGAGGTGGGCGTGTCCCACGACGAGCTCGCAGACAACATCGCCTTCACGGACCTCGGGTGCGACTCTCTCATGGCCCTCACTGTGGCCGGTCGGATGCGCGAGGAGCTCGATCTCGACATTGACTCCCACGCCTTTGTCGACCACGCCACTGTCGGCGCTTTCAAGAAGTTCTTGGTCCAGTTCGAGATCCCAGAGCCTGTGGGTGCCCCCCAGAAGACTCACAACCGCACCGTCAGCTACATGACCCAGGATTCTGGTGTCTCCTGCGGATCCGACTCCGACTCGGACCTCGCGTCGTCCGATTCCGTTGTCACGACTCCTCCGAACGAGAGCGAGGAGATGTCCCTCAAGGACGGAGACGGTCGCGTTGACCTCCAGTCCATCGTGCGCTCTACTATCGCTACCGAGATGGGCGTTGATGTTGATGAGATCATCGCCGCACCCGACCTGGCGGCTCTCGGCATGGACTCTCTGATGAGTCTGTCCATCCTGGGTACTCTGCGAGAGGAGTCCGGTATGGACATCCCCGGCGACCTGTTCGTCGCCAACCCTTCGCTGGTCCAAGTCGAGAAGGCCCTCGGATGTGGTCCAAAGCCCAAGGCAGCGGCTGCGCCCAAACCCACCGCTGTCGCACGCCCGGCCGAACCCCCTGTCGAGCCTACTCGGGTCATCAATACCCATCCGGGGAACACCACTGCCTCCATCACGAAGCCCCCGCCTCCCAAGGAGATTGTTGATCACTACCCCCATCGCAAGGCCACCTCTACCCTCCTTCAGGGCAGCACGCGGACAGCCACCAAGAAACTCTTCATGATCCCCGATGGCAGCGGATGCGCTACATCGTACACCGAGATCAGTCAGATTTCGCCCGACTGGGCCGTCTGGGGCCTCTTTTCTCCCTTCATGAAGACTCCCGAGGAGTTCAACTGTGGTGTCTATGGCATGGCCAGCAAATTCATCGACGAAATGAAACGTCGCCAGCCTGTGGGCCCTTACCATATTGCGGGCTGGTCTGCTGGCGGTGTCATTTGTTACGAGATTGTCAACCAGCTCAGCAAGGCCGGCGAGCGCGTCGACAACCTGATCATCATTGATGCCCCCTGCCCCATCACCATTGAGCCCCTTCCTCGCTCCCTGCACGCCTGGTTCGCCTCCATCGGCCTTCTCGGCGATGGCGATGATGCCTCGGCCAAGAAGATCCCCGAGTGGCTGCTCCCTCACTTCGCAGCCTCTGTCACCGCCCTCAGCAACTACACTGCTGAGCCGATCCCCGCCGACAAGTGCCCCAACGTCATGGCCATCTGGTGCGAGGACGGCGTGTGCAAGCTGCCCACCGACCCTCGCCCTGACCCCTACCCCACCGGCCACGCACTCTTCCTCCTAGACAACCGGACCGACTTTGGCCCCAACCGGTGGGACGAGTACCTCGATATTTCGAAGTTCCGCACCAGGTCGATGCCCGGCAACCACTTCTCAATGATGCATGGCGATTACGTGAGTTACAGTCTCTCGCTTTAACCTGAAATGATTCGAAAACTAACGCTACTCAATAGGCCAAGCAACTGGGTGGCTTCATTCGCGAGGCTCTCTGCCAATAAATCCCGGCAGCAACAAGTACTGTAGCGACTGAGCGACACGCCTTCCTTCATTTCAAGTCTTTGTTTCCTTTTCCCCTGCGATGACATCACACTCTTTAATCCACCCGCTCAGGATAGACGCATAGCGTCCTCGGGTGTTCATTGGACGGTTGGCAGTTTGGCGTTTGGTATATGATTGCTGTTTGATATTTGACATGCAGGACAACCAGATTGCTCGCTCCCTGCACGGTTTTGTTTTAGTTTGGATACCTTAGACAAGCAGACGTACGGTTCATCCTGGAGATAATTTCCGTCGAGTTCGAGCATAGAATACAGATTGAGTTTGATTGACGTGTTGTCCCTCGAGCGGTGATGATATATGATGACATCATGGATCGACAGAGGCATTGGACAGTTCCAAGAGTCCCATTCGCCACATTTGCTTCTACAGATAACAGGGCAGTCCAGTCGGGGAATTTCAAGATGATCGGCGAGTCCACTCGGAGAATTCATGGGCTTGGGAACAGATCCCTGTTTATTGCAACGTTATTCGGTGTGAACGCTAAGTAGTGGGACGGTTGAAAATGTCGTGATACGTCGACTGCGCGCCGCGTCCTACCGTCAGCTGGACGGTAAACTCAGGCCTGTGTAGCATGCGCTCATGAGTTGTCAGCCTATCACGGTCCTGTGGCTCAGGGAGCGTGGCCGCAAGTTGATCAGACAGTTCGATTGCAGTAATTATATTCCATCGCCCATCGGTGCTACCCGGGGGAGCCCTTTCGCGGCCCCTCGATCAAGGAAGCCGAGCTATGTACGCTAGCCCCTGAATATGATACGGAGAAGTAAGTCGGTGTCGGTCTATGTACACGTCGGGCTGCCGTCGCCCGGAGCCGTCCGCCGCGGTCTCAGGCGGAGCGGACGAAGCGAGACTTGGACTGCCAGCCGGCGGCGCCGACGCTGCGCCTGCCCATGACGGCGACGCTCTCGGCGTAGTCGCCAGTGCCGCGGGCGGGGTCGGCGTCGGCGGCGTCGCACTGGGCGTAGTCCTTGAAGCCGCCGAGGGCGCCGTCGACGGGGAAGAACTCGCGCTTGTCGGCGGTGGTGGGGACCATGTTCTGGGCGGCCTCCTCGGTCCAGCCGTTGATGAAGTCGCCGTGGGCGCACCAGGCGGGGCCGCAGGAGAGCTTGAAGGGGGCGGCGCCGGCCCAGCCGCCGGGCAGCACGCCGCGGAGGTTGTAGCGGATGCTGAAGCGGAGCTGGGGCATCGACTTCATGCCCTGGGGGCACCAGTTGGGGGTGCCGTGGGCGCGGGACTTGTAGGCCGTCTCGAGCGTGTCCGTGTTGACGCAGCTGGGGAAGTAGAGGAGCTGCTGCAGGTGGGTGCCGCACGTCTCGCTGGGGAAGCCGTTGGCGTCCAGGGCGCCGCCGCCGCCGCCCTCGCAGAACCACTCGGCCTTGGAGTCGGCGGGCACCTGGGCCTGGGTCGCCGCGTTGGCGTCGCCGGCGACCATCTTGAGGTCCTGGGGGATGGCGACCTCGGCGGGGGACTCGCCGAGGTTGTAGTAGGCGCTGAAGCGGGCGACGGGGATGGGCTCGTAGGTGCTGCCGCCGTCCTTGGTGTACAGGGGCGTGGGGATCCAGTAGACGGACAGGTCGTTGGGGTTCTCGAGGTTGGTGCAGCCCGCCTGGAGCTCGGCGCTGGTCTTCGTGTCGACGGTGACGGCGTCGGAGCCGAAGAAGGAGTGCAGGTGAGACTTGCCGTGCTGGCCAGGGAAGACAATGGGATCGATGTTCTTCAGCATGAAGGGGCGCGGGGCGCTGATGACGGTGTAGGCCTGGGCCGCGCCGAGCAGCGCGGCGGTGAAAAGAAGGGAAGTAGACATCCTGTGCCTTGTTTGTGGAAACGAATGAAGGGTAAAGAACGAAAAGGTTGAGAGAACGTGAACGAATGATCAAACTCAAAGAACGAATGTAAATGCTGAAGAAGCCAACCCCGAGGCCCGCGATCAGGCGAAAGATGCCATGATACTAAGTACTCGGCGGTTGAGTGTACGAAAAGGGGTGGGTGTCGGGTCACCCCATCTTCGCCACACGCCAGAAGAGGATGCATCGTGCGTTGTTGGACCCCTCCGTAATTTCCGTTCAAGCCTGTCGAGCACGTCGAATTGTCAAAATTGGCGATGGAAGCACCATGTCGGGTGGGCCAGGCATCTGGCTAACCGCGAAAAGGACTGGCGCTCAAATTGCCGAGTTTCAAAACAGCATCTGGGGCCGACAACATCCCTGGGAGCCTCTGAATGCAGGACGAAGCACGGATGCCAAAATATGTTGAATCCCGACTTCCAAGCCCATGTGCGGTCGCGTCCGTCGCTCTGAAACGGCCTAGGAGGAGAATACGGGGACAGAACCCTGTATCGTTGACAACATCAATAGCCTCGTTCCAGCCTTATATATCTAGAACAAGCGAGTCCAGGAAGTAAACGTCCAACGGACCTGTTGGCAGAACCAATCGCCGTATAGCCGACTTGGCGTAAAAGATCAGACTGCGCGGCTTCCACCTGGATGGAGAGCGTACACAACAGTCGTCGGAAATTCACATCAAGATAGAAGCTCTTTGGCTTTCTATAAACCTCACACCCATTAATTCAAACCCATCAGAACAGTCTCCGGAAACACGCGTGTGTTTTGAAATAGGTCAGGCTACATACACTTTATTCACTGTTACGAATTTAATTCCTTCAAATCCTATGAAGACCTGCACAACTGTTGGAAGATCCCAGAGTGAGTAGGACCTCGCTGATTGTTGTCGAATGAGCTACTTCATGTTCGCTTGGGAAGAGACTCTCTCAGGATGATTCGGATGCCAGGGTCTGGGAGCCGAACAATGCGAGCCGGCAAAGCGAAAGACCCGAGGCGGCGCAGGGAAACCCTTGAAAGCTCCCGGGTCTTTTCATCTCCACCGATAGAAGTCGAGAGTCCGCGGCTCCACAGATTGTGAGTCTCCCATCCACCGTGCAACGGTGTTCAGACACGGTGATCTTTCTGAACACCAACGCGCAAGCATACAGTCTCACGACAATCTACTGAACGTAAATGTACTGTTCCAAGCATCGCTATACATGTCAACATCAACCATTGATGTTCTACTTCTCTACTGCCCAGTTAATGCCGGGGTGCGAGTACGTTGACTCGAGGGCAGCAACTTCTCGTCACGGCACAATATCCCACAAAGCTTCTTCAAACAAGCAACGCAGGAGGGCATGGACTCCGAAGGACCTACGGAAAGGTATAGATGGAACACAGCTAACGTCTTCTCATGGCCATCCACCGGAGAAAAGTCTGGCCACCGTGTGGTCAGTGGACTTTGAAAAAGCTACACGATCTGGGCCTCCTTTCGTTCCAAGAAGTTAGTGCCTGGAAGTGGTCCATTCATACCTAAGCTAGGTTCATACGAGGACGAGTACGGCGAACCAAATTTCTACGCAGACCATGGAAATGATGCGTAAGCCCCTTCCACGACTTCAAGAGGGCTGGGTCCATCGACCAAGTGTGCTTCCCTCAGAATGCAGCAGGTTTTCTTGGTGAACCTATCATTGAACCACAGCAAGCGATCCCGTTTCATACACAATAGCCGGCGATCACAACCAGCTTCTTACCTACATATGCCGTCATTGAAACGCCAAGATGGCCGACTTTCAGCCCCCACGTCCCATCAGAGATGCATAGCATTACTCAGCTTATGGCGTGATGATAAGGGAGATCAGATGCAACGGACCCCAGCAGGCAGCAGCCAGCAAGCTAATAACTCGGAACTCAGCCGACCCCGCCGGAACAGTGACGCCCAGCCAGCCCTCCTTGAAGCAGCCCAAATGCCCCTTTGTTGTCCAGGCTGACTTGCATACGCACTACAGGCTGGCTTCTCACGACATCAACACCGCCCTACCCATCTCACCTGCAGCAAAGTGATGGCCTCAGCGACGAGAAAAGGCCGGGTCAACCAGATCTGGAGAGATCAAGCGGGGCATGGTGCTCTCAGTGTCGGGGGAGGCCGCCGTCCGCTGGCCGCTGTACTGGCTCACCAAAGTCGCATCCTGTCGTCCAGTGGTGACGACTTGACGATATCCTCATGCAACATGGTCTGTCTGGGACAACCTTGGCCGTGTTGTGCTTGAATCCCATTGGTGCTTTGTTGACGAGCTCGAGTAACCCCTGTGCATCTCGTCATCAAGCCTTGATGAATTAGATTACAGTTGAGGTCCGTGGCCTCTGAGAGCCACAGGCGCCCCTATCCCTGCAATGTCGACAGACTATTGAACGCTGTGTAACCTGCGCCGCGGATACGAGCCTTATGGCTGGCTTTGAAAGGTCGTGACCATGGGATTGTCGGGCAGGGGGTTATTTCCCGCGTCGTCGCTCTTTTCCATTGTTTTGCTGTTGCGAAGGACGCTCATTCGACCTCATCACGTCTGCTTGCTGGGCAAGAGACCAACCGGCCAAGGGGATACCGTGTCACTGCATTAGCCCCGTTACAAGCTGCCGCCGCGAGAAAAGATCAACGCTCTCCTCTTCGCATTGCATTCGCGAGGCTCCTTGTTGGGGTCCGGTACATGCTCCCGGCGTGCATCGTTGCAACAGGCTTCGGAGAAAAACCACATAAGCCTCTGTTTCATCCCAGGCAGCATGCATCTCGGAACATTTGTTATGGCGACGTTGCTTACTGAAGGGTCTCATGGATGGATGGAATCACATGTCTGACGATTGACATGTGGTGCAGGATCGACGCCCGAGTCAGTACACTTTGGCTCGGAGCTGACTACTCGACTCTCGTTGCCCGCTGCCCAGGGATGACCGAAACGGAAAGAAAGAGGAGTGCAAGCAGGCGCCGCTAGTATAGTCTGAGATCGTGTTCGTGCAAGTAGTCCGCCTCGCAGATACCGCAGACATTTTCAGGTGCCACGGGCGATTGGGGCAGGCAGCCGAAGGAGAGAATGTCCCTTGTTCGGGGGAGCCATGTCCAGTGACGTGATACGGCATCTCGTTGTGTTTCTCGGAACTTTGCAGCGACACGCCATCTAACTTTGAAGGGGATAGTGCCGGGATCCAACATTGTGGCTGGCCTTTGTCCATCTCGGACCTCGTCCAGTTAACGCTGCTGGCATTCGATATCGACGGAAGTGCTGGTTAACGGACGCCCAGAGCTGACGGGGCCACGATGTAACGAGCCCTTGCCGGGATGGCCTGCCGGGCCAAGCTGGACCTCTTGTCAACGGCGCAAGGTTTGCACGGCGATGAGGGCACTTTCGTCAGAATCGGAACCTGAATCTGAGTTGAAATCGACCTGCACGATATCGGTTATCGGCGCCGCATGGAAGCAGCCATTTGCGGCGGCGGCTCGTCCGACGATCCGGGCTGCCGGTTCTAAACGGAAAAGGGGAAGACTAGGAGGGCCCATAGTCATCGGGCGCTCGAGCTGGCTAGTCCGGTGGTTCGAGGTCGCCTGAAGCGCCTAATTCTTCTGGCGGCGCCCGGGGGTACCTCCCGGAGATTGTCCGGAACCGAGTCCGAGGCCGCGGTGATGGTGGCGGTGGCCCTACTAATCGTGCCAAAAGGATGAAAGGCCACAGCTGCAAGAGGGGAGGTTGAACGACGCTAGGCAATCGACTCACCATCAACGGGAGGGTTGGGGCTTGAGGTCGTTCGCGCCAAAGCGTAGTAGATGACAGGACGGCGCAAGCCCAGTCCCAAGCCGTTGCAGGGCCTAGATCGAGCATGGCACCGCTGAAAGCCGGGCAGAGTCGATTCCGAATGAGGCGACTGCAGCTCGCGGCCGACGAGCCGATGCCTGAGTTTCGGGGGCTGAACTCAAGCGTGCTCGATAAAATACGAGACAGCCCAGGACCGGGCATGTCAGTCATGCAATAGCGCCCTCACTGGCGCTCAGGAGTCATGACGATGCCTGCGATGCGTATGCTGTGCCGAGGAAACGTGGTGTTTTGTTCACCGGTGCCTCAGGTGAGGGCACCAAGGCTGCCGATGCTGGGGAGAGACGCTAGAGCCCCCTATCTCAACTTGACGGCATCTCTACGTTTCGGGAAGTAATCGCCTCCAGGTTGTTTCCTCAACTTGGCTTCTGGAAGCTTCAGCCCGTCTCATCGATGGCGGATCCAGAGAGAGAAAGAGCTACACGGTCGTGAGTAAGGCTTCTCTGAGCAAGAGCTTCTGCAAACTCTCTGGATGATCGTGTTCAAGGTTCAATGGTTGGGATGGAAATGGGAAGGAAGCTCAGGGCGCTGATAGCTCTTGCTTCGTGGTTTCCTTTCGGCAGTGTAGGTGTCTTGCCTTGCATAAGTGGGTAGGTCGGGTAGGTAAGGTGGTGTAAGGAAAGTACCCTTTTGAATGGCAGGCAGGCGGGATGGGACTAGACCCCGCCATGAATGATCGCCAGTGGAGCCAATCGCATCTCGGTAATCTGTCTGCATGCACCAACCAGCGGCCAACGGGAGGCAGCACGAACCACATGTTGCTAGGCCAACCCACCTACCTACCTACCACCTTGACCTGGAAGTCCCCGTTACCTGCCTAGGTACCTAGGTACCACAGGTTCCTACCTAAGCAACAAAGGAGGGCTCAAGCAGCTAAGGCGGTCTCAAGCAGCTAAGGCGGGCTCAAGCAGCTATGGCGGGCTCCTCCTCGTCTTCTGCCTTGGCTCTCTCACGACACGACACGCCAACCATCCATCCATCCACTCAGCCCCTGCCATAAGACAAGCTCAGGTATGGCATGGTGCTTCGTTCATCCTTTGTTCGTGTGGGGTGGCCCATCCCATCCCATCCCATCCGCGACTCCCAAAGTCCCAACGACATGCACTTCACATGCAGCAGGCCTCTTCTAGTGCAGCCTCATTCACCCTTCCGCTGGCCCCCGTCGCCCCCTCCTCGCTCTCCTCGCCCCTCGGCAACCATGTTTCGTCCTCGTCTTCGTCTGTCATCAGTCGATCCGAGTCGCGACTCGACCATGCCATCGAGGCGGCACGACGACATGCCATGGCACGCCGCGGCCGGGGATACGTGAGGTCTGACACCACCATCAAATCATCAGCCTCTGTCCCCACAGCCACGACGAGGACGTCATCACATAGCATCCATCCGTCGGCCCATGGCCACGCACTCCATCACGCCCGAAGCCAGCACCAGAGACCACCACCGTCAACACCACCAGCAGCGCATGCCCTTGGGAGGGGAGGCAAAGCAGTGCTGCCGTACCACCGCCTCCCGTCCCGCTCTTGTGCAGCTTCCCCAGCGATCAGGCAGTCTAGCCTTCCAACATCAGCACAAACATGTCATGATCCATGTCCCATGTTTCATTCCTGGTCCTCCGTGCTGGGGCTCTGCGGCATGGGCTCAGTCACGCCTAACTCCATGTGCTGTCACAAGCTTGCATTTGCCTGGGCCTGGCCTGGCCGCCTGGCCTGGAACCATGGGCTTCGTCCAGGTCGAGAAGCGGCAGCTCCGGATGCTGAACAAGGGACATGACCGCAGGCAGACAGACAGAGAGCAAGACGGAGCAAAGCCAATCTGTCTGCAGATCAGCGGTGGCCCGGGGCCTGTTCTCTTCGTTATCTCACGACCCGGGGGCGCATCACGGCCATCCATACCTGGAGCTGAGCTGAACACCCCGACCTGCCACCTAGCGAGTGGCGCAATGTAGTGGATGGAAGTGGTTGACTTCTCACGGACCTTCCCTCGCCAGGGACAGCACCAACTCCATCCAGTCCCTCATCAGGGCGGTCCTGCTTTGGTGTTTCCTGTTCTGCTCCGCGCATCCCCACTCGAGACAAAGTCGGCCACCTCGACGCTTCAAGCCCACTTTACCACATCCTGCTACGTATATGCTGATCCTGTCTTTTTTAGAACGTCAGTCGCCCAATAACTGCCGCTCGCACATGCGCCTGCTCCTATCTTTTCTCCTTTTGATTCCTTCCAGCCTCGCCCGTGCTGCAGCTAGCGGTTTTCCCCAGGTCCCCTACTTTCTTTTCCGCCCTCTCGCACGTACGCGGCGTCCTGCTCTGGCCATCCATCTCACTGCAGCTGCCCGTCCCATCTGCCCCTCCAAGAGGTCGCCTTCGCTGCCGTCCTCCCTCGCTCACGACATCCGTCATATATATCTTCCAGCTCGATAGACCTCTGTGCTCCTTCTCTCCTGCCACCGGCCCACGTTCTGACGCGCCCTCCCCACCACCGCTCAACATGTCTTCCAGCTCCAAGACCCGCCAGCCCCGTCTTCGAGCCTCTTGTGACGGCTGTTTCCTGGCCAAGGTCAAGTGCTCCAAGGCCCGGCCCATGTGCTCGAGATGTTTGGCATGTGGTCTAGAGTGCAAATACTCTCCCTCCAGCAGAGCAGGCAAGCCGAAGGCCGATCAGTCGTCCAGCAGCCGCCTGGCCCACTCACAAAACCCCGCGGCCAGCATTCCAAGCACTCTCGACGACAATGTCGCGTTGTTCGGTGACATCCCAGCTACCCACCCGCTCTACAAGATCGACGCCGGCTGGGACGTTGCAATGGATCTGGCCGATACCTTTTCGAGCCCCTTCGCCCGGGATCCTTCCATTGCATGCGAGATGGACGTGCTCGACACGCGAGACCCCGGTCCTGCAACGACCATGTACGGCGGCGGCCTCCCGTGGACACCTCCCAACGATTTCGCCGCGATCAACTATTCTGAGCTTCCCTATGCCGGCGCCCATGTGTCGGCACACCACAGCCGCTCAACTTCGATGGATGCAACGACAACGGCCCAGCTCAATTCCTGGGTTGACTCGGTATCACAGGCTTCTCAGTGCTTCAGCACGCCTGCCCCTGCGCTGACGCCCGCGAGCATGGGATCTAACTACTTTCCAAGCCCTTCTTCCACGCCGAAGAACGGATCGAGCTCTCAAAAGAAGCACGGCTCCAGACACGCGGCCAACGGTGCTTGCACCTGTTTCACCGTCTGCCTCCAGTCGCTCCAGGACATGCATAGCGCCTCTTCTCCCGACCCGCCTCCCTTTGATGTCGTCCTCTCGCTGAACCGCAAGGCCGTGGAGAGCTGCGCTGCCCTGCTCGCCTGCAGGCCCTGCCTGAGCCGGTCAGGAACCCACACGACTGCCATGCTGCTCGCAACCATCATCGGAAAGATTACGAGCTTTTATCAGAAAGCCACGTATTCCTACTTTGACGGTGGCAGTGGGGATACCATTCCCAGACCGGGCAGTCTTTACGGGTCGAGCGCCGCAGGAGCGAGCCTAGGCATCAGCCTCGGGGCTTACACGCTGGGGGGCGAGGACGGGCGCTGGCTCGAGCTTGAGATCCTCGCCCGCGAGCTGCACAAGCTCGAGGAGGTGTATGCGCAGTTCCGCGACGTGTGCGGCGAGCTCACCGAGGACCCCGAGGTCAGTCGGGCCATGATCGGGTACCTTGGGCACAACCTCGGAGCCACACTCGAGGTGGTGAGCCATCGAAAGGGCGGTATGAACCTGGCTTGATCCGGCCGTGGCTGCCTTCTCGCCACAGCGGGGAGGCGTACTTTGGGGCGACAGCGAACACACCCCTGCGCGGCCAGCAGACTCTACTTGTCACGGCCGGGAAGACATGTATCTCCATTGCTGGCCACACCCAGCAAGCACCCACGCACGACAGCCACGTCTTTTATTCAGGTGTTTTCCTTTGCGTTTATTGGCGTTCTCGGAGTGGCCCTTGCCACGAGATGGGGTGGGAAAAGCTGCAGCTTGCCAGGGTTCAGCGGGAAACGGGACAGCCAGCACCCCCCTCCCTCTCTTTTGGGGTGGGGGGCCGATCATTGGCTCTGATGGTGTTTTGGTTCTTTTCTGGTCCGGGTGCGTGGTGGTGGCCCTGTCCTCTTCGGCAGTATCAGGTAGGGTTGTATCAGCACGACGTGATACTGTAGATTAGCAGCAATTCGGGAATACAGATGGCAGTCACTTTCATGGCGATCCACAATTCTATCAGCTTGCCTAGTGCACTCGCCATCTATCCACCCGTGTTTCCTTTTCGAGCTGCTGCGGATTCCGGGGACGTCGAAAAGATACACGCCTCACCAGTCTGGACGACCTAGCACGTTGACCTTCTTTTTCCTGACTTTCCCTTCCCGTCCTCTCCTACCTATCCCCCCGTTATTTCGTCCCAGCGTTCGGACGACGAGCCGTTGGGGTTGTCCGGGCGGTACCCCCGCCAGGACGCTTAGTCTGACGTGAGCTAGCAGGAAACCCCAAAGCCCCGTCCTTCGCTTCCGTCCCTCGACGCGGCAGCGACAGCGGGAGGGCACCCGTTGACGCCATCAGATAGTTGCCTTTGCGTAGAGGCAGGGATTTGCAGAAAAGCTGAAGGCGTCGCTGTGCTGGCGGAGGGCGGTTGGGGAGGGGGGGGGGGGGGGNGGAGGGGAGGAAGTGCCAGGCGGCGCCCCCGATCACCGCCCTTAATTTTCCCACCGCCCAACTCTCCAATGCCGGTACCTGTTGATGGCTCGAATTGGCTTTTCAGGCGCAAAAGGAGGGGTGGGCGCGGTGGGGGAGGAGGCCCCAAAGGGTGGGAAGGGTTGTCAGTGCTGATCCCAGATTCCCCCGTAGGCAATCACCCGGAGGCTCGGCGCCCCTGGGTTAGGGGATCGATTTGCTGGGCTGGCGGGACGGCGGGCGAGGAGGGTGTGAGGCTTTCGTTGGGCTTGCTCTCTTCGGGGGCCGCAGATGATGCACTGGTCTTTTTGCTTGGGCCGGGTGTGGCCATTGGGCACAGTTGGGGGGGTTTCCGGATCTGGGACTGGGCTCTGGTCGTGGTTGGGGAGGGTGGGATGCCCGGGCGTTTTGCGCTGCAGGGTGATGAGGTGATGAGGTGATGAGGTGATTGGGGCTGGCGTGGCGCAGAGATGGAAGGGATAGGGGGGGGGGAGAGGTGTGCAGCAAAGGTTACCGCGATAGTTGCAACGATTGTTGAGCGAAGTGACGAAGGTGGGAACCGAATCAGCTCCTTCGTCCGACGGAGGAGGTTCGTGACATCATAGCCAAACGCCTGTCGGCACGCACCCAACGTCATCCTGGTGAAGGTTCAAAGAGGCCGGCTGCCTAATAGCTTGGGTAGAGACACATGCCTTATTGTGCGATTTGCTTACGGCGCAGCATCTTTTTGGTTCACCTCCTTTGTCCAGTTTGGCTCGCTTTGTCATGGTCATTTCCGACGTCACATCGAGGTCGATGGCTGTCATGGAGGAAGCTGACCGTGTCACCACTCGGCCATCAGGCCGTGCCTCGCCATTCGACATGTTCGCCCCCCTCAACGATGCCGTTGTCAGCGCGATGCCGCAGCGGAAGCTGAGCCGGGTGTCGTGCGCCAGCCAGACCTCTGTGCCACCCAATCGGTCAGCCATAAGAAGCCTGCATGTCCTGCAGTCGAATGGGTGAGCGACCGTCGCGTTGACACGTGGACTCGGGGAGGTGTTGTGTCTGCCCCCCTGCCCCTGACTAAGAGTGGTAGAGCGCCAGAGCTTCCCATCATGAAGAAGCGATCCGTGAGACCCGCGTTCCGGCATCCAGCACATTGGGATGTCCAGCGACCAACCACATCGGTGATCTGATGCCAACTGCGAGCGCGTGAGGCCCCGAGAGCGAGCGAGCGAACGAAAGATCAAGCAGAGAGTCTCCACTTCGGTCCCGAGAATCGGTCGACCCTTGCGTCCGTCAGCTCTGCGGTCAGAGATCCAGAATAGACTCATGAAGATCCTCCTTAGTAACGGGGCTGTAGACCGTTCTGCCACATCAGCCTCATCCTGCTAGGCCTGGGGGTCTGGGGGTCTGGAGCTTTCGAATGTGCAACACCTTCAGCGGAGGGAGAAACAGCCGTGGAGATCACAATACCACCCTCATTAATCAAGCTCGAAACCCATGGCCGGCTAGAGCACCTGCCCGAGCTGCGTGTTCAGGATCTAGTGGACGCCTGCGGCAGAGGCACACGCGCGATGTAACCCAGGTGCACCGAGGCGATAACGGCTTGCCCCCCCCTCAAGCAGGTCTCCCCAGGCTCAGCGTACTCGGAATACGGTGGCGGGAGACAACAGCCTTGCAGCCATGCTTCGAGGCCCTGGAACCTCGAGTATGCACAGTCTGTGCTACGACGACGCATGTTTCGGCGAAGAGAGGCTGACGAACACTTGGCCAGCTGCTGTCATACCCCACAATGCAGAGGGCGGCGGTGACTGCGAGAATTTCCTGGCTCAGCAACGAGCAACGGCACAAGGTGCCCGCGCTGGTGTGGTGCATGGCCACTTCTGACCCGTCTAGCGTGGCTCCGAATCGCGATTAAGTCGCTGAAACGCAGGCTTACGAATCCGTACCGCTCCTTCTATAGCTCGATGGGTATTCATGAGACTGAAGCGCTGAGTGACCGGTCGAATAGGTGTCACGCTTGCCGACCCTGCTCCCGCAGCGTCTCGTCCCCATGGCGAGATGTCACGTCTTGGCCGGAGTAGATGGCAAGTCAGACGTCAGGTTCTCTAGTGTGTCCTGCTTTTGGAAATGGCCATCAAAGCTCTGTTTTCGAAGCGTTCGAGAAGGGGGGAGGCCGCATTCAGAATGTGTCGATCATCTCAAGATTGACTGAATGGCGGGACGTCGCATTTCCTCGCATGGAATCGTCTCAAAGGGGCTAGCCCCAGACTTATCGATGGCATCTTTCGAGGCGAGTCAGCAGACGCGTATGAGTGCCGAAGGATTGTCTATCACACCCCGTCAGGTTGCAAACGTAGGAGGCGCAGGCCCTCGCGGCGCCCCCGCCCCCCGTCTGGCCGGAAGATGAATGCAGCCTCGTCACCGCCTGGTCGAAGGCACAAGTATTGGGCTGAACGGGCGTACAGCCCGAACTGGTGGCTTTCTTTACCTTGCCTTTCCGGCCTGCACTACCTGCCCAGCGAGGACCATATACCAGGGGGTCATACTAGCCATCTTCTTCGGCTCACCATCGCTCAACCTACATACAGCCTTGCCCCGTCTCCTGGGGGGCCAAAGGGCAGACAGCAGGCAACAATGGGACGATGCTCACAGCTGTTGAGACCCTTTGACTTTGACTCGACATGCTGACAACTCTCGAGATCTGCAATGATCGAGCCATTGAAGTCTGTGGGTAGTTCCTAGGGGGGTGGTGTTTCGTTTCGGCAGATGGGGCCGAGGCTCGTGCCCACGGGGCTTCGAGAAGTTTCCGATGGCGCGGGTGGAGCCACACGCGGGACAGGTCACTCGCCGACGACGGTTTCGATGTCTCTGTAGATTTCCAGTTGCGTACTCATCGCCGGTCCCTGGGGCTTCAGACGATAGGTCGTCTGGCATATGTCAGCCTTCAGCGACACTGGGGGACCGGCAGCCCACCGGCCCGTGGGCTGAAGAAACACGACGCAAGGCGGCTGTGTTGCGTTCTTGGCAGTCCCTCATCGCGGGCAGACACGGCCTTTGTCTCAGTCTTCGGCGAGGCGCGTGAGGTGGCAGCTCGGCAGCTCGGGGCGCCACGACGACCGATTGTGTCGTGCCGCTCCTCGATCGACCGTGGCGCTCCTCGTGCCGGGATTTGCTTGGTGAGCTCGGCGTAGGGGGCAGCGGTTCTCAATGCCCATCCTCACCCTGGTGACTTGGCAAACTCATCGGCGGCCAGGCGGCCAGCCAGCCAGCCAGGGCAGCCCTTGCATTTCCACGGCATCTCCACCACAAGACAAAGCAGGGGGTCGCAGTCGGGAAGATCGCTTCTTAGCGCCCGATGGCGTCCCCGGCACTCGGCAGACCGGGGCGGCTGGACGAGAGAGACGCTTGACCCGACTAGGCAGGATGACGAGGGTCCCTACTCGGTACACCTTGGTGCGGTGATTGTAATCTCGAGACTGGAAGGAAGGTCAGAAGAAGCCTGCGCGGCCGGTAGGATGGATGCGAAAAGGCAGTCTGAGGTGATTGATAAAGATAGATGGGGTGGTGGTTATCGAGACGGCGGCTGTGCTTAGTGGTGCGACTCACCGCTCACCGTTATACGAACGTCCGGGAGACGTCTGTGAGAGGGACGGAGGGAAGAGAAAGGGTTGGCGGTTACAGCTGAGGGTCCCGAGGGTCCAGCCAGGCGAGGTAGGTACCTAGGTAGGTACCTAGGCAGGTACCTAGGCAGGTGCCTAGGTAACGGTTCCGTTCCAGGCCTGGCCCCTTACTAAGCTGGCTAGCGCACCACGTGACGAACCGAGCGCACCCTCCCGGGCTGGGCTGCTCCCCGACCCACCTTTCCCGTTACGATCATCATGGCCAGGCCAAACTGACCACATACAGGACCAAGCACTGTCGATCCTCGACGCCCCGACGCTCGTTTCGCTCGCACGCCCCCCAAGATCAGCACCCGTAAGATCTCGCACCGAAACTTGCATACTTAGCTCGTACACTTGGACTTGGGCGTCTGGTCTGACCTCGCCTTGCGGCTCTCCATGGCCACACTGCCCAGGCCGGTTATGGGCGTCCTGGACCTCCTTCCGTTTTCCCGGGTTCAAGAACTGAGACCTCGTTGCCCCGAGAGCCGCCGAGGGGGGAAGCCAGGCGAGGCGTCGAACTTCTCAACCCCACGATGCGAGGAACCGGCCGGGCGTCACGGCGTCGGGCACCCTGGCCAGCCCTCCCCGTCCCGTCCCCGCGAAGGGCCTGCTCGACCTGGCCTTTGTTTACCCTCCCGTCCCTCCAAGTCGAGTACCGACGGCGGCATCTAGGCTGGCCACACTATCAAACAGGACCAGGGTCTGATGTCAGACATCTGTCTGCTTAGTGCTGGCAGATACCCCATTAGGAAACCGACCCGCCACACAGGCCTCTCGACCACCCACTATCCCCGTCTTTGCTCCTCATCGACCTGGCCTACCCGGCCCACCTGGCCCCTGAAACTCGGCGTCCTTAATCTCACCTTCTGTCTGTTCCCCCGGCCTAGGGGTGCCACGCCTGCTATACCCGCCGACCTGTCACCGTGGTGGGTGCCTCGGAACGGATGGCAAGTACGCCACACGTCGTCAGAGCTCTCCGTCTTCTTCTTCTCCCCTCCATGTCTGCCTCTGGACTAGGTTGTCACTAGAACTGCCACGGAGTTCAGCCCACCCTGCTACATGGTACACGGCTCGCCGTTCAGGGACATGCCCCCCTCGCCGAGTACCCTGGCCAGGGCTGAGCCGAACGCACGTCAACGCCGCCCGCCTACCTGGCATGGCCGGTGCGTTCCCCGTATTGGATACCTCCATGCGAACATCCACAGGACCCGATGGTTGTGCCATGTCATTTTCGTCCTGAAGCAGGTGCCCCTTCGGTCGGTCCATAGCCCATCCCACCGTCCCTCCACCTTGCACGTCGTGGCGGCCAAGCGGTCTCCAGTCGGGCGGGAACAGGCGATCCCATGCCCAGACCAACGGGCGTGTCCCTACCCAACGGGATGCCTTGCCGTCTGGTCGCGATATATGAAAACCACCACCCACCCCTCCACTGCCCACCCGTCCTCGAGGACCTGTCGAACAAGTCCATCTTTGTGCATTTCTGTTCAACATTGCTCAGCAGACATTGCCTGGTGGTAGCCACATCTCTTTGGTCCGGTACTCGAGGAAGAGACGAATCAACTCTCCTCTGCTCCGGTCCTCTGCTTCTATCCTCTGCTCCCGTCCTCTGCTCCTATTCTCTGCTCCGGTAGCCTCTTCTTCGACCATCACTCCCAACTTATCTGTCCCTTCGCGGCGTCTTCACTTATATGGCCACTTGATCACGACTTCCGACGAGGACGCGTAAAACTTGATCACTTCGACATCGATACCCCTCCTCACAACTTCATCGACACCGCACACCTCCACTTTGCTTAGAAACCAACAGAACGATGGTCTTCTGCGCCTATTGCGGGAAGAGCTTCACCAGGAAAGAGCACCTGGAAAGACACATTCCCAGTCGTACGTGGCCATCGACGAAAGAGTCTCCATCCCCCCAACATGCCGCTGACATATCTCTAGATACCAACGTCAAGCCTCACCGCTGCAGCGCTTGCCAGCTATCCTTTGCACGCAGAGATCTTCTTCAGAGACATCACTCGACATATCATGAGGCACGAGACCCCATGGAGCCCCTACCAGGAGGTGTCCCCACCGTGGCCGGCCGCACACCGATTGCGTGTCAGAATTGCGCCAACGCCAAGACCGGCTGTGACAAGAGAGTGCCTTGCTCGCGCTGCGCCGAAAAGAACTTGCCCTGTGCGGCAAGGTTCGCGCGGAGATCATCAAAGGCCGCCGTCAGGGCAGCGCAAGCCAGTGCCGCTTTCCAACAGCAGATGATGGCTCCAGCGGCTCAAGGGCCTCACCCTGCCCCGCCCATGACTTTCCTGGATGTCACGCCAAGCCTGACCAAGCAGGCATCACCATCACAGCTCATGGCGTCCCCTGCGGCAGGTATGGACCAGGTTATGACCAGCCAGAAGACCTCGCCCTCTCACTCCCACCGAGGCTCTGTCGACTTCCCATCACCCACGGCCCGTGTTGAAGGCTTCGAAGAGTTCATGCACCTGGACAACTCCGAGTTCATGAACCCAAATGCGAATCCCAGCTACCAGGACATGCTGGGCTGGCCAGAATACTCTTTGGACTTTGAAATGTACGGCAACCCCATGGGTCCCCCCATTCCTCAGGACCTGGCCATGCCTACCTTTGCAGACTTCAGCGACATTGCCTCCACCTCGGGACCTATGACGGCGGCGTCATCTCGAGCTTCGACGCACACCCGAAGCACAAGCATCATCTCTACCAGCGACTTCGAGCCATCCTTCAAGACTACCGTGGAACCTGCTGCGGGGTCCATGGGCGGCGAAACAAGCATCGCCGAGTTTGAGGTCGTCGTTGCTGCAGAGAACTCGTGGCCTCTGGCGCGTTGCAACCCGCCCATCTATTCCAGCACATGCCCCCGCACAGCCATCGTTCACCTCGAGTGCCTTGAGCGAAAGTGCAAGGAAGAAGGCACATGGAGCTCGCTCGAAAAGTACATCGACACCGTCGACTGGGATGCGTCCGACCTCGCTACCGTCGTTCCCATGACTACGCGAACACGCGACAGGATGCTGGCCATCACCCAGTCTTTCCTCCACAAGGCCTTGGACATACACCGCGGCGGCATCAGCAATTACTCCAAGTCAGGTTACTCCAGCCCTAATGACTTCAGCTTCATCGTCCTCCCGCCCCCCAAGATTCTGGAGTACTTCCTTCGCAGCTACGTCCGCAGCCTATCCTACTACTATCCCTTGGTTGTCGCTGGCTGCGTTGACCCCAACGAGATGCTGATCAACAACCAAGCGTCGACTTTACTCGTGCTGCTGATGATCGCGCAAGGCGCTTCTGCTGTGCCCATGGCCGAGGCGAGGTATCTTGCCGCTGGTCTCATCGAGACGTGCCGCATCTCGCTGTTTGACATCATCGAGAAGGATGTTGAGCTTTCAGCAGACCCCGTGGCTTTGCGCTGTGCCTTGCTATTCACAACACTGGGTGCTTGGAGCGGCGACAAGTGGCTAATGGACATTGCCATGGGCCAGAGGGGCATGTATCTCTCTGTGAGTATCCCGATTACCTCTCTCCCATGACCCTGCAAGCCTAACATTTCACAGATGCTAAAGCACGCCGGCATGTTCGAGCCTCAGCCGTCCATGATCCCAGCGTTGAACAGCGCAACGAGCAGTGAGCTCCAATGGCGGGCTTGGCTGCACCGCGAGCTTCAAAATCGGTAAGACACGACATACCTCGTGGGCTGGACACAAGCTTATGATATCACAGTCTGGTCTACAACTGGGTAATGGCCGACCAGGAGCTCAGTCTCTTCCACGACACGCCCCCGATGCTTCCCATCACAGACCTGCAATGCCCCTTGCCCAGCCCCGAAGCTCTTTGGATGAGTTCAAGCTCTGAACAGTGGTTTGCCAATGTTCAGAGCATTTATGGCCCTTCGACGAGCGCCAACACTCAAACACCAACGCCTTGCCTTACCCCTTCACTTCATGACCTCTTCCAAGACTTCCTTCATGACAATCTCGCTCGCCGCCCATCGAGCCTCTCCCCCCACCAACTTCGCCTTCTTCTCCATCCGCTTCAGTCTCTGCTTTGCCACCTGCGCCAGATGCTTTCTTGCTTCCCCGACGTGCTCTCCAGCCGTCGCGCCGCGTCAAGAACCGTCACCAAGTCGAGCACGATGCTGCGTCTTGAAGAGGTCCAAGGACTGTTGCAAAGGTGGTATGAGCTTACCATGGCCACCTCCAAAGCCAACCCCAACTGCGAAACGACGCGCTGCAACCTCGTCCTGTTCCACATCATCTCTCTCAACGCGGTCAGCGACTTCCCCGAAGTCGAACGTCTTGCGCGCCGAGAGGGGCTCGAGGGTTCCATCTGGGAGCTGTCAATGCGCCACAAGCGTTGCGTCTTCAACCGGGAAGAGGCTGTTTTCCACTGCGGTCAGGTCATGCGCCTCGTCCGCGCCATGCCCCTCGATCGCCGGCCGTGCTGGTGGTCGGCTGCCGTGTACCGCGCTACCCTCATATTGTGGGTGGACAGCATCGCAAAACTGGACCCCAACTTCCAGGCTACGCAGCAGCAGGCGCCGTCCGGCTCGTCATCCCCACCTTCTCCTCACACACAGGAGCAGCGCCGGCCTGAGAGCATTACACCTACCAACCTCAATCTGGACGCAGGCATTGTCGTCATCGATCAGGTCACACCCGAGGATCCATCCCTCATCGGCTACCTCTGGAGCGGAGGCGAGGGCACTGCCATGGTGACCCGTCGGGATGGCCAGACGATTGGGCTGGACAAGGCGTCCGATATTCTTGAGTACGGCGTCGGCATCATCGACGAGGGTTTCACATGTCGCATCGGGGATGGCATCAAGCGAAAGCTGGCTTCCCTGGGCACGACCTGGAGTATGGATGGGTCCAACGGGCCTGCCAGTGTCGGCGCTGGTGCCGTATAAGCCAGATTTCTCCTCTTGAAGTTCTGTTCATTTTTACAGACTGCCTTCGACTTTCCTTTCCCGTCCTCGACGGGCATTTTACCTCACTATCATTTTAAATACTTTGGGAAGAAACGGCGTTACGGGCAAGTTTTTTTTTCATGCAGAATAGGGAATTCTGCTTTGGGTACGGACAAGCAGCTCTCAGGGAGTGGGCGCATCTCGGATACTTTTGGGGCTTCACTTGATACCCGGCTACCAGACACAAGGACAGATACCGGGTTTAGACGAGGACGTACAGGCCCTTGGATGTAGAAGTTGCTGAGCAACGCACGATCGCTGCTACAAAGTGTATGTTTTCCGTTTCCTCCTTCTCGTACCATCCGTAACCTGAACGTGATCTTGACGGTGACGGTGCGGATGACTCAAGTACACCCTCTATTTTCGTCTCTTTGTCACCGATCGTGGGAACACAACACTCAGCCGAGCCACCCGGTGCTCTCCCACCACGGGTGTGGCTGCGCGGGAACCCCTTCCCTCCCTCCCTCCCTCCCACACCCACACCCTCCATAAAGCCTAGGCGCGAGGGAAGGGAGGGAACGCCCGCAGCCTGGGCCTCTGCGTACGCGGCAGGACGCACAGCTCACGTTCTAGTGGCTCCTGGTGCGGTGGCGGTGGCCTCGCACGGCGGTGCTCGTGAAACGAGCCGGGGTGAAAGGGAGGGGGGTGCGAAAGCCGTTCCGGCAGCGGGTGCTGTGGGAGGGGGAACGAGGGCCATGGTTGGCGCGTCGCAAGGGGGGAGGATTACGAAGTAGTAGAGCTAAAGAAAGACGTCGGCGAGGCAGGTGGTTGGCCTGCTCGGATTACTGAGCGCTGTTCTACGGTGAACGGATGGATGGGACGCGGGAAGTATCCTGCTGGCGTTGGCAGGATTTGATGACCCGTTAACTCCGAGAGGAGGGACTGTGTGAGATGGTGAATCGGGACCGAGGAGGCAGCCCAGGCTGTGGCCAACAGAGGGTGGTGCTGCCAACGGAGGGTGGTGCTGCCGACGGAGGGTGGTGCTGCCGACGGAGGGTGGTGCTGCCGACGGGTGGCTTGGTCATGGTCAGGGGAGGGGGTGCGTGGGGCGTCCCGAGAGGATGGTTGGATTTATCGTCTCGGGGAGGATTCTCTCAGCGTAGTTGGGCGTGGCTTCGATCGTGGCGTCCTGATCGCTGCGGGCGGCGGGCGTGAGGAGTTGTGTGGTCAAGCGATATGGTGGTGACGGCAGTGTGATGGATGCATGGTGTTTCGGAATCTGCAGTGTCTGCTGGCGGGCTTTGCTGACAGTCTTTTCGGCGGAGAGCATCGCGTTGGTAGGGTGATTTGGGGCAAGGGACCATGGTTGTTCTCTGAAAGGATTTGATCCAAACTGGCTCTGCAATGTAAGGCCCTTTGCACGCTGTCATCCGGTGTTGGTCTCATCTTCCCCCTATTGACTTTCGTCCCATGCCCGGCCGGGCCAGTGCCCCGGCCTGCTCAAAGGCTCGGCCAAGATGAAACGAGCTTTCCTGTCAACCCCGCTACCGGAACCACGGTTCATCTAGAATCCATCATCTATGCCCTTGGCCTTTTCTTCCCTCCTCCTCTGGCCATCGGCGTCCCCCCACCACTTGTGGGTCTCCTGGTCCTCGGGCTTGGCGGCGCCCTGCCAGACGCCGTCCTGAGCCCTCTCGTCCCACGGCTTGGGGGCGAGGATGTAGTGGACGACCTTGACGTCGTCGTCGCTCCAGATGGCGTCGTGGACGCCGGGCCAGCGCAGGGTCTTGAGGGCGTTGTAGACGTAGGGCAGGGCGACCCAGCGGCCGCGGAAGAGGTCGCTGAGCAGGCTCTGGTCGGCAAAGTCCATGTTGGCGGCGTCGGACTCCATGTAGGCGACGATCTGGGCGTAGATGTCCTTGCTGGGGTTGACGACCTGCAGGCCGCCGTTCATGTAGCCGAGGGGGCTCGCGTCGGGGGCGGGGCCGACGGTCTGGGCGTCGGCGCGGGCGGCGTGCTGGGTGGTGAAGGCGCAGTGGGAGGGGATCCAGTCCTTGGGGTAGTGAGCCTTCTTGAGCGGGTTGCAGACGCAGGCATGGCCGGCGGCGAAGACGCGGGTGCTCGGGGCGGTGACGGTGTTGCCCTGGGCGGCGACGTCGGGGGGGTCGAGGGGCAGGTGCATGAGGTCGTCAATGTTGCGGCGGACGAGCATGTCGGCGTCGAGCTGGACGACGCGGGCGTACTGGGTCAGGGAGAAGGGGGTCAGCTTGGACCAGCAGTCGTAGAAGCGCGGGTCGTTGGAGTAGTCCCGGCCCTTGGTGGGGAGGAGGTACTCGATGCGCTGCTTGGGGATGCCGCGACGGTCGAGGGCGGCGTGGGCGGCGTCGTCGAGCGTGTCGGTGTAGAGGGCGACGAGGGGGTACTGGGAGTTGACCTGGCGCAGGGAATAGTCGAGGGTGAAGAGGCCGGAGAGGTAGGCAGAGTTGGTGATGAGGACGGTGAAGACTGCGAGAGCTCGGGGGGTCAGGGATCGGATCTGCTGATGGAGAGGCAGGAGTGCTGGTACTGACCCTTGTCCGAGTCTACCGCGCGCTTGCCGTCAGACATGATGGCGGTGGGGTGATGGTAGGTGATACGGGGAGGGGGGGATATCACGATGTCTGGATGTGGTGTTGAGGGACTTCTGTTGCTGTGCTGATGCTGCTGTTGACGGTGCTGGTGCTGTTGCTGCTGCTGCCCCCTTCAGGGACCGATAAGGGCGAGCGGAAGCTGCGATAAGCCGCGTTTTGGCGGGGTAATGACGCCACGACTCGGGTGTTCCTCCCCTCTGTCCATCCTCGTTCGCCCTTGCCCCCTTTCCTCTGCCATGAGACTGGCCTTCGCCTAGGTGGAAGAAAAGAAACCCATGAGCATCGACATGGACTTCATCCGAATCAATCCGAAATAAGGTGGAAAACTTCGATCTCCAAAAAATCGAAATCCTCCCAGGAACGCCCCCGCGTTCCTCTCGTCCTTCGCTCGGCGCAATGCCTCGACGGCCGAAACCAAGCCCACGCCTTTCCACGCCTTGACAGCCATGGGCCCCTCCATCATCGTGTCGCCCCAGGGGTCCATCCTCCACCCAGACTCGCCGGACGCGGTCGGCAGGGAGGAGATTCGCAATGGTCCCGCCACGGCCAGGGCGCGGGCAACCAGGTGACTGGCAGAGCTAGCAAAACCATGAGACGCCATGTGGATCGGCATCACGACATGGGCCATTCCATCGCTGCGTGATGCCCCGAGGGGCCGACCGCGACCTTCGTATGGGACCCCAACCTCGGCGCGTCAACGTCCCACGCACCGCGGGGTCTCGCACGTAAAGGCAGGACTCTTCCCGTGGACGGAGAGGCCTTTCTGCTCGTCACTTCTTCACTCACGACAAACCCTCCCCTCGACCGATCCCGACCGACGAGACCCGAATACCCTCAACCCTAACCCTGGCTCCTGAACCCCTGAGCCTGACCATCATCACGACAACCACGACAACCACAACCAACATGCCGTCCGCCGCGCCGCCTCCGGGCATCTACGTCCCCGTCCCCACCTTCTTCGCCCGCAAGTCCGCCGCCTCCTACGACCCCATCACGCCTCCCCTCGACCTCGACACCCAGGCCGCCCACTCCGTCTACCTCGCCCAGGCCGGCATCAAGGGCCTCGTCATCCTCGGCTCCACCGGCGAGGCCGTCCACCTGCGCCTCGCCGAGCGCGCCCAGGTCCTCTCCGCCGCGCGCGCCGCCCTCGACAAGGCCGGCTTCCCCGACTACCCCATCATCGCCGGCACCGCCACCCAGGGCGTCGAAGAGACCCTCGAGCACCTGACGGCCGCCCGCGACGCCGGCGCCCAGTGGGGCCTCTGCCTCGTCCCCGGCTACTTCGCCGGCGCCAGCACCCAGGCCGGCATCATCGCCTGGTTCCGCGCCGTCGCCGACAGGAGCCCCATCCCCGTCCTCATCTACCACTACCCCGGCGTCTCCAACAACGTCCGCGTCGCCCCCTCGACCTACGAGGCCCTCGCCGCCCACCCTAACATCGTCGGCTGTAAGCTCTCCCACGGCGACGCCTCCCACCACGCCCTCATCGCCGCCAACCCCGCCATCGACCACGCCGCCTTCGCCACCTTCACCGGCCTCGGCCAGCACCTCCTCCCCGTCGTCTCCGTCGGCGCCGCCGGCGCCATCGACGGCTCCGCCGGCTTCTTCCCCCGCTCCGTCGTCCGCCTCTACGACCTCGCCGCCAAGCTCCGCCCCACCGACGAAGAGGCCGCCGAGCGCCGCCTCCTGCAGTTCCGCGTCAGCGGCGTCGAGGAGATCGTCGTCAAGTTCGGCACCGTCGGCATCAAGGAGGCCATCAGCCGCCTACGCGGCTTCGGCGACGTCGACGGCACCCGCCTGCCCCTGCACGGCGGCATCCCCGGCGGCGACGCCGAGTGGGCCCAGTGGAAGGGCGTGCTCGAGCCCCTCGAGGCCATCGAGAAGAGCCTGGGCGGCCAGTAGACGACGAGGACGACGGTCGGTTGTGATGAATAGACGGCGTAGACAGATTTCCCGATATGAATGGCACGCTGCCGCTGGTGCTACGGAGGCACCCCCTCGCGGGCACGATGAAATGTCGACATGATTTTCTCTGTTCAGCTATCTGTGACTTTGTATTTGCACCTGCGTCTGCATCTTTCTCCCTCTGTCTGACCCAAAAATAAAATGCGGACAATCAATCTTGCTTTCCAAACTCCCCTTGCCAGACTTCTCGGCCGCTTCCAAACTACTCTGCCTCGCCTCGGTCCACAATGAGTGATCACAGTCGCCGCCCATGGATGTTTCCTGTATGGCCAAGCGCAGGTCTAGGGGTATCGTCCGCCTGAGTATGCGTGAACAACCCCTGAAACGGAATGCAGGAGACAAAATAAATCGATGAAAGCCACCATCGCCAGTCCGTCCGTCTATGATGCCAATCGTTCATGTCGTCGTTGTGAGGTATCTGTGGTGTAGCCTCCTGGCAATCTGATCACGGAGGCAGCCACCACCACACAGGTTGAGGCCACGCCTCTCAATGCCTCTTATATTTCTGCGAGCCAAGTCAGTAAGCAGCACTAGAAAAGACATCCTCGCAGGATGACATACCTCTTCAGCTCGTCGTCGGTTCTGCGGATCCAGCGAGTTCGTTGCTCCTATCAACGTCTTGCCGATCGCCTTGCTCGCGCCGATCGCCGGTCGGAACACGATCGTCGGCGCCCGCTTGTACAAAACGCGAGCCAGGCCTTGCGCGCTCTGGCTCTCCATAACCTCACCCGGCACCGCAATGATGGCATCACGCGTCGAGTGGAGATCGCGCATCAAGCTCTTGTAGCCGCCGCGCAGCCCCTGAATCACGCCCGTGGGTTGATCTGCGTACAGGCTGATCTGTTTCTGCTGCTCGTCCGCGTCGGTCGGGTCGTCGCCGTCCCAGTTGGTCGTCTCGGCAGTCGGTGGCTTGGTGGTTAGCAGACCTTCGGCGCCTTGAAGGGCAGTTTGCGTGCCAATGGCTAGCTTCGCGCCGAGCTTGACCATTTCCGTGCCTGTGGTGCGAGCAAAGGCCGTCGCGCCCATTTGCAGGCTGCGGAAGATGCGGCCGTCCTTTTGATACTCCTTGATGGGGATCTCCACCAGGTCTTTAAAGCCGCTACCGATATTGACAAGACTGCGGACCGGCGCCAGACCAGCGAGCACGCCGGGCAGCTGGTTTCTTTTCACGTCTGGCATCCAAATGTCGTTCAGTGTCTTGCCCATCCGGTCGAAGCCTTGCACGCCGTAAATGATGGCATGCCGCAGTGTCATGTGGGCCTGGTCAAGAATGACAAAGTTCATGAACTCTGTCGTTCGTCCCGACTTGAGTCCGCCATAGTCGACTCGTTTGGGTTTGAAGTCGAGCTGGACAGGGATATCCATGACCTCAACCCTTTGCAGGAATGGGACATCGCTGGGCGAGCTATGAACGGGTGTATTGTCGTCCTTGAATTCGAAGAATCGCGTGATGAAGTCGAGGGCATCTTGGTCCACGTGCAGGCGGAGTGGCAGAAGTGTCACCCTGAGGACCATTTCTGATGCAGCCAGGTCTAGATGTGGCTTGACGTTCAGGAGCTCAAGGCGGACCATGCTCGTATTCATTTCCCGCTCGCCGGCATCTTGATCGTATGTCGCAAATTTCTTCCATGTCGATGTGGGAACCATGTCGTACACCTCCAGCGTTTGAACCCGGACGTCGATCGAGCTTTGTGTCTCCCCTGAGCCAGGTGGGAACGCGATGAGATCAACGTTAACACCCTGCAATTCGAACGATATCTTGTGGTGCTTGCTTCGGTTGAGCCGCAGCTTCTTCTTAGATCTCTGCGCTCCCCCGGTCCGAGTGCCCGCGGCAGTAAAGGCCGTCGTTGCCACAGACTCCGTTTCAGTAAATGTGGCATTGTCGTTGAGGTCTGCATTAACCATCTGGGCAAGATCTCGGGGGTCGCATTGCGCGGGGATTCCGATGTAGATCGAGTTGAATAGATAGTCGCCAATCACAGCCGTGTCGTCATCTTCCTCCTCCTCGAAGGTTACTGGGGTCCGCTTGCGGCGCTCCAGTGCCTTGTTCTGGACCTCTTCCACCGTCTTCGTGATCTCATCGCGGGTTCTTGTCCAGTCGTATCCGTCGAAGAGATGCCAAATGACATGAACATCGCGGACCGAAACTCGGAGCGGGCTTTTCCTGACCAGATCAGCCGGTGCCCGGTCGTAACTGTTCTGCTTCGAATTCCAAATCCGAGCTTTGCTGTCGAGGTCTTGCCTCTGGGAGAAGTAGTTCTCGTCGATGTCCAAATCTCCGCTCCCGTCCGAAACGTCAGAGGAGCTGATATTGAAGTTCGATTCAGTCATCTTGTTGGATGGGGCAGCCGACGCAATCGAGATTGCAGATTCCCCGGCATCAAAGATCTCCTCCGTCACGTGTTCCTCCTGATACAGGCGGGAATCATCTGGCAGGGAGCCCGAGCCAATCGTCACGTCATACTCGTCGTCACTTCCGAGACCTTGCGCCATAGGAAAGTCCTCGTCGAAGTCATAGGCGCCCTCCGCTCTCCCAAATGCCTCAGGAGCGATGGATGCTAGTAGATTCTGCACCGGAACCACCTTAGTGCGATACTTGTTTTCTTTGCTTGGCGGCGTGGGCGGCGTTAGGGCATTCGCGAGTGCGATGAGTGTTTGTGTCGAGTCGGCACAAGTTTCGAGGACAAGCAGGTCATCGCGCATTTCCACGTCTAGCTGCCTCTCGCCATCTATGGGGTTTGCGGTGACCCTGATGAGGACCTTGGCGGCCGAGATGAAGCAAATGTTGACAAACCCCCTTGACACCAAGTCACTGACCTGTTGAGAGGCGGCATCGCCTGGACGTTGGCGAATGGTGTTCTGCTCGTCAGAGAGGGCTGCTTTCGAGACGTCATCGGTAAGCAAGAGCGATGCCTTGTTGAGATGAAACGTTGCCTGGGTATTCACGTCCTTGGGAAGAAGGACTTCGAGATGAGCATCTGTCAAGGCAACGAAGAGCTTCGAAGCTTGTCTCAAAGGATTCAGTCCGAGTAAACAGTCCTTGCACAGTACGTCGACCTTCATAGGCTTGCCGTTAGTCTTGCCTGCATCTCCTGACCGTCGGGCTGGCGACGGCTTGTGCTTGCTCGTCAGAGCGTGGTGTGCCTGGTCACCGAGATTGGCCACTGAAGCTGCCAGACTGGCCTCGAAGTCCTGTGGAGTAGCGTCTGCTCCGAGACCGAGAACATCCATGACCGTCGGCACCCGGTAGTCGATCGTCACAGCGCGCATCTGAACCTTGATGACTGGCTCAATCTCATCGCCCACCATGCGCACCATAAGCACAGGGCTCGTAAGCTGAGAGGCATCAGGGGAGCTAACGAGGTCTTCACTTTTGTTCCGCTTGACCGAGACTGATCCAACACCGAAAGCCACTAGCGAAGGGATGGTGATCTGTGCCGCTTCAAAATCATTTAGGCCAGCAGTGACCAGACCAATCTTGCCACCGAAATCAAGGCTCGCGCGGGCGTCTGTGATCTTTCCCAGGGTCAGAAGACCAGGTCGATCGTCTTCTGGCAGATACTTTGCGACCATTGCGAGGCGTGCCAACTCCTCGCCCAGGCCAGGCAGGCATTTCAGCTGCGGCAGGTGGATGACCTTGGCTTCGAATTGCTCCAACGTGATCCTGAGAACGGCGCCTTTCCGCCTCTGCCTCAGTAAGGTGTCGACCATAATCTCGTTGTCGCCTTGGTCGAATTTGGCCTTTGACGGTATTATCAGCTCCAATAAACGCTCCAAGTCCTGGGCGGTGGGTGAGTTCTGATAGTCGAATCGTAGGTTTCCCAATACCGCCGTGACCGGAGGGTCCCCCCTGGCGTTCTTCAGGTAGGGCCCCGCGAGTCGCGCTTTGCTGATGGCGAAGCCAATGCCGGACTCTCTGCTAACCATCTTGATGGCGCTTGTCTCCAGCCCAACACTACACTCCTTGCCCCGGAGCTCAAGGTTGAACCCGCCGACTCTCATGTCCACCTTATTCAGTGACGATGCCGACCGGTCGTCGGGGTTGATGGGGGTGTCGAATCGCACACCTCTCGGCTTTGATTGTGACTGGACGGGACTTCGGCTAGATGGCGAAGCACTCGATGTCATTGATGAGCCCAAGTTGAGAAAGCTGCTCAGTCCCCCAAACCAGCTAAATGTCTCATCCAGCCTCCGCAGATCGAGTTGTACCAGTAAGGGCAAGGTCGTAATTTCCGTTCGTGTTGAGCCAGGCGTCTGGATTAGTTTGAGGGAGACGTCCGCCCCGGGAGACGGAAACTTGTCCATGACCGAGGTACGCATCTGCAAGCTCTGGTCGAAAGAGATGATGTCGTCAGTGGCATAACCGAGCCGGAACTTTTCAAGATCAATGCTGGTTTCTGTTTTTAAGCCTGAGCTCGTCATGGAGATGGAGAGTCTCTCAAAAACACTCTGGAGGAGTACCTCGGGTTGCAGATGCAACTCCTGAGATCCCAACACCCGCTCTGCGGTGTTAGCAACTCCGCCCAGCTGATTGAGGAAGAGAAGAGATATTTTCTCGACTGCAATTTTGACTGTTGGAGTCTGTGGGCTTTTCTCTTGCTGTTTCTGTGGTACATCAGGCTTTTCGGCGGTATGGCGACCTTGAACAGCCTCCAGCAACTTGCCCACGACAGTAGCCAGTAGGAACGCCAGCGACGCGTCAAACTGAATATCAACTGGAGACAGATTTACCTCGAGAGAATCGTCGCTAGGGACTTCTGCTGTCTTGGGCGCAAGGGTCTGTGGTGCCTCACTCGCTTCCATGCCAGCAGAGGTGGAATGTACGGAGAAAGCCCCCGGCACTTGCGGGGCAATGGATCTGGCAACTTGGGGCAATTCATCGAAAGCAGCCTGCTGATCCGCGTGGACATGAATATGCTTGTGCACCGAGGGCACATAAATCGAAATGCGTGCCAAAGAGACGATCTCCTTTACAAGCCGGGTGGGACCGCGTGGAGTTGGCACGTCCTCCTGCGATGGATCAGTCGGTTCGATGAAGGGAGCAGGAGGATCGGGCGAAGAGTCTTCGGCAGTATCCTCAGATCCGGCTTCCATGTTGGTGACTTGTTCCGCAAGGGCCGGGATCTCTTCAGCAGGCGGTTCACTGGGTTCGGTGATGTTTCCCAGGCGATTAGGCTGTATGGCATCGAGTGGAGGAGAGGCCTGGTAGCCAGGTTCATCATGGGCTTTGATGTGCGGAGAGGTTTCTGGGCTAGATCCCCAAGCACCAGGCACATGTGACGGCAGTTGTTGGGACGGCAACTGCTTCGACTCGGCTTGTGAGAATGCACTCATGTACATGCTCTCAGCTTCCTCGTGGGTAAAAAGCTGGGAACGCGCCAGGTCGTCGTCTTGTTGATGATCGAGCGATTCCTGGTCTTCTGATATGTCGCCTCTCGGGTCTGAATGGTGTGAGTGATGGGGTGAAAAGAGCCTCGACCCCTCGACAGGGGTCGAAGGCGTTTCTTCGAGTAAATCTGGTGGCGGCTCGGACGACCACTTCCCCCATGCAACCCCATGATCGTCAACGGACTGTTTCGAGGCGCGAGAACTGTCAACATAGGTCCTCGGAAGATCTTCGTATATCGAGGCGCGTGGCGTGTGGGTGTTCTCATCTCCCGGCCCAGGTTCATCCGCTAGGTCGTATGGTATTTGCAATGCATCCTCGCTATCTCGCAAGAGAGCTTCGTCTATCTCATTGAGCTCCACCGAATCATACAGTGTGCTGCTGTCATGAATGCTAGGGTGAAATATCGAATCTTCCAGCCGGCTGCTCTGTTCCACGTCAGGATGGGAAGATGGCGAGGGCGGCGATGGCGTGGCGCGCTCGGAGAAGGATGGGGCCTGTGAGACTGCAGGCGATGTCATGGACGGAGATCGGGAAAAGGTCGAGAAGACATTCGCCTCGGAGATCAAGTAAGCTCGTATTCGCGACAGGGCGATATGTCGTTTGCCCTCCTTCGGTTGGATCAGAGGGTCGCCTTGCTCATCCCTGAGCTCCGCCGTGACACCCTCGACGTCGATCTGGTCGAGTGCGATCTGAAAAGTCACCACATCGGTATTGGCTGCGCTATCCTCGACGGGAACTTCCACATCCAGCTGAAAGGTGACGCCTCTGATCTGGACCTGAGTACGGTCCACGATGCCCTGCAGGAAATCGGCCAGGAAGGCCGGTAACGACAGCGCTTGGCCGGTACCAAAGCCTGGGTCGTCATCCTCGCTCGCGAAGCTGTCCCCCATGGCGACCGATGCGCCTAGGTCTTGCGTCTCGGCAGCCAAGGCTTCTTCCAGCTTCTTCTTCTCTGCCAGTGGTTGGGTCTCGAGGAAGGAGGCTGCGAGGTCGAGTGTGTGGGGCACGACGTCTGACTCCGCGCCAGGCTTTCCTGGTGTTTTCCCCTTGCTCTTGTATTCGTCGCTTCCGAGAACCTTCAGACGTATATCGACACCATCGACCTCGATGGTGATGGGGCTCGTGTAGAAATCCATGGGTATGGTGACCGTCAGCTTGAGGACCTTGGCTCTCTGCAGCTTGAAGGCGGGTGGCAGGTTCAGCAGGCGTTCGAGTTTCTGCCGCACACCCGTGTCAGTCTTGTGCTTCGAGAACTCTAGGGGGCCAGAAGGATTCCTCATACCTTGAGTCGCATGCCGACATCCTTAAACTCGAAGACAGTGTTTCGTCCCAGGGCGAACTCCAGGTTCTCGATGTCGAGCGTCTCCTCCTCCAGCAGCTCGAGTCTTGACAGGGCATACCGAAGCAGGCGCTTCGGCATGGTTGAGCTTCGGAAGCTCTGGAAGAAGGTCGCCATGGTTATGGGCAGTATGCAAGCGATCTACGGGGTTGGATTCGGAGGAGGACAAGGCCCTCTGGTCGGAGCTGGCGGGGTGGGAATGAATGGGGTGGCTGACAAGGTTGCTGTTGCCCGACGGAAGTCACTGGACATCAAGGCCGTAGAGCTGCAAAAGCTGCAAGAGCAGCGGGTCCGGCAAAGGCGCTGAAGCTGTCGTGAGAGTCGAGGGACTGCCTAGCTGTCCCAGTGCGGGTGGCAACCGCCCGTGGTGGTGTTATCAGTTGACCCGCGGCCGAGAGCGGGGATACTGGTCATGATGTGCTTGTCGTCATTTGGGGCGCGATGGGTTGTTCTGCCAGGCAGCAGCTTGATCTGTAAAGTATGGCGATGTTGCAGGTTGATGAAGAGGTTCAACGGACGGCCGGAAGCCTTCTATCCCGCCGACTACAGAGGTAGAAGTAGCAGAGGGTTTAGGTGGAGGAGATGAATGGAAACGGAGGGCCATGACGGATGCCTCCAGGCCGGCCGTCCGCCTCAGGGTCGCCCAAGGCCGTTGGTCCGTGCTGCGTCTGGGGCACTGGGACACTGGACCGTGACAGCGACAGTGACATTCTGCCCCGAGCAAGCGCCCCACAAGACGCGACAGTGGGGGGGAGGCTGTGAGCTCGTGACTCCCTCTACCCATAATCGCCGACACTATCCAGCCCCCCCTCCTGCCCCTCTACCAGTCATGTCTCATCATCACTTGACGACGGAACTGACACCACACCGCTTGACTGCCTGGGGATGTGTGTGGTCTGCCTGACTCTTCGCACCCCAGCCTCCTTGCCTTCATCCGGTCCCTGCATGAGACGCACGGGTGGCTGCAGTCAGACCCAAATTGCTTGGGCCGCTTGTTACGCACTTTCAACTCCGACCGCATTCCATTGCTACTGTCTTTAGGTACAATGGTATCCAGGTCCTCAGCATTTGGGTGCTCACAGGCATCTACCCCGCTCGTCCAAGCCAATGTTGCTGTCAGAGATGCTTGGCGCTGCCTTGACGGGACTGAGCACGACAGGCGTCGGGGTCAGGAGAGCCTCCTAGGTGCTGCTCCGGCTATCGGCTCGCCTTCGAGCTCGCCCATGCGTCTCTGCTATTCTGCGCCCGACACTCTCTCCGCTCCAGTATGCCCCCGTCGCCGTGCCAAGAGCCACAAAAGGCGCCGTATGCTCGCCGGCCAGCCACAAACCGCGGTCCGGGACTCCCTCGCGCATGGCCAGAATGTCGTCGTCGCCCTGCTCTAATCCGACCTGGAAGTTGCAGTAGCTGCCATTGCCGGCCAGATCATCGTGAAGCCAGTCTGTGGACGCGTAGGCTACTGGCTTGCAATCTGCGGACGACTCTTCGTACTGAGGCAATCGGGAGAAGTACGGCTTAAAGAAACCATAGAGGAAGCTGTCACGCTCGTCCGCCGTCTTCAATGCACCGATCTGCTCCGTGATGAACTTGGACTCATCTCCAAATATGTAGAACAGGAGTGTTGGGTGTGAGGTCTTCAAGGTAGATGACGCGAGCTCGACAATCTCCTGGTTCCACCTCGACGGGTTGGACTCGGGAGCATACCTTGGTTCGAGCCACTGGCAGAAGCCCTGCACCGTCCGCCCCTGTCCGTCTGGGATCAACCAGAACGCACTGGGAAAGCTGATGTAGACCTAGCACTGTATCAGCTCTGGGGGCAGCAGGGGTTTCTGGAGCTCTCGAAGGACAAGGCACTCAGTTTACCTTCTCTAGGCATCCGTAACTGATGGCATTGATGCCCTGCTGAAGACGAGTAGGGAGGGACGGTTCAAAGGCATCGAGGTTTTTTTTCAGCCATCCAAGTGGAGCAGTGCAGACCACATCGTCGAATTCCAGTATTTGGCCGGCTTCAGTGTGCACTCTGGGCCTGGAGCGAACGGCAGTCCGCAGTTCGATCTTCGTGACCTTGGTTCCGAGAAGGATTGTCGCTTGGTCTCGGGCAGGCCTGGCCACAGCTTCGAGTATCTTCTCGTACGTGCCGGCGCAGAACAGGTTCTCTGCGAGCTGGTTCAGTTTTCCATCGCCGTCTCGGTGCTCTGTTGGCCACTCACCGCCATCGATGCATTCTTCCAGCCAGAAGAACTTGAGGCTTTGCTTCGAAATAGGGCTTCCTATGAAAGCACCCCAGAGCTCGGCTGCTTGCAGCACAAGGGCACGGTGCTTCTTGTGGTTCGCATCGCTGTCAGGCACGTAGTTAGGAAGCTGGCGGTGAAAGAAGTCAAGAAGGCTCTCGCTTGGAGAAATGATGGAACTGTTTTCGTTCGAGTGCTTGAAGGCCTCTTGAATGATGTCCCACATGATGCCCGCGTACTTTTCGCTCTCTCCAAGGTCGAGCAATCTGCCGGATTCGTCAAACATATAAGAATTATCGTCCCAGCTACCGACTGTCGTCCCGGTAGCTTTGGCCAGATCGAGTATTGGGTTGTTGTTAGTTCCGTGTATCCAGTTGGGACCCAGGTCGACTAAGTAGCCGTTGGCTAGCCTTCTCTGCGCGACGCGACCTCCGAGTCGGTCTCGACCTTCGATGATCGTGACGTGGAAGCCATGCTGCCCCAAAATGTCGGCACAACGAAGGCCTGCAAGCCCTGCGCCCATAACAGCTACGTGGGGAGGTGATTCTGATCTGCACGCCGCGTCAGGCATCTTGTTCGAGGTCAGTCATCTTGCCACGCAGTCCATGCCTGTAAAATGCTAACCGTTGCCGCTAGACCCATATTTCGAGGCTGAGAGAGCTGGTTATGATCAACCTCGGCGATGGTGTGGAGGGGGAAGGACTTCAGATCTCGGTATATTCTTGACAAGCTGCGATGCGAGACGCTGGTACAGGACACGGAGTAAGCATCCATCTGGGCACGCAATATGTGGGCTTGATGGTCGGTATCACAGAGGCAGGGCCGGCTAGGAAGAAGTGCATCCGCGAGGTGATAGGCTGGGATGTGTTTTGCGAAGGACGAAGCTCTGATGTCGTGTCACTGTCTAGGGGGCGCTTGTCCGTCCGACAGGCGGCGGCACAGTAGTGGACGGCAAGGGGGGTAGAGAGATAGGCAAGACGCGAATCAACGACCCATCGGGATGGTAGAGCTATGGTAGGTTGGAATGAGCGACGTTGGAAAGAGCGATGTTGGAATGAGCGGTAGATGAGAACACCATGGAAGCATCTTGGACGGAGAACAAGACAAGGGGGAGGGGGCCCAGTCAAGGACAAACTGATGGGAAAGGAAGGTAGGTCCTGGCGGCTACGCTCTCAGAGATACGGAGCTCGTTGCCCGGCCATGCAGGGCGGCTTGCCGTGGCCTCGATAGGGAATGGGGAATCATCACCAAAAGGTGCTCGGGGGTAGTCACGATTGAGGGCCCTGTTCAATAGCTCCAACTAAGCCTAGGCCAAACGCAGTAATGGTGACAAGCACGTGGCCAACATGCATGATAAGAAGCCCGCTGACGAGCTTCAGTGCACTCAGGCGGCACAGGTAGAGCAAGATGCTCTTCAGCGCATAGTTTCGGCTGTCTGAGGGATCAGGTGGCCTATCCTTGCTTGGCCACCGTGATCTGAGGGAGCTTGGGTTGCTGATGCATTGACTGAACGGGAAAACGCCACTCACAGCAGAGGAGACAACGTTCATAGATTTATGGTTGGTCAAGATGTGTGTTAGAGGCAAAAAGTTTGGTATGTGAATCCTGCGCGCCATGCTAGGAGGAGGGCCTTGATGAAGCAACAGCCGCAATATTCTCGTCATGTCCGTCTTCGCGTGGGACAGCGACAGAGTGGAGGAGGGCTACGAGCCAAGAACTGGTGGAGCCCGGCTGGTGTTTCCTGCCCCGCAAGGACTGTGGGGTTGATCTCGGCCAGACGCGGGGTTCATTTGGGCCGTCACTCGAAGTGAAGAACATCATCACGCCCAACAGATGGCCCGTAACAGGAAACCACTGGAGGCTGTTGTCTCTCTGGTAGGCACTCGACACAGTATGACACTGCTTTACAGCAACACGAAAGTGTTGCACAGGTTCAGGCACAGTGCACCTGGCCCAGATCGAAGGGAGGAGGAAGGAGGGATCACTCGGTCTAGCTCAGCCAATCACAAATACACCATTCTCAGCATGGCCCAAGCTCCCTCCTTCTCCAGACATGCCGAGGCTCGTTGACTCGCCAGACTCGGCCCTCGCCTGTTCCCATTGCCTATCGAGACCCCCGAAACGTTACAAGACCGAGGCCTTGTCCCTTAAGGACCATTTCGCCGTCCTTGCTCTGTTCTGCCTCACCAAACTTCTGCCATAGTCCGATCTTCGCTTCGAACCAGCACAACCCGCCACCATGGCCTCCTCACCCCCATCCGAGACCTACTCCCGCGACGACGTGTCCAAGAACGACCACGCCGACGCGCTCTGGACCATCATCGACTCCAAAGTCTACGACCTCACCGACTTCCTCGACGCCCACCCCGGTGGCGCCGCCGTCCTCCTCCAGGTCGCCGGCAAGGACTCCACCGCCGACTTCTACAACCTCCACCGTCACGAGGTCCTCACCAAGTATGACAAGACCCTCTGCATCGGCACCGTCGCCGGCGAGACCCCGCAGGTCGTCCAGCCCGCCCTCGGCGAGCTCTCCCATGTTCCCTACGCCGAGCCTCTCTGGCTGACCCCGGCCTTCCGCTCCCCCTACTTCAACGACAGCCACCGCCGCCTCCAGCGCGCCATGCGCGAGTTCGCCGACCGCTACGTCGCCCCCGAGGCCCGCGCGTGCGAGGAGTCCGGCGAGTACATCTCCCAGGAACTCATCGAGCGCATGTCCGCGGCGGGCGTCCTGCACATGCGCCTCGGCCCCGGGCCTCACCTCCACGGCGTGGAGCTCCTGGGAGGCGTCGTTGACGGCAAGGAGTTTGATTATTTCCACGACTTGATCGTCAGCCAAGAGCTCTCCCGGACGGGTGCCCGTGGCTTCCAAGACGGCAACATGGCTGGCATGACGATCGGTCTCACCGTCGTCCTCAACTTCGCCAAGCCGGCCCTGCGCGACAGGGTCGCCGGCGAGGTCTTCAGCGGCAAGAAGAAGATCTGCCTCGCCATCACCGAGGCCTTTGCCGGCAGCGATGTCGCCGGCATCCGCACGACGGCAAAGAAGACGCCGGATGGCAAGCATTACATCGTGAACGGCACCAAGAAGTGGATCACTAACGGAGCCTTCGCCGATTACTCGGTCGTGGCTGTGCGCACGGAACATGGTCTGAGCGTTCTCTTGGTCGAGCACGACTCGGGAGTAGAGACCAAGCAGATGAAGACGAGTTACTCGACGACAGCAGGTACGGCATTCATCACTTACGACGATGTCAAGGTGCCAGTCGAGAACTTGCTGGGTGCTGAGAACAAGGGAATCCACGTCGTGCTGAGCAATTTCAACCACGAGAGGTGGAACATGTCCTGTAAGTCCAATACCAGGGAAAACAAACACCCTGAGCCCTCGTCTTCCTTCCTATCAAGTTATTGACCATCTCCAGGCGCCACGGTTCGCAACTGCAGACTCATCGTCGAAGAGTCCCTTAAGTGGGCCAACCAGCGTCTTGTCTTCGGCAAGCGCCTCATCGAGCAGCCCGTCATCAGGCAGAAGCTCGCCAAGATGATCGCTCTGACCGAGGCCAACCAGTCCTGGCTCGAGACCATCACCTACCAGATGTGCAACATGCCCTATCACGAGCAGTCCAAGCACCTTGGCGGGCCCATCGGCCTCCTCAAGATGTCCACGACCCGCGCCGCGCACGAGATTGCCGACGAAGCCGTTCAGATCTGGGGTGGCCGTGGTCTGACAAGGACCGGCATGGGCCGCATCATCGAGGGGTTCAACAGGGGTGTCAAATTCGATGCTATTTTGGGGGGTGCAGAAGAGGTCCTCGGCGATCTGGGCGTGAGGCAGGCGATGCGGAATATGCCCAAGGAGAGACTGTAAACGTTGGTCTTCGGCGCGTGGAAAATGTAGGCCACCTGGATACCCAGGTGGCGTTGTACGAGATACTGAATAGACATTCGTGGCAGACCGACTCATTCATTTCCAATGCATTTGGATGGCAAAGGTTCCAGTTTGCTATGCAGTGCACTGGGAGCGTAGCTGGGGTGTCGATTGGTTGTTTCAAATGAAGCTGCGTATCTCGTGCCTGCCACTTGAATGGCTTGATATTTGGCAGCCTGGAGGCAACAGCTTGAAGGCAGCAGCTGGAAGGCGGCTGGAAGGCGGTTGACGGAAGCTGTTCATGTTGAAGCACGCGACTGTTGCTGGCCTAGGTAGACCGTATCGAGAGGGCCAACAACAGTGCTTTCTGCACCCCCGCTAGAAGGAGCATCAGTGCCGTGACATCACACGAATCCACACCCAGGGGGGCAGGGGGGTCTTGCTTACCAGGGCGAACCTCGCCGTAACGTACAACATCACCAGACACAATCACCAACAACATCACATTTGTGCAACGCAGACTTCGCATTCCCTGTCTTGATCCTGACGGGAACCGCCGTCTGGGATCATCCACCGTCAAGAGAGCAGCAGCAGCGAGCTCTGCCGCTCTCCCAACCGCCATGTCAGCCCCAAGTCCGAATCTACCAGAGTCGAAAGCGAGTTTCGAAAAGATCCACCCGTAAGCTTCCCCGTTTCGTTCGTGCCATCATCATCCAACGATTCGGTCAACCTGGGCCAATAGCCAAGCTTCGTCGTGACCGAGCGCGAGAGGTATCATGTTGTGCGTGAGAAAGAAGTCCGTGATTCATGCTTTTCTGAAAGAAGAAAAACTTTTCCGTTTTGCCGATTTCGTTTACCGTGTGCCGTGTGGTCGTCGAAAGAGGAAAAGACCAGTGTACATAGCCGTCGGTTTGACGGCTCTCGTCGGAGAACTCGAGTCTGTGTCGCAGCGAAGCCAGAGCAACAATCTTCGCGGCGAGCATTCATTATCTCCATCCGTTCCAGACAGAAAATGACTCTTCACCGACAAGCCTCAGTCCCTTAAGCGGAAGGGCACTGGGACTGGATGTGGCCGGGCTGCTGGCACTTGTAGCAGATCTTGTCACCACCCTCACCACCCTTGGGGCAGTCACGAGAGAAGTGGCCGTTCTCGCCGCAGTTGTAGCACTTGGAGCCGTTGGTGCAGTCGCCTGAGGCTGGTCAGTAACATGATGGAGAGCCGGGATGCGGTCAACGTACGAGACATGTGGCCGAAGCCGCCGCACGAGTAGCAGGTCTTGGGGGCGCCGTAGCCGCCACCGCCGGAGTAGCCGCCGGGGCCGCCGGGGCCACCGTAGCCGCCACCGAAGCCACCACCGGCCTTGGGGCACTGGCGGGCCATGTGGCCGAGCTCACCGCACTAGAGGGGTGTCAGTAAGACAAGATCAGGGGGAGAAGGGAAGAGGCATACCTTGTAGCACTCGCCGCCGCCGCCGCCACCGCCACCGATGTTACCGCCAGACTGGGGGCAGTCACGGCTGATGTGGCCGGGCTGGCCGCAGCGGTAGCAGGACTTGTTGTCCTTGGGACCATCAGGGCACTCACGGCTCAGGTGACCCTCGTCTACATCCTTGTAAGCTGTTTGCCACACAGCCAAATTTGATCAGATGAACTCACTGCCGCAGTTGTAGCTATGAACATGTTAGCATCAGGGAATAGGGGAAGAGATTGGCAGTTGTGAAGACTCACCACTTGGCGGGACCCTTCTGGGGGCACTCGCGGGCCTGGGTGGTGTTAGCGGATCTGTGACATGCCATTACGACAGCCCGTCCATGAGCATACCTGGTGGCCGACGACACCGCCTGAGACATCGTTAATCAAAGTATTCTTCACAGAGCCAGGGGGCATGAACTTACAGGTGTAGCAGGTGCGGGGAGCAGGAGCGGAACCCTGGTAATCCATGATTGAGTCTGTTGGGGGTTGGTGTCTAGAGTGCGAGTCAGTGTCTGGGATCGGGTACGTGTAGGCGCACAGCAATCAATTGAATTGAGCACGAGGCAGTAGGGTGAAAGAAGACGGGATTGATTCCAGTGTGAGAAAGGATGGGAAACAGGCGATGAGCGACACCGCGAGCGCTTGGCCGCAAATGGCGTGCCGCAACTGAATGAAATCCAGGGATATTTGTGGTGGGGGCGACACCGTATCGTCGTGGGCCACGGCGTGGATCGCTTCGGCGACGCGTAGTCGGCACCAAGGTACCACCACGGTGGGGAAGAAGATACATAGTATCATTGTGTGACATACCTGAAAGGGTGGCTGGGGATCGTGGAGGGAGTAAAAGGGTATCGGGTGGCTTGAGTGTGAAGTCAAGCTGGAAGATGAATTTGTGGGAGATGTGGGAAGTGGTTGGTGTGGGAGGAAAAGCTGGTGCGGAAGGACGGAGCTTGGAATAATAAAGGCAGGCGGCGGGCAATGCGGCAGGCGCGAGGAAAGTGATAGCACCACAGAAACAAGGTGCAGCAGCGGGCGCGCGCGGTGCAGTGTGAAAGAGACAGGAATTTCCTAGGCCTGTTCAGACCGCCTTGTGGATCTGATTCTGGAGCTGCCCGTCTGCGTCTGCCTTGCTTCGACTGGGGAAGGAAGGAACGGCCGGCAAGACAGGGCAGGGCAGGTGCACCGGACGCAAGACATCTGTGATGCAGACAGGCCAGGCCACCACACGTCGGGAAACAATGCGACGCAGCGCAGTGCCTGATCATGGAAACAATGTAGGCATTGAGGTCCATGTGAGAGGATAGGTAGAGAGGCACAAGCCAAGTACGGACGGTACTGGTACTGTCTGAACTTGAGGCAAGAGAGGGCAAAAAGCACAAATTGGCGGGGTGAGGGTCTTGATCCCGCCTGAATGGTGATGATGCCTGTGTCACAGGATCCCGGGGACAGAGGAAAGAAAGAGCGCCACTTACGGGTGGGTTGGTTATGAGGCGTAGAGGGGTAAAGGACGATTAACTCGATTGATCGTACTCTTGGGTATCTTGATTCTCGGGGCGTTCAACAAGATCGGGAGGTGAAGTGGACAGGCGGGAAAAGTGAGATCGGGCAGTCCTTTGTAGGAAAAAAAAGATTTAGTCTGTAGTGGGGTATCCTGGCAACAGGCCTGGGCGGGCAGCCCGCCTTCCATTGCCCGCGCGGTGCGATGCGATGTGGTGCGGTGCGGTGCGGTACAGCGTCTCAAATTCGCCGAGGGCGGCGAGGGGCACTTTTCGGCCCTCGCTTCCATTTGGGGGNGGGGGGGGGGGGGGGGGGGGGGGGGGGGCAGGCCTGAGCCTGCCGCTGGTCCCTTGCAGAAGTGCGGCCTCACACTGTCCACATTTGCCCCCAGATGGCCCTATCGCCCAGCCGCCACTTTGCCACAGGGGACAGTGACCATCGGGTGCGCCACACGGTCTGCCCCGCGATTTGCGGTGAAGATCAGAGCCTCGGGGCGAACTTTGCATACCCCAAATCTGACAAACCGGACTCGGCCAGAGTGTTGGGCTAAGTGAAAAGAGACTATGTTTGTACTATTTGCATCACATGCATCGCACATGATGCTGATCAATCTGTTCTCTTTGGCTGCCGTCAGTCCCTCAAGTGATGCGCGTCTCGTGGCATCGCCAGTCTGCCCATTTTGGGGAAAGCACCTCGAGTAGGTCCTCGCGTCTGTGACTGTTTGAGCATGATGTTGCCATCACCATCCCCGCGACTCAGTCAACCAATCGGCATGGATGGAAAAAGTTGCCACGTGATGGATCAGACTTTTGAGTGGTTGCAAGTTTCCGCCGTTTTGAGAGCTGGGCCCGAGTCGGCAGATGAGGCTGAACACGAATCTCGACGCCCCAAGTCACAATCAACTTTGGGTTCATGCGTCTACCCGTCCGGTTGATAGTAGATCTCAAGCGAATCGGCCTCTCGCAGCATTCAGAGCTTGACACCTGGGTGGTTGTGTACTAGCAGGCAGCAGGCGTAAATGCAGTGATGCCATATGAGCAACATATCTTGCCCTCTATGTGCTAACTTGGCAACACGAGCATGGCTAAGGACACATCACGAAGGTAGCCGATGCAAGTTTGTATCGGAATGATACTGCTGTCGGTATTGGCAGATGAGGTTTCAACGCCGCCGCGGGGCAGCTTGGGTGGGGCACGATAAGCACCCAGACCCACGTGATGTGGCGCGCTTCGATGCCTTCAGCACGCGCCAAGCTCCGTGCGTGTGTCGCGATCTCTTGAGCTTGCCCGTGTGCAACTTGTCCAAATTCGGTTCCTGGACGACCATTCGGGTTTATGAGACGACCTGCCGTACATTGCTATGGCCAGCTGGTTCGAAAAAGGCCGTCCGGCTCTCTTGGATGCCTTGACCGCAGCATGTAACCAGATTGATACGGACCTACGAGCAGGTGCGCGTTCCCACCCTTTCCACCGAAATACATACACCGAGCTGACGATGAGCCAACAGAGCTTCAAGAGAAAGAACGGCGGCGCGAAAATGGACTGCAGCAAGAATTAGAGCTATTGAAGCGGCGCGCAGCCAAAGTCGACCGCCTGGAGGCTGAGAATCGCCAGCTTCAATCCAGCCTGTCGCGGTACCAGACAGACGCTCGAACCCCTGACACAACGAGGGATGTCACCCCTCGAACCACGAGAGCGGCCATGACGCCGATATCACGAGACGAAACACCCAGGCCCACCATGGACACGCCCTCGAAGCTACCTACGGAATCTCTGGAGACCCGGAAAGCCTTGATGTTGAAGAGCCACCAGCTACAGAAGAAGTTCGATGCGCTTGATTCCAATTATCGGCGTCTCATGGCGGCATATAACAAGAAGAAAGACGAACTATCCCGGCGGGACGAACATGTCACTCAACTCGAAGCGAAGGTCGAAGAGCTACAACGTCTGGTTGACCCGTCCCCAATTGCGGCTGAGCCCGAAGACGATATCGAAATTGGGTCTGTCTTCGGGCGGCCCAGGTTTACCAGAGCCTCCAGTCATATACCGCCTAGTGCACCGCCCATTGACGCCACGGCTGGTGTCAGCTTCTCTTCCGACCCCGGAGTGGATGCCGGTTCCAGGGAGCCCAGCGTCGCCGCATCGGTCCCACAACCATCACGCCCCAATGGTTCCAGGAAGGCTTCCACCGCTAGCGGGGAGGGCTCGAAACTCGCAATCGATGATACTGAAGTTGAGCTACCGCCTTTGCCTCGGCCGACTGATCCAATTGTGGCACTCAAGATCAAAGCTGAACCCTCGTCAGATGGGCCCGTCCTTGTTATGGAGCGGTCTGTACGGAAGAGGAAGGGCGCGGACGATGCCAACGAACCAATCTCACGTCGGATCAAAGCTGAATTCAGTCGTTCAAGTTCGATCGCAGATTCAGGCCAAAACCCAATGCTTCACCACGACAGTCTTGACCTCGACGAGGTAGGGCAGAAGCTCAGCACTCCCAGGAAAAACAGGCTGATAGCCGATGCTCTGGCGGAAGTCCACAACGCTGCCGCCGGCCATCCGACTTCCAACAGAGCAGTTCTTATCCGGCCCGACAGTGACCGCCAAGTGGCCAGATCAGTTCTGGATTCATCAGCATTGACGCCCATCAACCCCAACGCGCGCATTATGAGACCTCTTGCGACCAAATCGGTGGATAGATCCCGTAAGAAGGGTCTTACACAAGGCATAGGGTCCTTGTCCGAGGATGGTAACCTTTATCAGAGGGCGGTTCGCAAGCAGACCAGTCGCGATCCACTGGATACCCCCCGGGGCGGTGGCCGTCTGACTAGGCTTCTCAACACGCCCGCCTCGGGGGAGGAGCCAGCACTTGTGCGTTCTGCTCCTCGGCCATTGCGTGATACAACACTCGTGGAATTTGGCGCACCTGGGCGACGGGAGTTGCCTTTCGGGAAAGACAGTCGCGGCCGAGCGGACAAGGGATCCATGGCGAAGGCTGCTGCGACAGCAACAACGCAACACAACAAAGTTGGTGAACCCGTGCACGAAGTACAGGAGGAGCAAGCTCGAGGATCTATCAGGTCCAAAAAGGCGTCGACTCTTCGGCTCGAAGACTTCAGGGTCAACCCTACATTCAACGGCGGGCAGGACTATGCCTTCTCGGAGGTTGTTCGCGGAAAAGACGATCGGGCCTGTCTCCCGGGATGTACCGATATGTCCTGTTGCGGCAAGCAGTTCCGCGGCTTGGCCATGGCCCAGCGCGGGAACAGGAATGCCTCAGATGATATGAAGCTATTCGAAAAGTTTCTCGGCGATGGCATCAGCAGGATATGGAGCATGTCCAAGGATGAAAAGGAGGGCCTGTGGCTCGAAGCCAAAACATGGGAGCTGGCTGAACAGATGGGCAAGCATCGGCATCGGTACGCGAGGAGGCCATCTCCTCCCGGGTTCTGGAACACGGAGTTCCCGAGCACGCAAGAGGTTGAGGCTGAGAAAGCGGAAGCCGAGAAGAGGGACAGACAGATGGTGGCAGACAGATACAGGGAGGCCATGAGACCAGGCGGGCGATGGGTATTCAGGGATGAATGAGTGGTGCATCATTGACTGATTGGCTGGGGGCTCGGAAAGTTGGCGATGCATCGCAGAAGCACATTGCATAGTACAAAGAGACCCATCGGACGGCTTATCCTGGTATGCATGCATCTCGTGGAATAAGTGAGGAGTGGTTGATGTTGGTGAAGCTGGGAAACGAACCGTGCTCGCTTACCTTGGCTCATCGAAATGGGGACTGGGGCGCACCGCTCCGCTGCCCGGCCTGGAGGCTTAGTGCAATGAGTGGCCCGTGCGGTTCGGAGGATTCTGGGGTTAACCTGCCCAAGGCAACAAGCCGCATCGCGTATGACTAATCTGCGACCTCGCACCTTCCACCAGTGCTCTTAACCAACCGGCGACCGTAATTTTTCGAATCCCAGTCCAGCTCGCGGTTCCCTCTCGGACACGCTTGCTCCCTCCCACTCGCGCAGCAGTCCCTCACGACCCTTACTCTTTCGTGTAGTACCCTTCTCCAGAATTTACTTTTGGTTTCTTCATCAGCGCCGATCGCGGTGATCACAGTCATTTCTGGGCTTTGACGACAGCATCAGAGGAGGCGCGTGGCACAAATACCTGCCCCGGCTCGCCTCGCATAATAGCCTCTCCGACGACATCCCCGATCGCGGCCGCTCACCTCGACCACCCGAACCAGTCCGGCAGGCGCCCTAGCTGCATCTCCTTGACGGCAGCGATTGCTTTGCTTACCCCATTGAAGGCGTGCTACCGAGCCCAGCAGTGACGGTCCCCGTGGTGGACAGTCACTGCAAATACGCGACTCCCACGCCGGCAGGATGAGCCATCGTCATCTGCCGGCTGGGCAACCCGTGCCGGGGGGTGGAGGGCCAGGTGCGAACGGCGGAGGCGACATGGGACCTGTGCCTGGCCATGGTGGGCACATTGCTCACGGCGGACACGGCGGGCATGGAGGCCACGGGAACCCCAGGAGACGGCCGCCGCCTTCCTACGTCCCGCAATACCATCAGCAACATCAACACCAACACATCCCGCCCATGTACCCCAACTACATGAATCCCTATGCAGGAGGCCAGCAGTTCTATCAGCAGCTGCCGCCCCAGTACCAGAATGGCGGCATCCCCACCGGCTACATGCAGCACTACCAGCAGCCATACATGCGTTCGCCCCCAGCTATGCAGCAGTTCGTGCCCATGGCCGGAGTCAGCGTCCCTCAGCCATACCCCCGCCAGCACCAACAGTCTCCTGCTCTTGCGACCCCCTATCAACCTCCTCCCGTTCCCGCTGCCATTGCGCCGCACACGCCTACCTCGACACAATCCTCCCACATCATGACAGAAGCCCCCATTATTGATTCCATGTCCCCCGCTACATCCCAGGTCGAACAGGAGCCGATACCAGCACCAACCCCTGCGCAAGAGGGATATGTCCAGCCAGAGACGACGGCGCCCGCACCTCCTGTGCGACAGCCTACACCGGAACCCGTTCAGCCTAAGGAGCCTTTCCGGGCGCCGGTGAGATGCTCCCTACATGTGGAACAACTTCTTCAAAGCAGTGCTGACCTTTCTTAGCTGCCGTGGCTTTCTCGACCCGACCTCGATTTCCCCAAGAGCACGCGCGTTAAGCGGCGGAGACGAGCGCCACTCGTGTCTGCCGACAAGGGAGTGACCCTCCCTAGCGACCCGACTGGAACCCCGAGCGAGTCGGCCGACGCTGCCGCCACGGACGACTCCCTCGTATCAGCCGGTACTGCATCAACCGTGTCAGCAGTGTCGACTCCTGCGACCCCCACCGCAAACGCTGCGCCGACTTCAAAGTCGGTCGCTGGCCAAGAAAGCCCAGCTCAGACCAAGAGGCCTACCACAAGCGGCTCCAACGCTTCTACATCACAGAGCCCGGTGCCGTCAGCTTCACGTCCCGTCGTCCCGGTCGTTCCGGCCATGCCCAAAGCTAGCCCCAAAACCACGAAGACCGCTGCCGAAGGTGCCTCTGAAGTTGAATCCAAAGCACCTGCCGCGCAGGGTGTTACCAGCGAGGCGGTGCCCAGCGATGCCAGCGCTTCAGAGAAACCCCAGGAAGCAAGCGAGGAGGGCCCCAAGTCCGCCCCGCGTGCGCCGGTGTCGAGCTGGAGTGCTCTTTTCGCTCAGAAGAACGCCGCCGCTGCCGCCGCGAAAAAGCAGGCTGCGCAGAATGGCTCGGGTGCCCCTGCCGGTACTAACGGTGTTTCTACTGCCGATCTCGAACGTCCATCCGACTCTGCCAATCCCTCAAGCAACAGTGCGAGCACCATTGCTGCTGCACTCAGAGCCTACCGTGTTCGCAATCCCGAGAAAGTCAAATATGTCGAGCCAAGGGGCTTGATCAACATCGGGAATATGTGTTACATGAATTCTGTAGGTCGCCTCCAAACCAGTCAATCACATTTGTGCTAATAAAACCAGGTTCTTCAAGTTCTTCTTTTCTGCGTGCCTTTTTACGACTTCTTGGACCAAATCAGCGAAAAGGTCCCTTTGAGTTTCAAGAGTCAGACGCCTATTCTGGATGCAATGTAAGTCGGCTTACATGTCTAAGCGCTTTGCCAGTACTAACACGTCTCAGGATCCTGTTTATGAAGGAATTCCAAGTCATCAACTCTGGTGATTCGGTAGCCAAGCTCCGAAAGATTTTGAAGAACGAGGAGCTGGAGCAGTACGGCACTTCCTTCACACCGGAGTTTATTTACCAGGCCATTGAGCCTGACAAGCGATTCGAAAACATGAGGGTAAGTCCGCATTATTATTCGCCGTCTTGTTCGAGATGTTAACGACCTTCCAGCGAGGACATCAGCAAGATGCCGAAGAGTTCTTCGGTCTTCTTCTGCAGTCCCTCGACGACGAGTGCGCCAAGGTCATGGGTGTTGCTGCCGGCAACGCTCCTCACCTCTCGCCTGCGTCGACGAGCGCAGACGCGACGGCTGATGGCTGGCTAGAGGTTGGCGCGAAGCAGCGCGCTGCCGTGACGCGCTCGTCCGGGGCCAGCTCGTCGACTCCAATCACGCAGATCTTCGGTGGTCTGCTGCGATCCGAGCTACGCGTCACTGGCAAACAAGACTCGATCACAACCGAACCCTACCAGGCACTGCAGCTCGATATTGGGGCAAACGATGTGAGGAACGTCGTGGATGCCCTGAAGAGGCTGACGGCGCACGAGAAGCTCGAGGGTGCCGGTTTCAACTCGCCGCACGGCAAGAACGCGACCGTCGTCAAGCAGACGTTGATCGAGACTTTGCCACCCGTTCTCATCCTGCACTTGAAGCGTTTCCACTTTGATGCCGAGGGCGGCACCACCAAGATCTGGAAGAAGGTCGGGTACCCCCTCGAGCTCGAGATTCCCGTGCAGGCTCTCGCCAGGCAGTGGCGCACCAGCAACAAGGGAGCCGACGGACCCAAGTACAAGCTCATTGCCGTCGTGTACCACCACGGCAAGCACGCCAACGGAGGTCACTACACCGCTGATGTCAGACGCCAGGACGAGCACGAGTGGATTCGCTTGGACGACACAGTCATCCGACGAGTCCGCAGCGAGGATGTGGCTGAGGTCGGCGAGGAGGAACCTGCGAAGGCGACGACGCAGGGTTCCGGCTCTCGCGACGTTTCAACCAACAGATTCGGCGCCATGAACGACGACGATGCCGGTGATCGTGGCGAGTGGACTTCGGTTGACAAGACGAATGGAAACAAGAACCGTTGGAGCGCCGTCGCGAACGGCACTGCCGCGCAGTCCCGCGGCAAGCAGACCAAGGAGAGTGTGAAGGATAACAAGGTGGCCTACCTTCTCTTTTACCAGCGCGTTTAGGTAGTCTGTTACTTGAGGCGTCACGGAGGGCTAGGACCAGCGATTCAGCAGGGACGTGCGTTCTTGATGTCGGCGCTAGGTCAAGGGGGGAGACTGCAAAGTCGGGTTTCCCACTGGCGGTTCGGCGTACAAGTGGACTGGCCATTCGGGCTACTGGACGAGGGCTGGACGACGACGACGACGTACACGACACAGCGCGCCGTTACTGTGCTCGCTATTATCAACTAATTTCAATGACGTCGGACGCCTGGACGCACCTCTTTCGCGGTGTTGGAGGCAGAAGGAAGGTGGAGGGAAGCTGACGATGGATGATCTGTGTCAAAAGGGTTCAGGCCAGATGACGACAATTCGGTCCCAATCGCGGGACTCGGTTCTTGTAGCATAAGTCACTTGTAACATAAGAGCACGTCGAACATATCCGATCGGTGGGCGATGAACCGTCAGCAAAGAGCGATTGCCGCCGTGAAGATTCGTGATCGTGATCGTCCGCCCACTCAGAGTGGAGTCGAGTGCATTTGCTTGTTCTGTTCTCGGTCTGTCTGTCTGTGATAACCACTCACCACCAACTCATCCCGTACCTGCAAGAAAAGCCAAAGCACAACACCCACAACAGCCCATCATGTCCATCGCGGACGTTCCCTCCCCCCTCCCGACCTACCTCTACAAGATCATCCCCTCCGCGCCCCCGGCCGTGCTGCCCCAGGAATGGCCCCTCTCCGACCTTGACCGCAACGACGGCTACATCCACCTCAGCACTGCGCGCCAGGTAACGTCCCCTCCGGCCCTCAGAGGCACACCCGCGGCGAGGGAGAGAGCGCGGCACTGAACTGACGCATCGCAGGTCCCCGTCACGGCGGGCCTCTTCTTCAAGGACCACCAGTCGCTCTGGGTCCTCAAGCTGCGCCTGTCGAGCTTCGCGGCGAACCTCCGCTGGGAGCCCGCCGGGTCGGACGTCTACCCGCACCTGTACGAGCAGAACTTCGGTGCGGCCAACGTCGCCGACGCGAAGGAGCTGGTGCGCGGCGAGGGCCAGGTCTGGGGGGAGGCGCTGCAGGGAGAGGCCTGGCTCGAGTGATGACGCGGCGGTCGAGCCGGCGGCGTCGCGATCGCGCGAGGTTGCAGAGCTCGGTCACGGGCGCAGAGAGGCAAGGTTGCTAGACATGATGAATTCAGAAGCACGGTCGCGTATTGGTCCCCCTTGCCTTTCCCTTTGGTATAACTACAGCAACTCTGGGCAGACGTCCGTTTGCCCTCCCGCCTCGGCCAGTGTATGATACATCAAAACCCCCCCGCTTCCCCCGATCACTCAGATCAACGGGCCCCCCAACCCCATCGCCCCGTCCTCCATGCGCGCGTCTCCGTCCTTGTCTACGACAGGCTCGACGAACCGGACCGCCTGCTCCGTTCGACGCTCCGCGTGCCTCTAAAACGCGGACGCGTTGTCCGCCTCGGCAAGCCACAGCTTGGACAGGTCCTTGGACAGCCCCAGGCGCAGGATCCGTAGAACGTCCTTGCTCGTCGCGCTGGCGAGCAGGCCGCTGCGCCAGTCCCAGCCGCGCCGGATGTTGCTCCCGAACTTCATGCTGCTGCCGCCGCTGACGGACCGGTGTAGCTGGCTCGCGAGCATGCTGCTGCCGTCCATGACGTACGAGCTGGACCCGCTGAGGCCGCCGGTGCTCTTGCGCATGAGGTCGTGGGGCGAAGAGCCCTTGAGGCCCTGCGCCGAAGCGAGAACGAGCTTGAAGTACTCGTCGGCAGCGTCGAAGACGGTCGGCGAGACGGTCTCGATGTCCTCCACGGCTTTGAGAAGGGTGTGCATCTGGTCGAGAGTAATGACCACCTCGGAACCCTGCTGGTTGATGAAAGGGAGCGCCTCGCCAAGAAGGGCCAGGAGGAAGTCCTCGCTGACGACGGCATCTCTTGACTCGTCGTAGAGCCCGCCGCGGATGTTGTCGTCTGAGCTGGCAATCACAGCCACGAGAGCCGAAGCCGCTTGTCGGCGGAGGTTGAGAGCCTTGTACGATGACATGCTGGACAGGCCTTCGGTGTCACGCAGCTCGTAGAACTTGCGGAGCGTAGCGTAGCCACTAAGCATGCGGCCGAGGAGCTGTGCGGCTTCGAGATCTTGCTTGGCGTACTGCTCGAGTGTCTGCGAGCGCTCCGTCAGAAGTCGATGAAGGTGATCATCGAGGTCATTCGTCGGAGGGAAGACGGTGGACTGCAGTAGGGAGTAGGACATGAGCAGGTTGAGGACCTCGCGGACCTTGCCGGGGCGGTGGGCAAGCGCATAGTACCACAGAGCCTCGCCGTAACGGTGCGAGTCCTTGGCCAAGGTTTCGGCGAAAGTCTGGATAGGTTAGTCATGCTGCTCTTCGAGTCGAGGACATGTTGGGAGATTCATACCTCTGCCACCTCCTCGGCATACTGGATCATGCCGAGCTCGTTCACTATGCGCCAGACCTTGTCGACAGTGATGCTGGAATCGGAATCAATGGTTTCGAGAATGTCGCGAAGCAGCTCCCCGACCATCTCCTCTGATCGATCGGCCGAGTCCATCCGTCCCAGCACCTGGATTGCCATCTCCCAGCCATCCCGCTGCTTGGTGAACTGGCCAACGCCAGCGAGCTCGCGGGCGTAGTGGATCAGCGTCGTGTCCTTGATGCCCTCCACGTCGTCCTTGCTTTGTGGCGACACTCCAAGAATGTCAAAGTCCTCCATATCCAGGCTCTCGAGCGCAATCAGGTTGGGAGCCTCGGGCTTCGGGAGCCACTGGCCGAGAGACGCAAGCTCGGCCACGGCAGATGCCACCGGCAGGGACCACGCCCGCAGGAATCCGACGACGGCAGCATAGTTGCCCTCGAGCGTAGAGACAACAGCCACTTCCACGGGGTTCATCGCGTTGAAGTGAAAGTTGGACTCGACAACGGTGTGAACAGCGATCGCGAGACGCTCGAAGTAGGCGTCGGGGCCCGGTGACGGGGCCGGCAGAGCCAACGTTTGGGAGCGGGACATGCGCAGGCTGACTTCGTGGCCGTGATTCCTATCAGCCTCCCACCAGCCGAAGAGACCGACCGTCGCTTCGCACCAGTCTTGCGCCGTGTCGAGAATGGCATCTGGCACACCCAAGGCAATCTCGTAGATCGTCTGCAGATGTTCGTAGATGTCCCAGGGGACCTGACTCTCGGCTTTACGGGCCATGCTTGCCAGCGAGGGACCGTTGTGGAAGCCGTCGTCGCTATCATCGGCGAGCACATCCCTCTCCTTGCCCTCGGCAAACCGCTGAAGCTTATCCAGGGAGCCCTTGGCTTGGATTCGGAATAGCGTCCAGTCGCTGCTGAAGATGTCCCAATTGTCCTTGAAGGCAGGGCACATGTTCAGCATGTTGCAGGTGATGCTGACGGCGCGCTGGACGTTTTCCAACGTTTTGCCCTGATAGGCCTTCTCTCCCCGGCCTCGCGTGACAGACTCCCAGGCTCCGCCCCTGAGCAGCTCGATCGCGCCCGACACGTTGCCGCGCATGAGAGCGCTGCCAACGGTCTGCCAGTAGAGGCCATGGTTCGCGGGGCTGGGCCTGTGGCGCATCACATCGTGGTGCTGATCGGGATACATGTTGTGGTTGGTCGAGGCCCACTCGAAGAGCACGCCGGGTAGGGGCTGGACGTATGAGGCGTGGTTCTGGACCAAGCGTGTGTGGTGAAGGCGTAGCACCAGCTTCGCCACAAAGGCAGCCTTACGGAAAGGCTCGTCGTCATGGCCGGGGCCTACCTCGGCCGTGTGTTCGCCATCCGGCAGGGGAAGGTTGGCGGCGTAGTCGTCCCACAGATCGATCAAGGGGTCCGACATGAGGGACAGCGCGCTGTCGAGCTTCTCGGGGTCCTCCTGGGCTCCGATGCCCTCATCGTAGAGCTTGTTGATCGTGTCCTCGGTCTTGCTGATGAGATCGGGGGTCTCGGACAGCTGGGCGAAACCCATGTCGGTGTAGAGGTTCTTGGCCACGGATGCATACTGGAAGTCTTTCCTAGGGCCGGTCGAAGACCGTTGTCGGGTTGACGCGCGGAAGATGTCGCGAGCCTCTTTCCTCATCTGTTCAGTCGCAGCCGGCGTGACGAGGTCCATGAAGTCTGTCGCCTCGGCGGGGTCTTCCTCGTAGTCGTCCTCGTCGCCCTCTGCGTCGTCTTCGTAGTCTTCCTGCTCATGGCGGCGATTCTGCTGGTGAAGGTTCAGGAACATGTCTGTGTCTTCCTCCTCCTCTTCTTCCTCCTCCTCCTCCTCCTCGTCAACAGAGGCTTCCTCGCTGTCCTCCATGTCGGCTTCCAAGAAGCGCTTCATCTCTTCGTCGGCTTGGGCCACCTCGTCTACCTCGTCATCCTCTTCGTCGCTGTCCTCGTCACTGGATATGTGATAGGTGCCAGGCTTGTTCGCCGTGCTGCGCGTAGAGTCGGCAAAGTCGTACTCCCTGCTCAGGGCCGATGGCTGCCTCGCAGACCTGGGCGGCCCAATCGATCTGCCCAGCGGCTGCTGGGGGGAGTTCTGGGCCCTGCCGAACAGGTTCTTCGTCGACCCCGTGGTGCTGTGCCCGCCGAACTGGGCTGGCTTCTGTCCGGTCACGCCAAGCATCATGGAGCTGCCGAGGTACGAGTCGGAAGGGGCGCCGGCCGGGGTGAAGGAGGCGGCAGACGATGGAGGAGGAGGGCCGGCGGGGGTCGTGGAGGGGTTGTCGCCGAAATGGAAGGAGCCAGAGCCGAGGCGCGAGCTTCTATCGGGCGTCGACGGCGCCGGGCTGTCATCGGGAAAGGAGAAGGTGGGCATGGTCACTGGTGTCTGGTGGAACGGCCTGTGGCCGTGCTGCTGCGGTCTGGAAGACCCCAGCCGTATCGAGTCTGTAGGTAGGGGGAATGGAGCTCAAGTCGGAGTTCGGCTGCGGTTGAACGTGATCTGATTTCGGTTCGGCCTACGTGCAGATGAAGCGCAGGGTGCGGGAGTGTCTGGTGTCGCGCGATTGATGCGTGGCGGGGGGGGGAGCTGGATAGCTTCAGTTGCTGGGGTGGAACGCGCCTTGGGATAAATTTTGGAGGTTCGCGATCGCTGTTGCAGCCTTGACCGGCCAACGCAGGGCAGGGGGAGCGACCGAGCTGCGAGACCTGGAAGGACCCACTAGCGCAGCTTCGGCCACGCTATGACCACCCACAGCCTGGAAATGGGGGAGCGATGGCTGCCACTGCCGTGCACTGGCACCGCTGGCTAGAGGACTGGCAGCAGCTGCTCGTTCAGGCAACTTAAGCTTAATTCCGGTGGGAGGTGCGAAGAGACCTGGATCAACTCATACGGTAGTGAATGAGTGCTCAACTTGTGATGATATGAAATAGGCAATTGACTCAACGCATCACTTGCAAGCCCATGCTGTGCTCGCGAACATGGGGTTTCTGGCGTGTTCTGCACACTCCTGCATGAAGCAGTCTCGACATGGAAAAAACCAGCACGGCAACCCCTCCTCATCAACTGCCATTCCTCCATTGCGGGGAAGGGGACATCAAAACCTGCCATCTCGTTCATTGCCAAGGACTCCAAATTACTATGTCGTCCTTCTCTAGCCTGCTCTAAATCATCATGTTGTCAAGTCTCTCTAGTGCCTCGAGCAACCTTGTTTCGGTGTCCCCCGGCGTTCGGGAAGCCCGCGATACAACACATCCTCGCCGTGGACTCCCGCATGACAGCCCTTCGGTCTTGACACTGGTTCGCCGAAAAGCGCATCGTCAGGAAACCCGCCAAAACAGACGACCTTGGCCTCCGCGTCGGCCTTACGATCGGAGATTGTGAGACGCTGCACTATCATCCTGCAGCAGGACATCACATCGCCATATCGTCGCTGAGCCCAGGCGTGACGTAACTCTCCGAACTCCCGAAACCGCTGCCCCCTCCCCCTCTTCCCCCTCGGCATGGTGGAGTCGAGCGTTCTGCCGGTGACCACCACAAAAGGCACCGCTGTTTCTTTCTCTCTGCCAGCTCCATCACGAGATCTGCCCATAGCTGCATCTGCCTCGTCTTGGTTCTTTTGGTACAAGAACTCGGCTAGCGGCACCTACATACACCCAAGTCACCATCAAGGTCCTCATCACTTCCCACCTCCTCCCCCATCCATCACCCACTAAACAAGCAACATGTCGTCCACCGAGGGCAAGGTACGTTTCTTTCCTTCTCTGCCGCTCCCCCCGGACTCTCCTCTTCCCGCCCTCGCCCGCGACTCCCGATGCGGGGTAGCTCCCCTCCTCTTCCGCAGCGTTCGCTGACCCGGCCGTGGCCTCGTGCAGACCATCACTTGCAAGGCCGCCGTCGCCTGGGAGGCCGGCAAGGACCTGAGCATCGAGGACATTGAGGTCCTTCCTCCCCGCGCCAACGAAGTCCGCATCGAGATCTACTACACCGGTGTCTGCCACACGGATGCCTACACCCTCTCCGGTAAGGACCCCGAGGGTGCCTTCCCCATCGTCCTCGGACACGAAGGTGCTGGCATCGTCGAGTCCGTTGGCGAGGGCGTCACCAACGTGAAGCCCGGCGACCACGTCGTTGCGCTGTAGTAAGTTCCCCTCAGACCGAGCTTTCGTCGCCGCCGCCTCGTCCCGACACCCGGCTGACAAGGCGACCCCCGCAGCACGCCCGAGTGCAAGGAGTGCAAGTTCTGCAAGTCCGGCAAGACGAACCTCTGCGGCAAGATCCGCGCGACCCAGGGCAAGGGCGTCATGCCCGACGGCACCTCTCGCTTCCGTGCCCGCGGCAAGGACCTCCTCCACTTCATGGGCTGCTCCACCTTCTCCCAGTACACCGTCGTCGCCGACATCTCCGTCGTCGCCGTCCAGCCCGACGCCCCCATGGACAGGACCTGCCTGCTCGGCTGCGGCATCACCACCGGATACGGCGCCGCCCGCATCACCGCCAACGTCGCCGAGGGCGACAACATTGCCGTCTTCGGCGCCGGCTGCGTCGGCCTGTCCGTCGTCCAGGGTGCCGTCGTCAGCAAGGCCGCCCGCATCATCGTCGTGGACGTCAACCCCTCCAAGGAGGAGTGGGCCAAGAAGTTCGGCGCCACCGACTTCGTCAACCCCACCGAGCTCAAGGACCAGACCATCGTTGAGAAGCTGGTCGAGATGACCGATGGCGGCTGCGACTACACCTTTGACTGCACCGGCAACGTCAGCGTCATGCGCGCCGCGCTCGAGGCGTGCCACAAGGGCTGGGGCCAGAGCATCGTCATCGGCGTGGCGGCGGCTGGACAGGAGATCAGCACCCGCCCGTTCCAGCTCGTCACCGGCCGCGTCTGGAAGGGCTGCGCGTTTGGTGGCGTCAAGGGCCGCTCCCAGATGGAGGGCCTCGTCTCGGACTACCTCAAGGGTGCGCTCAAGGTGGACGAGTTCATCACCCACCGCAAGACCCTGCCCCAGATGAACAGTGCTTTCGAGGTTATGAAGTCGGGAGACTGCATCCGTGCTGTCGTGGACATGCGGGACTTGAAGGAGTAAAGCGGTCCGGTAATTTGTTCAGCGGTGCGTTGTGCCCAAGATTGGCGTCAGGGGCAGGTGGGATCCAAAAATGGCGAGCTGGGATCGAGGTTAGGAGTTGGGGCCGTAACGAACGGCATCTCGGTTACATCAGATAACCTTGGGCCATTAATGACATTCATGTTGATTGATGGGAACTGCACACCATGTATTCCTTAGCGGTCGGGCTGCGTGAAGATCTTAGCATACGCGGGACGATGTTTGTTGACAGCAGATGAATGAGATCTGCAGACTCGTATTTCTTCCGAGCTAGGATCTTTTGCGATCCCCCTGTGTATCGGTCGCTTCTTGGCTGTGATACCGACATAGATTGTTGGAGGTTGAAGGTGGACAAGGATATAATCATCATCGATGACAGTTGTACAAGTCCTCGATGATGGCCCGTTTGGGCGTTGTGCATCCTGCCTGCACACCCTCACTCTCCTGGCGGCCGAACAGCACGTCTCCGGGTGTGGTGGGAGAGGACCGGAAGAAACTGCTCAGCGTGACAGGGTTCAGATCCAAGCAGTACGAGTAAGCAGCAGCCTCCCGTCCCGAACCTGGAGCGGCGGGAAGGAGGTCACACGTGGCACAATACGGGGGTTGCGGTTGTGGAGGTCCGGGCGGCCGCTTCATCGATGAGTTTGGTGGCAAAGAAGCGAATGGCTATCAGACTCGATTCAGGTTTGGTGGATTAATTCCAGCGTGCCGTGATGATGGTGAGTTCGACCTCGAAGTTGTAGCAGTGATCGATCCGCCAATTGAGATCCGGCCGCCAGGCATCAGATATTACTCGTGCGGTGTGTTCTGACATGACCGAGAAAACAGTCGCTTGTCACATTTGTCTGACCACCGTGGAACCACGCCCATGATGCTCGGTCGCAGTACCAGTGAACCCCCCAACAAATGACAGCCCACAGACGCGGAAGGGCTGGATCTTGGGGTACTGGTGCGAGGCGCCCGGTTGGGGATGCTGTGATCAGTGTCTTGCTTGTTCTTGGGTTCTCGTATCTTGATCTCTAGTTGCCTGGGCACCTGTCAAGCGCGGCAAGCCATCCGAGAGAGCGAGCGCTCTGCGGTGTGAAGACGAAGGAAAGGACCCAGACGGTGGATGAGGCGTCCCCTGTGGTCTCGGATGTTAGCATGGCAGGCTACTTGGCCTGGTGGTTTTGGTTTGAGCATGGCAATGGGCGGTAGGACAGGTCACATCATCACATGTCTCCCCAACCATCCAGGGTCAATGGTCAAGGTGAGGCGAAATGAACTGAGATGAGATGAGATGAGGTGCGGCTGCTTCACATGACCTCTCGTGTTGGTCGTTGTTACGACGTCCTCGAGCTAGCGATTGTCATTCATGCAGATGACACATGATGGCGACCTTCCGCGACGGGACGAACGGGCAAGCGGACAGGCGGACACAGGACCATTCGTTGTTAGCCTGCTGCATCGATACCTGGGGCCTGCTGAGCCAGGGCCCCCGCGTTGGGTTCGTGATGGGACGCAGTTGGAGGGGATGGGGGATGCAATGCGTATGCAGTGGCGGTGTGCAGGTTGCAGTGCCCAGACTGCCCGCTGCCAGGCCCAGCCGGAGTTATAATTATCGGGGGCCCAGGTGCGCTGACTGAGGGAGGCTGCTCGCTAGCTGACAGCGATCGTGGGACGGTCAGCGGGCGGGTGCGCCTCCCCATTGCACTGCAAATTGCAGTCTCAGCGCCGGCGTCGATCGCTATGGGACGCATCTCCAGCCGACCGGGCCACCTACGTAGGGTACGTAGGCTGTGTCGTAGGCCAAACCGGCGGATGACTCGTGCAGGCAGACTCAGAAGGCGGTAGAAATCACGTTTCTTTCGTCGTTGAACGGTTGGCCACGGTTTTGACACTTGGCAGCGTGTGAACGTCCAGCCCAAACATATCCCAGCTCTCCGTTTCGGGCGCTCCGTTCAGACCGACTCGAATCGATTCGTCTCTTGTTCCGACAACTCGAAGCAACAGGTACCGCCTTGTCAGCCAGATGACTTCATCTTGGCAGCCAGCGGCTGGGCCTCACAGCCATGATTAAACCGCTTTCGGAGCGTCTTCAGTTGTCGTGTCAGCTGGAACCTGTGGCACAAGTTGGTCTTTGGGCTGCTGGCCTAGACCCTGCGGCTGGTTTTGTTGTTGCTGCCGGCCGTCGATTCGCCTCGCTTCGCTGGCTGTCGGCCTCTGCGGCTAACCGCTGGCTGGATCGACTTCCGGATGTGGACGCTGCGGGGGTCCAGGTCTTTGGTCGTGGACGAAGGACGGGAACAGAAGAATGGGCATGTCTTGTTCCAGGTCAGGCCGAGCGAGGTTGGCTGTCCCGGTAGTGCCTGTACCGTGGGTTGGTTCACCTGTCGAAAAGGGGAAAGGTTGAGAACCCGAAGACCGAGGAATCCTGAGCAGCCTGGCGAGGGTACCCAGCCAAGTAAGAGTCATCGCCTCGTGGCGGGAAAACCGTCCGTTTCCATCCGGTTCGGTCCCCTTGGACGAGTTGGGGAAGCACGGCCCAGCGCTGCTTCCCAGTTGCTTCCATCACTTCCGTCGTCTATCGAGCCGGGTCCGCTCCAGGCCCACACGGTCCCCGTTTAGGCGTGCATTGGCGCCTGGAACCCTGCATGGCGTAGCAGCCCGCAGTGCCCACCCCCTTGTGCTTGCCCCGTGCAAGGCCCAGCACTTACCGCTCCCCGGCCTCCGAACCAGGCAAGGCAAGCGCAAGGCAAAGCCGGGCCCCAGGCAAAGGCGTCACAGTGGAGGCCATGTGAGGCGAGAGTGTCAGGCGGCAGGACAGCAGGCGGCACCGGCCATGATTGCGTTGTTGCAACGCTGCCTGCCGTCTTTGCGCCAGTCGCCGGGGTCCCTTTCTTGCTAATCATCCTTTTAAAAGCGGCTCATCTTCTCGTCATCACGTTGCCCACTCCTTCTCGTCCCATCTCTCGCCTCCTGTCCTTCTTATTAACTGACACGTATTCGCCCACCCGCTACCGTCGCCTGCCACCCTCTTCCCCCTCTCCTCACCTCGACTTCCTCCACCGACGACCATCTACCTCCCCTCGCCACCTCCTACCACCCCCTCGAGCGACATCGCACCTCGAGTCTCGCCCTCCGTCTCGTCCCTGTTCGGTTCACGAACAGACAACAACTCAACACCTACACCCCACACCACACCACACAACATGCCTGCGAAGAAGATCCGCTGCACCGCCAAGGAGTGCCGCGAGGCTGCCCAGCGCATCGTCGGTGACTGCGGCTTCTGCCAGGGTCACTTCTGCGGCAAGCACCGCCTCTTGGAGGACCACAAGTGCTCCGGCCTTGAAGACGTAAGCTCCTCTCCCTCGTGTTTCCCCAGCCCGTGGCTGCTCGGCCTGGGTGACGTTTTGCGAGATGAAGGACTGCTCGCTGACCTCGGTTCCGCTCGACCAGTGCAAGAAGGAGTCACACGAGCGCAACGCAGCGCAGCTCGAATCCGAGAGGACACAGATGATTCGTGGCGTGTAAACCGCCCGAACAGCACCAAGACTCCTCAGGGGAGTCCGCTTCTGCCGAAGAAGAAGGCCACACAGCGCCGCATCGGCCATGGACGCCGCCGCCGCCATCACCGACGGGCGGCAGAGTCGCACATGCGAATGAGCCATGCGCTCGCCACAGAAAGAGGGGAGGAAGGGCACCGAGCGATTGGAACACATCGACCGCGCAGCCTCCGACGCTTCACTTTGGACACCCAATGTTCTTCATGAACGACAGGAGCGACGAAGCGGCTCCCGCCGTCCCAGCCTGTTTTTTGTATTTTAGTCATTCAGCTTGCCACACCTCCGCACGGCGTACCGGGGGCCTCATCGTCATTTCCATTCGGTACATCTCTGGGCTGCGAGTCAGGAGCTCAGGCGGTGGCACCGTCATGAAATCTGTTTACAATCTATTTACTTTCCGCACATGGCTTCCTCCCGTGGCTTCGCATCGATCATAGTAGAGGAGCGTTATCCCCTCCATCAATGGTAGGTGGACGGGGTCTTTGTCGCGGCTCACATGGCTGCTGACAAGCTCGATACGGGCCCGGACTAGATTCGATAGGCTCGATAGACTCGATAGACTCGTGCATCCAAACCCAAGCACTGTGGTACGAGGTACTGCTTGGGTGTAAAATCTTAACGCTACAAACGACCGACTCCCGTCCAACTCTTGCTCTGTGACTGTGACTGTGACTGTGAACGTGTTCCTCGTCTTCTTCTCGAGTCAGCTCTACCGTGCCACCCGCGCTCGCTCCCATCTCCCACACCCTCGCCGTTATCTCGTGCAGGCTCGCCCGCAAACCGGCCTATCTCCGATACCGTATCAGTCATGCCCGCCCAGCCCCGGACCCAGCACTACTGGCCCACCTGACTCGCGGCCCGACACCATTGCGCGGGGTCGGGGCCCGCCGGGGGATTCGTTGCCGCTGTCATCGCTATCATCGCGACACGGCCGTCGTTGGGGATTAGGTAGCGAGAGCCGCTCGAAGCGTGCAGCCCATGGGGACCTTTGGGCCTTCATTTGGCGCCGGCGCAGAAAGCAGAGGCAGAGGCAGGCTCAAGGGGGGGTTCGCCGAGTCGGGCGGTGCATTGGTGTGGCCTGACATGCACCGCTACGTGGCCCGGCGGCCGTGGACGTGGCCGCGGCGTGTGTCTCGGCGCGTGCGTGTGTGTGTGCGTGCGTGCGTTCCTTTCGCTCGCCCGTGCTGCAGGCGCTGTTGCATTCGGGACTGATCTGTGTTCGCGGTGGTGGTGCCGTTTGGGCCGCCCGCTGCCCGCCCACCCGCACGGAGAGGCGAGGTGAGGGTGCCCAAAGGTATAGAGGTACCTGGCTACTCGTCGTGGATGATCTCCTCCTTGATGACGACCGCCCTCTCTCCCAGCACGACCTCCTCGTCTTTGGCCTCCTGCTTGGCCGCTTCTTCGATGGCGACCTGCGCCCCGAGTTCGTCCTTCACAGTGATGTCCACTTTTGCTTTCTCCTCCTCCTCCTCCTCCTCCTCCTCCTTCGCCGCCCGCCCCAGCGCCACCTTCTTCCGGTCCGCCCCCCGACAGAGCCCCCGCAGCCCGAGGTCGCACTCGCCGCACCGCCGCCGGCCGGCCTGCGGGGGGCACACGGTCTGCCCGAGCCCGACGAGCAGCGTGTTGATCTCGTGCCAGCGGTCGCGGGGCAGCCAGCGCTCGAGGGCGAGGCGCGTCGCCTCAGGGGCGGCCGTCTTGTGCCAGCCCCACATGTTGGTGATGCGGTGGACGTGGACGTCGACGCCGATGCCCTCGGTGCGGCCCCAGGCGGCCGAGAGGCAGAGGTGGGCCATCTTGGGGCCGACGCCGGGGAGCGAGGTGAGGCCGGCGACGGTGGGCGGGATGTCCGAGTCGAAGTTGTCGCGGAGGAGGAGCGCGGCCTGCTTGATGAACCTGTACGGAAAGAGGTTAGCCGCGTGACCTGTGGCGGGTTTCTGGGGCTTGGTTCACTTTGTCTTGTTGTTGTGGAAGCCCACCACCCTGATCAGCTCGTTGAGCTTGGTGGGCTCCACGGCGAGTATGTTCTCGAGGTTCAGCCCCGGCGGCGCCCCGGGTTCGTGCGGCGGCAGCTCGTCGTGCAGTCGGCCCATGGCGACGGCGTTCACCGTGTCTTTGGTCTGGCTGGACATCATGAGGGAGATGAGGATCTGGAAACGCCGGTCCCGGTCGCTGGCCGTCGGCGAGAAGAGGCGTTCGCAGCCCATGGTGTCGACGGCGGCGTCGCGCGCGGGGCCGGAGAGGCGCATCTGCCGCACGAGCTCGTACATCTGCTCCCAGTCCGTCGGGCCCTCCACCGTGTCGCCCGATGGCGACTCGCCCTTGATGACGCGGGCCGGTTTTCGTCGTTTTCGCGGGGATTCGGAGGGGGGCTTGGAATCGGGGGACGGCGGCGCCTTGATGACAGGTTCGGCTTTCGCGACGCGTCGGCGTTTGCGGGGGTTTGTTTCGAGGCCATCTTCGATGTCGGGGGTCAATGGCGCAGTGGGCGTCTGTGAAGAGGATTGCGATGCCGCGTCGTGGTAGGCGAAGCGGGCGAGAGAGCTTCGTGTCGTGCGACGAGGGGGCGACGGTAACGACGGCACCGTACCCAGCAGGGCCGCTGTATCTTTAGACAGTCGAGAGGTGCGCATCATGAGGGTCGTGCAGCCGAAGCCGCCGTTTCTGGTTCCAAAATCTAGGGGTATATTTTGACAGAGAAGCAGAGGTGACTATGGCCCTGACTGTGAACGCGGAAGCTCTGGAGCTGCCCAGGCCCTGGAAAATCAACTTAGCTCTGTGACCCCTGAAATCACAGCGGCCAACAGCGAACCAGGGCCCTGGGATTACCACCCTCGGTCTCCACGCTCCTGCAGAAGCGAGACCGCAGGTGGGGCCGCGGCTTGGGCAGGCATTGTGCCGAGAGGCCGGGGCGCCGGTAGCTCCATCAACTTCATGTCCACCCTCCATCGTGATGGACTGCACGTCTGACTCCAGGTCGAGAGGGTCTACTGGGCTTCAATGGCCTCTCGGTCATGACTGTCTCTCAACCGAAGCTCGGAATCTGCCATCATACGGGAGAGTGACCTACTGAGCTGCGAACAACCTCGCCGCCTGACTTTATGCCTATTCCTCGCAAAGACATCTATTCCTCACTACCTACTGCAAAGACACAACGGGTTGACTGGACGGGGCAACACGCGTGGTTGCTGTAAAGACGTGTACTTGCAGTCCTATTTGAATAATGGCGCGTTCCCTTGGCTCTTGATATACTTGACCTCTCACACAACACTCCTCTGGCATCACACATTTCACGTATCTGTGACACGGACAAACGTGGCCAGATCACCTCTTCCCATCTTCATCGCCAAGGTAAGAGCGAAAACTCGTAGGCGGTCACTCTTATCTATACTTGAAACTCCCTTCTTCATTCGAGACTGGAGGCGCTTCTCGATTCATCTTTAGTTCAACTCGACTTCCTCCGTGCAACCTCTCCTTCTCTTTACCTCAACCCTCTCAATGAACCTTTCCCTGACTCAACCACCATCTAACCTCAACTCATATCCCAGATATATAAAGTGAACTTTGCGTCGTTCATCTCTGGGCTTGAGGCTGCTCTGACGTGGAATAATTCATCAGGTTGGATTAACCACTACAGGCAACAACCCATCTCTCGTCTGCCCTTCTACTTCTGACCCCTCCACCGCTACTACAACGTCCACCCCGCAACTTCCTAAACTCATCGTCTCCCAGGCTCAACTCTATGATCAGATCACTACCAACTAGTCTTCAACCAGCCCCAAAGCAGCTACGGGCAATCCAAGCAACTTACTAGATATAAAGAACGAACCTGTCTTCTATCACGACATCAACATGACCTCGCCACAATCAGGGTTCATTGATGTGGACGGCCTGTCCGATCAGGTTTGTCAGCCATGTGTCGTCAAGTACGGCACACACCCAGATCAGAGCTGCGATCTGGTACCAGGAAGCGGGCGTACCTGCAGCCACTGCAGGATCCCCGCTTCCTGCAAGTCTGTCGACATTAATGACTATCCGATTCTGCGAAAATACTTGGGGTCTCTGAAGGTCCACGCGGACGAGACAACGCACGCTCGCGGGTGGACTCCAGGAACGTCGGGCCCGCCCGACCTCGTCGAACAGGCCGAGATCGTGCGCGACTTGTACAGAGTCCATCAACTCCTCGACAGGGAGAAGCGGGAGCACCGAGACCTCAAGAGGAGATGCGCTGAAGTCGTTGACAGTGATGACGAGGCAGGTGGCCCTCATCGCAAGAAGACGTGCCGGGAGACCTCGATGGCTGTCGTCAAGGAAGAGGTGCAGTCTGGCGAGGCGATCGAAAACCTGCAAGGGCAGCTCCGCGAGACACAGGACCTCCTCAGGGAACGCCAGGCCGACCTGGACATTGCAAAGAAAGAATGCAAAGCATCACTTCTCGAGAAGGAGACCTGGAAGGGCAAGAGCGGTTCCTTCCAAGTGCAGGCTGAAGAGCTTCGAAGGGAGCTTCAAGCGGCAAATTCAGCAGCCGAGTTGCTTGCCCAGGAGCTCGAAACTGTTAAGCACAAGAACAAAAAGCTCTCGAGGAAGAACGATAGATTGACGAGCAGAAACGAGCAGCTGACCGAGAAGCGCCAGCAGCTCCTCGAAACCCAGAACCAGAGCGTGTGGAACCTCTTCGGCTCCTTGCCATCATTCATGCGAGGTCTCGAAAATACTCGACAGGCCAAAGTCGGGGACGAGCCGGGAAACGGCGTCCCAACCAAGACACCACAGCAGCAGCACCTCCAACGTGAGGACAAGACCACCAATCGGGGCGGCGCAAGTGCAGAGACCGAGAAGCAAACTGCGGGAAAGACCAAGGACGCCCCGCCGGTGCGCCACAAGTTCAGCAGGCAGCCCCAGGGGAGGGCGGGCCTGGACACGGAAGAGGTACAAGACGAGATTCGATGTGCTCCGTATCGTCGCCAGCCCCATAGCCAGACTCCACTCCCGATGCCGGACCTGGCTGGGTTTTCGGCCCCGAACCATCAGACGTCCGACGGAGATTCCGTCTCGACTTCAGATACGGAGCCCCTTTTCGAGAATAGTCGTGCCAACAACTATCTTTTCAGACGGAGGAGTGAGATGAATTACCGAGAGTTTCTTAATGGAGATCGATTCGAGGATCAGAACGACCCCACATACACCGAGGGTGCCACGGAAGGTCGTCCAGAAGAGGGGTCCTAGGGAGCGCCTGGCGGCGTAGCATGCGGATCGCGGGCTGCTGGACGGCGGACATGGTTGGGTAGTGGGCAGGGCGAGGCAGCGGTTCATTGGCGCATCACACAGGGCACGTTATTGCAAGGGCTTGCTTGAAACCGAAATCTGTTTTCTTTACGGCTTCCGAACTCCGAAATGCTTCACGGGGTTCTACTGGGAATTAGCCATCATGACGAGGAGATCTTTACTTCCTCACATCACATGACCGCCAATCTGGAGAATATGGATACTCACTCGAGACGGTCGTCTCCTTGGCTGATGACGTGCCTCGGAGGAAAGTTAGAGTGGCCACTTGAAAGAATGCCCGCTGATCGTGAACCGTCGTACCTGACAATGCAACGAGACGACGACCGCCCAGCCCCCAGTAACCGAGCTCCTAGACTATTTCACATCGTGCCTCTCCACCCAGCACGATATCCCATCGGCCGTGTCCCACCGCAGAGGCTCCGAGTCCCGCAGCTTGATTTCGGCCTCCATGGTGCTGTACGAGAGGCCGTCGGAGAGCTGCTCCCTGCCGAGGCGGTAGGCCTCCTGGTTCGCGTCCTTGAGGTGCGCGTAGGCGCCGAGCGCGACGAACTCGTTTCCGCCAGAGTCACGCCAGAGGACGACGTAGACGTGCGAGGGCGGTCTCGGCGAGGGCGTGGACGACATTTCGGACACGGAAATGTTGAAGCTATCGCGGGTTTCGGAGTAAGAAGAGAGGTTGAAGTCCCACAACTGGCGGTGGCGATCAGACGTGGACGGGGTGTGGTTTGTGACCATGCGGCGACATGTAGTCTTTGATCGCCTTTTGATCGTGGGGTATGTTTCAGGGAGGATGCGACGGTAGATCTCGATGCTTACTCCATGACGGGGCCATGTTGGGGGGTGTGACGGAGGCGTGCTCTGGTGAGATGGGAGATCGTGATCCGTCGGGAGCATGACGTCGGCTGGTGGGCTGCACTACGTAATGTCCAAAGTCGCACTTGAAGACCCGCCGGCGCGTGGGGACCCACTCGGACTCGGCCCCGGCCCGGACACCGGGCCAAAACTCAATTTACGCCCGCTGCTCGTCGCACTCTACGCTCGACAAGCGAGACACGTTGACCGGACCGAGGTCCATCAGGAAGAAAAAATTGTGCTGCATTTCTACTTCTCGCTCCCCCATGACCTACTGCGTCCCGAACAGCATACCGCCGTTGGCGCACACAACCTGACCGGTGCACCACGCGGACTCGGCCGACACCAGCATGCCCACGATGCCGGCGATCTCACCGACGTAGGCCGGACGGCCGCCGGCGGCCTCGGCGTCCTTCACGAGGGCGTCGTCGTCGATGCCGGGGCGCACCTTCATCAGCGGCGAGTGCTCGATGAATCCCTTGATGAAGCGCTTGAACTCGGGCGTGTTGCTCTCGTACATGTCGGTCAGGACGGGGCCCGGGTTGATGGCGTTCACGGTGGCCTGCTCGCTGAGCTCGCGGGCCCAGGTGCGGGTCATGGCCTCGAGGGCGGCCTTGGTGCCGCCGTAGACGCTCTGGCCGAAGAAGCCGGTCGTGGAGCTGACGGACGAGAGGTTGACGACGCGGCCGGAGCGGTCGTTGGGGAGGTAGGGCTGGACGGCCTGGACGAGGAGGAGGGGACCGAGGACGTTGACGCGGTAGGACGTGTCGAACTGGTCGACGGTGATGTCGGGGATGAGGTTGTTGAGGGCGACGCCGGCGTTGTTGATGAGGATGTCGATCTGGAACTTGGCGATGCCGGCCTCCGAGGCCTGCTTCTTGGCCGACTCGACCAGGGTGGCAGGGCCGGTGGTGGTGCCGAGATCGGCCTGGACGGGGAGCGCGATGATGCTGTGCTTGCTGCGCAGGTCGGCGGCGAGCTGCTCGGCGCGGGCCTGGGAAGAAGCCGAGGTGTAGCCCAGGACGAGGTTGCAGCCCTTGGAGGCGAGGTTCTCGGAGATGGCGAGGCCGATGCCTGGGGACGGGAGAGTCAGCATTGTACGACGCTGCAGCGTGTCGAGGTCGGAGCGGGATGGGTACCTCGAGCGGCACCGGTCACGATGCCGAGCTTTCCATCAAGAGACCGAGACATTGTGCGTTGTCGTTTGAAGAATGATATCGAGCAAGGGGTATCTTATGGGTTGACAGAGCCAGGAGAGGGGAGAAGGACGACACGACACGACAAGCAGGTCGGGAAAGGAGGCGATCGTCACGCCGTACTTATATCGTGAACCATGTAACCTATACCACCAGAGCAACCCGCTCGGTTCATTTCACCTCCCAGGATGTCCCGCGCAGAAGAACGAGGCGAGCGAATTGGCTTTGGCCAGAACCCCTCCAGGACCCTCCAGGACCCCTCCCAGGCTCTCAGGGGGCGGGGGGTGGGCGGTTCGGGGCTGTTCTTGGGGGGGTAAAAGCGCTGAAGCTACCCCGCCACGACCGCCACGGCCGGGCGCGTGCCCCGCGATGCGATGACGTTATCCGCGCCAATGGTCTCTCGCGCCTGCCCAGACCAATTTCTGGATTATGTCAGCGCGCAACTGTGTGCCCACGCTGAGTTGAGGTGGGGGTGTCCGAAAGCGCCCTCGACCCCGTCGCAAGGCAAAGGCGGACCCTGTGCAGATCTCCACCTCCAAACGCCAATGACCTGGCAGTGGCAGCAGACAGCTATCGAAAAGTCTCAACACTGACCGTCCGCTTCGCTTCACGATCCTCCCCACGATTCCACGACCCACGACGACGACCCGCGACCCACGATCACGAACCTCGACCTCGACGACACAGACCGGCTCACCGAATTCCCCGCTACTCACCCCCCCACCGCCACCATGGATATCCGCCTCCTCAAGTCCTCCGACCTCCCGCTGATCCAGCACGCCAACCTCGAGAACCTCCCCGAGAACTACTTCCTCAAGTACTACCTCTACCACGCCCTCTCCTGGCCCCAGCTCAGCTTCGTCGCCGTCGACGTCTCCCGCCCCGCCAAGACGCCCTACGACTACCCCAAGATCGTCGGCTACGTGCTCGCCAAGATGGAGGAGGAGCCCGCCGACGGCATCCCCCACGGCCACATCACCTCCCTCTCCGTCATGCGCACCCACCGCCGCCTCGGCATCGCCGAGAAGATCATGCGCCAGTCCCAGCTCGCCATGGTCGAGACCTTCGGCGCCCAGTACGTCAGCCTCCACGTCCGCGTCAGCAACCAGGCCGCCATCCGCCTCTACCGCGACACCCTCGGCTTCACCTCCGAGAAGACCGAGGCCAAGTACTACGCCGACGGCGAGGACGCCTACTGCATGCGCCTCGACCTGTCCGACATTCGCGACCGCGTCAGGGAGGCCCAGGACGCCGAGCGCGCCGCCGCCCCCGGCGCCGACGACCAGGACGAGGGCGACGCCGTCGGCGACGTCGGCTCCGACCCCAGCAAGAAGACAAAGCCGGACGGCGACGCCAAGAGGAAGGTCAAGGTCGGCAAGGCGCTGGGTGTCGGCGAGCTGGTGGAGAAGAACGAGTCGAAGTAGGGGGGCCGTCGGGCTCGAGTCTCTCGAGAGAAACGGACGACGAAACCCCCTCCGGTCCTGGTGCAGGCGTGGCGTGGCGTGGAAAAGAACGGCAGATGGAGCAGGGGGCGCAGGATAAGAAGAAGAGCGAGCATTCCCGAGGACGGTGCTGTATGGGCCCGCCTTGCCTGGCTTAGATACGACACTATATGATTGTGAAAATGGGCCACTGGATGCATGCCGGAGCAGCTCGTGGTCCAGGCGGTGGATGACAGGCTCGCGCGATGGGCAGCCTCCATCCCGGCGAGGGGGCCAATGGACCTACAAAAGTTTCGCTGGCACAGATAGAGAACTGAGGCTGCGAGCATGAACCGCGGAATCAAGGTCTGTCATAGGGAAAGGGATGATACCCATTGCCTAAACCTTGTCCTCATAACTCAAGATCGTTTCCATCCAAATTGTGCGCTGCAATGCGCTGATGAAAGACGCCGCACATTTTTGACAAGTGGTCGAAACTACCTGCTCGCGCCCGCCTCCCTCCTCTCCTGTTCCTCCAATTCTCTTGCAAACGCTTCATCCGCCTCCAGCCTCAACCGCTTCACCTCTCGTGTCAACACGTCCACCTCTTCCTCAAGCCTTGTCCTGTCTGGGGCTGTTTGCACCTGCTTGCCAGCGCTATCTGGTTCCGTGTCTCCTAGGGTCTGCGGCTTCACCGAAACGGCCTCCTTTTCCCTGTCCTGCTTGCCCTTCAGCTGCTCATCTCTAGCCTCGGCTAGCTGCGTGCACCGGCGCGCCAGTTCCTTTTCTAATTCGTCTAACTCGTTGAACTTCTCCTGTGATCTCAGGTGCGGGTTGTCTGGAGCCCGCGGCGTCTGGACCGGCTGCTGCTGCCTCTGATCATTGCTCACAGGCCAGATCCTGGGCTGAGGGGCCGCCGTGTAGGGACCTCCGGGGCTTATACTGCTCTGGCTGCCCCCAAACCCAGCAGCGTATCCAAAAGGAGGACCAAACGGCTGCGCAGGGACTGGGCCACCATGCCAAGGGCTCGGAGTATAGCCGGCTGGCCCTGACGGTCCCATCCCGATGATCGGGGCCGGAAGTGGTACGCCTGGCGGAGGCATCCCTGGTAGATCCCACGGCCCCCTTCCCCTCCCAAGACCGAAGCTGTTGCCCCTCCTCTGCCCACGCCTCTCTTTCCGCTCGGCCTTCTTCCTCGCCCTTTTCTCTCGTCTTCGCTCTCTCCGCACTCCTCGCTGTGCTTTCCTTAGAGCACGGAATTCCTGGGACAGGCTCTTGATCTCAGCTCGCATGGCTCTTTTGTCGATATTTTGAGGGGGATATTCCGATCTCGTTCGCTTGGCTTCCACTAATTCGGCATTCAGACGCTCGACGTCCTGTTTTGTGACGTGTTTTTCGGGCTGAGTGAGCCATGTGCGGAGTTTGCTGTGAAAGACGGGAAGCTGGGAGGCGTTGAGATCGTCGTACTCCGGGAGAGAGTCGAGAGAGGAGCCCGAGCTTGTCGATGACTCGGATCCTGATGGTGACTCGGATCGACGACGCTGGTGCTGCTGCGGGTGCTGCATATCGGAAGGACCCCGGGCAAATGTTGGGCGGCTGTCGAATGGTTTCGGGTCTCCCATCGGGAACGACCCGGGGAGCGGGCCCGGTCCGGGGGGAAAGCCGGAAGACAATGTTGGCCCGGGATGATGAGCGTTTACCGGCGGTCCTTGGTGTAGTTTTGGTTGGGAACCGTGGTACGTGGATCCTGGATAGCCCTGATTGGGCCCTCCGCTGAACATGCCGGGCCCAGCGATGACATTATCCCGGTACCTCACGCCATTGGTATCGACGACCAGTCCTCCTACTTGAACACCATTTCGATCCGCAACGAGGGCGTTGCCAATAGAGAAGCCGTCGTCGTTGAGTTTGATGCCGGCAAAGTTGAAACCACCTCGAGAGGGTGGCAGTGGCTGTTGCTGCTGCTGCTGTTGTTGTTGGGGAGTCCAGTAAGGCTGGAACAGCATGGGTTGGTTCGGTGGCGGTATAGACGGTCCGGGTATGCTTTGTTGATGCTGATATCGGTCGAAGGAGTGGTCCCAGGTCCCAGGCATCTGAGGGCGTGCGGGTTGACGCTGTGGCTGGGTCTGCTCAAAGGTCAGGCGCACCCACATGGCTCGCGGCTGGAAGAAAGATGCGTTCCATTCTGCCGCGACTGCCTCTGCATCTCGCCTAGCACTGGCTGTTGGCGATCCCGCTGCCGCCTCAGCGGCGGAAGCCCGGCGAAGCTGATCGAGTTGAGCTGAGGCATGGATCCGGCTGCCGGAGGAGGGTGAAGATGCATGCTCTTCCTCCGCAAGCAGCTTGCGGTCGATGATGGCCTCGTTGCGAGTCGTCGTGTGGTTTGGCAGAAGGAAATTCAGAAAGGTGTGCCAGTCTGAGGAGGAAACGTCACGGCCAGCCCACTCCTGATTGTACGGAAAGTCGTCTGGACGAGAAGACGACGAGAGAGTAACGTTAATGGCAACCTGGTTGTCCTGAAAGAAGCCGGTTGGTAGTGGACGAGTCTCGAAGTAGGCCTGTGCTGCCGCCGAAGACGATGATGAGGCAGGGAAGAAAGAGTCGCTGACGGAATTTGCAGGAGTAGTGCTCGGAGCCGGCGTGTAGATGACCTCACTTTGTGATCCCGATGATATGGCGGCGGTAGATTGGGGTTGGGAGGACGCGAATGAAGAGGCCGGGTGCATGGACCCCTGGCCGGACCGAGCCGGTGATTGAGGGTCAGCGCCGGTAGTAGAGTCATTGGAATTGCCATTGGAGTAGATGTCTGTCTCGGAGTACGGTGGCGGCGGGGGGTCGGGGATGTCCATGGCGACGATGCTAACGAGTAAGCCTAGCTGATGATCAATGAGGCAAAGGGAAGCGCCAGCCCTTGATTAGATGGAGGCGAGTTACGCAAAGATGCCGTGCCGAAAGAGGACGCCAATGGGAGTCCCCATCAAGGGGGAGGCGGTGGTGGACGAAAGTACAATAAACTGCAGAGGCGAGAGATCTTGGTGGTTGAAGCTGATGGCGATGATGTCGTGTTGATGGTTTAGGCTGCAGGCTCTCGAGAGGTGTGTGATGGTGTGTGCGTGCGTGTGTACTGATGCACCGGGCCTGCTTCCTTTCTCCCTTCACTTCAGTGGGTTCAGCCTGCCTAATGCCACTGAGGAACCTTTCCTGAGGCCCGATGCCTTGGCTACCTACCGAAAAGCGTCTGGTCCGACTGACCGACTGTCAGGTTAAGCAAATGGTAGTGAGAGAAAAAATCGAGGTACCCAACTTCAAGTACCATTTACTCCAAATTGACATGACACATCACGGCAATCAACCAGCCTTATGAGTATTGCAGACTGCAGACTGCCGGCTGCCTCCTTCAGCTACCCAGGACCTCCCCTTGCTTGCCTTGCTGCACTATCCACCATCTCAGCCCTGATTCCAGGGCGCCCCGGCCGGTACGTGGTAATTGCACCTAGGCCGCAAGGCAGACTCGAGCATTTACATGGTACGAGATAGGGCCCGAGGGCCAAAACCCCCCAGGCCCCATCCCGCCCACCGCGTCACTGCATCTGCTGACGCGGCCACCCCTCCCCCCCTAACCCCCTCCTTCTAACGCAGCATATCATCTCTGCCCCGACCTGCCCAGGCTGCCCTACTTGGACTCTTCGGGTCGTTGCTAAGACGCCGCTGCAGTCCTTAGACTCGCAGGCTCCCGAATGAGCCGCCGACGCATCCCAGGTGTAGCCATTCCCGTTGGAGTCCAGCGCCGAGATGTCGCGACGCGGGGCAGTCGTCGTCCTCGTCGTCGTCGTCAACGTAGTCCGGCGGCATGCTATCCGGCCTTGGCATCCGCCCAACATCGCGCTCCCCGAAGCCACTCATCACCTCTCCAGCTCATCCCAGAGCTGAAAGTCCACGTCTTCCTGCTTGTAGTGGTCCGCAATGATGGTCGAGAGATGGTTGCGCGAGTGCGCGCCCCTGACAACGTGTTAGTCCACCTGCATCATTCATGGGCACACATGTCGACCGCGGTCACTTACAGGTTGGTGATGTACGTGTCCACGAGCTCCGCCGGCACGAGTTCTGTGACGGCACTCCGCACATCCACGCCATTGACCAGCGGCCCGTCGGCGAAGCTCACATGGCTCATCGAGCTGCCCCACTCGTTCAGGTTCTCCTCGTCCACCGAGCTTTCCGGGCTCAGCTTGTATACGCCGCTGAGCACAATGACCGACGTGCCTCTCTCCTTGGCCGCCCGCGCGATGATCCCAGCTCCTGCGTCCGTCACGACACCGCCGTTGGCGAGCACCGACCGGGCACCGAGGACTACCTTGTTGATGCGCGGCATGTGGGCCATGAGTCCGGCGTTCATCACGTTGATCGACGTGATGCCCACCGCAGAAAGCTTCTTCCGGAAGTAGGCATATGGCGCTTCTTCCGACGAACCGCGGGGCGCCTCCGTAGCAATCAGCACTGTAAATCTCCTCTTCGCAGCGGCTCGCAGGATGAACTTCTGCACCGTGGCGGACGGCTGGTGTACCAGCACGTAGTCCATGGGGTGGATCTGCACCTCGGCAGCCGAGGCGATCTGGTCGTCTACCTGGCTGATCTCGTCCTTGATCTCCTCGATGCCGTCAATGATCTCCGCCCTGATCGCGTTCACCCTGCTCTGCTGTCCACGCAAGGGGGTGGAGACGCCCGAGCCTCCAATGTAGGGCGATCCTCCGCCGATGTAGGGCGACCCGGACGCGGTGGTGTGCAACTCTGCGGTGGGTGCGGCCTCGAGGAGGGAGAGGAGCGTCTTGGGCACCGAGAAGGAGCTGGCGGACGTCAGGGCGCCCGGTCGAGCGGGCCGTGGCCCGCTGGAGATATAGTCTGCGCCGGCATCCTGCTTCGTGTACGTCGACGGGGGCCACTGGTGCTCGAGATTCGACGTGTCGGCAACGGCAGCGGTGGGAGTCATCTGGATGTCGCTGGGAGTTTCGTCGCCTCCTTCATTTCTGTCCTCGGCGGCTTCATCGCGAATCAAACCCAGCACTCTCCTGACAATATTGCCGACGACAAGCTCCTTGGGCTGCGCCGCGACGAGCCGACAGCCCACCTGCTGAACCTTCTCCAGCATTTGGTCGACGTCCTGAAACCTGGTCTTGGCGACGACCTGGAGGAGAATATGTGCTGTGGCGACGGCGCATGGTTCGGCGCCCGATATTTGTCGTCGTTTGAGGAGGCTGCACCACCCGTCAGTCGTTGGTGGTTTCTTAGGTGCGCAATGATTCGCGGAACTCACGAGATGAGACTGTCAATTGAAGCCTCAAGCGTCTTTCCTTTGAGAGACTTGAGATACCTCTCGAGCTCCGAGAGACTCGGCTTCAAGGACGCCATGTTTGAATCGGTGTTGGGCGCAGGAGGATGCGGTTGTCCGGTTTCTTAGTGGTATCGTCGCGGGGTGGCTGCGTGCGCCGTGTGCGTGAGGAATCCCGGTTGCGCGGGGTTCTTTCGACGCCGGAGTTCCGAAGGAATAGTCTGGTCGTAATGCTCGCCCGCCAATGACCAGGTGTGCCAGATGCCAGGAGTGGGCAGAGAGGGGTGCCTTGTGCTAGGGAGACCGTTCGTGGAGGGCTGATATTGAAGGGTTTGTGATTCTGAGTCAAAGCTACGATCGGCGCCATCCCACTCTGCGGAGGAGGTACATCCACATTGTACCTCTGCTGGGAATTGACGACCTGCGCTAACCTCAATAAGTTACCACCGGGTCTGGTTGATGGGTCGAATCACGTGCAAGCTGGAGCTTCTGGAGCTTGCCTTCTGCCGGATCGGCTCGCCCCTATATTCGCATACTTCGATATCCAGGCTCGTGAATGAGAACGAGAAATCTCCACGTCCAAGCTGCCGACCATTTGAGACACATGAATGCAATGGGTTGCAGGACGGAATGTTGTGCAGGACATTGACCCTGGATCTTGTGATCCATTGTTTCCGGTGTCGGATTTCTGGCATGGAAGAGCCCAGGATTCGTGCTGGGATTCGATCATCCATCCATTGACTTCAACATCACTAGAACAAAAATTGAGCCTGTTCTGTTTCGTCCGTATTGGTAACGGACTGCCTCCCGTTCGGTGCCCTTCGACCAAACGGAGGTCTAGCTTGTAGTGACATGCAGGAAGCCAGCAGCCAGCCAGCATGCCGCAAGGTGCTCGCAGCACAGGCCCCAGGGACCTCGGCGTAGGGCGGGTGCAATTACGTAGTCGCTTGGCGTCGGCAGCAGCACCAGGCGAAATGCCAGCCAGAACACGTGAACCTCGTGCCGTCGCCCCCAACTGAATGGGGAAGGATTAGCCCAGTCCCTTCTAACCCGACACAGACACGGGACTCCCACATCAGGCCAGCTGCGACAGACTGTTGAGATTCGCTTTCTGACAGCCTAGCCTGCCACTGCGCTCTTTGATCCTCCGTCTGGTTTCCCGTGGCACGACTGTCGACGTTCCAACGCTCCCCGTGCAGAGCTTCATTGGATTGCCACAATTCGACCTTTCGACGACATTGAGCTTGCGCCCAAACGCGAACCTCGTTCGAAGCCGCAGCCGACCTGCCTCCCACAGCCGACCGAACCGTTGCATTTGATTCCAGACCTGCATCAGCGACCAACCTTTCTAGAGCCGTCAGATTCGCCCGTCATCCTCGCCATCCCACCCAAAAGAGCGCATCACTGAGGAGAAGCCCTTCTGTTCTATCGTCGTTGATGGCGACGAGCTGATCCCTGCTTTCTTTGGGGAAATCATCGAAGCGCATCGAAGTCGACCAACACCCCCTCCATTGATCAACTCCGAGCCCGTACACACAGACTACCCAGGTCGCCGCTCGCTCGTTTTTTTGGCGCCTCTCTAAACTCGACCGATCTTGTATCGTTACCTTCTATCGCGTGCGTTCGCAGCAGCAGCATCTTCTCCTCTTACGCGATCCGCATCCACCTAATTATCCGGGGTTTCAACCTCCCAACGTCTGCCCCTGGCCTCCCTCGATTCTTCGATTCTGATCCTCCATGCCTTATGGACTGCATATCCTACCCAAGATGAACTCTCTGAACATAATCACCTCGCGCGTGTCGCCGCCACCGAGCCCCGGCCCCTCGCGATCCAATTCTTTCGGCTCCCTAGGCTTGACAGTAGAGTCCGACGACGACCCAGGCGAGGGCGAGCGGGATGGCAAGCACGGGGACAATAACGCCCTCGCGGACGACCCGTCGACAAAAGTGACGTCGGAGAAACTCGACGAAACAACGTCTGCCAGACACGATGCGCCGGCCGAATACACTCCCCTCTTGAGCGAATCCAAGGGGGCAGAGGTTCGGTCCGCGACGTGGCACTCTCTGCCGGGAACCGTTGCGACTACTTTTATCAACTCGATACGCTGGTTTCTTTCAACCTTGGCCGCGCCTGGCGTTTACCTGATCGCCTGCCTCTACGACACCTCCGGGTCGTTTGCGCCGCTCGCGCAGCTAAGAAAGCTGTTCGGCACGCACAACGACAAGTTCGCGCATGAACCCTCCTCTTTCGACGAGAAGACTGGCTTGCCCCTCTCGTCCGCGAGTGATGGGTACGGGTCAATGTCTCGACCTGTTGTGTCATCCGGGTCGTCTTCGTCTGGCATCTCCTCTGAATCTGAATCGGACCCTGATCGCAGGAACAAGCATCGCAGCTCCGCACAACGGCACACTCGCTCGAAGACCATGCAAGACGTGGAAGAAATTGCCCCGTCTCGAAGGTCGATACGCATCAAGTTGCACAGCGAAGACGGACTTCGGAAGCACCGAAAGACTCAGTCCACAAGCTCGCAGGCCAAACGCAGCGACGGCACCCCCACTGCTGATATTTCCGCGCAGCTCAAGTCGCCGACCTCGCCCGCCGGCGCCTTGACGAAGTATCCGAGGACACCAGCGCCGCCTCGCCCTCTGATTCCCCGTCGTCAACCATCCTACCTCAACATTGAGCCGTCCGACCGAAAGCATCAGAAGACGTTGATCCTGGACCTGGACGAGACATTGATACACAGCATGTCGAAAGGAGGACGGATGAGCACTGGACACATGGTCGAGGTCCGGCTCAGCCAGACGTATGTTGGTGCAGGCGGGCAGACGTCGCTGGGGCCGCAGCATCCCATCCTGTACTGGGTGAACAAGCGGCCCTACTGCGACGATTTCTTGCGGAGGGTAAGGCCCCTCGCGGAATAGGTGTCCGACCCGGCAGCGCATGCTAACCATTGACGTCCAGGTGTGCAAGTGGTACAACTTGGTGGTGTTTACGGCCTCGGTCCAGGAGTACGCCGACCCTGTCATAGACTGGCTCGAGTCGGAGAGGAAGTTCTTCTCGGCCCGGTACTATCGTCAGCACTGCACGTTCCGGCAAGGCGCGTTCATCAAGGACCTGAGTTCTGTCGAACCAGACCTCAGCAAGGTCATGATTCTGGACAACAGCCCGCTGAGCTACATGTTCCACCAAGGTACGGCCTCTCGGGTACAATCGGTGGTGATGCGCCTTCTGACATGCTCTTCCCCGCCTCGTAGACAACGCGATACCCATCCAGGGCTGGATCAACGACCCGACGGACAACGACCTCCTGCACCTGGTGCCGCTTCTCGAGGGACTGCAGTACGTGTCGGACGTGCGGGCGCTGCTTGCGCTGAGGGGAGGCGAGGATGGCCAGCACATGGCATAAACGGCATGGCGACGAGGGCGGGGGATGTGCGCGTTCGACGGCTTCAACTACGTCTGAAAGCGATTGAGATGTGTACCATTAACGGTGTTGTGGGATTTTCGGTGGTGGGACGGAGTTTCCAAGCGGGTCGGCGCAACGAAGCCAGCACCGAGGGGATCGCGGCTGTGTCCAAGGCTCCGAGAGCGGGTTTTATGCAATGCTATTCGCGTTCGTTTCCCGTGCCGCCAGCGAGACGTGATTATGTTTGTGCATTTTTCTCCCAAGACAAGACGGGGTTCCACATGTGGGGAGGATCACGCCGTCCTTTTGCCTGTTTCACGGATGACAACCTGCTGCTGCGGCGTGACATGACACCATCCAGGCGGTCGTGTGGCCATTTAGATGTTCCTGGGGCTAAGGTGATCCGGGTGCAGCAGGTTACGGGCGAGGGGAGACTAGGGGGGGAGGGAGAGCACCAGGGAGAGAGATGGGGGATTAGCGCACAACCATGGTACGATGACGCGATGGTCTCATCATGGGTGGCCCATTGACGAGCGCGGAAACAGAAGCATCACACGCAAGCAAGGCGAGGGAACGGAATGTTGAGAGTGGATTCTCCTCTGGAAACAGCACAATGGGATGGGAGTTTGGAGATGCGCACTGCACAGCCACAGGCAGGGAAATGAGCTCGATGAAGCATCTGCTCCGTCCGGTCAGACCAAGAGCGCCACTGCTGTGAAGTAAACCTGGTGTCAGGTCTGGCGCTCTGGTGGCCAGCGCCCACCCCTGTTGAGGTGAGGTGAGGGCTGGAGGATAAGCTCCGAATGGGCCATCGAAGATCGATGGGCAGGCGGGCGGGCGGGTCCCCTGCTACAGGCCCCTGGCAACTGGCGGGTTGGGACGGGCCAGAACATCACCACCCACGGGAGCTGGGACTGGGGCCAATGGCGGGCGGGTGGGTCCTACGGCGGGGGCTTGACGCTCTTGCTACGTGAACCAACCCAGGCCTAGTGCATGCGGAGAGCTGCGCAGAGAGGAGGGAGCTGGAGGGCCATCTGGAATCGGCTATGGTGACATCATGGTACAGGTGACGACACTGGCTGCTTGTTCCAGCGCACTCCAGCCACCAGCTGCCCCCTAAGCAGCGGCGGATGGGAATTAGCACCGTTGCTGGATTGACCGATCCCGGCTGCGGTACACGATCTGCTGCCCGCAACGCCTGTCCCCATCATGTACACCGGGTACCGCTGGCTCGATTTGAGGGGGCTTCCCGAGGTCATGTTAGTAGTGGTCACGGACGGACTTGTTGGCAACAAGGCAGCCAGCCGGGGAGAGCTCCTGGGTCTGCTGTCGAGTGACAGCCTGAGGACGTGGGACGGGAAAGCTTCCCAGCTCCCAGCTCCCAGCTCCCAGCTCTCCCCCCCCATTCCACGCCCTCTCCCATAAAAGCCTGCCGCGTCCCCTTCTCTGCCGTCACACTTCCTCCTGTCACATCGTCATAACAAACAACCAACCAACTTCACCTAGCTTCAACCTCACGATACCCCATACCAACACTCATCATGTCTCTGCACTGTAAGTCTTGCTCGCTTCCTCGAGGACAGCCCGTCTTTGGTGTTCATCGATGAGCCGCCTCGCCGGTGGTTCGATGCCCCCCAGCATCCGTCCATGGTCCATGATGTGATGCAATTGCAGTCCATCATCGTCACACGACCTTTCCGAACGCCATACTAACGTGCCATCACCAGACCTCCCCCCCGTCAAGCCCTCGGCCATCGCCCTCGGCACCGTCTTCAACCACACCGCTGAGCTCGCCAGTAAGTCCATCCCTTTCCCCGCACTCCGCATTTGGATGAACACGCCTTCTCACATGACCAACCTCCAGTCCTCACCCCTCTCTTCGGCCAGACCTACCAGCGCGCAAAGGCCGCCAACTCCAAGGAGGAGTTCGCCAAGTCCAAGGAGGCTTCCTCCGCCGCCGTCGCCTGGGGCACTTCCCTCGTCGGCTCCGCCCTCCAGGCGTACGGTGTCGGTGCTCTCATCAACGCCACCGGCACTCTGTCGTACAAGGGCGCCTCTTACCTCGGTGCCCTGATCTTCGCCGCCACTGCCGCCCCTGGTGTATGCTTGCTCCCCCCGGTGGCCCACGTCCCCTCCATATGCTGACACCGTTCCCAGTACATCTCCGATGTCTTCATCGAGAAGCGCGCCCTTGACACCGTCGGCGTCAGCGTCCTCGCCAAGGTCTTCGAGACGGTCGGCCTGTCCGTCTTCTTGACCTGGTGGGGCACCCGCACCAACCCTTTCGAGTAAGGGATAGACTCGGGTCGTTCCTACTGTCGGAATACCAAACGGAGCAGCCCGGCCAGCCATGATGGGAATCAGCAGCCGGCGCTTCATGTGCTTATAGTCTCGGGCCATGGGAGGTTTAGGAGTTTAGAGATAATGAATTGAGAACTTGCCTCACACTTTGCCACTTTGTCTTACATCCATGCGTTGCGGCTCGACTTGTGCTGAGGGCCACCTCGATGTAGAGATGGTGCCGTCGTTGACCCATGCGGATGGCCGGCCATGTGATAGAAACAAAGGGCATGAGCAGTAACACCAACCCAGAGAGCGCGCAAGATGAAAAATCGTTCGTCATATTTTGAGTACGAAGCAATACTCGACACCAAACGCCGGTCCCATCCGTTATGTCCGTGCCGCACGACATGGCCAGAAGGTATAATACACCACCATACCCACAAAGCTGCCTGGCAATCCTGAACACTTCCTCGCGCCGCGTCCTCTCGACGTACGCCGGCCGGCGGGGGGGCAGCACCCGTCAGCGGCCAGCCTCCTTCTCCTTTTCCACCTCTACCGCACCGACCGAGCATCTCACGTGGTCAGGATGAAAGACCTACGCCCAGAAAGCCTGCCTCGCCGTCTCCTTCTGCACAAGCTTGACGAGCGCGTCGTACGACTCCTTGAAGTCCTCGCCGTCGTCCTCGTCGTCCTTCTCCTTCTTCTCGGCCTTCTTGGCGCCGGCGGCGGACGCCGTCTCCATGACCATGACGACGGACGTCGGGCGCTTCGTCTTGGCGGCGGCGCCGAGCTCGGCGCGCGAGGGCACGAAGATGTAGGGCACGTTGTGGTCCTCGCAGAGCACGGGCAGGTGGGCGATGACGTCCATGGGCGAGATGTCGGCGGCGATGATGAGGACGCCGGGGAACGAGGTGCGGCCGGGGGCGGCGGGCGGGGACTTGCGGAGCGTCTTGACGACCTCCTTGACGCCGCGCTTGAGGGTGTTGTTCTTGGCGGCTGCGCGGGGGGTGTATGGTCAGCACTCATGTTTGCACAGACAGATGGCAGGCGCAGGCCACTCACACTTGCGGATCGTCTTCATGATCTTCTTCATCGCCTTCTCGTCGGCCAGCGGCACGGCGAACGGCACCGTGGCGCCGGGGATGATGGGGCCGACCTTCTTGACGGCGCCGTCGGTCTCGACGACGGGCGCGGTGGCGGCGGCGACGGCATCGGCCTGGATGTGCTCGTCGAGAGCGCGCTCGAGCTTCTCCTTCTTGTCCTTCTTGTCCTTCTTATCCTTCTTGGACTTGGAAACGCCGTCGGCCTCGGAGCGCTTCTTGTCCTTCTTCTCCTTCTTGTCGGGGCGCTCGGACGCCATTGCTGCGGATAGGGGCGGTTTCGACAGGGGGAATTGGATTGACTATGTGTGTGTGCTGGGCGACTTCGAACGGCAGAATTCGAGGTGGGCGATCGAGTCGTTCGTGGTGTCGTCGCTGGTGCAGCAAGTACCTGGCTGGGACCGGAGAGCTCGAAATTTTTCCCTTTGGATTTTTTTGCGGGGAGCTGGCGTTGTGCCCGCCAATTGGAACGACGACAGGGGTGAAGTATATCCGAGCCGAGATTCGGTGAAGACCGACAACCAGGTGAGCTCGGTGAGTCTCTTCATGAATCACGTGACCGCGGTACGAGATGGAACGGGTGTTCTACAAGCAGACGGCAATTCCTCTTTGATCGATTGAGAGTGCCGGGGAGCATCTCGTTGACCTTCCTATGCAGGAGGCTACTCCAACCCGGACTTCAGATGAGCAGGACTCTGCCATGTTGGCGATTGTTCACGATGGCTTTTCGGAAATGGTTTGAGTCCACTCTCACCAATGAGAGCCTCTGGGTTGCTAATGGAGTTGCTACATCTCTGCGGTGTAGCCCGACCAGCGACAATCGTAGAACCAGCGACCAAGTCACATCGAAGACCACTTCTATTGCGCTGCTCCCTGGCTTTTGTGCCACACCTTACACGCTGTGCTTAATGCATGATGAGACCACCATTGGTGTTCCGTGCTGCACAGGAGAAGCCTCACATCTGTTACAGCACATGCCTGCGGCATGGTCACATCACAAGCATAAGTAGAGTTCGGTCAAGTTTAAGTCGTCTGTATCCATAACTCGATTGGAATAGCTCTATTCCCTCCCTCGCTCAGCTGATGTACAAGTGTTTTGACACAAGGGTCTCGCCGTCTAGTCGTGTATCCTCTTCAACGCAAAAATTTATTCCTCCTCGTCGGCGAACTCAGCCAGGCCGGCCTTGGAGTTCAGGTACTCGTTGCTGCTATACATTAGCGATGCTTTTCGCGGCGCGGCGCGCCCGGGTAAAAGTCTCGGTGACGCACCGGTGGATGGCCCAGTCCATGGCGTAGTAGGCGACAACCAGGGGAGGGACGACGTAGAGGACGGAGCCGCGGAAGCGGCGGAAGGTGTTGAACACGGCATCGTGGCCGGCGCCGGCGAAGGGGTTTTGGCGGTTGGGAGAGAGACCGAAGGTGATGATACCACGCTGCTTCTCGCCACCTATTGATTGTTAGATGCTTCTTCTCCTGTGCCGCATTCTTTTCGCAATCGATCATCATTCGTAGGCATGGCCTGGGCTGGCTGCCAACCCCACTGTCTCCCGTGTCGTGGTTGTTTCTCATCGAGCTCCCAAGGGACGAAGCCCGTCGTATGATGTCGGTTCGATTCGCAAAAGGTGTAGTCAGTACTAACCAATGTTTCCCCAGTCACCGAGGAAGCTGCACAGCTCGTTAGCAACATGTCCATGATACCAATGGCAACTGCACCCGGGCAGCCGCGAGTGACGACCCTCCGGCAGAGGGAAAAGCCGCACCGCGCCCGGTCCAATTGCGCCAGCGCATGTAGTCTTACTGGTTGAATTTGCCCTTCGGGACGCCGCCACCGCCGAGCAGGATCTGGGTAGGTCTCATGTTGTCGAATCGGGGGGTGACGCACAAGGTCTTTGTCGGTTCGAAGGTGCTTGGAGGGTCGAAGAGGATCAATCGGGTGAGGTTCGAAATCCTGTCGAGGTTCTTGCCGAAGTGCATCCGAAGCGGTTTAGCGCCCCCTTAGCTGCAATCACCCCGACCTCCGCGTCCCCCGGTCGAGAATTTCCATGACGGCTCGGCAGCAGAAGCACCACCCATCTGCTCCACCTTTGGCTCGACCTGCACTGGAGCTTTTGAGCAGCTTCAAACCTCCGACCAACGATCACCACCTCACCCGTCGATTCCGTACCGCTCCCGCCTGCGAAGCCTCCCCATCTCCGCCTCGTCCGGGTTCTCACACAACCGTCACAATGGCCGCAGCCCTCAACTTTATCTCCAAAGCGGCAGTGCCGGCATTCTTTGGCGTCAGTCTTCTCTCGACTGCCATCTACGATGTCCGCGGCGGCTCCAGGGCAGTCATTTTCGACAGAGTGCAGGGTGTGAAGGAGGGCGTCATCAACGAGGGCACACACTTCCTCATCCCCTGGCTGCAAAAGAGCATCATCTTCGACGTGCGCACGAAGCCCAGGAGCATCGCCACCATGACGGGCAGCAAGGACTTGCAGATGGTCAGCTTGACGCTGAGGGTGCTGCACAGGCCGGAAGTCAAGGCGTTGCCCAAGATCTACCAAGTAAGTGTTCTCTCGGCGCCGGGCCGCTCGCCTGGCTCCAACACCATCATGAATCCCATCATTAACCTTGATTCCAGAACCTTGGCGCCGACTACGACGAGCGTGTCCTCCCCTCCATCGGCAACGAAGTCCTCAAGTCCATCGTCGCCCAGTTCGACGCCGCTGAGCTCATCACCCAGCGTGAGGCCGTGTCCCAGCGCATCCGCTCCGACCTGACCCGCCGCGCCGCCGAGTTCAACATCGCTCTCGAAGACGTGTCCATCACCCACATGACCTTCGGCAAGGAGTTCACCAAGGCCGTCGAGCAGAAGCAGATCGCCCAGCAGGACGCCGAGCGTGCGCGCTTCATCGTCGAGAAGGCCGAACAGGAGCGCCAGGCCAACGTCATCCGCGCCGAGGGCGAGGCCGAGAGCGCCGACGCCATCGCCAAGGCCATCTCCAAGTCCGGCGACGGCCTCATCCAGATCCGTAAGATCGAGGCGAGCAGGGAGATTGCGTCCACGCTGTCGTCCAACCCCAACGTGGTGTATCTGCCCGGTGGCAAGTCTGGGGCCAGCCAGATGCTGTTGAACGTCGGGCGGTAATGTGTGGGTGAAGAGTGATTGTACTAGTAGTAAGGCTATGAGGAGAGATGGCAGCGGCCGGACGCCACTTCAATGAGTGTAATTCTACGTATATCCCCTTTCCAATGCCATCCGTGTCTGTGAACTCGCTGCATCAGTCGACCTGGGCTCTCGTTCTCTGTATCAGAATTGCCTTGAAACCCCTCTTGCAGAACCTTAAGACCTGAAGTCCTCGCCCCAAGAAACACTTGCTGTAGTTGTCCAATTTTTTGCGGGCATGCCACAGGTTTACGCGGGCCAAGAATGCTGCACGCGAACTGTCTGTTCATCATTATCCGGGCTACCTGTGAACTACGAGTCCATCATGGCCGATGCCGCCCCTCGCGAATGAAAACCCAATAACGCCGACCGCTGCTATGCTAACCAAGTGAAAGGCCTTGCATAACGCAGGCTGAGGAGCCAGGCTAGTGGACAGCCTCCAAAAATTCGACTGTCAATTTTGTGTCGTCAATACCACCGCTCTGCTCATGGATCGGTAGGCCCTTAGGTGGGACAAAGTCGCCGTTGGTCTTATCCAACGTCCAGCCTTTGAACCGCATGTTTTGCCACTCCTCCATGACCTTGAGATGGGCCAGTTCTCCAGCCGCACGAGCATCCTCTGCGGAATCGTGCCCTTGTATCTTTCCGTCCGTCTCCATCTGAATCTTGCGATTCAGCAGGGTCTCCATGAGCATCTTGAGGCCATACCGGTAAGGTAAGCCGTGCTTGTGCGGATTCAGGAGTACAGTGTCGACAAGGGTGGGGTGAATGATGCGGACGGAGTTGAGATCATTTTCCAAGCCATGCCCAATGAGGGGTGTATTAGGGGCGATGAGCGAGAACAGGAGGTCGCGTGCGGCCTCTGGTGAAGGAACGATCTTCATTGACTTCTTCGCGTCACTGTCCGGGTCATTCTTCCCTTTGGTAGAATCAGTCTTTGGTATCTCGTTGCTAGTCCAGGTTTCAGCTCGCGACATGTCGTCGGGCCAGACGCCCGAGAATCGAGAGTTTAGATCGAGGATTTCGCCGAGAGGCTGGACCAAGACGTCCAGCATGGTCTCTCCGGTGGGCCAGGAGGTGGCTGTGAGACGAATGAGCTCCAGCCCATTGATGGTGTAGCACATCTCGCAATCAAAGCAGACGGCCCTATCCGACGGCACAGACGGGTTAGCTGGCGTCTCGGCATAGTTCATGACCGCAGCGAGTCGCTTGGGGTCAGTGGCTTTGAAGACATGGTGCGGAGTCTCGGTGCAGCCGGCAGAGTCTCCAACCTGTGTTCCACAGCAACGGTATCTCTTCTGTTGCTTGGAATGGTCGCCCGGCTGTCGTTCGGGAAAGTATGTCTTGCCCCAGTGATGAGTGCACATGCCGCCAGAGGTGAGAGCGCCGTCTTCGTCTCGGCGACCAGGAAACACCTGGAAACGTTTGTCGCAACGGTCGCACTTTTCCCATCCCTGGGCAGCCTCGAGACCCTGACGCGCTTTCGTAATCTCTGCTTCTGTAGGAAGAGTAGGAACGTAGCCGTGAGCGTCAAGACCGTCAATAGAGGTGATGAGGCGGCGAAGCAATTGGACCTCTTGCGCAGGCTTCAGTCCTGTGCTGACTGTTTTGGGTACACTTGAAGGCTTCTTGTCCGGGCGTCCTTTTTGACCCCTGCCTTGTCGTTCAGTGCGACGCTCTTCCGTCCACTGCTTCACGGCCATGCGTTTGTACTGCATGATGCGATTTTTGATGACGTTGCTGTAGATGCTGGGCTTCTCTACAGCGCACTTCTCTTCTTCGTCGAGTGCCTTCCAGATGAGGTCTTGGTCGGAGAGAACGAGTTGAGAGTCGTCGTTCTTAGCGTCTTTCTTGAGTTCCTTGTTGAGTCGAGCGAACTCTTGGTGTAGCATCTTCAGAAGCTTGACTCTGGTTGCATAGGTGGCAGGTGATGCCTTGAGCTGGCGAGGGTTGAGTGTCTCTACCTTCCTAACCTTGGACGACTTAGTTGGGGTTGAGGTAGGAGACGCTGAGGCGACGTTGGCGGTGCGGGCTCTTATCCCGCCTGTCGGGGCAGGTGTGTTGGTTGATCCGGGGATCTTCTTGGCAGAGGAATTTGCTGTTGATGAGGCTCTGGAAGCAGAGGCAGAGTGGGTCTTGGCGGGTGTGTTGGTGGAATTGTGATTCAATGAAGGACGGTGGACGGCTGATGTCGTCGAGGCAGGCGTCCTGTTTAAAGGCGGCGGTGAGATGGGCCGAGCTCGAGTGGACAGGCTGTCATCCGTACTCCGGGTTGGGATGATGGGTTTCGAGGCGGTTTTGGCAGATGCGAAGGTTCGTCCAGGTGTCGCGTCAGTCCGGGAGGGCGAGACAACGTGCTCGGTTCTCTGGCGCTTCCTGGGACTATCCTGGAGAGATGCCGGCTCGTCGTCTGGTCTCTGACGAGACGTGCCTGGCTTCACGACTTGTGGGGGAGGGGCGGCATCGGAAGCTTGGTCTTTCTTATGCCCGAACAGGCATTGGAAGGCCTTGCACGTCTCCCCGGCTGGGCAGGGGATGTGTTTGAGGCTCACAAAGGAAGCCATATTGGGGATGGGCTGCAGGCTGCCGTTAACTGCGTTGATTGGGTAGCACAGCAGGTATCTGCAGTTTTGGTCAGCTCTTTCTACTGGTGGTGGTTCAAGATCCATGGGGAAGGAGGGTTGAGGTGAGGTGACAACGTCGGGAGCCAATGTGCGTCCCTTGTGAGACGCATTCTTTGGAGTTGCACACTCATACGAGAAAGTGGGCCAAGAGAGGCCCTCAAAGCTGGGTGGAATAGTGACGCCAGCGTACTGGACATGGATGAGGCTGCAAGATGGGGTGATCCTCCAGAGTGTAGACTTACAGGAGGTGAGATCAAGGAGGTCAAGACGGATGAGTTTCGTCAGGGATGGAAGATGCTTGTGAACCAATGAAATCAAGGATGAATGATGAAGGCCGCTGGTCATGAGAGGTGTAGGACAGATGCTGTCGAACGTGGCATGAGGTGCACAAGTTCATGCCCATATGGTGTGACCGTTGGCATTGAAGACGGGAAAAGATCCCAGACGTTAGAAGTGTCTCGTGTGTCGTCGCCAACCCTGGAACGGATGGTGCATTGATCGATAGGTGCCAGATCAGAGCCAAGTTCGTTCAAGGATGGGATGAAGTTGGGTGCTCGAGCGCGCTTAGGTAAGTTGCCGGGGGCACAGTTGCCTGCCGTGCACTGGACTCCGCTGGAGACCGGTGGCGACAGGTGCTGGGAATTGGGCAACTGCGCCTGAACGGCCTCTTTCTTGCCTGATTGCCCCCTCGACAAGCTGGGCAGGCACCGACCCGCCATCCCTTCCAGCTGGGACAAACTTGTGCATGGATGCCTGCGTGCAGGCAGACAAGTCACAAGAGCAAGCACGCGAAGGAAGTTGGAACATGCATCGTGAGACCCGACACCTGCCGCGGCCTGCCTCTTCTCCTCTTCCCCTCGTGAACGAACTGCCTTCCGTCTTCCCATATCGACCCGACCCGGACACTCGTCAAAATCAGTAGTAGCTCCTGCGTGGTTATGCTCACGTTGCCTACCAGCACTCCGACATGGAACCCCATGGCTTCGGCAATCAGGATCGACTTGCCTATCAAGGCAGGGTGTCGGGCAACCTCCCTCCCTTGCCAGCCTCTCTATCTTCAATCTGATAACCACCTCTCCCGAGCCGTGGCGGTGAGGTCCTACCGTCCTGGGAAACGACCATGGCTAGTCCCATCCCGCTGCCCTTATCAGCGCCGCCGCCCAAGACGCCCGCCGCTACACGAGTGCGACTCCGGAGTGCGACCCCGGGACCTCGCAGGGGCGATGATTGCCAAATTAACATAAAAAGCCCTCTCGTCCATACCCAGTGCGCTTCCAGGCGATCTCATCTGGCAAAACTTCATCCTGTTCTGGCCTCCTGGGAAGTAGCATATCATCATCATCATCACCACTGCGACAAGCTGTCAACCACCCCTGTCCGGCCTTCAGATAAGGAAGGTCCCGACAAAAGTGCATCGGACTTAGGAGGGAAGCTCCGGAACAAGCGCTACCCAGAACAGGCCAAGACGCGTCCACTGGAGGGCCTGGACGCCTGCCTGGAGCTCGGGTCTGGTGTGGGAGTTTGGGCTTGGAGGGGCACCGACGGTACCTGCGCGCGGCCTCTAGCACCCCGAGCCTCCGGGGGGACCGTTCGCTTCGTCACGGGCTTGTTGGGGAGGGTCGCGTCTGGCTATCGACGCTCACCCTCTTCGACCAGCTCACCACTCTCGTGTCCCACACGTTGTTGCCCTTTTCCGTACGCTCTATCGACCGGTCCCTGATCTCATCCGATTACTCCTGCATCATGGATTACACCGGCGGTACCACAGAGGCTGACCATCTCTGTGTCTTGGTTCATGGGGTGAGTTAAAATCATCTACGTCACCCCACACTTGCTTGCCCGTTGTCGCTAACCATGCGCCGCCCGACAGCTTTGGGGTAATCCCAATCACATGGCCAACATTGCGAAAAGCTTACGGTCTCAGCACTCAGCCGACAAGCTCTACCTCCTGCTCGCTAAGCGCAACAGCGGAAGCTTCACATACGATGGCATCGAGCGCGGCGGTGAACGTGTCTGTGCCGAAATAGAGGAGGAGCTGAGCCTGATTGAGAAGAAGGGAGGCAAGATCACCAAGCTCAGCATTGTCGGTTACTCGCTCGGTGGTCTCGTCGCTCGCTATGCTGTGGGCCTTCTCTACGCGAAAGGCCTGCTGGACGAGCTCGAGTGCATGGTACGCCGACTGGGAATGCTCTCTCCGGCATTGATTTTGGGCCTCTCATCGCTGACGGCCTGCAGAACTTCACCACGTTCGCCTCACCTCATCTCGGCGTTCGCACGCCGCTTCGAGGATGGCACAACCACGTCTGGAACGTCTTAGGCGCAAGGACCCTGTCCATGTCTGGACGCCAGCTGTTCACCATCGACAAATTCCGCGACACGGGCCGGCCTCTCCTGGTGGTCCTGGCGGATCCGAACTCGATCTTCATGTCGGGCCTGAGAAAGTTCCGAAGACATACGCTATACAGCAACATGGTCAACGACAGAAGCGCGGTCTTCTACACGACGTGCATCGCGAAAACCGACCCCTACCGCGACCTGTCGTCAGTCAAGGTCAACTATCTCAAAGGCTACGAGGACGTCATTTTGGACCCTCACAACCCCGTCTCTCCGAAGCCGAACCTGGGTGCTCCCGCGACATTCTCGTCTGTTATTTCTAGCGTCGTATCCTGGATTCGCAGCATTCCTTTCATCCTGGCTGTCACCATCTTTGTTCCCATCGGTATCGTCGGGTTCCTGCTCAACTCGTGCATCCAAACCGTCCGGTCGTCGAAGCGGATTCGCCTGCACGAGAAGGGGTTGGCAGGCGTCCGCGTCACCGATTACCGCGAGTTCCCCCTCTGGATCAACGAGATTCGCACCGAGGTGGAGCAGGCGTACGAGGCCCTCAACAACGCGCAGCACCAAGACTACCTCGGGACCGAGACGGAAGAGGACGAGGAGCCGCTGGAGATGAACCCGGACGATACGCAGGTCCTCGCTCGGGAGCGTCGAATGTCCATCCCGTCGCAGCGCACGCTTGCGCTGGCCCCCTACCAGTTCAGCATGATCGAGTCGCTGGACAGCCTCAACTGGCACAAATATCCCGTCTGGATCCACCGTGACCGGCACAGCCATGCCGCGATCATCGTCCGATGGGAGAAGGAGTCGTTCAGCGAGGGCAGGGTCGTTCTGAAGCACTGGTTGAAGGAGGAGTTTATTCTGTGAGTGCTTCCCGATTGTTCTGACACAGTTTCGCGGCCAGCGGGCAAGGAGTTAGGATTCTGGCGTTGGTGCCGGGGGAAAGCGATTCAGAATTGTGTATTCGTCAAGTCAATAGCTCTCGCGTTAGCGATTGAAATTAGTGTTCAACATCTTGCATACATCGCCACGTGCTGTCTCGGTCTCTCGAACATGACCCATCCGCTCTTTCGGGGGGACCCTGGTGGTTGGACAAGGTAAGACAGCTAGATTCAGGCTGGGATTGAAGTAACGTGGTTTTTCAATGTCCATGGGGAAATCAGCACTCTCTACATCTACCCAACATAGGCCCTATTCTACATCTAATGCACCTCGTGGACCATGCCATCCGACAATCCACCCTCTAGTCACCTTCTAGTCTACTTCTTTCTATAGACAACGGCTATCTAATCTATGCCGCCTTACAGCTTGGCCTTGGGCACATCCTGCTTCTGCATAATCTCAGCGACGATGCGGCGCTGGATCTTGCCGGTCGCCGTCTTGGGCATCGTCTCGGTGAAGTACACCTGCATGCCACGTTAGCGACCAGCCCTCACTTCCGAGTAGGAACGGGGGAGAGGGGAAAGAAACTCACCTTCTTGGGCACCTTGAACTTGGCGAGCTTGTCGGCGATCCACCTGCGCAGGTCGTCCTGGTCCAGCTTCTCGCCGGCCTTGAGCACGACGGCGACGCCGATGTCCTGGCCGTACATGTCGTCCGGGATGGCGAAGCTGACGGCCTCGGAGACGGCGGGGTGGCGCGTGAGCACGTTGTCGAGCTCGATGGGGCTGATCTTCTCGCCGCCCTTGTTGATGAGCTCCTTGATGCGGCCGGTGATGATGACGTAGCCGTCCTCGTCGAGCTTGCCCTGGTCGCCAGTGCGGAAGAAGCCGCCGGCGGTGAAGGAGGACTCGTTGGCGGCGGCGTTGTTGAGGTAGCCGTGCGTGACGTTGTCGCCCTTGATGCAGATCTCGCCCTCGGCGCCGCGGGCCAGCTCGGCGCCCTGCTCGTTGAGGATCTTGACCTCGACGCCCTGGCCGAGGCCGACGGTGCCGGGCTTGCGCTTCGCAGGGGGCAGGGGGTTGGAGGTCATCTGGTGGGCGGCCTCGGTCATGGCGTAGGCCTCGAGGACGGGCGCCTTGTAGGTCTTCTCGAGGTTGTGGAAGACGGTGGGGGAGAGCGGGGAGGAGCAGGAGCGAATGAAGCGGATGGCAGGGAGGGGGTTGGGGGTCGGGTTCTTCAGGAGGATCTGGTGGATGGTGGGCACGGCGGTGTACCAGTTGGCCTTGTGGGCGGCGAAGTCCTGCCAGAACTCGCCGGCCGAGAACTTGGCGGGGACGACCATGGAGCCGCCGGAGAAGAAGGGGGCCAGCAGACCGCAGAGCAGGCCGTGGACGTGGAACAGGGGCATGACGAGCATGGTGCGGTCTTTGTCCGTGAGCTCGTACGTCTTCTGGATGTTGCCTGTTCCTTTGGTAAGTGACGATTCCCCGGTACTCATGCGAGACACTCACTCATGGTCCTGGTCAGGTTCGCGTGTGTCAGGGGCACGACCTTGGGCCTCGAGGTGGTTCCGCTGGCGCGGTGGTCAGTCTTGCATCGTCGATATAGTTACTGTGAAATGGCGGCTCACCTAGTGTGCAGGACCAGAGCAACATCGCTCGCGTCGGGCTTCAGGATCTTCTCCTGCGGCTTGCCCTGCAGCTGGCCCAGCTCCTTGACGTCGAGGGCGACCTCCTTCTTGGTGGCATCCCAGTACGTCTCGGCAATGGCTGCGTTGAACTTTTGGGCGGCCTTGACAGCCGGGGCGTTGCTCTGGTAGGCGCCGCGGGGGACGAGAACGATGGCGGACTTGACGTCCTCGATGTAGAACTCGAACTCATCCTGCTTGTAGGCCGGGTTCAGGGGGGCGGCGACTCCGCGCTGCCACGAGGCGGCGAGGAACGAGATGATGAACTCATACGAGTTGACGGTCGCGATGGAGACGGGGGAGCCCTTGGTGATGCCGATGGCGGCAAGTTTCTGCTGGAACGACGAGGTCTCCCTGATGAGATCGTCGTACGAAACAGTCAATGGGTTGGGCTTGGAAGGAATGATGATGGCTGTAGAGCTGCCGGCGCCCTTGATGGCCGTTTGGAGAGTCAACGCCATGGTGAAAGTGGTTGATATGTACGTGGAAGTGATGGACGGTTCCAGCTCCGATAAGCGGCCTGTGAGTGAGAGTAGACTTCAGGTGTGAGATGAGAGAAATAGATTACGGAGGAAACACGACAGTGGATACAAGAGACGCTCAACGCTCCTGTACGATGGAGATGGTTTTTAGTGGTGACGGTCGTAGATATGTGAGGGTTATCTGGGGAGACGATGTTGGGATGTCGAAACAGGCCGGGGTGACGGATGTTGTCATTGCGTGCTTGGAGCTTGTCACTTGGCAACACTCGCTCCCCATCCACATCCATCCATCCCCCATGCGCTCGCTCGCGCGCCCTCGCCGAGGATGAAGCAAGTGGGTTCCGAGTCTATTCCAAGATCGGTTCAAGCAACCTAACGCAGCTAGCAGCTGCAGGGGGGGGAAGGCGCAAGATCCACACCGGACTGGCTACGGTGATCCATTAACGTCAGGATAGTCAGCGCTTCTCAACGAGGTACGGTACATCGAATTGTCCACCTCAGCCATCTGAACATGCACTTCCTGGTACTCTAGACATCGCCGGATCTACGAAAGCTCACGGTCACCGGACGAGTACCAAGCAGCACACCAGCCTCGACAATTCCTGCAGCCACCCAGCATGGCTGCCCCTCCCCCGCCGCCTCCCGCGCGTGGAGGGCTGTCTCTCTATGCGAACCTCTTGGATCCCGCCTCAGACCCCTCCGCGACAATCTCCAGCGCGCCCGTTCGCTACAACCAAAACGGCGATGCAGTCAACCCCGGCGACGATGCGGCAGCGAAGAAGCCTATAGACCCATGTCCTTAACCTCCCGCCCTCTCTTTCGTCCACACCGCCGTGCTCACATCTCCCAGCTCTTCGCTTCCAACCAATACGCCGTCCACAGCCCAAGACTGCGAAAGCCAAACCCAGCTTCCCCAGGGCCGTTCCGCAGGTCGCTCCGCCGTCGGCCGCGCCCGCTGCTGCCGCCACGCCACCTTCCTCTACCGCGCTGGGCGGCCCGACACCCCAACAGAAGACGAGCCTCGCAGACTGGGCCGCGACGGGAGACGATGACTGGCGGTACAGCATGGAGAAGCGCCAGCGCGGCGGGCGCAAGAAGAAGAAGAAGAAGTTCGACCACCAGCTGGAGACGGACTGGGACGAGATCTACGACCCCACAAAGCCCACCAACGTCGAGGAGTATCTGCGCAGCGACGAGCGCATACGGGAAGTTCAGGACTGGAAGGCCGTGCTCTACCGCCACCGCAGAAAGAAGAGCGTGAGCGACGACAGCGACGAGGACAGTGCCAGGGACGGCAGACCTGCTGCGAGTATGTTAATCCACGTTTCTAGCACCACCGCTATCCCTCACTGACAGCTTCACCAGACCAGTTTGCCCCGCCTTCGACCTACTCCTTTGCGCCCCCTCCGCCCTCTCCACCCTCTCCACCCTCTGTCACCCAGCTGCCCGACAACGCGACAGCAGACGACGTCTACGCTCGGAGACAGGCTCTCGCAGGGGCACCCGTCCCGCCTCCTTCAGATCCCAGCCCTCCACCTCCACCACCGCCCGAACCAACAGACACAGCAACCATCTCGCGCGCCCCCGTGCGCTACTCCCCTCCCAAACCCTCCGAGGAAGACACCCCCGACTCTCCGCCCCCATCACTCGGCCTCGGCGCGACAGCTCATGCCACCGACCCCGCCCCCGACTCCGAGGCCCCGCGCTCCCTCCGCCCCGGCCAGTCTGGCTTCGCCCAGCGCCTCATGACCAAGTACGGCTGGACCAAGGGCTCCGGCCTCGGCGCCGACGAGTCGGGCATCATCAACCCCCTCCGCGTCCAGGTCGAGAAGCGCAAGAAGAAGAGCGACGCCGAGGGTGGCGGCTGGCGCGACCCCGCCAACAAGGCCAAGATCCTCGGCGGCCAGCGCCGCGACAACGGCGACGCCGCCTCCGGCTACGGCCCCATGAGCAACGTCATCGTCCTGCGCAACATGCTCGAGGGCATGGAGGACCTGCAGGGCGAAATTGCCAGCGGGCTCGGCCAGGAGATCGGCGAGGAGTGCGGCGAGAAGGTACGTTCCCCACCCCGACATGGCTGTGTGCTCGAGCGGCACGCGATCATGGGCTAATGTGCTTCGCAGTACGGCCGCGTGGAGCGCCTCTACTTTGACGTCGAGAACCGCCAGGTCTTCATCAAGTTCACAGATCAAGTATCTGGCCTTCGAGTAAGTAGCACACGTCTCTACCTGGGCACACTGCTGCCACCCTTGTCCCATCTCTCCTATCAGATCACGGACATAACGTTCATGAAAACACGACCTGACATCCACACAGGCTGTGAGCGAGCTCAACGGCCGCATTTTCAACGGAAACACCGTGGCGGCAAAGTTCTACGACACAGAGCAATTCGAGCTCGGTGTCTATACGTGACCAAGGCGGGCTTTGATTGAAATACTGGGATGGTCCAAGAGGAAAAACAAGATGTAGAGCAGCAGATAATCCCAATGCGATCTGGGATTGGGCCGACCATCCGTGTTACAGAGAGCAGACTTATGTCTTAGCGCCGGCAACGAAAGCTGTGTTGAATGGTCGATAGCTAAGCTGCTTCCGGACATGACATGGATGACAAAAGACCTGATCACAAGAGTCCGGCGGCCGCGTGAGTGCACAAATCGTATATTTTGGTGCAGGCAATTTAATGTTGTATGAAGGGTCTAAATGTCCCGCCCCGGAGGCTGTGGCTGGTCTGAACCAAGCTGCGAACAGCATGGGTCGGTTCATCGGACGGCATCGTTACATCAAACAGGGACTTCACAGCACAGACCCATGAGGCCATGTTGGGCGTCTTCGTCTCTAACCATCGTCCAGTATTAAGTCTATCGGTTCCTCGTACCTAAGAGTGCCGGTTCGGGAATCGCGTCGAAGGCGCGAACATCATCGCAAAGAAACCAGAAAGGAAGAAAGCATGTACGGAGAACGCCACAACATCCGAGCCCATATTTTCAGTATGGTTGCCTTTACAGCACGAGCTGAGCGAGACCACCGATGACGGCAACGGTAACGAGAGCGGCCAGGTTGGTGCCGAGCATGGCGCTGGCGCTGTCGTCGTCGTTGTTGCTGGAGCCGCCGTTGCCGGAGCTGGAGCCATCGCCAGTAGAGTTGGCCTCGTTGGCGTTCTCGTCGCCACCACGGCAGTTGTACTCGCCACGGATCTGGCGGCCCTCCATGTCGTCGAAGAAGCTGCAAGAGTCGTCGATGTTCTCAGTGCTGCGGACGTCGAAGGCGCCACGGGCATCGTCGAGGGAAGGAAGCTCGACGCTGGAAGTCGCGGTTAGTGAATTGATCCCAAGCAAGCAGGCTGATTCAACTTACGACTCGAAGTCACCACCGAGGAGAACGGCACCACCAATCTCGGTAAGCTCGGGGAAACCGTCAATGGCCGCAAGCTCAGAGTTGTTGACGATGGTGAGGGAGCCACCGAGGGTCTCGAGCAGGGGGAAGGAGATGTTGGTCAGCTCGGGGTTGTTGATGAACGAGATGTCGCCCTCCTTGAACTCGGTCAGGTTGGGGGCGATGAAAGAGGTGAAGCTGTTCTGGTCGAAACGCATAGAGCCGTTGATGACCTCGAGGGAAGGAACCAGGACGCTGGCGGCGTTGTTGATGATGAGCTCCTGAGCCCAGATCAGGTTGGCAAGGGTGACGTTCAGGGCGGGGCCGTTGGAGTCAATCTCGAGCTTCTTGGAGACGTTGGCGAGCTGAGTGCTGTAGGACAGCAGACGGTCGTTGTTGTTGATGTACATCTCGTCGACGGAAGCGAGGTTCAGGCCGTCCAGCTCGCGAAGATCGGTGTTGGAGATACGAACACTGCTGGCACTGGTGACACCGGCGGTACCGAAGACGACCGTGCCAAGAGCAGGGAGCGTAACCCACTCGATGGTATCAACGGCGGTCAGGGCGGTGAATCGGAGGTCGCTGAGCAGCTCGAGGCCAATGAGCTCGAAGCGACCGTCGATGGTGGTCAGGGAAGAACTGGCCAGGCTGACGAGCTGGGTGGCGTTGTTGACGATCAGGTTGCCACGGAGGCGGGTAGGACCGTCGATGGTAACGGAACCAGTCAGATCAGAGGAAATCTCGATCGACTCCATGGTGGTGCAGGGAATCGAGGTGGCCTCGGCGACATCGGTGATGGTGTAGGTCGCGGTCGAGCAGATCCTGGACTGGGCTGCGTGCAACCGTCAGCAAGGAGGATAGAGCAGAGCGGGTCGGCAGCGCTTGGGACTTACCCGAGGCGACGGAGGCACCGACGGCCATAATGGCGGGAACGAGCTTCATGGTGGTGTACATTGCTACCGGTTGTGACGTTTGATCTGCAAGTACGTGGTTGTGGTCAGCGCGAGGTTCGTGTTGGGTAAAGACAGCTGGGAGGCCGAATGTTGTCGAGAAGAATAATCGAGGAGTTTGATGATGATGGTTGGGGAGACGACGCCAGTGGACTGGGCAGCGGGCCAAAAACGAGACGGGTAGTAAAGACTATCGATCGCCGTTCCAAAACCTCGCTGGGGTTGTTTGGTGTTGTGGTGTTGTCCAGGTGGTGGGATATGAAGATGGGCAGACGAGAGGTTGAAGCCCCGAGACACTGCAGGGCGGGGCGGGGTTGTGTGGATGGTAGGTCGAATCTTCCTTTGCCCGCTTCCCTTGTTGTTGTGCTGATACTGTCGTAGGAAGTAGCCTGAGGTTCAGCCGGGCAGGAGGTGTTCGACACTGGTGATCCAAGGGACGTGATGAGGGAATTGCGAGGTGAAGACCGAGGCAGGAGAGGCCATGCCGAGGAGTCCGGAATCCAGGGGCAACAGGCTGTACGTGCCAAATGGTGGGCGAGGCCAGAGCAGCGATGGGCGTCCGGGCTGCTAGTGCCCGGTGGACATTCCTCGACTGGCACCTCCGGCTGGACCCAGGGATCGTGGAGGTCATGGAGTGGTGTTTTCAAAGATTCATGCGCGACTCGACATGGAACGTACCTTGTGATAGAGATGTTGGTCTGTCTTCTTGGTTGGAAGTACAATAAAAAAGGGGCAGAGCAGGAGGAGAGCTAAGGCTAGATCTGATCCTGTATATTAACGAGTGTACGAAAACCAAAGCAAGCACAATGAGAAATTGGCCGGTTGAAAGTGAAGCTGTCGCAAAGGGAGGAGGAGCGAGTGGGAGAAACGACAACAAGACCAGACGTGCGGACGGGGCAGAGAAAAGCCAAATCCCCAGAAGCTAGGGGCGAACTGCTGGCGTGGATGTGGCTTGTTGCTCTGCGCGATGCCTCCTGGCTGCTCTCTCGCTTTGGCAAGGGTGAGCAGGGAGGAGCAGGGGGGGTGGAGCAAGGCACGGAATGTTGATTTGCTGCTCACAATCACGACGAGCAGGGGGGCAGTGTCCCGAGTGGGTAAGGGGGGTGCCGGGTGGAGATATGTGCAGGGGGTTCACATAGGCTCGCCCTGGTCGTTGCAGTCACAAGTCACTCGTCCTTGCCTGACGGCTCCTTGCTCATTCACCACTTTGGGTGCATCGCGCCTTCCTTCGCTGATGGTGCTCGGTGCTTCCTCCCTTTCCAAGATGGGGGAGTCATGAGGAAGTAGGTTCCGAGGCAGGAACCTTTGCGTTGGTTGTACTGGCGCTGCTCCTGCCACAGCCGTCGCTGCTCCCGCACCCAGATGCCAGACAATCGGTTTCCACGTTCCGCAAGTGCACCTCACACCACGCATCACACACAAACAAGCATTACCTGGAGTACGTACCTAACCTGGCAGAATTTCCAGGCTTCTTGCACATTGGTTCCCTCCCTCTTCGCCTCCATTCCTCTGCCGAGTCAAGTCACCCCCCCAGCTCGTGTTCCGACCTGTTTGATCGATCCCCAGTCATATCATGATCAATGGAACTGGAACTTTCAGCGGCGGAGCCCGAGAGCTCCTGAGTCCTGCCGTCCTGACTCCCATGCCGTCCAGAACAGTAGAGGGGCAGGCGCGCGGGCGGGCGTGGATCACGGCCCAATTTCTGCAATCGTGGTTTGGCGAGATTTGCCCATCTTGCTCCAAGATGATCACCGTCAACACCGGACTTTGGACAATCCCCGACGCCACCCCCGTGCCGTGGCCGTAACCAGAGTCAGGCCGTCCGATCTGGGCGTCCCACCCGTCGTCGTGAGTCCAGCACATGCACCGAGACGCGTCCACAGCACGTACACTCGCACGTACACACATCATACGCACCACACACACCACACACCTCCGTCCCACTGCGCAGCACAGCACCGCTCCACTCATCCCCGTGGTCATGGTTGCTATTTCTTGCTAGCCAGCGCGAGAATGTTTCATCTAACCGCAAAAACAGACGATCCAGGAGGTCCTCTGGCACTTCATCAACTCGAATCTTATCCGACGATGACGATGACGCAGTCCGGCTCAGACCAGGCCAGGGCGTCAGGCCTGCACGGCTGGCAACCGGGCAACCATCCCATCCCACCTATGCAACTTTCGGCCCATTCGCCCCTCCTAACAAGTAGCTCGCAGTCTGTTGGTGAACAGTGCATTGCCAATCCAGTCCGTCGATACGAGACTCCTGGGCATTCCCTTAGCTCCCTACCATCAGCTCTCCGCTTTGCCCCTCCGGTCCTCCAAAGCCTCCCACAACGGCATTGTTTGGGGAGTGCACAAGCTGGACAGATGCAAAACTAGACTCTCGGACTCGCCACGCCAAGCTGAGAGCCCGCAAAAGACGAGGAGAGAATCGTCCGTGGGGAACTCGATGCTCGCGATTCCCGATTTTGACTGGCCAATTCACCCCCGGGGGTGACGCCAGGATGTCTCCCGTTATACCCGCCTCTTCCTTGCTTCATCGCCCCGACATTGCTTGCTGCACGCACTCCGTAGGCCGGCAAGTTGGCCAAATCAGAAGCCCGTTCTAGACTTTTCCGCCGCCTGAAGCCCAAGCAGGACTTTGGTGGTGCGCATCTTTGCATGGCTTTTGGAATAGCCAATGTCGATAACAACCCCTCCTGATACCGAGGCTCCATCTTGGCGAGTCTAGCCACCCTCCAGCACCGCGATCATCCGGCGTAACAACTGCTCTGTGAGGGAGCTTCACTGACCGGCAGATCTGCTCCTATGATTCACTCATTGCTCTTCCCCAAAAGCAATAAACACTGCGCGCTTTGGTCACTGCCAGCTCCACCTGGCAATGTCGGGCCGTCCCATACCTATCCAACGGGACAGGCATCCATGCAGAGCGAGTGCATGAAGACGTGCAGGGCGTCTGACCTCTTCCGTCTCGACTTGAGACCAGCACTGGAACACGCAGTAGAGGACGTTTGAGTACTGGTCCTCGGGAGCTCTTGTTCCAGCCTTTTCAACTCTCCTTTTGTCAATCATTGGAAACAGAGCTTCGAATGCAGGGCAACAATGTTAACGTTTAATGGCAGATAATAAAGTATGGGAACACGACTGGTGATCAAGCCACCAGTCTTATTCCAGGGTGCTAATGTCCGTCTCCTCCACTCGCCACATGTACCACATGAATACGCTTCGATATGGCGCAAACTTGTCCGAGATGTCAATCATGTCCTTCTCCGACATGTACTTCCACTTGCCGCCACCCTTGGCTTTAAGCTTTGCGACATCTCGGCCTTCGAACGCTGCCATGCCTCTCTGGACGCCCAGGTCTCCGAGCGAGAAGACGTCCATCCTTTTGAGCGCAAAACATGCGAACATCTCTACCGACCACTGGCCCAGGCCCCGTACCGCGATAAGCTTTTCCAACACCTCGGCATACGGTGCCTCGGCCAGCATCTGCGCACTGAGCTCGCCACTGGCGAACCTCTCGGCCACACCTTTGACATATTCAGCTTTGCGTTGCGACAAGCCCGCTGTTCGCAGGTGCTCGATAGACTGGGTTGCCACCTGAGAAGGGTGCGGGAACCTGCCAGCCACCAGCTCCGACTCGGCAAAGAGACCAACAAACTTGGCTTTGATAGACTTCGCTGCCGCGCCGGAGACTTGCTGAGAGATTATTCCACTGCAGAGACTCTCAAAGGGGTCGATCTTCTCGGCCAGTCCTTCGGGAGAGAAGACCTTGCAAGGGTTCTTCTCGATAAGCGGCTTCATTCGCGGGTCAACGCGAATGAGGTGCGCACATGCTTCAACGAGTATGTTCTCGGTTGTGGTAGGCTGCGCATTCACCTCGGAGACCAGAGAGGACGTGGGTGCGAGACGAGCGGCTTTGGATGGAGACACGGAGTCTGCCTCGGCCGCCGACTTGGACGCCACCACGCGTGAGGTTTCGGGCGACAACAGCGGAGCATTCGTCCGGTTCGGGTCGGCAAGGCGGGCAACAGCTGCGGTGCGCGGCTTTTCGGCCGTCCCGTTGAGACGTTCAGCTATGAGGCCGATGGCGCTGGGAGTGGGAGTCACAGGAGGCACTGGGACGGGTCTCTGCGTGCGCTTCCTCGGCGGTGTAACCGGGGTGGCGAGCGGCTGCAACGGTACCCCTCCGAGCCCGACATCTGCTGTGATCTTTCGCTTGCGACCCTTTGGCGGGGCGACTGGCGCGGCAGGCTCGACCTTGGTGGTCACTTGGGCGCTGAGGCGTGCTGAACGGCGAGACGACATGCTTGCCGAGGGAATGGAGGACACCGGTGCAACCCGATGAGCGTGGCAAGGTCTGGGGATGCTGTCCAGGACGTGCTTTGAAATACCGAGGCGCTTCCAGGCACCAATGGCTAGGTGCCTCCGTAGTATACAGTCCAGCGTGAGTGTGAGAGAGTTGATGGTGAACGTGAAGTGCCCGGCAGTCCCGAGTCTCTTGGACAACGATATTGCGAGGTTAGGGTGAAGTGCTTCGTGATTTGATACTCAGAAAACGAGTCTGACGTGCAGATGCGCGCGGGGCCAATAATACAGCGAATTGACCCGTGATGGTGGATGTTGTTGTTTCGTTGAGTTGATGGGTTGTCGTCGAATTCACGACTTACAACCAGCCCGGAGTGACGTCGCTGCGCCCTTCCTTTGTCATCTTCCACCAGCGATACCAGGCACAGTCAGTGTACGCGGGTGCTTGACTTAGGTAGCCCCACCCCTGATCGCCGCCTGGGGATGTACGGGTGAGAAGCTCGCCTGCCAGCGATCAATCGACTGTCGAGCACGAGATGCCATCACGCAGTTCACGCGTCAGCACACAGCACTTCATACGGATGCGTGGTCTGATGGTGGTGGGATTAATACGCATCAGAGGCGAAACCTTTCACAATGCTTCCCTCAGTACCTTGGTGAGAAGGGGCTGCCTGGGGTGCAGTGACCGAAGGCGCTAAATTGAGCGCTGCTTTAGTGGGCCCCGTCTACTGGTGGTGCGCTGCAAATAAAGTAGGTAGCGAACCTGGGTGGGAGCTTGGCGGTTCGACAGTTGAGCTTATCCATCGTCGCGAAAGACAGGCGCGTCGGCCACTGGATACTTGTCCTCGAATCAATATTTTCGACGTCAACCACGTTTCGAAGCCACATGTGCTAGGCTGCGCACCGACTCGGGACCCGACCTAGACACTATTCAGCCTCGTCGACTGGTTCTCCGCTACTCCTTGGAAACGTCGTCCTATGCTTAACCCCTGAAGCTGGGCTTCGCGAAGATCTACGAACCTCTCGCGGCGACCCATCAACCCCGCCTCTTCCGATGACTTGAGCGACAGTCTCCTGCGACCCGAATAGATCGTACCATTGAGCTCTTCTCGCCAAGTTCCTGCGTCAACCCCTTTACGGCGCTGTCACATGTCCTCGTGAACATCCTGCCGAGCTTCGTCACGCCAGCTTCCCAATAGCCTCGTAGACCAGTCGGCCTCAAGCTCGGAGCACTCAATACTTTCCCACAATGCTCCTCCCAAGCAATAGCGGCCCTGGCTGGAAGTCAACGCGCGGCAAGGTGCCGGCTTCAAAGACAGTATGGCTTTACTTGACTAGGCACCGGGCTCTTGCCTACATTGTCCTGGCTGGAATCGTGATGCTGCTCTGGCGCGGCATCTCCGGCCGTCCTCACGACAAGTTTGTTGTCCCCTCGCAAGCCGAATGGCACGACCTTGAAGAATATTTGCTGACGAGCATCTTGTGACAGATACTATTGCTGGGGTCCGCCAAAAGCGCCGATGGATATGACCAGCAACGAACGAGCAGCTTGGAGCCGACACTTACAGACGCCTGTCCTTTTCAACCCGCACACACCCGTGGAAGTCGATTCGCCCACCATCAAGAACATCGATCTGAACCCCATCGTCTCTACCCGGAAGGCCGTTGCGAACCAGGAGAAGGTCCTGATCCTGACACCCCTGAAAGATGCTGCGCCCTACCTGCCCAAGTACTTTGAGCTCATCAGCCAGCTCACGTACCCACATCAGCTGATTGACATTGCCTTCCTGGTTGGTGACTCCTCCGATGACACCCTGGCTGTGCTGGCTGTCGAGGCGGACAGGTTACAGAAGCGGACCGACTCAGTTCCGTTCCGCAGCATCACGGTCGTGGAAAAGGATTTCAAGTTCCACCTCAGCCAGGACGTGGAAGAGAGGCATTCGTTCAAAGCCCAGGGGCCGCGTCGTAAGGCGATGGGGCGGGCGAGGAACTACCTCTTGTCTGTTGCGATGAAGCCGGAGCACTCGTGGGTGTACTGGCGGGACGTTGATATCGTGGAGAACCCCGCGGCCATTATCGAGGACTTCATTGCACACGATGTCGACATCCTGGTGCCAAGTACGTTCGGCCCCTCGTGTTGAGATGACAGGCAAACTGACCCAGATCACAGATATTTGGTTCCACCGTATTGTGGACGGGGAGGACATTGAGGGCCGCTTCGACTACAACTCCTGGGTTGAATCCAACAAGGGTCGTATTCTTGCGAACAAGCTGGACAAAGACGTAGTTCTTGCTGAAGGTACAATTCCAAGAACCTCCTCCCCGCAAGTTGTTTACTGACTAGGAAAACACAGGCTACAGCCAGTACAAGACGGGCCGCACTTACATGGCTAAGATGGGTGATCGGACCCAGAACAAAGACGAGGAGATCGAGCTTGACGGTATTGGCGGCGTCAACATTATCGTCAAAGGCGATGTGCATCGATCAGGTTTGTCTTACCCCTATGTTCCTCGCTTCCAATGGACTAACAAGAGCAGGTATCAACTTCCCCTGTTACGCATTTGAGAACCAGGCAGAGACGGAAGGGTTTGCAAAGATGGCCAAGCGCGCTGGCTATAGGGTTGTCGGCTTGCCGAATTATGTCGTGTGGCACATCGACACAGATGAGAAGCCTGGCAACGCATAATGGTTGCTGGGTGTCTCTTGTAGGGAGCCTGGAGTTGAAGAGCAAGCCCAAGGAGGACTTTGTATTCCCAAGAGTGTGTCCAGCGGGCTTGGAGCTGTACAGTAATGATATCACGAATATGGCGTTTGATCATCCTTTTGCTGAATATTGCATTACTACCGAATTAAAGGATTCTGGGCAGGTTGGAAACATCTCGCCCACTCCATCGCTTGAGTTCTCGGATCAAGAGATGATGGTCAATGAACAAATACCAACTGGTAATGTGACAGCACGATGCACCGAAAAGTCACGGCTGGAGCAGCGCCGAAACGGATAGGGTAGAGAGGGAGTTCCGATTGAGACAATCCCAGAGTCTATACATAGGTAGCTTACACGACCCTCCAGCCAGGCTCTCTCTCTATCATGCTGCATCGCGAAACCCACGACGCCGTCGTAAGCGCTTCCTCATCTGTCGTTCCTCCTTCTCCTACTTTACAAAGGCAGACCAAAGCATCGATTGTTTAGTGCTTCTTGACAACCTCGAGCGAGTCCAGGGCCTTCTGCTCGGCCATCTCGACCTCGACCTGCTCAATCAGGGGGCGGAGGTAAGGAACGTCCTGTTCAAAATGATCAGCCTCGTGTTCTCCGGTCTTTCAGTCGCCTTGGGCGTGCAATTGACCCGGCCGGTCACATTTGGGTTTTCTCGTCGTCATCATTTCGAGGTGCAAGGGGGGCGCGCTCACCTCCTCGGGCTTGGTCCAGTCGGACTTGGGAAGGAGCTTGTGCTGGTAGCTGCACTGGACGGCGCGGCGGATGCGGTAGATGCGGTCGTAGCTCTCCTTGGGAGACAGGCGCTTCAGGGCCTTGCCAACCTCCTCGCGCTCCTCCTCGTAGAGATCATCGTATCTGTGCGGGCACGTCGGTCAGCCGTCTTGCTCTGTCTGGTGTCCTCCATCGCTTTCGATCGTCTATTTCTCGGTGCGCTGCGGCCGATTGACACGTCGGTTCGGCGGGTCGGGTCGCCGGGGATTCGAGGAAAATCGGTCGGGAGGATGGATGATGGCCTTACCTCAGGCCCACCTGGCGGTAGCCGGACGAGTTGGCGTACCAGTTGGCGACGGGACGCAGGAAGCTGAGGAGGGAGGGCGACCTCTGGATGCCCTCGGCCACGCGCTTGACAAACAGGTCGGCCATTGTGATCGTTGGTGGTGGTGGTGGAGGGGGGAGGGTGGTTGCGGGTAGTGGAAGTCGACGAGCCTGAGGATGGTCGCGGGAATTCGTTTCTGCTGGGCCTCACGTCGAATCAGACGACGTCCAATTGCGAGCAAAAGTCGACGGAGCTACCCGGAAGAGAGTTGCAGGTCACGTGAACGTTGTCGGGGGGCGATGGTAGGCGTATGCAGATATTCGGGGTGGCAGCGCATAAGGTTATGCGTTAGATGACCAGATCCTTCTACGAGGCGCATCGGATAGCCAGTCCGATGACATGGGCACGCTCCCTCTGTTCCGTGAACAGCCGGGATTGACCTGATGAGGTGTGCAGAGTCTGGCACGAGGTGCTCGCCTCAGGGTGTTGGATTGGCATATCAAGCATTGTGCATTGCCCAATTGCGTCATCCGCGCGACTCTACAGCACACCCTCTCTCATGCCGACTGCCACGCAGGAGACGACAAGCACTGAACAGCGAGCGTCACCCGGCATAAGCCTGCCGGACCAGATCTCGAGTCCCGAGGCATCTCCATCTCACTGAAAACCAACTTTTTGGGGAAGGACGACAGCCACCATCATCAGCCAAACCTCGCTTGATCGCATTTTTTTTTTGCCCACTCACCCCTCTGCTCCAGTGCGCGTGGCCCACTCTTCGGGACGCTGCATTATCGTTCCCACCGGCGCGAACGTCCACTCCACTGGCTGTCGCTCTTGTGCCTGCCTGTGCCTGCCTGCCTGTCCGACCAGTCCACCGACTGCACCGAGCACCTCCACCGTGACATTCCGGCATTCAATTCTCACCCACTTCCTCCTCCCACCATTCTCCCCACGACCAAGGCCACGACCACCCACCCGCCCCTCGCTCCCGTCGCCGCCTCCGGGTGTCCCACAACCAGCCTGCACCAACTGGAAAGAGACCCGCTGGTCCAGACTCAACGCCATATTCCCCCGTGAGGTAAATGGCCTGCGAAACCTGAACGTCGGGCAGTGTCACGGCAGCGTGGGAGCCATTCCCCGCATACCGCGACACTAAAGACGAACACCATCCGCCGACGACGCCGATATAGCCCGCGACACCTCAAGACGGCTCTTCTGGCCAAGCTGCCACCTGCCAACCCTTGCGGCTCTTGCGGCCCTTGCGACTCTGGGGATCTCAAAGCGTCCGCTCTCTCCCCGACAATAAGCCGCCGAGCCGAAGCCGGTGATGTCTCCCGAGGACCACCGCAACCCTCAACGAGGAACGCCTCACGCCTCTGAAGACGATGAATATGGGCCGTATCCCACCTCTACCTACCCCCATTATAGCAGCGTCCGGTCCTTTCCGCCGCCCTCTTCCCACCGAGGAGAGGAGGAGGACGGCCCCGAGGAACCTCCCCCCAGCATGATCCCCTCGGGCGTAGCTCTCTCGCCGCTCGAAAAATGGGCTGTCAATGCCTCCCCATCCCAGTTCAACGCCCTCGCTGGTGCCATTGGCGGCTTTACCTCAGGGGTCGTCACTTGCCCGCTCGACGTCATCAAGACCAAGCTCCAGGCGCAGGGTGGCTTCAACCCCGTCTCCAAGGGAAGACACGTGGGACACCCCAAGCTCTACGACGGACTCACCGGAACCGCCCGGGTCATCTGGCGCGACGAGGGCTTCAGGGGCATGTACAGAGGGCTGGGTCCTATCGTACTTGGATATCTGCCCACATGGGCAGTTTGGTTCACTGTATATAATAAAAGCAAGCACTGGCTGAAGAACCGCCATGGTAGGTTGGCCCTGGATCGCGCGACTGCCGTCCTCTCATCTCCCCCCTTGGAGAACGTTCGCTGACGCCTTCACCGTCCAGAAAATCCATTTGTAATCAGCTTCTGGTCATCTATCATAGCTGGGGCTAGCAGCACGATTGTCACGAACCCGATATGGGTGATCAAGACACGGCTCATGTCGCAAAGCGTAGCCCATCGCACAGGGCAGCACTATACGCAATTTCCCAAGTCGGGCAACACGCCAACGTCGAGGCCGACGCTCTCGACGCCGTGGCACTACAACTCGACGCTTGACGCGGCCCGCAAGATGTACACTTCAGAGGGTGTCCTATCATTCTATTCGGGGCTGACGCCTGCGCTGCTCGGCCTCACCCACGTTGCGGTCCAATTCCCGGCGTACGAGTTTCTGAAGACAAAGTTTACTGGACAAGGCATGGGCGCCCCCCTCAATGGAGAGAACCCTTCGTCGCACTGGATCGGCGTGCTGTCGGCATCGATCCTCTCCAAGGTCCTCGCGAGTAGCGCCACCTACCCCCACGAGGTCATCCGCACACGGCTCCAGACGCAGAGGCGACCGGTAGCAGGTGCGGAGTACCTCCAGGGCCTCGGCATCAAGATATCCAGCTCCGCGACGCCCGAGGAGGCGGCAGCGCAGCAGAAACAGGCGCAGCCCCCGCCACCCAAGTACCGCGGAGTCGCTATGACGTTCCGCACCATCTTGGCCGAGGAGGGTTGGCGGGCCTTCTACGCCGGCATGGGGACGAACATGATGCGCGCCGTGCCGGCGGCGACGGTGACGATGTTGACGTACGAGTTCTTCATGGAGCAGTTCAATCACATTAGGCTGGAGGGGCGGAGGAAGCTGGGGCGGGAGGACGTGCCCCTCGATGCGAGCCTGTAGTTGACGGCCAAGCGGCATGGAGCGAGTGGCGAGGTCGGGGTCATCATCGGCGCGGGGAGTGCATGCTTGACCGGGCGTTCCGAGGTTCACATGGAGTTTCATCGCTCTCGCTGTGCATTCAGGGTTCCATTAGGCAGAGGAGGCCGGAACACGGAATGGAGGTTTCCACAGATACCCCTATCTTTGGTTGTAGGTATAGACAAATTCGATTCAAATCACATGTGCCGCTTCAGAGCGTCTTGTTGTGCCGTCAAACATGACGCATCTAAATGGAGACTGCTTTTGCCTCGGCTACTTGAGAGCGTGCTTCCTTTCACTGTAACCCTCGGCGATGCAGCAAGATGGAGCTCCTTGGAAGCCAGGGATATTTGATGCTGTCCTGCCAGTTGCACCGATGGGGAAATGCGGTTTAGCTGCGGGGCTCGTCTGGCGGCGTCTGGTTTCCTTTCCTCCGGGTGGCGTGCTGAATGGGTCAGTATGGTGGCTCCGAAGGTTCACATTCTGCGTCGTGGACTCACAGCTTGCTCTCTCGCAGTACGGATAGACGATCGCGTGTAGGTGAAGAGGAGGCAGGCCATAGTGAAGGCGGCCAACGGCGCGACCACGGTCTTCGGTCTCATTAACGTGGGGTGGACCTCTAGAGAGATGCACATGTAGAAGAACTCACCCTAGGGTTCAGATTTCCTCTTGGAGCCATTGCGACCTCATCATAATGTAATGATCGATTGCTGCTTTGGACGTGGTGGGCTGATTCCAAAGAGCAACAGGATCAGCTCAGTGAGAGGGAATACGGCGGGCGCCAGCGTCGCTGCGGCAGTCCAGACAGACCGGTGTGCATTGGCCGGATTTCCTCCCCCTCTGCTACGTGCATAATATGCGCCCGCCTCAGTTGTTGAGAAGACGGCAATTTGCGCGCGCTGATAAATGGAACATGGAAAGACAGGGCGAGCACAGGCCACCGATCACGAAAGCTTGTCCGGGGTTAAGTGCGTGATCGCAGCCCGCAATCCGCAGAACTGGCCTTGTCAGGGCCGGTCTGGAGAGCTCGGGGGGGGAGGGGAGAGAGCTGCGCTACCACTGATTGGTCTGTCGCCAGGACGACGTCCAACGTCCAGCTTGACATTCTCCCGGCCAGACCTCACCTCCCCAAAACTGACCGCCCCTCTTGAAACACCTCTCGTTCAGTCGCAGGCTTCTCGTGCTTTAAACCCAGTTGTTGCCAGGACTAAGCGTCAGCTCACACGGCCGCCCACCGCACCTTAACTTATAACATACTTGTTGTTAGTACCCCATCCCCAGTCACCATGCCCGTCGAGCTCCGCAAGCGCAAGGCGCCTGAGCCCGCCCCTGCCCCCGTCGCGGCGAAGAAGAAGACGCCGGCGGCGAAGAAGGCCGACAAGCCGGCGCCCAAGGCCAAAGAGGCCGCTGCTCCCGCTGTTGATGCCCCCGAAGAGCCCAAAGCAGCCGCCAAGCCCGCCAAGGTGGCCGAGGGCGAGGTCATCACCCTGGACGGGTTCGGCGGCGAGATTGAGACCAACGACGGCAAGAAGACGACCCTCAAGGCCCTCGTCGACGAGAGCAAGGCCGGCGTCGTCCTCTTCACCTATCCCAAAGCTTCCACCCCCGGCTGTAAGGACTCCCCACCTCGTCTCACGACCTCCGAGTGCACTCACTGACCCTCTCTCCTCCCGCGCGCGCAGGCACAACCCAGGTGTGCCTGTTCCGCGACTCGTACGAGCCGCTGACGGCCACGGGTTTTCTCATCTACGGCCTGTCGGCCGACTCGACCAAGGCGAACACCACCTTCAAGGAGAAGAAGGAGCTGCCCTACCCTCTGCTGTGTGACCCGCAGAGGACGCTCATCAGCGCCATCGGCCTGAAGAAGGCGCCCTCTGGGACCCAGCGCGGTGTCTTTGTCGTTGACAAGGAGGGAAAGATCTTGGCTGCCGAGCCTGGCGGCCCTGCTGCCACGGTCGAGGTTGTCAAGAAGCTGGTCGAGGGAGAGTCGAAGGGTGGGTCGGACGAGGCCAAGGAATGAAGATGATGGGAGACGGGAGGACCCTGCAATTCATGTGTGGCGTGCTTGTGAAATGAGTAGCGGCGGCGATAATGAAGAGTATTCAGCTTCCTTTGCCTTCGTATTCTGATAGATCCCATGGCTTCCGCATTGTGCCGTTGAATAGACCCTAGGTGGATTTTCGAGGCCAATGTCTGGGCAGATCGCGACGGACGGAAGTGTTAAGCTTTGCGAGTCCGGATGTCCGACCATGCAATCTGATTGGAACCTATAGACAATAGACAGCCTCACCGAATTCGATCATTGTGAAACCGTAGCATCCTCGATGTGATGAATGTCAAGATACCTCGAGCGCGGCGTCCGGCTATTGACTGGCAACGCTTATGTAAGGTTGTGGGATATGGCCAATGAGAACCCACCAATTGACATGACCCGCCCCATACTGGCGATGGCCGACCTGCAACTCGAACCGTCCAACTTCTCGAACCCGACCACGAACTTTACGATCAACGTCCATACCCCACAAGTCGTCAAGATGGCCTCCAAGGCAGTTGCCAAAGCTGCGGGCGGTGTCGTCGAGATCTCCAAGGTAAGCGCTTCGCCCAATGGGGTCGCCACGCCGCACAACTGGTGCTCCCGACCATCAATCTCCTCCGCACCACGACACGGTTCTCGGGACCTCCAGGCTGCCTCTATCCTCCTCAACCCAGCCTGCCATACCCTCGACTAGCCAGGCTGACCCCATGACAGAAGCACACCCTTCAATCGACCGGCCTCTCCGAGCGCATCCGCCGCGCCTTCGCCATCGACCCCAACCGCTCCTCCGGCGTCCCCCTCAACCCCGTCTTCCGTAACCCGGCCCCCGGCTCCTACGACCCCCTCGCCTACAACGACCCTGTCACCATCCCCGCCGGTGATATCGCCGACAACGCCTACTTCAAGCGCGACGCGCGCCGCGCCTACCCCAAGACCAGCGTTTTCGGCCAGCCCGATGTTGTGAGCCTTCTGACCGTCGGCTCTGCCGCGTCCCCCAAGGTCGACCTCATCGGCGAGGCGGGCGAGAAGGCCCTCGTCGAGGCCAAGGCCGAGGGAGAGAACGGCGGCCTGGCCGTCTTCCTGCAGAAGAAGAGCGTCGAGGAGGTGAAGCAGGATGTCTTCGTCGGCGGCCTGCCCCCCACGCCGGCGGGACAGGCGCAGGCGGCGGATGGGTCGTGGAATGTGCACAAGTACGAGCCCAAGGACGAGGGCTCATACCCTCCGGAGTGAGTGCATTCTGTTTCCTCGAGCTTGATCTGGGCAGATTTTGCTAACCCTTTTCAGGTACTCTTGCCGGTCATTCGTTTGAGTGCGGTAGAGTCGTGGTGTAGGGCGTATGACAAACACAGTGTACATGGACAATGCAATAGATTTCATCAAAGAAGTCGCCTTTAGACCGTCCCTGTCTCCCATTCGTCTCGTGGCTCTTGCATCAGCCTGCCATGTCTATCCCATCCTGATGTGCCGAACTACCGCCCTTTCGTGGTAGACCAGTTATCAACTGCTTTACCACCAATCGCGGCTCTGAGGAGCGATCGCATGCAAATCCCGGTAACTCCATACTCCAACAAGCCCAATTTTGCGGCTCAAGCAGCCCTGCCGGCCTTTCCATGGCCCGCTGCCTCGCCGTCGGTGGACTGCTCGCCGAGCATCCGCTCGATGACCTTTACCTTGCCCTGAGCCTTCTTGACCCGGTCATCGAAATCATTAACGGCCTCGTCGTTGTTCTCCGTCGAGAGCGTATCCGGCTCCACCAGCGCATGCACCGCAATGACGTTCTTCTCCAGCCTGGCATTCGTGCTCGGGAGCGGCGGCAGCGAGCATCCCTTCTGTGACCCCTGAGATCCGTCATCTGCGGCGGGTTGCGCGGGTGCTGATGCGTCTGTCGCTGAGCCTGCCGCCGCGCCAGACGGGGGGTGCGATGACTGCAGTCGGTTCGCCCACACCAGTGATTTGCCGTACAAACGCCCGCTCTCCAGAAACTTGTCGTAGCCGTTGGCCAGGCCGATGGATCGGCCCTCGATTTTGCCGGCTCTGTCGCCGTCTCGGGTGCCCTGAGCGTAGCCTGCGTCGTAGAACCTCTCCTCGAGGTTCATGACATCGTCGAAGGGGTCTGAGGCTGTTGGTGGAGACATCTTGAGAATTATTCGATGCAGAGAATACCGTCCGTTCACCAAGTAGTAGTAGTATTAGGAGCTGTTTGTCCAGATTGAATATTCAGAGTCCAAGTTCGTGATCGTGATATCGAAGACGGGTGTGATTCATAGGATGAGGTGGGCTGTATGTGAGAATCTCGGGGCGGGGCAAAATTGGGGTCAGAAGTCCCTAACCTGGTCCGCCCGCTTCTTGAACCGTCAGTGAGTTGGCTTATTTATTACTAAAGCACAACCTGAACCGTTAATGCGGATGACCTGGACGAAAACGGGCGAGCATGGCCATTCAGAGCTAGCAGGTGTTGAAATGAACGGCAATGATTTGTCTGGTTCTGGGATCCCTTGTAACCTGAGAACACTCTGACATGCCCAGACAGTGACATGACAGTCCGTCAGCACGCGTCAAGCCAAAGGCGCGCGCCTGCATTTACCCCTCCGCACCGTGTCCGACCTCGCACTCGCAGTCTCTCAGTGATACAAGTGCGCCTGCCCATTAACGACCTCCTCCACATTCCCCAACTCCTCATGATGGCCTCACGTCTCTTCTCGCGCACCCGTCTTCCCCAGTCTAGTTTCCGAAACACCGTCCAATTCCAACGCACCATGGCCTCCTCCGCCGCACCCCGCAAGTACGAATGGCTCGTTGTCGTCCCTGACAAGCCCAACACCATTGCCAAGCGTCTCGAGGTCCGCCCGTACGTCGTGCCGAGTCACCCATGCGCTCTGGACTCTCCCGGCTAGCGTCTATGTAATGTCTCTGTCACTCACACCAGCCTAGTACCCACTTCAAGAACCTCCAGGACAAGCTTGAAGCCGGCGTCTTCAAGATGGGCGGCGCCCTCCTGGACGAGGTCCCTGCGGACGACGAGCCCTCGAGCTTGAAGTTCAACGGCAGCACCCTGGTCTGCATCGCCGAGTCTAAGGAGGAGATCATGGGCTTGCTGGAGAAGGATGTCTACGCCGAGGCCGGTGTCTGGGATCTCGAGAAGGTATGATAAACAGACTTGCACGGTACATGCCTCGAGCACGTTATTGACACTTCACTCCTTAGGTCCAGTTGTGGCCGGTATGTTCAACCGGTTCGCCAGTGTCAAGCACATCACCGCTGCCAATTGACGAAGCTAACATGATCATAGTTCAAGTGCGCGTTTAGACACCCTTAAGCGACCGAGATCTGTCGATGCGGTGGAGGATCAACACAGCATTGATTCGAAGGACGTTCCTATTCAGCGCTATTGGTACAGCATGATTGACACACGTACCAGTATGACAGCAAAAATACATCTTCCGCCCCGGCCACCCAATCCTCATGTGCCAACCAGCCTCAGACCCCCAGCAAATATTAGAGACCTCGAGTGAAGCCCTTTGAATGAAGAACCGAAACTTGGTACAAGTGCCCCTAGGAAACAAATCCACACATAAGTCGACATGACAGCGATGACCTTGCTGTAGCTGTTGAACAATCAAAAACTCCATTCACCCCTTTCCATGAGCCAGACTTCGATGCGAGATGCGAGTCTTGAGCGATGGTCAGATGTCCGACACCCCACCCCGAGCGCGCAAGTCTTTCTAGGCTGTCACCTGCCCTTCCGACTTGTTTCCGAGCTTCGTATCTTCGAGAGCTTGGGCAAGAGCCTCGGTCGACGCCTCCGCGTCCGGCTCGCCGCTGCCTGGCGTCTCCCCCTCATCTTCGTCTGCGTCGCCCTCTGTTTCAGCGGCCGTCTCGGCCGCCACTCGCAGCTCGTAGTTGATCTCGAAGCATTCGGCTAGAAGTTCGTTTACACTTCCCTGGCCTTCCGGGATGTCGCCGTTGAACATGAATTTGCCATCAACTCGTAGATTGTCGATCGAATTCAGCTTTAAGGACCTGTGAGTACTTGCAACGACGTGAGCGAACCTGGTCTCTGAAGCATACCTTTAGGCTGTAGGGGTAAAGTTCGCGAACCGTCGAGACTCCGCCATTGTTCCGCACCTCGATGAGGCACTTTTTGAGCGTCTGGAGCTGATTGAAGGTCGGTTGCAAAGCCTCGGACACTGGGTTTGATGAGATCATGAGGAAGTAGATATATCCGTAGCTCCTCCTGACGAGGTACAACAATGTCTGCGGCAGGTGTTAGCCAAGATAATTCTCAACGAATCGTCGGCCTTACTCGTTGGATGTAAAGTTCGGCCTCCTTGCCCTCTTCGTCCTTCCAGTTGCCGTTGATTCGACTTTCGTCGATCTTGTCGAGCTGGCGCTGGAAGTCGTACAGATCTGCCTCGCGAAGAGACCATTTGCTAGTGATGGACAGTGTTTCGAGGTCGTTCCTGATGCGCACAAGGATGTCATAGGTAGCTTTGAAGGGCTCTGAGATCACGCCTCGCCTGGTCCAACAATGTCAGCTCAGGAACCTGGGCACCACGACCAAGCAACGTACCTTTCGAGGACAATGTCCGACCAGAGTAAACACTTTCTCAACAGGAAATCAACGTCCTCACTCCCAGCCGGTTGTCTACCATCTGCCGTCAAGTACTTGCCGGCTTTGACCTTCTCGTCGATCTCCTTTAGTTGTGTACGTAGGCTCTTGACCTCTGACGTCGAGAACTGAAAGTCATTTGTCAGCCGTGGTCGGATCATGCGTGATGCTCTCGAATACCTTGGACCGTGTGTTGGCCAGAGAGATTGACCTCAGAAGAGAGATCAGCTTCTCGTGCACGTTCGGCAGTGGGTCTTCCAGTCGGTCCAGTCGCTTCTGGAGGCTGGCCAGAGACCTCTTGCATAGATCGAGCCGGTTAAGGAGAAGAGTGATCAAGTATGGCGAAGAATACTCGGAACCGTTCTTGACATTTCGCGACAGCTGGTTTAGTGTCTCTGAGATGGACTCGAGATCCTTGGCGCTGAATAGGTCTACCTCGGCGAGATGGTCCAATAGTCGCTTGATGGTGGCCGTCAGTGCGTAAGCAGCTGGCGCACTGTTGTTCTGGCCAATGGTCATGAAGCAGAGCGACAGAAGTTGGAAACAACTGTCTAAGACTCTGTCGACTTGAAGATGGTCAGTATTAGGTACCGACCGAAGGAGGCGATAAGCTCATGAAGGTGGTGCATAGCTACCTCTGTTCTCCTCCGTCTTCTGGTCGCCAGATCGGGACTCATTGAGCCGACGGACTTGCTCAATGGTTTCTTGGTAGAGAGGAATGACATGCTGTTTCTGCATGTAGGTTTTGCGGTCTTGCTTGAGGAGTTGAAGCTTGTCGCGGATGGAGACGAGATTGTCGAGAACCTCCTGCTCGGCAGCATCCTTCGGTGGCGGAAACGTCGGGGTGTCCATGTTGTCAAGCACCGATGCGTTGGTTGAAGCCGAATGTAGGATATGTCGGGTCGTACAACTACGCGATCGAATGGGAGCAGGAGCTGACTCTGTGGCGGCTGGAGAGGGAGAGCTCCGGAGCTGAACGACTCGCAGTCGTAGATAGCCACTCAGGTAACCTTGATAGGTCTGTCGCGCGATGACAGGAAGAGCACTGGGCTGGGTGGATTCGGATCAACAGGAAGGAGTACGTTTGATCGTGGATTTACTCTGGCCCTGGTTTGCTACGATGTGCTGGCGATGTTCGTGATGGTGAGGCCTCGGAATACCGACAAGCTGGAACGTGATGGAAGCAGCAGGACGTCAGGGTCTCTGACGGTCGTGCAGGAGGTCATAGTGGGGGGAGGGGAAACTCAAAACGGAAGTGGACAAGGTGGGGTAGACGCAGGCCCAGGACGGCAAACCAACAGGGGGTGCCCTCGATCAGCCAAGAGGCGTAGATCCACATACTCGCAATCATTGGCTGTCTTCGTCAGCCAACCAGAAGGTGGCTCTGTGCCGACGGGGCCCACTGATAACTGCCTTTTCGCTTAGGTCTCAAAGCCCTGCTAATTATCTTCGACGGGCAAATTCAGTGTGGTGACTTCGCGCTCGCAATCTCAAGACTTCTTTCGAGATCACAACCGCATTGCGCCTGACAAGCCTACCGATCAGTCTCAACCCACCGATCACCATCACAATGTCGAACGCCGAACTCGCTTCGTCCTACGCGGCGCTCATCCTCGCTGATGATGGCATTGAGATCACTGTGAGTGCCAGCCGTTCCTGTCGCTTCGCGGGGCAGACATCGCGACCTGCCATCCATTCCAGGTCCCAGCAACATACTGACGAGATCACGACTACTAGGCCGACAAGCTCCAGACCCTCATCAAGGCCGCGAAGGTCGAGGATGTCGAGCCCATCTGGACTTCCCTGTTCGCCAAGGTACGACCAACCGACGCAATCGACGACGACGAAACCCGCAATATACTAACACGGAACCGCAGGCTCTTGAGGGCAAGGACGTGAAGGACCTTCTGTCCAACGTCGGCTCCGGTGGCGGTGCCGCCGCTGCCCCCGCCGCTGGTGGTGCCGCTGCCGGCGGTGCCGCTGAGGAGGCGAAGGAGGAGGCCAAGGAGGAGGGTAGGTTCACCACCGACCCCGAACATGGCCACATCTCTCGAAGACTAACACACCGCCACAGAGAAGGAGGAGTCGGACGACGACATGGGATTCGGTCTCTTCGATTAAGCGATCTGAACCCGCAACGACGACGATTTCCTTCCCTTTGTACTTCAACTGCATGGCTCCGGGATTTCTGCGAATCGCACGATCATAAAGGGTTGGATGGAGGCACGATATCCGGCTGCCTGGGCAGAGTAGCTTCTCATGAAGAATGCTCTCTACATGGAGTTCACAGGGACAACCTCAAAAAATCCACGACGAGTCTGACAGAACATGTGTTTCGGGACAAGTGATGACTGGTGTGACTTGCACGTGTGACTGGACTCTCTTGATGACTGCGGCGTTAGTGCTTTACGACCCTGACCACTTCCCTGTGCTGAATAGTACTTGTCATGTCCTCTTGGAATCGACCCTCTCGACACCCCGACGCCGAAGCTATGCGAACCCATAAAAGTGTCATAACCCATTCCGGCCCTTCCCCTACCCTTTTCATTTGACGATCAAGACGGAGCTAGGCACAAGACCAGCTTCCTTCAGTGTCTTGCTGAAGTCGGTCGACCCCTCAAAGGTCTTCTTGGGGAAAGTTGTCGAGAAGCTGGTAACCTCGAGGCCGCTCTCCGACTGCAACTGTTGCGCTACCTCGAACAGTGTCGTCTCAGCGGGTAGTGTCTTCAGGATGTTGCCGTTGGAGGTCTGGAGTCGGAGGCGGGCCTCAGAGTGGTTTGCAGTGACCTTGGGCAGAGAAGGGGCCGCGACAGGACCCGGAGCTGGGGGCGCCTGACCTTCCCTGGCGGCCTTTGCCTGCTCAGCCTTGCGACGGCGGTCCTCCTTGTCAGCCTCGATCTTGGCCTTGATGCGCTTCTTGGCTTCTAGGTCGTCAAGCTTCTCCTGGCGCTTGCGGGCAGCCTCCTTGATCTGCTCCTTCCGCTGGAGTTCTTCCTTCGCGTCCTGCGACTCTTGCGTGGCCTTCTGACGGATCTGCTCGTTGCGTTTGTTCTCCTCCTTGTCGATGGCGGCCTGGCCAGCTCGCTTCGCCTTGAGCTTCTCTCTCAGCATTTCAAGCTTCTGCTTCTTTTCCTCCTCGGTCAAGGGAGCAATTTCTTGGGTAGATTCAGAAAAGTCGGTGTGATCGCTTGTTGCTACTGTCAGCCTGGTTCCAAAAGTTGGCCGCCTCGGGGCCGGGGAAGCTGAGCGTACGTCTTGGAAGCGTGGAATGAAGCGAGGTCTTGGTTTTTGAACAGCTTGCCACAGTCATTGCAAACAAGAGACTTGGCCGAGCCGCTTTCGAGGGCTTCGATGTTAGCCTTGACTTCATCGGCATCGTCGTCGTCGTCGTCTGCGGCGCTAGCAGTAGCAGCCGCCGCAAGCTCCTCGAGCGGTTTGTCTTGGTTCGCCTCGAGCCACTCGAGGGCACCCTGCACTGGAAGGTATTAATAAGGAGGCATACGATGCGGTAGGTTTTGAGTAGCCTTACATCCACCAGATTTCTTGACGGCGAGCTCCGCACGTGCTTTCTCGAAGCCCATATCGAGCAGGAGATCAAGGTCGGATTGTCCCATGTCGGCGGTGGAGTTCTGTATCAAAGCGGTGGTGAGACTGGCCGGCGGGGTAGTAGTTTCGGCTGAGAAAGATCAGAAATAAGTATCGCTTCCAAGATCTGGCCCGTCGGAGATGGAGGCAGGTGATGGAAAAGAAAGGGCTCCAATGAGCTTGTTGTCCTTGAGGCTTCGTCAAAAAGCCCACTCACGTCATCCACTCAAGACAGCAGTGCGTACGTTTGGTGAGGTACCTTACTAGAGGGGTCTGAGGGGTCAAAGGGTCAAGGGGGTCCAGTCACAGGTGATGGAGCCAAATGGCAGCGTGGACCCATCAGGAGGCGCTCGGACCAGGCGCCAGGTCTAGAGCATCTCATTACGTCGGGGCGTTCTTGCCAGCTTTAGGTTGCTGGTGATGCAACGAGACAAAGCTGCCGACTTTCCACACAATCCGGCCAACTTCACGCGACACCACACCACCAGACCTCACCAGCTATCCCACCCATAATATCCCCCACTCTAGACGAACCTCTCAACCTCTCCCATTTGCGCGCATCAAAGCCACCCCATCGCCATCATGTCGGTCGAAATCGAGCCCTTTGAGCTCAGCTTTCAGCGTACGTTTTGCTTGCAAATCAGCGTGCCCCCTTCCACGTGCGACATACTGACAATGCGCAGAACCCTTCACTGTCGAGATCTCCCGAACCCTCCGAATCAAGAACCCCAACCAGACCCCCATCGCCTTCAAGGTAAAATATTAGTCCGACTGTGTGTCGCGGAATGGTGCAGCTGATGCGACAAAGGTCAAAACCACTGCCCCGAAGCAGTACTGTGTCCGCCCGAACTCTGGTCGTGTCGAGCCTGGTCAGGATGTCGAAGTCACTGGTATGGAGTCGTGTGTCAAGGGAGTAAAGGAGAGTTACTGACACACATCAGTTCTCCTGCAGGCCATGAAGCAGGAGCCTGCTCCCGGTACCAAGTGTCGCGACAAGTTCCTGGTGCAGTCCGCCCCTATCACTGGTGACAAGGAGTTTGCCAGCATTGCCAGCGTGGTGAGTGCCACCCATCTATAGTTCGTTTGGTCTTTGCAGTTGCTAATCATGCGGATCATAGCTCGAGACCTCAGACAAGTCCTCGATTCAGGAGAGGAAGATTCGCGTGACCTGGATCACTTCTTCGGAGGAAGGTGCCAGCGCTCCTGGTCCTGCCGTCACCCCCAGCCGCCACTCTGTTGCTGATGCCTCCACGGTTAGTTCCTCTGGTCGTCCCATGCTTGCTGTTGTGCTGATATGTCGCCAAACAGAACGACACCCCAGATGTCTCGCGCGCCTTCTCATCTCCTGGGGAAGACGCCCGATCTGGCACAAGCCCCGCACCTCCCTCCTACCGAGGCGCCGTCGATGCGCAGTCCCAGCACGACGCGGCCTCCGATCACGATCAGTCAACCGTCTCCGCAGCCACCGCTGCCGTTTCCAACACGGTGCAGCTCACGTACGAGGAGATTAAGGCGAAGCTGCAGCAGGCCGAGGCTAAGATCCTCGCCCTCCAGGAGGGTGGAGGCCTCCGCCAGCGCGTCAAGGCGGGGAGCGAGAAGCTGCCCTCGACGCAGCAAGCCGCCGCGGCGGTGCGACAGAACGTCGACGGTGTCTCGGTCCAGATTGTCGCACTCCTCTGCCTCCTGAGCTTCCTGCTAGCCTATTTCTTCTTCTAAGACACACGTGGTCGGATCTGGATTGTGGCTTCGCACTGGACAACAACGGTAGACGCCATCGCATAGCGGCACAGGAGTAAGAAGATGGGGGCTTGCCATTCATCCGGGCGAATGGGGACGGGTTCCAGGACTGTGCAGCGGTGTTCAGCGTCACCGCCATAAAGGTTGGAACCGTTGATTGGCTCGGGCTGGTGATGTGAGATGATATTCGGGCAAGGGCTGGGCTGGGGGTTTGGCTCCATGGAGCTGGGCGCGGGGTGCCTACACACACACTGTACATTGAATTCCCTTAGTTTACCAATTGTGCGATTGGCACGTTTGTGCTTGAGCTATGTGAGGACTTCTTGAACCTGCACTGGACGGATAGCATGTGGTTTTTAGCATGAGCTCACCCAAAGACACCTTTCTTTTTATCTCAGACGGTCCTGGAAATGGTATCATACTTTTTCATATCTATTAACAATTCATGACCAATGCAAATACAGACAACATGCGCAGTGTACCAGTACAGCGCCAGACATTTTCACACATCATGTCTCTCTCTAATTCTCCTACGCCTCAATCTCGTCCTGCTTCCAGTTGGCAGCAGCGCCGCCTCCCACCTTGCGGCCCCCCTCCTTCCTCTTGACGCGGCAGGTGATGCCGACGTTCTCGTCAAAGATGAAGCGCCAGATAGCGTACGTCCAGCTCTCATGGCGGGGGAGGTCGTCGTAGAACTCGCTGGCGATGGCCTTGAGCTTAGGCAGGCGGGTCCAGGGCACGGCGGGGAAGTCGTGGTGCTCGTTGTGCAGACCAACGTTGTAGGTCAGGAAGTTGAGGGGCCCGTAGTAGGAGAAAGTCTCGGGGACGGGGGCGGCGTTGTTGGGGTCGCGCTGCTCGGGCGAGACGGTCTCGTAGACGTAGTGCTCGGCGATGAAGTGGCCGGCGAGGGGGTGGAGGGAGCCAGCGAGGAAAGAGGAGACGAGGAAGTAGAGCACGGCGTTGGGGCCGGCGAGGGTGATGATGGCGTAGTCAAAGGCGAGCTGGACTGCGATGTTGAGGTAGTGGACCCAGGTGAAGGGGATGCGGAAGATGGCCATGGGGCGGACGGCGTAGAAGAATATTTGGAAGGTGCAGAAGAAGGCCTTGCCGAGGATCGAGTCGAGGAAGATGGCCTCGAGGGCGGTGGGCAGGTCGGTGTCGAGGCCGTCAACGCCGAGGGACTTGTGGTGGGTTAGGTGGTAGGGGCGGAAGGAGGCCGAGTAGGGAACGCCGATGGGAAGGTTGGCGACGATGGCGAGGAGGCGGTTGGCCAGCGGAGAGCGGAAGGCAAGGTTGTGAGAGATCTCGTGGATGGCGAGGAAGAGGTTCTGGTTGGCGGTGGCGCCGAAGACGTAGCCAACGGCCCAGAACTTCCAGTCGAAGAAGGAGGTGTTGCGGAGGGCGCAGGCGAGGAAAATCTGAAGAGAGACGACGCCGGCGACGACGTACTTGGTCAGAGGCTCGGGCCCGCATAGCTTGGTGACCTGCGACGAGACGAATGGGTCAATTGGAGTTTGGGAAGCTTGGGATCGCGGGAACCATACCTCTGGGTGCGCCTTGATGATGGCGAGCCGACGTGTGCGGTGCGGCTCCTCGGTGTAGGTCCAGAAGAAGTCGCGATGCTTGACCTCGAGAGGGTCGCGCTCCGAGTCGGGCGGCAGCTGGATATCATCGGTGCTGAGCCTGCCCTTGACGGCGGAAGACGAGGTCGTCTTGCGCTTGGAGGGCTGGGTAACGGTGGAGGAGGCAGACATTTTGACGAGGTATAATGAGCGTGGACGTCGAGTCGAGCAGGATAGATAAGGGAAAGGGAGGAGACAAAGAGTCCTAGACCGTCATTGATATGTGAAAAATCAAGGACACGCTGCTCGGTCGTCGAGGATCGGGGGGATGGAGAGGGGAGGCGAAGATGCGGTGGGTATCAGGCGTCGAAAAGCGCAAATCGACTGATGGAGGTTGGATAAGGTAGCGCGGATGGGGATGGATGGGATAGGGGCCCTCGGCCCCTGCGGGCCAGTGCCTCTTCCACCAGGGCGGTGAAAGTTCAGGGCATCGAGGATCCAAAGTCAGTGCTCGTCTCTCACTGTGGCGGGGCACGGGTATCAGTGGGGATCGCCACCGTTGGGACCAGGCTCACGCCCAATCATGAGCCGTGCGCACCGCACGTAGCACCCTTCTGGGCTTCTGTTCAGGGGTAATGGCGAGGAGAGCGGGCAGAGTCCAGACTCGACGTGCTGGGATTCTAGAATTCCGAGGAGCTTCTGTGCTTTGCGCAACTGTATCCATGCTATGCTGGTACCGTTGGTGTCCGTAGCACGCACATTAGCTATGCCCGCCAGGAATAGGAGCGGCCGCGCCACGATCAGCGGGCCTTCGTTCAATTATCGTCATGAGAAACGTTCGTGGCTCCCGCACGAGAATATCGCGTTTTCGTCGCTAGCTGCGGCCAATGGAGCTGAGATTGCCACGCCAGCATGTGACCCCTCTTGTACGCCGTGATGCGTCCATCCCACGCGACCATCCTTCAACATCTTCTCAAGCAACATATCGTGCCTGGGAAACGGGTCGCCGTGTAAGAAGCGGCGCATGTTGTGCTTCATGTGGATTAGAGGCTACGGTCTTTGCCTAGTTTAGTAGGTAGGTATATCGGTAAACGAGGGGTCACGAAGTGGTGAGGGGCGCTTCAGCTGCCGAGCGGCACCATGAAGTTCCGCGATTAATAGATCCTGTACCCTCTCCCAGCTGGACCTCCCATTGCAGATAGTCATATGTACAGCATCTGGGTATATCGGTACACAGCGACTCTTTACCCGTCAATATGTCCGGCACCATTATCCCGGGCACCACCCAACGTGGCTACTGTCCGGAGTAGAGCTCTCCGTGGAAGTGCGACACACCTTATGACAGTGGCATTGTCAGAAACTCCATAAAAAGCCCATGACGATAGTTGCACAGGGCTTGGCCCCTCCTGGCCACTGCGTCCTCACTCCTCTGGCCATCCTTCCATCCGTTTCTGTTCCTAACGCCATGGGTATCTTCGTCATCTCTTGCACGCTGCTGATGCTCATGTTGGCTTCAGTCGAGGCCAAACCCGAGAAGATTCGTGGCGTGCGCGACCCAATCTACCATCTGTACCTCCAGGGCTATCCTGACAATAGTTCCATCCCCGTCCTAGGCCCTGCAGCCAACGCCGAGACGTTTAACGTGGCCGGGACGATCAAAAGCACCAACACGAGCTTGTATCTCAACATCGACCAAGCATCAACCTCGTACAAGGCCTTGAGCTTCGGCGACTCGGCCACCACAAACGCCTGGGGCTTGGAGGGTGACACCATCGTCACCACGCGCGGGAGCAGCTTTGGCCGTCGTAAGTGGCCTGCTTTGCCGTGCCGTATACGTTGAATTCTGACGCGTGGCTGCAGAGCTCAATTTCCTCGTGTGCCAAATCGATCCGGAATACTGGCGGCTGTATCTTCAGACGGGTAGCGATGCCCCGACTGATCAGCCTTGCAGTAACTATCAGACCATACACCTGCCATGTCTTTGCTAGATCGCGTACGAGGGTTTGAGACACTTGTCTGGCAACACAGTCGTGGCAGCTGTCAGTAGGCTATGTCTTTGCTTTGGGTGGGATAGAGACGGCCACGTCAAGTAATAAAAGGGCGTTTCGCGTCGACTTGCAAATCATCTCCAGGCATGTGGACGATCCCGACGTCCGTGCAGTCTCAAGCAAGACCCCGGCTGAGGTGACAACACCATTGAATCCATGTAACCTGATAATGTTCGGTTCGCTCGTTGCGTCATATTGGAAGCGGGTTGTTGGTTAGCCAAGGAAAGGCCAAGGGGGCGAGCATGTGAGCGCAAATGCTTAGATTTTGACCAAGTTGAGCAACGAAAAGAAGGGAACTCATGTCGCAGGCGCATCAAGGGTTATTTCTGGCCCCACTCGGTACAACATGACCGTTGAATGTAAAAAATCTTGCTGTTATTCGGAAGTTCGTCCTTCATCTTTGTGCCTTGGTTGAGGTGCTTCACGGTGATTGCGCTCAGGCACCAAATAATAAGTGTTGGTACTCAAGTCACGAACGCTGGAAAGGCACCGCGCAGCAGGGAAAACTTGACGGCGAATGACTTCAGGTGCTGCCTTGAGGGGCAGCCGTCGTCAAAGGGTAGAAGACTAGGACCGAGCCAGATCAGAGCCCAAGAGAATAGAATTCGAACCTTAAATCCTACCAAAGCCCTCGTGATCATAAAGCTTTTCGAAAATTCGATGGTTCGACGTTGAAGCGCATTTATTGAAGCAGTGAGGTGGCGGTCAAGTGATCGCAGTGAAGTAAGGTAGTTGAGAGTTCAAAGGCGTGATCCCAGGGGTCTGTCACATGCTAACGGCCCAACCTAAACCACACAGCGAGGACGAATGGTGTAATTACATACACTGAGGCGCCATCCCATCTTCGCCTGCACCGACGATCCGGCATCGACCCAACGGGAGGGAGCAGGTGCTGGCTGATAGGGGCACGCGACCTGGAATGGGCTGCATTATCTGCACACCAGGCCGCTTTTCGTCTGCCGGTTTACAGGTATCATTCGACTGGGATCTCGTGCAAGAACCCCATACACTTTCGCACAAACCAGATGCAGAGAGAAAGAGAGCACCAGTTCGACGAGGGACCTCACCGCCAAGAGCCTTATCGTCCCTTAAGCGATGCCACGTGAAGATAACCGATAAACGACAGGATCAAGCAGGGGACAGGAAAGCTCCAGAGTTACTTTATCGTCCGTGGCCTTGTGCAGGCCCGAAAAATCACCCAGCCCATTCGCAATCAAGCAGGCGAGGTACCTACCTACCTGCCTGCCAACCTACCACCCTGCCTTTTCAGGTCGCGCAAGGACTCGAGTTACACAGTGAGTCGCCAGGCTTCTTTGGGGGATTACCAAGGACTGACCACCGCGACCACCTCAGCTCTACGAGACAGTGTCAACACCAGCAAGTCACTCGTCACCTACGAAGCGGTCGCGCACATCAGGAAGATCGGATCTTAGCCAGGCCTCCCCCGACAGCGGCACTGCAACCTCGGAAGCAAACATCGCCTGCTGCACATTTCTGTCCAGACTGGGACGCTGCCTCACCACTTCCACCTACACCCCTCAGACGGCGCGGCTCCAGCTAGCCAGCTTGTCGCGCCGATGTGGTGGTTCTTCCGCTTCATTTCCAGCTCCGTCTTCCTGCTGAGCATCGTTCTCTCCATACCCGTTGCCTTCGATGTTGGCGGCAGGGACAGCGGCTTGGCGTACAGCCTCGCCCTGTGCGGCTTCTACTTCGTCCATTCTGCCATCGCGGCGGCGACACCAGCTACCTCCCGAGTCCGCTGGACCATCTCTCACCTCCTGCGGCTCTCGCAGTGGATCGTCCTCCCCGCCTTGTTGATATGGGCACTGGGGCGTTTCGCCGTCGATGCCGGCAGCACCAACTGGGTTGAGAGGACACTGCAGGGACTCGTCACGTCCAAGTCAACTACCTGGAACGAATGGGTGTTTGGGGAGAACGGTGTTTTGGAGACCGTGACGCTCGGAGGCTGGGACAACACGTTGCGCTACTCGAGCCCCGTCTTCCAATTGATGGAGGGCTTCTGCAGCTTGCTCGTCATCCAGGCGGCTGGCCAGATTACGAGGTGGCTCGTCCATCGAGGTCGGAGCGATACATGGATGGTAAGTCGGCGTGGGCCACATTCAACGTCCAACGAACCTTTGAGCGCGATTATCTAACGCTCCAGCAGATCCTCCTGTTGGTCCTCTCCGGAGGCATCATCGCGACCGCCGTTTACTTCCTCTGGCGGGTCGCCCACTTCCCTTCGATCAGCAACATCGACGGGACTCTGATCGGAGTCACCATGACATCCGCATTTTTCCTTTGTGCATACGGTATCCACAGCGGCCGAGGCAACGTCGTCGAATCGTCGCTGCTGTTCGCCTACGTCGTTCTCTGCGTGTACCAGATCTTCACCGACTATCTGCCGTCCTCGGATGCGGCCGGATCGGAGGGCCAGGCCTCGGCGGAACCCGACTTCCCACCCCTGCCGCCTATCATCATGGCGTCCTATTCAACATTCCTCCACATGCTGGGCTCGCTCCCATCAGCCGTCCACTCCTCCCTCACGCTCCTTTACGCCGCTTTCCAGACAATCACCCCTTCAGCCATCATCTCGCTGACGTTCCGGCTGTTCGTCTTTTACTGCGCAACCCGCATCATCCCGGCGGTGCGCGAGTCTGGCGCTCGCGCACTGATGCATGAGCCTAGCGATGAAGAGTCGGATGCTGTGAACAGACTCTTGGGCATTGCGTCCTACTTCTCGCCGTCTATCCTGATCGCCATGTACACCAGTCTTCTGCTCCAGCACTTCAACACCGACGACGGCCCGGACGGATGGAGCCTGCGTGGCGACGATGCCGGCGGCAATATCTGGCGATGGATTAATGTCGCGGCGACAATGTCTTTGTACGCCGTTGAGCTGTACCTAGGCAGCGACGACCCTGAGAGCGGCTTGACAAATCACTGGAAGATGGATTAAGTTGACACCATCAGTGGTCAGGACCAGCCCATATAGGCAAACGCCGAGCACGTGTTCGGTCATAATTTACTTCGCGACGGAGAGACGGAGCCTCGACGAGGCCTTAAAGGATACCCCCGGAGATGGAAAGGATCATGAAGCGAGAAAGAGAGAGACTGGGTGAAATGGGTATGGAGATCATCCAGAACAACAGTACATAAGCCGTCCAGGCAACAGGACTGTGGGTTAACGACAGGCTTTTGGGAATGGCACAGAGCTCACGGCGTTTGGGTGGTTCAGTAACGTCGTTCCGCATCGGTTCTTCGGACTGCGGGTTTCTTCTGCCTTGACGTTCGGATTCGGAAAGATTCTTGGTGCCCAGGCTGCGGGGAGACGTTGACTAGCCGGGGACACCGTTCTCAGGCTGGCATTTTCGAGTTAGCATTAGCAATAGCTTGGCTTTTCGGTCATACAGACAGTTCTTCAAATGTATGATGTATTTGGTGACCATGTCGCGGGGTTTATTGGTGAGTCGACTAGAGTGAAATGGACGGGGGTGGGTGAGATGCAACCGTTTGGTGAGACATGTTGCTGCTCAATGACATCGCCACGAAGGACTGCGGCCCTACCACCGAACCTCGGCTCCACGACCATTTACTTAGCATCGTCAACACCTTCGCAGCCATTCCTTTTAACATACCAATCTCGCCAGACATTACGATTCCGAGTCAAGCTTTTATATCACACTGCATAAGGATACACGTTCACCGGCTAGATAATTGACCTCCTACCACGGTCACCCAGCTCACTTCTACCGCTAAGATGTCTGGAGTGGACAACCCCATGTCTACGCCTTTGGCGCAGCCATCCGTCTCGAAGCGCACAATCCTCATGGCCGGCCTCCCCTGCGATGTCTACGGCCTTGAGGAAATCGCTTCCCAGCTCACGAGCTCCATCTCGTGTCTCTGGCTCCACCATCCCCGCACGCGGCGCAAGGAGGACATGGGCGGCTTTGCCATGCGCATCGTGTCCGACTGGCACCAGCGACGGAAGGAGAACCGATCTGGCCGCGGTCTGATCGCCGCGGTCTTTGATCAACGGAACCACGGCGGGCGGCTGGTGGACGAGCGGGCGAACAATGCGTGGAAGAAGGGCAACCCCACTCACGCCCTGGACATGGCGGGGGCCATCACGGGGATGGTGTCTGATAACAGGGGCCTGATCGACCTGGTGGACGGTTACGTCGGCCACGAACTTAGAGGTATCAAGGACGGGGGGTTGGATGCTGAGATTGACCAGCACTTGTTATTGGGAGTGAGCCTCGGGGGTCACAGTGCCTGGCAGGCTCTCTTCGACGAACCCAGGATCCGGACGGCAGTCGTTATCATCGGGTGTCCTGATTTCATGGGTACGTTGGGCCTTGATAGCCACTTGCCCGGCGCGGCGTTGACCAGCGCCGGACGGTGTCGGGATGTCACGGCAGAAGACTGACAAGTTCGCAGCGCTGATGACCAATCGGGCGAAAAACGCCCAGCTCCCTTCTTACCTGCCCGAGGACAAGGGTGCCTCCTTCCTGGGTAGCAAAGACTTCCCCAAGGACCTCGTACAGGCTTGCACGAAGCACGACCCCAAAGCTATCCTTTTTGGCACGGACACCATCCCGAAGAAACCGTCAAAGGAAGAGCAGCAGCGCCTGAAGCTTCTGCTGGATGACCGGATAAAGGGCAAGAAATTCCTCGTCTGCTCAGGGGCCGATGACAAGCTTGTGCCGTACTCAAAATCGAAGCGGTTCTTGGAGTTCCTGGAAAATGCCACCCAGACCTGGTACAAGGAGGGGGGCATCGTGCTCGAGAACAAGGTGTACGAGGGTGTTGGGCACTCATTCAGTGAGGGAATGGTAGAGGACGCGGTCAAGTTTTTGCTTGACGAGGTGGCCTCGGCCCCTGGAGGAGCGTCTGGACGGGGCACAAGCACGGAGGAGGGCAAGTCCAAGATTTAGATACACGAGCATGAGAGTAGAAGATCAATCATATTTGTTTAAACCCACGGCCTTCGTCCCTCTTCTAGCAATCTCTCTCGTACTCCATCGATGCTCCTCGTCCGGAGGCCGCTTCTTGCTCTCTCCTCTTCAGTACGGAAGAGTGCCTGGTCTACTCCCCAAGGATTCCGCTTCGCCCTCTTCCCCGCCAAAACCTCCCCGACACCATGAGGATCCGTATCCCACTGATCAACAGCCATGAGAGCCCCTGCCATGGCCTCTGTTTTCTGTACATTCTCGCCAGAGGCTACCGTCATCCCTGGCGGATCGACTCCTAGAAAATTGACCCGGGCAAGAGGGAAGCCGATGGCAACGCAATGCCCATCGACGATGCGGCCTCGCTTGAAAGCGTGACTAACAACGGTAATTTTCAGGGGCCAACCCGAATAGTCAAAGCGACGCCAGAAGGCGACGAGAGGGAATAGCACGTTATGGTAAGAATCCAAGGCTTGTTCGTCCGTGAAAATGCGACCCGTCATGCCGTCTTCCACGGGCAGGATACCAAAAAAATCATTTGCCGTGGCAAGGTTGGCATAGCTCTGAGCCTCGGACAGCCGTGTCTCTGTGCGAGTAGGTCCCCTGCGGCGTGTGTCAAAGCTGGTTTGCTTGCACAAGGTGGAGGGTTTCCTTACCCGGAAAACACCAACGTAGCAGCAGCATCGTCCCTGAGACACCGTAGTCCAGTCTTGATGTGTTCGATGAAGGTCGGCGTCTCTCCAGCCTGGAAGTCGGCAATCAACCATTCAGATTCAACCTCGCCCCTCGTGGGACCACCGATCCAGATGCCATGGCAGCAGACTATCACAAGGTGAGTCGGAGGCGGCATGTCTGTAACTTTTCTGAACGTAATAGGCGAATCATGGATTGTGAACGGTGGGAGAGCAGGGTTCCGGTTGAAAAATGCCTCGATTGGCCAAATCATGTGATATGTTTATTTGCGTCGACTGTCTCATTATTCGCCTGGGTATCATTGAGTAATCTGCCGGCAATCGTGATATCTAACCCCTTTTCAACGAGATCCATAATGCGAGCTTGCACACGCCTACCCTTCAAGTCCCTCTTCACGCCTCTCGTGAGCGAATATGTCATCGAATAGGCGATAGGCGTTCCCGACCAGATAGAGACTACCAGTCACCACCACGGGCGTGTTCTGCTCGACCGCCCAAGCAGCGCCCTGGGCCAGCGTGCTTCCTAGTTCGCCTGCCTCGTCGAAGCTGTGACTTGTGAACCCGAGTCGCTGAACAATGTCCCTCAACGCAGAAGGCTCGACGGGTTCCACCCAGGGCATCGTTGGTCGTCTGCTGAAGGCGACGCATGCGACACTGTCGCCCGGGCGAAACAGCGTCCGGAACATGCCTTCAGCGTCCTTCCCGTCCTGGTTCGAAACGCCAATGACCCACGATATCGGCTCGCCTTTAGTCCGCACGTGCCTCTCCACGTATGATGAAAGCGTGCCAGCTGATTGCGGGTTATGTGCACCGTCGACGAGGACGGGTTTGCCCTTTCGATCAGGGAACTGGCGGCTCACGTCAAGCCAAGACAACCTTCCCCGATGCGCAGTATTCGCGAGGACAGGTAACGCCTCAGCCACTGAGAGATTTACCTCAGGGAAGGCGAGTCGGAACGCCGCGATGGCGCAGGCCATGTTTTGCGCCTGGTGAGGCATGACCTCTGACTGATACAGCTCTTCCAACAACCCTTCCTCGTCTGTGGTGAGATACAGCGGAGCACCAACGCCAAGTGCGTGTTGGTGAAAAACTTCGAGAACCTCCGGGGGGTTACTACCGTCCACCACACAAGGCACGTTGGCCATCATGATACCCGCCTTCTCCTTGGCGATCTCGGGCAGCGTCTCGCCGAGCATCTTCTGGTGATCGAGCCCAATCTTGGTGATGACGGTGACCTTCTTTGTTCGAAGCGCATTGGTTGAATCCAGACGACCGCCAAGGCCGACTTCGACAATTCCCATGTCGATTGCTGCGTCGTCGAAGGCTGTGAATGCGGTCATGGTCCCCAGTTCGAACTCAGTCAATGGGGCCAGGACTTTACTCGTGGGCACTGCCCCTTGGCCGTCCTCCGCCGTCCTCAGAGCCTGGTCATCCAGGATCTGCTGGCGATATCGATTGTAGTTTTGCTGTAGGATGGGGACCCCGTTGATCTTGATGGCATCTCGGGGCTCGACCAAATAGGGCGATGTGAACAGTCCGTTGTGGACGTTGGAGCGCTTGCAGAGAGCAGACAGATAGGTGCAGACGGAGCCTTTCCCGTTCGTGCCTGCAACATGAATGGCTTCCCACGACTGAGAGACTGATCCCATGGCCCGGGCCATGCGCTGGAGATTAAGGCTAACACCCTTCATGGTGCGCGTTTTCGGCCGTCCTTCGTCAGATGCGTTTGTCACCCTTGTGTTTGGCGCGCAACACGGATAATAAGACGAAACGAGGATATAATTTCCAAATAATAATAATAGGGAGCTCAACGAAAGCGTTCAAGACCGAGGTATGACGAGAACCCAAGGAGTCACTGACCAAAAGCTGCCGAATGGGCAGTTCTGGATGCAACTAACAAATCAACGTTGTACCGGGGTGGCATGAATTGAAAGGGACATGGGACTGGGTGCGATAACATAGTCCTGTCAAGCCACAGCAGTTGCAGGACCGAGAGACGGTGTCTGCTGTTAGCAGTGACTTGCTTTATGCCGGATCTCCATGCTGGACACCAAGTACCTCCCTAGCATCAATGCACGCAAGCAGCCTGCCAGCCTTCCCGAACCAGATTACTCCTGCCGGTCGCTCGCCCCAGGCAAGCCCCGTCCTTGTCTCTCTTCTACTGACACATCCACTCTACGACTCGCCCCGTGGGATCACCCAGCCCACGACCAGAGGCCCCCCCCCCCCTCAAAAAATCCACTTCACGGTCGCGCGCCAGCACCATCATTACGCATCGCATCGCATCGCATCACATCGCGACAGTCAGTACCCCTTGGCATCTCGACCAAGGCCTAGATTGCCTCCGCCTTGTGATTGCCTCTGTGTTTCTTCCTCCACTACCTGATCATGGGTCTTCCGTAAGTGTTTGCCCTCCCTGCGATCGCGCCGCGCCCTCGCAGCCGAACGTCGGCTCAATGTCAAGTCTCGGCCAGTTGGAGTCGCAGTTGCAGGCGCGTCGCGTCCCTCCGCATCACCCATCTACCAGTCTACCTATCTTGCCTAACCATCCTGCGCAACCCGTCATCACGTTCCCTACGCCAATGGTGACGGCCTTTTGTGTTTCTTCGATACAAGTTGACACCAACACACCTCTCGTTTGACGCATCGCGGCCTGCTAACCGCACGCCCGAAACCCTAGACTATTCATTGAGTACGAGGAGCCGGGCTTCAAGTCGAGGTCATCAGAGAAGATATCCAGCCTCCGTCCCACGCGATCATCTATTCGCCACAGCCGCCGTTCCGATGTCGCTCGTGCTGTTAGGCGTCGAGCCGCCATACTCCGGGAAACTTTCACAAGCACGACCCACGAGCAACCCGACACGCCTCAACTACCCCGAGATTGGGAGGACAGCGGCTACCCTCCGCCATCAGACCAGCCTGCTCGCTATCCCTGGATAGAGACTGGCCAATTGCCGCCTCCGGAGGCTTACAATCCGCCCAGCGCCCCCCCTCCACTTCCGGAGTGGTTGACGGAAAGGCTTGAGCGACACGATGTCACTGACCACACTTCGAGGATGAGCACCGATGAGGAGGCCATCGTGGGTCTTATCGGTGACCGTTACAGGATCGGCAGCCGCCGCTCAAACAGCACCAGTCCGGCTCCGGCTGGAGAGCTCCCCACGCAGGTCTCCAGGGTGCGAACGCGCAATATCAGCCAAGTGCCACGCCGTGACGTTTATCACCGCGACCAAATTGTTAGTTGTTTCTGCGGTCCCAACTCATTGCAGATCGCTAATGGCAATGCTCCTGCAGCCCCCTTCCGTGGCTGCTCGGTTTGACCGAAGCCCAGACAGAGACCCATCTGGCCAAGCCGCAGCCGAGAGTACAGTCCGTTTCCTACCTACCGGCCCGACAAGGGAGGAGGCCGCCTCTGGCGAGCATATGGTCTGGCGCAGAGTACCCTCATCTTTTGGAGTCGACGGCCTGGGAGACCGCACCAGAAGCATGAGTCCCGAGGTCTGGGACACACTCCTATCGACGCTCACTCCCGACCCGCAACCGCCCAGCGTTGGTTCGTCCTTTGCCTCGGCACCAGCTTCGAATTCGGCTGCTACCTCGCAACGACAGAGCGCGGTAGCGTCGTCTCGCACGTCCTTCGCCGAGCCTGGCTTTTCCAACGAGGCCACGACCGAGCACCCTTGCGAGTCGGGGCATGAGGATTCCGAAGGTGACGATGAGCAGCCTCGTGTGGCGGCGCGACCAGCACGACCATCTACGAACTATCCTTCGAGGCATCGTCGATTCGTGTCGGCGCTAAACTCCAACGATCACAGTAGTACTTCGCATGTCCGTGCCGACAGGCCTGGCGCGCGATCCAGTCTACCAGACCGCATCATGTATGCGCATGGCCACATCCGGAGTCACCTGCTGTCTTATGGTCCGCTATTCTCCGACGGCGCACCGATGCAGGAGGGCCTTGCTCGTGGCTCAGGTCCCCGCGTGGGTACTTCCTCGACAGAGGAGCCGCAAGAAACCCAGCCTGATCCCAGTCAGGATCAAACACGGTCAAATGGTCCTCCCAATGTCGATGAGATCGCATGGGCTATTCTACGGAGTCTTGCGGATAACGACGAAACGAACGAGTGACTGTGGTTTTGGACTGAGCTGGACTCACAGATGAGCGGTCGAGGTTTCACGGGGGCGTTTGCGGGGGTACCATTTTGCTCCAGGATGCCAGGGCCTGGATGGGCGACTCAAAAGGTGATGGATGCCCTGAGCCCTGTGGCGGAATTATGGAGTTTGAGGCGTTGGGCATGAAGCGAATATGCTTAATGAGGACGAAGGCTCGGCCTACTCTGCTGTGACAGGTTTGTATACAACGTATTTTGTATTGGGCGGATCTAGCAAGCCAACACAACAGAGACTTTGGACCTGCACAGGTGCTCATTCTAGATTCGCAAGCCGGAACGTGGGGGCCTTGTTCTCGGGACCTGAGCGGCGGCGGCGATGAACAGGAGGCGCTACCCCTGAACCTACACACACTGGGTGCGTTAACCTATTTGTTACACGCCCTGAAGAATGACAGCATGTCGTCTCGCGTCACAGCCAATAGTTCATGCTGTTCGCCAGGACGTTTCCTTCCATGGCGGGATGACCAGTCACATTTCATGCGTGCATAGATCATCGGAAGGTGTACCGCCAGGAAAGAGGAGATCGGGGTCACAACGGGATGAGACAAGGCGTGTTAGTGGCATGGCCAGTCAGGCTGAGCATGCAAGGAGATGAATGATGAGCCACCAATATATCAGCAGGCAACGAGGGTAGCGAACGACTTGCCAGGGCATGCAGACGAGGGAGGGTGGAAGTCGGCCGGATCAGAGCCACATCGGACGCGCGCATGAAGACGATCTCGAAAATTGATTAGATATGGCAGTACCCATACAAGGCATTGTTGAGGCTACCTGATGTGAGATCGGGAAGGGATAGGGGCAGATCGTCAGGGCAGGCCGCCACCGAGTTGAGGACCCCAGACCGTGCATTCCAGCGAACCAGCCTTGCGCATTACTGGGAGAATCCGGGGGAGCGTCCGGCGGCTGCTGCCACTGGAGCTGCCTGGAATGTGCGGAGCGCAGGCACCTAGGACGCCCCGGCGCCAGACCACGTCGCCTGCGCCGACACGTCCGCTAGCGCTCACCACAGGGGAGAGCAGCCTAACGAGGTGTGACTTTGCTGCCCGCCAACCATCCATCCATTCATTGCTCCTCGTCACAGACCAATTCGTTCGTACCTGACCCATCTGCCAATATCAACCCAACCCGGGCCATACCAAATATTCGCACCAAAGACACTCGTTTCCCACAAGTGGTTGGTGGTCGACCAACGCTGCGCAACGACGGAACGCGAGATACGCTCTCGAATCGGGGGTTCGCCATCCAGACCCTGACACCTGCGCCAAGGGATCGATTCCGCGGCACGTCCACGCCGCTTAGCTGCCGCTGCTGGTCCGGTTGAGTCTTGGGGTTGGCGGACTCGACTTTACAGCCCAAAATACACACACATGTCACGAGCTCCTGCGACCTCACGATTGGAACGACACCCACACGACTGGCATGTGGTAGTCCTGGGAATGTGAATCGCACCATCCCCAATTTCTCTGTTGCGCACGACACCCTACCCTCTTACCACCGACATCCCATCCCTCCCTTGAACCCCGCCTCCGATCCGACACGACAGCCCACGAGCCACGAACGAACGACGACGGCCTCACCGACGAACCACGCGACACCGAACGACTCCAGCCTGGCGAACGAAGACGCACGAAGCCACGAACACCACAACCAGCCCCTGAAGCTGTTGATTACACTGACCATCGACTTGGCGAGGGTCTGCCTCGCCCACCATCACTTCGGCCATGCCCACGCCGCTGCCGCCCTCGTCTGCTGAGCGCCAGTACCACGCCAATGGCAGGGCGGCCGTGGTGGCAACCCGCGAGAGGGGCCAGAGCACACCGCGCAAGGAACGGCAGGGTCAACGGGAGAGCTCCGCTCTGCAAGATCCAGGATTGAAGGACTACGTGCGTATACCTCGGTCATTGGATGGGCGGCCACCGTCATCCGTGCTTTGGCGCGGTACTGGACCTGGTTAACGGCGGCTGACAAGCGTGTTGACACAGCGTCTGGGCGAATGCCTGGGCAAGGGAGCCTTCGGGTCTGTCTACAAAGCATTCAATTGGGGCACCGGCGAGGCTGTGGCTGTAAAGCAGATTAAGCTCGCAGACCTCCCAAAGAGCGAGCTACGCATGATCGAGGTTTGTTCAGCCTGGAGGCTCTGCTGGAGTTGGCATGCGAGACTGACCTTTTCCAGTCCGAAATCGACCTGCTCAAGAACCTACATGTGAGTTGGCGCTGCCCTTGTGCTCCGCGAGTGCACCGCCTGACCAATGACTAGCATGACAACATTGTCAAGTATCTCGGATTCGTCAAGTCGGTTGACTGCCTCAACATTGTGCTCGAGTACTGCGAGAATGGATCTTTGCACTCGATATGCAAGGCCTATGGAAAATTTCCGGAGAACCTCGTCGGCGTCTACATGACCCAGGTCCTTCAAGGCCTCCAGTACCTGCACGATCAGGGTGTCATACATAGGGATATCAAGGGCGCCAACATTCTCACAACCAAGGACGGCACAGTCAAGCTCGCAGACTTTGGCGTCTCGACAAGTACGCTGGCAAATGGCCAGGACAAGGAAGCGCAAGTCGTCGGCACACCGTACTGGATGGCCCCTGAGATCATTCAGCTGTCGGGAGCCAGCCCGGCATCCGACATCTGGAGTGTAGGCAGTACCGTCATCGAGTTGCTGCAAGGAAAGCCGCCGTATCACAACCTAGCCGCCATGCCTGCGCTGTTCGCCATTGTCAATGACGACCACCCGCCGTTGCCCGAGGGCATCTCTCCGGTAGGTCATTACGTTGTGTGTATGGATCGGATAGCCGGCTGACCTTGCTTCAGGCCTCGCGAGACTTCTTGATGCAATGCTTTCAAAAAGATCCCAACCTGAGAGTCACGGCTCGGAAGTTGCTCAAGCACCCTTGGATCGTTGGCTGCCGCAGGAGTGATGCACCAGTGTCGAAGGCACCGTCAAACTTCAACCAAGCCGTGGAGGAGGTGAAACAGTGGAACAAGGCCCTAAAATCTTCTGAGAGCTCAATGCGAGCATCCACCGGCTCTGACGGTGGTGTGGTAGGCTTTCCTGGCCAACCCGCATCAAGATTCAATGCCGGCGAACCCCAACGGCCTAGTCTGACAAACCCCGCGAGGGGTCCTTTGTCTCTGGCCAAACCCAGGCCAACTGCCGAAGCCTTTAGATCTCCCGAATTGGCCGGTAAGGCTCCTCCTCCTCTACCTGGATCCCCGCGTATCTACCCGTACGCTGACATTGAGCAGACGACGACAATTGGGACAACGACTTTGCCACAGCAATATCTCCCACGGCTCTGCAACTCCCTCACCTGAAGCCGCAAGACAACTTTGGCGGTCTTCTGTCTGCCGACCGATTGAAGGCCTTTGCATCCACTGTGGACAACCGAAACGATTCAGCGAGCTACGATGACGACTTCGAAGGCGAGCTCATGACCATCAAGGGGCCGCACCAATTCCTCGATGCCGACTCGCAGGAAAAGACGATTCGACCTCTTCCACGAAAAAGAAGCGAGAAGCTGCCAGATCCAACGAAACAACCGTCGCCGACGAAGGCGAGCCCACGGAAGCATGGTCGGAAACCGTCCCAGGCCAAGTCATCTGGCAAGCCGCAGCTGGGCAATAGCAGATTTGAGCTCCCATCCCGGCCTGATTTGATATATCGTGAACAGTCTGTGGAGGATTACTCTGATTTGTTTTTCGACAATGACAACGTCTTCAACCAGAGGGTTGACCCGTTCGCGAAGAAGGTGTGTAACCCGCTTGTGGACCCTTTCAGTATTCCTCGCGTACGAGTTATTCACACAAATGACCAGGGCGACGCTCCACAGCTTTTCCACCCCTCCGACCTAACGAGCCTGCCCCGTTCCACCGAGTCGCCCGTCGGTGGCAGCATGAGAAGGAAGGTTCCATCGCGTCCCTCAGTTCTCCCCGATCGACCGATGCGCAGGACAAGGTCGTCCATCGAGATCCAGAAGTTTGCCGAGAATGAGGGCGATGAGGACTTTTCCGACATTTTTGGTCCGGAGGACCAGTTCACCGAGAAGGATGAGAGCGATCGGGGATCCGAGGACGGCGGCCTAATGTTGTTGTCTAAGCTGTCCAACAACTCATGGCTTGGCGACGACGAGGATGAGGATGACCCTTTTGCGTTTATGGATCCGGGATGGGATGAGATGGATCTCGAGGCGAACATTGCCCGTGACCGCCATGCTCGGTTGGCAGAAAAGGTCGAGGAGCTCGTGCGCTCTCTCAAGACGACGGAAGGCGAAGAAAAGTTGTTGGTTCTGTCCGAGGACATGGTAAGCAAGGTCCAGAGGGGTTTGCTGAAGAGGTCGATGCTGACAATCTTAGCTTGCGTTGCTCTGGGAGAACAGCGAGGTCAAGGACTTGATCATCAGTGCGCACGGTTTGCTGCCTATTCTGGAGATCCTGGAGCCATGCACTGTGAAGAGCAGGCAGCACATGATCCTGCAACTTCTCAAGGTGGTGAATGCGGTAAGTTAGATCTTGTCCAAAGATGACATGGCCACGCTGATATCTTTTAGATCATCCTTGAGGATGTCGAAATTCAGGAGAACCTCTGCTTCGTTGGTGGCATCCCGATCATCACCAAGTTTGCCGCGCGGCAGTACTCCAACGAGATCCGAGTCGAAGCGGCTGCGTTCGTCCGCCAGATGTACCAGACCTCAACCCTGACGCTCCAAATGTTTGTGAGCGCCGGTGGTCTGAACGTGCTGGTTGAGTTCCTTGACGAAGACTACGACGATGCCAAGGATCTTGTGCTCATCGGCGTCAACGGTATCTGGAACGTCTTCGAGCTCCAGGGGCCGACGCCCAAGAACGATTTCTGCAGAATCTTCTCGCGGAGCAAAATTTTGTATCCCCTTGCGCTGGTGCTCCACCGAGTACTCGATGAAGAGGGCGAAGATGAGCTGTCGGAGCTGGTCGAAGGTCGGATCGTCAACATATTCTACCTCTTTTCGCAAGCGGAGAACTACGTTAAGGAGGTGGTGGCCGACCGACAGGTTCTGAAGAGTGAGTTCAGCAGTCCGGCGTGTCTGCTCATTGACTAACAGAGATTAGGTGTCCTCAAGGATCTGCGACGGATGACACCCATCCACCAGATCACCATGCTCAAGTTCATCAAAAACCTGTCCATGCTGACGACAACTCTGGAGTCACTCCACTCTGCCGATGCTATCGAGTTCCTCATTGATCTCCTCAGCTACAGCATGAAGAAGGGCCAGGAACACTTCCGTGAGACGTCGAACCAGGTCCTCAACACCATGTTCAACCTCTGCCGCCTCAACAAGGAGAGACAGGTCGATGCCGCAGTTGGCGGCATCATCCCCCTTCTCATGCGAATCATGCAAACCGATCGGCCACCAAAGGAGTTTGCCCTGCCCATACTATGCGACATGGCTCACTCTGGCAGCAAGGGCCGCAGGTATCTCTGGCAGAACAAGGGACTGGACTTTTACGTTTCGCTGCTGGCCGACCAGTATTGGCAGGTCACCGCACTAGACGCCATCTTCGTGTGGCTGCAAGAGGAGACGGCAAAGGTCGAGAGCCATCTCCTCGATGGCAAGTTTACGAATGCTATCGTCGCCTGTTTTGACACGAACAAGATCAACACGTTTGACTCGAATCTGCTGGAGCCTCTTCTGAAGCTTTTGCGACTGAGTCCTGTCATCTGCGGCTCGCTTGCGAAGCCGGAAATGTTTGCCGGCATCGCCCAGAGGCTCGGCCACAAGAAGGCCGTGGTGCGGCTGAACCTCCTGCGTCTGGTACGCAACATTATGGATGCGTGCGAGATGGACACCATGGGCGCTGGCAACGGCAGCAGCAGTCTCAACAGCAGGCAGGTGCAATCCCTCGTGGGTGCCATCCAGACCCTCGCGGACAAGGACTCGGCCGTGCTGGTTCGCAACCTGGCTTCGGAGCTGGTTAGGTCCCACATCGAAGGCGACACATACGAGAGCATGCCGTCCGAACGCAAGGGCTCGGTAGGGTCAATTGCTTCACGTCGTTCCGGGTCTGGTCTTAGGCGTACCTCTTCCTACACGCCGCCTGGCATGCACACGGCTTTGTCGATGCCGCCCACGCCGACGTCGTCGAGTCACTCCCGCCACCGGACGTCGCACCACCCTTCCTTGTCCGGCAACGCCTACATCGAGGTTGCCGCGAGCCCGCGTCGAACTCCAGTCACAGGGACGCAAGAGCGCGAGTCGATACTGTACAGACCCCGCAGCCGGGATGGTGCAACTGCTATACCCCGACGCGTTAGTGGCGACATGTCATCGGGTACACCCAACGGCTCCTCAGCTTCCAAGAGCCGTCTGCCCCGGACGTCCACGACGTTCACGCGACCCAACAGCCTCTCGGCGCAGTCGCCCGTGGTGCGGTCAGACAGCAATAACTCGAACAAGGAGAACTACAGCAGGAACGCCTCGGCCGTGTCGGCACCCGCCTCGACGCCGGCGCCGGCGTCAGGCAATTCTGCCGGCAAAAGACGCAACAGAGCCCCCAGCTCTGACATGAAGTGGTCTTCGTAAGCACAGGGACCACCATCTCATTTTCACTGAACGGATCGATTTTCTTTGCGTCTACATTTCGGAGCATTCGCCCCAACGGGCGGGGAGGGGAAGGTGGGAAAATTTCCCGTGGAGGAGTTGTCATTGAGTCTCGGTTCCTGCATGGAGGATTGGTTTACAGCGTTTGATTTCCGGTCGGTAGACTTGCATGGGCAAGGCTGGGAGGCATTAGAGGAGGCCGAGGATGGTGTCATGAGGATGGGGGCTTGGCGCGTTGGCTCGAGGCCTCTTTTTGCTACGCGAGCGAGCTGGCTCTCAAGGTGCGGGCAGAACACACACAAACACACACAAAAGCAACTGGCCATTTTTTCTCGTCGTTTTGCGACCAGCGGGAGCACGTACATGTCCATCGCCCGCTGGCAAGGCGCATTCCGGCGTAAGGGGCCTAGAGACGTATATAGCAAGCAATTGCAAAAGCCTGATTGACGACGCTGAAGCGCTCGAGATGAAGCTGCACGATGTCTGTGGATGTGGTCTCCCCTGCATGGTCCGCCGCCAAATCCAGCCTCCGACATTTTTCCACCACGCAGCTTCCTTGTGCCACACCGCACCGCACCGCTCAGCTCGACGTAGAAGGGGCGTCTGCGGGCTTCTGCACGAGCCCGCGCAGGCTGAGGTCGTAGACGACGTCCTCGACGCGCTGGACGTGGTACTTGACGCCGTCGACGCGCTTGCGCAGCAGGTCGTTCTTGAGGTTGAGGACCTGGAAGCCGGCGAAGATGTCCTTGACGAAGGCGGCGATGCGGATGGAGAGGTCCGGGTCGCCGAGGGTGACGGCGTTGGTGGCGAGGCGGCTGAGCTCCTGGGTCAGGTCGATGAGGGCGAAGAGGTACTCCTCGATGGTGAGGTGGAAGGCGTCGCGGTCCTTGAGGTTGACGGGGACTGTGCGTGGTTAGCAGGTGAGCGGGTGGTGGAGTGACGATGGGGGGCTCACTGTTGAAGATCTCGCCGACTTCCTCGATGGTGATGAGGCGGCCGAGAGAAGCGGGCTTGGAGTCGGTGCCGAGGCCGCCGAGCCAGCCGGCGAGGAGGACGGTGAAGACGGAGCTCTGGACGGCGCGGTTCCACTTCTGGTTGTACCTGCTGGTCGTCAGTCGGCCGCCCTGCGATGGAGGAAGGGAGGCAGGCAGGCAGGGCTCACTTGTAGTAGGGGTGCTGGGAGGCCTTGTCGCTGAGCTCGCGCACGGCGGCAATCTCGTCCTGGACGCCGGCCTCGACCTGGGAGAGGAAGGAGGCGGCGTACTGGGCGCGCGGCGTGGCGTGGACGCGGGAGAGCAGGCCCAGGACGAGGGCGTTGGCGCGGTCGAGGCGCTGGACGATCTGGGTGAGGTCGTCGCGGACCTGCTGGTCCTCGTCGATGCGGGCCTTGAGGTGGTCGAAGATCTTGGGGTCGAGCAGGCGCGTGGCCGGCGCGGGTTCCGCCATTTTGGTGTCGCTGTCCATGGCAGGTGTGGTTGCGGCCTTGGTCGCGGTGGTGGTGAAGAGCGGAGGTGAGATGTTCAATGAGTGGATGGAGTGACGTTGGAGCTGGACTAGCAAACGGGCACAACCCAGAGCGGTGTATCACAGGGGAGGAAGTCGATTATCTCGACGCAGCGTGATGAAATGACGTCCGTCTTATTCTGGGCCATTCAATCATCACAGCACACTCATATCAAGGCAATGTAGGGTACTCGGCTTTCGAAGTTTTTATTGCAGGGTTTGACGAGGTACATCGGGAGTGTGGTGGGGTGCATTCAAAGTCGTTCGCCAGCGTCTCAGTCGACTTGGAGCGCATCACAACAACCACCTTCCCAGCTTCCGACCTCTTTCCAACAGGCATTTCCGGCATCATTACAGGCAGGAACGTCCATCACATGTTTCCAATGATTCCCAACGCATCTTCTTCACAGCCCTGGCAAGCCAGAACAGCAATGAAAACGCCACCAACTGGAGCATTTGTTCGCGTCACCTGGAGGCAGTGAAATACCAGGGACACGGTGGAGGGCTTCATGTGCGAGCACAGAGGAAGCTCCCCAAGCTGCAAAAATGAAATAGTCGAGATGCCTTCCGTAGAAGGCTTCCAGCGACTAAGCTGAAAAGAACAGATTACTACACTTGATCTGGACCCATTTGTTAGCATTTTGACCACGAGGGAGGGGAGAAGAAGGCGTACCTAAGCCATGAGGCAAAGAGAGCTAAGGAGAAAGAAGAAAACAGGTCCAAAGCTGGGGGAGGCGACCGGTATTTGTAGGAAACCCAGCGATGGCCCTGGAGGGCGGTGTGGGACCTGCAATCAGCCAAGAGGCGGCAGAATTCGACCAATCAAAATTCGGTCGCCCACCCAGCTGGGGAGCAGGTACTGGCAGTGAAGGTACGTACCTTGACCCTTCCCAGGCCATGGCCCTCGACGTTCAACCTCGACGACCACGGCGGCTGCTTCTGCCTGCGTCTGCCTAATGATTTTGGCCTCAGTGCAGTGCCAGCGCATCACGCGTTCCAAACGATTCCTCAAATTTACAGTCGAGGCACCAATGAGACGACCTGGATGAATGAGTCCTCATTGTTTCGTGAGTCCTCATCGTCATGAGGATCTCCCCTGTCTGGCCATCAACCTATCATACATCTTTCTTCGCTGGACCATCAGTCAATTTGCCAACGAACTATGATCTGGGCTGGATGAGGCCAATCTCAATGACAAGGGTCATACACAACAGCCCACTTGACGCGACATTACTTTGGCGGATCACATCACAGTGAACTCGCCCCTCAAGCACAGCCAGGTCAGCCGGCCGCAGAAGAGAAGCACCGACAGGCACACTGGGGTTGAGGAGCGCCACAGCCCAACTTGGTCCACATGTCTCCAGAGACGGTGGTTTGCATCGCCGAACTGGCGGATGTCATCGATGTTGCGTCAGATGACGAGCTGGCCGCGCAGATCGTTCATGTTCGGAAAACCATAGGCACGAATGCTCGTGTGATTGATGTGTCCGAGCATTACGTGACGAAGTGGTACGAAGAAAAGGATATTGACGACATGAAGAGCGCCGCAGCACTAGCACAAGAACTAGGGATCCGCGCACCGTCGGTCAAACGCGTGGTGCGCCGAGAAGAAATGCTCGAATGTGTTCAGGCCCGAATACAAGGGTCGAATCTGATGAGCATCTGGACCAACCTTGGTCTTTTCTCTACCCTCCGACTGGCCTTCCAGCTCCGAGGCATGGTTTCACGAATGAGGACGGTGACGCGCCCGACGGCCGGCTCATTGGGTACAGGCCTGTGCCGGTCTCTTTGGATCGAGGAAGATATGTACGGCATCCCTAAGCACCCCTCATATACAACGCTTGCTTCTATCGTCAACTTTTGGCACAACCTCGTGTCGTTCCGTCAGGAGGTCGTCAAAACGGTAGAGGACCACCGGATCGCCTGCAGTGGGCCGATGAGTCTTGACGACGAGCAACTCTTTTTCACCCACCATGATATGGCGCCGCGCAATCTTGTCTTGGAAAGCGCCACGGGTAATCTCTGGGTCGTAGACTGGAACGAGGCGGGTTTCTACCCCGTCTACTTTGAGCACGCTGGCATGCGTAACTTCATTGTCCCCGAATCCTGGAGTTGGTGGGCGGTGTTGCGATGGAAGATATTCGCATGGATCTCATCTGGCATGTATGGGAGGGAAAGCGCAATGCTTCGCGAGGTGCGTCGTAAGTCGATGCGGTTCCGCGTGGCGCGGAGGTTCAATATCAAGGCCGGGGTGACTCCGTCTGCAAGACCGGTGGAAGATTAGAGGAGGCTCATTCATTCCCTTACCTACCTGTGTATGCGTAGGGGCGCCTTCAGCCAGACTGGCAGGCGGGCCTTGAAGAGGGCAGAGGCTTGATTGGATCGAGTAAATGTCTCCTACACTAAGCGTTACGATTCCATCAATCTTCAAGCTGCCCAATTTCGACATTCTCACTGCCAGGTCCTACCCTTGCTTTCATCTAGTATTCCGAATTCATGGCCATAGCACCTGCATTCGATAATATTGATTAGGCGAAGGGACCACCCATTGGGGCTCAGGATCACCATCCGCGACTCGGGCTTTCTCACCACGCCACCTCTTCAAAACCTCTCCAGCCCCATATCTTCCTTGCTCTGCGCTTCGCCTGGGGTGATCCGTACAGCCAACAGCTTGACTCCAGCCCGGGGATGCAGGTGTGCTGCAGCTCCCGAGGCGATGGAAGGTTTTGAGATTCAACTCGCAACGCTGCTCATCCTGACCCCGAAGAATCGAAACCTCGTAGTCGGTAAAACAGAATGGACATGAGCCAACAGAGTCCACGACATCGGCGAGGCCGCCACACGAGCCTCGAAACTCCGGGGCGCACACATATGACGTGACAAAAGGTTTCTTATCTTCTCGGCAACGAACGTGGAGGCAGACCGGCAGATCAATTTTGTCGATGAGCTTTCCGAACATGATCCGCGTGACCAGAGGACCGGTGATGTGGTGGTGGCGTGAGATGTACAGCTCGTTGTCGATAACCTTGGCCTCGGTGCTATGCATGAAGCTCCATGGTGTTGTGAGTCGGGGCAGCGGACGCCAGCGCCGGACTGTGGTCCTCTTGTTGACGAGACTCCCCTCGTCGAGGAAGCCACTTCCCTCTAGCATTTTCTTCCGAACACTTCGCGTCACGGTGACCTGGTACGAGACGTCTATATACTCGACCTTAGAAGACCGTTGGACAGCGTCTCTCCGAACGGCCCGTGTTGGGCGTACGTTGTTCTTGACATGATTTTCCAAGGGGAAATGCGGGTCTGCGTTGGCGAGGTTGGCCGTATCCAGCCACCTGTCGAAGCTGAACCGGCTCTCCAGGACCTTGAGAGGCAGGCCGGTGCCGTACAGATGGCGGTTGATGATCAGATGCGCCTCGGTGAACGTGGAAACGTGACTCGTGGACAAGCGGCCGGGGCTCCATGCAAGACAAGATGGGAGGTCGTTCATCCTTGGCAACGAGTTTCTGTTCCTAAACATTGCGAAACTTGTCACGCCAAGACCTGCGAGGTCTTCAAAGTCTGTAAATACTGTTCCCCATTGTTCCATGCCAATAGGAGCGACCCGCCGCCCATGTACCGTCCCGAGATCATAGGAGCACAAGTGGCTGAGATGGCGCTGCCGCCCCGATGTTCGATCTGGATCGTAGAAACGAAGCTTGCTGCACAAGAAGCAGTGGTACAGGTTCGGGGAGTCTCTCTCGAGCCCGGACAGCACAGCGTCTAGATCGTTGAGATCGAGGCCGGAGAAGATGCGCCCAGGACAAAGGCTCACGAAGAGAAACTTTGATGCCAAGGCGAGGTGCACCTGCGAAGGGCGAGGGGCGTGGTCTCGAATCAGGAAGATAAGTTCCAGCGGAAGTGTGAGCAGCATTTCGGGCGCAGTCTCTCGTCGATAATGGTGCGGGTGTCGTCCAATCTGCCATTACACTGATGCGAACATTGCGAAGATGGTGTTCGCGCACACCTCTTAAATGCCAGGCCTGTCACCCTGGTATCCGACCACATTTGGCTTTGAGGACAACAAACTGCAACATCAAAGCATGGCACACGAATGGCGTTCCGTCCGAAGCTTGAGATGTGGCCGGGACAGACACAAAGGGTAGTTGCCTTTTCGGGAGCAGTACTTGGCTTCGAACCTACCCACCTGAATAAGGTATCTTAAAAGAAGGTAGCAAGTGGCACATCCACCGGTAAGAGCTTAGCGACACTGACGTCAGCAGCTTTGTTAGCGACCAGGCTGGTGGTGGAGGAGACACCACTTACACGCGAGTCAACTGCACGATGCCGGGAAACAGCCTCGGCCTCGATCAATGCGATATGCACGTCTCGTCTACCAGCCGACGACCCACGACCCTACCCTACCGCCTTTGGGCACTGGGGGCAGTGCAAATGTGATGTTGCGCATGTCAACGGGCGAGGCTGATTGGCGCATCTCGTAGACGAATCGTGCATGAGACCCGCCCCGACGGGAAAGGTTCAGGGGCCCAGCCGGCGCTAGCCATGGCACCGGTACCTTGGCCGAGTATGCGGCCGCTACGTTGGCTGCAGGTACCCCTTCCCCAGATGATCATTTCATTGCAATGTCAACAAAATTTCAGTCGTCGATCCACCGCCCTGGACGGGTGGATGTCCCTGTTCATGTCCACCCGTCCACCGTCCACCGTCCACCGTGGCACCACAGCGCAGTCGCGACTCAAGACACTGACCGTCGTCGCCCCTCGTCACTCGTTCGGAGAGGCAACACAGCAGACCAGACCAGACCAGCCGCACGTCTCGTTTCTCGCCCGGCGCATCCTGCGGACCCCGTTACACGACGTGGCGGCTTTTCACTCCTTAGCACGGCCTGGTCCTGTCTCAAGCCCTGTCGACAACCTTCCCCTGTTGGTCCGTTCTCCTTCACTTCACCCCTCAGACCCAGAAAATCACGACGCCGCTATCGAGGCTACACGAAGCTTGCATACCGCCTCGGTCCCCTTTTCTATAAAGTCGCCAACATGACGGGTCGTTACTCCTTGAGGGCCACTCCTAGGTCAGTCTCCATCTTTATCTACCTACCTCCCACGCCACTACGATACCTCGTTCCATCTACCCCCGGCGCAGAAGACTGACCCTCACCAGAAAGAAGGAACTCTTCACTGGCATGGTAGAGACCCCTCGTCCCGTCTCCCGTCGCACATCCTCTCGCCGCTCCCAAACCCCGGCCGGCGATACCCCCGACCCCGAATTCGACACCGACGATCTGTCCGAGGGCCTCAAGCCTCAGACCACGCGGCGAAGGGGCATTCCCAAGTTCAAGGAAGACCTAGACGACGACGAGGTCGATCTCCGAGCACCAATGAAGAAGTCGGCGACCAACGGCCATGCCAATGGCAACGGCAACGGTCACGCCAACGGCCACGCCAACGGCAACGGCCACACCAACGGCTACGCTGCGTACGGCACCATGGAGGACGTCAAGCCGCTCGCCACCGGCCGTGCCCCCTTCGTGACCGCCGCGGATGTCCTGCCCGACGTCGCGACGACCGCCAACCCTGCTACCGTCATCAAGGACAACAAGCGCGTCTACAAGGACGGCGAGATCGTCGACGGCTGGAAGGTCGGCACCGACCCCAAGATCGACTACTCTGGCGAGTTCGAGTTTGGTGGCAGCTACGGCACCATGGCCCTCATGATCGGATTCCCCCTCCTCATGTGGTACATGTGGATCGGCGCAACCTACTACGACGGCAAGGCCCCGATGCGTGCCGACGGCCAGTCCTGGAGCGACTTTGGCGCTCACCTCTTCGACCTTGTCTACACCGGCGCCTACCCCTCCTTCCGCGCCTGGAGGATTTACTGGACCTTCTTCATCTTCGAGGGCGCCTGTTACTGTCTCCTCCCCGGTGTCTGGGCCTGGGGCAAGCCTCTCGCCCACGAGGACGGCAAGCAGCTCAAGTACTACTGCAGCGCCTACGCCAGTCTGTACTTCACCATCGCCGTCATGGCCGTGCTGCACTTCACCGGCCTCTTCCCCGTCTACACCTTCATCGACGAGTTTGGCCCTCTCATGTCTGTCGCCATCATCAGCGGCTTCCTCGTCTCCTTCGTCGCCTACTTCTCCGCCCTGGCCCGTGGCGCTCAGCACCGCATGACCGGCTACCCCATCTATGACTTCTTCCTAGGCGCTGAGCTGAACCCCCGCATGTTCGGCATCCTCGACTTCAAGATGTTCTTCGAGGTCCGCATCCCCTGGTACATCCTCCTCGGCCTCAGCTGCGGCGCCGCCGCCCGCCAGTACGAGCGCTACGGTTACGTCTCCGGCGAGGTCCTCTTCCTCGTCATGGCCCACTACCTGTACGCCAACGCCTGCTCCAAGGGCGAGGAGCTTATCGTGCCCACCTGGGACATGTACTACGAGAAGTGGGGCTTCATGCTCATCTTCTGGAACCTCGCCGGCGTGCCCCTCTCGTACTGCCACTGCACCATCTACCTCGCCAACCACCACCCTGACGAGTACCGCTGGAACCCCATCGCCCTGACGGCCCTCTTCATCGCCTACCTCTTCGTCTACTGGGTCTGGGACACGTGCAACTCGCAGAAGAACTTCTACCGCTTCTCCGAGCGCGGCCAGGCCGCCCAGCGCAAGTCCTTCCCCCAGCTCCCCTGGCAGACGGTCAAGAACCCCAAGACGCTCACCTCGGAGAACGGCGGCACCATCCTCGTCGACGGCTGGTACGGCCTCGCCCGCAAGGTCCACTACACCTGCGACGCCTTCTTCGCCATCTGCTGGGGCCTGATCACCGGCTTCAACAGCCCCTTCCCCTGGTTCTACCCCGTCTTCTTCTGCTGCATGATCGCCCACCGCGCCGCCCGCGACATCCGCAAGTGCAGGCACAAGTACGGCGAGGCCTGGCTCGAGTACGAGCGCCAGGTGCCCTACCTCCTGATTCCGGTACGTCCCGTCCTCTGCACGTGTGTCCCGACACCCGCTAACCCCTCGAAAGTACGTCATCTAAACTGCAGATGTCGATTCGGCCACACAGCCCTTTCCAAGGCATTTCAAAAAGGCATTTTTCAGCCCCCCTTCTTGTAGATAGATACAGGTGCTCCTGCGCCCATCATCGTATTTCCTAAGTCATCGGAGCTGTAATGGCGGGCTGGCGAAGAGGTGGGGAAAATATTACACACCCGGGCATACGGCGGCGGGTCGCATGGGAGGCGCTCCGGGCGTGGCATTACGTATTGTAATCGCGGGCTGAGTCTCCAGACGGCCTTGGCCCGCTGTAGATGTACTCTGGTTTCCTTTAGTAAATGAATTAATGCATTATCCAATGGCTGTTATTCGAGGGTGTGATGATTTAGTGTCTTGACGAAGTTCTGTAGTGCAGCCTCGTCGAATGGCTATATTGCCCCATGCAACGTGCACTCAGCAATTTATCGGTTCGAGACCAGCCTGTACAGCGAACGACTGCGGTGCCTTGGTTTTAGGGTACCTAGGCTGACAATGGTGACGCAGAGACGTCCATCCTCACACGTGACTGGCTGGCGGGCGAAGCAAAACAAGCATGGAAGCATTACTGTCAAGCTAGACTACACTTCCTCCCCATCACCCGTCTATGATGAGAGTCCGCCGAGAAAAAATGGATAGCATGGTGTCACAATAGTACAGTACGGCGTTCATTCTCCAGCGAATTACCCCTGACCGGAATCCGGATGGCGATTCGTGATTCCTGTCATGTTCCCAAGTTCCCCTCCGTTCGCCGGAGAACTCCAGTTACCGTATGGAAGCGGCGAGCGAGGCCCGCGATTCAAAAGTCCCCATGCCCGCGCGCCGAAAGCCCCTTGTGTAGGTACAGCTTGTCGACCTTCGTCGCCCGAGAGAGATTGTTGTCGGTGATTCCTTAACAGGTGGTGTTCAGGGTCGCCTTGGAGTTCATGAGCAGGGCAACAATGAGACCGTAAAGACCTGAGCGTGTTAGCTGAGGGTGTTCTCTTCATTCGTGAGCGAGCGTCCGTCTTACCCAGGACTTCGGCGAAAATGAGAATCAGGATCATTCCGACGAAGAGGCGAGGCTGTTGCGCGGTACCACGGACACCGGCATCACCGACGATTCCGATGGCGAAGCCGGCGGCGAGACCGGCGAGACCGACGGACAGACCGGCACCGAACTGGATGAAACCAGTGTAGAGAGGCATGGTCTGAGCGAGACCGTCGGAAATGAGGACCGACACGACGAGACCGTAGATACCAATGATACCAGCCATAATGACGGGAACAATGTCTGGGACGCGTGTTAGCTCTGCGTGATTCTCCAGCTCTGTGAGCTTCGTGACGGGGCAGTCGTCGTACTCTTGACGATCAGGTCGGGGCGCAGGACACCCATGGCCGCGATACCAACACCGGACTTGGCGGTGCCGTAAGAGGCGCCAAGGCAGGTGAAGACGATGGCGACGGTGCAGCCCATGGCACCGAAGAAGGGCTAGATGATGTTGACGTTAGCTAAATCGATGCTGAGGTGTCGAGGCCATGCTGAAATGGCTCATCGTGTACGAGGACGACGTCATGGAGTCGGGAGGCCGAGCAGGGGGTAACGAACCGCATAGACGGGGCTGTAAAATCGAACATGTTAGCATATGATCAATTCGAGAGGATGATCGAGCGCGTTCGGATATCCGGATTCGTGATGGTTGATGGAGGGAGCTCGGAGGGATGGATGGGAGCTCGGGAAGGGGGGCAACACGTTGCCGACATACCAGAGTTCGGAAGACATCTTAGCTGTTGTGGTGGTGGAACTGGCAAAAAGAGTGTCTAAAAAGTCGAAGAGAGCTTCGCGAAGATCGGGAGATGGATCGGATCGGGGCTTCGAAGGGTTGCAGTTGGTGGTTGACGGGGCTTGGGAGGCTGGATGCTCGCTGCGACTGCTATTGTGAGGTTGCTTGATCGATGTCTGGATTCCAGGTTGGCGCGCCTTGGTTGGTGCAGGTTTTGCGGGAAGCTCCTTGCTGACCTAAGACGCCACGGCAACCGGCTCAAGCTTTTATCCGGGTGTCAGCGCCCCACCACCCGGCAGGCCAATTGTGGAGCTTGGCGTCCCTCATAGTGGGATTTTTTTTTTCCAAGCCAACCATGAAGCCTTTCTTTGCATCACGAGCATCGCTTCTTCAACGACTTCCAGCATATCTGCACAGGGCGAGCCACCGCAAGGAACCCTGCACCAATTTTCCCAGACACTCTTCGAGCACCTCATCCGACGACAAAATGGCTTCCGAAAGCGCTGCCTGGCCCCTGGCCGACGCCGCCCTCGAGCAGGAGCTCCTCGACATGGTCCAGCAGTGCTCGCACTACCGCCAGCTGAAGAAGGGCGCCAACGAGGCCACCAAGTCCCTGAACCGTGGTGTGTCCGAGCTCATCGTTCTGGCCGCCGACACCACTCCTCTGGCCATCTTGCTTCACTTGCCTCTTCTGTGCGAGGACAAGAGTAAGTTCCCACCACTACGAAACCCAGCGGCCTCGCTCTAACCATGCGCAGACGTTCCCTACGTTTACGTCAAGAGCAAGATTGCCCTTGGCCGTGCCTGCGGTGTCAGCCGTGCCGTCATTGCTGCCAGCATCACCAGCAACGAGGGCAGCGAGCTCGCCAACTCCATCCGCACGTATGTTCTTCCGCCTCCTGATGCAACTCGGGATCTATCGGTTGCTAACTGTTTTATAGCCTCCGCGAGAAGGTTGAGCGCCTCGCCATTTAAGATACCCATCGATCAACGGCGTTCGGCTCGAGCTACTGTCAACACTCTACGCCTGCCGGACTTGCCTCTCTGTGTTAGGATGTGAAAATTTGAATGCATGGGAGGGATGGACATCGCAGGCATAGTAGTCAGTGAGGAAATAAAAGCCACGAAAATCTGGGAATGACTGTCGTTACTGGCGTGCTGTCTTCCAAGTACGATGTTTTCCATGCCGTGAATTCAAGCTCTTCTACATTTGCGTATTGATTTATATCACGTAATTTTGTTTGCACGCCTGAACAGTCCTATTTGCCTCCAGGCCTGGCGCAACACCTCGGCACCCTGGACTTGACCATTTGCTCGCTGAGTCGGTGTGTCCCATCCAAGGTTCTGGATACCATGGGCCAAGAAGTACGGCAGTCTTGGGCATTGAGTGCTGGTATTGATACTTTGAGACTACGCTGGATGACATCGACTCGGTGAACCACTGCCAGAAGTTGACCGATAGAGAGGGTTTGAAGGTCTCAGAAGAACTGGACTAGGGCCAGCGGGTGCTCGCTACAATGCGAGCAGTTTACCTTGTTTAGATTCAACATGTTGTCGATCAAGAAACCAAAAGTTTCCGGTACTGTGTGGCCCCTAGCCTTTGATTACAATGAACCATCAGCCTATCGATCTCGATTGAAGCAGAAGACCGAAACCCTGTTGGGGGTGTTTTCCAATTCGCCCAATATTAATGAACGGACGATTAACACAGGCCTTGTGGTTGAAATGTAAATGTATTGCATCAAAATCCACAACGTTGAACTTTCTCTGTGGAGATCAGGTGTGCTCTCACGCTGCCAGGATGGGTGCTGGCAATCAACACTAATAGAACACCGTAGAGCTTGGCTGCACTTGCCCCTCAGCCCACCTCACACACAGCCCGCACGACGTCATGGTGCTCACTAGAAGTTCGTCCTAATCCGAGCTGATGCGATTTCCTCCGCAGGCCACTGGTTCGACTTCGACAACTCAACCACAGATGAGATACACAGCATTAGTGGGTATCTTGGTGTTGATATCTTCTGGTTTGACAATGGACAGCCTGGCCAAGGCTTACCCCATCAGGTTTTAACTGCGCCAACCACGCACATCCTAGTTGGACGATCCCCGCCAAACCTCCACGATGCCGATGCCGGGCGTCGCTCGCAAAGTTGTCATTTGCGCGGCGATCGACGGTCTTATCATTCAACCGCTCTCCTCCAAGGGGCAACGTCCTGCGCAGCCTGTGCGCATAGCCTATGGCGATGCTGCTATCTCCCCAGCCGCTCGTGACCAGCTCCCTGATCTTGCCAAACCAAACTCGTCTTTCGAGGCTTTTGGTATCGTAGGCAAGTTATTGCCATTCTGTCTCTCCCTGTCCGCATTCTGACCGAGTTCCATCTGCAGGGCTAATCACGGTATCGAAACTTAGCTTCTTGATCACCATAACCCGTCGCCACCAGGTGGCTCAGATTTTAGGTTTCCCCATCTACGTCGTTACTGAGGTCGCCATTACCCCATGCGCCTCTCAAAAAGAAGCTGAAGATGCTGTCCGCCGGACCTCCACTCAGTTGCAGAGTCGTACGGACGACACCGATGCCGAGGACTCCGACAGCGATGATACCATGGATCTGATCGCTAATGCCGCTGATGAGGTTGAGGATCCAGAGTCGGAGGGAGCAAACCCGGCAGGTGTCAAGAGCACCGTCGCTGAAGATGTCATGAGCCGTAAGGGAGGCTACGGCCGATTCGCCCAGCGCTGGTTCAGCAGCTCCGGTTGGATGCAGGGTCAGAAGCGCAACGCTGGATGGAGTTACACGACGACCGAGTCGCCCCGGGATTCGACGGATCAACGGCCCAGTCAGGAAGCTTTGGCTGCTTCGAAGGTGCCTTTGGAAGAAGAGGACGAGAGCGTCAACCAAGCAAAGGCATCTTCGTTGCTTCCCAAGCTACTACGAACCGCACAGATTCTGTATGGATCATCGAGGAGTTTTTTCTTTTCCTACGATGTCGACATTACCCGGCACTGGGCGAGTAGAACTCAGGCTCCGCCTGATGAACTGCCTCTGTACCGCCGAGTCGATCCTACTTTCTTCTGGAACAGGAATACCTCTCAGCCATTCATTGATTCCGGAAACGATGCGCTCGTTTTGCCGCTCATGCAAGGATTCGTGGGGCAGAGGGAATTTGTTGTGGACAACAGTCCGCCGCAGCACGATGAAGGTGCCAAGAACTCCCTGGAAATGTCCAACATGTCTGCCCCGACATCAGCGCCTGGTTCCCCCCCTACAGAAGCCGTTCGAAGCTCCTTCGATCTTCGAGCTTCTGAGAAGAAGTTCCTCATCACCGTAGTCTCTCGGCGCTCCACCAAGAGGGCCGGCCTACGCTATCTTCGCCGTGGCGTCGACGAGGATGGCTATGTCGCCAATGCCGTTGAGACGGAGCAGATTCTTTCAAGCTCGTCTTGGGATAAGAGCTCCAAGATCTATTCGTTTCTGCAGATTCGCGGCAGCATACCGCTCTTCTTTACCCAGAGCCCGTATTCTCTGAAGCCTGCCCCGGTCATCCAACATTCAACAGAGGCAAACTTCACGGCTTCCAAAAAGCACTTTGAGCGTCTTACAAAGGAGTACGGTATGCTGCAGATCATCAACCTGGTAGAGAAGCACAACGTCGAGGCTACGATTGGCAACGAGTACCAGAACACGGTCACAAAACTGAACGAAGAGGTCTTCACTGGTCACAGCTCCCAGATACCATTTGAGTGGTTTGATTTCCACTCGGCTTGCCGCGGGATGAAATTCGAGAACGTCAGCTTACTGTTAGACGCTATGAGGGGCAAACTTGACGAGCTCGGGAGCACTGTTGAGAAGGACGGCGAGCTGTTCCTTCGGCAGCGCGGAGTGCTGAGAACAAACTGCATGGACTGCCTGGACCGGACGAACGTCTGCCAGAGCTCCTTTGCAAGGTACATGTTGGAATCCCAGCTCAAGGCTGAGGGATACGATTTGAGCATGCAAGTAGACCAGGAATCAGCCTGGTTCAACACCTTGTGGGCGGACAATGGAGATTCTGTCTCCAAGCAGTAGTAAGTTCCGTCCCAGGCAGTGAGCTCCTGACAGGCTGCTGACAGTGTCCAGCGCTTCAACTGCAGCCATGAAGGGTGACTACACACGATACAAGACGCGCAATTACCGGGGAATGCTCAATGATCTTGGATTCTCATTGACGAGATTTTACAACGGGTAAGCCGGTCATTGTGTGCTTCGGGAGGCACACGAAGCTAACGCAACACATAGCATGGTCAACGACTACTTCAGCCAGGCCGCCATCGACTTTCTCCTCGGCAACGTCACCTCGATGGTCTTCCAGGAATTCGAAGCCGAGATGATGACCAAAGACCCTGCTGTGTCGATGCTCAAGATGCGCGAGTCGGCCATTGAATTGTGCCAGAAACGCGTCGTCTCGGACCAAAAAGAGGACTTTGTCGGCGGTTGGGTGATGCTGAGCCCTCCCACGTCCGACACTGTCAAGTCACAGACACCGTTCGATGAGGTGATCCTGCTACTCACAGACGCCGCCCTCTACCTGTGCCGCTTCGATTGGAAGCTGGACAAGGTTTCATCGTTTGAGCGCGTCGATCTGGCACATGTCGTGGGCATCCGCTTCGGCACGTACATCACCTCCACCGTTTCGCCCGGCCACACCGACGAGAGCAAGAACATCGGGTTCGTTGTGTCATACCAGCCTGGCAAGACCGATATTCAACGCACCAACACACGCACGCTCTCAAGCAATTTTGTCAAGCGGCCCGGCCAGGCAGACGAGCAGCAGTCAGATACCCCCGGGGGTGACGAGGCAGCCGCACCTTCACGGTTGATGGGGTTACTGTCAGGTAATCGGCCGAAACCCCAGGCGCCGGTTCGAAAACTTGCCTTCAAGGCGCCGTACTCGCAGTCTTCAGCGGCAGTGACGGGCGAAGGACCGCGGCTGAGCGAGACCCAACAAGTTGTTAGCATCTGCGCGGATGTCGAGCGATTGGCCTTCAAGGCCCAGCCGGGGAAGGAGGTGCCGGGGACCAAGAGTATCATTGAGAAGGGCGACATCATTTCGTTGGCGGATGCACGGGCGAACACGACGATTTTAGACCAGCTGAGCCACTCTATCAAGAAGCTCGTGTGGGCGTCGTGATGGCTCGAAGGTAGGGGAACGGGGGGTTTTTTAGAGGCCTTGCTGAGCAGCACATAATAGCATGGCGGTGGTGCATCATGAGACCATAATGGGTCTCTGATGGGCGGATTAGGGCGTTGCTCTTTTAACATTGTTTTTTTCTTCTTCTTCTTTCTTTCTTATGACCGCATAGCTCGATAGAGGTGCAACTGATACCGCATGTTCTCGAGCGGGATGGGGTAGCTCAGCGACTCGGGCATGCGGAACCAAATGGAATCCTGCGCCTCAATCTTCTCCCAGTGGCAACCACCTGTGTCTGTCGCCTCCTTCTGCTCTTGCTTGAGGAGGCAGTGATCCAGCAGCCAGTGCATAGGATACTTCTTAGACTCCTTGCCGACGGCGGCCTCGGAGTAACTGCCCGGGCTGTCGAGGACCAGGAGCAGCGAGCCCTCGGGTACGGAGGCCGTCAGGTTCAGTAGGAAGGCAGTCGTCTTGCCGATGCCACCCGTGGTGTAGAGCTCGTTGAGGGTGAAGAGAAGGGTGACGAGGAGGGGCTTCTTGCCGTCTGCGCCGCCGAGGCGGGTGACGAGTTGGTCCCTGGACATGGTGAGGGCGTTGTCATGTGTGAAGGTGGAGGACAAGAGGGCGGGCGGGACGAGGGCCGCGTTGGAGGCCTTGGCGGCGGCGCTGGCGTACTTGGACAGGGGCGGGAGGGAGGTGAGGCTCTCGTGGAGGCTGGTGACGACGGGAGACCAGGGGGCCGAGTCGATGAGGTCGATGGTGCCCGCGAGGGGCCTGTCGCGCTTAAGATCCTCGTCCGTGTTGAGCAGGTGGAGGAAGGCGGCGAAGGCAGCCATCTCAGCGGCGCCGCCGCCGAAGGAGACCACCTCGAGCCGGCTGCCAGGGGCCACGGCCTCGGCTTCTTGGGCGTCACTGACGCTGGCCTCATCCTGGGTGACTTGATGAGACTTCCCATCGACAGGAAGCATGAGAGCCTCGAGGTGCTCCGTCAACCCAACCAGCGCCGCGGCGTAGGCGAGGGCGCGCGTGGGACTCCATCGCGCGGCATAGGCATCGAGCAGCTCAGGACGGGCGTTGGTAAAGGCGGCGTCGAAGTCGCGGGCGAAGAGAGCTGCCTTGATCTCCTGCAGCAGGGGTGTCAGGACGAAGGCGTCGCGATCATCGTCCGTGGCAGCGGGCACGAAGAGATCGGCGAAGGCTCGGCGGAAAGTATCGAGGATGCGCTGCTGAAGGGGCAGGGGGAGCTCGGGGGTAGTGGGTTCCTCCTCTACAGGTGCGATGGGTGCTTGTTTGGCCGGCTTTGCGGTCTTGGAAGCCTTCTTCTTCGTCCAGGAGGGTTTTTGGCTGGAGGGGTTGTTTTGGGAGGGGTGAGACTTCTTGCCGGGCATGGTGGCAATGCTGGCGGAAAGATGGTTGTAACTGTTTTGAATGCCTGGCAATATGGAATACCCTCGAACGCTAGTATTTCACTTTGTCTTCTTGAGAAAATTGCTTGAATTTTTGATATCTTATGAGTCGATCACAGTTTTCTTTTCCGGCCTGGAGTGAGGTCGGCGTTGTGCGATACAGATACTGTGAGCTACAGCGCACACTTGCACAATGTACGGCGGGCTTTTCGCGTCTTGGTGACAAGACACCTGAAGCCTGCCGTACTACCTGGATGGATTCGACAGCGAGGAGAAGTCTTGGGGCCATTTCCGCGAGCCGCCTGCGAAGTACGAAAATCCATTCGAGATGATCATCAAAGCGTCAAGATACGCCTCTAGCTTGAGACGCAATCTTCCAACACAGCTTTGTTGCTGGGTGATTCGCTGGGCTAAATAGACACGATCACCTCGAGACTCTTCAGCAGACGCCCCGCCTTCCCAGGCCACTTGCAGATCTCATTCGCGCGGTTAAATTATCCGGTGGGTGTGGCTAATTCACTCAACAAACAATGGCTTGGGCCAGACCAGGCCAGGCTGAAGCCATCGTGAGTGAGGTTGCTCGGCGTGCGGATGAAAAGGTGAGCGAGTCCCGGCGCATGCGCCGCAGTCAGAACGTTCCGAAGCATGCGTCCAGGGTCGAGGGGTTCACATCAACTAGTGGTGCGTCGCCCCTAGCAGCCTGGTAACTCCGATGTCGAAGCGATAGCCGACAGCGCACCGCAGCGTAGCGCGGCCAGCCCTGTGATGCGACGAGACCCGGGGGCGTGCTCGACCGTCTCGTTTCTGCGACTGATCCTGCTGCTGGAAGATTCATGCAGCCGTAAATCCCTTCACGTCCTGATCGCGCGCTTGCCAGCCTGTCTACCTACGGCCCTGCATGTGCAGATTCTGATTCTGACGTAGTGTTTGACCTGCTCATGTATTTTCGGCACGTCGACCGAGCCTCCAAGGGGAGATCCTCGACCACAGGTACAAGCTCCAGGTCGTGGAACCGCGAAGAAGATCTGGCGCTGACTCGGAAAAGAGGAGCAATGACATAGCTCAGACGGCCGACAGCGGGGAAGAGTGGCACTGGTATGGGCCGGACACCGGACACGCTGGATCTAGGTGGGCAAGGTGGGCAAGGTGGGGGGTTCCGCGTACACGTTTCGGTGGGCTGTCACCTGGCTGGTTGCTGAGTGAGTTAGGTTCGCTGGTAGCCACTGGCGAGGAGGCCGATGCGACGTAAAACAGTCAAGATCTTGGGAGCGAAGCGGAATGCCGCCCTGAGGGTGTCGGGGGCGCGGGGGTTTGGTGGCTGCAGATCTGGCCCGGTGGTGGTGACCTGCCCTGATCATCCATGTTGCTGTAGGTTGCTGAGATGAAATCAATAAGCGTGGAAAGGAAGAGATAACGACAGGAGATGGGACGGAAATGTCATGTCCGTCGCGCGCGGCTGGCGGACCATGACGGAAAAGACGCATCCAAGATGGTGAGGTGGACCGTGGACGAGCTTCCTCGACGGCATTTGGGTAGAGTGGATGATATGATGGTAGGGGACCCACCAACCCGAGACCACCTTTCTCAGCGAGTCGAGTGTTGAGGGGCAAAAGTGAACTGAGAGGGAAGGAAGCACCGAGTGGGTGGTGGTGCTTGGATCTCGCCTGCCCGACAGGCGTTGCCCAGTGGCAGGCACCCCCCACTACCACCCCTCCATCCCATCCGTCTCCCCCCAGCTAAATATCCTTCCAGTCTACCCGCGCCCTCTTCAACCATCTCTCCTGCATCCCCAATTCTTCCGAGAAGAAACATTTTTTTTTACTTGAAGCTTCAGATCGTGACTCTCCGGCAGATACAGCAATCATGGGCTACACCGATCAAGACTGGAAGGCGATCAACACGATCCGCACCCTCGCCGTAAGTTCCCCCCTCACAGCTCGACCCCGCCATCCTGCTGCCCCGCCGTCGTCACCCCGTCACTGCGTGGTCTTCGGTCGGCGAAGGACGCATCACCACGAGCCTCGCCGCGATCAATTATCCTTCGCGGAGTTTGCTTACTGACTTGCTATCACCCTCAGGCCGATGCCACCTTCAACAGCAACTCCGGCCACCCTGGCGCGCCCATGTGAGTTTCTCCGTCGATCGCTGAACGCAAAACATCGCTGACACGCTTCGTCACAGGGGTATGGCGCCCGTTGCCCACGTCCTGTGGAAGAACATCATGAAGTTCAACCCCAAGAACCCCAACTGGCTCAACAGGGATCGCTTCGTTCTCTCGTAAGCTGCTCCATCCTCGTTCTTCCTTGACTCTCTCCTCTAACAGTCACCAGCAACGGCCACGGCTGCATGCTCCAGTATGCTCTCCTCCACCTCTTCGGCTTCGGCCTGACCATCGACGACCTGAAGGCTTTCCGCGTATGTAATTTCCCTCACATGATTTCCAGGGCAGAAACTCACACTCTTCCAGTCCGTCGACAGCATCACGCCCGGCCACCCCGAGGCGCACGACACCCCCGGTATCGAGGTCACCACCGGCCCTCTCGGCCAGGGTATCTCCAACGCCGTCGGTCTGGCCATGGCCCAGGCTCACACCGCCGCCACCTTCAACAAGGACGGCTTCAACCTGGTTGACAACTACACTTACTGCTTCCTCGGCGACGGCTGCCTGATGGAGGGTGTCTCTGGTGAGGCCTCTTCCCTCGCTGGCCACCTTCAGCTCGGCAACCTCATTGCCGTCTGGGACGACAACCACATTTCCATTGACGGTGACACCAACGTCGCCTTCACTGAGGATGTCATCAAGAGGTACGAGGCCTACGGCTGGCACGTCGTCACCGTCTCTGACGGTGACAACGACCTCGAGGGCATGGAGGCCGCTTTCAAGAAGTCTCAGGAGGTCAAGGACAAGCCCTCTCTGATCGCCCTGAGGACCACCATTGGCTTCGGCTCCAAGCAGCAGGGCACCCACGGTGTCCACGGCTCTCCCCTCAAGGCCGACGACATCAAGCAGCTTAAGGAGAAGTTCGGCTTCAACCCCGACGAGTCCTTCGCTGTTCCCCAGGAGGTCTACGACGCCTACAACAAGCACGGTGCCGAGGGTGCCGCCGCCGAGGAGGAGTGGAACAAGCTCTTCTCCAAGTACTCCGAGAAGTACTCTGCTGAGCACGCCGACCTCTCCCGTCGTCTCAAGGGTGACCTCCCCGAGGGCTGGGAGAAGAGCCTCCCCGTCTACACCCCTGCCGACGCGGCCGTTGCCTCGCGCAAGCTGTCTGAGACTGTCCTGTCCAAGATCGAGGGTGTCCTGCCCGAGCTTCTCGGTGGCTCCGCCGATTTGACCGGCTCCAACCTGACCAGGTGGAAGGAGGCCGTCGACTTCCAGCCCCCCCAGACCGGTCTTGGTAACTACGCCGGCCGCTACATCCGCTACGGTGTCCGCGAGCACGGCATGGGTGCCATCATGAACGGTCTTGCCGCCTACGGCACCGTCCTGCCCTACGGCGGTACCTTCCTCAACTTCGTCTCCTACGCCGCCGGTGCCATCCGTCTCTCTGCCCTGTCCCAGGTCCGCGCCATCTGGGTCGCCACCCACGACTCCATCGGTCTTGGTGAGGACGGTCCCACTCACCAGCCTATCGAGACTCTTGCCCACTTCCGCGCCCTGCCCAACTGCATGGTCTGGCGCCCGGCCGACGGCAACGAGACCAGCGCCGCTTACTACGTCGCTCTCACCTCCAAGCACACTCCCAGCATCATCGCCCTGTCGCGCCAGAACCTGCCCCAGCTCGAGGGCTCCGTTCTGGAGAAGTCGATCAAGGGTGGATACGTCCTGCACGAGGAGGAGGGCGCCGACGTTACCCTCGTCTCCACTGGTTCCGAGGTCTGCATCTGCGTTGACGCCGTCAAGTACCTCAAGGAGAAGCACAACATCAAGGCCCGCGTCGTCTCCATCCCCTGCTTCGAGGTCTTCGATGCGCAGTCCAAGGAGTACCGCCTCAGCGTCCTGCCCGACGGCATCCCCTCTCTGTCTGTTGAGGTCATGAGCACCATGGGCTGGGAGCGCTACACCCACGAGCAGTTCGGCCTGAACCGCTTCGGTGCCTCCGGCGCCTACAAGGACGTCTACAAGGTATGTGATTTTCTCCATTTTGCCGTAACCGACGGCGCTAACAGCCTCCGCAGAAGTTCGAGTTCACCCCCGAGGGCATCGCCAAGCGCGCGGTCGCCACCGTCGACTTCTGGAAGGACGTCCCCAACATCCGCTCCCCCATCAACCGCGCGTTCCAGCAGCTCATCTAAACAATTGATTCAGGGTCGGACAAGGATACCACGCGTTAGGAAAACTGAGACATGTTCTATGATGATGCTACGTTGGACGGGAATCTGGTAGATGAAATTTTCGGTATAGAGGATATGAAATCCAAATGATGATCAAGCGAACCCTGAGGCCGATGTGTGCTCCCATATCAAGTGTGGTTGTGTGTTCCCATTAAAGTATCGTGATTATCATCTGATCGTTCATGGTCATTTGGGCCATGCTGTCCTGTACATGCCCACGCAGCCCCAATGCAGTCAAACCCTGTTTGCATCCAGCATTCTGTCGCGCTCGACGCCTCCGCCGGATGCGGGTGCCTCGCCCGTCGCAGGCATAGCTATCCGCTCTCGTCGCTGTCATAGCGCCTGTTCTCCTCGGCCGTCCACTCGCGCTGCACTTCCCTCGCGACGCGCTCGAGCCTGACGGCCGCGCGGCGGGCCTCGAGGGCCTCCTCGGCTGTGCTGGCAACGACGACGCCGACGAGCATGGGCGCCGCGTCGGCGGGGCTCGGCTCCGGGTCGTCCTGCCCGCGGCTCCGGGTCGGTTTCCTCTTGCCGGCCGGCGTGGCGGCGGCGCGGGATGAGTCTCGGGTGTGGGGCCTACTCCGCGGGGCGGGGGCGCCGTTGGCGCGAGACGAGGCGACGGCGGCGTCTTGGCCTCCGGGGCCTGTGAGGGTCGTGGCGGCGAGGAGTTCTGTCGGAGGCGCGAGGGCGGAGTGGGCGAGGGTGGACGGGGAGGGGTCGGCAGCTGCGGCGGCGGCGGCAGGGGCGAGGGATGCGGTCGCGCCGGGGGCGGCGGAGGGGGAGGCGGCGCGGCGGGGGGATGTCGTGGAGGAGGACGCGGCGGGCGCTGCTGGGGAGAGGGCGGCGGCGGCGGCCGGGTCGAGGTAGGAGGTGAGAACGACGGGGGCGCCGGGGCCGTGCTCGACCATGAGGCGTTGGGGGTGGCCGAGGGCGAGGCGATGGGCGGCGGCGTGGGCGGTTAGGGAGGTCGTCGCGAGGGAGGTGAGGGCGTCGAGCTGGGTGTCTGAACGGGCGGACGTGAGGATCGGGTGGAGGTTGCGGTCGGAGAGGTGGAGGGAGAGAGAGGGGTGCTGGGAGGGGAGGGAGGTCATGACGGCGGGCCTGGGGCGCTGACCCGGGAGCCTCGTTGGAGATGGTGAGGTGAAGGTTGTTGACCTGAAGCGTCGGTGATGATTGCCAAAGCTTGGGACCGTGGGCGGGAAGGTGGTCGTCGTGGAGAGAGACGGAGAGAGCGAGTTGTTCCGACAGGGAGGATCCGAGCAGAACGAGGGAAATACTGAGACGAGAAGAGAGGTGGACGAGACCAAGAGATAAGAAAGGGAAAGAGGAAGGAGGTAGAAGGAGTGGAGGCAAAGAGTCGGCGCAGAATGACGATGGTGCTAAGGTGCTAAGATGGGTGAGCTTGCATCAAATGACTCCTGGTGCATGAGCAGGTACCGACCCCGCCAATTTACCCCGCCATCAAGGGACCAAGGGTGCCTGTACTTGGTCGGTCGAGCGAGTACCTGTACCAGGCCCTCCTCGCGATGAGATGGGACGCCGGGAACGTGCTAGCAGGTGCCCTTCGAGGTTTTTTGGTTGGTGACGAATCTGTCTGCTTGTACGTAAAGAAGCAAGCCCAGGTCTGACGTTTCTCACCGAACACAGAGGCGGCTAAGCAGAATGAGGCCAAGGTGAGGTGACTGGTGGTGCGAATGGCGGAATGGCGGAAGGGCAAGAATGGCATGCGTACTTTGGCGCCGCTGAAGGCTTGTAGCAGGGCAAGGCACCAGGTAGCTCCAGGAACCCCCCCACCCTTGCTTAGCCTAGCGCACGGGGACAGACGCCCAACGCCAGCGCCAACGCTCACGCAGCAGCTATGACGATGGTACGGCAGATGCAGACGCATCCATAGTTCGAGGGGTAGAAGGGGAGGCTGTGCGATTATGCCAGCGGCAGCGGCAACGCCAACGGCAGCGACGGATGCAGAGGAGAACCCGTGTGACCGACGGAGCATAAGCCTGCCTCAGGCGCAGGTGATACATTCCAATTGACAAGCCCAGGATTCGTTTGTCGGACCAGATGGATGATGGGTTGAGTTTGCGGCGAGCGCGGAGACGGTCGATTTGCCCGTCGAGCGATATGGGGACAGACATGCGGCGAGACTGGCGTCGTGCCTTTTGCGCTGCCGCTACCCGGCCATTTATTGGTGATGAGCCGGCCCTTCTCCTGCTAGACCATCCATAGCTCTGCCTGTTCCTTCAGTGGTATCCATCTGTGGGGGAGGACAGCGCAACGGCGTTGCTGGCAATCGAATGTTGAGCCAGCGGCGCACACGCTCGGGCTTCTGCCATGAGTTAGCGAGCTGCATCTTGCAAGGGTGAAGAAAGTTGACTCAGGGTTGTTGCTTCTGACTGGAGCTCGGTGAAGGGAAGCTCTCGTCTCCTGCAGCCTGCCATGGCACACGCCGTCTCACCGCGTCTTCGTCTGCTGTGGCATGCATGCCTATTGACTTTCAAGGCGCGTCTCAAATGGCAAATTGGCGCAGCTAAGTGCAGAGGCAAGCTGCAGCTCTGTCTCACTATTCTCAGCATGCCCAGTCTGCTTCTCATGATGTCTGGTCGACACCCGTGCTTGGGCTGCGAGCGTGCCGGCGACGAAGCTGCAGGTCCCCCATGCTTCTGTCACTTGCAGGTGTGCTAGCTCGCCAAGGAACGCCTCGATTGTAGCTGTCACTCGACAGCGGCTGTGTGCATCGGTTGGAGGCCGAAACATTCGGGCACGCGAGTTGACCTGAGAGCTCGTAGCAAAGGGAAGAGAAGACGAGCAGATGGAGAGAGGGAAGAGTTCGCTCGACGTTGGAGTTGACGTTGGTGAATGACGTTGACCCCAGTGCCCCCTGTCACAGGGAAGGAGTTCAGGCGATGATCCCCTACCATTTAGGGGACTGGGTGCCTCCTTTGTACCCGGTACTTCACAATCGCACTCGATGCACACCACTCGTCGAGTATCTGTTCAAACAGGGCGCCCGCCGCACGATAGCGACCTTAGCTCTTGAATGGACAGCTATCACCAAGCTCCCTCAGCTCGACTTCCCTTCTCCAACATCACCAATGCCAACCTTCTCATCACCACCACAACCTTACTTGCGCACTTGCCCGCCCCCCAAGTAGAATCAAATCACTCCTCACATCTGCAGCATGGCCGATGACGAAAAGACGAGGGCCGAGAAGCTCGCCGCGGCCAAGAAGCGTGTCGACGCCATGAAGAAGAAGAAGAACAAGAAGGCCGGTTCATCCAAGACAAAAGAGGAAGCAGAGCCCGCCGCTGCCGCCGAGGCCGAAAGCGCGCCCGTCGACGAGAAAGCGGAGGACAAGGTGGAAGAGCCCGCCGAGGACAAGAATGAGGAGGCCGTCGAGGACCCCAAGCCCAACTCTGAAGAGCCAAGCACCGAAGACCGTCCCGCTTCGCCTTCGCAAACACAGCCTTCTCTCGCCCAACAGTCCAAGCTGCGATCAGCATCATTTCGCCAGGGCTCCATATCCACCGGCGTCGCGGGGCCCCTCTCGCCCGGTCCCTTCAGCCCCGATGGTGAGACCGCGACCGACATCTACCGGAAGCACGTCACGCGTATAGAAGAGCTGGAGAAGGAGAACAAGCGCCTCGCAAAGGATGCCGCCGACTCGGAGAAGCGATGGCAAAAGGCCGAAGAGGACCTTGCTGATTTGCGAGAAGAGGACGGCGATGGCAGCGCGAAGCAGCCCGCCTCGGATGACCGGCTGGACAAGCTCGTACGTCACGCGAATCCGTCCCCTCTACCGCTCTCCCCATGATTGCTAACCGCGAACGCTCCGCAGAAGTCAGAAATCGCCGCCCTCGAGCGCCAAAACTCACAGCTCCAGCAGCAGGTCTCCCGCGGCACCACGCGCCACGGCTCCTCCCCCTCGCTCTCCACAGGCTCCCCGCCCGCCGTCGCCGAGCTCGAGGCCCGCCTGATCGACAAGTCGGCGACCATCGAAACGATGGAGCTCGAGATCTCCAAGCTCCGCGCCCAGCTCGAGCGTAGCACCTCGGACCGCGAGCAAATCCCCGCCCTCGAGGAGCGCCTCGCCCGCTCCGAGAAGGCCGCCGGCCTCGCCCAGCGCGAGCTCACCGACCTGCGCCGCAACCTCGACCGCACCGCCGAGAAGGCCGTCCGCGAGGGCAGCGAGCGCACGAGCGCCGAGACCAAGGTGCGCTCCCTCGAGCACGACCTCGCCGACGCCATCGCTGAGCGCCTCGAGGCGGAGAAGAAGGCCGGCGGGCTGGAGAAGAAGGTCGCGACGCTGACGACGCTGCACAAGGAGCAGGACTCGCGGTCGCAGGCGCTGCGGCGCGACAAGGAGAGCGCGGAGAAGGAGGTCACGGAGCTCAAGGCCAAGGTCGAGACGCTCGAGGCCGAGAACGTGCGCCTCAAGAGCCGCAAGTCGGCCGAGGGCGGCGGCGGCCTCGACGACGAGGGCGTCGACGAGCTGGAGAACGAGGAGCGCCTGCGCCTGGAGAAGAAGGTGCGCGACCTAGAGAGCGAGAACCACGACCTGCGCCGCGGCGTGTGGCAGGACAAGCGGCGCCAGCTCAGCGGCGGGCAGGACGTCGCCAGCCCCGGGGGCGGGTTCCAGGACGTGGACCTCGGCGGCGCGTCGCCGCTGGCGGGCCGCAAGCAGGGCCAGCACGGCGGCGGCATCGGCGACTTCTTCCAGAGCGGCATCAACGCGCTGACGGGCCACGGCGACGACGACGGCTTCCTCGAGGACGACGACGTCGACTTTGACGAGGACGCCTTCCGCCAGGCGCAGGCGGACGACGCCAAGGCGCGGCTGGAGCGGATCAAGGACATCAAGCGCGGGCTCAAGAACTGGGAGGGCTGGAGGCTCGACCTGGTCGAGATTCGGAGGGGCGGGGAGGAGGGTCACGGGGAGGTGTTCGAGGTGTAGAGCGGAATGGCCTGTTCGCCTACGATCATGATGCTGAGTCCCTGGACGGGTTCTTGGTTATGTACCATGTATAAGAAGACGTTCGATCCGTTCAACCAAGCGCATGCGCCAGGGCCGTCTTGCAGTGACGCACGCGACTATGATGCCGGCATGAATCGTGCGACAGAGCTGGTCCTGGCGGGGGGGGATCACTCAACACCTTCACGCTAATCGAAATCACAGGGGAAAAACGTGTGTTTATCGCAGCTTCATCCCTCAGGGGGGGAGGTGCGCCTTGTTCGCTGCTCAGGGGAGATGGTCTAATCATTACATCCAGTAAAAAACACACAATATCCGACACGGACAGGCTTCACCGACGCAGCCTCCGTCCAAAGCAGTGCTGAACCAACCCAGCCGGACCAACCGATACAAAATTGGTGCGTGTATGAGAGAGGGGGATATCATCGCGAAGCCAGATGCCGACCTGTGTCTGTCCGCCAACGCCTAGCCAAAGCAAAAATAGGGGAAAACGAAAAAAGCATTAAGTGTAGTTTGGGGGGGCGGCCTTTTGCCGGACCCCGGCCTTCCCTCGCCGGGGAAGGGAGCTAGCCGCGAACGCCGTGTTCATGCATTGTTTCATGAGGAAAGAGGTGCATCGCCCAGGGCCTCTATCAGTGGTAGCCCGTGAGGTCGAGGTGATAGTGGTGAGGGGCGTTGTCGTAATATCGTGGGGGAGAGTCGAGAGGTGGATATACAGAGTCTTTCGGTGGGATGTCCTACATCATGGTAGCCGTGGGGGCGTTGAGAACCGACGTGTCGACGCCGAGAGCCGAGACGTCCAGGTTGCCGCCGCGCAGCGCCTCCTGTAGCTCTGCGATCTGCGCCATCATGGCCAGGCTGTGTTGGGAGTGCCGGTCGACCTGCTCGCGCAGCTCCTCGTTCTCCATGCGCACGCGCTTGATCTCTTCGCGCAGGTCGTCGTAGGGGTCCGACGCCGAGTTCTTCCGCGAGCGCTTGCGCTTCTGGCCGGCCTTTTCGCTGTCGCCGTCGCTAGTGGCGATGTCGTCGCCGACGGGGGTGGAACCGTCGTGCGTGTGCACGCGGCGGAGATGCTCGTTCAGGTTCTCCTGTCGCGAGAAGCCCTTGCCGGTGTGGCGCTTGCAGTTGGGGTGGGGGCAGTTGACCGTATTCTTGGGCCCGCCGTGTTTGCCGTGGACTTCGCGCTCGTGTCGCAAAAGGCCTCCCGAATAAGTGAAGCCGGGCAGTTTCTCGCAACCTTCGGCGGCGCATCGGTACGGGCGCTCGTGCTTGTCCATGTGCTTGCTGGAGAGGGCAGACTGAATCAGTGGGATGTCCATCAACTTGGGAAGGGGCGGCGCGCGCGCCGATGCTTACCTCCATTCACACTTGCGCCCAAAGACCTGAGTGTCCTCGGTGCATCCGGGAAACGTGCAGTAGAACTTGCCGTCGGCCTGCTTCTGGACCTCGCGATCGGGTTTGGGTATGCACTTGCTCCGAAGGGAGGATGCGCCGTGGTCCAGGTCGTCCTTGTCGTTGGAGGGTAGCGTGTCGGGGATCGTGGACGTCAGGGTGCCCATGGTCGTGGCGGGCGGCAGGGTGAGCTCGCCCGCGTCGGAGACCAAGACGCCATCGCCGGCGAGGGCGTCCGACATGATGGAGCGATCATCGCCGAGCATGGAGGTCGAGGGGTTGTAGGCGTCCAGGCCGGAGACATCGGGCGAAGCATATTGCAGGCGGGTGTCGACATCGTGGTCCTGGTCGGGATCGCCGATGGGAGGATACGAGGGGTCGTGCATGAAGCTGCGCGGCTCGTAGACGACACTCATCTTGCGAGGCTACCCGATGGGGCTGGCTTCGATGCGCGTTGCGGCGATGCTGGGGATGATCCGGGGGGGATGTCGCGCGTTGTCGCGATGATATAGCTGGAGACGATCCAGCTAGGAAGAGGGCCAGACCAGTCTGGAGGTGTAGCCGGTGTCCGGGAATCAGGTCGGCGGTGATGAGGGTCGATGTGGTGGTCGGCAAGTTTGTCGGTCTTTGTCGCTGAAGCTCCAACAATTTACGGAGGTCTGTCTGGGGTCTGCAGCACGGCTGGCTGACTGGCTGTGCAGGGTCGAGGTCGGGTTTGCCTGAAAAATCTGGTGTTGACCAGTGCAGGCAGACAGACGCTGGTGACAGGCCGGAGGGACTGAGCCACAGTAGCCTGGATTTCTAATCCCGAGGAGGCGAGCCCACGTGATTTCGCGCCACTGGCTTTGACGCTAAGTCTGACCCGCCTGTGGGTCGCAGTCCCGGATGCTGTGTAGTGCAGCGCGCTACTCTTCTCTTCTCTTCTGAGGCTCCCTTGAGGACGAGCGAGAAGTATCCCGCTGATGCTCGAGGCGCACCGACTGCTTTTATCGAGACATTGAGGATTAGGCACTCGTCGCCTACTCTACAACATGAGTCTTTGCCTCCCACACCATTGACCAGATAGGATGTCCCAGCCTGATGCTGGGCGATTGAAGTGACTCACCTAGCCGAGCGTCCCCAGTGAGGACGCCTGGGTTGGTGTGTCTGCCTGTTCCTTCGCTCCATGCCTAGGACCAACCAGTGGCGCGTGACCTTGTCACGGCGAAGACCTCGAGTGTGCTGGGAGCACGGAAGCCTGTGGATTGAATTAGTATATTCCTTTCAAGAAATCCCTGGGCCTTCTTACCTCTGACCACGGCGTGTTTGAGGCCTCCTTGCCTGTTCTGCCTATCCGACCGCGATACTCATCGGCGGCGGACCACATCAGCACCCAAGCATGGGACTCGGCGGACGGTGAGGCGCCTTCTTGTCAACCTGCCAACCGACTTCGGGTGCATAGAAAGGTAGGCATACCGCCAAGTCGTACCGATAAAGCCATGATCTCGGTGCTGCTGGGGCGGATCTCAGCCCTGGCAGCGAGGACAGCGTCCTCAGTCCAGGGATGATAGTGGAACGCCTTGCTAGCAATGGTCAACAAGGCACAGGGCGACGTCGCTTGTGTTGTTTGCGAAGAAGACCGGCGGAAGTGGAGAACAGATAATTGGTGAGGAGACATGGTAAGGCCATGTCAGTCTGGTCCGCCTGAGGCATAACTTTTGATGCCTGATACTCGGTTTCACGAAGCTAGACGTACTTCCTCCCTATCCCTACCCATGGAATAGTGTCATCAACAGCTCTGCGAACATCACATGACATGATCAATGATGAATCTGCCCGTCTCATCTTGGGAAGAAATGATTTCCAAGCTTGACGTACGGTCTAAGGTAGACTACGCTCGAGGGCCAAGTACAGACCTAGTACCGGCGGAATGGCCTCCGACTATGTCTGTCTCGATCTCGTCGGCGTGGTCAGCTGAGCCACGCGAAGGGCTGTGACCTGAGCGACCGATGGCCGTCGCTTTCCATGTCGGTTGTCCGCACTCGGTCTGCTGTGACTCCGTCGGGGTCTTCGTCGGGCTCCCGCAGGAGAAATGCCAACAAGCCTCGCCAGTCCGAAACAGTGCAATGCCAAGCAAGACCAGGGAAACAGGCAGCTCAAGTGTTGCGGCCAGTCCGTAGCCTAGGATCCTTGACCCCCAAGGGGACTTCCAGGAACATAACAACAGCGAGCGAACGATAACATAACGGCGCCCAGGCTGAAGAGAATAACGGCCACGACGGTCTTTAGAGCAGCTCCTCTGTGCAACTTGTACCACCAAGCTTGATGTTGCTGTTGGCTTTCCACTTCTCGAACCACAGACACACAAGATTCAGAAGGAATCGTCAATATCACGACCAAACCTCTGAGTGGAGCAATAATCCTGAAGAAGTCGTGAATCAGGACTCTCGGGTCCTTGAATCGCATGCTCATGCCGAGGATCCCAGCAGAGACCGATAATGGCGGAAAGACCGTGGCCAGCAAAGTTAGTATCTGCACATTCCCAGATTGTTTGAGTTTCCATGACAGGTTGAGGAAGTTTTGGTGATGTTGTAGGTTGTCTGATATGCTTGTCAGGTGGGCTTTGGCTTCCTTGCAGCAGCCGCGGACGTCAGTGACGATGAACAAGAGCTCAGCATTTAGACGTTCGTCCTTGTCTCTGACCATAGCTATTACAGTTTCCAACAGAGACTCGCAGGTTAATGTGATGCTCTTCGCAGAGCCGCCTGGCTGACGGTAGAGGAGAGTCTCGGCCATGGCGGCCTCCATGGTCCATGGGCGCAACTCCGAGTATTGCGGATGGAGAACATGCATACGGGATCTGGCGTAATAGTCTCGGAACTCTTCGAGGAAGACGGCGTACGATTAAGGTGAGCCCGGTGAGCCTGTGGCATGATAAACTGTTGGACGTTGTCCGGTGTTTGTATCCACCAGTAGACGGAGTTGAGGCTCATCAGCTCTGTCACGAATGTCTTCGTGGAGATGGATCGGTACAAGTGTGAAGTCTGCTCTGTCTCGCCCTGATCCTAGACCTGGACCTGGACTTTTCGCAACATGCCGTCACTATTTAGTGAGAGTTGGAATGTCTCGCCAAGATTTCGAGCTGACTTGATCGGGGAGGACTGTAGGAATCAATATACCCGCCATTCAGGTGGGCTGGAGGTTCTCACCACCTGCCCACCCCGATGCGAACGCCGCTGCTAAGCGAGGGACAATCATCCTCGGTCGGAGATGCGACGCCGGGCTCGGCCCTCAGAGCGGTCGAAATATTGGGTGCCTCAACGATGATCAAATGGGCCCGACCCCACCAGAGCTCCGGATCGGCAGCTCCCAGAGGAGTCACAAAAATGGTGAGGACGACGAGGGGAGGGATTTAACACGCTTGCTCTTGGACGTCTTGGCAGGGTAGGTCGGGGCCTGGCCCAGTAGCCACGGCCAGGTAGCGTGGTATGAGGCGTTGGACTCGGACAGATGGTGGACGAGCGCAACGGGCCATTGGTAGGAAACGGATCGAGATGGAGCACGCGCACAGCAGCCGAGGGCGGTCACTACCGACCGGCGACTGGTGAGGATGCTAGGGTAGGGCGCTAGGATGCTGGCTTTAGTGCGGGAAGGAGTTTGGGAACCTGGGCTGGGCTTTCCTTTCTGAGCGATCTGCTGGGCTGCCACTGCCAAACTTTATTAATTGCCTTTCGAGGGTCCGCTCCACGACGACTTCACATTTTTACAACTCCATCTCCTTCAACCCCTTCACTGTTCTCCTCTCCCGACCAGTCACTGCACGTTTTTCTTTCTCACAGGCCCAGCGCTTGCTGAAGTCCTCCCGTGTTCTGTCACTTCACCGACGCAATTGCGAAGAGCAGCAGCATCATCCCCCCCGCATCGGAGTGGAGTGGCCTGAAAAGACAGTAGCACGCGCTTCCATTGCTTCTCAGTCCAAGTATGGCTCACACACCAGACTCACCAGGTGGCGTGGGCAAGCACGTGGATGAGTACCGTTCTGCATCCCCTGATCTGGAGGATCAAGAGCAGTCCGCCGGCTCCCAGCCCCAGGATGGCCAGGAAGACTACGACATCGAGACGGTCGAGCGCGTCTACCGGAAGCTCGACTGGCGCATCATCCCAGGTACGCATACGCATTCGCCGCCCGCCACTTCACCAAGCAGTGCGCCGCCTTACTGACTGTGACGCCAGCCTTCTGGACTCTCTACTTCCTCTGCTCCGGCCTTCGTTCCACCATCGGCATGGCCCAGACCATGAACAGAGAAGAAGGCCACGATCTCATGACCGTCCTCAACCTCACCCCCAAGGACACATCGACCGCCCTCGCTCTTTTCTACGTCGCCTATGTCATCTTTGACTTCCCCTCCAACCTCGTCATGAGCAGACTCAGCCCCCGTGTTTGGATGGCGCGCATCGTCATCGCCACTGGTATCATCGGCGCCTGCTTCGCCGCGGTCCAGGCTGCGTGGAGCGTCAAGTATGTCAATGTCCCGACGCACATTTTTCACATGGATCCTCGGCTAACGTGCTGCTCAAGGCTGCTTCGCTTCTTGCTCGGCTTCGTCATCGCAGGCATGTGGCCTGGCATGGCTTACTACCTGACGTTGTTCTACCCTCCCTCTCGAACCGGCAAGAGGATCGGCATGTATTTCACTGCCGCTCAGCTCTCAGCTGCCGTCGTCGGTCTGGTCTCTGCTGGCTTCCAGCTCATGGATGGCGTTGGCGGTCTCGTTGGCTTCCGCTGGATGTTCCTTCTCTATGGCCTCATCGCCATCGTTCTCGGCATCTCCCTATTGTGGTGGCTCCCCGATCGCCCTCTGCCCCCCGGCCAGACGCGCACGCGCACCGGTTGGTTCAAGTGGCTCCCAGCCAGCCCGGAGGCCCTCAAGGGGCACGACGCTGTCGTTCATTACCACGATCTCCGTCGTGTGTACAACCCTCGTCCTTGGACGTACCACGATCTCCTGCAGGTCTTGATTGACTGGCGCCTCTGGCCTCTCGTTTTCATGTACTTTGGCGTTGTTGGCGTTGGTATCGGCACTCAGCTCTACGGCTCCGTCATCATTGCCTCCATCGTCCCCGAGGCATCTAGTGTTGAGGTCAGCTTGCTGTTTGCTCCCATCTGGATCGTAAGTCAATTCGTCCCTTCTTCTCTGTCCCACTCGACCTATAGCTCACATGCACACAGATGGACCTCATCGCCATCGTCATCATCATGCCCCTCTCCGACCGTTTCCATCGTCACCGGCCTTTCATCTTCTCCGCTGCAGTCTGCCTCCAGATTGCTGGCCTCTTGACAGTCACGTTCGCCTTGGACAACGGCTGGGCTCGCTACGGCGGACTGCTCATGGTGGGCTTCGGACTCGGACCTACCGTCCCCAACTGCATGACATGGGCCAACGAGATCTTCCAGCGCCGTCACGGCGAAGTTGGCGTGGCTGCTGCAGCTGCGCTCGTGTCCGGTCTCGGCAACCTCGGCAGTATCGTCACGACCTATGCCCTGTACACGGGATGGCCCGAAGACGCCGCTCCTGGACCCCACCAGTACCGCAAGAGCAACTTCGCCATGATTGGCATTCTCTGCCTCAGTATCGCCAGCAGCTTCCTCATGATGATTCTGCTTCGAGTCTGTGGAAACGACCGGACCAACAAGATCTCCGGCGATACTGCCAGCGAGTTCGAGGACGGCGCTGCCAGACGTGAACGCCAGGAGAGGGGCCTCGGCAAGATTGTCCCCTGGGGCAGATCTCGCCAAGCTTAATCCGGCCGCATCACTTTGGCGGTGGATGTCAATCTGCAGCGCTCAACCACACGGCAGACTTGACAGATGAGAGCACCGGCTAGGGTGCGGTCGACAGCCCAACCTGTTGAACGCACCCTGCTACTTTTCTCAGTTCATATTTCGATCTGGACTATATTTTTTCTTACTACATAAGCATCGGCACTACACTCCCCTCGACGGTTGAGGTATGCCCTTCATTCAAAATGAGGCATGACGGGTCTCCCCATGGGCGGGAAACCTACAAGCAGCATTTTGACAGCAACAGTGCTTCTACGCCATTGCTGGGAACAGGCGTACTGGACTGGAGACGGCGGCCGGCGACAATGCTTTCGCGCTATCGCTTTTCGGGTCCGTCTCGGGGGAAACAAAAAAAGGAGGAGTCACCTCATGACAGCGGAGGTGGCTTTGCGATTTCTTGTTATTTTCTGTTTGTTTTCTGCTATGATACCCCATCCGTGTTTGGATACGTTGTCTGTTCGAGGATCTTCGGCAGCGAAAGTGCTTCTACGCCATCGCTGGGACGGCGTGTTGGACCGAGTGCAGCTGCCGGCGACAATGCTCTGCGCTATCGCTGAGGCCTGGCTCGTGGGCGTTGTTTTGTTTTGACTCTTAGCTTGTAAGAGTCCTTATCTCCTTTGAGCGTCTTTGTCCCCTTGCTTCCGAAGCAGGGTGACATCAGACGTGGAGGAGTTGGCGAGGAGGGATGGAAACCTATTCGTCAAGAATACAAATGACGTTTCTCCAAATCAGCCCGAGCGGTGCGGCCCGGCCCTTTTTCATGTGATACAACTAGCGGCGAGCTTCTCATGATACGTCAGCGTTCCTCGACCGCAGGAACGTAGGGCTCACTCAGCGCCCCAATGTCCCGTTGACAGATCAGAGCGTTCGAGGCCATACGGCAGCACTCAACTGATACGGGTCGCAGGAACGGTATGTACTGCCACCCGCGATACACCACATGGGATGGGGACATCCAAGGGCAGGGCGGAGGCTCGAACAAGTTAAAATAGACGAGCTGTTGCTGTCGACACCTAAGCCACCAAATTGCATGGCCACCTGGCGTGACGCACAGTATCACGGCATGGCACTTGTTGAACTGCGACGAGTTTCCAAGGCCCGCGGTATACCCCGACAGCAGGGTATAATCCCTTGCGCTGATGAAAAGATCGGCCATCCGCAGCATCGCGCCTCCCGAGAGCGTATCATTTCAGCGTTTACGCGGTCGCCCCTTTACTAGCAACACCGACTGGTGCAGTGCTGTCCTGGGCTCGCACCGGGACGACGGCCGACGTACCTTGCAGTGGCTCGTCAAAGCCATGTAACGTGATCGGGCTATTCTTCGTAAGACCTCGTCGCTGTGCCGTTGTTGCCGCCCCCCTCGCACGTAGGTTAGAAACCTGGACCTTAAGGCTGACAGTAGGTGGCGGATTCCTTGATCCGTCGTCGGACAAGGAAGGCGTATGAGGCTACACGACGAAAATCAACGACCAATCCAAGAGCTGGGCAGCGTTTCTATCTTCGTGGGTGCGTACCGGATGTTATCTTGACGTTGACTTGTCTCGGACGTCAGTGTCAGAACGGCGCTGGCCGGAGGCCGCGATAGCCGTTGAAGCGCTCCTCTTTACAAGACATGGCGACGATAGAGCTCGTAAGATGCCCAACCACGACCTAGGCCGCCGTGCCCCGGCATCCTAGACTCTTGAACTTGTTGGCGTTCCGTCTTTATGTAAGGATGGCCGGGGCTTGCGCCGTGCAGCCACATGCTGTTGCCAGCTGTGTCTGCATACTGACATGTTGCCACTGTAACGCGACGCAGCGCATCTCAGGGATGCGCCTGCAGATCACCAGGCGGTACTCGATCGCCTTGCGTCAGCCTCTTGGGTGATCGATAGCGCGGGTGCCCCCAAGCCGGTGGCAGAGTCGTGCCGCATTTAGCGACACGTGGGCTGCACTTTTCTTGGGAGAACGAGCATGGAAGGTATCCGTCGCTTGGGGTCGGGAAAGGCATTGCTCTCGAAAAGGGGGCGGGGTGGGCGGTTGTCGTGACGTTATTTCAAGCTAGGATTCCCCATCTGTCGGAGCTGTTGCAGATGTTGTGATCTCGTACCGTCATGGAATCAAGAGACGACAGCGACAGCCATGCCACCATGATGAGAACAAACGATACAAACACCACGCTGGCCGGTCACCCAGCCACTCAAGAACAAGATGAGGACACAGACGGATACAAATCCGGAAGGTCGGGTGATGTGCCAACAACAGATGGCATCAGCAACGCCGCAAAGCTGAAGACAGCGGACGAGACGCCACGAACGAAGGCTCAAACGCTTGTTCTCATGCTGGCCCTCTGCCTGGCCGTATTTCTCGCGGCCCTCGACGCCGTTATCATCACGACGGCACTGCCCACCATCACACGCGATATATCCGCCTCGGACGCCGGGTTCGCCTGGATCGGTGCGGCGTACCTTCTGGCCAACGCAGCGAGCGTGCCGTTCTGGGGCAAGACGAGTGACATCTACGGGCGCAAGCCGGTGCTCATCACCGCGCAAGTCATCTTCATGGCCGGCAGCCTCGTGTCGGCGCTCGCGGCATCGCTGGCTGTCCTGGTCGCCGGGCGAGCGGTTCAGGGGCTCGGAGCCGGCGGCGTCATGGCACTCGTCAATATTACCGTCGGGGATCTGTTCAGTCCTCGCGAGCGGGGCTTATACTTTGGCATGGTCGGCGGTGTTTGGGGGCTCGCGTCGGGCATCGGACCCCTGATCGGCGGCGGGCTGACGGAGGGGCTGTCGTGGCGGTGGTGTTTCTGGGTCAACCTCCCCGTGTCGGGCTTGTCGCTCGTCATTCTCGTCTTCTTCCTGCGAATCCACACCCCGAGGACGCCGGTCGTCCGGGGCCTGCTCGCCATCGACTGGCTCGGCACCTTCACCTTCACGGCGGCGACGCTGATGCTCCTCACGGGCCTGGAGCTGGGAGGCGTGCGCCACCCGTGGCGCTCGCCGGAGGTTCTCTGCCTCCTGGCGCTCGGCGTGGCCATGTACGCCGTGTTTGCGCTGACGCAGCTGCGCCTGGCTCGGCACCCCTTGATGCCGCCGCGGCTCTTCGCCGATCGGTCGGTCGTGGCCGTCTACGGCGCGACGTTCGCCCACGGGCTCGCCTTCGCCGGCTTCGCCTTCTTCCTGCCCCTCTACTTCCAGGGCGTGCTGGGTGCGTCGCCCGTCGACTCGGGCGTGTGGCTCCTCGCGGCGGCGGTGCCGCTGGCCCTCTGCACGGTCGGCGTCGGGGTGGCGATCCGCGCGACGGGGCGGTACGTCGAGATCATCCGGGTGGCCATGGCGTTGACGGTGCTGGGGATGGGCCTGTTCACGTCGTTCCCGGCGCGGCGAGAGTGGCCGCGGCTGGTGCTGTTCCAGGTCGTGGCGGCGGTGGGGATCGCGCCGAACCTGCAGGCGCTGCTGATTGCGCTGCAGGCGCTGGTGAGGCGGGAGGATCTGGCGATGGGGACGGCGACGTTTGCATTCGTGAGGAACGTGGCGATCGGGGTGGGTGTCGTGGTGGGCCAGGTGATATTCCAGGGAGCGATGGGGGAGAAGAGGGAGGCGCTGGTCGAAGCAGGGATCCAGAAGGGGCTGGTAGACAAGTTGGCCGGCGGGAGCACGATATCGCTCTTGGTGGGGGATTTTGCGCTCGATCTGAAGGGGCAGCAGGGTGACGTGGTGAGGGGGGTGATGGCACAGGGCCTTAGTCGTCTCTGGGTGTTCTACAGTGTTGCTGCCGGCGTGGGACTGATTCTGACATTCTTTATCAAGCAGATCAAACTGAGCCGCACAATCGTTGAGACAGAGGCGGACCTGGAGGCTGGCGAGGTGAGGAGAAGGAGGGCGATGGAGAAGGGGAGCACTGGCAGCGACCGAGCCTGACGGTTGAGAGCCTCACTGCGGACCACTAGCACGATGGTGTTCACATTTAGCTCATCAGAATACAAGAAACAGTTGATGATTGAAAGACTATCAGACCAGCGAGGGCTCATCATCCGCGACTCGGCACGAGCCCGGCCTGCGTTTCCGACAACCCGGATGGCGTCTCCACCCCGTCCGGCCTGCTCCGGGGCCCAGACCCACTCGGCGCGACCGGACCATGCATCAGCCTCCGTTTGCCGTTTCGCGGCATAATATGCGGCGGCTAGCACTCTCCAATGATGACAGATGTCCATCAATGCAGTCCTAGAAATTTGGCACACGGCGAGGCTTCGACCCAAGGACTGAAGAGTGGATCAGGAGGATTCGCCCACATGGACTGGAGCAACTGTGTTGCTCAGCCTTAAGGCAGGCTGACAGGATCGCACAGCAGGGGTTCCTAGGCAGAGTCCTACACAGCAGGCTTAGCGAGTCCTCGCCACTAGCCCTATTCCACTTACAGCTTGCGCCGGTACTTGTGGTCCCCCAGTTTCAGGCAGCCCACAGGCAACCACCTACAGCCAGGCAGCCGCCGTTGCCCGGGGATTCGGCGTCAAACAACATGAACCACCTCCATGTATAAGACGGCAGCCGCCAGAGTGAATACCCTAAAGTCTTTAATTTGTCAAGAAATCCCAGCCAATTAAAAGATTACAGTCCACCGGAAGCACCATCACCACCACCGCCTCCACCATGTCGAAAAAAGCGCCGCCCGTCCCCCTCAACCCTGAACCTCACGTCGCGTACCAAACATCCTACACCTCGCTGCCCGTCTCTGTGCCCACCGACTTCCTCGACTCCCCGCCCCCGGCTCCCATAGTCGCCTCGCCCATCGACTGGCCCGCAACAGCGCTCCCCGAATGGCAGGGCCGCCACGCCACGATCCTCGACGGCGTCCTGACGCCCGCCGAGTGCGAACAGCTGCTGCGCCTAGCTGAGGCGAGCGCCTCGGACGCCGACCGCCCCTGGCAGCCCGCCATGGTCAACATTGGCGGTGGCCGGGAGGTCCTCGAGCCCGAGTACCGGAGCAGCGACCGCATCATCTGGGACGAGGCCGAGGTCGTCCGCCGGCTGTGGACGCGGATGCGGCGGGCCGTGGGGCCCGACGGGCGGGATTTCTTCCGCGAGGACGGGCCGATGGGGTGGGTGGACGTCGGGCGGGACGCCGGGTGGCGGTTCTGGGGGCTGAATCGCCGGATGCGGTTTCTGAAGTACGGCGAGGGGCAGTTCTTCCGGCGTGAGTTTTCTTTTTATTGCTTCTTTACCGTTCCCGCCCACCTCTCGTCCGCTTTTCGGCGCCACGTAGCAAAATTACTGACAAGACAGCGCACTGCGACGGGACGTACGAAGAGGACTCGGACGGCCGGCATCTGAGGACGTACTACACGGTGCACTTTTACCTCAACGACTCGGTGCAGGCCGTGGGCGGCGACGCCGGCGCGGATCTCAAGGGCGGCGCGACGTGCTTCCTGTCCTATGACGAGCAGAGGAGGCTCGACGTTGATCCCAAGGCCGGACGGGTGCTCATCTTCCAGCACCAGAGGATGTACCACGCGGGCGACGACGTCTTGGCCGGGATCAAGTACACAATGCGGACCGAGATGATGTACGAACATGTTGATACAAAATCGGAGTCAGCAGGGAAGAGCGAGAATGAGGAGGCTCCTCGTGGAGAGGTTTAGAGAAGGAAGGCTATGCAGAATATGTACAGGCCGGAAATGCGACTCGAGTTCAACAAAGGAAAGTTTGGTGGCGGCCGGGACGTACGAGACGTTGGCCGCCCCTTGTCGGGATAGACTCCCTTCTCCAAGCATGCATCCGGCTTTCGCAGAACACATCCAGAAAGAGGAGGGGGCACTGGGTCATCTAAAGTTTCGCCTGCTCCCCCGAGCGTGGTCAATCAACCTTGTCCGTGCCCACTCTCTTCACGAAATCGAGCACGCGCGCGTAGTAGTCCTTGGCTTTGGGATGCGCGGCAAACATGTAGAAGCAGTGCGGCATGCCTTGGTACGTGTGCAGCTCCGTGGAGACGCCCTCGGCCTGAAGACGTTCGGCGTAGGCGATGCCCTCGTCGCGAAGGGGGTCAAGGCCCGCTACTTGGACGACTGTTCCCGTTCGTGTTAGTGTATTCGCAAAAAGAAAACCAGGAATGTCTTGACTCACGTGCTGGAGGCAGCCCCTGCAGCGTCTTGGCTAGCAGCGGCGAGTGGTCCTCGTGCGGCTGGGGGTCCGGCAGGTACAGATCTAGGAAGAACTCCATGCGGAGCGCGCTGACGACCGACGCGTCAAAGTTCTGCTGGTAGCTGCCGAATTCGTACTTGTCGGCGGGGAAGAACTTGGGGTGGCAAGTGACGGGGAAGTTGAGAATCTGACCCCGGACGCCCGACATGCCGGCGTCGCGGGCCTTGAGAGCGATCACGGCGGCGATGCCGGCGCCGGCGGAGCCGCCGATGAAGATAATGTTCTCGGGGTCAGCGCCGAGGGACGTGGCGTTGGCTTTGGCCCACTTGGCGGCGTCCCAGCTATCCTCAATGGCGTAGGGGAATTTGTGCTCAGGGGCCCTGGTGGTGTCAGAGGAGTGCTCGTTGTCTTGCTTGGATAGCTTCGCTCTTGAAAAACAGGCACACTCACATCCGATAGTCCACACTGACAACGACCACGTTCCCCAGCCCAGCCATGAGCAGGCTCTCGGGCTCCTCCGTGACGTGCCCTCCAACCGCCCATCCACCGCCGTGAAAGCGCACCGCCAGGATCGCCCGGTCAGTTTTTGGGTTCTTGCTCTTGTAGATCTTGACCTCGATACGGGTGCCATCCCGGACTGGGATCTTGCGCAATTCGGTCAAGACATCGATGCCTTCGACGGGACATCCCTCGGGTGCTGGGGGTGGAGTCATCCACGCGGCCCTAAAGGCGTCCATGTCGAGGGTAGGCTCCCACATAGGAGCTACGGCGGCGTCGGTGGCATCCTTCACTTTTGCGAATTCGGGGTCAATGGTGGAGAGATGGCCATTCCTGGCAAGTGGTTTGAAGGCTGGGTCGAGGGTGATGAAGTCTGATTTGGTCTTTAGTTGAACCATGGTGAGCTAAGAGGACGGGTTGTGTGGTTGCTTCGAAACTCTTCGGTGGTGAGACTTGGCTGAACGCAAGACAGGCCAGTGGTGCGCAATAGTTCTCGAGCTGACTGCAGTAACACAGGAGCAATCGGAGGGGCACAAGGAGCTCAGCGACCTCTTGTACCGAGGAGCACGAGAAAGCCCCTCCCTGTTCAAGTCAGGTTCTGGAAGACAAGACCCCTGACACTAGTCATGATCGGCTGGCTGGCTTGGACGAAGGTACTCGGTTGGGGTAGCTTGGCCCCGGGAAGTCGACAAACGAAAGGTTCTTGGTCGGAAAACGCTTGCCAGTCTTCACTGGTCGGGAGACGGGCACCGGTCGACACACTAGCCAGATTGCGTCCTGATTGATGAGTGATTCAAGTATGCTCGGCCAAGCCTGGCGATATCCAGATAGATGGACTGCAGTTTTCCTCATCTCGCATTTAAGAATTCTTCTTCAGGCTGCGACTGCGAACCGTCGTCGAAACGCGACTGAAGCTCCATGTTCGAGACGTCGGCTATCCTTCTCCGTGACCGTGGTGGACGAAGCTAAGGTTGGGAGTTCGGATTTGGGAGGGGCATGCGGGGTTGGGTGCACCCCAGCTTCCCCAACCCGATGCCAAGCCAGTCCTGCTGATATGCGCTTGATGCCCTTCGTCCTTTGGCGGCCTGGCTCGTGAAGTCCCGGTTTCTCGGGTCACGCGGCTTGCGTCTTCATCCTTCGGACCTCCCAGGTCGTGAATCCTCCTCGCCTCAATCCTCAAGCTCCCCAGGTGACAGCCATGGCCTTGAACACCTTGCAGTCCAACTTGTGTCCGCCCTCACCCCAATCCTTCTTCTGGCACTCCTAAGCATTGTCAGTCATAGTGTGAGTCGATCAGCCTGGCCTTGAACTCACCTTGCTGCAATATCTCGCCCGCCCACATCCGGTGCACCGCATCAGCACGTCGCCTTCCTTCTCCTCCTTCTCGCACCCCGCGCAGACAGCCGCCTCACCTTCCTCCGCCGCCTCATACAGCTGCCGCCCCAGGTCCAGCACCCTCTCGAGCCCGGCCGGCAGGTAGTGTACTCCCGTGCCGCGCCCCTCGCCGACGCGGACGAACCCGCGCTTCCCCTCGGCGGGGCTTGTGCGCGTGGCACCCGGCACGACGACGGTCCAGCCGCTCTTGACGGGGCGGAGGTCGAGCCCGCGGTCCTCAAAGGTGATGGCGAAGTCGGCGCCCGCGCGGTCTGTGGCGATGAGTGTCGGCTTGGTGATGGTCATGTTCTGCTTGACCTCAGCGAGGAGAAAGTGTGTCGTCGTAGCGGGAACGGGTGTGTAAATGGGGGGCGACGAGGCGTCGGGCGCCTCGCCAGGGGCGTAGGGAGGGGGATCGTTTGACAACTTGGACGGGGGAGGAGGGATGTTGGAGCCGAGAGGTAAGTCGGCGAAGGCAGGGAAGAGGGTCGCCGAGGTGAAGTCTGGGAGCGGCATGGTGTGCGGCGGTAAGGGGATGAATGCGCCGGATGAGTTGGCTGTGCGCTGGTCAAATGATTCGAGCCGGCGAAGATCGCAATGAGAGTCTTGTGGTCGATCAATGGATGCGTCTCGACGGGGATCGTAGGTCTCTCCGGATTCTCAAGGTGGATAGTGGTGGTGGTGAAGTTGTGTATGAAGGTCAGCAGCGTGAGTGGTGGACTTGGTGTAGTGTTGATGGCAGGCGGCACTTTGACGTTGGGTGGTTCTTTCTTTCAGTGAGCACCGCCCCGTGATGAAACGACTTGGCGCTCAAGATGCCCCGCAACTTCCGTCAGGTCCCCTCACCCCTCAGCCTCACCTTGTCGCTTCACTCCCCTTCCATCAACTTCTCTCATTGGAGACCAACCACATCACAAACCAACCCATCCAACCGCTGATCACACGATGGGAAATTAACAATAGTATTTATATGAAAATGGTGCTCGCAGCCTCGAGTCTTTCTCGTCTGTTCAAGGCACCGCCCTGTGCGAGTGTCCTGACAGGTTCAGAGCAACGCCATGGACGGAAGAGAGCCAGATCTCATCTTCCGCCACCCCAACGCCGGAACGCCCGCCCTATTTCACAAAAGAAGTACAAACCCCATCGGTATCCTCTTAGGAAGTCGACCAGGTATCGCCAAGGTTCATCCAGACCCATGTCGAGAGCGCTGTCGCCAGGATGATGAACGTTATGATACCTGCTCCCGCCCGGTCGCCCGTTGTTATCGGCTTCTGGTGTTCCATGATGTCTTGCGAGTCGGCACCCGCGTTCGAGTCACCCTTGGACGTGCCACCCGTGCTGTTGGTCAGCGGCGCCTTGGCGCTGTCGATGAGCAGCGAAGACACGGCGCTCATGACGTTCATCGTCTCGCCCGCGCCCGTCACGCCATCGAACTGGCCGGTCCACCACTGGAACCCGCACGTCCGCCCGTCCTCGCCACCCGTGCACTGGTCGATGGCCTTCTGTGCCGACTTGCGAAGCACCGGCAGGATCGTGTCTGCTGTGAAGGGGGCAACCTGCGTCATGGTTGTGAGCCAACGCGCGACGTAGCCCTTGAACGAAAGCATGTCCACCGTGCAGCTCATCTTCTTCTCGCATGCCACCTCGTACGCTGTGTCGTTGGGGAAGAAGATCTCGATCGTCCGCGACAGGAGGCCCTCGACGCGTGCCCGCCACTTCTCATCGCCGTCCGTCTGTCTTGGGTCAGCACTCGCTCGCGTTTCAGTTTTGCACCGGGGGTGTGTTGACGTACGTAGTTGTACATGTGGGCGGCACCCAGCAGGAAGACGCCGTTATTGTATGAGAACTGGGCCTTGTTGAGGTCGGTACAGTTGTGCTCAACGTGGCCGCCGTCGTAAATGTTGTACTCGGCGTCGATGAAGCCCACACCCACCATCCAGTCCCAGGTCTTCTCGGCCCAGTCCGAATACGTCGTGTTCTTGGTGTATCGCGCGAGACGGGCGCCGATGTTGAAGAAACATCCGTTGGCGATACCTGCAACAGTCAGTCTCACCGCTTTGAATCATGTGTCAGGAGGGAGGGTTCTGGTCTCACTGTTCTTGTAGTTGTAGCCCTTGTTAGCAAAAGGAATTTGCCAGCGCAGGCCACCGTTGCACGTCTCGTCGTGTCGATCGGGGGAGGCCTGCGTGTTGAAGACGGCCTGGGCGAGCGCCAACCACTGCGGCTGGTCCTCGGGCGGATCGGGGAATCCGACCTCAGCAGCCAGCATGGCGGTCATGCCCCAGAAGCCCTGGTCGTCGTTGCCGAGGGACATGGTGACGTTGCTAGGCATGAAATCGCGTCCCTCGCCGACCTGCCACAGCATGGCGTCGCTGACGACTTCGTTGTAGGTGTCGTCGCCGGTGTAGTGCCAGTAGTCGATCATGGCCCCCCACATTGCGCCAGCCTCCCACCAGTAGTAATCGCCTGCCGGGGGCGGGCCGGGCAGGATACCGGGTGTCTGGCCAGACTCGTTGCCGTGGTAGTAGGTCATGAGGTCAAATGCGAGGGTCTTGGCCGACGTCTTGATGGCGTCGTCCGAGTCGATGCTGTAGTAGCCGGCGTGGGCCGTGTGGGCGAAGAGGAGCGCCGCCGCGGCGCGCGCGACGAATGAGTCCTTCATCGTGAAGGGGGCTTGTTGTGGGGGTGTTGAGTGATGGCGATGAGCGAATGACTGGATGGACGGGAAGAACAAACGGGAGGGATGCGCCGATGAGGAGTGCCAAACGGCAATTACGCTGGAGACGGAGACTGGAGTTGCTGCAAGACAAGTGAAGGTGGAAGGAAGGTCAAGGATGGAAGAGAGTGGAGGAGACCTGGAGATGAACGAACAAGGAGAAAGAAGGAGGAGAGGGTGAGAAGGAGAAGGAGAGGTCTAGCCCCATATCGGGGGCATATGACGACTCTTCAGGTACCCTTGGGGACTACCTGCCGTCTACCTCTTCCCAGCGTACCTCCCCCCCGATCCCAGCATGGGCACGAGAAACCAGTTCGCGGGACTCGTAATCGCCTCTCCCTTCAGCCTGTAAAAGCGCGCGGTGGGCGACATGGTGCGGCCACAAGCAGGGGACTACCCACGCTGGAATGTGGGTGTCTCTGTGCCGAGTTCCGGATGTGCCTGCCTCTGGCTCCCCTGCTCGGCCTATGCCTGCCCAACCCTGCTTTTTCGACGGTCGGTCCTGCCTTTCTGTAGGGTGGCCAATGGGCGCCGCGCCAAGACCGTCACTGGGCAAAACAAGCCTGCCAAGCATCTGCCAGTGGCCTTGGTCCCGTTGCTTGGCGATCTCCAGCGCCTGAAACCCTTGCAATTTCTGTCCGTCGCCTCGGAGCCGATTTTCGTCGTCATTCGTCCCATCTCATCCCATCAGCCATCAACTGCCGTCATCACCGTCCCATCATCCTCACGTCTACGCAAAGAAAGGTATCCCGCTGTCAGGGTGCTGGGTACTCGTCGTGCGGCCGGCACGACGAAAAGGGGAGGCCAGAGCCCAGCTGGCGCGTTCGAGACCGCGTTCCAGGGCGCTCAACACGACCTCCAGCCAATCACACGCCTCTCGAGCCCCAACCCGTGGCTTCTCTCGCCGCGAGCATGTACTTAAGCTTGTTCTGCCACGGCCGTACTTAGCAGCGCAAAGTAGCAGTACTTTGCTCCCCTGGTCTCCTGGCCTCTGTACCCCCGAGGTACCTGCGCACCTGATCCCGTCTTCCCACCTCTCCAGAGCAGCACCCCAACCCGTCGTATCGATCGCACGACCCTCGCCCACTCTAACCAGCTTAGCCCAAGGTACTCTCCTCACTGGCCAACCCCCTCCTCCGCCCCCTGAATCTCAATTCCCCTCGGATGGAATGCATGCTCGCCCCTCTCCTCTGCCATCCTCATTCGAGAATGTCGCGTGGAACACGCGCTGCCGGCATGCCCTTGCGCCGAGCCTGTTGACGAGTAACTGTCGTCCCTGCGTGTGTCGCCCTGCCGCGCCGGGATCTGCGGGGCTGCCGTCTTGGCACCAAGACTTGGCGCTCGAGATCCTCAGCACTGGGGCATCCGGGCTGTGCATGCATGGCACGCGACGTCAACGGCCGGGGGGTGGGTTTGACTACACTTCGTCAAAACGCGTGTAAAAGACAGAGACTCTGGTTCTGAAGAAACATCACAGGCCGCAGGACGGTAGTCTTGTCTCTCAAAATCTGGGGGCGGTCTGCGGCGGGCAGACGGCTCTCACCTCGTCTTCGTCGACCCGAGCCCCCCTAATTTTAGGCGTTCACGGGAATGTCCCGGCTACGGCGGCACACAATACGAATCAGATCCGAACGGCCGCGAGCCTGGAAGTTCTGGGGCACACGTGACACGGGATCATTCGCAATCCCTACTGTGGCACCACACGCAGATCAGGACTCGGGTAGACCGTCTCGTAGACTTTTCGTATTACAAAGTCATATCACATCACATCACGCTACATCGTATTGCATGCGGAAGTCGTTACTGTGGTTTTTTTTTTTTTTATAAAAAAAAAAAGCTAAAGGATTGTGGGCGTGCTAAAGCAGCACCAAAAAGCTAACGCGCACATCGGAGGGAGCGCTCCCCAGAAATTAAGATGTACGCCAACGCCGCTTTGAGAAAGGATTGCCGTCCTATGCTCGTCCCACCTCTAGCCTCCAGCAAAATCAACGATCGTAGTCACACCTGTCATGATCGAGCCCAAGAGCCCAAGTAGTAGTAGTAGTAGTAGTAGAAGAAACAGGCCGTCTAAAGCCAATATAGGAAACCCAGTGAAATATCATCGCTCTACTATGCTCTCGTGATCGTCGTCTCTTTTAGATGTAGGAAATGCGGGCACCGGAAACCGCGGCGTTCCAGGAGACGTGGTCGTGGTCGTAGACACCGGCGAGCTCAAAGGCCTCAACGGTGCCAGGCGCCTTGCACGGGGTGCTCTTGGTCAGGTAGGGGCTGTAGGTGGCGTCCCAGGTGGCGAGGCCGCCGCGCTGGACAGACATGCGGCCGAGGTAGGTGTTGCGCTGGTTGCCCGGACCCCCGCCGGTGGTGCACCCAGGGGCGGGGGCGAGGCTGCTGAAGAGGTCGAGCTTCTTGCTTCCGTACAGAGAGGCGCCCTTTTCGAGATAGAAGTCAAACTTGCACTGCTTGCCGGCGGCAGCCTCGGGGTACGTGAAGGTCAGGAGCGCGTTGTGGTCGTGGCCGTTCTCGGAGCTGGCCTTGTCGACGAGGCCGTAGGCGACCCCGCACTTGATGGCGCCGGTGCTCACTTCGTAGGTGTAGAGGGACGAGGGCTGGAAGTACCCGCTCGGGGTCCTGCCCGGGATCGGGGTGGGGTACCCGGGGTAGGTGCCGTTGCTGCGGGCCTCGAGAGGGGCGCCCAAGACGGAGCCGGCGGCGATGGCGAGAGCGACGATGACGTTAGAGAACATTTTCAAGTGATGTCGGCGGGCTTGGCGAAAAGAAGCTTGATATAGAAGAGAAGAATAGATAGATAGATCAGCAACGATGGTGATAAGGAAATAAGATGAGAGAGATAGGAAATAGGAAAAGGAAAAGAAGGAAATTCGTTTGCTGATGCTACGACTTGGTGATGAAGGAGATGATGTGATGGGAAGCCAGACGCGTGAAGGCGCGCCGGACACACATGATCTTTATAGAGACCGGAACCTGAATGTACACCATCGACAGACTCGCAAGCTTCTCGAGTCACGGAATGCCGGCGCCAGCACAGCTCAGGCTGGGCCACATCGCCTCACTTTGGCAGACGTACACGTCGAGTTCCAGCCCAAGGCTCATTGGCCGTTACCGTAATTAGCACTGCGGCACTGAAGAAGCCGGTGATGCGGCCGTTGCACTGCCCACTGGGCTGGGAGATGTCTCCCCTCGGAGGAGGTTGAATCCAGCTTCTTTCAAGCCTCATTAGGCGCCACGGCTGCTTTGGTTCTCATCCATCACCCGACTGATGAGGGGTAGCCTGGCGCACACCGCCCAGATTTGCTTGCTAGTGTGTGATCCCACGCAGCGGTGGTCTGGCGAGGCGGCCGCGGGAGCTCTTTCTCGGCCGCATACACAACGGGTCTCGTCATCGAGCTGGACGGAAAGCAGTAAGCCTCGGGTGCCACCAGACGCTCCGGCAAGAGGCGACCCAACAAGGAGGTGACTCTAGCCCTTGCTAGTGACCCTTCCTTGTTGCCGGGTCTGGGTAAAGGAGGGTTGCTTGAGAAAGAAACGACTGGCGAGGAGAGCCAGCTGGGAGCAGCGTACCGACGAGAAGATTGGGGCAGGTGGTAAGCTCGGGAAGTCGGGCTGGGGCACTCGGAGATATCTGCGGCTGAGGTGAGAGAATCGTCATTCGCTGACAGGCGAAGCAGTGAGCTATTCGAGTTTGATGCTACTGGCCTGACCAAAATAAGCTCGCAAGCTGGATTGGGGGCACTACACAAGGCCTCCACGCCGTGGCAGCAAGAAGACATGGCGTTGGTCGCGTCCTCGACATGCCGCAGGCGACGGGTGCACCACAGAGGCTGAGGTAGCGGCAGGCAGCGCTCGCTCCTGGGTGGATGCCACGGTAATGAACTCCTAGCTGTCGACTAATGAAGAGAGCTTGGCCTGTCCATCTCGCCGGTTGCTGTTCCGGCCGTCGTTCGGGGGAGACCACCTCCCCATGCGTTGACCACCTGTCTCACAAGCTGCTCGTCACCCCCCTGACGTGGAGCTGGGGCTCGCCGGGTTTAGGATCGCAAACCTGTTGAGTTATTTTCGGACTGGTTTATCCTACTGAACTGTGGAAAGTCTTGAGAATCTGTTGACCGTCGAAAGGTGAAGTCGAAGCAGATGCAGGCCGGCCTGTGCAGTGGAGGGTCGGTGGGTGGGCCCGTCGCCTCGTTTGTTCGGTGAATCGAATAGAAAGATGTAACCCCTCTTAGGACGATCGACTCTGTTACCTCCCCATCCTGAACGTGATGATGTGCCTTGCTCCCCAAACTCCCTACCTACCTACGTGTATGCCGCATTCAGGCCGCCCTGGGTACCCAGTGACTCAGGCCTGATCCTGCCGTCTGCCGCGGTCAGGTAGTACAATACGGTCACCGACACCGATGTCGCATCGTGGAAGAAGCAACGAGGAGAACACGTCATCCATGAACCAGCTGAAATACCTATCAATAACTCGCCGTGCTGCTGCGATCATTGTGTAGAGGCGTAAGAGGGGTCCATCACGCAATCCAATCCCAGCGCCTTCGCCCCCATGGTTCATTTGTGCACCAACTTCACACTTCATTCAAGCTTTTTCGCGGGCCCTCGTATCTCGTTGAGCTTCTGACATGGCACCAGCTCAGCTCACCGGCCAGGCGCATCTGGCACACGCTATTCATAACACGCCCATCATTGACAACCACGCACACCCGCTCCTCAACCTCGATGCCATTGGCCGCTATCCACTTCTCTCCATCATCACCGAGGCCCACGGCGACGCCATCCATGCCTCGCTGACAAGCCTCGCGCACCTGCGGGCCGTCAAGCAGCTGTCAGCTATCCTGAAGTGCGAGCCGACCTGGGAAGCCGTCGTCAGCGCTGTCGAGCAGAAACGCATCCAGGACTACGACGCATGGGTGGCCGAATGCCTCGCGGGCATCGAATCCGTCCTCGTCGACGATGGCCTTGATGGAGAAGACAATGTATACCCGTACAGTTACTTTGACGAGCACACTCCTAGCCCAGCCAAGCGGATCGTACGCATTGAGCAGATCGCAGCCTCCATCATCAATGCCCATTGCCCCGAGCAGGTGTCCGGGCGCAAGACCTCGCAGGACATCGCTTTTGCTTTTGACCAGGTCGTCGAAGCATTTGACCTCGCAATCTTGAGGGCTACCTTTGATACCGAGGTAGTGGGCTTCAAGTCTGTCATCTGCTACCGGACCGGCCTCGCCATTCCCCGCAAGCCAGACATCGCCGCTGCGAGGCAGGCCTTCGAGGGAATATACAAGACGCACACTCAGGGCACTGACAAGGCATTCACGAGGGTCGATCACGAAGGGCTCAATGAGTTCTTCGTCCATAGGCTGGCTTCGGTCATTCGAGACGGCGAGGCCCCTGTGAAGAAGCCAATCCAGTTCCACACCGGACTCGGCGACAACGACATCACTCTGACAAGCGCGTCGCCCTCTCACTTGCAGGAGTTCATTCGAGAGTATCCCACCGTGCCCATCGTCCTCCTTCATGCCAGTTACCCATACACGCGCGAGGCCGGATACCTCGCCACTGTCTACGCAAATGTCTACGCCGACATTGGGGAGATCTTCCCCTTTCTCAGCCAAGATGGCCAGGAAACCGCCGTCCGGCAGATTCTAGAGCTCTGCCCGTGGTCCAAGATCCTTTGGAGTACGGACGGCCACTGGTTCCCCGAGACATACCTGCTGGCTGTGCTACAAGTGAAGGAGGTCCTAGGAAAGGTGTGCTATCAACCCGTATGACAAATCTACTCGACTGACAAAAATAGGTACTTGGGGAATTCGTCCGCAAAAGACACATCACATGGCAGGAAGGCAGCCAGCTCGTCCGAGATGTTTTCTTCAACAACTCCAACAAGTTGTACCGTCTCGGCCTGACACTTCGGGAAGACGCCACTAACCCGGGGCTGGAAAAGTCGACGGAGAGCAGTGACCTGGACCTGCTCGAGGCCTATCTTGCAGGGAACCCCGAGCCGACGTTCTTGCGAGTGTATTGGAACGACTACACAGCCACGCCAAGAATGCGAGCCATACCTCTGCGGCATGTGTTGAGACAGCTTCGTGAGGTCGGAGCCTTCTCCGTTGGCATCACTAAAGCGTCATTCGGCCTGCTCCAAAACGACTTGGCAGCCCCGGGGATCTCACCGGTCGGAGAGTACAGGCTTCATCCAGACTTTAGCTCCCTTGTTGGGGGCCCCGGAAAAGCTTATGCCAGCACATTCGGAGACTTTCGCGAGCAAGACGGCTCAGCCGTTCCCCTTTGTCCCCGTACGCTTTTGCAGCGCCTCATCGACCTGGCGTCGAGACGTGGCTTATCTTTTCAGCTCGGCTTCGAGGTCGAACTTGTGCTACTCCAACGGGGCTCTGGAGACAGCCAACCATACGCCACGGTGGAAAACGATGGCCATGCCTGGAGTATAGCCCGCGCTATGGACAACCCGGTCGTTGCTAAAGTCATCGAACCGGCCATTGCCGAACTCGCCGATCAGGGCATCTTCGTCGAGCAGGTGCATCCTGAGAGCGCGCCCGGCCAGTTCGAGGTTGTGCTGCCCAAGGCAGCGCCGCTTGAAGCTGTTGACACTCTAATTCACGTACGCAACGTGATCTCGAGTGCAGCTACAAAGGCAGGTTTCAGGATGACTTTACACCCAAAACCATTTGCGGCGGCCTGCGGCAACGCTGCACATGCCCACTTGTCCATCTCGTCGGTTGGTGGCGACAAGCCGGAGGTCTACCGGCCCTTCTACGCCGGAATACTGAAGCATCTCAGAGCCATATGTGCGTTCACGTACAGCAACCCCGCCAGCTACGACAGGCTGCACGATGGCGTGTGGGCCGGCGGCAGGTGGGTGGCCTGGGGCACTCAGAACCGAGAGACCCCGCTGCGCAAGATCGACGGAAGCCATTGGGAGGTCAAATGCCTCGATGGCCTTGCGAATCCCTATTTTGCCATCTCAGCCATTCTAGCCGGCGGACTGCTAGGTATCAAGAATGAGGAGCCCCTGATCTGGGGCGACTGTGAGGTCGATCCTGCCACGCTCACGGACAACGACAAGCGGGAGCTCAACGTGGAGAAGATGCTGCCGCTGTCTGTCGGCGAGGCCCTAGAAGAGCTAAAAAAGGATGGCGATATCGTCTCGCTGCTTGGCGAGGAGCTTGTCGAGAGATACATCTTGGTGAAAGAGGCGGAGACAAACATGATTAACGAGATGGACGTGGACAGTCGTCGACAATGGATCATGGCTCGCTATTAGGAGCTGTTCGGTCGAAAAGTTCTATCCACACCCCAGTTGCAAAACCTAGTCAGGCGCTTGCCAGAATTGGCCATCAACAGACTGTCAAGGCCTTGCCAACGGCTCGAGGGCCTTCGAGATCGAGAGAAGCCAATATGGTGGCTATGTAGTCATCTGTTCTACGTGTTTGAAGTTCCTTGATCACTGACAGGCGAAAGAGGTGCCGGGCTCGTTTTCAACGAAACAAAAGCCTATTAACAAATCGATCGCTGGTCGAATTGCGATCAGCAATGACGGCACTCCTCTAGGCGACACCTAGCCACCGTAAACAAAGAGAAAAGCGACGATGAGTGACCATTCGGAGTTGAACCCACAAACAAACGCTTCATTATGACCCTAATCGAACGTAATCTTGGTACCCGTGTGCTTCGCCGCCGTGCCCGTCAATCTCGCAACCATCAAGTCATCCTGCGCCTTGAGTTCCCTCGGCGGCGCGGGCTTCCTTTCCCTCTGGGGCGCCTCTCCGCCCTCGACAGCAGTGCCATCAGCCTGCACCTGTCGTCTCGGCGCGTCCTTGCCGAACCGCTTCTTGTATCGCACCTGATCGTCCTCGGCGAGCTCAATCTTCAGGTTCCGGCCGGCAATCCTATTGACCCACCATTTCCTCATCTTGAACTTCTTTTCCGGCTGGGCGTCCGAATCGTCTTCCTTATCCGACTTGTCCTCGTCGTCATCCTCCTTGTCCTTTTTCGTCTCGACAAAGTCGTCTTCCGTGTCCAGCTCCTCCTTGATCCTGCAGAAGCCCTTGACCGCCCAGCCCGCAGACTCGGCCTCGCGGAACTTGACCCAGCCGTAGCCCTTGCACTTGCCCGAGTCCTCGAATGTCGCCACCTTGACCCAGTCGATCTCGCCGCACTTGTCAAAGTTGGCGCGGACGTCCTCCTCCGTCGTCTGGAAGCTCAGGTTGCCAACGAAGATCTTGCGGCTCGCGGGCACCTCGTCCTCGGCTTTCTTGGCACCCGGCCTGGCGGCGGCGGCGGCCTCGGCCTCCTCCTTCTTCGGCCTGCCGTCATACGACTTGGAGTCCTTGATGAGCAGCTTGCGGTAGAGCAGCTCGTTCTCGGTCAGGGCGATGGCGGCGACCTTGGCGCCCATGTCGGCAAAGTCGACGTAGGCGAAGCCCTTGTTCTTCTTGTCCTTGCTGTTGCCGTCCTTGGTGGTGGGCATGTTTATCCTCGTGATGGACTCGTTGGTGATGACCTCGCCCGAGTTCTCGATGAGCCACTTGCGCAGCATGTCGGGGGTTACGGCGAAGGGCATGTTGCCGACCCAGACGCCGTGCTCGGAGCGGTTGGCCTTGAGCTTCTCCTTCTCCTCCTTCTTGGCCTCCTTCTCGTCGTCGCTGTCCTGCTTGGGGGCCAGGGTCTTGCCCTTCTTCTGGGCACGCTTGGCGCGCTTCGAGGGGGGTTCGGGAGCTTCGAGGTTGACCTCGAGCTCCTCAAGGTCGGCCTTGCGCTTCTTGGGAGAGGAGGCATCCTCGGCCTTAGGGGCCTTTTCCGTCTTTTCTGTGGCCATTGGAGCGGTGGGTATGAGGTGGTCGGAGGCACTGCTTCGGTCGCGGCTGTGGACTGACAAGACTAGGAAGAGACGAATTCTTGCAAAGTCGAGGGGGATCGTCTTTTGCGGTCTGGGTTTTTTTGTGGGGGCAGAGGGACCGATAGCGATAAGGAACCGGCCGGGGTAATACCAAGGCTCATCCCGGTGCTACGGAGGCGCCGTTAGCTCGTGAAGCCGACTCAAAATCTGTCCGATGGCTTCTTTTGCTGTTCGTCCTTGCATGGACCACTGTGAGCAAAAGAAAAGCCTGCAAGCTTCATGACAATATTAGAAGATGAAGTCCGGCTTGGCGGTCGTATCTGCATGTTGGAAGGCACATGGGTAATGAGAGTGGGATGTCGTAAGAAGGCATCGCGCTGACAATCAATTTACAGAACAGGACCGTCGCCGGCCTGCTGATGTATCCCTGCGGCACCGTCCGTACTGGGCAGCTTATTGGTTGCCCAGATCACCTCACGTGGGCACAAGCCTGAAGCTAGGCTTGGGTTGGGTGCCTTGGGGCGTTGGGTATAGGTACCGAGAACGGCATTTACCTCCTGGGGGGCTGAACTCGAGAATGAACCAGATGAGAAAGCCTTGGGCTCCTGCACGGGTCTGAAAAAAAGTCACAATTAATCAAAGAGACCTCGTGGCTACTTGAGGAGCCCGGCAGGTTCCCGGGAAGAAACGCCATGCCACGAACCATGCCGTGGCAACAGCAGACCCCAGAGGGCATCCAGCAAGATTACAGGCGGGTTGCATGCAGCCTCCACCCCGACTCAGGCCCTCGCCCCGCCAGCACACACCGGCGCTAACTCTTCACGGGCCCGGGCGGCTTAAGTGGGCAACTCAAGGCCTTGTCCTGCACTCCCAGGCCTGCACTGTCCAACCATGCGACTTTCAAAACAACTCCCGACCCATCCATTCCCCTCACCGACCTCTTCTTTCTGCTCTGCTTCGCCTTCTCCTCTCTTCCACACTCTCCCACGAACAACCACCGACCGACCGACTGACCGACCGATCGATCAGTCATTCAATCAACACAACGTACCTGCACCGACCGACCGACGGCAAAGCTGCTTCCGGCATCATCCTCGAATTCGGCCTTCTCTCGGTGTGCATCGAGTGGTGACAAAGGGATTTTGCATCAAGGCTTTTGCATGATGAATGTCTTGTTGTCGCCACAACCTCATCTTCTCCCTCATCAACACGACTCCGCCCGCCGCTCCCCTCCCCGCTCCGGTAAGCCATCGCCATTTCAGTCGCTGCACATTTCTGCAGCAGCGTTGCATCCACCTCACTCAGCCATGATCACGATCATCTCGACTAACCCCTCCCAGGCAGCCCTTTCCACAACATGGCTAGCAGCCGCAAAAGGAAGGCCGACGAGGATGGTGATGAAATGTCCATGTCCCCTCGCAGCTCGCCCGCCTTCTCTGCCCGACAACTCGCCCGCCCCTCAAAAAAGGTCCGCTCGAACGAACTAGTCGGCCGACAGCTCACCCTCCCTCGACTGCTGGAGACCCTCGACCCTACCCAACTACGCACCGTCCTCGAGCGTATCTGCGAACGACATCCGGACATCGGACAGGAGGTTGTTTCTGGTGCCCCTCGCCCTTCGGTCGCGGCGGCGCAGGGTGTACTGCAGGAGTACGTGGTCAAGATGAAGGAAGCCATGCCCTATGGAGAGTCCAGCGCCGAGTACACGTACTATCGAGTTAAGGCTCCGTTGACGGCGCTGATCGAAGCCCTCCTGGACTTCACGCCCCAGTACCTACCCCCCATCGAGACGCAAACTACCGTTTCCCTGGAATACCTTGACCTCGCCACCGACATCATCCACGGTCTTCCCAACTGGGAGCTCCAGCAATACCGACACCACAAGGAGACCGCTTACGACGAAATCTCAAAAGCCTGGGCGCTGGTCATCAACGAGGCGGCTAAGCGTGGAGGAGGTCTTAACCTGCACTCCGGTGGATGGGATCAGAAGCTGGCGAAGCACAACGATGTTTCGGGTGGACGAATGGGTACTGCCATAAACGCCATGGCCACCGGCGTGGGCTGGATGGGCAACACCAACCCAAATGCCGCCCCCACCAACAACACCTCGGATCCGAACTCCATCCTCAACCAGCTCATGTCTGGCACCTACGGTGCCCCTGTTCGGGTTGGACCCTGGTAGAGCCGGGGCAGGACGCCCTGCAAACGACCGCAGGACGCTTCGACATCTCACGACCATTGATGAATGCTTTTCTGGGGTTTCTCCCTTTTTCTTACTTGGCATCGGCAAGGGGCATAGACTCTCTGTTTTCACGGGCATTCAAGTCGGTTAACGGAACGGCGTTCAACTGTTTTTTTTTTTTCCTACGGATGATATCCTTTTCGATCACTTACGGTCAGGTAGGGATGGGGCTAAACTCCTCGTCGCGACCGGGATCAGGCAGACCAACACGTTTTTTATGTATGTAATAGCAGGCTGGTAGCCATACGTCGCCACCTCGAGGAGAGCTCAAATTGTAGAGATTCTTCCAGCCTTGACGGATGCGAAAGTGATGCCCTAGGCGACTAATAATACCCCCACAAGTTCGAGACAAGCATGCGCCACGATCGATGTCTAGATAATCATGTCACAGTCTAGGCTTAATAAATGAGAACGTCATGCGAAGATCTGTGCCCAGCCCACCAAACTGCTTGCGTTAACGATGAACTGCAACGCTCTAGTTCGATAAACCAACGACATTTCTGCAAGCTGGTCACGGATCAAAAGCATCGAATAGAAAAGCAGCAGACGATGCTAATACATGATTGCCTAGTTGTTCATATCAGGTTTCAAAATGTAGACGTCTCATCCTCAGCCGTTGGTCCTCGGTGAACGTCGAACGCATTAGTCGCCAGAGTATTTGAGTTCCAGCCTGACTCGTCAACCGTTCGGACGGCGTGGGGAATTGTGGTGAGGTGGGGTGATGGAAAGTGGGGGCCATCGTATCACATGATCACCCGTCTCTCGTTGGCGACTTGACGCGTGAGGTCACTCGCCTGGGCTCTCGACGCGCGCCACAACACTCTTGACGCCTACACTCCACCCAGCCAAAGCCCGGCTAGGCAGCGACCTCGCTTCGGACTGCTTCATCGTTCAGCTGATTATCAAATACCTGTCCATCTTACACTGAGGTAACTTCATGAGAGAATTTAACGTTGCCTCGAAGTGAAGATGCCTGCGTACGTCTACCTGCCCGACGCGTCTTGTCCCACCCCGCTGACCTCTTCGCAGCCCAGGCGATCAACACAATGGCAACCTCGCCAACCCCTTCGAGGAGCCGCAGAAGCGAATGTCAGAATACACAGCCCAGCAGATTGCTACGCTGCAAAGTCGACTGGAAAAGCAGCTAGGACCCGAGTATATCTCTGCGCGATCGGGGCCATCCGGCCAGAAAGTCCACTACATTGCCGCCGAAAAGTGCATTGCTCTCGCCAACGAGGTGTTCGGTTTCAATGGGTGGTCTTCAGGCATCCAGAATATCCAAGTCGACTTCGTTGACGAGCACCCACAGACCATGAAGATCAGTCTGGGTCTTTCAGTCATAGTCCGTGTGACGCTGCGAGACGGGACGTTCCATGAGGACATCGGCTACGGACATATCGAGAACTGCAAAGGAAAGGCCGCTGCTTTCGAAAAGGCGAAGAAGGAGGGAACCACAGACGCATTGAAGAGGGCACTGAGAAACTTCGGCAACGTGCTGGGCAACTGCATCTACGACAAGGAGTACCTCGCCAAGGTCACCAAGATGAAGCCCGGCCCTACCAAGTTTGACGAATCGAAGTTGCATCGGCACTCGGACTTCGCAAAAAAAGAGGAAAAGGAGAAAGAGGACTCGCTCATCAAGAAGGAGATGGCTGACTCGCTCGACGACCTCCTCGACGCTGACTTTGACGAGATGGACTTCGCTATAAATGAGGAGGGACATCCCGACGAGATCGTACTACCAGCCACGACCAACCCACAAGCGAACCCATCAAATCAGGCCGCAAACCCTCAAGTCAGAAATGCTCAAAATATGCAGCCGCCTTCGAGGCCCATGGGCAGGAGCGTTTCGGCGGGCAACGTGGGCAACGTGCGGGGTCCTCAGACACCAAATCAGGGTGCGAACACCCGGCAGGCTCCTCAAGGAGCACATCAGAATAGGCCAGTGGCCCCAAACCAGCCACGAGCACCATCGAATCCGACAGCACCAGTTGCTCCCCAGACCATTCAACGAGCTGGCAACGGGACACCCCCGCCGAACGCTGGTAATGCCGCTAACATCGGGACGCCTGAGCCAGTGGGCTTCTTTTCTGCTCGTGCTGTCAAAGACATCCCCGAGAGCAAGCTGAGCAGCAACAACCCCAACGTCGCCCTGCCCCTGGCCCCAGCTCAGCATGCTTTTAACCCCAAGGCAGAAAGCCCATCGATCCGGAAGACGCCGGGTATCGACCACAGCTCCTCAAAGCCAGTCGCCCGAAACGGTCAACATGTTCCGCCGGCAGCGAGTCAGCAAGGAGCTGCAGGTGGCGGTGGTATTTCGAATGGCTCGGGTTTTACCCCAGTCAGACCGACCTCGGGACCGCAGGGTGGCGTGGGGAACCCACAACTCAGCCAGACGAGGCGGATTGGAGCACCTGCAGGCCCGGCTAGTCCCCTCGCCAACAGGAACTCATATCGAGCACCTACGATGATCAAGAGACCGGTACCACAAGAAGGAGCGACAGGCAGGCCACCGCTGGCTGAAGTTGTCAATAAGAACAGCGCTACGGCGAACGACGGGAGTGGCGTCGCTGGGCTCGATGCTGCTAAACGTCAGAGGACATCTTAGCAGACAGGTAACTTTTTGTTGGTGGCTCAACACGGGGTTCTGTGTTAAGGGGCAAGGTCAATCACGGCGTCTCGGTGTTTGGAGTTGCGTAAGCGTGGCCCGGAAGCTTGAACGGGCTCATGAGGTTAGGGACATCTGACGATAGACACGTATCGAACTCATCCTTTCTGTCTGCGGGCTCAATATGGAGTGCATGTACAACCAACGGACAGGTACGGCGCCTCGCTGCTCGTGGGATACAAGGACGCTGCTTGGAGCGAGTTCATCTAATAAAAAAGGAGACAACCCATGTTGTGCGAACGTAATTACAATAATGTCTATCGTCTATGTGGGAATATCCATCTACAAACACTGTGCAACGCTACATGTGCCTCCATCAAAGCCCCGGCCCGGCAAATTCGGCATTCTTCCACCCAAGCGCCCTCTTGACACCAAGCCACAACTCAAATGCCTCCAGCTTGATCTCCACCCTCAGGAAGCCGACCCAGGCCGCGAACAGCCGGATAGTGTTTGGCGGCCAGAACAGCGAGCCCTGCTTCCTCAGCTCCTCGACCTGCTCCTCAAAGACGGTGCGCGTGCAGTACCGTGCGAGGATCATGAACGTGCGAATCGGGCCCTGGCGGGTGTGGAGGTTCTCGTCGAGCGCGCGGGTCAGGTCGTTGGTCTTGAGGATGAGCAGGATGATGCGCGGGACCTGACCCAGGAGCTGGACGAGGTCGGCAAGGAGGCCCTCGGAGAGAGCGTCGCCCATCTCCTTCTTCTCGTCGGCGGTGCGGGTCTGCAAGATGGAGGCGCCGGCGTCATTGGCGTCTTCGCTGCCGGCGTTCTTGCCGGAGAGGATGCTGAAGTCGCGGCCCGTGATGGCCGAGGCGAAGATGGGGAACTGCTCGTCGGTGATGTGGGCCACCTCCTTCGCGTAGCGGCGCATGCGGCCCATGTCGCCGTCGATGACTGCCAGCCACATCTTGGCATAGGAGCGTTGCAGGTCGCGGGGGATCTCACGGTACAGGCCGTGGTCGTAGAGGATAATGTCAAAGTTGTGGCCGCCAACACGTCGTCCGCGGGCGTCGTTCTTGCGAATGGCGAGGTTGCCGCCGTGAGGGTCGCAGTGGAGAGGAGCGCCAGCGCCAAATATCATCTCGTTAAACACGCGAGCGAGGCAGGCAGACACTTCGTCGCGGTCGATGCCGTTGGCGTCCAGGAATTCCAGGTCGTCGAGGCGGTGGCCTGATTCGCGAGCCATGACGAGGATGCGCTGCTTGGCCCAGAGAACATCGGGAACAACGAGGGGGTGTTCTGGGAGGCGGGCGAAATGCTGTTGGGTGCGCCTGGCGTTCTCGGCCTCCTCGGTAAAGTCCAGCTCTTTCGGCAGAGAGACGTCCATCTCGGAGGAGAGCCACTCCAGGTCATATTCAGGGAAGAAGCGCTTCAGTGTCGAGAAGGTAAACCTGGTCAGCGCCAGATCTAGCAGCGCCCACTGAGCCAGTTCAGGGTGCTGGACCTTGACTGCCACATGTTGACCCGACTCCTTGATCGTTGCGGTGTGCACCTGGGCCAGGGATGCGGCGCCAATGGGCTCGGTGGAGAACTCGCTGAAGAAGTCGAGAATCTCTTGGCCGGTATCCTGGCGGAACATGTTCTCGATCGACTCGTACGACGAGACAGGGCATTTATCCTGAAGAGGGATGAAGGTGGTCGTCCACTCCGTCGGAAGGAGATAATTCATCGCGCTCTAGCATAGTGTCAGCATGCGTTCCTGGCCGGCATTGCCTACTAGTCGTGACGTACAAGGTGTTGTCCCAGCTTGATAAAGATGCCACCGTTCTTCTCCAGCACCTTGAGTGTTCTTTTGGCGCATCTTGTATGGCAGTCGCTTAGGAGCTTTGATCGGATGTCTTCTTCGGATTCGGCGTCTCGCTGATTCAAGGTTGTCCGGTAACTTTTCGCCCGTCAGCTACCCGGTCGGCTCACACAGGGGCTTTCTACAGGTGTCATACTCGTTGATGCACACGGCCAGTGCTGCGGCAACCCTTCCCGCTCGCTCAGCAGCATCGTATCCGTACTTGATGTCGTCGGTAAAGGCGAGCACACCGGCAGTCGCAGCGCCACCGGTTGACGCAAGTAGAAGGACGCCGTTTCGTCCGTTGCGGGTATTTGCTTTGCCATTCGTCCAAGCTCTCGAGGAAGAATATGCGCGGGACGCGATCGTCTGCAGCGCCTTAGGCCGACTCAATTGGGTGCGGCAGTTGGCGCATGTCCATCTCGGAGTCCATGGTCGGGTGCTGAGCCGGCGCAATGGAAGCGACAAGGCGGAGGAGAATGGTGCCTTCATTGGGAAGTCGTCTGGCTACCACCGGTACTCTGACTGGGAAGAGTGGAAGTCGCTGGCAGCATTATCATCTGAAGAAGGGCGTGTCGCGTGGAGGCACGTCGCAAGTGCGTGTCGTTAATGCTAGGGTGGTGATGTCGACACCAGTGACAGCCTCTCAGTGGCGATCATCAGCAGTTTTTTCTCCATCTTCATCATCAGATTGTCCCCAACACCTTGGTACGGTACAGCGCAGATCGCACCGTCCCGAGGCCCCACTCCGGTTGGCCATCAGTTTTCCGTCGCTTCAGGGGTCCATTCCGTTTTGACCCGCGTAACGGCGGACCCACTCGTCCTGCAAAGGACATATTCCCTCGACCTCTAAACCAAGTTATTTTCCACCAGCCTGTAAGGCGAGCGAGCCGTTCCCACGGTTATTCCTGGTTGTTATCTTGATAAAGATGCGTATGATCTCGAGGCCCGGCGTTTGTCTCGCTGCTCGACCACCAAGTAAGAAGTAACCTCGGTGGTAAGTAACCTTCCGCCTACTCGTGCGCATGTTCATGCCTCGGCGCGAGGGGTCTTACAACCATCCTGCCGGCTGTTCGACGGAAAAAGACAGCGAAGTTTGCTTCCATATTCCTCAGTACAAGGGTTGTTTAAAGTAGAGAGCTAATCATAATCAAGTCACGTATCTAACAGAATTCACTCTAGGTATAAGTTCACTGTTGATTCAAACTGTCTTCTATGACTGTACTGTCTTCCTCCCACCCCCGGCTGCCCCCCCNGCCCCCCCCCCCCCCCAACTTGCTGCCGTCTTTCCATCCCGTCCCAACGAATGTGGTCCTCTTTCGAATTCCGGGTAGTGGCTTGACCCAGTCGGCCAACTCTTTCTCGTAAATATCTAGTAGATGCATGACGCTGTGCAAGTTTTGAGCGCCCATTCCATGTTTGGCATACTCGGTTCTTATTTCCGAAAGTCGTGCCGACACCTACTTCATTGTTCTTTCTGCACCAATGTTTCAGTATTGCTGCTGCATTTCATCAAAGTGCGGTTCGAGCAAACTGAGTTGCGGCACTTGATGCGAAACAAGTTTTACCATGTATTGCAGCAATCTCCGAGAGTCTTGAATCCTATCCAAGACCTGTTTATTGTGCAGGTACTTCCATACCCCAATCGCCTACTTCATGTTAGTACCACCATTTTCTGCGCACGTTCTGCTAACATATGACATGTGAAACTTACCTCGCGGAGGGGCTGGAACACAAGACTCTCGTCCTTACCGCTAAGGATGACACCAGCCAGCTTCTCCCGAAGTACGTGTTCTCTAAAGAGGCTTTTGAATCCGAACCCGAACATTCTCGCCTTGACGCGGTTCATGGATGCGTTGAGGATGAATAATGCTGACGGGTTTGTGCGCGACTCAAGAGCCTCGAAGAGAATGTCGCCGGGGACACGCATCAAAGGGCTTTTCGAAGTGACCCGGATTGCTTTCTTCAGGACCGGTTGAAGGAAAAATTTGTCGAAATCGATGCCGTTGATCACTGGAATTTTGGACTTGACATTGTTCTGGAGTACTTACTCCCTCAACAACTGCCTTCACAAAGTGTTTCATAAATTGGAGCTATGACATCCTCAAAGACTAGCTTCGATACATCAAATGCAAAGTATCTTCGACGAGTGGCCAGTTGACATACCTCGGTGGCGTGCTCAGTTGCATACTCTTTACTTAAGACTTTTTTCGCAATCGTGTCGCCTGCAACATAATCTAAAGTGATCTGATCGCAAGCGACATTTTTCGCAAGGCTGCCACTAGTCAGAGTTGTGTTCTCGCCGACAAGTTTCACTATGCAACAGAATGTTTGCAAAAGCTTACCTCATGGCTTTCCCAAGGGTTCTCGAAGCGAATTTCGAGCCCATAATCAAGGAGGACGAGTCATATGGTCGAGGTAGATTTTGTGTTTTCCGACTTTGTAAGACCTTCTGCCGGTTGTTTCCAACGATTCACCGCGGTCGTATGAGTCGGGCGCATCCTCCCAAGCGGCATCTTTGTTTTCGCAATCATAATCGTCGATATCGCAGGTGTCTTGAGAGCACGTGTCAACGAGAGCATGTGTCAACGAGAGCTTGCAACTGTGGCTTGCAGCAGAGAGCCTTTCGACGATCTGAAGACTTGGTCAGTTCTGTTTCCATGAGAGTCGAGTTTGGTCCCTTGGACTCACCTTGGTTGCACACCATCATTCCGTCCCCGAATTTGTTATAGTCCGCGACCACTTCATTAGGAGTGCAATTGTTGTCGTCGCACCAGTTAAGGGAGCCACGCCAGTGACATTCCTTGAATGGCATCACTGGCAATGACTTTGGGCAGCACCAACGAGATGAACAAGTGCCCCATATGTTCCTGTTGTGTTTAAATGCAATCTCTGTGTGATCTTCCGGGCAAGGCTGAGCCCGCTTGTCACCCGGCCTTTCGCTATGAACAGTTTGGTTAGCTTTGATTGCTGATTTCTCTCGAATCTCCAGCACAGTCATTGAAAGAGTGAGAAAAAGGAGCCATGAGGAGTAGTAGCCATCAAGAACTTGGCAGCATTTGGTAGGTTGAATGACGAAGAAACAATGCAAGTGCTTTGGAATGGAGAGTTGTGGCAGGCATTTCAAACTTACCAGTTTTCCCACATCATGCACTTGTCCTGCAAAGCCTGAAATCCGGGAAGGGGACAAGCAAAGTGTTTGTGTCCCTCCCCATCGCACCACTTGGAATTGCCGCCGTTTTCCCAGGGTTTGCCTCCCTGCCGAGACTGGAACAGCAAAACGTCGCCCTTCTCACCAGTGGTGTGGCATTTACGCTACTGACACTTCTTTCCTTCAGGTAGCTGGTTGATGTAATCCTTGTTACAACAGATCTGCCTCGCGTGAATCTGCACAAGCGTTATCGTGAGCAAACCTGGAGTGTGACGTGGTGGAGCCATCGCTCATGGAGAGATGAATTTCTCATTGTGGAACAGAGACAGCCTGCAGGGCTGAGGTGGTTAATACTCACATTCTCGCACCCTTCGTAGTCGTGGCCAGCATAAATCTTTCCTCCGTGGCACTGGTTTGGGTCTCCCCAGGTTCTCTTGTGAGTACACTGTGGCATTCTCTCACAGCCCATGTGCTTATGGTAGTCAAAACCAAGATCGACGTCGGCCATCGTAGCCACATTTCTAGCGAACAGTGTCTGATTCGAAGGTGGTGTGTCGACGATGCCGTCCTGAATGATGCCAGGCATGGCTAAAGCCACGGGGCTCATGAGGACGAACCATAGTAAGAGCTGAAAAATGAACAGCTTCATTGTCAGCGAGACGGGTCGGCTTCTGTGTGAGCTTGAACTGATGAAACGTCCCAGGAGAGTTCTTGAAAAGATCCGAAGGAAGCCAACGGTTGAAGATGCCTGTACCAGACAGAAAATGAGCCAGAAATCGGAATGGCAATGCCATGTTATTATAGCCTTCAACAACACATGTTGACCTTGAAGATTTGTGCCCAAAAGGTATCTCAGACCCAAGCTCTATCCGTTTTGATGCCATGTTTTGAGTTAACGTTTGAGAACCGAAAGGGTAGCTGGCCCATCCCACTGCCACAGCTTAACTTGGTTCCAGGGTGTGTTATGGACAGTAAGGTGCTGGTAATACTTGCACAAGTTTGACTGGAGGCCGATGTCTCGCCAGAACTCTTACCAGACTCATATTCGCCATCCGTCCTCATCTCGACCATCTCTGGAAGGAGATCGAACAAGTGCAGAGCATCTCGCAACATAAACACAACAGAGAATGGCGGCCGGACGCCAGCGTCCAGCCAGCATGCACCTTGAATCCAGCATATATTATCTCCGTGAAAGACAGATGGCATCCAAGCCGATGGGATCATCCGGCTTCCCTTCACCCAAGTTGCCTGACAGGCCCGCTGAGAAGCCCTCATCTCTCGCATTGATAAGCCTGGGTTGGTTTCCTACTAACACAGCATCCTGAACTGTGGGTAGACCATTCGCCACAAACAAGATTGGTAGCTGACATCACGGTTGCGACAAATACACTGTCCCCTGATGGCCATGTAGACTCCGACCTTTTTGATCAGGTCGACATTGTGCACACTTGCAGTCGGCGATGACTGGCCTGATTACAGTTCATGGTCAGTTGATTAAGCCTTTCAATGCCGCACAGGTTCTTTAAAGCTTTGACGCCAATAACGAGGAACGCACACCCAATTCTCGTTGTCAGGCGGAGACTGGCTCAACTACCTAATCGATCACCCGCCCCCCAAAGTCCGACCCTGCTGGCATCCTGCACATCGCCAGGGGCTGGGGTTTTCTGAAGGAGGCGAATGGTGCCGACGACACGACGGCAGGACGAAAGGCTGGCGCAACGACGGACTTGCTGGCGAACGACGTCATGTCCACCTTGTGAGCTTGGACGACCTGGTACCCATTCCCGAGGAGGGCTTCGCAAGCCAAGATGCTGTTGTCGAGTGACCTGTAGACTGACATACGTTGAGCCGTGTGGCGGGCGATGGCATTCAATGAGCCTGAAGCCGACGAGGGAATGGCTTGAAGCAAGTAAATACCACTTAAGTGTAGTGTAGCACTATGCAAATGACAAAAAAACCTCAATTGTGATGTCTAAGTGACCAGCATGCCCGTAGTGAGATCCAGTCTTCTCGTGATTGCCGGATCCATGATGATTTGCAGAACCTCTATCAGATCGTTCCAGGTTCTCCCAGGGGAGCTACATGATCCAGAAAGGTCTGTCCAGCTATCAAGGTACGCAAGTTTCTCAAACACAATAGCAGACCTCCGAGAGGGATGGTTATGATTTCAAACGCCGAAGTATGCTGGAGAGACAGCCACACGGCAAAGAAGGCGGCAAGCGAAGCTGTCACGAGGGAGGATGGATTTGCATGCTGGTATTGACAAAGCGGTGCGCGGAGTGGATCGTGCCTTTCCCTGGAAGGCCCATTCTTCTCTGATGGAGTCAAACTCGTTGGGTTGCTTCTGAGGATTGATCATGGATAATGGTCATAGATCCGAGGCCTACTGAAGGTTTGAGGCTGACAGCTTTCAGACCATCATGAAGGGTATATCACAGGCGGCCGAGTTCGTACTGCCTGACTGCTGAAATGACAGACTTTTGCGAATGTCGCTTGGCATGAGTTGGTGATGATTCATCTAGTTAGAAGACCCGTTGTATACGTCGTTGATGTAGCCTCGGTTGGACGGCGGCATTCCAAAGGTAGCCTGCCTCCTGTTCTCTCTGCGACCATCGTCAGGCGTTCCCTTTCGAGGAGGCGGGGGCGGCAAGGGGCCACCAGGCGGGGCTGGTCGAACAGGCAGGCTGAATGTGGCGGCATTGGCGCTGGACGGACCGGCACTGTTGGGGTAGTCACCGGCCTTGGGGATAGAGTTGGTCGTCACAATCCTCTGACCCATGCCCGGATGCCCAGGGCCTGTGGACCTCCCAGACGGCAAGCCATTTCTGGTGGGGGATCGGTTCTGAGTGGACCCGTACTGATCTCTCGGCGAGATAATGCCAGCGCCTGCAATGGGAATCTCTCCCGAGGTTGGGGTATCGAAGGGGCGGTCGTCGGTGGCATTGCTGTGGTAGGTTGGCGAGTCGCTCGAGTTCAGCAGCTCACGCGTGGCGGGTGACAGTTGGGGGGCGAGATGAGACTTGCGGTTGTCTCGTTCCATCATGCTGACTGCCCAGTCCCGCAAGTTGACTGGCGTCCTCTTGGCAGCCTGCACAAAGGGATCCCGATCCTGTGGCTAGTCAGACGCTGATCATTTCACGGCCACAGATACTCTGCGGCCTGTCCGAACAGGGGCACACTTACAAACAGCTCCTGAGGCGTAGACCGCTCGTCCGGGACCTTGGAAAGACACCTCTGAATCATGTCCTCCAGAATGGAAGGGAACGCATCACTCTTGGGCAGCTTGGGCGCCGGCTCGTGCACAATCTGCTGGAGCAGATCAAGAATTCCAGCAGGAGCCCCATCACCGTCAGAGAGCTGCTCGCTCGCGGCAAAGGGGAATTTGCCAATGGCAAGCTCCATAATCGTGAGACCGAAACTCCAAACATCGGACTTGACTGTGTACTTCTCGCCTTGAATACGCTCGGGTGCCATGTACGTGGATGTGCCGACGAAGGTGTCTGCCACGGAGTTGACCAGTTCGCCAGAAACGCCAAAGTCACACAGCTTGATGCTGCCCCTCGAGTTGACCAGGATGTTGGACGGCTTGATGTCTCGGTGCATAATGTGGTGCTTCGAGTAAAGGTATGTCAAGCCGCCTAACGTGGCTTCCGCGATTTTACCAAGTACATCGACACGGATCGGGCCGAAGACGCGGGACACTCGATCCAAAGCACTATTGCAGCATGTCAGGTTTGCGCCTGGTGGGAGAAATCAGGGAACGACTTACCCGACGTCCATGTATTCCATGCACATGATGACATCGTTGTTGTCGTTGAGAAACGCGCCGTAAAAATTGACGATGTTCGCCGAATGACATCCGTGCATGATCTGGAGCTCTCTCACGATGCGCTTACGCATCTCCTTCTTGGCCTCAACGTGGATGACCTGGCGGGTGTTAGCCGAATGACAGTCGGGCCAGACGAATGATTGTGACGTACCTTTCTGGCCATGACAGTGCCGGTGAGGACATGCCTGACCTTACTCACCGTACCTCCGTTGCCCGATCCAAGCTCCTTGAGGACCTCCAAATCCTCCTGTTTCAGGTCCAACTTGTACTCAATGCCGATCTCCAGTTGCGCGCTTTGATCGTTGCCGTCCTGATCACGGGAATCGTAGTCATGTCGGCTGGTCTCGGCTGTAGGGGGTGGTTTGGGGGCAGCAGGCGTCAGGGCGAGGCCCTTGACGTTCTTGCGCTTCATAGAGCGCGGGGCAAAGGGGTCGGGCATGATGGGCGACGGTTCGCAGGTGCCAGGCTTCCAAAGACGTGGAGCAACAGGTCGGGACGGGCAGGACGTGGTTTGAGAAAGCCGAAATCCGAGGGCGAGGAGATTATTTTGATTTGTCGATACAACGGCGGCCTGTCGTCTGTCTCTCGAGGTCGATTTGAGGCGATGGCTGGCGGGCTGTCGGACCTGGGTATCACCGCGTAGGAGTCGTCGAGAGGCCGTGGGGCATGGATCGTTGCGTACGACGCAGGAAGGGCGTTGATGGAAGCCACAGGGGTACGAGGTTTGTGGCAGGCTTCGCGGGTTGGGCGAGCAGCAGACTGGGCGACGCAGGCGGTGGTAAGGTGTCGGCAGTGGGTGGCATAGGCGAGATGCGGCCGGCGGGGTGCGTCCAACGTTGACTGGAGGAGCCGAGTAGCAGAGGCGCGGAGCAGGGCGTCGTTGCGCAGGCCGGGCGTCGGGTATCGAAGTTGATGTCGGACGGAAGAAAAGGAGCCCAGCAATGCGTACAGGCAAAAGTAGCTAGAAAAGTGCGCGGCGTACGTCTGGGTGAGGTGAGGTGAGGTGAGGACGAACGGAGCAATTAATCAGTGTCGTTCCCCTGGTCCCTTTCCGGTCAAGGTGGGGGTTTTATCGGGCGCGACAAGTCGATAGTGCCGGAGAGCAGCACCAAGACCAGGGCGCTTAGGCGGTTGGGTAGGCGAGAGTGCTCCTCAGGGGACCACAGGACTGACGGGGGCCAGTCGCAGCAGGATATCGTGAGCTTGGGTCGATCCGTCGGTGGGCCAGACGGGGGAAGAGCGATGTGTCTGGAGTCTGTGTAGCGTTGAAGCGTAGTCACAGATCGGAAAGGTGGCGTGTCAGTGGAAAGTTGACGGGGATTCTGACACTTGGGGTGGAGCGACAAATGGGAGGAGGAGGGACGCCTGCGGAGAGAGGGGTTTCGGATAGGCAGCTCGCTGAAGGAAAAGACATGAGGCACTAAGGGGGCCCCTAGACGGCTGGAGCGCCCGAGCACATCCATGGACCCATCTGGAGTGTCGAGATCTGCCCTACGAGATGGGCCTTGATTGTTAGGGGCACTTCCCTGCAGTCTGCACTCAGTCACTTCCCTCTCCTTGCCATTAGGTACCTGCTTCACTTCACAGGAGCCTTACGCACCTCACCTGCCTCCTGGGTGTGCCCGGATTTGGTGACTTGGGCACGAAGGTAGCTGGCCCGCACCGGCTTGGCTCACCAAATTTGTCTCTTGCCGCCCGTCACAAGTCATATGCTCATCGCTCATCCCGACAGCCAACGATGTGATAGCATCCAACTTTTTTCGACATGGGCTCTGCCGTGGCCCAAACGGGCTCGTGTCTCAAAGTGCCAGCACCGAAGCTCATTGGCGGTAAGTGAAGAGGTATGGCAGAGAGAGGCAAGGTGCCTTTAGGTCAGGTATGATGCCTTAGGTAAGGTAGGTAGGTCGAGTGAGGACAGGGGATCTTGGGATGGGCAGGTGGGACTGCAAAGCAGCCTCCCCCCCCTGGAGCCACAGTCGGGCCAAAACTCCACCAGGGTGCTTCACTGTGTAGCGCCAAGCCTTTGTCCTCTTGGTGGGGTCCTGTCCAGTCTGCTCAAGTCAGCGCAAGGTCAGTTGACATCAACAGCCTCGGATCAGAGGGACATCGCTTTGGATGCGATACTGCGCTGTTCCCCTGCACCTCGTTGCAGCCTTTCATTACAGATTTTATTTCGTGTAACATGCAAACGCTGAGGCGTTCATTCCAGTAATTATGTCTGTGATTCTTTGCACAGGTAAGCTATTGACTGCGCGCCCTCGTACCCAGCCCATCCGTGTCTGCATTTGAACCATTGCGCTTGACCGACGTCTCGGGCGGCCCTGGTCTCTGAACCTCAGTGCTAACTGCTTTCTAGCTGGCTATGACCATACTATCAGGTACGAAACCTCACTGCTGCTCGCTCGCCCGCGGTGCCTGTGCCGCCTTGCAACGCTCAAACCTACCCACCACGAACCGGGACCACGACTAACAGACTACCTAGGTTCTGGGAAGCACTCTCCGGCATCTGCTCTCGCACGATCCAGCACCCCGACTCGCAGGTTAACCGTCTCTGTATCTCTCCCGACAAGCGTTTCCTCGCTGCCGCCGGCCACCACACCGTCAAGCTCTTCGACATCAAGTCCACCAACCCCAACCCCCTCCTGACCTTCGAGGGCCATACCGGCAACATCACAGGCGTCGCCTTCCATTGCGAAGGGAAATGGATGGTCACCAGCTCCGAGGACGGCACTGTCAAGATCTGGGAGACGCGCTCTGGCCAGGTCCAGCGTAGCTACAGCCACGGCTGTCCCGCCAACGACGTCGTCATCCACCCCAACCAGGGAGAGATCATTAGCTGCGATCGTAACGGCAGCGTCCGCGTCTGGGACCTGGCAGAGAACAACTGCTCCCACCAGCTGATACCCGAGGAAGATGTGTCTGTGTCGAGCGTCACAGTCGCCAGCGATGGGTCTCTGCTCTGCGCTGCCAATAACGCCGTATGTCCCGCCCCCATCCCAAGCTGCCCTCGAACTCACCCGCCAGACGCGCACGTCGCTAACCCAGCCCAGGGCAACGTCTTCGTCTGGCAGCTTCTCCAAGCCTACGACCGAACCCAGCTTGTCCCCGTGACCCATTTCAGCGCCCACAAGGAATACATCACGCGCATCCTGCTGTCCCCCGACGTCAAGAAGCTTGCAACCTGCAGCGCCGACCACACGGCTAAGATTTGGGAGGTCAAGGACCTCGGGCCCGTCCCCGACGAGGAAGGCCCCAAGCCATATCCCCTCGAGGCCACCCTCAACGGCCACCAGCGATGGGTCTGGGACTGTGCCTTCAGCGCCGACTCGGCCTACCTCGTCACGTCGTGCTCCGATCACTACGCGCGTCTGTGGGAACTGCACAGCCAGCAGATCATCCGGCAGTACAACGGCCACCACCGGGGATCCGTCTGCGTGGCACTTAACGATTACTCGGAGGCGAGATAAACCCCGTTGTTGGTCCAGGGCCGGGGGTTCGGTGGGATTTGCATTTTCTTTTTTAGTTCATGAGTTGTATGATCCAGGTTTCAGGGTCGGGTCGGCAAGGCGTCTGGAAACTTTCACACTGCAAACATGTCAATCATAGATGTGTTGATCAGCCAACTGTCTTGTCATTGCAGTCTGCTCAGGTAGAAGACTTGCGAAACTAAGTTCTCTACCTCCGTCTATCGTGCTCACGTCTACATTATGGTATCCAAAGAGGAACATGGGCCCCGCGACCTTGCAACGCCAGCAATGCGATGAGCTGTAAATGAAACCAACATGCGACAAAAAAGGCCGTGAAGGAGAGTCATCCCATCATTCTTCACCATCCGTCGCCCCAGCCGTCATCGTCATCCGTCTCTTTGGGCTTCATGTCGATTTTCTTTGCAACCACGGGCTTCGCTGCTGGCTTGGAAACGGTCGGCTTCTTGGCCAGGGCTGATGTCGATTTGGATAGTCCCTTTGGCAGAGGCTTTGAGGGGCCGGTCTTCTTCTGGTTCTGAGCGGCTAGCCAGCCGGCAAAATCAGGCTCCGAACCATCATCAAACGGCGTCGAGCTGGAGGTTGCTGGCTTAGATGTTGAAGACTTCGTGTTGGGTGCGTCGAAGAACGTATCATCATCGACCATCTCACCCCATGCATCATCATCACCGGCGGCATCGACGTCTTGGAAGAACGAATCTGCTGCTGGTTGCGGCGTGGCCTTAGATGATGTGGGCGGCGGGGATGTGACGGCCTGTCTGTGGAGTGTCGACGCAGACGAGGTTGGCTTTTTGGTCTCCGGGCCCGGAGAAGAAGCTAGTCGTGGTGTTGCTGTGCCCGAAGTTGTTCCATGGTCGTTGGTCTGCATTTCGCCTGCAGCTGCAGACATCTTGTTGGTAAAAGACGAGATGGCCCAGCCCGTCCACGACGAGCCCTCGCTCGGCTGAGGGGTGCTCATTCTCGGACCCCCCGGGGCCTCCGCAGCTGGTGGGGGGAGGACGGTTTCCGGCATGCCCGCAGCTGCCTTGCGAATCTTTTGCAGATACACGTCTATGCTTTTGTTGGCTTGGTCGCGCACCAGCTTCTCCTTGTCCATCAGCAACGGGCATATGGCAGGCATAATTCGGGTCGCGCAGTCATCGTCTGAGAAGTGCTCGCATGTGGCGCCCAACGCCATCAAAGCAGCATTCCGTCCATGAACGAAGGGGTCACGGAGAGAACGAGTGAACGCGGCGATCAGCACCTTCGCCCTGGACGAAACGCCCAGGTTCTTCGCAATCTTACCGAGGCAGATGGTCGTGTTAGTCCTGATGCCAGGCTGCTCGTCGTTGGCGGCCTTGGCCAGGTACCTCAGTAGTTCGCCATTGATAGTACGATCCGACAGTTTGGAGATAATGACGAGGACAGACTTCAGAGTCTGTTCCCTGACGATAGGAGCTGCATCCGTGAAGCCTGTGACCAACTGTGGGAAGATCTTATCGTTAACGATCTTCTGAGACAGGCGGTCTATCATCAGGGGGAGGCTGTCGAGAAGGCAGACTCGGATTGCTCGGTCTGGATTGCCGAAGAGGCGGATCACGACTGGTGTGATCCTTGAGTCGAAATCTTCGTTAGAGAGTTTTCCGGTGATCTTCATGACAACACCCAGGGCTTTAGGCCCTCCGCCACCGAACTCGACGGATTTGAGCATCTCTGGCAGGGCTTTCATCTTGATAAAATCCTCCGGGAGGTCGTCCGTGATCTGGTGGAAACCACTGAGTCCGTTAGCATGAAGATAGTTCAGGTACAGCACCATGGCACTTACTCGATGAACGCCTCTCGCTCCGGTTCGGACATGACGCCCATGTTATCGATGCCTTCCGTCAACTTGATGAGCGGGCTATCGAAGAAGGACCCAGTACGGGACCCCTGATCGAGGAAGTGCGCAGCACTGAGTCGGGCTTTGGGGTTGGCATTCACTAGACGCTTGTAACTCGCATGCATCGTAGGGGGGATGTTCTTGGTCTGTCCCGCTTGATCAGAGCCTTGGAAGTCGCCGTTGAACGCCTCAAAGACAAGACAGCCGAGACCATAAGAGTCGACGGCCGAGTGAGGGTTCTTCTTGATAGCATCCCACCCCCCGCGGGCCAGTTCAGGGGGCGCATACCGACCAGAGTCAGGCACAAGGCTTCCATAGGTCTGCATCCCTCGGTCAGCGACATCCAGATTAACTGACGGCGTACAACCCACATATATCACAGCGTCGTCGTCTTTGACACTACTCAGGACTTCAAACCCACCCAGCTTCCATTCGCCGCTCTCGGACGTGTACACGGAGCCGGCCTTGATGTTGCCGTGGATCGAGGTTGCCTCGTCGTTGATGAACTTGATCGTCCGCTGTCTCGAGGTCAGAATTCGGCTGAGCAACGCAAGTCATGGACACCGACTCACGGCAATACCGTGCAACCCCCATTTGATGGCCTCGGGGCTCAAGCTCTTTCTCCGTACGTGCCATCTCAAGGGCACCACCCTCTCAGTCGCAATGTAGATGTGGGTTTCGGTCTGCAAGTTGGAGTCAGAGGGAGCCGTCGGGCAGGGCAAGCGAAGAGCATACTTCGACCGTATCGAGGACTTTGATGACACCTGGGTGCCGGAGTGTTCGCAGCTTTCGCAAGGCATTCTTGGCTAGGGGCAGTCGTGACTTGTTGGCGGCGATATCGAAGGAAAAGATGCTGCAGCTAGAGCCATCTTCCTACACCTGGGTTAGCATGCCGTCTCCCAAGAAGGAGCTAGATAGAGTCATGAACTGCACTTGCCCTCTTGGTGCCGTTATTCAAGGTCCAGATGGACTGGTCGACATCAACCTTGTCGCCAATGTTGTAGGGCAGAGGGGGCCCTTGGGATATGGCAGAGGCCACAGCCGAGAAGAAATTCATGGTCGCACAGGACTTCAGATGGCATGTAAGGTGTTTGGAAAGAGCGTACAGAGAGCTGGCCGACACCAACCGCGTCGTGGTGATTAGAATATGTGGCCCCTTATCAAGCGTCGCGACCTGAAGACACCCTTCCCTGCCTGGACGAGAGACAAGTTTACCTTACCAGACAGCCTGGAACTCGGCGTCACAGCAGGACCCCGCGCTAAGCTGCTTCGGGAAGATGGAGGGGCTTCGGGGAAACGAATAAAGCGGATCCGAGCCAGACTGTGGGCGGGAGCTAGGCGGGGCTAAGCCTATTGGATCACGCCTTTTTGGGGCCTTCAAATGCTTTGGTCTCCGCTGGGAGCTTGGACCAGTACGCGCCGAAACCAGAACCAGGTGCAGAACCAACTGCACCTGCACCTGCACCTGCAATTCTGGCCCTATTGTCCCATTGTGAACTTCTTTCATCAACAGGCCCTTGCCCGAGGTCTTGTTTTCGGACTTGCCCTGACCTGACCCGACAAGGCTGGGCGCCAGCCGAAGAAACAGTCGTTTCACCACCTCCGCCTTGGGCTTGACGCCTCGCTTTGCCTCTTTCCAACCCACAACCATGCGCAGGCTGCGGCACCCGAAAGTGATAACAGCGAAGCGGCTACCTTTGACGCGACTCGATTTATTCACCAGCACACACATTCCCGAAAGCTGATGATCTGTGCTTCTCCGTTTTACCGTACCTACAAGAAGCGGATGAGCAGGCCTACCTACGGAGGTTCCAGAGTATGTACATTTTACTACCTTCTTCACCCCCCTGCCCCTCCCCCTCCTGCCCTGCACCCTCAACAGATGTGCGCTGTGTTTCGTCTATGATGAGCTTTGGTAAAAGGTCCGATATTGGAGGGCCCTTCTGGGGTTGAAGTTTATCTGGTGTGCATTGTCGGGGGTCCAATCTCGCTCGCCTCGATCTCGAGCTTGAGCGCTTTCCTCAGCCAGCCGGTCTCAGCGTTATCCGTTGGCCTGGTAATGTGGCAGGACGTAAACGGTCGGCCAGCTACAGAGGTTGAGAAGGAAAGTACATCGATGCCATGCTTCTGCTACGCATTGCCGCTTTATGGAGTCCGGCTCTTCGATACCTACCACCGAGTCGAACCAAAGGCTGCGGCAAACAGTCCAGGATCCCCTCCACAAACGCACATGCAGCGCTTCAAAACCGCTGCTGGCCCTCCCAACAGATGAAGACGCAATCAAGAAAGAACTGAGAATGAAACACAGCCTGCGCACTGACTCTGTCACCTGGACGTTCGAAGACGGTTTTTTCATCGCCAATGATGGCTGACATACCTCATAGCAATCCGGCCGCCCGACTACGTCAACCCGAGATTAGTGAAACCTGTCGATATTGCAAAAAGTCTCACAGTTTGACCAAAAGCTCTACGCCTGTGACAACGAATGCGGTACTTACTTTCACATCTCTTGCCACCGCCCGATATCAACGAATAGGTAGGTCGTGGCGATGGTCTGCCAACCTATGGAGCCTTGGTAACACGACATGCAATTTTGGCTGACTTCGAGCTCAGGCGCTGGTTATGTCGGTATTGCTTTCGAAAAGTCGAGCCTAAAAGCCGATATGACCGAAATTCTCCCACCACGTCCCTTTCAAGCAAGTCCAGTTTGAATTCCTCTCATCACTCGACCAAGTCGAAGTCGACTGGAGCGTCCTCGGGAAACCAGGGCCGCAAGATGGACCACGAACCGCTACCAATACCGCAGCCTCAACCCCGTTTCGGGGTCCAGTGCCCGTATCCCGGTTGTTCGGTCGCCGTGATATCGGCAAACCAGTTTTGTGCAAAGCACACAGACTCTCAGCCCTTACGGCAGGCGACTTCCCAATATCGCCAATTTCCACACGATGGAAACCCTCAAATCAACCCCGAAAACAGGCCTGCATCCATGCATATGCCTGGCTTGCCTGTCAACTCTCGACTGGGTGAGGAGTTCCAGCTGAAATCACAACGCACGGCCAAGAAGGTTGCCCAAAGTCCAGGCCGATTTAATGCGCCGCACGGGTTCATACCGTTCACCAGGGCAGAGACGAGATCGAACTCGCCTCGCCAGTCCGGAAACATCGGTCCCGAAGCACAAAACCGACCTAATTCGCCTGCAAATTGGGGAGAAGAGATTTTGCCGGTAGAAGGTCCATCGCGAAAAAGGCCAGCGCTAGCACAGCACAATCCTCCTCCCAAGGCACCAATACTCAGGCCCAATACAACTAAGCAACCTGCCACCACCCTTCAACCGTTTGAACAAACCCACAACCACATGCTCCGAGCTGAGACAGCAGCACCAAGTGCAAACTTGCCTGTTCCGCCAACAAGAGCCGCTTCAGCAATGCCACAAGTCAACCAAGCTGCTCCCCAACTGCTGCTGGACTCCAGTGCATCAGGAGCAATGGTCAGAGGACATGCCTACGAGACCACCATTCCCGGCCCTGGTCCTCATATACGATCTCTCGCACCGACATTCCAGAAGCAGTTGGAAAGTCAAGCCCACAGCTGGCATACGCGGCAGGAAATCGAGAAGCAGCAGATGTCCAGGAAAGCTTCGGAGTCCAGTGAGTCTAGACGTAGGCTCTCTCGAAAGGTGCCGCAACAACCCATCTCTTTGAAAAGAGTACCTGACGGGCTGCCAGCGCATATTCGAGACGCTTTGATCGGGACGCTGCCCAGATCAACGTCACCTGCCACCGGGGAAAGGGCACAGCCTGTGAACCCCCTGCGACCGCCTCCGGAGCTTTATGCTAATCGTGCTGGCAATGTCAATACGCCAGAAGGCTCATTCGTTCACAGCACAGCCCGAAAAGCTCCTAAGCAGGCAGAGAGGGATAGGCAGGTAGCAGACTCCGAGGCTCGTCGGCTGAGACTAGCCGCGTCATTCGACCAAGCAGCATTCGATGCGAAATTGTACGCACAGGACCGTGATGGCCCCCTTCCGCCAAACATCGTCATCCCCGTTCGACGACAGAACCCCACTCCACATCCGGAAGGTAGCGCCCGACTGCATATTCCTTTGGACCCCCGAATCCACTGGCCCCTGAACTGGACAGACGAGTGGTACGAGGCCAAAATGGCGGAGATCACAGCTCGAGGAGGCCGAAAAGCAAACTTTGGCCGCGCGGCTCAGCGGCGGAAGCAACAGAGGCTGCAGTCCGAAGCTCAGATGCGCGCAGAGAAGGTAGCCGCCGCCGCTGGCCGGCCGCCCCCTCGGCCGCGTCCCGAGCCATGGACACACAGACGGCCGGTCGACTTTGGCGACGTTCCGGAAAGCGAGCTGCCCGACTACGTAAAGGCGAACCCGGAGTGGGTGCGCGCCTGCGAGTGGATGCGGTCGAACCGTGCCGAGGCTGCTTACGTGGCGCGGGAGAGAACCAGGCTCAAGGCGGCGGGCGAGTCGATTCAGAACATGCTGGGGCCCAGGAGGCGGTGACTTTTGGTGGAGTATCGAGAACATAACACATGAACACGATGGCGGCCCTAGAGCCGTCGATGACTAACGAGATCAGAGACTGAGGACAGCATGGAGGTGTTTTGGCGTTCTGTAAACTTCACACAACATTTAGCTACGGCTCCGCAGCGGAGGTTGCGTTGTTTGGACGGATCGACGTAACAACGGGGGTTTCTGCAACCAATAGCTGAGAATGAAATCATGTTGAAAAAAAAACCCTATTGATGACAGGAGCGAAGCGCCGAGAGGAGGAGCCTGCGTCGTGTTCAAATCGCATTTCCAATCGAACCCAAGTCAACCCAGAAATCGGCGCCCGTCATCTAAAAGCCAAACGACAAAAAACTATGTACACGCTCCCCGCTCGAAGCCTTTTGTCTATCTTTCGCCGTGGCATCATCTACAAGACAGGAAAAAGGGAGGCAGGGGATCACGCCTGGGCCCTCTTGGCCAGCATGCTCAGCGCGCTGCCCGCCAGGATGAACCCGGCCTGGTCCTCGCTCACGGCGTGCTTGGTCTTGACGAGGACGTCCTCGCCGCCGCCGACCTTCTTGACCCTCAGCTGGACGTCGCCCTTGCCGCCGTTCTGCAGCATCTCGTAGAGGCCGACGGTGCTGACCTCGTCGCCGGCGTCGATGCGGTCGTAGTCGGCCTCGTCGGCGAAGGTCAGGGGCACGACGCCCTGCTTCTTGAGGTTCGTCTCGTGGATGCGGGCGAAGGACTTGCACAGCACGACGCGGGCGCCGAGGAAGCGGGGCTGCAGCGCGGCGTGCTCGCGGGCGCTGCCCTCGCCGTAGTTGTGCTCGGCGACGACGAGCCAAGGCTGGCCGGCGGCCTTCCACCGGAAGGCGAGGTCGGGGATGGTGTGGCGGGAGCCGTCCAGATCGTAGGCGGCGTTGACCTCGCCCGTGGCGGCGTTGACGGCCGTGTTGAGCGTGTTGGCGCTGATGTTGGGCAGGTGGCCCTTGTACTTGAGCCAGGGCCCGGCGGCCGAGATGGTGTCGGTCGTGCACTTGCCCGTGACCTTGACCAGGACCTTGAGGCCCTCGAGGTCGCCCGCGGGGAAGGGCTCAAAGGGCTCGAGCAAGGCGAGACGCTCGGAGGAGGGGGAGATGGCAATGTCGACGGAGGGGGTAGGGCCGTCGGGGGAGAGCGACTGCAAGCCCGTGACGCCCGAGTCGAAGGGCGTCTTGGGGCCCTCGAGACCCTGCGGGGGCTCGAAGCGGAAAGGCTTGCCGTCAGGGGTCGTCAGCTCGTCGGTGATGGGGTTGAAGGTAGTGGAGCCGGCGTAGGCCATGGCGGTGACAATCTCGGGGGAGGCGAGGAAGTTCATCGTGCCGGGGTTACCGTCGTTGCGACCGCGGAAGTTGCGGTTGTACGAGGTGAGAATGGCGTTGGGGGTGCCCTTCTCGATGTCATCTTGCCTCTTCCACTGGCCAATGCAGGGGCCGCAAGCGTTCGAGAGGACGATGCCGCCAGCGCCCTCGAGGGTCTGCAGTGTGCCGTCACGCTCGAGAGTGGCGCGAATCTGCTCGCTGCCGGGCGTGATGTAGAACGGCGCCTTGGGCCTCAGACCCGCCTTCTCGGCCTGGGTGACAAGGCTCTCGACCCTGGTCATGTCCTCGTACGAGCTGTTCGTGCAGCTGCCGATGAGACCAGCGGAGAGCGTCGTCGGCCACTCCTCCTGGGCAACAGTCTCGCCGAAAGAGGACAGAGGCGTCGACAGATCGGGTGTGAAGGGGCCGTTGATGTGGGGCTCAAGCTCCGAGAGGTTGATCTCGATGACCTCGTCGTACTGAGCACCCTGGTCGGCGCGGAAGTCGAAGTCGCCCCAGCTGCGGAAGGACTCAATGGCGCGGTGCTGGGCCTCTCTCCTGGTCTGGAGCAGGTAGCGCTCGGAAGCCTTGGTGTAAGGGAAGATGGACGTCGTCGCGCCGACCTCGGCTCCCATGTTACAGCAGGTCGCCATGCCGGTAGCGCTCAGGGTGTCGACACCCTCTCCGAAGTATTCCAGAATGTAACCGGTGCCGCCACGGACGGTCAGCTTGCCGGCGAGGGCGAGGATGATGTCCTTGGGGGAGGCCCATCCGCTTAGCTGGCCGGTGAGCTTGACGCCCAGAACGCGGGGGGCCTTGAGCTCCCAGGGTGCTCCCACGAGAGCCTCGACGGCGTCAGCGCCACCGACACCAATGGTGATGGTGGACAGGCCACCGGCGTTGGGGCTGTGGCTGTCCGTGCCGAGCATCATCAGGCCGGGGAGGGCGTAGACCTCGAGAACGGTCTGGTGGATGATGCCAGCTCCAGGGGGCCAGAAGTCCATGCCGTACTTCCTGGCGGCGGACTCGAGGAAGTCGAAGACCTCCTTGTTCATGTTGATGCCCTCGGTCAAGTCCAGATCGGCACCCTTCTCGCCGACAATCAAGTGGTCGCAGTGAATGCTGGCAGGGATAGCCGCCTGGGGGAGGTTGCAGGACATGAACTGCAGCAGGGCCATCTGCGCCGAGGCATCCTGCATGTTGACACGGTCCGGGTTCAGCTTGAGGTTGGCGCTGCCACGGATGTCACGGCCATTGCTCGTGTTGGTGAGCAGGGACTGGTCGACATTGTCGAGATGGCTGTAGAGGATCTTCTCGGCGAGGGTGAGAGGCCGGTTGCCGAGGGCGTGGCGGACCTGGATCAGCTTGTCGTGCAGCTTGCGGTAGGTGTCGGGCTTGATCGACTTGGGCAGGGAGGGTCGGATCGCGGCGTCGAGCTGGTCGATGTCATGGGCGACGGCGAAGGTCCGCCTCGTAGGGAGGCACGAAGGGGAGGCAGAGTAGGGTCGCGTGCGCGTGAGAAGGCGCTGTTGACGGATTAGACAGACCGTCGCAAGACGAAGAGTACAACACAGGGAGCAGGGAAAATACTGACCCTCGCGGCGTTTCCGGACCGAGCAGCAAGCTCAAAGGGCGCCATTGTCACAGCTCGCTCCTGGCGTCGTGATGGGTTGGCCTGTAATAACTCTCGAGTCACAGGTGTGTTTGGCGGGGGGGGTGGGATTGTGGAAATTTCTCGAGATCAATGGCAAGTGTGAAATGGGCGATGTCGGATTGGTTTCCCAATCGTGGTGGGGCTCATGGCGACCAAGACCCCGGATGTCCCCTGCTAGCGCCCTGTGGCCACGGCACCGTAGAACCACCCAGCCGGTCGCCGGTCGCCGGCCCCCCGATCCCCCGACCTCCGACCTCGGCTCGGCTGCCTGAACTTCTCTGTTGCTGAACGGCTGTGAGCCAGACGAGATCAGTGGTCCCAGAATGATTGAAGAGGCAGATGGATAATCGCAATGGCCTCAATATCAATTCCGTGCCCGTTAACTCCCGTTATATATATGCATAGTACACAACCGTCCCAATCCCCCACCCCCAGCCGGTTTCTTCCCACCACAGGACGTGCCGCAACGGCGCACTCAGTGGTCGTAGTCTCCCTTACCCGTCCCAATGAAGCCCTGCGTCCTCTCCTTCTTCTTCGCCCAGTTCTCCTTGAACCAATCGCTCAGGGTGAAGCCCCAGTGCCCCGCGACAAGCACGCCGCTGAGCACGTTGATCACCTTGAGCCAGAACTGCACGAAGCCCGGGCGGGTCTCCTCCACAAGCAGCAGGATCGGCTCAATGTCGTACTTGACGAAGACGCCCGGCACGCTGTGGTCGCCGACCTCCTTGCTCTGCTCCGTCACGGCGAACTGATTGGTGTAGACCGTGTTGGCCTTGGACGCCGACCTTCCGACCGTATACACCGTCGGCACGATCGAGAGGTAGTACTGAAACTTGTGGAAATTGGCCGGCGCCGTGTTGACGGTCCTGTCCAGGGGGTTCTCCAGGTTGGGGTAGAAGGCGCCGAAGGAGAGCTCGTTGACAATGTGCGAGAAGTTGAAGCCTGTAGACATGTCAGTCAATCTTCTCCGATTCGATACACCGGGCGGACCTACTGTTGTGGTCGAGATGCTGCCCAGCTCCCTGGTATCCATGGCCCCTAGCCGTGATGTGGAAGTCGCCCTGCACCTTGTTCAGATCCAGGCTGCCAAAGATGCGGCAGCTGTTCGGCGGTCCCTTGAGGCGGGGCGTCTTGGCCCACTTCTGCCTCCGTTTGCTCTGCGACACAATGTCGTGCACATGCTCCTCGCCAAAGCCCTCGTCGAGGTGGTATCCATTGTTCGTTTCGATGCGGCCTGAAGGGCTTCTTCCCAGCTTGTGGTTTCCCTTAATGTCGGCCCACTGGTGCCAGCTCGTGATGTCCTCCCGCAGCTTGGTCGCCGCGAGGATGAGGTCGCCGGACGCGTCCTGGACGTTGACGTGCAGGTCCTCGCAGCGCATCTTGACCACAATGTCGAGGTTGACCTGCAGGTCGTGGCCGACGCCCTTCTCAACCGCAAACGTGTGGTTCTCGGAGCCGCGCCACCACCGGCCCAGTTCAGACCAGAAGAGCATGACAGATATGATGGCCATGGCGACCGTCCACTTGCCGCCGCCCGATGTGCGCTGCACGTATTGCGGCTTCGACTTGGCTGTCAAGGAACGAGTGTCAGCGAATTGACGAGAGTCACGGATTGGCGCAGAGCGTCAAAGGAGCTGATGCAACGTACGGAAAGCGTCAAAGGCACTGACGATGCTCCCCTTCGCGCCAAATGCATCCTCATCCATAACCTTCTCGTGAAAGTCCATTGCTGCAAACGAGCGCTGAGGCGATGGGATTCCGAGGGCCTGCTGCAATTGCCTGCTGCCAAATGGTCCCTATCGCATGCGAGTGGCGCCGGTGTGCGTTCGGGTCTGTGGGGTTGGTCGTATTACGAGACAATCGCGCAAAGGTTGGTAGTCTCGTCTCCCTTCAGAACCTTTCGGTCGCGGGTTGCTCCAAATCGGTGTCCTGGTGGTGGTGGGCAGCTGGCAGTCGATGGCCTGGTGGTTAAGGACACTTTACCCAAAAGTCGACCTGGCGAGGACCCCTGTCCTCCTTGATCTGAGGGACCTAGGCTAGCCCGTGATTGGGGGCAGTGTTTAGCTCTTGCGGGGTGGACCAGGGCGGGGGCCTGTGTGGCCTTATCATCCTCTGTAGTTCTGGGTCAATTCGGCAATTTACACTCGCACGGTAGGTATCCGAGTAACAGCGCAGCAAACCATTCGTTTTCGTGCGTATCATGATAGACTGATTCAATTCAACTTGTCCTATAGCGAGCATTGCAATCTGTACTTAGACACATCGTTGAGTCCCGGCAGTGAGCTTTGCTCCCACCCTTCCCTAATCCATTCGCCTGTCAGGGAGTGACGTCGCACCTCCCAGAGGCTGCAGCCGCGGCGCACGTCGCTCCATCCGGGCGTTCGTGACCCTGCCAAGTCTGTTGTTGTACAGTGGGAGAGTTCGGGAGAGGCAATCTCAACTCCCTTGAGCCCGAGGAAAGACCAAACCAAAGAGAGCGACACAATGAAATCCATTTGAAACCTTGACCAAAAAGGAGACCCCGTGACCTGTTATTTCCGTATTACTCCTGATGCCGAAGGAAATTGCGTAGGTGGCTACAATGTGCCTCTACTTTCGCAGTCTCTTCTGCTGCTCCTCAAGATACTCCTCATCCGAAGCATCGAGGATATCGTACTCCTCATCGGTCATGAAGCCGTCATCAGACCCCTCCCAGTCGTCAGCGCGGCCGCAATCCTCAAAGTCATCGGCCTCGTCAACCGAGCCCGCAACCGTGGAGGAGACTGCCGTCTCAGACTTCGCGTCCTGGTGCACGCTAGACATGGGGGACTCCTTTTCGAGCTTGGGGAAGATCATCTGGCTGCTGTGGGCTTCCTTTGCGGGCTCTTCCTTGCGCTCCTCTTTCGCCGTCTCGGGCACGCTCTCGACCTCCTCCTTCGGTGTGCGGACATCGATGTCGCACCAAAGCCGGTGGCCGAACTTCATGCCGTCATTGGTAGTCAGACGCCAGTAGGAGATGACCTTGCCATCGCGGGGAGGAGTGCGAAGGAGGACAGTGAAAGGGGCTTCTTGGCCAGGTGCCAGGCTCTCATAGCAGATAGTAGACTCGGAGGCGGAAACCAGCTCGGAGATGCCGGCAGGCTGGTTGGAGTCAACGTGGCCCATGTAGTCGCCACCAACAAACTTGACAGAGCAGCCTGCGGGCCAGGCGACCTCGCCCTCGTTGCGGAGGTTCCAGGTCTGCTGGAACACGCTGTTGGGTGCCATGGTGGTGCCGTCGGCAATCGTGTCACTGACGAAGACAGCGACGAGGTCCTTCTCCTGGACCGGCTTCTGCTCGATCTTCTCCTCCTTGACCTCGACAACAGGCTCGGGTGTCTTCTCGACAACCTCTTCCTTGGCAGGAGTCGGCTCCTCGGGCTTCACGTCAACAACAGTCTGAACCGAAGCCATGGACTTGGTGTCGCTCGATCGCGGGCTGACACGGTTGATGGACCTATCGCCCAGCTGCGGCATGGTGTTGCCGTTTCCGTGCTCACCCGTGGTGGTCACCGTGACATGACGGACGGGAGTCTTGAACTGGACAAGGGGGTGGGTCCGGTTGTGCTGGGTGGCAGGGTTGGCTTCACAGTTGGCGCAGAAGTCGGTGTCGTGGCAGACAGTGCACTTGTAGCGCGTGCCAGTGATGTAGGTAGGTGCACTGCTGCCAGTGCTGCAGAGCGGGCCGTCGCAGCAGATGCCGTAGTGAACCTGGCGAGCGCTGGCGCAGCGCACGCGAGCCTCCTCCAGTGGTTCGTAGACGGGCACAAACCTGTGGTTCGCGTGAACAAACTTGGCGTTCACGATGCACTCGCTGCAGTAATCCCAGTCGGGGCAGTCGAGACACTTGTGTCGGACACCGCAGATGTATTTGTCGCACCCATCGCAGATAGCGTTATGCACCTGGTTACGGCCGGCGGCCAGTCTGACCTGGAGATGGTTCGGGACGTAGGCGCCCTCAACAGCAGGAGTGAAAGCATGCTTGGGGTGGTGGCCGTGAGCATCTTTGGAGAAGCAGGTGTGGCACAGGTCGAAGTCCTCACACGTGGTGCAGTGCAGGAAGCTGGTCTCGGGAAGCTCGTTCACGCAGCAGTTGCAAGTCCTGAGGGACCAAGGGGCGGCGCTGAGAGTGGGGAGGGGGGCCAGGAAGGGCTCCGGGGTGGGAATCTCGGCCTTGGGCGCGGGAGTGGGTTCCTTCTTCTTGGGCTTGGGAGCGATGGTCTCGGTGGTGCTGGTGACGATCTGGCCATCCTGCAGAACTCTCTTGATGAGCCAGTGGCTGTCGCTGTAGCATGTGATGCCCTGATCGACGCAGCTCTGGCAAAGGTCGAAATCGCCATCATCACACGTCGAGCAGTGGTAGTGGGAATCGGGAATGGTCTTGTCGCAGCTGTTGCAGCAGACAGCGAAGTTGAGGTTGGGGAAGAGTTTGGCGGGACACTGGCCGCTCAGGCTGCCAGCGGCGGCACGAGCGAACCAAGAGTCGCGAGCCTCGGAGCCGTGAATAGAGGGAATCGTGGCTGAAGCTTCTGGCTTAGCAACGGCCTTGGGGGCTGGCTTGGGAACGTTGATCTCGCTGATGTTGGCGTGCCTCTGCATCAGGGAGGCAAGCAGGGAGGTTTCGAAGTCGTCGACGAGGTTGTTGGCCATGGGCAGCTGATGCTTGGGTGCGTCAGTCTTGGTCTCAGCCTTGGGCTCCGTGGCTCGGAGAACATCGAAGACGGTGGGGATCTTCGGAGGAACGGGAGGCTTGGTCGTGTCGGCCTGCAGAGCAGGGCTGGGTACAGCAGCAGGAGCCGTGGTGATCTCAGGGCAGTCCTCGACAGTCGCGGGCCTGGGAGACGACCTTTCCGGCAACCTCTGGGCGGTGACACGCAGCTTAAGCTTCTGCTTGGCCTTGGCTGCCCTGTACAGCTGCTTGTAGACGGATGTGTTCTTGGGATCGAGGACAATGTAAGCAGCAGCCGAGTCGGAGTAGCGCTCTAGGTGCACGGGGACGTTGAGGGGGATCTGGAGGAACTCTCGGAGCTAGTGGCATTTCCCGTCAGCTTGGTGTTCCGAGCACACTGATCATCGTGATAGCAGCAGCGAACGCGGTTTCGACTGGGCTTACCTTGGTCTCCAGAGAGCTCACGCCGACGTCACGAAGGCCCAGTTTGTGGCGTTGAGTGGCTCCTTCGAAATAGACCTTCAGAGTGATGGACAGGTCCTCTGGGACGGTCTTGGAGACAGAGGTTGGCGTCTTGGTCGAGGGGGCCGACTCTCTTTCCGAAGACATGATGTATGGTTGAAGCTCACCAAGCGGGTGAGGTCTTGGTGGATGTGGTCTGGTTCCGGTAACGATGGTATAGCGATATACCTCTGGGCTTCAAATGAAAGCACCTCGATCACGACACCTCGGGTGGGATACCGGAGTGTCGATGCCGAAAGGTTAAAAGCTGGTAGGCGATGGTGATGAGGAGGGGGGATGACCGTGGGAGATGGATGGTGGTGGTGGTAGGTAAAGTATGAGGGGAGGGGGAGGAGGAGGAGGAAGTCGAGGTAGGTAAAGAGGTAAGGCGGAGGTAGGTAGGGTAGGTAGTAGTAGGCTGGAGGGAAGGTACGGGGCGGCAGGTGCAAGTGGGTGCGAGTGGAGAGGGGAAGGCAAGCAGATGATGCGTTCGCTCTGGCAGTTGGGTGCAGAGGACAGGCCAGGCAGGCAACCTTGGGTGACGGGTGACTGCGACTGGGCAGGGGGTGAGGGGGGGCAAACGACTAAAATGTCCCCACCTGAGCAAGGCGACTTCCATTGCATCTGAGGCGCCAGCGACCCTTGGAAAGCCAGCCTAGTCCTAACAGGGCGACTGCTTGGAGTGGTACATGCGGAGGTGGGGCTCGGAGGAGGAGCTCAAGATAAGCGGTACGTCAGGCTGCTGCATAAACACTAGGGCGCCCAAAGTACATTTCTCGACCGCCATCTGCTCGAGATCCGAGTCTAAATCGGTTACGCTTGTCACGCGATGCTCACTTGTCTCCATTCATCGTGACTGACCAAGCATGGCCACCCGGGCGGTCGGTGCTCGGGCACACCGTGTGTTGGGGCAAGCAGCGACGCATCGGCGAAAGAAATGGAAGAATGGGTAATCGACAGAACACCACCACCACCGCCGCCGCCACCGAAAGAAGCGGTCAGTCCGCAGCGCCGTGCTGTGTTGTGCTGTGCTGTGCTGTGCTCGGGAACCGGAGTGGCATCGTCATGCAGTTTTGGGCTGGCACCAGCACAACGCCCGCCCGGCCAGCCTCTGTCGAGCCCCAACCTCCAGCTTCTCCTCACGGCCACCGCCAGTGCAGCTCCCAGCCTAGCCAAGCCTAGCCCACCTCCCAGCTACCACCTCCCAGCTTCCAGCTACCCGGCCGAGGCCCTGGTCGTGGTGGCAGACCTTCGAGCCTCGTCCCTCTCCCGTCTCTGCCGATCGAGGGGCCAGGCAAGCAGGCACTGGCCGAGCACTGGGACCTGCCATGTTCATGCATCAATGCCAGGACTTTCCATGAGGCGAACCGCTTGGCCCCAGACGTCTCAGGCAACCTTAAAAATACAACAAGAGCCTGGACACAAACCGTCGTCTTACAGGGAGCGACGACCCGTCACCGTACTCACTGTGTGTATGCATGTGTGTGGGCAAACTCGTGCATTTGTCTTCGTCCTCAGCGCCGCACCCAGGGCCCTCTCTCCTCAAGGCAAGGCAACGTGGATACGTACCGTGGATACGTACCGTGGATATGTACCTTGGCTACGTACCTAGCCTACCTAGGAAAGGTGGTGGACATGGCGTGCTCTTCCGCACCACCGCACTGCACCCGGCATCCGTCACCCGCGCCCCATTCCAGCTGCGTCGAGGCTTGCCTTCTTGGCTTCCGCCCCGTCGAACCACTGAACCGATCTCGTCTCCAAACATCCTCTGCTGCTGATCCACCTCTTCCGACCAGGCAGGGAGACAGACAGGCAATTAGGTAGGCAGGCAGCCAGGCAGCCAGAGCCTCGCAACCAGCTCGCCCGCCCCGCCCCCCAAGTTCCATTCCCTCCTTCGTCTCATCGACCGCTCATGTTGTCCGCAGCAAGCCAACCAGGAGCTCCAGGGCACCGTCCCCAATTACTTTGCCTTGCGCTGACACAGGGCACCCTCTTCAGAGGGCTAGTCATGCGAAACCTTGTCGCCCCCCGAACCCGGCACAGCCCTGGCCTCTCGTCTCGTCATGGCCGAAGCCTCCCTCCAGGTTCGTCGTACAAGAGCTGGACGGAGACACAGAGCGGTCCAGCCCCTGGAGGTGGAGGTGGAGGGACACTCCATTCTGCGAGCAGACGAACCCGAGGTCGAGAGGGCGGTCACAGCTCGGACCAGTGGCGTCTCGTGTGGCTGACCCTTGTTCTCGGGGAGAGGGGGGCAATCGTCGATCGTGGTCCCTCCCTCCCCATTTGACAGATAACAAGTCAACTATCATCGCCACGCTGATGAAGAGTGAATAGCAGCTTCTAGACCTTCCAAATGTGTATCGTCATCACCATCGTCACCCCCCTACGTACGTGGTTGGGAGCCTGTTGGAGAAAACAGGCAGTGCACAGGTTCAAGACCGCCGCCGGCATGGTGGTGCGTGTCTCGGCTTCTTCGCTGCCACAGCCCGACGAACCCGTCAGCAAACACCGCGCCGCGAGTCAGCCCCTTCCCAAAGGCAGCTGCATTGAAGCTGCAGAAGAGACACAGGGAGATGCCGCTCTTGCTGGGATCCGAGTCTCTTCCCATTCTTTGGCCGGATGGTGAACCCTACGTCACTGTGGCTCGCCCCTTGTGCTATTGTGTCGCTCACGCTCACGTCAGAGACAACCGTGCCCACGGTTGAGACGGTCGTCATTCACCCGTGACGTCGCCATTTCGCTGTGACAGCTGAAGTGCTTGTGCGAAGTTTAAGGATATTTATCTACTGTCTGTCTTTATTCATTTCACACCATACATGCGAAAATGACTTCAAAGTCAGCCAAGCGTGATCTGCCCAGCCTGTTATGTTCGGTCTCAGTCCGGAGAAAACTGCTCTGACATGGATTACAGAGGTAACTCCTGACCTCGGCCTGACATTGATTCCAGAATAACGTCTCTGCTCAGCCAGGCTGGCTTGGTGGCGGGACACAAGGGGAGGGTCGTCTTACTCCCCCCGATCATGTGTCTTGCTAACATCGCAAGACGATCGGCTCTAAATTTTTGAGCACACAGTCAGAGCTTTCTACAGTTCGTTACTCAAGCGTCGGCTCATCAAAGGATGGCCACTTGTCCAGGTTGTTCTTTTGTTGGTGATGTTTGACTGATGCAGCATCACGAGAAAAAGGCAGTCAACCTTCACCATCCGAGTGCCATTATCATTGAGTCAAAGCACTGAACAAATACGGACCGGAGTAGTCTCAGCCCCAGGCCACCTCACTCAGCAGTTCTGAGTCTCTGTGGAGAAAAATACACGCTTGCTTCAATAAATGATCAACTACACATATCAAGCCATCTCAACGCTGAGCACCCCACACGTTACAAAGCCAAGGACAACACCTCAACCCCACCAACGCCCTGCACATCTCGCAGCCATGAAAAACTCAGGAGAGGGGTGAGGGGGAACAATCGCGGACGCCTCGCCAACACACAAAACAACCCCGAGTGGAGGAATGGGGAGGGCTCAAACAGTGATATCTTGGTACGGAAAGAGGAGAACAAGGATAATCATGTGGTCCGCCGCTGTTGATCATGGTAACCCTTTCCTCCCACCCCGTGAAACACCTAGATCCAGCAAAGCCCGCCCGTCCTCTACCCCATCCGATCGTTCGAATTTCGAAAGCCTAGAGAGCGCCGTGATGGAATGACAGGCTTCCACGTCCGCACTTCTCTCATGGGCCTTTCTACCAACGACTGTCGCCTCGTTCTGACATCCAAAGAAAATAGGGGCACAAGCAGTCGTTGAAGGTTCGAGCATCGAAATTAAAGCAATTAGTAGTTGTGGGCAGGTGTTGCGAAGAAAGAGTAAAAGCCCGCCGATGACCGTCCATCGCCCTACTGGGGATAGTACACCATGCCAGGGGTTTGCTGAGGGTAGAAGAAAGCGTCTGGGCTGGGAGTTACCATTCCGGCCATACCCGGAACGCCCGACCCATAACCTTGAGGACCTTGGTATCCTTGAAAGTTACTCGAGGGTGGCATCTGAGAAGCATCGTAATAGTATACCATGCCGTTGACCTCCTGTGCCACCATTCCCGGGTTACCACCAGGACCATGTTGCTGGTCGTACTGAGGTTGTTGACCGTAGCCCTGGCCCTGGCCTTGGGGCTGGGGCTGCTGGGTAGCTGGAATGAACGGAACTGCCGCCGCAGGCGATGGCATAACACCACTATTGTATCCATGCGGCTGGTAATACCCTTGTTGCTGCTGCATCATTCCATATGGCTGTTGATGGCCATAGTAGTTTTGCTGGCCGTAATGAGTCGGTTGGAACGGCGCGGCATGGATTGCCCTTTCAGGAATATGGGACAGGGGGGTGCCCGTCGAGAGGTGTGACGGATATGACGGCTGGCGAGAGTGGCCATCCGGACCCAAGCCATTGGAAACCTGAACTGGAACTTGCTGATGGAATGCCTGGTGGAATGACTGCTGGTTCAGAGTAGGTGATTCGATGCCGGCAACGGACACAGTCTTCTGTGGGCGGGGTTGATGCATGGGGATCGACTGTGGTCGATTCTCCTGGAAGATAGGCTTCTGAGGCAGGGGATGCGTCTGAGGCTGCGGAATGTCGTTGATCGAAGCGTCATGGAAGGCCGGGAGCTGGTCGGCGGGCATCATGCCTTCAGTACCCATCTGTGGCTGCTGAACCGCAGGGGGCAGTCGAACAACGGGGCGTGGGTTCTCATGAGGCATGGGTGCGCGAGAGACGACAGATCCGGTGGGGGAGAACATGTAGTCGCGTCCATCGGGAGCCAGGGATGACCGGCGACTAAGGGCAATGCTGGGCGAGTAAGCACTGCCATAGAAGCTGCCGCCGAAAACGCTGGTGCGTCGAGAGAAGCCGCCCACTGATCCCAGACCAGAACGAGGTTTGCCGCGAGTGCGCTGCTGGTTGGGGCGCATGGCCCTCGGTATGAAGATGAAGGATCTGTCAATAGCCGGGAATATGTACTTGGGTGCGTTGTCGGGCAGTGAAATGCGGACTGGCTTGTCGCGGCGCAGGGGAGGTCGGTGGTCCGGCAACTTGGTGTATTGCCGGACCGGCATGGCGAAGGCCGAAGGGGCCTTTCCGGGTGTGAACGACACCCTGACCTGCACATTACCGACGTGCTTCTCAGTGGACATGGTTCGGTTGATCGGTGTCGGATTCGGGGAGCAAGTTGGGATGAGGCCATTGCCATTCGGAGGCCCCTCCTCGTCGGCGGGCACATGCCGCGCTGGCCGCGAGGGCTGAGGGTTGACCACGACATCATGCATGTCATGGGCCCATGGCCCACTGGTCAGAGGGTCCGCGGGGGGGTGGAATTGGCTAGATAATCAGTTGCGAGAACCAAGAAGCAACAGCGCCGGGAAACTCACTTGATGGGTGCGAAAGGGCCTCCAATACCACCACGACCTCGGCCGCGACCCCTGCCGAATGGACGAAAGCCGTTGGCAGCAGGGCCGGCGTGCCGGTGATCGTGCATAAAGAAAGCCCCTCTGTTCGGCACGAAGGCGGGATCCTCGTCCCGCCTCCGCTTGTATTCCTCATGCTCCCGGCGACGGCGGTCGCCTACGGGCTCCGAGGGTTGCTTCCCCGCAGAGTTGGAAGTGACGACAAGCGGGCCGTTCGACACGACGGGCTTCGAATCGGCGGCAGTCGCTTCATCAAAATGTTCCCCATCACCATCGTCAGCTTTGTCTTCGAGAGATAGTCCATGCATCATCAAGTGCGTGTCCGATGTGGCCTGGGTGTCGGGCTGGGGCAAGGACACGGGAACTTTGGCGGTAGCCGCTTTCGCAACACCGTTTCTGGTTGCCCTGGATTTCCTCGCATTGGGCGCGATAGGTGAAGTCTCATCGATGTTGCTAGTATCGCTGTCGGCATCGTGATCATTGTCGTTTTCGTCGCTGTCAGAAGAAGCCTCAGACATGGAGTCGTCGTCCAAGTCGAGCTGATCGTGGCCCCCCTCGTCATCTCCTTCGTCGTCAACCCGCCGCCTGTGGCCGATCATCTTTCTGCGACGGGGAGCCGCCATGTTGGGGTCTGTCTTCGAAGCGGGCATGGAGGCAGTCGGCCGCTAGGAATGGGGTGGTGCAAGGAAGCTGCAGATGCGTGTCGAGGCAGTCATACGGCAGATTGAGTTCGAAAGTACGTGGCTCGGTGGTGACAGCGGGACGATCGGGGTGGAGGGGACAGAGAGCAAGCAGAAACCGCCCTGCGGCTAGAAACAATAAATGGAGCAAAAAACAGAACCGCAATCCAAGGGAAGGCTGTGTATTATGAAGACCGTAGGCAGGTAAGGTGAAGGATGGGAATGAGGTCGAGCGAGGGTCGAGGGTCGAGGTCGTGGTCGTGGTCGCGATCGCGGACAGTGGGAGGTCGGATGGATCCAGCTGAGTGCCGCTTCTCGTATTTCTCCTTCCGCGGTGATGGCACTCTGCGTCTAGTGAAAGGGCAGAGGTGAATTGCACCACACGCGTTGGAAGGGCCGAGATGGGAGACGTGGAGGCGGGGGGATAGTAACCACGGGAGGGTGGAGATGTGGTGATGATGATGTGCAAAGGGAACCTGAGAATTTCTTGGGGCCTTGGACGTGGCTGGATGTTGGAGAGGACCAGGGGGGGGTTGTGCCAGTGTGGAGTGAGAGGAGACTTCACGTGTGGTTGTTTCGTCTGCCTGCGCAGGCCTGTCAAGGTCACTGTAAAGGGCCTGGAATGCGAGTCGGCACCATGGGAGAGACTGTTTTCGCACTGTAACCGGGTGCCAACGCGCAGGCAACTAGGCGGAGAGTGCCATACTATAACAGTATTTACTATAGAGTCTGAAACACAATGCACTGTCTCCACCCTCAACCATCATGAATCGCACCTGCCGACCCTACCTCAGCTACTACTGTGCAAGCGGCTTCCAGGCTGACTGAGCTCTTGGCCAGGCCTGCTGGCTCGTGGGCTTTTGACTTCCCCTCGGATTACGACACTGTAGCGCCCAGCATCGTCAGCCAGTGGTACCCATCGCGACCTTCTCCGGCCTGCCCGGCCTGCCCGACCAGATCTTCGTCCAGTCCATCTGCACTGTCGACCCCCGAGCACATGCCGCTGCCTACAGGGTCGAGCAACGCGGCCGCGGTAATCAGCGCATCGCCTGTTGGGCCCCAACGCCTTCTGCGCTGCATCACTGCCCGCACGCTAACAACACAAAAGGCCCGCCCGTGGCCTCTCCATCACACGCACACACACAGCATGGGGGTAGCTTTGACGAATCAGACTCGTTTACAGCTGTCAATTGGCCTTGAGCTTGTGTGTCTGGCGACTCGTGTGCGACGGACCCGATCAGGCCATCCCCGCATCTGAGAGTCGTGGAGCAAACGCTGGACAGCGACCTCGACTGACGAGGGGCAAGCCAAGGTCCTCTCACAGTGCATCAATGGCGGGACGATGCCTTTTGGCAGGTCCCGTACTGTGTTCGTCGTAGAGGTATGGTAAACAGGCACTCACCTGTTGACCAAGACTTCTGTTCAGGGTGCCAGGGACACACGTCCGAATATAAATCCTCTGACCCCGTTGCTGATCCAGCACTCCTCGCCATCCACCAAACTGTCCGCCTGGACAACCTCTTCCACTGCAATACCGCTGCGCAAGGCCACCGTCAGAGATGTTTGTGCACGGAATTTGGGGGAGGCAGGGTCTTACCGTTCAAGGGCCCATCTGCGTGTGGTGCCATCTTGGCCACCACTGCCAACCGCCCAGCTGAACTTCTGGGGCACGGGAGGGGTTACCCATCTGCCGTTCCTGAAAAAGTAGGGTGTGGTGAGACTGCCCTCCATCACCGAGCCATCCGTGTTGTTGACGACCAATACTTCCTTGGCATCGGTGAGCTGGATACCAGCGCGACTCCGCGCCCCATCGTACATAGCTCGCTCTGTGGTCTTGAAATGCGTGTATTCGGACCGTGCTGTCAGGGCAGTATCGGGCACAACCTCGTACACAAGGGTCTTGGTGGGATCGCCCTCAGCAGTCTCAACTCCAGGCTGAGGAAGCCGCAAAGGAAAGAGGTTGGATAAAGGCATCGCCGCGGCCGGGCTTTTTTCGCAAGAGAGATGGCCGTCTCGAGTGAGCAGCACCTTGACCCGAGCCGTATATCCATGCTCCGCCAAGGCGGTATCTAGGAATGACGCGAGGCGCTCCAGCCCAGCCTCGCCCTCGATAGCTTCGACGGCTACCGGCCACGCCCAGTGAGTTGCAGCCCTGAGCATGCGATCGCGGTGGTAGTCGAGCATGTAGTATGGAGACGCATTGCGGAAGTTCCATCCGGCGCCCTGAGGGCCCTTCGTGGGGACTTGCCGGAGCTCGTCGTCATGACGCAGAGACGTGAAAAGCCGAAGATCCTGAGACATGAGAGGCTGATATGAGTCAAGGCCAGCCGGAGAGATGGTATCGGAGGACGATGTCCAGACTCGTACCAAGTGAGTGGGACAACGCTCAGGATTCCAACGTTGGAAGTGTTCGGGCTAACAGCTTTGGAGATCCATCAGATTGTGAGCCTTTCATTGGCCAATGACTTGGCACACAGCCTGAGGCACAGGCCAAGACGGCGCTCGAGCCTTACTGCCCAGCGCCTGACCCGTCCACCTCGGGTTGTGCGGGTTGAGTGAGATGCACGGTGGTGTGGTGGTGACGTCTGGGCCTTAGGTAAGCCAACAATAATTTTCTGTATCATCACGTCCCGTCCGTCAACTTCCAGCAGCGTCCAGCGAGCTATCGCGCGCCCCATTTGACCTCCTATCATCAACCACCTCACAGCCGACGCTCTTTCCGGCAATTTCCTACCTACGCATCAGGCTACTGCAACAACGCCAGTGGTCTCTTTCTATACTTTTCATTCTTCATCACACCCTTGACCATGTCAAATCCTCTTCCTTCCGTGCCCCCGATGGCCACCAGGCCTGTCGCTGTCCCTGTCGAGTCCTCGTCTGTCTGGGATCGCATCTCGACATGGGCATCCGAGAACAAGACTGTTGTCTACACTATTGCTGGTGTGGCTGTCGTATTCACCGGCGCAGGAGTCGTATACTACCTCAACAGTGACTCGGTAAGTACCGCTTGAAGCGTCGCTTCAGCCGCCCGGTCGCGTCCTTTCAAAGACCACTGCATGCAGATGGATCGGACCGGCTGCGCGACATCAGGTTCAAGTCAGCCATGTCTGTTCCAAATCGCTAACATCGACGCGAATGCAGAAGCTCAAGGACGACTCACCAAAGCTCAGCAAGAAAGAGAGGAGGAAAAGAAAGGAGGCCGAGAGGAAGGCTGAGGCCGAGAAGGCGACGTCCACAGAAACCACCGAAGAGAAGGCGCAACCGAAGCCTGCCGCCGTAGAGAGCACTGACGAGCTGCCCGAGATCACCGAGACTTCTGTCGCGAGCTTCACTGAGGAGCAGCGAGATGCTTACGCGGCCAAGCTCAAGGACGCCGGAAACAAGGCCTACGGCAGCAAGGAGTACAACTCGGCGATCGACCTGTACTCCAAAGCCATCCTGTGCAAGGCCAACCCCATCTTCTACTCTAACCGCGCCGCCTGCTTCAATGCCCTCGGCGATTGGGACAAGGTCGTCGAAGATACCACTGCCGCCATCAACCTTGACCCCGAATACGTCAAGGCGCTGAACCGCCGCGCCAACGCCTACGAGCACCTCAAGATGTACGGCGAGGCACTTCTCGACTTCACCGCGTCGTGCATCATCGACAGCTTCAAGAACCAGGCCAGCGCCGAGTCTGTCGAGCGCCTGCTGAAGAAGTTCGCGGAGCAGAAGGCGTCGGAGATGATGGCTAACCGCCCCGTCAAGCTCCCCAGCCACACCTTCGTCGGAAACTACCTGCAGAGCTTCCGCGTCAAGTCCCGTCCGGCCGGCCTGGAGGACTCTGTCGAGCTCTCCGAGGAGACGGGTGCCGGTCAGCTCCAGCTCGGCCTGAAGGCCATGGAGAAGAAGACTGGCGACGGCTACGAGGAGGCGAGGGCGGCGTTCGACAAGGCTCTTGAGCTCGGCGACCTGGGCGACCACGAGGCGCTGGCCTACAACATGCGCGGTACCTTCCGCTGCCTGCTCGGCAAGCATGATGATGCCATGGCGGATCTTAGCAAGAGCATCGAGCTGGACCCGAGCCTGACGCAGAGCTACATCAAGCGCGCCAGCATGAACCTGGAACTGGGCGCTCCCGAGAAGGCTGCCGAGGACTTCGAGAAGGCGCTCGAGCAGAACGCTGACGACCCTGACATCTACTACCACCGCGCTCAGCTGCACTTCATCAAGGGCGAGTTCTCCGACGCGGCCAAGGACTACCAGAAGTCGATCGACCTCGACCGCGACTTCATCTTCTCCCACATTCAGCTCGGCGTCACGCAGTACAAGATGGGCTCGATCGCGTCGTCCATGTCCATTTTCCGCCGCTGCATCAAGAACTTCAAGGAGGTGCCCGACGTCTACAACTACTACGGCGAGCTGCTGCTCGACCAGGGCAACTTCCAGGAGGCTGTGGAGAAGTTCGACACGGCCATCGAGATGGAGAAGAAGACCAAGCCCATGGCCATGAACGTCCTGCCCCTCATCAACAAGGCCCTGTGCCTGTTCCAGCAGAAGCAGGACTTCACCGAGGCCGAGAAGCTGTGCCAGAAGGCGCTCATCAGTGCGTTTCCCCCCCCCGACGACCAATCCCCCCTCCTTTGTCGTTTCTAGCATCGTATACTGACCCCTTGCTAGTCGACCCCGAGTGCGACATTGCCGTCGCCACCATGGCCCAGCTCCTCCTCCAGCAGGGTAAGGTGACCGAGGCGCTCAAGTACTTCGAGCGCGCCGCCGAGCTGGCCCGCACCGAGGGCGAGACCGTCAACGCCCTGTCCTACGCCGAGGCCACCCGCACACAGCTCCAGGTGCAGGAGAAGTACCCCAAGCTCGCCGCGAGGCTACAGGGCATGAACCCCGCGCTGGGCCGGTAAGAGACGTCTCTTCCGAAGAAGATGAAGAAAAAGAGAAGCGTGTAAGATGAGAGACGGGGAGAGAGGCCGGATGCGCATACACTGCAGGCCAGAAGGTCGAACCCGACGGCGCCTTGTATGATAAGGGGGTTTCTGGGTGCCTGGCGCCGGCCATCGCGGGAGGCGGGCAGGGGAAGAGGCGGGGAGGGGGCGTCTATGCTCTTTTGTAGCCCTCCTTACTCCGTTATAAGAAGGGGTCTGCGAGCCCGGGATCAGGGCTCAGGGACTCGGGGGGGGCCCATATGGGATGTCTTTTTGTACCATGTATCGGGGCATCAGAGCATGATGTGCCGCGCCTGCACACAATAGGTAGTATGTAATTCTTCCACTCACCTGTAACACTGAGCAAACGAGCCTTATCCTGCTTTGTGGTGATGCGTTCAAATTGCCTCCATGCGTGTTGCCACAGCTCCCACTTGGTGTGGAAATCAGCATCTTGCGGCGTTTCCGAGTGCATAGGTCTCGGCACGAGGAACGCGAGGGCGAAGTGCAAGTCACAACTTGGGAGTCGCTGCGATTCACGTCATGTCACACCCGAAGCTTCTTTCTTTTAGTTATTAATTACGATCAATGAGATATCTGCTCCCACTACTGGCATCCGATCCAACAGGGGCCGCTCGGGAACGTTGCGAGAGAAAACTAGATACAGGCAACACGTACAAAACTCCTGAGGCCCCCCTCCCTCTTCCTTCCGAAAAGTCGTTCGTCTCAAACAAGCCATGACACCCCCTACAGGGGCCTCACGGCGCGGCTTGGCCCGTCAGCCTCCGCGGTGGCCGGACGGGGCACGCCAATTAGAAAGCCTCGCCCCCCAAGCAAGGGGCGCGAGAGACGGTGTTTTTCAAAAAACATGGTGGGGAAAAAAATCTAACAACGTCGTCACTCCTGACTGCTGCCGCCTGGCCGGCTCTAGTATCGATATACCGTCTTTCATCTCCCGTAGCGTGGCAACGACCAACGAGGGGTTAGTTGCCCGTCGAGTTCTTGACGAGGCCGACGCCGAGACCGACGCCGAGGGCGACGATGATGATGATGAGGACGACGACGAGGAGGCACCACCACTTGAGCTTGCGGCGGTTGCGGGCGTGCTTGTTGGCGACCTCCACCTGCTCGTTGCCCTTCTGGATGTTCTCGACCGTGTTGACGGCGTTCTGCTCGGCGGCGTCGACGACGGGTTCCTGCTGCTCGACGAGGACGGCCATCTCCTGGAACAGCTGGGCGACCTCGGCGAGCGTGCGCTCGATGCGCTGCAGCTCGCTGTGGCGGGCGCGGACGTTGCCGAGGACCGAGTTGGCCTGGCCCAGGCGGTTGTTCTTGAGCTGCGGCGGGGGGTTAGCATGCGGGGACGGACGGGTTCCGGAGCAGGGGGGAACGTACGGCGGTCTGGAAAACACCCTCGTTGCCCCAGTCGACCTCGGTGGCCTCGTGCACCTCGTCTTCCGTGGCATCCGGGTTGACGATGCGGTACTGGCGAGCGATCTGGTCCTTGTAGCGCTTCTGGTAGTCGCTCTCCATCTGCATGTAGCGGTGCAGCTCGTCCTTGAAGGTGTTCTTGACCGAGTTCAGCTGAGCCTGCTTGGAGGCGCGGGAGGCGTCCTGAGTGCGTGCGGCATCGCGCTCGAGGAACTTGATCTCCTCGGTGATCTGGGTGTTGCGGAGCTGGGTCTGGGCGACGGCGTTGTTGAGCTGGTCGGAGGCGACGGAATCGGCGGATGACAGGGCGCGCTGGTGCAGCTGGGCGATGTGCTCAATGTCGGCGGTCAGGGAGCGAATCTCGTTGCGCAGGTTCTGTACGCGGCCAAGGAAGTCTTGCTGGCTGATGGTGGTGGGTGCGGAGGACTGTTGTTGTTGCTGCTGGTAGGGGTTCTGCTGCTGCTGGTTCTGTTGCGGCTCTTGGCCGTAAGGCTGCATCTCGTACTGACCACCGCCATACTGCTGCTGGCTCTGGTTCTAAAAGGGGGGGAAGAGATTGACGTCAGACTTGGTGATGGCTTCAATTGCGCTGGGCGCTGGGCGGTGGAACCGGCGGGCGGTCTTACCTGGTTGTAGTCGTACCCGCCCTCGGCCGCGGGACCCTGGGCATAGGGGTTCTGGCTGTACTGTCCGTACGACATGATGGGCAAATGTTACAAGGGGCGCAACGGGTGCGCGCGGTGATGGGTGGTCGATTGATTCAGAGACGTTGGCGGCGAGACGGACGAATTGAGCCTTCAGATTTGTTGTGGTCGGAAGGGGGGTGGGAGGAGTGCGCGCGTGGTGAGTAAGGTAAGGTGAGGTGAGGTAAGGCAGCACAAGGTGAGATGGGATTCCCGGCTGATGAGGGACCTAGGACCTGGACCGGAACCTGGACTGACGAAGGAAGTTTGCTGACGGGACCACCTTACTGGCCAGTGGAGAGAAGAATGGAAAGCAAGGGTAAATGACGTTGGAGCTTGGCCGCTGACTGGGCCTGGGGATCCCTGCGAACCCACAAAGGTACTTGTGCAAGCGCAAGTACGTGCTGAACCTGGCGGGGCCGGGGGCGGAAGACAGAGAAGGGCGCCGGGTGTCTGTGGTGCTGGTTTTAGGCCTGTGTCTGGGCGCTGGATACTGGGTGCTGGGTGCTGGGTGCTGGGCGCTCTCTGGGGAAGCCGGGTGGGCGTCGGGCAGCGGTCTCTTTTGTGTTCCAGGCGTCTGGCTGCCACTGTTGGCCCGGGGGCTGTGCGCGGCGGGAAGCTGCAATGGGATGGCACTTGACGGGCTGGGTTGGTCTGATGGGTGTGTGTGTGCGGCCTGGCCCTGGCCCGGGCTCGGGTGGCCAAGTGCGAGTGGGCGAATCGAAACAATGACGGCGGTACCTGGTAGGCGTCTTCAGAAGCTGGGGCCTTCTGTTTTTCTTTCCCTCTTGTTGTGAGGTGAGATGACGGCACACATGGAACAGAAAGAGATTGCATTTATATCTGACACCCAGCGTGCTCCTACTTACTGTCTGACACACGGAGCCTGTACACGTTGATCCAGGCAACCCACGAGATGACCCATTTCGGCCGCTTGGTCCATTGGCAATACAACAACCCGAAGACAGACGACCAAGACCATGAGCCAAACATCTTCAGCGGAGCCTCCCTTACCCGGAACACCCATCGCCAGAGTCAGACACCCAAGCCCTCCTAATCCGGGGGGGAGGGGGGGGCGAAAGACCGCATGTCGCTAAGCCCGTGTTGGCCCTGCATGTCGCCATGCACAGTGAGATCCCGCCCCCGTGCCGTTCCAAGACTTGTGGCTGCGCCGTTCCTTTAGCCCAACGAACGCTGGATCATCGCTGCAAGTAAGGCACTGGCTTGCCTCTGGACCACCAAAAATAGGGCGGCGGGGTCGTCGTCGTCGTCCGCAGTCTTCGCAAGCTACCGGGCTGTGCTTCGTCTTTCGCATTTCCAGCTCGCTCTTCGCATCCCCGTTGCGCTACACCCAACAGAACGGAAGTCCCGTCCCTGTCACGCCCAGGCACCCGTCGATAAACCGATCGGTCCCATTCCCTCGGAAGGGCCTGACGGCCGACAATCGTGTTCGCGGCGTGTCCATAGAAACCCGTCGTCGTCCGATTGGCTCATGGTTGCTTTCATGAAATTCCGTCCACATTCCGACCTCGCCTGTCATCCCTGTCGGGGAAGAGACGTCACCTACCTCACCCAGACGAAAAGAAGGCACAAGACAGCAAGCACCGCGTCTCCTGCGACACTCTAGTTTGGCATCTGATATGTAATCATTACTATGTCAATTGGTATCATGTCCAAACGCCCTTCTTTCATGGACGTCGGCTCCCACCTCATGCCTAGACCAACACCCACAGCAACTCCCCAGGTGTTCTTTGTCCAGCTTTTGGTCTGCTCTCCTCACTTGTCTTGTGCAAGTCGCTGGAGCCTTCCATGCCCCAGCTTCCTCCCCAGTTTAGCACTTCGTGATGACCTCCAGGAACCCCAGCTAGCCATAAGTAACCACGGGGGCCGAAGCGATGGCCAACTACTGCTTCCAGCCACTGAGGCTGGCCGGTATCTCTTTGACCATGCTGCTGCACGAGCACCTCATCACCGTCTTGACGAGGGAATGCCTCATCAATCTCTTCAACACTCTGGGCGATCACTATGCCAGAGACACCATCGAGGGCTTCCTCCGGCTCATGTACCTGTATGGTTGGTTCCGCCGTCTGCTTTCCTGACGACGCCTGCCACACCATCTCAAAGGTAGTCCTTCTTGCGCCCCGTACGTGTGTACTGTGAGAGGTGCCACTCCACGTCGCCCTTGGCCTCCAGCGTTCCGGCCCTGACCTCGAACGGCCTCATGGTCATCCTGGGGCCAACCTCGGCCAGTTCCACCGAGTCGTATGACGTCCGAACGAAGACGTGGCTGGATGACATGGTCAGTAAAGCGCAACCTCACAAATCGCCCTCTCTCCCCTTCTCTTTCGAGTGACTTACTGCCGGACTTCAATGCAGTCGTTCTGGTTGACGAAGGTAACGACTCGGCTTCCCACCTGGTTCTTGCTCGTTATCGGTTCCCTTGGCGGGAACAAGTGCTTCAGAACGGTGACGATCCGCTTTCCCAGCTGGCTACATCGTCTCGGTCAGCTTTCAAGTGTCTGCGTAATATGACGCAGCTCCCAGTGCATACCTCTTGAAACCCTCGAAAATCAGGTGCTAAATCACCGTCAGCCTCTTTCTTTTTACGTCTCTGATTCAGGACAACGTACGGGATACTGCTCGCTAACTGTGCCAAGACTCTTGATTTCGGCCATCATAACGACGTTGTGCAGAGAGAAGGACACAGTCGGGCCAAAAGGCAGGTGGCTGATGGTCAGGGCAGTGGGTGTGCCTCGGTGCTCGCTCAGCAAGACGAGGTCGGATAGGCCGTTTGTCTTGGAAGACATGATGAGGTCGGGCAGGATCAGATTACCACGGTTGAGTCGGACCGAGGTTGGCAAAAGCAGCCTGATCTCCTTAGAGAAGGCCGCGAGCCTGCTGGAGGGGTCTCTGGAGGTTGTCACGACTGTCTCGTGTTAGTCTCGGGCCAGGGGTGTGTTGGAGAGATGGGATGGCATTACGGATTCGGGGTTCGCTCAGGCCTGACGTCGCAGCATACTCGTCATCAAGCTGATCCGCTGCATCGGCATTGATGTCGCCGGCTTCGTCATATTGGTAGTCTGAGAATGGGGGTCAGTAAGGTTCTCGAGAGGCTCCAACCCAGTCCATCACATCGGTATCCAACTTCATGCAAAAGGCTCTTGACCTCAAGACAATATTGGAGAGAATACCCGTGTGTGGGCAGAGTCGTTTGCACGGCAACGTGGCGCACCTTTTCTGAGCTTCTGGTCCTTCGCGATGGTGGGGTCAAGCGCCTTCCCTGATGCCAAGGCTTCCCTGAGCTGGGCTCTTTTTTCCGCAGTCTCTGCTTCTTTCAGAGCTGTCGCACGCCTGTATAGATAGTCCCTCCGCTGTCTCGCTTGTTTGCGCTGGAAGGGCATTAGCTTGCGCTTCCTTTGTAGGAGTTCCACGGCTCACCAGCATGATGGCGGTTCACGAGGCTGAGGAGTGTAGGAATTCGGTCGTATTTGGCAGTTATTCGGGTGTCGAGTCGGTTCGCGCTCGGGATTTGTTTATGGTATATGTTGCGTTCTTCCGCGGCTGTCAGCAATCGATTGCGGTTGCTGGTCGTTGCATTCGAGGTCGATTGACATTGGTGTTGCCCGCAAGGCGATTCAAAAAGCGTCGAACAAATCTTGGGTTCCCGAAATCTTTCCTTATCGGACAAAAGTGGTCCGTGCTATCACTTATCGTCAGGCGTCACATGGCGATAACCAAGCATCCCACCAAAAAAGAGGGAGCAAGCCATCATAGCGATCGGCCAATCTGACTTTGGGCGCCGCATTTGATTTCTAGGATCACCAAGCTTCGCGCCGCCTGCACTGAGACAGCGCAACTGCCTCCAAAACACCATTCGCGAAGTTGAGGCGACCTCCTGCACGACACCTCTCAACAGCCACCTTATAAGCTGGCCGGTATGATGTGACCTATCCCGTCCTCACACCATACTCCCTTCCGTTCGACCTTGAGCCGCATCCGAGGCCTTACGAAATAGAACCCTACATCGAGACACACGAAAACACAATCAGGTGAGTGCCACAGCTCTTTCCGGCACACCCTTCCATAAAAGAGACACACATCGCGTTGCCGTTACTAGAACGGCCGTTCCAGCACCTGAAGGCTTTGTTGCTGATCTTTACAAGGGTGCACACCCCCCAGCAGAAACACTTTCAACAAATCCCTATCCACGTCGCCGCGCGATCATGGAGGGTGCCTTCACTCACCTCGGGAACCACCTGATATCCGACTCTGCAGCCGCGATCAAGGCTGGTGCCGACGACCTCTCGACCATTGATGCGGATGAAAGTCTTCTGTATACGGGCAAGTTTGGCGGACGTGGCGGACGTCGCCGCGCCGATGACGACGACAACCAGACTGAGCTGTATGACGAGGAGGACAACGACAGTCTGACAAGCGCACCCGTTGGCGCCTTGCAAGACCTTAAGCTTGGAAACGCTCAAGAGGAGGAGAGAGAACTGCCTGCCCATGCCTGCTCGTAAGTCTTGCTACCCCACTTCCCCCGAAATGCGCCTCGGGACTTTCACTGACCACAGCCAATCTTGAAGGTATTGCGGCATCCACTCCCCGAGCTCCGTCGTCAAGTGCCTTGGTTGCAACAAATGGTTTTGCAGTGCACGCGGCAACACCACCTCCAGCCACGTAGTCAACCATCTCGTTCGCGCCCGTCATCGAGAAGTCCAGCTTCATCCCGAATCGACCCTTGGCGACACTGTCCTTGAATGCTACAACTGCGGTAGCAAGAACGTCTTCCTCCTGGGTTTCATCCCCGCCAAAGCCGACACCGTCGTCGTTCTCCTATGCCGACAGCCATGCGCCGCCAGCACCTCGTCCAAGGATATGAGCTGGGACATCTCGCGATGGCAACCCCTGATCGAGGAACGCGCTTTCCTGCCCTGGCTGGTCGCGACGCCCTCCGACGCCGAGCAGCTGCGCGCCCGTCACCTGACCCCGAATGTCATGGCCAAGCTTGAAGAGCTGTGGAAGGAGGACATGACCGCAACAGTGGCTGACCTCGACAAGGCGACCAGCATCGATGACGACCCTCACCCCGTTCTCCTCAAGTACGAGGACCCGTTCCAGTACCAGAACGTTTTCGGGCCTCTCGTCAAGATGGAGTCCGACTATGACAAGAAGCTCAAGGAGGCGCAATCTGAGGATGGCCTCCAAATCCGCTGGGATTATGGCCTGAACGGCAAGCATCTGGCAAGCTTCGAGCTTCACAAGATAGAGTCTGGTGATGTGAAGCTGGCTGTCGGCGATGAGATGCGACTACGCTACAAGGGCGAGCTCCGCCCTGCCTGGGAGGGAGTTGGCTACGTTATCAAGATTCCCAACAACCACTCCGACGAAGTGACTCTGGAGCTACGCAAGGCCGGCAACGAAAAGACGGTGCCTACCGAATGCACTCACAACTTCTCAGCCGACTATGTTTGGAAGGCTACGTCGTACGACCGGATGCAGCTCGCCATGAAGACCTTTGCTGTCGACGATAACAGTGTCTCAGGCTTCATCGTGCACAAGCTCCTGGGACGTGATGTCGCGGTTGCACCCATGAAGACAGCTATGCCTAAGAAATTTACCGCCCCTGGCCTTCCCGATCTCAACCAGTCTCAGATCTCTGCCATTAAGGCGGTTCTGCAGACACCTCTGAGTCTGTAAGTCAAACTTGCCGAGCCCCGTAGCCGTTGTCAAGTCGGCTAACGCAAAATTTAGGATTCAAGGCCCCCCCGGCACCGGCAAGACTGTGACGTCGGCGACTATTATTTATCATCTCGCTAAGAGCAGCGGCGGACAGGTTCTCGTCTGTGCGCCTTCCAACGTTGCCGTTGACCAGCTCTGCGAGCGAATTCACCGCACTGGCCTGAAGGTTGTGCGTCTGACGGCCAAGTCTCGCGAGGATGTCGAGTCTTCTGTCAGCTTCCTTGCTCTGCACGAGCAGGTTCGCATGAACGACAGCAACGGCGAGCTCGTCAAGCTTGCGCAGCTCAAGACTGAGCTGGGCGAGCTGTCTAGCCAGGACGAGAAGAAGTTCAAGCAGCTCACCAAGGCTGCCGAGCGTGACATCCTGCACAACGCTGATGTGGTCTGCTGCACCTGTGTCGGAGCAGGCGATCCTCGTCTCTCCAAGATCAAGTTCCGCAATGTCCTGATCGACGAGTCGACTCAGTCTGCCGAGCCGGAGTGCATGATTCCTCTCGTTCTCGGCTGCAAGCAGGTGGTTCTTGTTGGTGATCACAAGCAGCTGGGTCCGGTCATTATGAACAAGAAGGCCGCCAAGGCAGGCCTCAACCAGTCCCTGTTCGAGCGACTGGTGAACCTGCGCCTGCAGCCAATTCGCCTGAACACCCAATATCGCATGCACCCTTGTCTCTCGGAATTCCCCTCGAACATGTTTTACGACGGATCCCTCCAGAACGGTGTCACGCACGCTCAACGCCTTCGTCGTGACGTCGACTTCCCCTGGCCTGTTGCCGACACGCCCATGATGTTCTGGTCCAACCTGGGCAACGAGGAGATCTCTGCTTCCGGCACGTCCTATCTCAACCGTACCGAGGCTTCCAATGTCGAGAAGGTTGTCACGCGATTCTTCAAGGCCGGCGTCAAGCCCCAAGATATCGGTGTTATTACCCCGTACGAAGGCCAGCGCAGCTACATTGTGAGCACGATGCAGAACACAGGCACTTTCAAGAAGGAGAGTTACAAGGAGGTCGAGGTTGCCTCGGTCGATGCCTTCCAGGGCAGAGAGAAGGACTTCATTGTGCTCTCCTGCGTGCGATCCAGCGATAACCAGGGCATTGGTTTCCTTTCGGACCCTCGCCGTCTCAATGTCGGTCTCACGCGTGCCAAGTACGGCCTTGTCATCCTGGGTAACCCCAAGGTGTTGTCCAAGCACGAGCTGTGGCACCACCTCCTGGTCCACTTCAAGGACCGCAAGTGCCTTGTTGAGGGTCCTCTGACCAACCTGCAGAGCTCTCTCCTGCAGTTTGGCAAGCCCAAGACCCCTTATCGCCAGAAATTCAACCAACCCAACCAGTATGCTCCCGGCGGCTACAACAACGGCAATGGCAATGGCAACGGCGGCCGCTACGGTCCTCCCGGTGGCTCTGTCCGGGACTTCGATACGGGCTCGGTTGTGTCGTACATCCCTGACGACGTCTCGTCCATCCACAGCTCCAGCCTCGGCGGTGCTGGCCTCAATACGACGTACCCCCAGTTCTTCTCTGGGTTCGGCCACGAGACCTGGCCTGGGCTGCCGGGTGCGCCTACGGGTAGTCGGTCTGGCAACCGGAGGGTCGGCCGCGGCACAGAGAGTGTCGCGGGTGAGAGCGTGGCCAACTCGGAGTACACAGACGCCAGTGCTAGCGTGATCGGGGCCAAGGGAGTTGGCCAAGGCGGTGTCAGCCTGGGCGCGGGTCTCCAGGACGCGATCCACGGCATGCGGCCGGCCTCGTACAGCCGCAGTGACCGCCTGACGCAGTATGTCAACTCGACCAGCGGCAACCGCAACGGTCCCGGCAACGGCTACGGACGACGATTCGACAAGGACGATGACGAGAAGAGCGTCAGCACTGCGTTCCACAGCCAGATCGGTGGCGGCTTCGACTGAGTCACGAGACAGAGGACAACAGAAGACATGTAGGAGTCGTCTCGACATTGCCCACAAGGGGTATCTCGCCACAAGCCTCTGCGGCAACCGGAGCCTTCGGCGAGTGCCCGATGACACGCCCAGTCGAATGACAGCGGGCTCGTCTGGAGGCATCCGTATCACACGCCATCAGCAGGTCAGCCTGTCGAGGCGTTGGACGGACCGCCTCGGCAACACACGCCGACCGGTACCATGGTGCCTAGGACGCAGACCTGGCCGTGCACTTCCGACAGTCAGGCAGTGTTTCCATATGGAGACTCAGGTGGTGCAGAAATACTGGAGTAGCCGGACGCAAGGAGGGAGGAGAGCGACTGTGAATTTGTTGAGGCGAGGTGATCGTGAAGGGGCCCGTCGCAAGCCAGGCAGGGCGGTCTGAGGCTCGGAATCTCGATACTCGTGTCGAAGCTCGCAGTCCGCCAGGCGTGGGTTGCGCAACGTTCAATTCGGGACCTTCATGTACTCAACAGTGTCGAGGGATAGTTGTTGATTGTTGGTTGTTGGTTGGACGAGGTCCCGAGCAGACGGACATGATCCAAGCTTCCTGCAAGCTGCCGCCAACACATCGTGTCACGTCAGGAGGGGCCAGAGTCCTTGGGGTGCCCAGTACCCGGTTACGCATTAAGATTAGCTACAGTCATTCGTTCGGCCTGACGCCTGTTTCATCCCGCTGGTTGCTTGATTTGATCTTGTTGTGTCGTGCGTTACGCGTAGCTGTCGATCAGTAATTCCAGCGTCCAAGTGATTGACAGGGGCAGCAGGGCCCCCCGTCTCGGTCTCCACCAGCGAGTGTAGGAGGTAGGAGGCTGATGCTGACCCTCTACCTGCCCTTGCATTATAGGCGTGTAGCCTCTCCCAGGGTTTCGCAATCTACCTGCATAGCCTCAAGGTACCTAGGTATTTGATTCGAGTTCTCGCCCAAGCAAGGTAGGTAAGTACCTATCCAGGTCTCTGTGCGGTGGCACCTGCCTGAACGAGGCCAGCGGAGGGTCGCTCTAAACTGCTGCCTGTTCGCCCTGTGCCCCTCACTACCATCGCCCTCGTAAAGAGACGCCAGCGTCAGTAGCGGTTAGGTACTACCTACCTAAACCGATTACCTACCCAGGCGCACCACAGGGCAGGGGTAGGGCCCAGTCCGGCGCAGAACAGCGGGGAAGCTTGCGAAGCTTCAGTGGACTTGGCCTCGTGTTGATCTCCACCAGGGCTGCCTGGGCTCCCGAGGACCCTCCCACCGGCCTCCTCCTGGCACGACGATCCCATCCGCCAGGTCAGACAGACAGAGAGGGAGGGGAGGTCGCTAGTGTCCGTCCAATGCGTCTGGTCTCAGGTTCGTCTGGCCCTGACATGACATCAGTGCAGTGGACAACAAGACGTCTACTGCATCGTCCTTCCTCTGCAACTCACAAGCGAGGTCGATCTACGAACACGACTGCGACCGCGACCACCATCACACCAAACCCCGCAGGCCATGAGCATCGCAATGCTCACTCTGCTTACGCCCACGTTCCAGCTCCAGCCGCCATAATGATCAGCCTCCGCCGCTCGTCACGACGGCCCATCCTGCTCTGCATCGCCCTCGCCCTGCTGTTCTTCTGGTACTTTGGCATCCCGGCCAGCGCATGGAGGCGCCAGCCCATCCCCATTCTCGACTTCAAGGGCGTCACCTACCGCCGGTCGAGCTACGATTGGGCCGGTCTGCGATCTCAGTACCCCCGCCGCAAGCTGCTCCCGCTGCCCGAGGGCGACCCCGTCGCCTTTCCCAAGGTGCAGCACGAGCCTCGAAAGAGCGGCAGTCCCGCGACGCCCGCCGAAGTCATCCATTCGCGGAGGGGTGCTGTCCTGAACGCCTTTAGGAGGAGCTGGGCCAGCTATCAGGAGCATGCCTGGACGTGGGACGAGCTGATGCCCGTGTCTGGCCAGGGGAAGAACCCCTTTGGCGGCTTTGCCGCCAGCATCGTCGACGGCCTCGACACTCTGTGGATCATGGGTCTGCGCCCAGAGTTCGACCAGGCCGTGCGGACCGTCGCCCTGATCGACTGGGACAACACCACCTTGACCTCGCTCAACATGTTCGAGACGACCATCCGCCATCTGGGCGGCCTTCTCTCCGCCTACGACCTCAGTAGCGAGCCCGTGCTTCTGGCGAAAGCCATCGAGCTCGGCGATATGCTCCATGTCGGCTTCGATACCGAGAACGGCATGCCGCCCTTCTGGTTCAAGTTCGCCGCTGCTAAGCATGGCTCGCAGATCTCTGGTGAGCGCGACTCGTCCGCCTCGGGCTGCTCCATGTCTCTCGAGTTCACCCGCCTCTCCCAGATCACGGGCAACCCCAAGTACTACGACGCCACGGAACGCGTAAAGCGTTTCCTGCGTGACACACAGCGCGAGACTCTGATCCCCGGCATGTGGCCAGCCTTCCTCAACTACCGGAAGATGCGGGCCACCGACGGCCACTTCACCATCGGCGGCCAGGCCGACTCGCTGTACGAGTATCTCCCAAAGATGCACGCTCTCCTCGGCGGCCTCGATCCGCAGTACGCCGAGATGACCGCAGACGCCCTGGACGCCGTGTCCAAGCACCTCGTCTTCAGCCCCCTCGTCCCGGACAACGCCGACATCCTCTTCGTCGGCAACACCAACGCCCGCAAGACCAGGGAAAACGAGCATGTCCCGGAAATGCAGCACCTATCCTGCTTCGCCGGCGGCATGTACGCCCTTGCCTCCCGCCTTCTCACCCGCCCGGACTACCTCCCCATCGCCGAGAAGCTCACCCGCGGGTGCATATGGTCCTATAGCGCCTTCCCTACGGGCCTCATGGCCGAGATCAGCTCCCACGTCTCCTGCGCGCAGCTCACGACGCCGCCGAGCACCGACCTCCACGACCCCTGCGAATGGTCAGACGAGGCGTGGAAGAGCCAGACTGCCAACCGCGGCCTCCAGGAACCAATGCCCAAGGGCTTCCGCTCTATTCGGGATCCGCACTACCTTCTCCGCCCGGAGGCCATCGAGAGCGTCTTCTACATGTGGCGCGTCACGGGTGCGCAGGAGTGGCGCGACGCCGCCTGGGACATGTTCCAGGCCATCGTCGGCGCCACCGAGACAAAGCTGGCGTACTCGGCCATCCGGAGCGTCAACGTGGCCGAGGGCCTCGACACGGACAAGATGGACTCGATGGAGAGTTTTTGGTTCTCGGAGACGCTGAAGTATTTCTACCTCATCTTTTCGGATGATGACGTTGTGAGCTTGGATGAGTGGGTGCTGAATACCGAGGCGCATCCGTTCCGGAGGCCGAATGTAACAAAGTCTTCATGAGGCTGCATAGTTTTTCACGGGGTCTGCAGTTTTGGACGGGATAAAGGGAAGATACCCAGTTCATATCGGTCTGGGGTTTGTAAATCCTGGGATGAAATAGAGCATTCCGACCAAGGTCGCATGATGATTAAACAAGGAACATGATGCCATCTCTACTGCACCAAAGAGTGAGGTCGACGATTTTAGAATGCCTGTTGGTCCAGGTGCATACTTGGCGCGTGCAAATCCAACGGAAAGGGGCTCGGTAGTTCATGTAGCGCTGCAGTGTGACGCCGGTCCCATGGAACTGGGAGCTCATTTCAACATCGCCAACGGGACCTGACCTAGCGCCAACCAACATTCGCAACTGCATGCCTTGCAGACTTATTCCCGGTATGCCTCCAGCCTTTTCTGCTGAATGCTGCCTTCGTGCAGTCTCGCCTTCTCAATCGTGGGTGGGTTTCCCATTTCGTCCGCTCTGGGCGTGCCAGAAGCCGGTCACTTCCGCTGGCGGTAGAGGAAGACCTCTAGCAGAACGAACGCCTATTTGACGATGACATCAACGACGGCGCCTGTAATTCAGGCTTTGATGCCACCTGGGCTGCTATCGCCAGGATTTGTATCACCAATCTGACAACCGCTGATGTGTTCTTCAATAGAAGACATGCGACGCCGTCGACCTACCGCTAGTCAAGGAAGACTCTGCTGGTCCGGATTTGACACCAGAGGTCGAAGCGGTGCCGTCTGCCATAGTCACCGCTCTATCCAGAGGCTGGTGCAACCACGCCATGGTCTCGACACGGTCGCGTATAAATAGATATCACTCGTGGTCAACAGAAAAAAGTCGCAGGAGTCGATGTAAAGCTGAAGCTTTTGGTTTGGAGGGCAACGCAACTCGGAGCTGGGGCAATCGAAGGCGTCCCTGAGGCAAAGCCAATGAAGAAGGCAGCCGTTTACGTCAAAAATTTCCATGTCGTCAAAGCAAGACTGAAATAAGAAGGGCGAGCAATAGTAGCTAATGAAATCCTGCCAAGGTGACGGGCAAAAGATCGTCACCAGGTTTCAAGGCCTTGAGAGTCAAGAACAAACGTGCCAAGAACAAACTCGTCAAGAACCAGGCCCTGCATCGCTCGCGAGGCACCCAAAGAGCGGAGAACAAGTCCTCCTCCTGGATGAGCTACGAGTATTTCTCAGCCATTGTAGAGCTAGTTCGTATTTAAATGCTGAACCGATATGAGTTTCGTCATTAGAGAGTGTCAGGGCATATCGATTGTACAAGATACGAGGCAGGCGGGACAGCTGTGTTGACTTTGGAACCGGATGGATTTCAGACTTGAACCGTATCTTCGACTTTGTTTTCACCTCCTAACACCCTTCATGATAGCACGAACAGGTGTCGTGATGGCCAGGGGCTGCGATAGAGACGAGACCTCTAAGACTCCCCAGCCTTGAAGGACGTGACTGGGAAGCCCGCCTCTGGCATGGTAGGACGGAATGGATCATGGAAGAGAAACCGTTCAGGGTGAATTAACGTAATAATAGCAAATTAAGTTCCTCATACCACTGCATCAACCTACACAATGTAGTTCCGGCAAGCTGTCATCGATGTCTGAAACACAACATAACCGTGTGCCTGTTCGACACGAAATCCAAATCAAGGTTCGCTTCGTGATTCATAACGTCGTCCCAATCATTACGGACCCATTCATCCAGTAAACACCAATGCGCCAACTCGTTTGAAACGCACCCTACCTTACTCGGTTTGCTTTTCTTCGTATGCCGGCGGATCTCCGGCGGCCGCTTCATTTGCAGATGCTCCCCACGGCTGAGGAGATGGCGCCTCCATTTGATGCACGTCTGTTTGCCTCGGCCGAACGCAGTCAGAATCCGACTGTGCCTTCTCGATTGTAGGCGAGTCGCTGCTCTCGCTGGTATTGCTCGACCGTCGGTTCTTGCGAAGGCATATCAAGGCCCCCAGCAGGACGAGTGCTAAGATACCAATGGGACCGACGACGGCGCCTGCAATCCAGACCCTGCTGATCTCGCTCGTAGTATCGTCGGGTGGTTCTGTGGTACGTCTTCATCAGCAGGGGCCATACTCGGAACGCGATATCGGAAGATGAACGAACCTCCAGGCGGTGTCGATTCCACGGGCCCGGTGCTTTCCAGGGATGAATTTGGATCCGCGGCAGAGGGCGATGAAGATGGCAGCAGAACGCTCGGTTTGACAGTGATGTCAGACATTGTCGGGATCACAAAAACATCCGCTGGAAGAAACATAGTCGCTGCGACCCCTGTACGTCCCAGCTCTGTGTAGGTCACGGTTCTCGTGACGAGACCGAGACCGCAGTATTCAATGAATTGGGCGAGTGCCCCGTCGATGACTTTGAGAGAGCCACCATCTTCTGATATACAATCCGAGCAAGCTTGATAAGCAATCCTAAACGCAGAGCCAGGCTCGCAGAGTTGAGGGGTCTTTCCCGCGGCCTGAGCCTCGCTGCTGGCATTTGCTAGGGAAACCCGGAGGTCAGTACAGAATGCCTAGGAAAGAAAGTATTGTACGCACCGCAGTCCTCAAAGCACACCACGGACGTCGGACTCGTGTTATCTCTAGACGACGATTCTGATGGTGCCAGGGCCTCCTGAGAGACGGGACTCGCTACTTGCTCGATATCGGACATGTTTCAGGCGTCCTTGTGGTGCCCGTCAAGATTCCGAAAGTGAGTCGGTGGGATGTTTTGGCACTACTGCGACAGGCATGGGAAGTCCGAAGACCCAGGATGATGCGAGGCCCGGGGAGCGGAGTGCATCACGATAAAGGCGGGCATTTATATGGGAGCAGCGACATCCAACCAATCTTCCGGACTCCGTAGGAGAGTACCGTGTGGTGTGTTCATCAACCTTGTTCTGGTCCGGGTTTGACAGCCTGGCAGTTCACAGGGTGGTGAGGGGTGCAGGCCTCGTTGCACACTTGACCAATGGGATGAGCATCATGCAAAAAGCACTCCGGACTTTATGATCGAGAAAGTAATAAGTCCAGGTCATCCGGTCGCGGGGAAGTTGTTGTGTCAGCATGGCTGTCTTGCTTGGTCTTGTCAAGACTTTGCTCGCCGCCGTACATCTGGGAACACTACGCCTGTCGTGGCCCGCAAACTCGTGAGTTGTTACGTCTGCGAATGTTAATGACAGAGGGTTGTATAACACGGTTGAGAGCAAGCCACGAGGAACCTCATGTCCGCGTCTTGGTCCGGGTGTGTCAAGTGACTGGTCCAGGTAGGACAGAGCCTGATCCGTTGGCCCTCAACAAATTTGATCAGCCAGCTATTAACGACCGTCGGCCCCGGGATTTATCCGTTTGCCTGACATCTAGCTGAAGCAGAGATGATGGGATCCTGTCTTGCCAGGCCACACAATATAAGTTGCAAGGTTGGTTTAAGATCCCTGGCACTCTCGTCCTCTTGGCTCACGGACGATGGGAAACGACCCGATAAATACGCTGCATTGATAGACAGATATCCTGCAAACCGAACAAGACGACCCGATTGTAACATATCAGATCGATTTCGTCACTGATCCGTATTCACCTCCGAGCGACCTGGTCTTGACCTCAACGACCTTCTGATGCTTCTACTTTCTTCCCCGACAAAGCACCTCAAACGTTCGGGATGAGGCATGCGACGATTCTACCTACCCATCCGAGCGGTTCCCTCCCTCACCCGCTCCGGCGCATTCCTTCCTCCGAGATCGCAGTTCCGCACCTTCACCACCACACGTGCCCTCGGCCGCGACCATGATGCGGGCATCAAAGACCACTACGTGACGCTCAACGTAGCACACAGCGCCTCCCCCGCAGAGATAAAAAAGTACGCCCTCGCCGGCCCCCACCGCCTCGCAACCCGCGATCCGCAGCTGACACACCCGTCTCCAGGTCGTTCTACGCCCTCTCCAAAGCTCACCACCCGGACCACAACCCCAACGACCCAACAGCCGCCACCAAGTTCCACGCCATCTCCGAAGCCTACGCCACCCTCGGCACGCCCGCCAAGCGCGCCGCCTACGACCGCGACCACGCCCGCCACAACCCTCACCACCACCACCACCACGGCGGCGCGGGCGCCGCCTCCCGCCGCGGCTCTTACCACTCCGCCGGCGGCCGTCCGGCCTCGGGCCTCTCCCGACGCAAGACAGCCTTTCGCGGGCCCCCGCCGAGCTTCTACCGCAGCGGCGGGTGGGGCACGCAGTCGGAGAAGCGCAGGGCGGCGCACGACGACAGCACGGGCGGCACGGGCGCGACGCCCGAGGGCACGCGGCCGGCCGAGGCGGGCATGGGCCCCGGGCAGGATCCCTACGGGCACAGGAGGGAGCCGGACGTCCCGCACTTTGACCGCGAGGGCCACGCGCGCACGCAGCGGACGCAGGACAGCCGGCGACGGACGCGCATGGAGGGGCAGGGCGTCATGCCCACCGGGTCGACCGACTCGACGGTCGGCATGTTCTTCGCCGTCAGCGGCATCCTGTTCCTGACGTTCTTCCTGCCGTACGTGTTCCTCGGGGGGCTGAGCCAGAGCAGGAAGAAGAAGAAGGAAGACGAGAAGGCCAGGGCCAGGGCGGCCTGAACGCCAGCCTGATTAGATCTGTTGTTAGACTATAGATCTCACGATGCATGCGACACTGTAATACCACGAACTACGTCATCAATTGGACCAGATTTCTGTTGGGGTGGTACGAGGCGGGATGAGCGCCTTCGTGAAGTTCAATTACTCTCGGGAGAACTAGTCTACATCGAAACAGGGATCCGCCCGAGCGGAAGAGAGGTGTTGGTAACAGCGGATGAATGGAGAGCGGCATAACCTATTCCGACCATGCCATCCGGGGAGGGAGGACAGGGAGGAGGACGCTTAACCCTCGAAGGTGAAGCTGGCGCCGAGCTGCATGACAGTATTAGCGGGGACGTCTCACGGCCAGAAAGGACGGGAAAACCAACCTTGTGGGTAGCCTGGTCGAGCTTCTGGGTATCAAAAGAGGCGCCGAGGCCGAGGGTGACACCGGGGCGGAGGAGGACGTTGTAGGCGAGGGCGGCAACACCACGGTCGTTGACCTTGACCTTGGCGAAGGAGACGGGGTCGATGCGGTACTTGGAGGCAACCTCGAGGCCGACGTTGTTGCCGGTCTTGGAGTTCCAGGTGGCCTTGGCACCGGCCTCGACCTGGCTGTTGACCTTGTGGTAGTACGAGGCAGCGAAGATGCTGAGGTTGTCGGTGGCGGTGATGGCGGCGGTGTAGGCGGGGGCGGTGAAGCCGACGGCGGCGGAGTAGCCGGTGATGGCGGCCTTGTTGACGTCGTAACCGGCGGAGGCACCGGCGAGGAAGCCCTCGTGGCCGACGACGGCGTCGATGTTGGCGGTGGGGCCCTTCAGGAGGTCGAAGAAGGCACGGCCGTGGACGTTGGGCTGCTTGAAGTGCAGGTTGAACTTGGCGCCCTTGGCCTGGGTGGCGGGGAGGAAGGAGAAGACACCCTCGGCCTTGAGGCCCTTGGCAAGGGTATCGGCGAGCTCGACCTTGGTGTCAAGGGCGTTGGCGGTGTTCCAGGTCTGGGTGAGGGTCAAGCCTGCGCGGTGGTAGAACATTAGCAGCTGTGCGAATCCGTTTGGGGCGATGCAGCCGCCGAACTGGACGGGTGTGCCGTAGCCGAAGCCGTAGATCCGAGCCACTTGGAGATCTAGACGTCGGACACGATGAACGCCCACTGTTTTCTTTTTCTTGGTGGTTGGTTTTGCTGTACCAGAAGCCTTCTCGGAGTATTTGCCCTCAATCTGCGCGGCGGTGGTGGTCAGCTGATGATCATGCGAGGCTAGCCGCCTGCCTCAGGGGTCGGAGGCGAGAGGGAGAGCGCGACTTACAGCGCCAGCGGTGGCCTTCTCGTGGGAGGTCTTGCCGGTGACCTTGAAAGCAACGTTGTTGGGGGTGTTGCTCTTGACCTCGAGGGTGGCGGCAGAGAGGTGGTAGAAGTCCTTGTTCAGGAGCTGCGGATGACGCGGTTAGCTGGAGGTCCGGCCGACGTGATGCGGGCGAGTGGCATGTTGCTATCGCGAAGCTCCACGACTGAACGGGGGGACGTGGTGCGAGACATACATCGTTGCTCGCCTTGGCGATATCGGCAAAGTTGGGGACAGACATGATGAAGGTAGAGAAGGGGAAGCTTGGGATGGAAGGTATGAGAGGGCGGGAGGGATGGATGGTGTGGTGTGAGGTTCTCGTGGGGGGATGGGAATGCGACGATGGTTGTCCTTTTCAGGAGGAGAGCCGAAGGAGTCGAGCCGGGGGAATTGGGGAACGACTCAAGAAAATTGTTTGGGATGCGACGATTGGCTGACGGGGATTCCCGGCTGAACTCGGTCCGGGATGTGCAACGAGCAGAGGCCGCTAAGCCGAAACGGGACGGGTGAAGCTCCACGTGGGGGATTGCTGTGGACGCGTGATTCGCGGGCTCGATGCTTGGATGCAGGTGATGCCATGCGGAGGGTTGATGAGAGACAGTGAGAGAGAGAGAGAGAGAGAGAGAAAGCAGACAAACGTGTTGGGGGAGGATGATGGAGATGGATTCAGGGCTGCGGTCGAGAACCGTCCTACCTCGATTGGCCGGTGTCGTTCACCTGGAAGCAGGAAAGGCCGACCGACGACGGAGGGAATGTTCGTGTCGGACGACGGAAGGCAGGTTCGTGGGGGATGGGTGACCGTGGCAGGCGCGAGGCACGCAGGGTCCAACGATGATGCCCACGTCAGTCGCCCAGCGCCTCAGGACCCTTTCCCAGGAACACACCTCATACCTTACACACACCTCCTTCACGCTGTGTTCCACGTACTGCAAGACCATCTGCACCCGCACCCACTCACCACCGCCCGCCAGGAACACCACCGCCTGTCAGGAACACCACCCGCCTGCCAGTGGCTGACCCCTGTCACCCTGTCACCTGTCGGTTCTCGCATCCGTCGCATCAACATCACCAGGGACACCATCCCCAGAGGCATCCCAGAGGGCATCCAAGCTAACGCCATCGGTCGAGAAGAGTCACACACGCTCTCGTCACCACCCCATCAGATTCATCCAGGTCATTCTATCAACCAAGGTATCTAGGTCGGCATTCTTTTTTCCAAAACCCTCCCCCCCCATCATTGGCAGTACCAGCGCCTCTAAACCCTGAAACCCAATGCGAAAATCTACCCCGCAGGTCTGATAGGTCGGCGTCGACCCCCCTCCTCCCCCTCCTCCACCTCCACGCCTCCCCCTCCAAGATTGCACGCTCATGCAGTCTCATACTTCTGCTGGTGGATCGCAATGGCTCTGTCATGCAACACGTTAGTCCAACCGCGTCTTCATGCAACACACTGCCCCTCCCGAACTGAGAGAGACGGCCCGGGATTCTTGTTGAGAACTCACCTTCCACTGGGATCGGTCTGCTTCGACCAGGTGGGCGTCCACCTCACGACGGTCGACGCGCACGACGGGGGGAAGTGCTCGTCGAACATGGTGCGGTACCAGTACGCCTCCTTGGAGTCGGGGATGTCGCTGCCCCACTCGGGCTTGGGGTTCTTCATCATCTCGTCCGTGACGTTCTTCTCGGCGTTGTCCTTGAGCGCGTCGATCCACCCGTAGCCGACACCGTCGGAGAACTGCTCCTTCTGCCTCCACAGGATGTTGTCGGGCAGGTACGGCTCGGCGCTGGGGTCGTCCGAGGTGTCGAAGGCCTTGCGGACAATGTACTTCTCCAGCCTGTCCTTGGTGATCATCTTCTCCTGCGGGTCAATGTTCATGGCGACCTCGAGGAACTGCGCCACATGTCAGTCATCGCCGTACGCACACACTCACACATCAGCAAAAAGCTGCCAGCGTCACTCACCTCCTTGTCGAGGAACGGCACACGGGCCTCCAGGCCCCAGGCCGACGTCGACTTGTTGGCGCGCAGGCAATCCGACAGGTGCAGGTTCTTGACCCGGCGGACCGTCTCCTCGTGGAACTCCTTCTTGTTGGGAGCGCCGTGGAAGTACAGGTAGCCGCCGAACTCCTCGTCGCTGCCCTCGCCGCTGAGGACCATCTTGATGCCCATGGCCTTGATCTTGCGGGACAGCAGGTACATGGGCGTGGAGGCACGGATGGTGGTGACGTCGTACGACTCGAGGTGGTAGATGACGTCGGAGAGAGCGTTGAGGCCGTCCTCGATGGTGAAGGTCATGACGTGGTGCTTGGTGCCGAGGAACTTGGCCACCTCGAGAGCGGCCTTGTTGTCGGGCGAGCCGGGGAGGCCGATGGAGAAGGAGTTGAGCTGCGGGAGGTAGGTGACGGTCGACAGCTCGTCCTCGTCGTCAATGCCGACGAGACCCTCGCCGACGTCGGGGTCCTCCGACTTGGCCTCGGCCCGGGCGGCGGCCCTGTTGCTGGCCTCCAGGGCCAGCTTCTGCAGGCGCAGGTTCTCCCTCTGGGCGATGGAAGCCACCAGGCTGGAGTCGAGACCGCCGGACAGAAGGACGCCGTAGGGGACCTCAGCCATGAGTCGCTTCCTGACGGACTTCTCGAGGGTCTCGCGCAGCAGCTTCAGGTCGAGGGGCTTCTCGGGGATGCGCTCGCCGTCCCACCAGGTCGGCTCGAAGTATCTCGTCGTCTTGCCGGTCTTGGAGTCGTAGATGTGGCCGGGGGGGAAGGCCTCGATCTTGTCGCAGACGGGGTGCAGGGACTTGAGCTCGGAAGCGAAGTAGACCGTCTCGGGCTCCTTGGAGGACCAGCCCTGGTAGAAGGTGGTGATGCCGATGGGGTCGCGGGCGGCGATGGTTCGGTCCTGCTCCTTGTCGTAGAGGACGAAGGAGAACATGCCGTCGAGGTGCTTCGGCGCGTCGAGTCCATACTCCATATACTGGGTGCATGTTGCGTCAGCCACGTCTGGCGATGGGTGAGGGTATCCGATGCATGCGCATGACTCACCAGGGGGATGATGACCTCGCAGTCCGAGGTGGTCTTGAAGTGGTATGAGTGCTTCAGGTGCTTGCGGATCAGGCGGTGGTTGTAGATCTCGCCGTTGACGGCAAGGACGATCTTCTCGTCGGTGCTCGTCAGGGGCTGGGCGCCAGACTCTGTTCATCTTGATCAGCCATTGGCGTCCACCGAGTCGGGATAATGTGCGCGGGGTTCGACTCACCGACGCCGACAATGCAGAGACGCTCATGGCAGAGGACTGAGAGACGAAAAGGGTCAGCGGAATCCTCCCAAAGTTCCTCCAGGAGCTGGCCTACTGGTGTTGTGGGCAATGATGCTTCCGCCTGTGTCACATGGTCAGCCGGGCTGCTCGAGAATTTCAGCGCCACCGTTCGCCAAGTCTTACTCCAATCGGGGCCCCTGTGCCTGACACTGCGAGAAGATGGTCAATTGGTGTCATAGATGCTCGGATCGAAGTTGACGTACGCCTTCGCAAGCTTGAGGGCCGTGGGCTTGAATTTCTCAACGTCGGGGTGACTGGGCGCGCGGGCGAGAGTCAGTCGCTGTGGTCGCATGGGCCACGGATGGCGGGGTCGCGAATGCCCCTCGATCCGCAGTCGGCGGGACGCATCGCGGTGCAGCGCAGCGCAGCGCGGGAAAACTCACCGGTGGCACGCAAAGATACCGCACATGATGGGCAGCGGGGGGGGGCAGAATCTCTCGTGGCGGGGAGGGTATCTGGGGGCTAGGTTGAGGGGGATGTTGGAGGAGGGGAGAAAGGTTTGGGAGGTTTAGCAACTTTTTTATTTCCACCGGACGGACAGGAGCGGCGAGGCGCAACAAAAGGTGGGATGGACGGGCTGGGCTTGGTGGAGGATATGACTCTTCCAATGGCCCGACCCAACCCGTTTTTTTTCGAACCGCGTCTACCAGTTGTGAATGCCAATGCCAGGACTACACTAGCCTCTACCTTAGTCGGTGAATGCCTCAAACAAGTACTGTGCCTATTTCTTTCTTCTTCTGCCTGAGGCGTGCGAGTGATTGATGGGGGCTTCTTCGCCTCCTGATAGCTGCCCGCATCGCCCACGGGGCGTTCAACTCATCCCCAACTGAGTTTAGTTGGTGAAGCTCCCCGATCTCGGCCCCGTCCGCCATTGGCCACATCGTCAGAATCCCGTCGCCCCGGCTCCGTATTACCTAAAGTGGTCGTTGATAAGGGGACCAGCCCGCCGGTGCGACCTGTGCCGAGGCCACCCTGCACTCCCTCACTGTGAGCTTGAAGCCAAGATACCCTGTCAGCGTTCGACAGGGAGCGATGAGTCTGAGACGGCTGCTATGGGTCCTGTCCGGTCCGGCTCCGCAGCCTGTAGCAGGAGGGCGCCTGTGAGTGACTCAACGCCCTCTGATTACAACAACGACAACGGCTTCCTTCTAGTTGGCCGAATGTGCTTGTGGTGCAGGGGCGCACTTGCTGCATCTTGGCGCATGTGGCCCTATCGATACGTTCCGACGGAAAGTGGTTCACTTGCCGGTAGCGTTACTACTCTCACGGTCCACCCCGTCACGCTCAAGCGATGCGTCTCGCGATAATGTCTGTATTGGCCGATTCAAGCTGCCTTTTCGGCCTGCAGCAGCAATCTCCAAATGCCCCAGGCAACGTAAAGCAAAGCCAAAGCGGTATCCCCACCAACTCCGTTCCCCATGGCATGATGGTCGTATCAACGTCGTCCGGCGTCCCAGCCTCGCACAACACGCTCCAGCAGCGTTTCCCCTAAGGGGCGGGGTTCTCCCTGACGACCCGACGAATGCGCTTCTCGTATTCGCTCTTGTCCTTCTTGAAAAGGCTGTACGCCTCGGCCTGGGCCGGCGACTCCGGGTTTGGGGTATTCAGCAGCTCCTGGATGCCGAGCAGGATCTGCTTGACCGTGATCGCAGGCTTCCATGCTTCCTCCTCGTTGAGGATCGACAGGCAGACGGTCCCCGAGGGGTAGACGTTGGGGTGGAACAGCGGGGGCACGAATTTGCCTGTCGGGACGCTGTTAGTCCAAGTCTGGGACGTAAGGAATGCGCTGCGGAAAGAAATACGACTTACACTTGGGCGGTTTCGTAGGGTATTCTGCAGTTTTGCAAGTTAGCAACCCATCCCTCCATTCGTTGCGCTTCTAACAGGTACGCACCATCGGGGAAGGTAATGGTCAGCTTGAATAAGCCCTTCTCCCACATCGTCTTCTCCTTTCCGGGGATGCCGCAATCCCACACCTTCAGGTCGAGCGTTCCATTTGCTGTGCGTGCCGGTCTCGCGTAGAAGCCGAAGGGATGGTCCTTTCGCCACGCTTTCCTGTGCACGTGTCAGCGTTTCGACCAGCAGTAAAGACAGACGGAAGTGACCAACCGCTCCTCCTGAAGTCTGTTCTGGCAAAGCGCCATCTTGCGCGGGCTGTTGGGGGGCCGCTGTCTCGATCGAGTGCCTCGCGTTGCGTGAGTCGGTTCCCTCGTGAGCCTCGTCCCTCGGAAGAGCTTGTATGCGTTGAATATCCCGGAAAACACAAATTCTGTAGCGGAAAATGTAGAGAAGTGCGGAAGTCGAGGATTTAGAGAGTCAGGAACGTGAACGCCTGAGAGAAGGAAAGAAGGCAGCCTTCGGTTTGCCTGCCTGAGAAGCGACGACGGCGAAACTCAGCAACGAATGATGGGCTGAGGCAGGCGGTGTGCAGGTTTGGGGGGTGAATCAACGGCAGAAAGTGTTCTTATCGCCGAGGGGCGTACCTTCTCGAACCCAGTACGGACCGACAGATGTCCAGGGATTTCCACGCAGCCTCGTGCAAGGCTAATAAAAGGCAGGCTCGTTTTTACGAGTCCTCGATTATTTATTTATTTGTTTTTACAAAAATCCTCAAAACAGCAAGGATGCAACATTTCAAGCTGCTCCTGTTGTCACCGTGATGAACTGGATTTGATGTCGCGCTTTCACATACGTACCAGCTGCTGTCGGCTGGCGACAAGTTTCCCTTGAGCGGGGTCACTCGCCCCGCCCCCACCAAGCTTGAATGAGAGTGCACTTTTGCACTGTGCCGAACTGGACCACTCCTCTCTCACCTCGGCTTGTGCTTTCATATGCTGCGGCCTCGCTCGGTCAAAGATCATCGTCGGCAGCTCCCACCCTGAACAGCCTCAGTTGCTCTTTTTTTCAGCACCACATCCCTCACGGCTTGCTCATAGACGGGTTTTGTTGCTTCCCTACTTGAAGCACCATTTGTTCAGCCTGCTTCCTGCCTCTCAGCTATTGCAAGGACTCTTCACGTGTCACTACCGGTGCTTTTCAGCGCTCCCTTTGTTATACATCATCTCGAAGCTCATTTCACCTCGTTTGTGGCGGCAATATGAGCGACACGGCGGCTGCAAAGACGACGGAGGTGGAGGCCAAAGGCGCATCGGCACCGGTGGAGGATAAGAAGCCGGAGGTTCCTGTTGAGGATGTACCTGATCCGGATGAGGATGATCTGGACGATCTGGATGGTTTGGACCCGAACACTCTAGTATATATGGTGCCTGGAAACTGACATAGTTCAGACATGCTCGAAGAGTTCTCAAAGAAGCCAGCCGCACCTGCAAGCTCCGCGCCAACAGCCCCTGCATCGGCCCCTGGACCCTCTGTCGGAACTGAGGGCGCCGGTGCCGGGCCCGCGGACAAATCTCTGGATGATATTCTCGGCGATGATGAGTTTGCAAAGCAGCTGCAAGCCGGCATGTCTGATCTGCTAGGGGAGCTCGAGAAGAACGCAGGTTTCCCAAATCCCACCATCATAGCGGACAGTTGCTTACAGTCACAGCCCGAGATGCAAGCGCAATTCGACGATGTCTTCAAGTCCATGACCGCTGCCGCCGCCCAGGAGAATTCGGGCGAGGATACAAAACCGGCATCTTCGTCAGGCTCCGCCCAACCGGCCGCATCGGCAGATGCTCAAGGCTCGGAAGCCTCTTTCCAGGAAACCATTCGGCGCACGATGGAGCGGATGCAGGCCTCAGGAGATTCGGCCACAGCAGCGGCGGCTGACTCGTCTTCGGATGACTTCCTCGCCGAGATGATGAAGCAGCTGGGTGAAGGTGGAGGAGGCCTCGACGGTGCGGGTGGCGAGGAAGACTTCTCTAAGATGCTGATGGGCATGATGGAGCAGCTGACCAACAAGGAGATCTTGTACGAGCCCATGAAGGAGCTTAATGACAAATTTCCGGAGTGGATGGAGAAGAACAAGGAGAAGACGCCGGCGGAAGACTTGAAGCGTTACCAGGAACAGCAGGTCATTGTCAAGGAGATTGTGGCCAAGTTCGAGGAGCCGACGTACGCGGACTCTACGCCTGCAGACCGCGAGTACATAGTGCAGAGGATGCAGAAGGTACGTCATATCACGCAAAATGAGCTTACCATTACTGACACGAGGATAGATGCAAGACGCAGGCTCACCACCATCAGACCTGGTCGGGGACATGGCTTCGGCGCAAGAGGCTTTCGGAGCACCGGACGAGAGCTGCAATCCACAATAACAGGAATTCACCCCCCTGAAGTAGGCGCTGTATGTAGCTCAATAACACAATCACTATACACGGCATGATTGCCCCAAAATTCCTCCCCATGTTCTTTCCTAAACTCCAAGCCACAGTCTTCATCCCCGGAACGCCAAACAGATGGTATCCCATGCAATCCCAAAATGAAACCCTGTAACGAACCAATAACCATACGATGTCCCTCACGACATGTCCATCTGTTGGGTTGTGTCTTGCTGTGACACGAGATCCATGAAAATCGCGTCGTAATCCTCGTCATCAGACATGCTGTCTGCATCCACATGCGTGTTCGAAGCCATTTGCTGATCATCGGTCGGTTCGTTATACGCCGTCACCAATGCTTCAAGTTCGTTCTCTTCCTGCAACGCCATCTCGTCGACCATCATGTCATCGAGTTCCTCAGGGGGCTGCTGTGCTTCTGTTGCATGATCCTCCCGCTCTTGCTGCATCAACAGCTCGGCAGCGTTCTCGATGTCCGTTTCGGAGAAGATAGCGTCGCTCTCCAACCGCTTCGCGAGCACGCGTTCCCGCACCTCCCGGTCCCAGCTCGACTTTAGAAGCTGCATGTTACCAGTTAGCGACTATCTATGGAGGGGGCCCAGTGCGACGAAGACGCCGCGGGTTGGCCGGGTTGGGAGCGCTGGGGTTTGGCTCACTGTTCCTTCCATGTCCCTCCGCTCAAAGTTCCGCTCATCGGCGCGTTGTCGGACGTTCTGGAGAAAAAGCTTTCTCCTGCTCTCCTGGGCTTCTTCACGGCGGCGGACTGCTGGGTTCGGCTTGGTTTGCCGTGACGCGTACTTGAACTTGGAGGGCGGTGCTTGGATTGGGGAGGACTGTGTCTGGCGATTGAAGAAGTTCGACGCGCTCCCCCTAGTTGGTGAAAGGGGAGAGGTGGCGCGAATTGGGGAGGACGAGAGGGGTGAGGAGACAGAGGGTCGATGGCTGTGAGTCCACGGCATGTTGCTGGTGGCGTCGAATGTCGTCGAGAAGATGGGGGTTTGAGCAAGAGAGAACATGGTTGACGAGTGTGCCGATGAAGTCAACAAGCCATGGGTCGAATTGTCGGGAGATGGTGGAGTGAGGTGAGAGGTAAAAGAGGTTGGCAAGATGATGTTGTTGTGGTGAGCAGAGGGGCAGTTAAGTTGGGGCAGGAGGAAAGATAACCACCACAAAGACCGAGTCGACGCCACCCGTGGTCGCGGTGGACGCGGGCGCGTCGGGACGTGGGGCTCCCCTTAAACACCCCGCTTAATACATAACTACGCTGGATAACGCGTCATTTTTAAATGCATATGTTCGCGTTCGACACCGATACTTTGTACTCTGCAAACCAGAGGTATGCGCGCTCCCACTCCGGACCGGACTGGGATTATCCTGGTTCATCATCGAACCAGACTCCCCATTGATTTCCCATCGAACCTGCTTTCGGGACGGATTCCCTATACACCCCGGATAGTTATTCTATTCCTTAGCAGTATCCGCCCATGACTGCGCCTACGTCTGAGGACCACTTACGGGCCTACCAATTAGCCCACTAGGCAGACGACTACAATCAGGAAGCGTCAAAGGTGCCGATAGGCGATCTAACACTCGTCGTCACCTTCGGCAAACAGGTCGATATTCCCCAGGGACAGCAGTACATCAGACTACCCTCAAGAAAAGCCTCAAGACAGCAATCCGATCAATCCTAATCCAGATACCCAATCGAATAGGTAGTTAACCCCAATCATCCCCGACTTCTTTTCCCATCTATTACGAGAGTCATCTAACGACAACAGGTAAACGATTCAGCAACTTACAAACGCCTCCAAAAGGCGAAGCAGACGGACAGAAACAAGACCCTACTCCAGCAGGCAACAGACACAGAGAGCCCGACTAGAGTAACGTTTTCGACTTAGCGGAGAGATACAAGACTCGAATCCTGACCGAGAGAAACACAGGCGGAACCGTTAGCCCTGAACGAGTACCCCTGCCAGAGGAATCAGAACCCCCATCTGTCGGAGACTCACCAGAACGTAATCGTGAGGACGAGGCACTGACTGGCCTGAGACACATCACACTTGACGAACAACCCGAGAGACCTTCCGACACCATTACAACGTCGACAGACCGATTCACTTTTTTGTTTCCACAGCCAGGAGGAGAGATGCCTATACGGAACTGCATTTGCGTACGAGTTTCCTGGGGATCTTAGATACCTCTAATAGGTAGAGGGGCGGAAAGACAGAGGGTGACGAGAAAAGGCTTCTCTTATTTCTGATCTTTCTCTTTTGTAAGTAGTAGTCAGTAAGCGTTACACCAGAAAGACGCCGGAAAGAGCGTGGTAGATAGCGTAGGTAAGGCTTATTGCAGGCCTGTCTTGTACATACCAGAGGAGAAGCGGAGAAGTGAAGAACTCAAGACGTGACAATGGCGATGTCAGGTAGACTAGAGTTTGAGCGGGGTCTAATCCTGTTTCCTTAGCATCGGGACTTCCCAACAACGCCTGCTCTGCCACACAATGCCAGTTCGGACCCCGAAATGCCAGCGTCTCTGTATCCCGCTTGCATCATAGCTTTTGTCATGGTGGCAAGAGGGGAGAAGGGCTTCTTGATCTCAGCTCTCGCTGAAAACAACGGCGTCTTTGTACGACAGCCAGGGGACACTGACCCATCCGAGCTGTTCCTCGTTATCACTTGGGCCATCGCACTATGCATTGGGAGGGTCTGTTTGCATTGGCCTGATGGTGAACCGGGTGAAGAGACTTAGGAGCCAGCGAGCGTCCAAGGACCAGAGAAATGTCCTCGGTGCCTGAGGCGTCAGTTAAGCTCCTTCACACACCTAAATCGCCTCGATCATCTCATTCGCCTCAAAAGGACACGACCGAGAATAGAGATCCCCATGACCCATGTAGGTTGGGTCCGATCGGCACTTCTCAACGTCTCAGTGGACGGCAGAATGCTTCTCTGGTAGGCTGATAGGTATCCTTGTCTGAATTTTGATGGATCCGGGATGGGATTGATGGAAGAACAGTTGTATGCCCAGTTGCTACCAATGTCAGAGCCCAACATGCAGGTCCGTATAGGCATCTCTCCTCCTGGCTGTGGAAACGCCGAACCGGAACGCCTTATACGAGAAAAACAAGAAGAAAAAGCACAAAGTCGCGCGAAAAGTCGAATGAAGTGAGTCGAAACAGAAAGAGCAGAGTCGCTGTGACGCGAGCGCGGTGGTGTCGTCTGTCGCTCATGTAAATCGTGATGCGCATCGGGAGGTATCAAAAACAGTAGGTGGGTAAGGTTGTTGTATTAGGTGTGGTTCTGAAGCCCACCGTAGGCCTCACAGGGCCTCGTTTTATAGACGTGCTGACTAACCCCATCAGGTAGTCCCTTCCACCAGTATCAACCAAAAGCAGAGGCTATTAGGGAAACCAAAAAAAAATGTGGAAGTCGGCCGTCCGACGAGTGCAAAGAAAGACACCGTGGGTAGTCGCGAGAGTGTTTAAAGGATCATACTTTCTTAGCCGCAGGTACATTGGATATGTCTTAACTCTGCAGCTAGGCAGCAGTCCACAACTTACCTGAGAAAGTCTAAAGACAACACGGCGGCAAAAAGTCAGTGTTGGAAAAGTAACAAGGCATGATAGCAGAGGACGGTTCCGCAAGGTCCCTCACTCGTCCCTCCAATTTTTATTTTTTTTGCTTTTAAAACCCCCCACCCCCAGAGGTATTCGGTCCTTTAACACTTTCATCCACCCACTTCCCAAGATCCGGACTGCTCTGTCTCAGCATGAGTGAGTGGTTCTAGAACGGCAAACAAACAACCCTCGGCTCACCCATTTTTACCCCCAGAACACTTGGCACTTTTGCTCGTTGCGGTCGCCGTGACTCCTTGCTGCTACGGTTTAAACAATCTGACCAACTCTGTTCCCAACGCCTTGGACAACGTATACTCAGCCGGCTACAAGATGGCACCGAAACCAAACATGACCGAGGTCTACGAAGAAGCAATTCTAGCCAACACATCCTCTCCATATGCTTGGGGCTTCTACGTATTCCGAACGACCTACCGAGACCAAGACCTGTGGGACAAATACATGGCCCACGTTCACGAACAAGCGTCTCAGTACCTGGGCAAGGAGGTATACGGGCCTGAAATCTTAGAACATCTCCGTCTCACCCCTGTGGAGGATCGAACTCGTCTTGATGGTGCGTGCAAAGAAGCTGTTCGTGGTATCTTCAAGCAAATGATGGAAGATTTACCAGAGGCAGGCGACAAAGCCAGCCAAATCCCACCGGCAGATGCTCGCGAAACGGTCAGATACGAGTTCTTTCTGTACGTCGACGATGACTGTCTTGATTCCTTTGCTCAGCTGGATTGGCAGAAAGTTGCAGAGCTTAACCCAGATTACGGGATCAACAACTTCAAGCCCTTTGGACCGGATGCGTATATCATCGTCGTTGACGGAGATCTCGAGGTTGATGACGACTTCTCCGTGTATCCAGAGGACGAGATTTTGAGACTCGATGATCCGGACGAACAGCTGGACAAGTCTTGGATGCCCGTGGAATGCCGATGGCTTGTTTGGTTCTATGCCGATCTCACTAGGTCAGGCCCTGAGTGGTGGGACAGAGGATGGCATTTCTGCTACCGGGGCGAGGGCGAAAAGATGAGGGCATGGCGGGAACCGCCATGGGACTCAGTATTTCCTGAGTGTTGACTAATAGTAGTCGATTAAGCATGGCCCTATACGCCAATTACAGTTTTCATTCAGTGTTTTGAACTGTGAGATGCGATAATCCAACACGCCTGATGGCATCATGTCGTTAAAAACATATGTAGAACCTGGTGTACCTGATGACAAGCTGTGACGATGACATCTGGGGGATCAAGGCATGTACTGAGCTCTCATTGAATGGCCATCGCCCGCCACGATGCACAACGTATGGTAGTCTATAGGTCACTCGACGACAGCGTCTCGACTTGCGAAGCCCTCCTCAAGAATGGGAACCAGGTCGTCCAAGCGTCGGATGGCCAGGTCGGTGTGTTCGTGATTCACAAGGTGGACATTAACGTCGTTCGCCAGCAAGACCGTCGTTGCGCCAGCCTTTCGTCCTGCCGTCATGTCATCGATGGAGTCACCGACCATGATGAGACCAGAGGCATCCGCCTCTGTCTCGTCGTCGGCACCATTCGCCTCCTTCAGGAGACCCCAGCTCCTGGCGATGTGCAGGATGCCAGCAGGATCGGGCTTGGGGGGCCGGAAGTCCCTCGTGATAATGGGGGCGAACATGCTTCCCGAGAGGAACTTGCCGAGAAGGTGGGCGACCGGGGCGTCGAAGTTGCGCGTGCAGATACCCTTGCGGACGCCGCGGGCGTCGAGGTAGGACATGAGGGCCTCGAGGCCGGGCTGGGCGACCTGGGTGGCCATGGCCTTCCGCTCTATGGCGCGGATGGACTCCATGGCTGTCTCCTGGGCCTCCGGGGTGGGGAGCGAATAGATGTGGTCGAGGATGTCGACGGATTTGGTGATGCCCAGAGCATCTCGCATCTGGCCAAACATGTACGTCTGGGGCTCGCTGGGTCGAGTTAGCATAGGGAAAAGGGACAAAGAAGGTGGGATTGGGGGTGGCGCACCAGAGTGTACCGTCGACGTCAAAGACAACGCCTCTCAGAAGGGGAGCATCGGATGTTGCACCCTGCTTCAGAGGCGCAAAGCGCCTGGGGGTGTAGGATGCCATGCTAGACAGGAATCTTCGCATGGAGGCCAGGTAAAGGTTCTGCTTGGGTGTCGGTGATCAATGACTCTTATTCCGTATCTAGGTACTTAGCACATCAGTGTAAGTGACGGCAGCTGGAGTCGCAACCAAAGAGAGTGAGTGCTCAAGCTCAGGCAGACGCCAGGTCGCCCCCACTCGAGGATGAGGGGCAAGGCACAAGCCACAACCCAGCCACAGCCCGATGACACTAACATAACAAGGATGCCTGCCTGATCGTGGGTCCCACTCATGGTGCAGCTCCCAAGCTCCCCACTCTTCATCCCGTAAACGCTTGGGCGGACTTGTCGGGTCTTGGCTTGATCATCACCAACCCTCGAGAGACATTTTGCCTCGATCAAACACTTGCAGACCAGCACCCACCAATCCTGTAGTCGCGCTGCGGTCTGCGACCAGAAGCGACAACCGCCGCACTACACGGCTGCTTGCTGGCTTGCTAGACTGCGCTCTCACACCGCCCAGCTCGTTCGCGACGCTCCAACGCCACCCTCAGAGAATGCGACAGTCCCGCCGTCATGAGCTCGTCGAACCACAGTCAATGGCCCCCTAAGAGACCTTCCAAGAGAAACGTAGGTGCCAAACTGAGCCCGGACGCCTTGCGCGTGTGCATGCGACGCTGACATTTCGTGTTCCCCTCTCCTAGAAGCTTCGCAATGGGACCGTGATCATCCCCGGCACGGGTGAGCGAAGCCACCGCCAGTTCACCCTACGAAACCCGAGCCTCGATAACGAGCGTCCCGATGACCCCGAAGGCTATCGATCTCTCCTGATGTCCGAGACGACTGGCGAGCGCGTCCAGACCGTGGGACACAATGTCAAGACGAGCTTGCTGAAGTTCTGGGACTTCCTCCGGTCTCCAGCCGGCAAAGGCGTGCTCAAGTGCACCCTCGCATATCTCCTGGGCAGCATGGCCACCTATCTCGATCCGATATCCGATTTTCTGGGGAAGCCCGATGGAAAGCACGTTGTCGCCACCATCACCGTGTACTTTCACGCCAACCGGACGTGGGGATCCATGGTCGAAGCCGTCCTCATTGCATTCTGCGCCATCATCTACGCTCAGTTGATATCCCTGCTGTCCATGGGGCTGTCGGTATTGGGGTCGGAAGTCGGCTTCAAGACCGTTTCCCACATCATGGTTCTGGTTCTCTGCATCGGATTCGGCCTCGGATTCGTGGGCTGGATCAAACAGAGGATGAACAATCCCTTGGTCAACGTTGGATGCACACTGGCGTCCATCGCCATTATCACCATCGTCACCAAAGAAGAAGCTGTCCAGGGAGGGTACCTCTCCTCCATCAAGGTCGTGCAGGTTTGCAAGATTTTGGTCATGGGCGTTTCCATCACCGCCCTCGTCAACATTTTAGCCTGGAGAACATCTGCCAGGGCGGGCTTGAGAAGTACCATGAACACGTCGGCAGAGTCGCTTGGAGACATGCTTGCCATGATTTCTCGCGGCTTCCTGAACGGCACCGAAGAGGAACTGCTGTCGGGCGACTACACCCGCGTTGACAAGGATTACAAGGCTGCCTACACGAAGATGACCACGAACCTGCGGGAGGCCAAGCTGGAGCACTATATTCTCGGCCGCGAGACAATTTACAAGATGGACCGAGAGGTTGTCAGGTGCTTCGAGGTTCTTTCGCAAGCTATCGGAGGCCTGCGCAGCGCTGCCGAGACCCAATTCGCTCTTCTCAAGGAGCTGCCCCAAGACGGCTCTAACAGCATAAAGTCTCCTGGTGGTACCGTTGTTTACTCGCCAACACTGACGCGCGCCATGTCCCTGTATCTTAAGAACACCCGGGACAAGGCTGCAACGCTGGCAGCGATCGAAGAGTCAGAAGAGTTGGAGATGGAGGACCAGAGCAGTATTGACGAGGCCCCGAACGGCTCCTCTGCAGCGCCGCCTACCTCCTTCCGTGCGCCGTCGGAGATTTTCGAGCTCTTCATCGCGTTGCTGGGGCCATCGATGAAGTCTCTGGCGTACACCCTGTCCGAGATTTTGAGGGATCCGACGTTCGGTCCCCCGCCCAAGTACGATATAACAATCAACGAAAACTTCCGGCAGAGTCTTAAGGACGCTCTGAGCATTTACAATGAGACGCGAACGAACGCACTTAGAGAGCTATACAGAAGCATCGAGCTGGGGAGAAGTAGATCGGAGAAGATTCAGGCCGATATCGAAGAAGTGGCAGCCGCGTGCGGTCATTTCAGTTTCAGCCTGCAGAACGTGGCCGAAGATATCGACGCCTATCTGACAGTCTTGGAAGATTTGAAGTACGCGCGTGCCACCAGCGGACATACCTGGCGCTGGGTGAAGTTTTGGAAGAACTGGGAAAAGCCTGTGGTCAAACCGGATCCCGACGACCCCGACCAAGAAGCCTTGCTGCCGCCTCCCGGGGCCAACCAGGCTCCCATCAGGCCGGTGCGCAAGTCGGGTATGCCGTCAGGTATCCCGGCAGAGATGACAAATCGACGAGACACGTTCAACTGGGATGCCTCTCCTAACGCCAGCTCTATCTTGCGATCCTTCTCGCAGTGGTGTCTCAGGGCCATGAGGTTCCTGGGCCGAGATGACAGTAAGTCCACAAGTCTGAAGTATTGGTCCCGTTGCTGATATTCTTAGTACGATTTGGTATCAAGGTTGGCTTGGGAGCTATGGTTTGGGCCATGTTTGCCTTCCTCCCTGGCACGAGGCCTATCTACCAGCATTGGAGAGGTGAATGGGGCTTGCTGTCCTTCATGATCGTCACAAGTATGACAGTGGGTGCCGCAAACACCACGGGCACGGCCAGGTCCCTTGGCACTCTTTTTGGTGGTTGCTTCGCCTTGATCTTCTGGGCCATCAGTCAGGGTAATGGAGCTGTGCTGGCCGTCTGCGGTTGGGCTATCAGCTTCGGCAGCTTCTACGTCATGCTCGTTCTCAAGAACCCGCCGCTTGGCCGCACCACACTGCTAGCATGGAACGTCACGGTCCTCTACGCCTATTCTCTTTCGCAGAAAGTCGACGATGACGACGACGACGAGGGCGGTCTGAACCCCATGATGGGCGAGATTGTGTACCATCGACTTGTCTCCGTCAATCTTGGGATTGTCTGGGGCATCATTGTCTGCCGTGCGATCTGGCCCATTTCGGGAAGACGCAAGTTCAAGGACGGGCTTACGATCCTCTACGTGCAACTGGGTCTCATCTGGAGGCGAGGGCCTCTGGCCATCCTGCTCAACAGCGATAGTACGCAATCTTACATGAGGGCCGGGGAAGAGAAGGCCCTTCAGCGATACGGTAAGCTGACAAGACACTTGATGCTCAGTATCCGACTAACGCGTTTCTGCAGCACTGAAGCTTGACGCTCTCCGAGCTGCTGCCAAGTCGGAGTTTGAGCTCCGTGGCCCATTCCCGGATGCTGCCTACGCTCGCATCATGCAGTCCACGCTCAGGATTGTAGACGGCTTCCATGCCATGCGCCTTGTGACATCAAAGCGCGGAAATCTTTCGACCGGCGAGCGTGCTCTACTGCTGCACACAGCAGCGGAGAGGGCTCAACTTTGCGACCGCATATGCCACGTCTTCCAGGTCCTGGCCAGTTGTTTCATGCTTGAATATCCTCTCACGGACGCCATACCCTCGGTCGAGGGCACCAAGGACAGGCTTCTGGGCAAGATTTACCAGTTCCGCAGAGAGCACCAGCCGTCGTTGGCCGCAGTGGGCAAAGAAGACGACGAAGACGACGTCGGCGTCAAGCACGATGAAGCAACGAATGGAAACGGCAATGGGAATGGTAAGGCCAAGCTGAGGCCGCCCAAGCTGGATCTGCAACAGCACGTCACGGCCGAGGAGAAGGACTACGCTCTGCTTTATGCCTACACACTCGTTACGGCGCAGGTTGCGCACGAGCTGCAGTGCGTGCAGAAGGAGATGGAGGGGCTCTTTGGTGTGCTGAACGACGAGTCGCTGCTCTTGCGTTAGACAGGGGATATGCATCTTTTTGATACCACTCGCTTTCGGCTTGTTCGGTGTGGCGTCAGGGTTACTTCATACATTTTAGGAATACACGACATGCCTATTACTTAGATATACGCCTCCGGTATCAACTCGTGGACATGCTACGTTGTCTTGATCTCGATATGTATGGATGCTTGTGCTCCAGGACAGCTTTCAGATGACGCTCTACTTCCTGTAGGCCACACATTATCCTTGGAGTTCATCTCCTCGGCAGTCACTAACCCAACCAGCCTGGTAGCCCCAAGCTCACGCCAAACGCCTCCCATGCAAGCCTTACATCTCAGAACGACAGATCCCTCATCTTGCCAATCTTCCCGACTTCGTACTCCACCCACCTCGCAACCCTCGTCTTGCCCGGCACTAACAGACTGGCCGGGTTCATGACGTGGCACCCCTCGTACGTGACGGCAAAGGGCGGCGCCGTCGCGTCGACCAGGACCAGCGCCGTGGGCAGCGGGTACAGGTGCAGCGCGGCGGCATAGTCCCAGTGCACGGGGCGTATGGCGTGGCGGAAGGGCGCGAGATAGCCCTGGTCCAGGATGGTCTTGACGAGCTTGCGCGCGCGGTGGACGTCCTGGGAGACCTCGGGGGTGGTGGGGGCCCGGGCGTTGTCCGCGTCGACGTCCATGGCTTCTTGGTCGACGGGGGTGGCGTCAGGGCCCACTGCGCCGGACATGACGACGTCGCCGCCTGTTGAGGGGCCTTCCTGGCCCTCTGGGCCCTCGGCATCGGGATCGGCCGATCGGGTCGACTTGAGGCGGACGGAGGTGCGGCTGAGTCGGGCTGCGACGTCGTCGCGGAAGAGGACAACCTCGTGATTGGGGCCGAAGAGGCTGAGGCGGCTAGGGTTTGAGGTCCAAATGGCCTCGCCTTCTGTTGCCTTTGTCTCGCTGTCATTGTTGTTGAGCTCTGCGTTGGCGGCGGCGAAGGTCCGACGAACCCGGGAGGTAAACATCTCGGGAGCCGGCTTGCGCGGCAGAGGTACCGCCGCCCCTGCGCCGAAGGAAGAGACCCAACCGTCGTTGTCACCGGGTACGAAGACAAACGTCGCAGTCTGCAACAGCGTGGGAAAGTCGGCCAGGGTGCTCGCCAGGGCATCGAAGACCTCCTTGTACTCAATGCTGCCGCCGCTGCCGCCTCGAGCGAGAACGGCGTGTTGTGTGAAGTTGCCTGCGAGGACGAAGGTCATGGGGCTTTGGCCTTCCGGCTCGTTGGCGTAGAGTGACAGGATCTTGCGCAGCGCCTGCAGGGTTCGCGGTTGGTCGAGGTTCACCTCGCCGAGAATAACCATGCGTCCGCGGCCAGGAGTCTCATCCGCGGAGCGCCTCGGGAGGAGACGTTGTTCGAGCTTGCGCATTCGCGGGCCAACCGCCCTCTCACTGCCAACACCGAGAAAGTCGATCCAGCCGAACCCACCGCCTATGGTGTGATCCTGGCCACCATCAGGCCCGCTCACGCCTAGCGTAGCTCTTCTCTTCTCGCAGGGCGGCTGGCCGATGAAGAACCCCTGGAATTTTCCACCAAGAGTTCCTCCTACGCCGCTAGTACCGCTCAGTCCTTTACCGTGTGACTCCTCCTCCTCTTCGTACACGCCATCGATCAAGACAATCATGCCAGGGGCGAACCAGGCTGAATCTTCAGGAATGGCAATCGCCTGGGAAAGGTCGAGGGCGATCGTGCCGGTAAGGTCGCTAATGGCCAGGCCACCGGTCGGCAGAACGACCAGCATGCCCAAAAGCATGTGGTGACTACCGTGGCGGCCGAGCAAGTTGGCGATGGGCGTGATTTTGTGGTTCTGCTGATTTGACAATGATCTCTTGAGCGTTGGCGCTCTCGCACTGGCAACCGCCGAGGTTTGGAACGATTCGTTCCTCAGCAGGCGCTGGTGGATGACATGGTACCGGTTCCGGAAGAGTGCTGTTTTGTGCGATGCTGGTGGTAAGAGAGATGGCTTGGTGGTTTCCCTAAAGGCGAGCTGTCAGCCAAGCGTTGGCGATTATTGACGTGAAGCTCGATATACCTCTCAAAGTGCTTCTTAGCCACATTGTAGCACAGCCGTGGTTGGTCGTATGCCCCAACGACCTTGAGCCACTTTCTTGCATCGTTAGCAGCATCATCGTTTTCCTCCTCTTCGACCTCCAAGCTCGACATCCCGAAGCTCTGCTGGCTGTCTTCCCTGGACAACGCCTGGTTCGGCCTGAGACCTAGCCTCGTGTGCGAGGCCGTTTCCGCGTCTCTGCCCGACTCCAGCATGCTGTTCTGCCGGCTGAGACCCTTGCCTCCAGCGACAATCTTGCCTCCACTCATGTTGCCCTCCATGGTCTTGAGAATCTCCTTGAGCTCAGGGCTGTTGCCGTCCACTATGACCCCTCCATTCCGGCCCTTCCAGGCTTTGGCCGCCTCCTCTAGGACCTTCTCCGCCAGGCCTTCTTCTCGCCATCCCGATCCGCAATGTCGTCCGATGAAAGTTGCGAGCTCTTGTAAGGCGGTCGAAGTTAGGGTCAGGCTGTGCTTTTTGGTAAAGGTTCGGAAGGCGAGAGGTCGAAGGGTCGCTGGCGGGAGGAGAATCGGCAGAATCGCATGCTTTGTGGGCGCGGAGACGTTGAAGGGCTTCAGCGGGTGGACGGGTGTCGCAAAGGCGGGTGAGGAGGATGGGATGGCGGAGGAGGAGGGGGCGGGCGTCCTTGCGCCGCCGTTGAAGATGTGCGCCAGGTTCGTCTTCTTGCGTCTTGGCGAAATCGCCGGCGGGAGGTCCATTGTGATGAGTGATGCGTGCTTGGTGTGACGGGTTCGTGAAAGGTCCTGTGCGATGGCTTTAGACGTGTGCAGGTGGTCAAGAATGTGCGTTGCGTCGACAATATGTGGTGATCTTGGTGGTGCAGAGCAGGTGGAGGCCGAAAGTGTTTAATTGAGACGCGTCCCAAGTTCAGCGAGACGCGTTGGTGGGGCATTCCGCGGTCTTGCGGGTGCCTGTCGGGGGCTCCTCGTACAATCGAATGCATGCAGTGTACTTAAAGGGTATACGCCCCGTCAATTGAATGAGTAGCGGATGATGTCGATGGTCCACTGGAAATGACGAAGCTATCCCAGCTCTACAAGCTCTGGGTCTACGAAAAACTCCAGGAACCTTCTGTCATCAGGCCATCTTGAACCCCAGCCGCAAGTCAACATGTTGGCGCCGATAGCACGCTTCGCACCGCGATTCGGTAGCACCGTACGCTTCGCTCGCGCAGTCTCGACTCTGTCAACCAATCCTCACATTGTAGGGACTTCACCCAGGCAGACTGCATGACTGTTGCTAATGCCGCTGGGTAGAAAGTGTTCCCAGCAGACGCATCACGAGCTTCGTTCCTTCTCAGCCTCCTCGATAGCCAGCCGCCAAACCCCAGGTTGGCCATCGGCTTTTCGACAAAAGATCCCCCCACGCCGGGGTCTTTCACCGAGAACCAATCTTTCCTCAACATACTGTACGAAGTCCTCGCCGAACACGCACCGCAAGATGAGGAGCTGGTAGCCCAGGCGCGCGCCTTCGCCGGCCCCGGCGGCGCCAGTCTTGGTGCTGGGGGCATATTCGGCGCGCAACAGAGCAGAAGGGGCAACAAGAGGCCGAGCGAGACGACGGGCGCCGGCGGCGCGAGCGGCCAGGGAGGAGCAGGCGGCGGCGGACGGGGCGGCTACATCCACCTGAGCGACTCGAGGAACCCGCCTGACTTCGGGCGCATTGCCTGGCCCGAGGACATCATCGGCAGCCTCGAGGTTGACCCGGAAGGGAACATCATCGGGAACCTCCAGTCCAGTGGGACGTACCGCATGCTCACGAACGAAGGAGCGTAAGTTGGCCCAGCGCTGAACCGGACGAACGCTACGAGAGACTACGACTGACGATCTTCTGCTACCCTACAGGCTTGGCTTGAGCCCGTACCTCCGAGGAAAACTGCTGGAAAGGTTAAGGGCCGAGGACAAACAGGAAAGGGGCATTTGAGGAGAACGACGCCGAGTCACGACGATCCAGCGGTTTGTCATGGCGCAGGTTAGTGTTGAAGAGTGC